>OW386286.2:249600186-252000186 GCA_936432065.2 Rutpela maculata
TAATTTCCTTGCTTGATGTTTTTTTTTTTGATAAATATATGTATTGGATGCTGTAACTTATCGAGAAATTGACCCATTCAAAAAAATAAAATATCACTATTTCGGAAAAAATGTATATTTTTCGAACGTTCAAACAGAAAATCGTTTACTTATATGCATTTTTCGAAAATATGATCAATCAAATCATGATAAGAAATTGCGATTTTCACGATCTTATCCTTATAACTATGAAAATATCTTTTTGATTGTCTTGAATACAAATTTTGGAACTTTTCCAATACATTAACAAATGTATAAGGAATCCATTGGGTATGGCTGAAATGTGTAATAAATACAATACAGTAAAGGCACGTGAAAATTCATGCGAGCGATTCACCGGGTATGTGTGGTGTCTGTGTATGCATTGATAATTATATATTTTCCCTCCATACTCACTATTTCTCCTCGTATTCACTAAGAAAAATATTCAAAACGTGTAATCGGAAAGAGAAAAAAGCTTTATTTTACTCGATAGAACAGCTAAGAATTTTTAGAGGTTCCATAGTATGCATTTAACCATGCGCTAGCCGCGCAGAGTGACAAGGTTATTTCACTATTTTTTCCAGGAATACCGTGGCTTTAGCGAAAAATCTTATTAGGATATTTTTTGTTCAGAAACACGTGGTCTATCCACCTGTATTTTTTCCTGCCCTGACTTAATTTAAAAATTTTGAAAAAATTGGTAAAAAAATTTTTTTTTTCACTTTTTTTTTATGTTCTGCGTCCGAGCGGAATGTTCAGGATATTATTCTATACATTTTCATGAACTCATTAAAAAAAAAATTATTCAGTTTGCAACTTTTGTGGGTTTCACTATAAAAATGTTCTCTGTCCTCTGGGCTATTCAATGGAAAACAACCATTATTTATTATTAGATCGGGGAAGATTTGAATATTTCTCTATGAAAACTCGTGAGAGCTATTAATTGTATTGCCTTCGTTTCTGTAAAAAAAGACCCCCAAAGTTCAAACTCAGACGGACATTCATTTTCTGAACGAATTTTAGAGGGCAACTAACTCACCTAATACTAGACTAACTCACTAGCAATATTTTATTAAAAATATCAACATATATATTATACAAATATTTTATTGTAAAAATCGAGGTCAAAAGAAGAGATCTATCAGTTCGTTCCTTTGCATTAATATTGGGTAATTTTCATTTATACACGTTACATGTATAAAAATTTAAATATTATTCTAGTGTTTATCTTATTCACATGGGGTATGAATATTAATATTAGTACAGATAAAATGATTTTCAATTATATAAAAATGCATGGCTGACTGAAACTTTGCAGTCATATAGGTAAAACGTATACGTTACGGAAAAAAATGTTGAATTTCTGTACATTTAAGTGTATGGTACTTTTGTTGACAATCATAACTTATTGGAATGTTATTTTGTTATTAAGGGATCTTATATTTAAAGAAAGAGTTTGTAACGATGATTTTAGTGTTCTGAGATAAAATATACAAGAATCTATTTTTTTTTTAATTTCAGAACATTTTTCTTTTTGGCTATGACAGGATTTTCATTCTGGAAATAGGTTTCTGTATTCAAAATGAAAACAAGCCTGTAACAATAGCGCACTATTTTTTCTTTTTTTGTGTCAATCTACGACTATTGCCGCAGTGTTTTTAAATATAAAACTTTCAATTGATTTAGATCTTAAAATATTATGCCAAGTTATTTGTACCTTTGCTGCCACAAGAATAGTATATTCTCACTCAGTGAAATTTGAATATGTCCTTATATGTTGAAATACATAGTAGAGAGTATCTTTACCGAAGATCAGTCCTATAATCCCAATATCTACTGAGATATCTCAGTATTTGAGGAATTCTCTCCGCTAGCTAAATTTTTTAACGTACTAACTTAGGATGCGGGTTTGATAGGTTTTACTCAGGCTGGGTAGGTGTGGGAACCTAATGCATTCATGGAGAAGAAATATCATATTTATTTCTTGAAAGTGACATTTATTTTTACAATTAATTATTTTTTATTTATTTGCTTTCATCATAATTAGAGAATATTACTTAGGTATTAAGCAAATCACAACATACAACATTTTTATTTATCATTAAATTACCTACTTTCCGTATATTGGTACTTTAATCTGGTCACGCTAATTTACTACTTAGGAAAACTCTTTAAAGCGCTCATCATTGGTGAATCAATCAAAACAACTACTCTTCTAGCTAATACTGACTTGAATTACATGATAGGATTCTTAGCATTTTAAATCAAAAAAATATATTGAAAATACTTAAATAATTCATTGAAATTCAGTCATTCACAACAATTATTGAACCTTACATTCTACTTCGACTCTAGAAAAGTTGTACAAGTTTTTTCGAACTCGTTAGTTCCCATCAGTAGAGTATAGAAACATTAGTTTATTATTTATAAGCCTATTCTTGATTTATTTTTACAATTAATCATTTTTTATTTATTTGCTTTCATCATAATTAGATTATTTAGGTATTAAGCAAATCACAACATGAATGAATGTTTCTATACTCTACTGATGAGAACTAACGAGTTTGAAAAAACTTGTACAACTTTTCTAGAGTTGAAATCCAAGGTGTAATCAGTTTCATGTCATTAAAAAACTGGTGGTGGGGAACGAAAAAAACCTTATATGGGGTCAAAAACCCATAGTTTTAGAAAAAAAACTAAACAAAAAATTCGAAAATTTTCAGTAAAATTGTTTGAGAACTGCTCGAATGTTGGGATAGGCTTTTATATTCGTGTATGTCGGCGCCTCTAACCATCAAATACGCTAATACGGCTCTTTCAAAGTGCCGCATTTCTTTGTTAGAGGCCGCGCGTCGACGAGGACACGAGTTGATAGTCACACTTTTTTATGGCTTTTTAAAATTAGATAAGGTAAGGTCTTTAGTGGCGCGGTATTTTAGTTTCTGTGGACATTTCGTTAAGTACACACGTGGAAGCTGTTCGTTGCTTTGTATGTTACTTTGTTCTTTTAAATTTTGGACCACGTATTTACAGTTAACATTTATTTTATTGATTTACCGTTCAAGTTCTTGATTACGTACAGACTCTACTTGTTCGTTCTTTTTGTGTTTGTTGTGGATTTTGGACCAAGTTTTTAATTTTACTTTCTTTATTGACAACGTTAGTAAATAGTTTAGTGTGGTATTTTAATGTGCATAGAAACCATAACAATGATCCTAATTTATCAAATGTGTTGAACGGAGTACGTATGTGCCGAAAAGTGTATTGATGCAGACGGAAGCCATTTCCAACAATTTATGTAAATCAACAAATTTATTGGTAAGTTCTAAATTTACCGAATATTTTGGTTTTCGATACCTGATCGGCAATTCGTTAAATAAATCAGATTTTTTCCTAACTTAAAATACACATAATTGTTTTCTGTTATCGTGTATCTCATACGTCTAACTCTTTATTTCCCAATGTCATGCAATAATTATTCATTTTTAACCCAGAACACTCATTTAGGTTACAAATGTTAATAAACCACATTTAAATCTGATAAATTATAAACAACAATAAAAGCTACAATATTTTGTTCTAAATTAAAAAAACACACGTGTTAAGAAATGCTGTATTTAACTTCTACGCCCACTATTTGCTTTTGCAGTTCTGAAAAAAGAGATAAACGAATTATTTACATTTTTATTTGAGGCACTCATCAAAGGTGCCGCAGTCCTTTGTTTTGAACCGCCGCGCCGCGCCGGCCGGCGGAACAAGTCGGTCGGTAATCTTTGCACTTTTTTATGACAATTTAAAAGTTGTATAATTGGAAACTACTACACGTCCAGTGACCCAGAAAGGCAGTGGTTCTCAAATGTTTCCTACCCTAATATTCAAATTGTTGACCTAGGTCAGTTTTTTTCAAAGTTTCCTAGGGGGAAAAGTCATAAAGGTTTTTTGTTTGTCTAGTCGGTCCTCATTACCAGTTTTTTTTTAATGACATGAAACTGACTACACCCTGTAGAATGCAAGGTTCAATGATTGTGAATGACTGAATTTCAATAAATGATTTAAGTATTTACAATATATTTTTTTGCCTTAAAATGATAAGAATCTTATCATGTAATTCAATACTTCGTCAGTATTAGCTAGGAGAGTAGCTGTTTTATTTGGTTCTCCAATGATGAGTGTTTAAAAAGTATTTTCCTAAGTAGTATATTAGCGTGACCAGATTAAGATACAGAAAGTAGATAATTTCATGTTAAATAAAGAAAAGGTGTGAATGACTGAATTTAAATAAATGATTTAAGTATTTTTAATATTTTTTTGCTTTAAAATGCTAAGAATCCTATCATGTAATTGAATATATCGTCAGTATTCGTTAGAAGAGTAGTTGTTCTGATTGGTTCTGCAATATTGAGTGTTTTATAGTATATTATTCAACGAGCGTGTAATGATAGCTATTACTCAAGACGAGCCGAAGGCGAGTATCGTAATTCATCAGAGTGAGTAATAGCTGTTACGCGCAAGTAGAATACTATACTTTTTCTACGACTACCCAACAGGAAGTTGCACTTTAAGGTAAATTTGCCGACAAATGCCGAGATTTTTAAGGAAAGATGCGAAGACGCACATTGTATCGGTTAAAACTTCTTTATTTTTAAGCAGAAGAAAAAAATTAAAAAAAAAGACTTTTAGCTTAATCGATAATCTTTAATTTGGTTTCTTAACATTTTTGGCGCAAGTGCCTTAGTTTCTGAGATATTTAACTTTTAAAAAGGTATTTTGACTAAAAAACGTTTGACGCCATTTTTAAACCTCCATATCTCCGAAAAAACAAAAAGTTGCGAAGATTTGAAAAGCAGTAAATTGTTCCTCTAGGCCAGGAAACGAAGACATTAATTCGGAAATAAATAATGCTCAACGGATTATTATTTTAAGTTGTAGGGTTGACCATTAGGAGTAACATACCAAAAGTCCCCAGCCGTGGGCCTCATGCGTTAGGCGGGAGGGGGGTGGAAAGGGTCAGTTTGTAGGTTTTTCGTTATTATCTCGAAAACTAAGTATCCTAGCGAAAAGGTTATTCTATACAAAATAAAAGTAAATTAAATTGTCTACAAAAAAGATCCTATTCATTTTTTCGCTAGTGGCAGTAGTTAAGAGTGTACGAGAGTTTTAAAATGCGAATAGCTGTAAAAACTGTGTACTGTGGGAGGTAATGCTAGAAAATTTTATATTGCAAGTATTTACAAGGCCATATTAAGTAATTGGTCGAGTTCATCGTCAAGATCATTACCATCGTTGTCGCCATTGATGCTGACGATTGGAGGACCGTTGGTACCCGAAGCGCAGCAACTGCTGCACAAAAGCGAGCAGGGTATGCCTGCGTTACGGTACCCGCAACGGCCCCCGCAACCAATGGAGCAACAGAATGGTCTTCGCAAATAGCTCCATTCGTTCAGCGATTGTGATATTACCTCCGCTATTTACAACAAGAGAAAGGGAGGTGTGGTGAAAGTATTTTTGAAGACCGATGAGCAGGTCACAGACATCAAGTCTTCTGTGATCCCTCAGCAACACAGGACATGGTAGCTGATGCTGGAGAGCAGCTTTTCTTGGCATTGTATCAAGCCCCACAAGGAACAGACCTGAACCGGGTACGACACCAGGCCTTTGTTGAAGCCTCGACAAAGCCAAAGCCTGATTTTGCGGCACTTCCACCCACCAGATGGGCTGCTCGCCAGCACTCCCTTGGAGTTCATTTGCATGTTTGTATCAATATATGCTTGTTTACATTAACTTGCTTAGACAAGATTGTGTTACATTTTCTTAAACTACAAAGGATGAATCATTGTTTGCAATTCAGCAATGGCTATATGGAGATCAGCAGCAGGAGCCAACTGTTTGGGAATGGATGAGGAGGTCGGATGGCTTCCTTACTTCTGTTACAAGCACGAACCCAGTTGCGCCAGAATTCGTCCTACATAACATATTTTGCGGGTATACAACTGGTTACGGGGGCCGTTGCGGGTGCCGCAAAGCAGGCATATAGTCCGGTAAACTCTGAGGTGGCGTATGTATGAGTTGGTAACACGACGTACGATTTGATATGCAATGCGCATGAAGCTATCGCAGTGACATAGAGATGAACTAGCCAGCTTAGAGTTTACTCGACTACCCTCCTCGCTTGTGTGCAGCAGTTGCCGCGCTTCGTGTACCAACGGCCCTCCAATCGTCAGCATCAGTGGCGACGACGATGGTAATGATCTTGACGATGAACTCGACCAATTGCTTAATATGGCCTTGTAAATACTTGTAATATAAAATGTTCTACTTGTTAAGCATTACCTCCCACAATACACAGTTTTCACAGCTATTCGCAATTAAAACTCACGTACACCCTTAACTACTGCCCCTAGCGAAAAAATGAATAGGATCTTTTTTGTAGACAATTTAATTCACATTCATTTTGTATAGAATAACCTTTTCGCTAGGATGCTTAGTTTTCGAGATAATAACGAAAAACCTACAAACCGACCCTTTCCACCCGTTCCACCCCCCTCCCGCCTAACGCATGAGGCCCACGGCTGGGGACTTTTGGTATGTTACTCCTAAGGGTCAACCCAACAACTTAAAATAATAATCCGTTGAGCACTATTTATTTCCGAATTGGGGGATTTTTCGGTCTTCGTTTCCTGTACTACTCGGTTTAGGATCTTTACCTTGGAGATTTTTATTTTTTGCTAGGAGTGATACTTTTCGATTTATTCGACAAAAACCGTGTTGAGACGTTCGTTTTCGCAATCTGCAAAGAAGGCGAAACACGAAATCTTTGAACGTTCAGACCTTTCTTAATATATGAGTTGAAGGGCCATACTATGACATTATGGAAAGAGGAGGAATTGCATGTGATGCACATCGTGAATCGCACCGGCGAAATCGATAATTCAAGTCTACAGGAGCATACGAAAAGTGACATTTTTTGACTTTCGACGAAATCGATGACCTACTTATTATGAAAGATTGAATTGAGCTATGGCACACGCGATTTTTTTTAACTTTAAATCGTCTCTGGCGATTGCTCCACGAAAACTATTGAATAATGAATATGATTTCTTGTGATTGGTCCAAGTCTGTTGAATAATGAATACGAACCCTTGTGATTGGTCCTAGCCTATTGAGTAATGAATTAAAACGTATCTATAATAAATGAATTATTCAATAGTCGTAGAAAAAGTATTTACCTAACTAGTATATTAGTGTGCCCAGATTAGTGCAACAATATACAGAAAGTAGGTATTTTCATAATAAATAAAAAGTGCGAATGTTGTGATTTGCTTAATACCTAAATAATATTCTTTAATTAGTGACATTTATTGTTTGATATTGGAAGCTCACTCCACATACGATGATTCCCTGTTTGTTGACTGCACTTCACGATTTGTGATTGGCATTGGGCTTTAACAACCTAAAACGACCAATCGAAAGTCAATGCGCGGAACGTGATATCATGGGTACTTTTCAAAATTCACCGGTGAGTATACCGATCACCAAAAATAAGTTGTTTCTAAAATTGGTGTGATCAGCTGTTCCAATCGGTGATATACCACATCCACCGGGGTTTTGAGTTGGCATTTCTGTAGAATCTCGGTATTTTTAATACTCTCACTTTTATTTTATGTTGTTTTATTTAGTTTATTTATTTAAGTATGATTAATTCATAAAAGTGTAAAAGTTATTAAAACAGATTCCGGGAAACCTTTATTAGACGATAAAGGAGTAGTCATGATAAAAGAAAATAATGTAGTGCTAAAAAATGTAAATCGTAAAATAGTTTAAATTGGTCAATAAACAAAACAAATTCACAGTTGTGAGAAAATCCGGGAAACTCAACTGAAGCGTTTCATAATTTTTTACCGCAGACAGCCTGGATATCTACCGGAAATAAATGTCGGTTCGTTCTACCGGTGGATATGGCGGTGAATATTGAAAAGTGCCCCATGCATGTCATCAAATGTAGTGGAAGTAAGGAGTAGGGAGAGCATGTAAATTCGTGCTAAAGTTATGAAACCTATTCCCACCCCCATGTTCGAGGGTGCTGAACACGAATAACAGGCTGAAAAAAAAAATTTTAGTCATGCGCACCCCCCGAAACGGACAAATACCACCACTTTTTGCTTATTTCTCGTATGACAGCTCGGCATCGACTATTTTTGCAGGAATTATTTGGTTTTTCATCCGGATATAACAGATGGTGAACGATAATGTCAGGTAGTAGACCGCAACCGGCCATAGGACTGGAATATTCCCTGTCAGTGGGTGAAAATTGTTTCTTTTTTTCTTGTTAAAGTCGTTTATCCCCCGTTTTCGAGGATGATGATCAAATACAATGGTAAGATTGAATTGTGAGAATTTCAGGGGGTGGAAAACTTTTATTTTTATTTTCTAATTTGTATATTGAGTGAGAATAGTTTCAAAGTCACCATTTGTCCATTTTACATCGTCATCAAAATGAACCTGTCCTCGAAAGGATTTGAAATTCATGTTCCTTAAAACGGGATATGAGGAAGAGTTCATTATTATTGATAAAAAAGTTTTTTTTTTTTTTGATGAATAATATAATATATAGGACACGATTTTGAGTACAATATGATATTTTTTACAAGACATTAATATAACCTAGGGCGCTTACAAAGAGAATTACATGGTTCATATTCTTCGAAATGAACATCACATTCAATGCTATTACTTCCTTCTTCATCGCACGCATCGTCCGTTTCCGATTCATGATCGGAAATATACACTTCGGGTATGGGGAAGTTTACAGCATCATCATAACTATTATCATTGGATTCGTTTGTTTCTATGCTTGGTTCATCACCTTCGTCCTCATCTGGCCCACAATTCTCACAAAATTTACCTTGACAAGTCTTACAAAAAACGTTACATCGTAAACCTAATTTTATACATCCGCATCGAGAAATGGACGGACTCCGGGATATCAGCGCGCTAATCCTAGCCTACGATGTACCTACAGAGAAACGGATGGTCTCCGGATACTTCGAGGACACAAGATTTACCCAGAAAACTGTAAAGGTGGCGAAAACAAATAAAATCCTTACATCAGCGGCATACACACTGATCGCTCCCAGAGAAATGGATAGACTTCGGGGATATCAGCTCGCTAACCTTATGCCCACGATGTACCTCCAGAGATGGACTACGGATACTTCGAGAATACAAGATTTACCCAGAAAACAGTAAAGGCGGCAGAAACAAATAAAATGATTGTACGAGTCCCTAATATCAGCCAAGTCGCTAATTATTATTATTATCATTATTATTATGAGAGGGGTTGTTTCCGATAGTTTAAAGGTGAAGGAAGGGTCTAACCAGCGTACAAACATTTTTTCTTGATCATCCCCGAAAACGGGGAGTAAACGTCTTAACAAACAAAAAAAAGAAACAATTTTACACCCACTGGCAGCGTAGATTCCACCCCCAAGGATGATTGCGGTCTACTATCTGACATCACGTTTCGCCATCTGTCATATCCCCATGAAAAAACAGAGAATACCTGCAAATATAATCGATGCCAAGCTTTTTGGTAGTTTCAGGGGGCGCGCATGACTAAAAACTTTTTTCACCTTGTTATTCTTGTTCAGCACCCTCGAAAACGGGGAGCGGGGGAATGGGTTTCATAACTTTAGCATGAATTTGATTTTTTACGAGAAAATCCCGACTTCTTACTTCTACTAATGGTGGGATCAAGGGAAATGTATCACGGAACTCAAAGTGATAGTTAACCATTCAAATATCGTCGATAAGTTAGTACGTCATATTAAGAATTTGAATTTCTTTCTTTTCCTGCATGTTTGAGAGAAATAAAAAACCTACGTGTCCTTCGTTTTTCCATGAAGTGTTCAAACATGATATCATCAAAATTTGTGAAAAAAAAAACAGCGATTTCATATTAAATATTGGCATTGACAGTTCCGATGAATATGGAATGGATAACATAACGTATATTTCATCATTTCCATAGCTTATGAATAATTTAGAAAATGCGTCTTCTCATACTTTGATCACCATTTTTTGTTAATTAATAACAACAATAAATTTCTTATTCTTCATTTATTTGTCACTTGCATTTTCCACCCATATCTGTGTAATCCTGAGGATCTTCGTTGGTGGGCGTTCTAACTTTTCTTGGGACTTTCACTGGCGTTTCGTAACCCTGAGTGTTCATAATTAAGCTAATATCATTTTGAGTGACACTTTCAACTTCACTATTTAGAATTTTGTCGATCGCACCACATTTTTCATAAGATTGTGCCCTAGATAGATAGTTCAATGGGCTAATGTCGGAGTGGTCTTCTGGAAGATTTTCTAAAAGAGGAAAAATTATTATTTTTCACAACAATCAAATTGATATCATCTGTATTTTCAAACTATTGCAAAATTTAGCACGGTTTTGAAAATTATTAATAAATAATGTGAAATCTTTAATAATATCATACTTTAAAATCGAGTATAATACATAATATTTCAAAATGAAAAATAATCGCGGGAAGCAAAAAATGCAGGAAAAATGTATATTTTGATAAATATATCATATTTAGATGCACATAGCACCACAAATTAAAAGATCTCAAGTGTGTATTA
This sequence comes from Rutpela maculata, assembly GCA_936432065.2. Lineage (NCBI taxonomy): Eukaryota > Metazoa > Arthropoda > Insecta > Coleoptera > Cerambycidae > Rutpela > Rutpela maculata. The sequence goes on from OW386286.2 coordinate 249,610,855, forward strand.
AGGGAAGAGTGCAATATCAATGTAAAAAACCATTTGCGTACCTCTCAGACATTAATATTTTAAATAATATATGATGGGATAATAAATATAAATATGTGTAATATAACTGTCTATAACTGTTATTGTATTAAAATTATTTACTGTTATGTAACACTGCAATGTACCGTAACTAATAACTCTCATAGTTAATGTTAAATAAGTAAATAAAAAATATAGTAACTATTTACATATTTTAGATAATTCGAAAGAATAACATTTTACCTTCTTTGTCGTCTAATGGTGACCCAAAGTACTCTCTGTTAATTATTGCATTATTAGATAAATCCGTATATTCCATTTTATCTTCTAATAATTTTTCCCAGCACCCGGCCAGTTCTTGGAAGCTGGGCCTTCGCTCTGGTTCGATGTGCCAACAATTTTGCATTATTTTGTACCTAGAAAAAAAAAGTAAAATATTTAAAAAAAGGCATTTTGCCCATTCTAAAAAACGTTCAGAAACAATGTTTTTACCAATTTTGGTCGCTTAACACGATTATGACATTGAAATTTATCGAAAATGATGGGAACATGGTCAAATTGGAGTAGCTTTAGTCGACCGAAGCGTAGAGCCTATTGATATTATGAATGCTGCTGTATTTTTTCATGAGAGAATTACATTATTTTGACAGTTGACAGCTGCCAAATTCTGTCAGTCATTTATACTTTAATGTCCTACAAGTCTATTATTTTACAATAACCACCCTATTTTGAGATACATTAAATGAAAAATAACGCCCTAGGGCGTTATGAATATCTATAACGCCCTAGGGCATTATAAAATTATAACACAACCCAAAACAAGAAAATTATGATAGCGTTATTGACAAACAAAATGCGTTGCTATGCAACGGCGGCGTTTACAAGTAATTTTGATTTTTACTCTCTTTTTAATCAAATCGTTCTAAACATAATAGATGTCAAATTAATAAATCGTAAATGTCAAAAAAATATTCGAATGAAATAACAGACTTGTAGGACATTAAACGTTGAAGGCACCACGGGTGTTATAGAATAATGACGCCCTCAGTCGACATACATTCCCTCGGGCCAGAGGCCCTCGGGAAGTATACTGCCGACTTCGGTGCGTTATTATCCTTATAACACCCTTGGTACCTTAATAACTATAATGTTTTTTATTAAAATATTAATAATGAAACTGTTAGCAAATAATATTATCCTTGGATGGGTCGCGTGCGCGTAACGTCACAGTCTCAGACCTTAGGAAAAACAAACTGAAATTCTTTTACTGTCAAATGGCAACTGATTGAACTTTTCGTAATATTATTATTTTTATGTATATTATACATTCAAAATGACAAGGTTTTGGTTTATTATTAATTGTGGAAGTGAGAAAATCCGAAACAATGCCAATTTTTATCACATAACCTCTATTTACAAGGCTAAAAGACTGCAACTTTAAAAGAAATGATTTTATTAGTGGTACGTTGTTGCATAATAATGTAAGAATTTGACTTTTAACGTGAGTTTATATTGTAGGAAAAACAGCTGTATTACAAGACCGTGATGATGCATCCAGTTGGGCATCCTAGGGATATAATTTAAAACCCGTATATGAAACTGAAAGTGCTTATGATATGGGCTTATGCTCAAACAAGCAATAAACAATTCATGGTAAAAAAAAATTAACATTTTATATTGGTTTGTCAGTATTTTTAATAACTATTTCTTGTTTAAATTTTAGTCGAGCGAAGGTGTGGAGCTGTACCGAGGGAGAGAAAAGTGCAATGACAGAAATTGTTTTAAATAAGGTACACTGCAAGAGAAAAATTTGTAGGCTTCATAAAGATATTCGCTGAAGTACATAAATTAAGAAAGGAAATTCCTAGTACCAAGTACCTACCCGCTGTCAACAAGTGATGCAATGTGCCCTTTTAAAGTATATCGTATAGTGTTTAAAAACTCAATGTTGGACTATTGAACATTGAAGAAGTATAAAATTAAAACTTTGAAGTTCAGTGAACACACAAACAGTCTGAATGGGCTATGAAATTGTTGAATTGTAGCTATAAAAGCTCTTTGAGTTATATATAACCTATAAATGTTACTTTTATAACTAGTGGAAGCATTATACTCTTCGCCGATTTACTGAGCTTTTTATATAATTGTTACACATTCTATAGGATACTCTTCGCATTTTTCTTGTAAATAATGTTAGTTTTTGGACATTCTAAATTTTGTGATACCAACTTTGTTGTGAAAAAAAAATATATGAAAAAAAAAATCACGAACCCGAGACCCGAGACCCTCTGCCGCTACACCACCATTTCTTATTACTAAAATTGTTAATGAGTGTAATATATACTATTAGTAAATTTATTGCGATTATTAGGAAACACATTAGTAAAATGTATAAAAAAAATAGTGATAGGAAATAACATTTCGCAGGATTTCTATTTATTACAAACCATAAAAAAATGTAAAAAATATTTTTTTAAATTTTAAATTACTAATAACTTTTTTATTTACCAATCTATTTTGTTAAAAAACAGTATGGTTCTTCCTCTAGCTAACACTAACTTACTCTCCAAATTTCAATACAATCGGATTTTTCTTTTTGAGTTATCGTGCTTACAAGAAACGTGACGAACGGACAGACGGACGGACAGACGGACATTTTGAAAGTTGTTCAGAATTCGTTCACTAACATAACGATATAAAATTTTTTTCTCTACGAGCGATATTTACTGATTTAGAAATGTGCCGATCAAATACAATATACTCTTCGTTTTTGCGAAGAGTATAATAAATATCTATTATGTTATGTTACAATCATTTATTTTTTGTTACAAGATAAAACTTTATAACTTATAACTTTCTTCTCCATTATTCTTAGAAGTACTAATAATCCTTGAATAATAAATTATTTAATTAGTAAAGATATTTTGTTTTACTTTCAGTTACGTGCATGTACCTAAGTACAAGTTTGACGTAATTGACTATTTCAATTTACTGTATAGTAGTAGAAGTAATAAATAAAACATAATAAAAAGGAAATACTTAATAAAATAATAATGAACAAATGACACAAAATTATAAGACATGTTACATAATATTATATGAAAAATAAAATTCTCACAGAAATTATATTACAACAATTTTATTATGTACCATATGCTAATATTGGCAATATTCGATTATCGGATGAGCCGTTGACAGTTAAAAACTGACAATTTGACCAAGTTCCCATCATTTTCGTTGAATTTTAATGCCATAATTCTTTTCAGCAAGAAAAAATTAGTTGAAAAACACTGTCTCTACACTTTTGTGAGAATAGGCAAAAATGACTCTTTTTTTGACAGTGTTGAAATTTTTGTTAGGTGTAATTTTCTGTAAAACGGAGCCCACTAGCGAAAAATGTGAGAGCATCTTCTTTATATAAAAATGAGCCGTGAATAAGAATATGGAGAGGTCTACTCATCAACAAGGAAAAAAGTTGCGTAAAAAGAATTATTTCAGCATGTGTACTTCCTTTCAAAAATGGCAATACTGAAAAATTTTAAGATGTTACACGTTATTTTGATGATGCGACTCAAATTTTATCCAAATTGCTTCAGTAATTTTTGAAAATTTAGAAAACCTTGTTTACATATCCCCTTTAAAGCCCCACATCACATCAACAAAACTAAAAATTTCAACACTTTATTTTCAGTGCTTTATCTTAAAAAATGTTTTCTTAACCGCTTCTCAAGTCACCGAAGTAACTCCTTGAAAATCCAGAATGAATTTGAAGTGCCATTTTGGCAGCGTCGTTCCTCTACAGGAATGAAGCGTAGGAAGAACTGTTTTTATTAAGAGCTTTAATTACACAGGACCACAAAATATTTTGACCAGACCCAGTGTAGCATATGTTTTTGAGGTCGCTAAAACCGAATCTAAAACTTATTTTGCCCCATCACGTCAGGACTTTTTTTTAAAGGGGAACCTTAAGTCTGTAAATGAAAACAGCAGCCAATTTTGAAATTAGATATTTTTGCACCGATTTCAAATTGATATTAGGTAATAACGTACATTTCCGTGCTACTTTTCACTAACACAGGTCGACAAAAAAAAATTCTGCTCCAAGGACTGAACCTATCACGCCTTAAGTATTTTTGTGTGCTGAGTCCGAATTTTCAATTAAAAAAATTTTCTACCGTGTAGATTTCGAGTAAATCCCGGTTTTTATTTTCAAAAAACCGTATTTTGACCATAAAAACCGGGATTTACTCGAAATCTACGCGGTAAAAAATTTTTTAAATTGAAAATTCGTATTCAGTACACAAAAATACATAAGGAATTTTTTTTTGTAGATTCTTTTATTTATTTAACTTCTATATAGTGAAGGAAACGATTGTGAAATTCTCTTTATGTTGGGCACCATATAATGTTACGGGAAAATAATACCGGTTTGTGATATTAACCGGCGCCTCCGCCAAATATTCGAATATATTTAAGCCTAGTCCTCATAACTGCGAATTGCGAAAAGCGAAATTTTACACGTGACTATAACTCGCACAAAATAATTTGCCCTTACTTACTTCAGCGGATTTCGCGTTTTTAAGTGTCCTTTATTTAGTAACTTTTCAAAATATCTCCAAAGGAATTTTGACACTTAAGTGTTCACTGACGTCAGGTGTCAAAAACTAAGTTTAAATAAACAGGTGTATATATATAAAGTTTTAAAATGGACCAAAATACAAGAACAGTATGCTTATTTGCATTACATACGAATAACATGCAAATAATATTTTCATACTTGACATTCTTCATGCAACCTTTTACAAAACATTCTATAAAACTAATAAGACAAAGACAGAAACACAAAATCTGCTGAAAAGTTAAAACAAGTTGAACTTTTCAGCGGCATCGCAGAAAGTTAAAATATTAGCCGGAATTTCGCGGCATCTGACTTTTCGAATAATTTCCACCAATCTCATTAATTCCGCAGAAATAAATCCGCAATTCGCCGTTATGAGGACTAGGCTTTATTACAATTGTTTCCAATTTTCTTTCACCTTACACTAGATGTAGCCTTTGGTCTGTGTCCGTGGTCCGAGGATATTGAGTTATTGGGTTTTTTTCATTTGGGCTTCCAGCTCATTCGATAAAACCAGACCTTTGGTCTGGCCGCAGTTTTCATCTACAGATTTAAGATTCCCCTTAATTTAAAAAAAAATCCTGTCGTGATGGGGCAAAATATGTTTCAGATTCGGTTTCAGCGACCCCAAAAACATGCTACACTACGCATCATATTTTGTGTCCCTGAGTTTTATAAATGGTTTCAAAACCACCTGTGGACTTTAAAACTGGACATAAGGGCTTATTCTCAAGTTTCTGTTACTCATAAAATCCTGGGGATTTACTTCTTTCTTTCGGTACCAAATGTGTATACAATTTTACAATATAAACTTGAATTAATAAAGATGGTAGATGACAACAGAAAGTCAACAATTCAGCATAGTGTACTTTTAGTTATCTTTTTTAATGATGTTAATGGGGCTAATTTCTCTTCATAGAATTGGTTGGCAAAATGGGATACTAGATACTTGTAAGTAAATTACCAAGAGCTTCTTCTGTGATACCAATGAATGATAACACTATTTTAGTAAAGGTACAAAGTGTAACAAAAAACAATACAGTAATGTTTAAGTTTATAGCTAGAATTTGTTTACTCATATTACTATTTAGCTGTTGAAACTAGCCAAGTTTCCAAATTCGAATCTGGCACGCCACCTACTTCTGTAGATTGATGTAAAGCATCCTAGTTTTTATACTTACAGTCCAGGTGAACAATTGTCAGGTCTTTCCATCCTGTATCCTTGTCTTAGAAGGTGGAAAAGATTCTGTACAGCAATACCAGGATATGGCGTAGCACCTAGTGTCACCAGTTCCCAAATGAGTATTCCAAAACTCCACACGTCTGATTTTGTAGTGTAGACGTGGTCTGCTAAAGATTCTGGAGCCATCCATTTGACTGGCACTGGAAAATAAAAAATATATGACCGTAATTCTTATAAACGAACGTCTTCAGTCATAATTTGTCAAACGACTAATAGTAATTATGTTATTACTCTTTTAAGGCGATAAGGCAGCCGGACATAAGTCGCAGAAAATATGGTGTAACTGATACCAGACATCTGCGTATACCTTGATCTACCGTAGACAGGTGATGGGTGTAAGAGGACGTGGCATTATTACCTCGATCTGATGCCAAGCGATAACAGAATGGTATTTACTATCTTCGCGCCTTATATATGCGATTTTCGCTTACAGCCACTGATAAAACGTGACAGTACTATACAATAACCTAAGGCATTAGTAGTATGTATTGGTATATTAGCATGAGGTAGACCAATCACCATTCTGACCTTACGTTTCCGGAAATACCTAATTCATTGCCGAATTCATTGGAATTATTCATTTCTCACCACTAGAGGAACTTAGGTCGATAAGTTTGACACTATCCTCCTTAATCATTGAGGCAGGTGATGTCTGTTAACGAGTTCTGGCGCTAATTGATCATTGAGTGCTCTTAAAAATAAAAACCATATCAACATGTCGTGTTTGACGGGCCAAAATAAATGGTGCTCAATTTAGGAACCCTTCATAGGATACATGATTCTGATAATTGCAGACACAAACACCATGGTATGAGAGAGAGAAAGAGAGCGTAGTTAATTTGCACCTCTCGGTTGGCGCCGAAGGGCATACAAAGAGAATCCGACAACAGGAAACTATAAAATATACATAATATCTATCATATCATATAAGGAAAAGTTGCAACGCCTTGCCTGCTTAGGGATTACAGGAGCAATGTGCTCCTGCCCCACAGCAGCTATGGAGTTAATGCTAGACCTACTTCCTCTACATCTGCATGTAAGGAAGGAGGCAGCACTCAGTGCCCCAAGGCTGCAGCAGGTACTCTCTTTCAAACCAGGCGATCTTGTTGGTCACTTAAGGCTTCTGGAGTCAATTGAACTGAAATTCATTAACAAACCCACTGACTCAACGGCAATCAAGCGGGACTTTAACTGTCCGTTCGATGTGCTAATTGACAGCAGAGTCGAAGTTCTACAGTTGGAGAAGGGGTCACTCATCTGATACACAGAGGGATCGAAGATGGCTGAAGAGGTTGGAGTGAGAGCAGCGGGGCCTAATTGGGCCGGCCATCCAGAGCCCTAGACAAGACCTTAACTATTTTCTAAGCACACCTATGAACCCAGAAATTCATAAATAAAGGCATTCGAAGGCCAAAGGTCTGCATTCTTTCAGACAGCCGGGCAGCGTTAAAAACTCTCAGGTACTGCACCTTTGAGTCTAAAATTGCCTGTGAATATAGACAATCCCTGAAGCAACTGATAAAAGACAACGAGGTTACCTTGATGTGGGTGCCAGGGCATGAGTGAATGAATTAGCTAACGCCCTTGCAAAAAAAAAAGGTGCTGAAGCCAAATTTTTTAGGTCCGAACCATTTTGTGGCTTTGCCAAGAGACAACGGAGGAGATCCAAAAATGAGAAAAGGAATAGAAATAGTCCCACTGGAGGAATACTCCAGGCCAAGAACAGGCGAAAAAGTTCATCACTTCTTCGATAAAGAATGCTACAGGGCTTTTCGAACTCGAATAGTCCTACTTAAGGCTGATGACAGGTCTTTTAACAGGCCATTACCCCTTGAAATATCACCTTAAAAATATCGGCAAGGCAGACAAAGATACGCGCAGATACTGTGATACTGCAATAGAAACTGCTGAACATAATCCTTGGGAATGCAAGGACCTAGTCTGCACTAGGCTAAAGTACCTAGAAAAGGTAAAACTGACGCCTAAAGACATAGGGATATTAACCCACAGGAAAATCACAAGCTTTATAAAAAGCTTGGGAGTCCTAGGCAATAAATAATTGTAGAGTACTTCACAAAAGATCTTTTAGGGCTGAAAGAGCCAAGCGACCCTTTGAACAATCTACAATCTACATATATCTTCTATCTCAATTATTTTATATAATGATTGAACCCATTGAAGTTAAGGGGAGTGGATGAAAAGAGAAAACTAAGAAGTTTGCAAAGACCACTGGTCTAAGGCTAAGGATAACAGAAGCAATGACAGCAATGCCTACCGCAGTCATGTAAGTACTGCATTGCCACAGCTACTCCATTTAATAGTAGAGAATAAGGTACTGCCAGCGACATACAGGCTAAGAGCACACGCATATGGGACCATTCGAAGAAAGGAATCCGTATTAAAATATTTCTACAAATGAGGGTAAACTCAAAAAATCTTTATGCAGAAGAGAGAGAATAAGGCAGTTACGAAAATATGCAGATGGTACCATACGGTATATTGATTGTCAAATAGTAACGAAGTAGGTGTTGTGGGGTATCAACCAGAGAATAGATACTAAGCCGAATCTAGATAGTATAGTAACAGTGTTCCAACTAGAAGTCACGAAATTCTGTGCTCAAGAACGGGTACGGGGGCACATTCAGGAAAATTCGCAAAATCACTCAAGAGCTAAGCACTCTGAGTAGCTCTTAAAACTTTGAAAGCAATAGAAGCACCTTCTAAAATGGTGAGAGACTGTCTGAAGTTTCTGGCTAAACTGGGAGTTCTAGTTTACAGCTTACAACTGGAGTGGACCTGAAAGCAGTAGAACAACTTAGATAATGAGAAGCAGGACCAGAGAGGGCACAAGAAGGGTTTTGATGGGTTTTGAACCGATCTGTAGATATCATATAGAACTGTAAAAACATTGGTAAAGGTAGTCAGAAACATTAAGAGGGACACTACAAATGTGACAGTCGCGTAGTGAAAGTCGTGACAGGACACTGTACACTAAATATATATCCACTTAAAAGGTGAGAGGTACTCCGGAGTGAGGAACGTGTAGTGAAAAAGAAGAATCCAGCACCACCTTTTATCTGAATACTCAGACCTGATAGCCAGAAATCTTCGGGAGAGCATTTGCAACACCTGACGGGTAGTCAACACTTCCATCGACCGCACATTCGCGTTTTTGAGAGAAACAGGTCTAATAAAATAATGAGACCATAGAATACAATAAGGAGTTAAAGCATCAACATAAATATTTTTAATTAAAATTGTAATTATTTAGAATTACTAGCTTACCTCTTCCTTTACTTCTTTTGAAGTAAGCATTATCCTCGTAGACGTCCCTTGTGAGTCCGAAGTCGGATATTTTGCATATTTTATCAGCCGCTAGTAATACGTTTCTGGCTGCTAGATCCCTGTGTACCAACTGAAATAAAGAGGATTATTCAAAATAAACACCAGAGTATAAAATATGGAAATAATATATATATTTTTTTTCAGTTGGAATGATAAATGAAGTGGAATTGGAAGTAAACTATAATATTGGGATGATTTATCGGAAACGTTATGATTCATTGAAATTGTTTGTACAGTGATTTATGTCATAATTTGTGCCAGTATTGGACTGTATTAAGGCAGTGGGTAGAGTAAATGTTTCTATAAATATTCGAAAACGATTTATCGGTAATTAGTTTGAAAGAAAGCCAATCAAACTATATCGACATATCGTTGAAAATTTCTGTTATAAAAAATAAATGCTCTTTCCCGTTCCTCCATGCATGGAAAACATTTGTAGATTTTTCTCGAAATATTTACATTGAAAGTTGTTTTTACAATTAAAATAACTTTTGAACCATTTAGAGAACATCGAACAAACGGAGATTCAATGTTAGAGACTGTCATGTTGCGATCATATGATTGAGACATAAACTGTTTATAGGAAAGAGAATTAACCCTTGTGCAGATGCTTGAAAATTAATAATGGCGGACCCGAGGGTACGAGAAGCCAGATCTTCCAGTCTTCATTTATATTGGTTTTTACTGGACTTATGTACTTTGTTCAATCAATCAATCAATTTATTGGTACTATATACAAAAATGGTATTTGGTTTTTGCAGTCAATATTTACATTTACAAATATATTCATATAGATATCTCGCTAACATAAAAGGTATAAAAACAAACATCAGGAATTTAACAAAAACAACATTTTCTTATATCCTATTAAAATTATATGATAAAAATGCATCTTATGAATAAAAAGTTTTTTCGAGCAAGACGGCTTATTTTTTTCTTGCATTGGCAATTTGTTATCAAATTTGGATGCTGAAAATTTAATTTTCTTTTGAATTTTAGTTAATCTGACATACGGTGCTGTTAACATATTTTTGTATCTTGTACTATAATGGTACTCACATTCTCTGTTTACACTTTGAGGGTACAAGCTCTCTCTAGCGCACAAAAGCAACTCATAAATATATATTGAAGGTAACGTGAGTAACTTTAGTCTACGAAACTGTTCTCTACAGTCTTCTTTATAATTGAACCCAGATATATACATATTGCTCTTCTTTGTAGAGCAAAAATTCTAGGCCAATTTGATGGTTGTCTTCAAACTAGAACATCATAGGAAAACAAAGAGTGGCATAGTGCAAAATATGCATTTTTCAAAACTTCTTCACCTACTTAATTTGCTAGATTTCTTAAATATAATTTTTGCTAACTTTTTTGACAAGTTTTCTACATGTACTTGCCAGGTCAATTTGTCATCTAGATAAACTCCCAAGAACTTTGTTAATTCCTGGGGGTCAGGAACATTGTGTCCCGTTTTATTACGCAATCATATGCACTGTTTCTTCTCTATTTAATATACGTTTATTTTACTTGAACCACTGTTCTGCCTTTGACTCCGCCTCACCGGTCATTGCAGAAAGTTGTTCAATATTCTTGTTTTGAACCGAAATAGTTGTATCGTCTGCAAACAGTATGTCATTAGAGTGTTCGCTGAATATGGAAAATCATTCGCATATATTAAAATAGGAGAGGGCCAATCACTGAGCCTTGGGGTACCCCATGTACATCAACTTTAGGAAGGTATATAATCTGTTTTGCGAAATTCTCATAAAGAATTAATATTTCAACAGCTAAGATACAACCCTACACTGCAATTATCATAATATTGGATCTATCCAATAAATAAATTTGGTCTGATTTGTTGTATTCTTAGGTTCGCCATTCTTAATTTTCAAGCGTCTGTATAAAGATTCAACCTTCTTGCTATGAATAGTTTCTGTAGAAATCATATAACTGCAATAAAATCTTACCTTGATATCACTTAAGTAGGCCATTCCATTGCAAATTTGCCAGGCAAAAGAAAGAATTTCCTTAGGTGTTACTTTACATAAGTTTGGCTCATCGTAGTCCATTTCATTGTCTTCTAGGTGAGATTGGGAAGTCTTTGGATTTTCAGATTTTAAGTGTCGACTCCGTCTTAGATAATTCCTACAAGTGAACAATATCTCCTAATGAGTTAATTTTAAGATTATGTTTAAGATAATTAAAGAAATCATTTAGTAGGCAATATATTGAAAAGTGATGATAATGTCTTGGAACTAAAGGCAGCATTAATTTCTCACATTGTACAGTGAAACCAATCACGTACATTCGTGAATAAAATAATTTTCTGTATGCCTTAGTAATCACCTTGAAGCGCAAATACTATAGAGCATGCAGGTATTTCATTTTTTAAGTCTGAAAAATTACCCAATATCCCAGTTTTTGCCCCTTACACCACTATGCGTAGTGCACGACGAATGTTTATTTTCGTATTATTTGCAACAGAGATATGCTAGGGTTTAGGGTTTATACGTTGATTTGTAATTTACAGAAATATTGAGCATATGCTAGACGAAGAATAACAAAAATTCTATTCTTGTGCGATAATCACAGATTTTGTTGTATATTTATATTCATTTCTCTTTATAGTCTAGATGCCCGCGTACATAAATGCAGTTTATACATATACATATTCTCGTATAATTTCTTGTACGGCATAATTTCACCTAGTCTATCACTTTTTTCCTCTGCGAAAATTTTCGTAAACGCAGCGTTCCTCCTCGGCATGAAAAAGACGATTTCCATGGCTCGGACTGGAAAATCGGCAAATATATTTTGTCGGACAATTTGAGAATTGGATTCTACATATATATTCTATATATTTCTACAAACTGTCCGACAAAAATTTTGGAACGTTAAGGGTGTCTACCACCCTAAACATAACATAACCTAACTTTAAAACATTTATTGATAACCAGCTGATTTTTTTAAGATTGCTTAATAAAAATATGTAGATTCCAATTTTCGAATTGTCGGACAAAATATATTTGCCAATTTTCCAGTCCGACGTGTGGAAATCGTCTTTTTCATGCCGAGGAGGAATGCCGCGTTTAAGAAAATTCTCGCATAGGAAAAAAAGTGATAGACTAAGCGCAATTATGCCGTACAAGAAGTTATACGAGGATATGTATAAATTGCATTTATGTACGCGGGCACCTAGACTATTATGGATCTCAATTGCTTTGAATTGTTTCGTGTTTTTAGACTGTATTGAGAATGAAATAAAATTGCTTTTATTTGCCTTTAATGCAATAATCCACAGTACATCGCCCTTTTTTTTTAATGATTAGCAACAGGCTGAATTTTCGTGAGTAGCTTGGTTTTCACGAGACGCCCAACTTTTCTCTCTGCGAAAATTCTCGGTAGTGGTAGCTAATAGCAAAAATTATTTTTTCTATTTCTCACGAATTAGACAATTCGACAACCTGTCAAAATATTTTGGCAATATATTTTTCATTCGTTAAACGTTTGTTAAAGAGTTTGTTTTTCGATTGCCTTGGTTACGTTTCGCGAGTTAATTATAATAAGTGTTTGTCCACAACAACATATTGCCAAATAATTTGACAGTATGACGCGCTTTTTGCCTGTCGTCACACGCTACCAGGGTAGTTATCAGTGAAGGAGGTTTTGACCAGGCGATAAATACAACAACCAGTTTCGAAAACAATAGTAAATAAAATTTATTTAGCAAAACAACAAGACAACTATGTACAGCAAACATCAACTAAGCAAAAGGCAATAGGCAAGCGCAAGCAGTGTGACTGAGGTAAAATGAGCAAGTTAAATTCACAGCAAAACTACCAAAACGCTGAGAAAAATGTTAAAAGTCGCGGTGAGGGATTAAGCTCAAAACTAAACAAAGCAAAAGAAACAAATTAAGACTATAGCGGGAATATCTTCGTCTGATAGCGGTATAAAATGAACCTTTCCCTTTTTGGGCAAAACGCGGCAGACGTAAAATATTCCGGGAAGCGGATAGGCCTGTGGCAAAAACTAAGAAACGTACTATTTACTCCTGGGTTTCCCTATTGCAGTAAATAGATACTTGGTGAGCAAAAATATGCAGAGTACTAAGAAGGAAAATTAAAGGTTCCGTTTTGTTAAAAGAGGTTCCTTTTTTAGGTATGTTCCATCTAATCTGCAGCTAGGGACTCCTTCAGTGTTAAATATTTTATTGACATTTTCAAAGAAAAATTCAGCTACCCTCGCTATTCCCTATTGAGGCGAATATTCATCTATTTTACTTGCACTATTAGTTTTGAAGAAATACATATTCAAGGGTTTCAAATATGCAATCATTAATTTCTGTCAAAAAATAGTTGTAAACATGGGTTCGGAAATACCTGTTCAGAAAGATAGGATTTTCTGAAGTAAATCAAGAAAAGAAAACGACATAAAATAAACAAATTAAGACTATAGCGGGAATATCTTCGTCTGATAGCGGTATAAAATTAACCTTTCCCTTTTTGGGCAAAACGCGGCAGACGTAAAATATTCCGGGAAGCGGATAGGCCTGTGGCAAAAACTAAGAAACGTACTATTTACTCCTGGGTTTCCCTCTTGCTGTAAATAGATACTTCGCGGTAAACCAAATCTCACTCTTGCGGATTGTTTATTACTGGGTTTCCCACTTGCACTAAACGATCTGCCTAGTAAGGCCTATACGCTCGAACTATAGTCGAGATTATAACTTACTCCTTCTTGGTCCTGGATGCTAAAAGGGATTGATTTAAATTTTAGAGCTGTTGGTACTTAAACCAACGGGAAAAGAATTAGATTCTGGTAAATTCAGCCTGTTACTAATCATTAAAAAAAAGGGCGATGTACTTTGGACTATAAGTAATAGGTAAATGGTATAGCCATGTTTTAATTCAATTTAATTTTTGATATTCCCATTAAACTTTTTATTGACCGTTTGCTTTTCAAAAAAGCATCTGACCAAAAGTTAACCTTTATACTATATCATTTAAATATAATGTAAATAAAATGGGGTCAAATACTGTACCCGGTGGCACGGTCAATAAAAAGTTTAATGGGAATATCAAAAATTAAATTCTATTTCTTACTCATCGCTTAGTTTTTGACCTATTTTGACTCTTCTTTTACTTTAATATTAGTAGCTTTCGAATAGTTTTTAGGAACGGTATTCTCGAATTCCTCTACTCTATAGTTTTCTGAGTAGAATTTGGTGTGACAAAGTCACACAGTTTTTATTAAATACTAACCAATATAGTCGATTAGCTCTGCAATAGTATTCTGTATGCTTTTTTTGTGTAGATAATTTTTAAATGCGTTTTAAAATTTGCAGTATTTTGACTTATCTCGCACGTCTCCAAAATAAATTTTATTGTTGTTTTATTTAAATTATTATTTATTCAATTAATTTATTATTATTAATATTATTATTATTATTAATGGTAGACCCACCTTAGTGAACCATATTCAGCGTACTCTATGATGAGATAAACTGGCCCTCCAGGAGACGTGCAAACTCCTAGGAGGCGAATAACATTCGGATGAGAAACTTCTTTAAGAAGTTGGTACTCCGATAAGAGATCGTTAAGTTCGGCTTCCCTGGCGTCTTCCTTTAAAGTTTTCACGGCCACTGTTGTATAATCTGTAAAAACATTTTAAACAATATCAAAGATGTCATGGTATTATCAATACTGCTCATTTAATCAAGTGTTACAAAATTGATTATGATACAACAAATTACTTAATTATTGTATAATGTTACAAGGAAAATAAACTTTTAGGTAAATCTCACATAGTTATAAAAATATAATTCATTTCTAATTTATTCATAAATAATTAAATAAATATCGCTTAAGAATGTAATTTTAAGGTGGACGTAAATAGAAACAATTAATCAAAGTATTGTTAAATTTTAGATATAGGAGTTCTAAAACATGCTGATGAATAATATTGTGTTAGTATTGAGTAAAAAATGCTTAAAATGATTTCCATGACCCTTTTTTTTCTTAATAACATTGCACGCAAATGAATAATTTTTAGAAAGGACATAATAAAGGTTTTTGATACCGATTCAAAGTTGGTTGAAATCTGATGACTAATAACCGAAATATGGAAGGAGATCCATTAAATTTTAAGTATAGTAAAACGCAGCAAATGGTAATACACAAAAAAATCCAGAAATCTCAGTATACTAAGATTTCTGGATTTTTCTGTGTATTACCAGTTGCTATGTTTTACTATACTTAAAATTTCTCACGATAGTGAGAAAGAAGGAAAGGTAGGTAAAAAGTTGGTGGGTTGTAATCAATACTTATAAAGTACTTTTAGGATCTAGCAACTTGGAATTTAGTACAAAGGTAATATTTAGCTCACATTTAAAAGGAAAAATCGCAAAACCTTACGTCAATACCGGAAAAAAAAAGACAAAAATGGAAAAATCTTGTAAGCTGGAATTAAAACTAATAAATTACATTTTCAGCAGATCTAGTACTTGAAATTTAGTACACAGGTAATATCGAACTCCCAACTAAAGGAAATAAACACTGTCTAAGGAATCACTACTTTCGCATCCATTAAATATGGTAATTTGATGTTGGTGCGGGTGACCAGTGGTGGTCGCTTACAAAAAAATATTGAGACTAAATCACAGTTTCTTTACCCCATTTGTTGGTGAGCAGAAATATGCAGAGTACTAAGGAGGAAAATTAAAGTTTTCATTTTTTTAAAAGAGGTTCCCTTTTTAGCTAGGGACTCCTTCAGTGTTAAATATTCTATTGACATTTTCAAAGAAAAATTCAGCTACCCTCGCTATTCCCTATTGAAGCGAATATTCATCTATTTTACTTGCACTCTTAGTTTTGAAGAAATACATATTCAAAGGGTTTCAAATATGCAATCATTAATTTCTGTCAAAAAATAGTTGTAAACATGGGTTCGGAAATACCTGTTCAGGAAGATAGGATTTTCTGAAGTAAATCAAGAAAAGAAAACTACATAAAATATTAAGAATTTTAAAAAATTACGATCAATTAAATAATAAAAAGCAACTTCATATATTTTAGTTGATCAGTGCTGAAAAAAGAAGTTTTTCCAAATTATATGAGAGAGCGAGACATATTTTTTCATGATTTTGAAACCTGGGAAATGCATGTGTTTCTTTAGGTTTATATTTCTCTAAAACGGTTGATCCCCAACCCATGGGATTTCTTGTATATTTTTGGTCAAGAAATCATATTCTGATAAGAAAATCACAAATAGTACATAAAAAAGTTTTGAGGAGAAGAAGGAAACCCCATTCCCAATTTGCACTCCCATAATTGAGGTTGGATAACATAAAATAGTGATCTTTATTGATATGAGATCATGTACAAAACTGGCTAATATAGCTCAAAGGATTTCTGAGGTGTTAAGTAAAATCCCAATTTTGGGTGCCCACTTCAGAAGGCTCTAGCTCCTTAATGGGCATTTCCGGACCCATATTTCTAGGACATTTTTTAAATATTTTTTTAAATAGAATCACCTCTAAAAATTAATGAATGCATAACTCAAACACTGTATATTTTTCTATTTTTTATATACTTTATAATGGCAATCAGATTGAAATGTACACTTATAATCCTAAGTAGGAGCAGTAGAAAATTTAACTGAAATTTACCAACATGAATAAAGTTTTCCCTCGTAAAAACAATTAAAGTAAAAAACAAACTTAAACAAACCAATTCAATCACTCAACAACTCCAGCTGAATAAAACTGAAAGCCAAATTGATCATAGACGGCTTAAATAAACAATCTGAAATCTCCCGAAAATCCAGACAGTGCCTGATTTATTTCAGACTTCTCCGGCTGCATTTTCTTTCTTTTGTTTGACGAATTCCCGTGAATCAATTGTGAGAATTGCCTTAAGAATCTGATATATTGGAGATGGGAAAAGTTGTTTTGGAGTGTTTATGTTTTAATTCAATTGAACGAACCGACTTCGATTGGCTGTATGTCAAAAATGAATACGTGCTCATCACCTGTTATAACTCTAGTTCTAATACGAGGTGACATTTGTTTTTTCTTCTAACTAGCCAACAGTTTTATTTTTGTGTTGGATAGTTATATGAGATATGATGACAAATGAATATGGCTAATCATATCATATTTTTTTTAAGTTATTTTTGCGTAGATTCTATAAATATAATGCACTTGTTTAAAATAATTAAAGCAAATTACTCCAGGTATTAGAGACCATATAGGACCCTTACCTGGAAAAATTCATGGTAGTCCTGGAGATAGGCTTACTTTACGTTTTTTGGAGCGCTGAATACGAATTTTTAACTTCCCACCAAAAATTCCCCCTGGAACCCACTCAAATTTAGAAAAAAATTACATTTCAAATTATAAAGAGATTCTAAAAAAACGTAACATTTCTGTTTCTCTGCAAATATCTTCAGAAATATTAGTTTTATAGAAAATATGGTGGACATCAAAAATGAAGCTTATAAACTGAGAATGAATTTGTTTTAATTCAATATTTGTGTAGGGTTGATAGTTTCGAAGATATTTAATTTTATAGATGGCATCCGACCATTTTTAGGACGAAGTATTTAGTATAAAATGTTGAATACCTTAGAAACTGTGGCATTTCTATCAACTATTCTAAGGAACAAAATTAAGGATAATTAATCAATCTTTAAAATGATTTTTGTTTGTTTCTACTCACAAAATAATAAAGAAGTTATAGCCGATACAACGTGCGTTTTCACATTTTTTCTAACAAAATGTAATTGTAATTGGTCACTCATTATTATTTTTTTTAAATGCTGTTTTTCGTTAATATATATCATTACCTGGATGCTTAATTTTTTTTTTACTTGAAATCTGGTACATCTATGTAATAACGAGATGTGGAACTAGGTTAGATTTTGATTTTATTTCGTTGGAGGCTTTTGGGGTAAGTAGGAGTAAGTAGGTAAAGCAAACAAATAAGAGAAAGATTTAGCGTATGTACAAGATCTCAAAATTTGTTTGGCATCAGCCAACTCCGCTAACATCCCCATTACCACCCCCATCCCAATATTAAAGGGGTAAAAAATTAAATTGTGATTTAGTGTGTGTACAGGAACCAAAAGCTTCAATTTTTTTTAGGCATTAGCCACTCCCACTCTAGATGTGGAAATAGTGATTACTGATTACTTAGGCAACAGTTTTTTCAACGCCGCGCGGTACATGGCTATTTCTTATCTGAAAAGGTTCGAAATTTCTTTTTGTTAATAATTCCAAGTCATGTCACTTAATTCATTTATAAATGGCTAAAATGTAAAAAACATATGTATATGCTGTGTTTATTTTTTGCGTAGTTTTGATAGATGCTAGTAATATTTATTTTCTAAAATTGTTTAACACACACTATATTATTTATGCATAATCAATTAAATAGAACTTAGCAAACGTCATATAACACAACATATAATTCGTAGTATAGATTCAATTCGGAGAAAACATTTAGAAAACAATAACACATTTTTAATTAAAGTAACTCAGAACATCATTCATTGTGGTGTTGATAAAATATGATATAAAATAACATAATCTCTATTTGTTATAACCAAAGATCGGAATTTTGGGCGCCATTCCAGGTCCGTACTAAGGTAATAGTGTAAAATAATACGCAAAATGGAAAATATTTATTATGAATACTTATTGTCAAAAATTATGTATTCATTATTTTTACAATAATAATAAAATAGTAATACAATAATAAAAATAATATAACTTTGTTTCAAACAGTCACAATACAATATGCCTATGTTACATTATAGTACATACGATAATAATAGTGGATTGAAATAAGTGAAAAAACGAATTAATTAAACAATTATTTAAAAAACAAATATGCTATACTTTTTCAGTCAAGTATGTCTTGCAAATTAATTAAGTATGTATCGAGTCGAAAAGTACTGACTAATTATTTTTTCCAAATTTTTCTTGTTTAACCTGTTTTGACGAGGATTCAATATCCACTATTGTACCGAGAACGATCTTTCGCAGTCAACTGTCATCATGGGAGCATATTTTATTTTTGACAGCGGTATATCAGTTACCCATAATGCTTGTACGTCAGTAATCATTTTTTCTTTTATTTCTATTACAATTCAAAGTCGAGATTCTCTTTAAAATTGATGAATATTTTATTTTCAGCCTTTTTCCTAAATCACCCGATAGATTGTTTATTACTTCTTGGACATTTTTTTAAATGATTCATTGATAAGTAGTTTAGGCTTCTCAAGCTCCACTATTGCTTCGGCAATCTTTTCAAAATTATTTTTAATGAAGATGCAATCCTTTTTTAGGTTAGGCAATGACAACAAGTCTTTAGCTTTCTTTATGGCACTAGATTCTTCTGGTAAATTGTTAATAACTTCTTGAATAATTTCAAAATGATCTGCGTAGTAACATGCAGCATCGATGCATGTTCCCCATCGGGTTATTGTCGGCTGCGGTGGTAGTTGTAAGACAGGACATTTTTGTTGAAAATATTTAATTCTTGAAGTTGCTTTTAAAAATACTTTTTTTACGTTTGCAATAAGTTTATCAACGTTTCTAAAATTACATCTTATTAAGGTAATATCCATGAGCTAATAGTTGAAGCCCGTGCAGATCTTCTCGAAGCCATCGTTCTTCAAAAGTCGACTCAATATGTGATACCTATGTAATAGACCGAATGCATGTAGGCGGCGTCAGAGTCGCGTTTGGGTACTGCAACATAACCTGATTTTCTGTGCATTTTTGTTTACTACTTCTTTAAAAATGCCAAGCAATTGTATGCCTCAAAGCACTTCCTACTATAGAAAAAATAAAAATTTAAAGTTTCACCAGTTTCCAGTATGCAGCAGTTTTAGAAGAAAGTGCATAGTTGCTCTCAAATTACAAAAAAGCCCATCTAGTGTGTTCAAAACATTTCACAGACCGAATGCATGTAGGCGGCGTCAGAGTCGCGTTTGGGTACTGCAACATAACCTCATTTTCTGCGCATCCTTGTTTACTACTTCTTTAAAATTGCCAAGTTTTTCTTTTAGTTCACCTAAACTATCCATTTTCCGTACAGGTAACAGCAAATATCGTATATTCCAGAAATCTTGCAATAAATGATTGGACGATTTACGTGTTTTTACAAACTCATTTTCATCATGTAGAGCGGCTCTCGATTACATTTAATTTCTCATTTGTTTGAGAGTTATTCTCCATTGTATTGGGCATTACTAATTCCTTAACCCTTTCTGTACCGGACATGAAATGTCGATGCATGTTACTAGGACCGGGTTTTTTTGCATGCTACCAGGACCCCTGCCGATTATATGCGCCAGGTATAAAAAATAGAACATATGCAGAAAAGTTATTTATTTGCAATAATATTTTATTATATTAAAGTATTTGTAATGTATTACGTTAAAAGTATATATTTAAAAAGTTTGTTTTGTATGGTACACTTCAAAACAAGACTGTACACACAGACCCACATTACACTTTGCACACATGTACCTAGACTCTCTTCTTTTTTTTGCCTGAAGCTTGCTTTGGCTACAAACAGTACATCTTCGAACCTTATTATTGGGTACCAGGGCGGGAAAATGTCGGCCTCTATGCTTCTCAGGATTTTTGGTCATAGGTTTTACTCGGCTTTGGTTAGACTGTGGTGTTTTGTACCTGAAATTAGACAAAAAAAATCGATAGGCAAAAGTTTTCTCACTAACTAAAACTTACCGCGCAATAAGTTGTCTTATGATTTTCAACTGAAAATCTGCCAGATGTTCTCTTCCTGCATTTTGTGTTTGGTACAGTGCATGTGCGTTGAGCATGGCTAGGTCCACCATATGAAAAAATAGCTTTCTGTACCATTTTACAGATTTTCTAACGCATTCTGTAGAGCTTATTTCAATCAAAATAACGAGATTCATGATGTCGAGTAAATTTGCCGTATTTATACGGCAGTGAGCCAGGTGGTCCTGTCTTAGGTACCGTATTTCTTCGGCATTGGACCAACGGACACAACACGAAGTGACACAATTATACGGCTGTGGTCCTACTAAAGGGTGTAAACTTAATATCGTCAGATATATACGACAACGGTCTAAATGTACCATATAACACATATATACGGCAGTGGTCCTGAGGGACCATTTAGGTATTGACTAAAATATACGGCGATCTTACGGAAAGGGTTAAATGCTCCATCCACTTCGTTGACTAGCCTCTAAAATTAAGGGGTGGTACCGTAATGCATAGTAATCTAAACTTGTTTTGTTGGAACTAGTGATGGGTAAAAGCAGTTATTTTTTAATAACAGTTTAAACTGCTACTGCTATTTTGAAATAACAGTTTAAAATAGCAGTTTAAAAATAATGTGTAGTTGAGAAGTAGTGGGATTCGCAAACCCCAGCGCGCAGTTTGCAAATGTTATTTCAGAGATGTTATTTTATTCATCGTGCTACTGCCGCTGGCCAACAGGCATGAAAAATTCTTCGATTTTTATATTTTATAGAGATATTAATTGATTTTTTTTTCGTTCATATACATGTAAAAAAATATATAAATAAGTTTATTTACATAAATTATGTTTTAATAATCAATTTCATGTTAAATTAATAAAGAAATACCAGAATAATAGAAATTAAATTTTTGTTGCTGAAATAAACACACAGAGGCCAAACATGCAGGATATGCAGGAAAATATACATATGGAGAAGAAAATATAAAAGCTCTGAACATATTTATGATTAAAAAATAGCTAAAAGTTAGTATATAAACCGGATGGTTCGAGATTTCTACAAAAATATTTAACTCTGGTAGCCCTTCATTTTTAAACTCGGTATGTGGTAATCAAAAATATACACACTGAGAAGAAAATGGTAAAGATCTGAATATATTATGATTAAAAAGCAACTAAAAAGTGTGTACATAAATCCGATGACTCAAGATATCCACAATAATATTCAACTACGTTTTCTTTTATTTCACATAAGTCTACGCGGTTG
This sequence comes from Rutpela maculata, assembly GCA_936432065.2. Classification (NCBI taxonomy): domain Eukaryota; kingdom Metazoa; phylum Arthropoda; class Insecta; order Coleoptera; family Cerambycidae; genus Rutpela; species Rutpela maculata. Next base: position 249,633,111 of record OW386286.2, read on the forward strand.
CGGTGCGATTTCATTATCTGCTGCTGCTGTTTTCTGAATAACAGTTTAACAGCAGTCAGCAAGAACATTTTTACTACGTCGTGTTTCTTATCTGTTATTTTCGAACAGAAATAACAGTGTGTCAATGCTATTTACAAATAACAGTTATAAAATAACAGGTTACTAAATAGCAACTCATCTCTAGTTGGAACTAGTGATGGGCGATATCGTGATTTCGCAATCACAACGTAAATCGTTACTGTGATTTTCTTATATCAGTGAATTTAAAACGTGATGTGATCACGACTTTCATAATACGACGTACGGGAGAAATTGTTAATTATTATATTGGTCTTGGTTGAATCACGGCAAGGAAACGAAATACGGAAGGAAAGTCGTGATCACGTCACGCTTTTCTGCCAACTTTACTAACAGTCGTTACCTGTGATTTCTTAATATCAGTGATTAAATCACAATTCGTGATATATCGCCCATCACTAGTTGGAACTGATTTTTGTTAGTATTTCTCAAGCATTGGCCGTGGTAGTTTGTGTTACTCATTCTTATTACAATTCTTCGACGAAAATAAATTTTTTTAACTTATAGTTATAAACTGTTGGAGGAGTACCTATGCTAAGTTTTATGATTCAATAATGTTACTTTAGCAATTCTCTAGAAATGCAGATATAAGTAGGTAATATGTAAGTGAATTAAAAAACAGGGTAATTTCCGTTCCTAATAATAACCTATATTATATAATCTGGTCAGTTGATGTATATAGGCGATGGGGTGGTGCCGTTAAAACGGTTTCCGTGCAGGTATATATGTAGCAGCCATTAATATCTCGTTCACAAGTAACACACACAGTCGATCATAGCGGTAAGTGTAAAGCCGGCCCTCAAATGACGCTCGGATTCCGATCCTTGGTTATAACAGCTTATTAATAATATGCACACAAACAAAAACTTGGAAATATTTATACAATTAGATGCCAGTTTTTCGAGACTAAAATTTTTGTAAAAATTATTAGAGTTTGAAAATTCAACAGTAAGTTTCATACACAATTAGTTGGACAATAGTGGAAGTAAGGAGTCGGGATTTTCTCGAAAAACAGCAAAATCGTGCTAAAGTTATGAAACCTATTCCCCTCGTTTTTAAGGGTGTAGAACACGAATAACAGGGTGAAAAAAGTTTTTAGTCATGCGCACTACCTAAGACGGCCAAAAACTACCAGATTGAATATCTTTATTATTTATAAGATTTGTATAATTTATTTCTTCAATAGTAATTTTTTACAGGAAAGAATATACAGTGTGTTTCACTTCTCGTGAAGACACCCCTGTATCTTTTTTTATTTGTGGCCGAATTCATTTCAAATCTTTATCAGCTATACAACTCCATAAGACGACTTTATTCAACACATAAATGCCGCCTAGATCTAAAACGCCGGCCTACTGCGATAAAAAGAAAACAGTAATTTTCGAGATAGATAACAATTTTGTTAATAAAAGTTGTTCAGAATCACTTGATATGCCCCCCTGTAAAATTTTGTGAAAATCTGAACATTTTCAAAAAAAAATTTTTTGTTTCACTTCTCGTGAAGACACCTCTGTATCTTTTTATTTGTGACCGAATTCATTCCAAATTTTTATTAGCAATACAAATCCATAAGACAACTTTATTCAACACATAAATGCAGCCTAGAACTAAAACGCCGGCCTACTGCGATAAAAAGAAAATAGCAATTTTCGATCATAGTAGGCTTAGAGATAGACAAAAGTTTTGTTAATAAAAGTTATTAGGAATCACTTGATATGCCCCCCTGTAAAATTTTGTGAAAATCGGAATATTAAAAAAAAAATTGTTTCACTTCTCGTAAATCGTATCTTTTTTATTTGTGGCCGAATTTATTTCAAATTTTCATCAGCTATAGAACTCTATAAGATGATTCCATCTAACACATAAAGAGAACTTTTTACAGCAAATGAAGTCATACACAATTATTATTGAAATTATTTATTATTTAATTACAGGTGTATGCAAAATTTCAGCTCGATTGGATAACGGAAGGTGGGTAAATTTGGTTCATTCATACATAATACATACTTACATACAGATTTCTAAGTATTATAAGACGATTGAAAAAAAGAAAACGATATTACATTTAAGTTGATGTGTAATAATAAAGTGTCCCTTTTAGCGTTTTATTGAATGAAGATTTTTGTTCACAACTTTCATTTGTTGGAAAAGTTCTCTTTAGGTGTTAGATAAAATCGCCCTATGGAGTTGTATGGCTGATAAAAATTTGAAATGAATTGGGCCACAAATAGAAAAGAGGGGGGTGTCTTCACGAGAAATGAAACAAAATTTTTTTTTTGGAAATATTAAGATTTTCACAAAATTTTACAGGGGGCATATCAAGTGATTCCGAACAACTTTTATTAACAAAATTTTTGTCTATCTCTAAACCTACTACGATTTCTCGAAATTTGCTCTTTTCTTTTTATCGCAGTAGGCCGGCGTTTTAGATCTAGGCGGCATTTATGTATTGAATAAATTCGTCTTATGGAGTTGTATGGCTGATAAAAATTTGAAATGAATTCGGTAACAAATAAAAAAGATACAGGGGTGTCTTCACGAGAAGTGAAACAAAAATTTGTTTTTTGAAAATATTCCGATCTTCACAAAATTTTACAGGGGGGCATATCCAGTGATTCCGAACAACTTTTATTAACAAAATTTTTGACTATCTCTAAGCCTATTATGATTTCTCGAAAATTGCTATTTTCTTTTTATCGCAGTAGGCCGGCGTTTTAGATCTAGACGGCATTTATGTGTTGAATAATGTCGTCTTATGGAGTTGTATGGTTGATAAAAAGTTGAAATTAATTCGGTAACAAATACAAAAGATACAGAGAGTGAAACAAAAATTTTTTTTTGAAAATATTCAGATTTTCACAAAATTTTACAGAGGGGCATATCAAGTGATTCCGAACAACTTTTATTAACAAAATTTTTGACTATCTCTAAGCCTACTATGATTTCTCGAAAATTGCTATTTTCTTTTTATCGCAGTAGGCCGACATTTATGTATTGAATAAATTCGTCTTATTGAGTTGCATGGCTGATAAGAATTTGAAATGAATTCGGTCACAAATAAAAAAGATACAGGGGTGTCTTCACGAGAAGTGAAACACACTGTATAAAATTTTTGCTTATTTCTCAAACGACAGCTTGACACCGACTATTTTTGCAGGGATTCTTTGTTTTTTCATGGGGATATAACAGATGGTGAAAGATGATGTCAGGTAGTAGACCGCAACGGTCCTCTAGGGGTGGAATCTACTCTGCCAGGGGGTGTAAAATTGTTTCTTTTTTTTTGTTAAAGACGTTTACCGTTTTTGAGGATGCTGATCAAGAAAAGAATTGTTTTAAACTGGTTCGACCCCTCCTTCACTCTTAAACTGTGGGGAAACCACCTCTTTTATAATAATAATAATAATAGCTACCTATTATTGGCTGATTAGGGAGTCGTACTATCATTTTATTTGTTTTTGTCGCCTTTACTGTTTTCTGGGTAAATATTAGTGTCTTCGAGGTATCCGAAGTCCAGCAATGTTAAGTTTTCAGAAGATCAATTTTTTTCTTTTTTTTTAGAGAATCAGAAATTTTGTGAGAATTGTGCGCCAGAGGATGAAGATGGTGAGCCAAGCATAGAAACAAACGAATCCATTGATAATAGTTATGGCAATGCTGTAAATTTCCTAAATTTTATACCCGAAGTGTATACTTCCGATCATGAATAGGAAACGGACGGTGTGTGCGATGAAGAAGGAGGCAATAACATTGAATGTGATATTCATTTCGAGGAATATGAACCATGTAATTCTGTTTGCAAACGCCCTAGGTTATATTAATGTCTTGTAAAAAATATTATATTGTACTCAAAATCGTGTCCTGTATATATAATTTATTAAAAACTGGAATTTTTGTCAATGGTATTCTCTTCCTTATATCCCGTTTTAAAGAACATGAATTGCAAATCCTTGCGAGGATAGGTTAATTTTTGATGAGGATGTAAAATGGACAAATGGTGACATTGAAACCACTCCCTCTAATGTACAAATTAGAAAATAAAAAAATCAACCCCCTGAGATTGTCATGATTCACTCTTACCATTGTCCTTGATCAGCATCCTTGAAAACGGGGGTAAACGTCTTTGACAAGAAAAAAAAGAAACAATTTTCCACTTCCATGTGCGATTGCGGTCTACTACCTAACATCGCCTGTCACCATCTGTTATATCCCCATGAGAAAACAAAAAATCCCTGCAAAAATAGTCGATGTCAAGCTGTCATATGAAAAATAAGCCAAGGGGGTGGTTTTTGGCCATTTCAGGGAGTGCGCATGACTAAAAACTTTTTTTCCCCTGTTATTCATGTTCAGCACCCTCGAAACGGGAGGGGGGAATAGGTTTCATAACTTTAGCACGGTTTTGCATACTTTCCGAGTCCTTTACTTCCACTACAACGGAGAACATTATTTAGGCGTTGACTTATACGGAATAATGTGTATATTTTTATATATAATATAGTAGGTACCTACATAAAATAAGAGAAAAGTCCTACATCTAATTTATTAACGTTTATCTGCCTGGAGTGTTCTTCACACATCGTAACATTCAAGAATATTCACAACATTCTGATGGTTTTTAATTTTCACTCATGAATAGTACAATGTACGAAAACACTGAAAGGAGACAATAGTTTTAGTTAAAGATGGTGCATCCAAACCAAGCAGCAAAAATCCGTTCGATTGCAAGTAACTTTATTGTTATACTTTTAAAGCAACGTAGTGAGCTAGAAAGCATTTTGGGAAAAAGTCTTATTCCTGTTTTATTCTTTGCTTTTTTGTTGGTAAGGAGGACCAGATTGTCGCGACACCTTTGAAACACCGTGTATGTACTAGAAATCAACTCACATGAGTATGAACAAATTATTTATGTATATTTATGGAATATTTTATTTAGAAATTTAAAAAACAGTCAGAAAATAACACAATTAGCTGAATAGCAATAAAACGTAATATGAGGCGTGCATGCCTATAAATTCCAAATTGGTAAAAATATGATTCATGGTGATGCTGATTTTATCATTATAATTTACGAATTCCGATCTACAAGCTCCAAAAAGACCTAACATTCTTCAATAATTTAAATCCAAAAGTATCAGTTTTATATAGTTATGAAAATAAACTATATACACAGGATGTTCGTTCGACATTCTAATGTGTTTAATGTTTTTTTAGTAGGCGGATCTTCTTGAAATTTTGAATAATATGAATAATTTTCCTTATTGGCACTTTACCATATTATTTTCACAGAAAAAAATATTTTACCTAACAAGATAATAGTTTTTGCCATGGCCTACGCGATTTAAAGAAATTAAAATACACCCAAAATTACATTTTACGTAAGTAGAGATGATCTCTCAAATGTCAAAAGATAGTCTAAAGTTTGTGTCCGTTTCGCCTATCAGGGAATACTTAGTGTATACAGTGTGTCCCACTTTTTATGGATCCACCCTAATATCTCGCCCATCTGATATCCGAATATTTTCAAATTTTGGTGGTGAATAAAGTGGGCCTTTAGACGTAATCAATTTAATTTTAGTCAGTCATCCGATTCTAGGATGGAAAAATGTGGTCGGTGTTCAAAAAAAAGTATTAACAATTTTTTTAGAAAAAAAACTAGTAAAAGGTTCTTAAGCAGCACCTTTAACAACCTCTTTGTACAAGATTACATCGTAGTGGGTTCAAAGGTGTTTGAGATAGGGGCCGTCAAGAAAACAATTTTTTTAACTAAAAATAATTTTTATCTGTAAAACGGATTCTCAAAAAAATGTATTCTTTATTTTTTTTAAGAATAATGTTTAAATTGATTTGCAGCAAAATAACTATTTAATTAATAAGGCAAAAATTCTAATTCGTATATACCTACCTACCATTTTTCTAACAAATAATCTTCAGTAAAGACCTAAGTAAGCCATGAAAACAAAAGTTATTGCAAGTGTCAATTCATTGTTGAACGTAAATGAGTTAATCAGCTAAAAATTCATGTGAATATTGGTTTAATGTTAAATAATAAGTGAAGTGTAAATTTTTGTGTAGTAAATATGATTAGATGCGAGAAAAAATGGAGTTGATTCGTTTAGTCGGAGAAAATTCCAGATCAGAGAATATTATTTAGGTATTATGCAAATCACAACTTACACACTTTTTATTTATTATGAAAATACCTGCTTTCTGTATATTGTTGCCCTAATCTGGGCACGCTAATATACTAGTCAGGTAAATACTTTAAAACACTCATTATTGGAGAATCAATAAAAACAACTACTCTTCTAGCTAATACTGACGAAGTATTGAATTACATGATAGGATTCTTAGCATTTTAAAGAAAAAAAAATATACTGAAAATACTTAAATCATTTATTCAAATTTAATCATTCACACTTTTTTATTTAATATGAAATTATTTACTTTCTGTATATTGGTGCCTTAATCGGGTCACGCTAATATACTACTTAGGAAAACACTTTAAAACACTCATTATTGGAAAACCAATTAAAACAACTACTTTTCTAGCTAATGCTGACGAGGTATTGAATTACATGATAGGATTCCTGGCATTTTAAGGCAAAAAAATGTATTGAAAATACTTAAATTATTTATTGAAATTCAGTCATTCACAACAATTACTAAACCATACATTCTATTTCAACTCAAAGTTGTACAAGTTTTTTCGAACTCGTTAGTTCTCATCAGTAGAGTATAGAAACATTCATTCATTATTTACAAGCCTAGTTTTGATTTATTTTTACAATTGTTGTGAATGACTGAATTTCAATAAATAATTTAAATATTTTCAATACATTTTTTTGCCTTAAAATGCCAGGAATCCTATCATGTAATTCAATACTTCGTCAGTATTAGCTAGAAGAGTAGTTGTTTTGATTGGTTCTCCAATAATAAGTGTTTTAAAGTGTTTTCCTAAGTAGTATATTAGCGTGACCCGATTAAGGCACCAATATACAGAAAGTAAATAATTTCATATTAAATAAAAGGTGTGAATGATTAAATTTGAATAAATTATTTAAGTATTTTCAGTATATTTTTTTTTCTTTAAAATGCTAAGAATCCTATCATGTAATTCAATACTTCGTCAGTATTAGCTAGAAGAGTAGTTGTTTTGATTGATTCTCCAATAATGAGTGTTTTAAAGTATTTACCTGACTAGTATATTAGCGTGCCCAGATTAGGGCAAACATATACAGAAAGTAGGTATTTTCATAATAAATAAAAAGTGTGTAAGTTGTGATTTGCATAATACCTAAATAATATTCTCTAATCATGATAAAAGCAAATAAATAAAAAATAATTAATTGTAAAAATTCCAGATCATTTAGACAAGCTGCTGTTGAATTAAAATCACGGCATCCTGACCGTCAGCCTCCCATTCGCCCATAAATTGGTAGCAACCATCAATAAGAGTTTTAACAATACAGGAAAGGCATGTAAGTTAAGATCAAAGAATTATAATTTAGAAAAACGGAAAATTGAAAGCGAAGAACGAATTTTGCAATATTTTAAAGAAAATACAAGATATAGCATAAGGCAAGTTGCATTAAATCTAAATATTAATACGAACATGGTTTGGCGTTACTTGAAATAACATAGAAAAAGAGCACTCAAACCAAAATTTTTACATACCGTAGAAAATGGTGATAGAGACAAAGATAAGATTTCTGTTTTTAGGCCCAAGGTGAATTTTTAAACAATATAAATTTTCTGAAGAACGTCATATTTACTTATGAGGCAACGTTTGCTACCAATGGGATAGTATCCTCCCAGAATTGCCATTTTTGGGCTGACGAAAATACCCACTGGTTTATTAATACTAAAAGGCAATATGTGTCAAAAGTCAATATTTGGTGTGGTTCATGGAATGACCAAATTATTGGACTTCTTTCATTCCGAGAATGAATGGGGAAGCATATTCAAATTTGTTGCAAAATGAAATTCAATAATCTGCCGCAAGATCTCAGAAAAGACTTGTATTCTCAACTTGATGGTGCCTAGGCCCATGGGGGTTAGCTAGAAGACAATTTTCCAGGTAGATAGATAGGTCTAAAAAGACAAGTGCAGGAGTTTTCCCTTGGGTCCCGAACCTGACCCTCAATTGATTTCTATTTGTGGGGCCGTTTAAAAAATATGGTGTATAAGAGCAGATCACGTATCCAAAAAGAGTTAGTGATCAAAATTAAACAGGCATGTGTTGAAATCACTCCGGCTGAGTTTAGAAAAGTTACACGCCATATAAAAAAATTGATTGAGCAATGTATTCGAAAAGATGGTGGTTATTTACAAACCCAAAGAATTTTATAATTAAATTGACACTCGCAATAACTTTTGTTTTCATGGATTACTGAAGTCTCTATTGAAGATTATTTGTTAGAAAAAGGGTAGGTATGTACGAATTAGAATTTTTGTTTTATTAAATAAATAATTGTTTTGTTGCAAAATCAATTCAAACTAGTACATTACATTTTTCTGAACAAAAAATGAAGAGTACATTATTTTCCATTTGAGAATCCGTTTTACAGATAAAAATTATTTTTAGTTGAAAAAATTGTCTTTTAGACGGCCCTATCTCAAACACCTTTCAACCCGCTACGATATAATCTTGTACAAAGAGGTTTCTAAAGGTGCCGACTAAGATTATCTTACTAGTTTTTTCCTAAAAAATTCGCCAATACTTTTTTTGAAAATCGACTCCCTTTTTCCATCCTAGAATCGGACGCCTCTGATTAAAATCAAATGCAGTTACGTCTAAAGACTCACTTTACAGATACATATTCACCACCAAAAGTTCAAAATATTCGGATATCAGATAAGCGAGATATGTGGGTGGCTCCATGAAAAGTGGGACTGTATATATTATTATAGAGAGTGTTTGGTAAACGGATGCTTACTCTGAACAAGGATATAACCAAACATACCTATATAAAAAATGGTACGGCCGATTTTAAACTTTTTAATAAATCTTAGTTTTTTTTCATTTATGTAATTATTACTCACTTAATTTAACTCTTGACACTGAAATATTATTTTCTTTATCCGAAGAAGTAAACTTCCAAAATAAAAATAATTTAAAAGTTTTTCCTTGGTTAGAGAAAAATAAAAAATATATTTATAAGGAAAAAATTGTATTGGTAATTTGTACTAAAAAAAGACAAAAGAATATTAATCGGTAATAATTTATCATTAAATAGAAAATTAAATATATGGGGTTTTCTCAACAAAACCAAGGCCATCTTTTCGAGAACTTTATTTAAAAGGTTACAGAATTATTATTTTTTATGTTCGAAATGTGTAATGCATTTCTGTACTCGACTTACTTCAACCGAAGTCATTTTTAGTGTTATTTCTGTTCGTAACTGTAGAGCAGCTTGCTTCATCTTAGCTGACAATTGAATACGGCTTTAAATTTCTTCATTGTAGCCAAAATTTAATGCATAAAAATAGCATAAATGATGAAAAACTGACATTTTTTAAAAAAGTATAAAATCGGCATTTTAAAAAAATCGTAGTTTTCTTGATATAGGTATGTTTGGTCATATATTTGTTACGTTCTACGAAAAAAATGCGTAAGATTAGTTTTAGAAAGAATTTTTAGAGGTAAATTTTTCTTATTAACCTCAATTTTGATATCTCTAAGTTATTGAGTTAGAAACCGTTTTGGAGCAACTTTCCCACTGCCCACCACCCCCACCCACCCACTGCGAGCACAGCTACCACGATCCGGAAAATCAGAAGTTCTTTTCGCTAACTTTCCGTATATGACTGAACATTTTTTTAAAAATTTTTAACTTTTAAACCGTCCAAAATCGGACTTCGTAAGTTCGATCAATATTGTTGCTCTTAGACTCCTCTATCATCTCGTTCGCTTTGGACGTCCATGAATGGAACACTCAATGAAATACGAGCAATGAAACGAAACGAAACAAACACAATGAACATCCCGTATAAAATTTATATTTAAGCTACGCTCCTTTATCCAGGCATTTGCAAGTTTATAATTATCCCTCCTGATTTTATTTTATTATTGCAGTAGATTTACTTACTTGTCTGTCCAGAAATATTCAGCGCCTTGGCCCTTAATACTCTCCCAAATTCTCCTTCACCAAGCGTCTGTTCTATGATGAGCTGCGATCTCGGGAACTCCCATTTAGGATCAGGCTACAAACAATACCAATTAAGAACACCTTGAAAATAATATTTGACACTTAATATATTCAGACACCACTCGTTAGTTAAATTAGATGACAGACACTTGGCAGAAATACTAAACTAACGAGCCTCCTTTAATGAAACCCTAAACCGTGTAAGGTTAAAATTAATTATTACATCATTATGGGTAATACTTATTACCTGTTGTAACAAAACCTATAGGCTTATTGAAAATTGATTGATGGTATATTGTAAATATTTCGTAAGATTTTTGATAGGAAATATAATATCATTTCATATCATATCATTCTAATAACAGCTGCCGTAGTCTCTTTTCTAGAGAATCCATTTTTCTGAAATAGTCATCGCGCGAAGTTTTACAAGTTCTGAAATATACCGGGAGATTCTGTTTGGTATTCGCGCCCTGTATCTTTTTTATTTCAACGAAAAACTAAGCAAACCATATAATATATTTGTAAATCGTCTGTCAAGCTCTATCAAATGACGTCCTTAAATCATACACGTAGGGGTTCAACGGGTGTAGATTTCATGCCCAACAAACAAATTTGTTTTATAATTGTCATGTCTAAAACAATTTTGTTTTATTGCTATTTTATTAGATTTATAAAATTGCAATAAAACAATATAGTTGTATAACATTTAAATTTTGCTTGTTGGGTGGCAACTAAGCAAAACCTTAGTGCTTTAGTTTGTGTTATGTTAAATCGAACTGATGCAGAGATATGCATCTATAATAGATGATGAATCGAACGTGCGATCTATAAAAAATTATAGCAGTTTGTGGATCAGCTTCCCACCAAGTTCGCATGATCATTCGTAAAAAAATTAATCAATATATACCGGGTGTCGAAAAAGTCTGGAAACGGTCAAATATCTCGAGAAATTAACATTAGATCCTAAAAAGAAAAAAGACGTCCTTAATAATTTTAAAAGGGCTATCCAGAGATACCAAACGCGACCCCCTCCACCCCCGTCCCTTGGAGTGGGGCGGAAGGCAACTTTAAAGTCTAAAATGGGTACCACCATTTTTTATTGCAGAATTGGATTCTACGGCAAAAATTACGTCAAACGTTTTTTTCGATTCGTGACAGATAATCGCAAAAATATTTCTTTTCATAATTTCAAGTACGAGTTCATTTTCTTGAAAAAGCCATTCAATGGTGTTAAATTTACCGTGAAAATATGATTTTAGCTCGTGTCCTATAATGTAAAAATTTACATTTTTTTACGTGTAAGGAGGTGATGTAGTTCTTACACATTTGACTTGGAATCCAAGGGTCCTGGGTTCGAAACCCAAATGGGGTATGGTATACTTTTTTTTATTTTTACTTTATTTTACACTGAGTCTTTTCAGTGTACAGGCGAAGAGTACGTTTTTAGCTTGTTTTTCATTCTTTCGTAGAATTTTTTAGAAATTACACAAAAAAATATTTTTGCGATTACAGCGCCATCTGTCACGAATCGAAAGAAACGTTTCAGACAAACTTGATGTAATTTTTGCCGTAGAATCCGATTCTGCAAGATTTTAAAGTTGCCCCTCGCCCCACACCAAGGGGGGGGTTGCGTTTGGTATCATTGGATAGCGCTTTTAAAATTATTAAGGACGTGTTTTTTCTTTTTTGAATACAATGTGCATTTCTCGAGATATTTGGCTGTTTCCAGACTTTTTAGACACCCAGTATCTCTTATATTTACTGATGTCCAAATTACTTGATATCGTCTCCAATGTCTCTTAAATCACGAAAAATCTCGTTTCTTCTCCGCGCCGGTTTGTTATGATTACAAAGCTTGAAGCTTCAAATTGAGACGCAATCAAACAATGTGGGTACCAGATTCGTTTTTAGCAAAAATGATGGTTTGAGTTCTGACACAGAGTAGTTTTTTCCCTTTGTGTGGCTACGATTATTGGTAATTAAAAATTGGGATACAAAATTTTATAAAAATTAGATTTTTTTCTTCACTCACCGCATATTTGTTAATGATGTTCATGGACGAAGTATCAGCCAAAATTGAAGTCATCTGAAAGTTAAGGGGCATTGGGTCACTGGGAATATTCCTATGCACAGAAATTGAGAGTGGTTGAGTCATCTCGTGAGTCTCTACATTATTTTTCTCTCTAACTGCTTTATTTACTCTGTCTAGCCTCCAACATATCACTATCAAAGCTACAGCGCTTCCCAGAAAAAGTGTACCACCTGCTATACCCAAGACACAAATCGTTCCACATTTGGCGATGTCAACACCTAAAATCATGGTCAATATATTGAAATGTATTATTTTTTTATTATACAGGATGTCTGGATTATACACAGAAATACTCAGAAGATGTTAACGCAATGTTATCTGGAGGATCTCAAATAAATTACTAAGCTGGGACTCAAATGAGTCCGTAAAATAGCTATTTTAGGGACCAAATACAAAAATAGTTATTTTTATACCAAGGCCGCGAAATTCCTTTTTACGTACCGAGAGAAAAATTATCGCCGAGGCCGCTTGCGGCCGAGGCAAGATAATCTCGAGGGCGCAAGAAAATTTCGCGGCCATGGTATAAACACTATTTTTTGTGCAACCGTAAATTATAGTTAGTATAGATGGTGAATATAACACCACCGTTTATGCTATATTTTGCTAAATAAACGCGGTGGCCTTGACGTCAGAGCGTTTCTATGGAAACGGTATATTTTAAATATATATTTGACAATTCTCGATTAATCGTAAAAATGTCTGAGAGCGATAATGAGATTTCAATTTCTTGTAATCCCCCAGAGTTAAAAAGTATTATAAATTCGGCGCTTGCTGATGTAATACCAGAAAAATCTAAACTGATATACGAAAAATGTTACAGCGAGTTAAAATATAACAATTTGTGCTTGTCATATTTTAGAAATGTCAATTTTGAAGTTACTTAAACGTCAATTATTATGAAATTGACTTTTAGTTTTTCGGCCGTTACTAAGGGTAACGGCCGAAAAACTAAAAGTCAATTTCATAATAATTGACGTTTAAGTCACTTCAAAATTGATATTTTTAAAATATGACAAACAAAAATTGTTATATCTTATTAAACAGTACATAATTATTTCCAAATTCACAACAAATACATAAATTATTTCATTTTTACGATTATTCGAGAACTGTCAAGAAGTATACATTCAAAATACCGTTTCCATAGAAGCGCTCTGACGTTAAGGCCACCGCGTTTATTTAGCAAAATATAGCATAAACGGTGGTGTCATTTTTACCATCTATACTAACTATAATTTACGGTTGCACAAAAAATAGTGTTTATACCATGGCCGCGAAATTTTTTAGCGTCCTCGAGATTATCTTGCCTCGGCCGCAAGCGGCCGAGGCGATAATTTTTCTCTCGGTACGTAAAAAGGAACTTCGCGGCCTTGGTATAAAAATAACTATTACCTCCGTTGTTACTGGCAACGCATATCCGTCTAAAAAGTTAAGAAATATCATGTTTTTCTGACGTTTGAAGAAAATATAATTTAACAGACACAAAAAAAAAAGAATTATTAAAAATTGACATGAAATGTTTGCTAAAATAGTATGGAACAAATCGAATTTTAAAGTTTTAATGAAAACCGTTACATAATGTGTAATAAAATATCAAGTAGACGGACTAGATTCAAATTTCAATCTGGCTGTTTTACCACCTACCAAAAACACGACAGAGGAAGGTGAATGAGTTAGACTGGGGATGGAAAAAAGGAATAGAAATTTGATTCCAGTTAAGACAAAGGATAACGTTGTGTCTGAAGATATTTTAAAGATAATATTTTGAAATTTCAAAAGCTTATGCGAAAAAGCTGTTCTGCAAAAGACTAGGATTAAAATTTAAATGCCATAATAATATCCTTCCAAATATTGCATTTTTTTATCTATGGAGTAAAAAAGGTGTAAATCTTCTATATTATATTAATACACAAAGTTAACTTTTAGAGTTTTGGTTATATAGAAAGAGAGTTTAAACAGAAAATATGTACTAAAATGTGTATCTAAAAAAAAATCTCTCTTGATAATTTTTGAGATAACCCATTTTAAATTAATTAAAAAAAAAAAAACACAAAAAATTTAAAATGGCTCCCCTTTTTCAACGTTCCCATTATGGGAGTTTATGAAACTTCTAGTATGTTTTTTACAATTTCATTTATCGATTCTGAAAGAATTAACTTGTATAAAAAAATTCCACCAAGACTACAATTCCCGAGCTATTTTAGAAAATATTTAATTTAAACAAAACCAGTGACGTAAGGAAAAATTTTAATAATTTTTGCTTCTTTTGGATCTACATATTATCATGCAAAATATTTATACGTATACACCAAACACCTTATCTTATACCGTAGTATACCTAGAAATTTTCCAGTTGTGAAGTTTCCAGTTTGTCTGCTAACATTAGGCTGAACTTGCGGAGGGGGTATGACAGTAGTAGTAGCAGTTTTAATACTATTTTTCAATTTCTTCTTTCCACTCTCCTTTCGCTCTTTCGGTTTTTTCTTGACTATGGAGATAGTACAACGATTGATTTTGTCACATATTACAACTCCGCTAGCCTCATCGATACCCCGGTCAGTTTTTGGATTCTTTCTTGCCGGCCATGAAACGTCTCCTAAATAAATAAGACATATGCCTTTAACTTAACTAAATTAATTGACAGAAATACTTATAACTGGTCTATTTACAAAAATGTTATTGAGTTTGAAGGCATGAGATCAACGTTTTGAAATAATTTTGTCAACTTTTGAGACTGTTGTTTGTAATTGGATATAGTCCAGTGCAATTAGTCATTATAAATGAAAAATGACGGAACCCAGCTAGAATGAATGGATTTGAATGATTTTTTTTTGTTGGTTTCTAATGCCATAAACTAAAAAGTTTACCCATTGAAAATTACCGCAATTTCGAAAATCCGTAAATAAAAAAAATCTCAACGAAAAATACAATTATCGGAATTTTTATATATTTATTTTAAGAAAATAATGACTCTTATAATTTTCGAGGTTGTTTATAAAGAATAAAAAAATGAAACTTTTTAAAATTAATTTGAAAATGACAGAAACTCCAAAAAGCTAAATAAATGAAAGAAACGTTAAATAATACAAATACATCAATTTTTTATAGAAAATAATTTATTAACAACTTATGCTAAATAATGATTATTATAAACTTTAATGACACAAATAATTATAAATTTTTATCACAGGGATAATCATGTAAACTAATTGTCTCCGACGTTTTCGTTTTCGATGTCATTCATTAATATCGTTGGTGGAGCATTTAAGCAGTAAACATGTCATAGAACAATTTAAGCTACCTTTTCTACATTCACAAGCAGAACCACACCCAGTTTTACATGAACAAAAAATCATTTTCAATAAATTTTCAGAAGCTGGATGGTGGTTGGTTCATTGTAACTGGTACTACTTAGTGAATTATCTTTTTTTTTTCATCCCCGTTCTTTTGGCAACTGATCATGTCCCATCCACACTGTACTTGTAAATACACTCTTTTTATATGATCTGAACTAGCATAGAGTGTAGGTATCAATGAAGCCAAGTTGACAGGTATTTTTGCTTGAAGATTTAAGAAACAATTGTTATTGAAAATTATTTATATTTTCTTGATTTCTAGGAGTACCGTATAATGCTAAAATCCATAAAACACTTGATTCCAAAATATTAGTGACGTCAGCATTTTCATCAGTAAAGATAATAGCAGCATCTTGTAAATCTATACGATTTTAGAATAATTTAGCAAATTTATTTTTACCCTTTTAGTAAAACGCTGAAGTTGCATCATATCCAGTTATTGCATGAAAAACAGAATATGCTTCTTACACATTGGTAATGTTGGTTCAAAGTATTTATTAGAATAAATTTTTGCGGATACCGTGCCCTTTGCTGGTTCGAGAAAATATATCTCTATGGGGAGGTGTTAAAGCTGTTAATAAAACTAACACATCAATATCTTCAGCAACAACATTTCCTGATTCAATATTAATTGCCGTTTGTATGATTAATTTATCAGCATCCAGAAAGTGATGCTGATAAATGAATCATACAAACGGCAATTAATATGACACGAGAAAATATTGCTATCAGCTAGTTTCTTCCTTAACATTTAGATGAATCTGCTTTTGTTATTGTTGTTTGCAAGGAACTTTTTCTGGCGAAATTTTAAAGGCAGTAATGCATTTTATATGTACTTTAATAAAACTATATTAATATCAAAGATTGTAAATTTATAAGTTAGGTTAATAAACCCACCACAAGATTTTCTTTTGTGGGTTGTTTCTACCTGTTTATTTACGAAATTCACTATATGTAAACCATTACTATTAGGTACCCATATTTTACCATTCCAATTTTAGTTGATTTTGAACAAAATTTTTGATATTATTTTTATACTATATTTTTTTATACTATATTTTTTTTTCTATTTGTAATTACTACTTACCTTATGTACAACCCGATTTTGTTTTTTATTGATGGTAAATAAACGTTATTATTATTATTATATTTTCATAAAAAATTAAGAAGATAATTCACTAGTACCAATTACAATGAACCAACCACCAGCTTCTGAAAATTTATTGAAAATTATTTTTTGTTCATGTAAAACTGGGTGTGGATCTGCTTGTGAGATTGCAATGTTACTAAACTATTCATAATATACACTTTTTGAGGTAGTCTACATAAATGATAAAAAGACTAGTCCTTGTGGTAACGCAATTTTATATATCCTTTCTATTTGAGTATCATAACGATTTTTTTCTTAGACTATTGAATAATTCATTTGATATAGATATAGATATAGATATAGATATAGATATAGATATAGATATAGATATAGATATAGATATAGATATAGATATAGATATAGATATAGATATAGATATAGATATAGATATAGATATAGATATAGATATAGATATAGATATAGATATAGATATAGATATAGATATAGGTATAGGTATAGGTATAGGTATAGGTATAGGTATAGGTATAGGTATAGGTATAGATATAGATATAGATATAGATATAGATATAGATATAGATATAGGTATAGGTATAGGTATAGGTATAGGTATAGGTATAGGTATAGGTATAGATATAGATATAGATATAGATATAGATATAGATATAGATATAGATATAGATATAGATATAGATATAGATATAGATATAGATATAGATATAGATATAGATATAGATATAGATATAGATATAGATATAGATATAGATATAGATATAGATATAGATATAGATATAGATATAGATATAGATATAGATATAGATATAGATATAGATATAGATATAGATATAGATATAGATATAGATATAGATATAGATATAGATATAGATATAGATATAGATATAGATATAGATATAGATATAGATATAGATATAGATATAGATATAGATATAGATATAGATATAGATATAGATATAGATATAGATATAGATATAGATATAGATATAGATATAGATATAGAAGTTCTCGTTTTTTGAATAGGTAATGGTACTCATTACTCACACTGGGTGATAATTCATTATTCAGTGGGTTAGACCCAATCACAAAAATTCATTTCCATTATCTAATAATTGAGGAGCAATCACAATCACAAAAGATGAGTTAAAGTTCAAAAATATCGCAAATGTCGTGACTCAATTCAATCTGTCATGCAAATATCAATGTATTTATGTTATAGACAGATTTCTTTAAATTTAAATTTTTAAATTACTATAAGTTCTTTCTTACTAATTTACACAAATGTGTTGTGGAAAAATTATTCAAGCGGTGAGTAGTCGTAGATATGCTTTTAGAGGACAGAATATTTACTAGTGAAATATTTTTGTCGAACTCCTCTATACACTTCCTTAAATATATAAAGGATAAAAACCAAACTGCAACCAACAGCTATTCTCCGGACTAATGTCCGCCGAGTGCTGAATTACGAATTGCAAGCCTGGCCACGTTAAGTGCAATAACTATGTATTGCCACAAAACGCTAAAGTTTCGATTGTAACAGACATCAGCCGAAAGACTTATTCCTATTCAAAGGAGCTCTCGTGCCAGCCACTCCACATCATTTGCAGACTGCAGTTTCGAGCTATTGGCTCTCATCAGTGCAAGGTAGGTCTGAGATGGCTGGAACGAGGCACTTGTTCACTCTTGTACATGACGAGATTTATAAATCCACGACATGCAAAAAAAAATGGCAGGCTCCACCTAGTATTCTACTCGCGTTTAACGGCTATTAATTATACTCTCGTTGAATAATATACAATTATTAGCCAATGGGCAGTTCTGTTGATCCAAAATTACGAATTTTTATCTATGATCTTAGTCTTTAGAATAACGCACGGAGAATGCATAATATCCATATCTCACTAAAATAATAAATTTTGTATTTTTGACATTCGAGGTTAATAAATAGATTCATTTGTTCGTGTTAACATCAAACTTTGTATTACAAGACATAAATCTTATTTCTTGACAATTTGGGTCGTATCAGTTACTCTAATTTCTGATTGGCTTAGTAAGGTAGTATTAAGTTCCCCAACCAATCAAAAACGAGGATTCACTAAACTAATGTAAAATATGTCAAAGAAATTTGGCTTTTATTGTATGGTTCATGTGTATAATTTTCTTACCTGCGTTTGTTTACTGATTTAACTAATATTCTACGTTTACTGCTTATTCGTTCATATTTATTGAAAGGCTGAGGTGTTTGTATTTATATTTGATTGGGTTTATTTAAAACAAAAACAACGCAGGATGGATTTTCTACGGCATTTTCAGATACGCTGCCAAAAGTTGGCAGTGTTATGATAACCGAATTCTATGTTAGTGCTTAACACACTTATAAATAATTTGGTAGGATTATTGTTGCTGTTGTTCGAACAACAAGGTACAATATACTGTTTAAGGTGGGCAGTTCCGTGAACGTAATTCGAAAATTTCTGCTACATCCCTGAACCGATTGAAAAAAATTTTTTATAGGCTTTTAGAGACAGCTTTATAGAGTGGTACTAGGCTATTTAAAACTAAAAAAAGAAATTTTTTTTTACTTGTGCGAAAATCAAAAAAAAAATTTTTTGACTTTTCAATAGTCTGGTACCATTCTATAATGTTATCTCTAAAGGCCTATCAAAAAAATTTTTTAATCGGTTCAGGGATGTAGGAGAAATTTTCGAACTATGAAATAATTTTCTTAAGCACGGCACCGGCACACTTATATACCATTATAACAATTGAAATGATTTTGGTAAACGACTGTTTACACTTTAATTTGACATATTATTGGCCATGTTACTAACTTCTGGTTTCACATTAGTATGACTTATGACTGAGAATGTTATTTATAGTACAGTCGAATTGATTTATTTTAGATTTTTTCGGCGACTATATTCCACCTAAAATTTTATTGTTGATTCTTATGTATGATGACCTCATGATTAAAAAAAAATATTTGCGCCCGAAAACTCTTTGTGCGTAAAAAGTTATATCTATCTTGTACTAGTAATCGAATGGAAGTTTTAAAAATACTGGCTTATTTGAAATAAAATTCTTAAAAAATATAGACCTGTCCGATATGTATTGGTCAATCCGCCATCTTGGAAAAAAATAGAAAACACCAAGAATAGCCGAAAAAATAACAATTGAATATCTTTTCTATAAAAAGGAGTAATTTCACCAATGTCGGCAAAAATAATGCACCAATCCCGGACACCGTATGTCAAAGATGACGGGCGAAATAAAATTTTTTTCACCCACTTTTCATCGAAACAAAATGAAATATACTATAGAAAGTCTCATATAACTTCAAAAATGTAATACAGAATGAAACTTAATTAATTTGAAAAGTAAATTTATTAAGCATACGCATGGTAAAAGTAATAATATTAATAATATATGAATATATGATCAATAATCAGAACCAAGCAGTCAAAATCAGAGTAGTATTATTTTTGATGGGTATGCCAATGAACAGAATAGCACTAACAATAACGAGCGCATTCGTTGTTTAGAAAAAATTATCTGCGTAGATATTTCAATTACAAGTGACATGAAATTATCGGTTAGTCAAAAAAAATTTAATAGTAAAAATAAGGATAGCTTTATAAAATTATTGCGCAGAGTTAATAGATAATGACTTTAACGTTAACATATGCAGAGAAGAC
This sequence comes from Rutpela maculata, assembly GCA_936432065.2. Classification (NCBI taxonomy): domain Eukaryota; kingdom Metazoa; phylum Arthropoda; class Insecta; order Coleoptera; family Cerambycidae; genus Rutpela; species Rutpela maculata. The sequence continues at coordinate 249,653,600 of OW386286.2, forward strand.
GCCGATACTACAATCGTTAAAACTGCTATTGATTTGAAAACCGAAGATAATCAAGTTATAATAGTTGGTGAAGATATTGACATTTTGGTTATAATGACTCACCTAGCATGGAATTATCATAAAAAAATCTATTTTTACAAACCTAAGATTAATAAAATAATTGACAAACATTATGATGAAAATAGAATTGTCTGCAATTCCACCTACTGAAGAGGTAATAGACAAACACTGTTTAAGAGTGTATTTCCAAGTCCAAAAATGGTTAGGTTCTGAAAAAAATCCGTTACAATTCGGGTGGCTTAAAACTGACAACGGCTTAATGCCTGATCTTATGAATGAAAATAATGCTCTTCCTAAAAATTTACTAAGTGATATTTCTTGTAAATGTAAGAAAGGCTGGAAAAATAATCAGTGTAGCTGTAGAAAACTGAATATATAATGTTCTATTCTATGAGTCTATTGTAAAGGAAATAATTGTGCCAATGCTTCTTCTACCTTTGACGAATCAGCTATCGATGAGAAATGCGGTGAAATTATGGAATATGACGGTAATGAAACTAATATAGTATATTTCGATGAAAATTGGGTGGAAGAAAAGGAGGGTCAAAGAAGATACATTTTTGAAAATTGTAAAAATGCACTCTCTTTGAAAATAAAAATGAACTCTATACCTTAAAAGTACATAAAATAACGTACAATGGAAAAAAAGTGACGTACAATGCCTCCTTGATAATTGACGAAGAATTAACAATATTATTTCGTCCGCCATCTTTGACCGTTCTATTTGACATGTGGTGTCCGGAATTGGTGCATTATATTTGATCATATATGAGTTTTATTTTTGCCGACTTTGGTGAAGTTACTCCCTCTTATATAAAAGATATTCAATTTTGATTTTTTTGGCTATTCTTGGTGTTTTCTATTTTTTTCCAAGATGTCGGATTGACCAATACATATCGGACAGGTCTATATTTCTTAGAATTTCCTTTCAAATAAGCCAGTATTTTTAAAATTCCTATCCGATTACTAGTACAGGATATATTAAGCAGATAAGTTGAAAATCAGTGAAAGCGCATCAAAAAGGGCATATGACTTTTGACACACAAGGAATTTTTGGGCGCAAATATTTTTTCCGTAATCAAAGAAATCAATTCAACTGCACTATTAACAAGTAACAACACAACCTAAATCCCATTAAGATAAAATAAACTACGTACGGGTACAATCCTGTGGGCATATCAAACTGTAAATTTGCTCTAAGGAGTCGCAAATCCCATCAGGGCATGTCTTTGTATCCGGAGTACACGTGGAATATAGGTGAGTGATGTTTGAGGAGGTTTTATCGCCTCGCCACATGCATCGCTCGGGGCCTGCCCTGAAACATGAAGACAATTTTGTAACATTTTATAGGCTATTAAATTTTTCATGATGTTATGCAATTATGCATGCACGTATAATTGATTATTTACATGAAATTACTTATTGATCGAGATATTTTATGTACTGCGAAACTATTCAGGATTTCCCGAGTTTTTAAAAAGTCTTAAAATATAATAATAGTAGCAAAATGCCTGTGGTATCTGGGTTTAAATACTTCAAGTTTGTAGTACTTCCTCATATACGATGTTTTGTATCATTGTTAGCGACTCAAATTAATATTCCCTCCTTTGGCAACAAGTGCTACGTGACATCACGATGGGGAGACTTTCTCGCGTCAGGCATTATATTCGTATTGGACTCTATTACATAGGATTCCCTAGTGATGTTTTAGCGTAAAATTATTTTAGTCACAATCCGCAATACTTATTGATAGACTGGGAAATATTTGTTTGTTAAAATTTATTTTCTTAAGCCCTTTGTGGTAAATAACTTTGAATCATTGCTTAATTATTAATCCGTGGACGATTTGATTCATTTCTTCTCGTTATGGGGCATACTGTTTATTTTAAACTGATTCCGAACATCAAGAACAATAAGATACATGTTTATATCATTTAAGGCTAGAAGTAATAAATAATCGAGGATAGTAGCCAATACACAACATCAATCAACTAACAAGAGCAGTCATTTAAAATCGTAGTTTCTCGACGATAGAGAGAAGGTCCGTATGTATAAAAACATACGTCAGGCTGAGGAAAGGCAGTTGATTTTCCAGTACTTCAATTTAGAAGTTCCTTTAACCCTGACGGTAAGCCGGAGCCTGTTTATTATTATTTTAGCTATTTGGGGCTTTGTTAAATTTGTTCATTTCAAGACTTAGAATATTTGACTTTTAACGTGTTATTCTTCGGAGCCGTTTTCAATTTTTAATTCAGAAATTTGTCGAATTTCTATTAGGACCAGGAGATTGCATGTGAGCCGCAATTTCCAGGTTTATTTTCGCTAGTAAATCAAAGGATCAAAGAGAATCGTGTTAAAAAAAATTATTAACTCCTGTGTGTATACATATTAATATGAATAAATTGCATAAAGACAAATCTACAACCTTATCAACAGATTGGAACCTTTCATGATTATTCAACTCAAAAAGGCAATGATTTGAGATCTACTGTTCATTCTACAACTTTATAAGAAAATCCACCCGATCATTCTGGCATAGTCTTATATAATAAATTACCAGGCGCAATAAAAAATATTGGATCAGTAGAGAAGTTTAAAGGGAAATTAAAGGAGTTTTTAATTTCAAAAACATATTATTCAGTGGGAGAATATATGGAGGATAACTGTTAAGCAGTAAGGGTTACTTCAAACAAATATATTATTATTATTATTTCTATGTTTCAGTATTATATTTTATTTGCATGTTGCAATAATATGTATATAAACATGTCCTTAACTCTGTAGACTATTTTTATTGTTTTTTTATCTGTGTATTTAGAATATGTAAATACTGTTATTTACTGTTATTATTTGTTAAATGTACTATACTGTCCTTATTTAATTCAGTATTTGCCCATTTATTTATATTTACTTTTATATATTTACTTTATTTATATTTATTTTACCTGATGAAGTAAAAAAACATTTTGAGGTTTTTGGTTCTTGTACACACACTAAATCACAATTTTTGTTCATCCCCTTTAATAATGGGGCGGGGGTGGCTAATGCCAAAATTTTTTTTGGGTTTAGGTTTCTCTTGCATATACTAAATACCAATTTTATGGACTCTTACCTGCTTGATTTACCTATTTTCCCCAAATTTACCCCAATTTACCCCCAACCCTTCGACGGAATAAGATGAAAATATAATCTAGTTCTAGACCTTGTTAAAGTACATATGTGTACCAAATTTAAAGTCAATATCTCAAACGGTTTCAGAGTAAACGTGCGCACAAAAAAAGTTACAGACAGACCGGCAGACAGAATTTTTTTTTTCTCTCAAACTTAAAATCTCGACGTTTCGTGACATTCTAAGCCTATTTAAACAATAAAAATTTTAAAAAATTTTTTTGTCGTTACTATACTTCCACTGGATGTGGAAGTAAAAATATTGAAATTACTTCCACGTCCAGTGGAAGTATAGTAACGACAAAAAAATTTTTAAAAATTTTTATTGTTCAAATAGGCTTAGAATGTCACGAAACGTCGAGATTTTAAGTTTGAGCAAAAAAAAATTTCTGTCTGTCGGTCTGTCGGTCTGTCGGTCTGTCTGTCTGTCTGTCTGTCTGTCTGTCTGTCTGTCGGTCTGTCTGTAACTTTTTTGTGCGCACGTTTACTCTGGAACCGTTTGAGACATTGACTTGAAATTTGGTACACATATGTACTTTAACGAGATCTAGAAGAAGAAGTTATATTTTCATCTTGTTCCGTCGAAGGGTTGGGGGGTAAATTGGGGTAAATTTGGGGAAAACAGGTAAATCAAGCAGGAAAGAGTCCATAAAATTGGTATTTAGTATATACAAGAGAAGCTGAGGTCTCAAAAAAAATTTTGGCATTATCCACCCCCATTACCACCCCCACCCCATTATTAAAGGGGATGAAAAAAAATTGTGATTTTGGGTGTGTACAAGAACCGGAAACCTCAAAATGTTTTTTTACTTCATCATTAAAATATTTTTGGTTTATCAATTTTTTTAAATTTTTCATTTTTTTTTATGAAATATTGGATATTGGGTTTTTGGACAATTCTGAACAACTTTCATTAATAAAATGTTCCGATAAAAAAAAGCCTAGCGCCGGAAAATCGGAAAATCGGAAAAGGGGTAGTTGGAAGATATTGCATTGTCACCATCGTGTTCCCCGTCCTCGAAAACGGGGAGGTACATGTCTTGCGGTCCGGTCGCAGAACTTTTGGGATAAAAGTTTTACCTCAAGGGACTAATGTGGACTTGAATTTTGCAAGTGGTAACTTAATTTCGCGAATATCAAATTATAGATTATTTTACCTTGAAAACCACGTTTTAAACTTGAACCGCTAGTAACTTATCCATCGCTATGTAAATAGTTTATTAAATGTCTTAAGTTGTTTGTTGTGTATTTATGATATATTTGTTAATACATGAATACTGTTTACTGTACATTTTTTTAATGATAAAAACTATTTATGATTTTGTTTGCACTCTGAGCCACAGGATTGATTTTTTTCATTAGCACACAGTAACTATTTTACGACTAAGTCTTAAACCATCGTAAACATAATACCTAGATGACAATTACTGCTAAGGTTGTACAGGAAATTATTTTAATGTTTGTTTTCATTGCACGGAGCAAGCACAATAACATTGCCTGTAAAAAGTATCACTAATTAATTCTTGAATACTATCGTAAACTTGTTATAGACAATTGAATTAAATCGATGTTTTCTATTCATTAATTTTCATACAAAATTTAATTGGAATATAAATAAAAGGTAACTACAATGTATTATTATATTTACGAGAGACAACCGCCAAAAAAAGATGCACAATAACACACCACTTCTTTATATTTACATAATATTTAAGGTGAAATATATTTCAACTGGCAAAATCTCTTTTTTAATTTTCAAAACTATGCACTCATGACTTTGTCCCAGATTATTATGTGTATAATCTATAGCGTTGCTACCATACAATAATAATAATTGACTATATCTAAAATTTAGATATAGAGATTTTGGACACAATAAACATATTCTAGTATAAAATCCTATATACATATATTATGAATTTTAAATTGTTACCTAATTTTAAGAAAACAAGGGAGGTAAAATACAGCTGGAGGTATAAATTACGTCCAGATAAATTCTCTAACGCTTCTCTTAACACGTACGTAAAATAACTAATGGCACTATTTGAAACACAAAATAAAATACAAAGTGTCATATTCATTTGAGATAAAAAATAATGATGTAAATATTTTTATTTGAAATAGTAAATAAAAAATAGCCCTGTAGACAAAAAATCTTTTTAAGTTTCAAATAACAACAAATAGTTGATTCATTAGCTACAATAGTATGGTGATAACGCAGCGAATGTCGAGCATTCCTTTAAGATTTTTTTTTCTGACTGTTTATACTTCACATCTGATAAGGTAAGGAATTTTATTAAAAAGTTTAGGGCGGTAGTAATAACAAGCAAGAAAGAAACAAGAAACCATAACTCTCCAGAAACACAAAAATAATGAATCCACTACAGAACATAAGAACGAAGGCACAGCAACTACTGGTACAAAAAATTGACCGCGACGGAAACTGTGTATATGGAGCACTAAACCATCAGTTAGAAGGAGAAAACAATAACCCCGGCACACACCAATGCTATGAAAAATGAAGAAAAATGTTCACTGTACTATTAGTAGACTTCAATGCACATATAAGAAAAGACGATCAGACGGAGGAGGAAAAACGCATCATAGGAAAGACTTTACTCCACACATGGCCTAATGAAAATGGAGACGCGCTGAAGAACCCACACATGTTTAACTTAACAATAAGCAAAAGTGAAACCTGCATTGACACCTTGAGTAATGGAAACTCAATCTTACAAATAGACTATATCCTGGTAAGTAGAGAGCTAAGGGAAAGAATCAAGAACGTTAAAGCAAAAAGGACAGCAGCAGGACTACTGAAGAAAGCGCTAACACAACAGCAGCAAACTAAAAATAAGGTGACCATGTTACACGTGGAAACCAACAATCGAGAGGATCATGAAGAAACTGGGAAAGAAAAGAGAGGGAAAAAATGAATTCCACAAAAAAAATAGCAGCGATATATATTCTACCAGAATCAAAACGGAGGAATAAGAAAACTCAGAAAAGAAGAGAATTTGTAGAAGCAGAATTACTAAAAGAAGAGCACAAGCAGCAGAAGCATACCTACACCTACACTGCCCATCCCTCACTCCTGCACCATTCGTCATGTGGCTCTCGCTGCTGACAACAAGCACGACCTAAATCCAACCCAGCATCGAAAACCGAGGAATCAGAAGACTCAGAAAAAGAAGATTCGAAGAAGCAGAAACACAAAAAGAGGAGCATGAACACTCCATATCAAGACACAACAGAAGATTCAGAAGAGGCAGATACCCAGAACTAAAAACACAAAAAAGGGAGCTTAAACGCTCTCTCACGACACAATGCGCATCTCACAAATACCTACACATCCCATCCCACATTCCTTTACCATGCGCTACGAGGCTCTCGCTGCTGGCAACAAGCATGACCTTAGTCCAACCCAGCGTGGACGTAGTAGGCCCAGCTGTATAACCCTGGGAGTGGCAGCAATGCCTACCGCAAGTTGGTAAATCAATCAATCAATCAACAAGGAAGATAAAAAAGAAGTTACTATGTAAAAAAGATGTAAAGAAAAACGGTTGGCAATAAAATGTATTTATTTTGTTAAACTCATAAACTCTCCTTTCTCTCTCTCTTCTGTCAAAAGTGCTGTTACAATCTATGTCCAAGTTAAGTTTGTTAGTAAACGCGTTTTATAGTTTCTTGTACCCTGTAAGTTTTTCCAAAGTTAATAGATAGTTATTCAAGTTCAACTACTATATTAGTTATATCCTGTAGTTTCCCTGGTTCTTAGTTATATCCACTATTAACCCTTTGCGGGCAGCATTTAGAGATAGTCGTTTCTCATGTATGATTTTAAGTACACTAATAGAAAATGAATAAAGAAGTGATGTGTATTTTTTTCAAAATTTTTATTTTATCGGTTTTTTAAAAAAATGGTGGTATATCAGATATACCACTAAGCTACAGAGCAAGTAACATTAATTTTTTTTATCAAAATTCTGAAAACAGTTTTTTTTTTGTTGGACATGCATAATGTTACGCCACAAATATCACAAGCCCATTTAGATCTTCTTTGATGGTCTCGGTTATTGCATAGAGCACATCGTCGATAATTTCCGTAGACAGGCATATGTAAAGACTGATCCCATCTTTTCTCGAATCTCGAGTGGTACTATTGGCTTATAACTTTTATATTTATTGATCGATTTTTTCAAAAACAACAGGGTTCTTCCTTCAGCTAACACTAACTTATCATCCAAATTTCAAAACGATTGCGCTTTCTTTGTTTAGTAGTCGTGTTTATAAAATAAACTATGACGGACGTACGGACTGATGTCCGAACAAATATTTTGAAAGTTACTCACAATTCGATCACTAGCACAATGATATGAAAATGCATTATCGATATTTAAGGTTTTAGAAATGTGCCAATCCAATAAATGTCATAACCTCTTCATTTTCGTATTGGCAGAGTAAAAAATTTGATGTACAAAGTTCATGATGTAGGTGCTTTGTGGTATGTCTGAAATACCACAAATAAATAACAGTCAAAAACAACATTTTTATGTATACATTTCTAATTATGGAATATTCGCATGCTAATACATTACTACAATCATATTCAGTTACTTACTTGCCATTATTTTCAGTTTTTTTAACTTCAAATTGGATACTAAAGTTTACGAACGTTAGTTGGCCAGAAGAGGTTAGAAACTAATTTATTGTACACTACGATGGCTAGCCACCCAAACTTTTTCTGTTGTACAGTAGAGGGCATATGTTAAAGTAAGCATCAGATCGGTGGTACGTACAATATACCAGAAAGCAACATCAAGAATGAATTTTAAATTTGCTGCAAAGGGTTAACAAAAGAAGTATTTTCTGGGAAGTACTCACAGATACTATTTTCCCAACGAGTTGAATCAAATGGCACTAAAAAATAATGTTTTCAATTACCGGGAAATTAATGCAAGCGATTACTTGAAGACCGTCAAATTGCACTGGTCTATTCAAAGAGATCTTATATTGAAAGCAATTTGCAACGCAAGCAAATGGTTCGTAATAAACCTAGACCACCGAGAAAGCAACTTCTGCTAATTATTCAATCAACCCCTCTCCGCAATGCATAAAGTGGTTTGCCAGATAAAATGATGTATGGCTTTCATAGTATTGGCGTTTATCATAGTTATATGCAGACATTCTACTAAATCTTCTCATCGATTAATTGAAGAGGCGTGATGTGATGCACAATAAATGTGTTGTCAAGGTTAGAGACAAATTGGACATAAATAGAAACAGTAGTTTCATTAAACAGTGTTATTTTGTTAAGGTAAAGAAGAAATTCCACATTACGGGGAGTAATCAGCATGACGAATTAATTCAAGGTGAGAAAATACGGGGAAAATACGGTTATGCTTGTCGTAATGTCGAGGTGTTACTGTAACCATCAGCTAGTGGAGGGCTTATCTTTTTTCCGAAAATTTTTTTGTTAAATTTTTTATGCAGATATAATGTAGACTTGTGTTAAAGTTGGAGACATTGAGGGCGAATTTTGAGCTTAACCATTCCCTTCTTAATGTTAAGAGGTGTTTGTTTGCCTCCACATATAGAGCTTCTGTTGGAGCAGATTTCATCACGGCCACACATATTCGTAGAGCTTTGTTCTGCAAAACGACAAGACGACCTAGAAGAGTTTTACATGCGGATACATGCGGAACCATAAAAAAGGCATCCATAGTCGATGATAGATCGAACCATCGTCCTGTATAAAAGCAAGGATATATTTACATCTGCTCCCCATGACACTTTATAGCATATGCGAATTATATTAATAGCCTTTTCACAATTATTTATCACCGCTTGTATTTGATCCTTCTACTTCAATTTCTGATCGAATAATATTCCCAAATATTTAACGTCTGTTTCGAAGGGGATAACAAATTCAAATTGTGGTAGGTTAAGTGTTTGGAAATTGGGTAAATGATGTCGAGTGGAAATTGAAGCAACAGTTTTATTTGAAGAAATTGAAAAGCTTTTTGTATCACACCAATCAGTTACTCTTGTCATGATCGCGCCTAAAGTATGAATACAGTCATCCAATTTTCTTTCTTCACAGTATGCTCATCTGCATATTGTACAACGCTGCAATTAACCTGAGATAGAAACTCACTTGTATAAATATTAAAAAGCAGGGGGCTCAATACTGAGGGATATTTTTTATGTGTATTTCTTCTGACTGTTCTGCCAGAATATGATTCCTAAATAAAAATACACAAGAAAGCTTGTCTTATGGTAATACTGTAGACCCAATTTTCGTGAAATATGAACCTAAAGAAACAAATGCCAGGCTTCAAAAGCCTAAAATGGGAAACACTTCTTATTTCAGCACTGTTCAACGTATGATCTTGTTTTTCTGTTAGGTAACACAGATCTGCAAGGATCAGCTGTTTAAAAAATAGGATGTGCTTCTAAAGTAATTTTTCGCGTAGAATCAGAATTTAACCCTCACGTCAGGATATTGAGATATTTGAGGTAATGATAAAAAAATTGCCCTTTTTTATTATGTTTGAAATTATGTATAGGAAATTTTAAAAAATCAGCTCATTTCTGCTGGTTGCATCGGCCTTGAGCTTGAGGGGGGGGGGGGGGATAACACAGTCATGTGCTGAAAATAACAAAAAATTTGTTCCCTAGAATATTAAAATTGGCCAGCGGGGGGAAGAAAATCAAAAAAAAAATAAATATATATTCAAAAATGTAAAATAATAAAAATTATAAAATTTTAAAATGAAAGTTGATGCCTAACAGTACCAAATTCGGATTCTAAGCTAAAACTTACGTTGGAATATCTCCAAGTTGTCAGCAGCCCTAATTTGCAGACCTGTGCAATTAATAATCGGAACATGTCTTTATTGTGATGAATGGTATATAAAAGAAAAATAGAAATTAGAGAAGGGTGGCAGTTTACAATACCGGTTAGCCGGTTAACCGGACAAAAAACACATGATGATAATTACCGGTTATTTTAATTTTTTACCAGTTATGTCGGTAAATTCTGAACTTACGATATGTCACGTATTTAACTTTTCTATTTATGTCAGTGACTAGTATTCACTAAATACAAAGTGACTGTCCCAACACTGAGTACTTTTAACAATAAATAAATAATATTATAAAAAGCAAAATCCAAACACCAAGCCCTAAGAAATACAAGTAAGAGAGACATTGACAATATCTTGCGACAGGAAATTGAATATTTCACTGCCGCAAATATCCATGGAAAACATTTAGAAATATGTTATTACCAATTCTTATTAACTTATCGACCTATCAATATCGATTGTGGAAGGGCATCTTCAGCTGATGGTATTCTATACACAAATATCAGACGACTAACAGATGCAGCTTTGAAAAACTAACCCTTTTAACTGGTATTTTTAAAAAATATTGTATTTTTAGATTAGCTATTTGAGTTTATGTTTATAATTTTTGTTATTTAAATTGATATTTTTGTTATTTACAGAATATTTATTTATTAAATTTATTTCACTTATATTTTTTCATTTTGTTTGTTCATTATATTAATCATACTTATATAAAAATGTTTTTTGTTAAATTTAGATAATTTTGTATATGGAAAAAAAAACAATTGCCATTTTTGCCATCATTCATTCTAAAAATTACCTTCTGATAAATACCGGTTAACCGGTTATTTACATTTTTATTTACCGATTTACCGGTTATTAAAACTTCCGGTAAATTGCAAACCCTAGTGGCAGTATTCATATGTTGTCCATATAATCATCCGCTTACAGACAATATTTCAAGAATATAACTTAAAATAAAATACAAATCCAAAAATATTAAATATTAATCATCTATATCAGTAGGTGTTTTTGGAGAGTTCTGGCGCCACATTCCCACATTCCACATTCCGCAATGCGCATGACCGCCGCGCGTGATGTGTGACGTATGAGCTGGTGTATTTTTAGGGAATGTAATTGTTTTACTGCCATTATTGCAATATGGCGAGCAGTCTAACCTAACCAAAAAAACATGGCGGCATATAAAAAAAAAATATGGCGGTATATAGAAAAAAACATGGTGGCATTTAGAAAAAAAAAACATGGTGGTATATGGAAAAAAACATGATGGTATAAGCTAGATCTAACCTAACCTAACGTATTTAAAAAATTGATTCTCCTCTACCATATGTTACGTCTAACAGCAACACGATACTCCAGACCTGACCTAATGTATTAAAAAAAATGTTGCCCCTCTGCTGAATGATACGACTCACAGCATCATGTCACTATTCTTAGCACATAGCAGTATATAGAAAAAAAATGGATTCTCCTCTACCATATGTTACGTCTAACAGTAACATGACACTCCAGAACCTAATGTATTTAAAAAATTGATTCTCCTCTACCATATGTTACGTCTAACAGCAACATGACACTCCAGACTTGACCTAATGTATTTAAAAAAAAAATGATGCCCCTCTGCTGAATGATACGTCTCACAGCATCATATCACTATTCTTTTCACACAGCAGTATATAGAAAAAATGGATTCTCCTCTACCATATGTTACGTCTAACAGTAACATGACACTCCAGAACCTAATGTATTTAAAAAAAAATTATTCTCCTCTACCATATGTTACGTCTAACAGTACAGACGTCTAACACTTCAGACCTGACATAATGTATTTAAACAAAAAAAAATTATGCTTCTCTGCTGAATGGTGCTTTTTTGTGTCTTGTTACCATTGCAAAATATCTATTGAATATAGAAATATTTAGAATATGAGAATTATTTCATATTTTTGAATTTATTTAAGTAGCATAAGATCTGAAAATAGAGGATAAATAATTTCAAAAACGACGAAAGAGCTTATCATGTCTAGATACCCAAGGTAAAGTACTAATTAAATAATGATTAGAAAGTTACTGTGAAAATATGAGTAGCCTGCATTTCCATACTTCTTCAGCGGCGTCGAACGATATTTTTAGAACGGGTTAACATGAAAATATTTTAAATTGTAGCAATATGTGATAGATGTATTTTTGATGTGATTATGAGTTCAAAATGTGATGGGTATATTTAAAAAATAAATACAGTATTAGTTAAGTCAGTCTAGTTTTGTATAGCGAAGTGAATTGACGTTATGAACGCTCAAAATAATACAGAAAATTTAAACTTTAACATAGAAATTTTGTCAAATGAATTAAAGAATCTACATTATGCTGCGGAATATATTTCCAAGTTAGTTTGTTTTAACGTGGAAGAAATTGAACTATTGGAAGAACTTTCGGTCGCATATAACCAAGGAATAATTATTTGTCATAAATATTTTTATAATATTTTAAACCTGGAGGAGTTTTGTGAGGAGATGATAAATGCTGACTTGAAGCGATTTTTAGAAGATCATTTATTTGGACATCTACCGGATGAAATTATAGAAAAATATGAACTACAACATGTGGAGAACAACGGAAATGATGACGAATAATTTAGAATTATATAAATGTATACATTTTCACTGTATTCAAATTATTAATATGGTTTTATTTTAAATAAAAAAAAAATAACTATATATGTGTTTTTTTCTAAGTTGATGAATGATAGAACTAATCGTATTGTTTTTAAAAAAAAAAAGGTACAGTTTTATTTGTATTTATGTAAAACTAAAATTTAAATAACATTTGATTTTATTTATAAAAAAAATATACATAACTCTATTATCTCAAAAAAGAATTTCTCTAGTGCATTTCTAATAGGTTCAGACAAAAGGAAGACGATAATTAAATAACTATTACACTCTTGAAAAATTTGGAAATTTTACTGACTCGACTAACAAAATGTTGTCTAATCATTAAGAAATGAGCATTTAATGTTTCCCATTAAGGTAGAGAATATAAAAGCAAACTTTAACAGAATGTTTATTACATTTTAGATCTTACTAAAAGTGCGTGTTTCAAGTCTAAAAATTAAGTGGAAATTGAATTTAAAAATAATTCATTTGTGTAGTTATTTTGGTTTTAATTGTGTGTTTAGCAGGTACTGTTTTTTCTTTTCATATATTTATTTTTAAAATTATTTATTGCAAAATGTCTAGAAATCTCGACATAGGTAAGATTAATGCGATTTCAAATAATGCAAGTAACATTTTTGAGCAAAAACGCATTTCAGATTTAACTGTTGATAGAGCTTATTATATTAAAGTTTTGTGGCCAATGAAAACAAAATTCGGACGCGCTATAAAAGTTACACTGGAAGACAATCAAGATGTTTTTCAATGTTTTTTACCTAAAAGATTAGCTGAAAGTTTTACGGATGAAATTATTTCTAATATTATGTCGTCTGAAAAGAAGTATACGTTAACATACAAGGGTCAAAGTAAAAAAACCAACGCGAATTTATCCACTACTTCATTAATAGAATTTAACTGTACTCAATAATTATTTTAAAATTATTATTTTTATAATTTACTTAAAATTCGGACGCGCCATAAAAGTTACACTGGAAGACAATCAAGATGTTTTTCAATGTTTTTTACCTAAAAGATTAGCTGAAAGTTTTACGGATGAAATTATTTCTAATATTATGTCGTCTGAAAAGAAGTATACGTTAACATACGAGGGTCAAAGTAAAAAAACCAACGCGAATTTATCCACTACTTCATTAATAGAATTTAACTGTACTCAATAATTATTTTAAAATTATTATTTTTATAATTTACTTATTTGCTAAGAATATGTTTAGTTTAATTAATACAATTTATCCTAGTTAAAAAAAAAAATTATTAAAATATCGACTTGACGAGACATTATTTTAATTTAAATTGCTTACATTTTGCAATAAAACGTAGGTAATTCGGTTATTATAATCACCTATATGTGAAGACAAAAAACAGTACAATAGCTTGATTTCTTTATTTGAAGAAAATGGCTGCATTCAAATGTGATGCATGTGATAAATCATTTAGCCGCCCAGATGCTTTAAAAAGACATGTGAATATTATTCATTCTGAAAAGAAAAAAATGCATACTTGTGCAGTGTGTGGCATCAAGAGTGCGTATAAGGCTAATATAAACACTCACATGAAAAAAATGCATGATATAAACGCTATTAGAGCGAGTCCAAGTGTGGCGGTGGTAAATTCCGCGGGGTCCTCGATAAGTAGTGCAGAGCAATCAACCAGCAGCGTTGATAATATGGTAACCTGCGAAGAATGCGATATAAGTGTACTAAAAGGAAAAATGGCTGCACATCGTAGAAGTGTTGGTCACAGAGAAAAATGCGTTACTATACAAATTAGAGAGGGTGTAGAGCTGGTACAAACGGCATTTAAAAACAGAATTGCGTCATATAGAGTGAAACATGGGGATGTAACTGACATTAATTCTGCTTCAGTTGAAAATTTTTTCACTGTGATTAAGGATAAAGTGTTGAATCTTATGCAGTATATTGTAGCTGAACACAAAAGTGTTAAAATTTATTTTGAGCTGTTTGGGTGGTATGTAATACCTACCAAAGAAGAAGGAGGCGATATACGGCAGGAGATCAAATCGTTCAATAGTGAATATAGAATATTAACGATATCAACTGATTTAGATGAACTCTATACGCAATTCTGTGACATATTAAAGAAAAAAAGCGAGGAATTCGAGGTGAGTTTATTTTTTTTTATATATATATATAGAACTTAAACATTGGAAAATGTGTGATGTCTTTTTATATTTATGATACATAAATTTCACTAATATTTTTCTCATCATTTTAGGAAAAGGATTCAGGTTGGAGTCTCATATGTTTGCTATATCTTGAGATTAATATAGCTAAATATAATCCGCTGCGGGCGTCTACATATGTGCCTCTTCCTAAGGAAATTTCCGATAGAAAAGCGATTGTGAATGTGCAAAATTCAGGTATTTATTTCATATTTTTTTATATTATCTATAAAAAAACTAATATGCTCTTATCTTATTTTTAGATGATAAATGTTTCGCCTGGACCGTGCTCAGCGCCTTGCATCCAGTTGACCGTGATGCTCATCGTGTCGCCCAGTACAGAAATTTTTTACATGAACTCAATCTGCATAACATTACCTTTCCTGTTAGTGTGAAGGATATCAAAAAATTTGAAAAACAAAACCCGAGAATTAGTTTAAATGTTTTCGGTTTGGAGGAAGTGGAAAAAAAATACTCTGTCGTGGGACCATTGTACCATACGCAACAAAGGAAAGCTACTCATGTATGCATATTTTCTTAAACTGAAATATTTATTCATGTCTAAATTCAATGTTTCTGTTATTTCAGATAAATATGCTGTACTTGGATGGTGAAGGTGAACACGGTCATTATTGTTGGATAAAAAATATGTCTAGGCTAGTTGCAAGTCAAAGAACTAAACGCAATGGAGCCATACATATTTGCGATGGGTGTTTGGTGTTTTTTAGAGAAAAATCAGGATTGGACGCACATTTGAATCGAGGTGATTGCCAGAAAGTCTGCACTATATTACCAGAGCCAGGAAAAAATTTCCTAGAGTTTAAGGAATTCCATCTTTCCTTCAAAATGCCATTTGTTATATACAGCGATTTTGAGGCTGTTCTGAAACCTATTCAGAACTGCATGCCAAACCCAGAGGAAAAGTATACCATGAACACGCACATTCATGAGGCGTATAGTTTTGCTTACTTTATAAAGTGCTCCTATGACGACTCGTTGTCTGTTTTAAAGTCATATAGGGGCCAAGATTGTGCTGCTGTATATATCAAATGGCTGATAGCAGATGTTCGACGCATCTATAAAGATTGTTTTAGTAAACCTAACCCCATGAAACCTCTTACGCCAGAAGAAAAACAGAGACATGTCGCCGCTACTGATTGTTTTATTTGCGGGGAGAGGTTTCAGTATATTTTTAAAGATGGAAAACCTATGCTCTCACTTGTGAAAGTGAAAGATCATGATCATTTTACAGGTAAAAAAAAAATATTTTTATTAATATGTTTACGAGATATACAATTGTATTTCTGATATATATATACATTTTTTTTTTCAGGAAACTATCGTGGTCCAGCTCATGGACAGTGTAATCTGAGATACCGCACACCCCAATTCGTTCCAATATTCTTGCATAACATGAGCAATTATGATGTGCATTTGTTTATTCAGGAGGCGGCAGCTCAAACGAAAACTATAAATGTTATTCCAAACAATAAGGAGAAGTATATTGGGTTTTTCGCCAAAATTCGTGTGGATGATAAAGCCGATGATGACGACGACGACGATGATGACATTGATGATGATGATGAAAACCATACGGACAATAAAACGAAACGCTATTTGACATTAAGGTTTTTGGACTCGTTTAGATTTATGGCCTGTAGTCTCGATAGTCTGGCTAAAAACTTGGAGAATCAGCAATTTGTTGAGACCAGAAGGACATTTTCCAATGATGAGGAGTTCAAGCTGGTGATGAGAAAAGGTGTTTTCCCATATGAGTATATAGATTCATACGAGAAATTGGAATCGACCGTGGAGCTGCCGTCGCAAGATAAATTCTTTAGCACGCTAACCGAAACTTCTATCAGTGAGGAGGATTACGAACACGCTAAGAAGGTGTGGAGGACCTTCCAATGTAGAAATTTAGCGGAATATTCCGACTTATACCTAAAAACGGACGTACTTCTTCTCACTGATGTTTTTGAAGCATTCAGAGCTGTCTGCATGAACATATATGGTTTGGAGACTTGTAACTTTATGACTCTCCCAGGGTTATCGTGGCAGGCCATGATGAAATACACAAAGGTAAAATATTCTTTATATTTCCGTTATATATTTTTATAATAAATTTCATGTTATTGTTCTAGGTAAGACTTGAACTACTGACAGATGTCGATATGCTGCATTTTATAAGAAAATCGATCAGAGGCGGAGTTTCCCAGTGTTCCCATCGCCATGCAGTAGCTAATAATAAGTATATGTCCGAACAAACAGCTGATAATGAATTTAGCCATTTGGTGTATAATGCTAATGAAGATCCACGATTCTTAATTTACTTAGACGCCAATAATTTATATGGGCTTTCTTTATCTCAATACTTGCCTCATTCTGAGTTTAAGTGGCTATCAGAGGAAGAGATAGCCGACTTTGACATTTTAACTCAATGTAGTGATTTTGATAGTGAAATCGGGTATATTCTCGAGGTAGATATTAGTTATCCAAATGAGCTACATGATAAGCACGATGAATTGCCTTTCTGTCCGCAAAACATGGTTCCACCGAATGGTGTAAGCACGCAATCAAAATTAATTCCAAACCTATTTGATAAACAAAAATATGTTCTACATTATCGCAACGTTTTCCAGGCGATCAAACATGGTATTCAAGTCACAAAAATTCATCGAATTCTATCCTTTAAGCAGTCAGACTGGTTGAAAAGGTATATTGACTTGAACACCAAAAAACGGCAAGAGGCAAAAAACGACTT
This sequence comes from Rutpela maculata, assembly GCA_936432065.2. Classification (NCBI taxonomy): domain Eukaryota; kingdom Metazoa; phylum Arthropoda; class Insecta; order Coleoptera; family Cerambycidae; genus Rutpela; species Rutpela maculata. The sequence goes on from OW386286.2 coordinate 249,671,317, forward strand.
TGAGAAAAACTCATACAAATTAGCAAATAATGCAATTTTTGGGAAATGTATGGAGGCCGTGGAAAAGCGCGTTGATGTTAAACTCATCAACCGCTGGGAGAATGTGAAGCAGAAGAAAGGAGCTCAAGATCTAATCGCTAAACCCAACTTTCATAGCTTATCTATTTTCAATGAGAACTTCGTCGCCATTCAGATGAATAAGACGAAATGTAAATATGATAAACCTATCTATGTTGGGTTTAGCGTATTAGATATATCAAAAACAACAATGTACTCGTTTCACTATGAATTTATTAAAGAAAAATACGGAGATAAGGCAAAACTTTTATATTCAGACACAGACTCCTTGGTTTATGATATACAGTGTGAGGATATCTACAGCGATATCAAGGCAAATATTGAGAAATTCGATACATCCAATTACGCTCGAGACAATCCATACAACATCCCACTGGTAAATAAGGCGGTATTGGGTGTATTCAAGGATGAGAATGCTGGTGTTCCCATGCTTGAATTTGTCGGATTACGTTCAAAGTTGTATGATTTCGTTATAGGTCCCCGCACTGTAATTAAAAAAGCCAAAGGGGTGAAAAAATGTGTAGTTAAAAGACTTCAACATGAGACATACAAAGATTGTCTGCTGAAAAAAAAAATTATTTTATGTCGTCAAAGTGTGTTTAAATCTATAAAACATATAATTCATACTTTGGCTATTAATAAAGTAGCTTTATCCCCCCATGATGATAAAAGATATATTTTACCTGATGGTATCAGTACACTAGCATGGGGTAGTTGTCGCATTCCATAACTTTTTTTTTGTATACATATATAAATATAGTTTTCATTTATAATAGTTTGTAGGAACTTATACTTTTTTTAAAATTAACTGTTTATAAGATTCAGATATATATTTTATTTATAACTTATTAATGTAAACGCTTGTTCTTTTTTTTATTTTTTATATAACTTGGATATTTGTTTATATATTAATAGTTTGTAGGACCTTATACTTTTTTATTATAATTTTTCTCTCTGTAATTGTTTATATACATGTAAATTATTTTTTTTTAATTAAAATATACTGTTTGTAGGATTCAGATATATATTTTATTTATAACTTATTAATGTAATTTTTTATACGCTTGTTCTTTTTTTTATTTTTTATATAACTTGAATATTTGTTTATATATTATATTTTTTTTTATATATTATTAAATATTTTAATCATATATTTTGTATTTAATTGTTTCTTCCCTTATCTTCATGTTTACATGAAAAAATTGAAAAAAAATAAATAAATAAATAAAAAAAAAAGATGTACTCATATTAATTTATTTTAATACTATGAAACAGAAAAAAATATATTATAAAATTTAAACAAAATCAGCAGTATCGATCCATGAATTAAATTCACTAGAGAGTCCAAGCCATTTAACATATAATTTGTTTTTTCGACGACGTAAAATTTTCTCCACTAAATATACATCTGGGTTTTTAGCCTTTTGTAATTCTATTTCATAAAAACTACCTTTAATTGGCTGCTTATTCATATCTTCAAGTAAGTAAGTATGTGGGTTAGTTGTATTTACTTTGACAATCTTGAAGAGTTCCGTGGACCAATTAGCGGTATATCCTTTATCGAATATGCCTTTATATCTACTGATTCTAACAGCATCACCTACATGAAATTTAAATTTCAAAGGTACAACCTTTGGCTGATTATATGCCCTTATTTGTGTTTGTCTTGTAACATCTGCTGGCTTCATTCCTATTGTACGATGTTTAGTGTTGTTATATAATTTCGTAATTTCAGGTAAAATGTCAAGCCACTTGTATTTACCTCTGAGTGAGAATTTTTTATACAGCCAATTTTTTAATGTCCGTATAACTCGTTCTACTATTGCTGCCTTCTTCGTGCTATAAGTAGAATAATGATTGATACCGTATTTTTCCATTAGTTTAGTAAAGTATTTATTGTAAAATTCAGTTCCTTGATCTGACTGTATATGTTTTGGTGCATAATCGGCATCTTTGAGAACCTCCTTCATTGCTTTTAATATTTCTCGAGCAGTTTTATTTTTAAGAGGGCGTGTCCACATATATTTAGAATAACAATCGATTACTACGAAAATATATCGATAACCTCTATTTTCACGAGCGTACGGTTGCATTTCAGCTAAATCGATTTGCCATAAATCGCCATAACCTTTGATTATAGTCTTCCTTCTTGTAAAATTTCGCCGGGCGGGTTTATGAAGTTCATCAACAACTTGTAGTTTTACATCACTAGCACTCATAGTTTTTTCTTCCCTTGAACACGCTGTTCGGGTACGTCCACCTTCACCACTGTAAGAGTTTCTGCAACTGAATGTTCTAATTTGCTTATTCTAGCTAATAAATTATTTTCAGAAACCTTAATTTCATTAATTTGTGCGTTAAGGTATCTCCTCATATCGCTAAGCATTTCAACAATTTTTCCATGTGTGAATTCACTATACGCGTTTAACTGTTTCCCCACAAATGTAGTGTATGATTGTTCAATTGTTTTATTGTGTTCAGCTGTGAATTTTTCCAATCCATCATTAATTTTATTAACTGTTTCTTGCATATGCTGATCAATATGCTCGTCTACATATAAGCATGTTGCTGCATCTCTAGGATCTTTCGGTTCACCAATTTTAGTTAAGCGTTTATATTGAATATCGAAATGATTGTCATTGGTAAGCTTAAAACCTATGCCTCGCTGACACACTACTACACTCGATGAAGGCCGTTTACTCCTACGTCCGAATTTATCGATGGTGTTGTTTATGTTAGCCATCTTGAATAACTGTTAGCATTTCAATAATATGTATATAATATATATTTGTAAATACACTATGCATACCTCAACAATGCATGCATGTATATGCATAAAATGAATTCCTCTCTGGATGTCTGTCCGTCTGTCCACCTGTGCCGGTCCATCTGTCCGCCTATGCCTGTCCGTCTGTGCGTGTGGGGCCGCTAGGTTAGGTTAGGTCAGGATGCCTGTCCGCCTATGCCTGTCCGTCTGTGCGTGTTGCCTGTCCGTCTGTGCGTCTGGGGCCGCTAGGTTAGGTTAGGTCAGGTCAGGTTAGGTTAGGTTAGGTTAGGTTAGGTTAGGTTAGGTTAGGTTAGGTCAGGTCAGGTTAGGTTTCCCCTCTCAAAAAAAAAAAAAAAAAAAAAAAAAAAAAAAAAAAAAAAAAAAAAAAAAAAAAAAAAAAGTCAGGTTGGGTTAGGTTAGGGTTTGCTAATATACTATGCCTTCCTCTTGTAATTCTGATATTAAACTTAATATTTCATTGTCATGTCCAGTATGTCCAGCCTGTTTTGAACTCCACAGTAAACGTAGGCGATCTACTAGCTCTTTAGGTTTATTCCAATATACGTAATCCACTGGTTTCTCGCTATATTGTTTACTGTTTATAATTAATTACTTGTAACATATCCATGATTTCTTATATTTCTTTAGTATTTTGCCACTGGTAAAAAATATTTTAAAAAATTGATGGAAGAAACCTCTGCTTCAAAGGGGTCAGACAGAGGTTGGTTTTTAATACTTCCAGAACAAAATGTCTCACATATAAAAATATATAAACTGAAACAATAATTGGAAACATATTTAAAAAATGAGGGTACAATTTGAAAAAAATGTATAAAGTTTCACGTTGTAGCGTGTAATTGGGATAATTTTAGTGATTGTTTGCTTGAGTTCTCTGATTTGTGTGATTTATTATGAAGAAGCATATATATTATGAAATTACTTTAAAAACCAGGTAAATACGATTTTTAAAATAATTTTTCTAGATATTTCAATGATGGTACATAGAAAAAAATATTCTAAAATTACATTTTCTAAAAAAATACACTAGTTCATGTTCACTAGTCATGCGCAGGATATTTTTTAAAATCCAGCCGCCATACTTTAAATATACCCATAACATGAAAGCATAAAAATACATCTAGCACTCATATCGTTGAGTTCACGTTATAGGAATGTTGGGTAATCAATTATAGAAGTCTTACTGAATAATAATTTGATACTGTGATACGTACCATTCAGCAAAGGAGGATCAATTTTTTAAATACATTAGGTCAGGTCTGGAGTGTCATGATACTGTTAGACGTAACATATGGTAGAGGAGAATCATTTTTTAAATATATTAGGTTAGGTCTGAAGTGTCATGATACTGTTAGACGTACATATGATAGAGAAGAATCAATTTTTTAAATGCATTAGATTAGAGGTTAGATCTGCGTGTAATTGGGATAATTTTAGTGATTGTTTGCTTGAGTTCTCTGATTTGTGTGATTTATTATGAAGAAGCATATATATTATGAAATTACTTTAAAAACCAGGTAAATACGATTTTTAAAATAATTTTTCTAGATATTTCAATGATGGTACATAGAAAAAAATATTCTAAAATTACATTTTCTAAAAAAATACACTAGTTCATGTTCACTAGTCATGCGCAGGATATTTTTTAAAATCCAGCCGCCATACTTTAAATATACCCATAACATGAAAGCATAAAAATACATCTAGCACTCATATCGTTGAGTTCACGTTATAGGAATGTTGGGTAATCAATTATAGAAGTCTTACTGAATAATAATTTGATACTGTGATACGTACCATTCAGCAAAGGAGGATCAATTTTTTAAATACATTAGGTCAGGTCTGGAGTGTCATGATACTGTTAGACGTAACATATGGTAGAGGAGAATCATTTTTTAAATATATTAGGTTAGGTCTGAAGTGTCATGATACTGTTAGACGTACATATGATAGAGAAGAATCAATTTTTTAAAAGCATTAGATTAGAGGTTAGATCTGCGTGTAATTGGGATAATTTTAGTGATTGTTTGCTTGAGTTCTCTGATTTGTGTGATTTATTATGAAGAAGCATATATATTATGAAATTACTTTAAAAACCAGGTAAATACGATTTTTAAAATAATTTTTCTAGATATTTCAATGATGGTACATAGAAAAAAATATTCTAAAATTACATTTTCTAAAAAAATACACTAGTTCATGTTCACTAGTCATGCGCAGGATATTTTTTAAAATCCAGCCGCCATACTTTAAATATACCCATAACATGAAAGCATAAAAATACATCTAGCACTCATATCGTTGAGTTCACGTTATAGGAATGTTGGGTAATCAATTATAGAAGTCTTACTGAATAATAATTTGATACTGTGATACGTACCATTCAGCAAAGGAGGATCAATTTTTTAAATACATTAGGTCAGGTCTGGAGTGTCATGATACTGTTAGACGTAACATATGGTAGAGGAGAATCATTTTTTAAATATATTAGGTTAGGTCTGAAGTGTCATGATACTGTTAGACGTACATATGATAGAGAAGAATCAATTTTTTAAATGCATTAGATTAGAGGTTAGATCTGGCAGAAACGTTATATGTATTTAATTTATATACCTATTTATTTAAAATAAAACCATATTAATAATTTGAATGCAGTGAAAATATATGCATTCATGTAATTATAACTAAACCGATTTAATTAATGCTCTGTCTATTTTAAAATATACTCATCACATACTGAAGTCATAATCACATAAAAATACATCTACCTCATATTGCTGCAATTTAAAATATTTTCATGTTAACCTAATCTAAAAATATTGCTCGACGCCGCTGAAGAAGTATGCAAATGCAGGCTAGTCATATTTTCGAAGTAACTTTCTAATCATTATTTAATTAGGTGCCTTGGGTATCTAGACATGATGAGCTCTTTTGTCGTCTTTGAAAATATTATCCTCTAGTTTCAGATCTTTATGCTACTTAAATAAATTCAAAAATAAGAAATAATTCTCATACTCTAACTATTTTCATATACAATAGATATTTTGCAATGGTAAGAACACAAAAAATATGTTATGTATAATGTAAACTGTTAAATGTCGTTCTTGGTTAATAATCAATATATATTATATATTTTCTAGATATAACCAGCATATTACAATGATGGTAGAAAAAAATATTTTAAAATTATATTCCCTAAAAAACACTAGTCATGCCCAGGATATTTTTTAAATCTAGCCGTCATACTTTAAATATACTCATGATATGGGAGCATAAAAATATTTCTAGCACTCATATCGTCGAGCTCACGTTATAGGAATGTTGGTTAATTGATTATAAAAGTCTTATGGAATAATAACATAATGCTGTGAGGTGTACCATTCAGCAGAGTAGCATCATTTTTTAAAAGACATTAGGTTAGGTCTGGAGTGTCGTGATACCGTTAGACGTAGCATATAGCATAATTGATTATAAAAGTCTTATTGAATAATAACATGTTGCTGTGAGGCGTACCGTTCAGCATAGGAGCATCGTCATTTATATCCAACCTATGTGTTGCTTCTAATGAATAAATATGTTCTCAATCGTGTCCTCACCGTGTCCACAATCGTGTCCTCACGTGAGCAATCATGTCTTGTCTTCACGTGAGAATGTTGGTTAATTGATTATAAAAGTCTCATTGAATAATAACATGTTGCTGTGAGGCGTACCGTTCAGCATAGGAGCATCGTCATTTAAATCCAGCCTATGTGTTGCTTCTAAACGTAGCATACAGCAAATGGGTTCGATATCTTATAAATATAAAAGTCTCATTTTTAAAGACATTAGGTTAGGTCTGGAGTGTCATGATACCGTTAGACGTAGCATGTGATGGAGAAGCATAAAAATACATCTAGCACTCATATCGGTGAGTTTACAATCGTGTCCTCACGTGAGCAATCCTGTCTTGTCTTCACGTGAGAATGTTGGTTACTTGATTATAAAAGTCTTATTGAATAATAACATGTTGCTGTGAGGCGTACCGTTCAGCATAGGAGCATCATCTTTTAAGTCTAGCTTATGTGTTGCTTTTAAACGTAGCATACAGCAAAGGGGTTCGATATCTTATAAATATAAGTCTCAGTGATGCTGTTTAGGTCAGATCTGAAGTGTCATGTTACTGTTAGACGTAACATACGGTAGAGGAGAATCAATTTTTTTCTATACTGCTATGTAAAAAGAATAGTGACATGATGCTAGGAGACGTACCATTCAGCGGAGGAGCATAATTTTTTTATTAGGTCAGATCTGGAGTGTCATGTTACTATTAGACGTAACATATGGTAGAGGAGAATCAATTTTTTTAAATACATTAGGCTAGGTTAGATCTAGTTACTGTTAGACGTAACATATGGTAGAGGAGAATCATTTTTTTTTAAATACGTTAGGTTAGGTTAGGTTGAGCTTATGCCACCATGTTTTTTTATCATAAACCATCATGCTTTTGTTTTTTCCATATGCCGCCATGTTTTTCTATACACCATCTTGTATAGGTCGCCATGTTTTTTTCTATATGCCGCCATGTTTTTCTGGCTATATGCCGCCATGCGCACTATGGATTGCGGGATTGCGTTAGGTTAGAGACGGACAGGCATAGGCGGACAGATGGACAGGCACAGGTGGACAGACGGACAGACATCCAGAGAGGAATTCATTTTAGCTTATACGTCACACATCGAGCATGGCGGGCATGCGCAATGCAGAATGTGGAATGTGGAGCCAGAACTCTCCAAAAACACCTACTTATATCAGACCCAAATATGAGTAACCAAACCAAACTACACAATAAATGAACAATAACATAACTGTATAAAATAACATAACAATAGTATCATAGATCATACCATACTAAGTTATACCATGGATTACACAATTATTCTCTCATAGTAATTTATTAGACTTTTAGTACGTTTTTTTTGAAAGAGTTAATAGAAGAGAGTGCCTTGACACCATTAGGTAAAGCATTGAAAACTTTTACAGCATTATAACTAAAAGAATGCTGAAACTGGGTTGTTCTATGTTTAGGAACACTAAGTAAATCTAGCTGACGAGTAGAACAAGTATGCAAATAACTATTTTTCACTAATTTTGCTTCCAAATATTCAGGTTCATGATCTTTCAAAATTTCAGATATCATGCGAGATAAATGTAGACTAAATCTTTCGCTAAAGTTGAGCCATTTAGATGCCAAAAAAATTTTTTTTACGATGTTAACATTTGGTGCTATTTTTTGCTTTGCATCATAAGGGCCCATCTCTCTTTATAGGACCTGTTCCGTCCTCAGTCACTATTTAGCCTTTTTTATTGTTTAATTTTTAACTGTTAATTATTTTTCTATAACTATAACTATAACTCTAATTAGTTACCGCTTACTTTAAGTAAAAATAAAATACACTCCGCTGTCGTTCATTTTGGCTCACCCTGTAGCTTTCCGCGCTAACAAAAAGAGATTTTTTGTGATACCTTAACATTCATTAATTCGCTGTTCAACCTCGTGTCACCGCAGACAAGTGTCTTGTAAGGCAAAAATAATAATTATTAACTACCCGCTTTGTGTTCCATTTTCTTGGAAGTGAACATTTGATCCTAGAATATTACATTGATTGCTGGATTCCCTATCTGGAGGCCTCCGGAAGCTGGTAACAGGATTCGGAGAGGATTTAAGGTAGGATCCATACAAATCTTTTTTCTATACCGCGACAGTCCACTATCTCTCTCGCTCTCATTATTATTATAATTTATTTTAATAAACATAAACTTTTTTACCACCGCCCAAGTTAGCGGATTGATCTCAGTTCGCTAACATTTTTTGGTCCTTCTAGCCAAGGATTACGTTTTTTTGGCTCTTCTAGCATTTTCATTTCAGACATATATTGTTTTTTGCATTATTAAACTAACGTCAACATTCAAATTTAGTTTTTTCATTTTATTTTAAATTATATTACATTAAAATTCTTTACATTTATTATCATTATCAGTTCCACGTTATTTGCTGTATTTTTTAAGAAAACCTTTTTTGACCGTAAGTGTATTTTGTTTCGGCTTAAAGTTACTTTATTAAATTAGCATAATTTCCTTAACATCGAATCTCGTCATTTTATTTGTATTTAAATACGATTTAGAATTATCAAGGCATCGCGTAAAATATAAAGTTTATACCGATAGCGGCTCGAACGAATTCCCGGGCTCTTATCAGTGGGGTCAGTTTTTGTGACGCTACAACTAATAAATACCTTTTATTTCGTATTTACCTTTTTATTATATTTTATCACATAAATTTCTTACCATGGAGGATAAATTAAAGAAACTGCGCGCTTTTCGACAAAATGAGATAGCCAAAATGCATGAATTGTATAATATTGCACAAATGGCAATTGATAGTCAGGCTTCACGTCGATCTTTTAAAGTTCGTTACGAAGTTATAGGGCAGATTAAAAAAGAGTTTGATAAAAATCATAATTCCATTCTTTCACTGTTAGCTGTTAGAGACGAGCTGATTTGGGAGTTGAGGCCCAAACTCGTGAATCATTTGACAGTAAATACTTTGATATTAAAGTAATTTATTCCGATTTATTTGAAAATACAGAAAATTCTGTAAACAATGACGCTCAAGCGCCCGTTATTAACAATGTTTCGCATGTTCATTTACCTCGAGTTGAATTGCCTAAATTTAAGGGGGATTTGAAAAATTTTCCACCATTCATAGATATGTATAATTCTATGGTACATAAAAATTTAAATGACGTTGATAAATTCAACTACCTACTTTCCGCTTTAACTGGCCCTCCGCTTAATATCGTAAAATGCGTTCCTATGACTGCCGAGAATTATACAATTGCTTATGACCGTTTGGTGCAACGCTATTGGAATAAACGTTTACTCACTACTGCCCATTGGGCAGAAATTGAAAATACTAAAAAATTACATTCGGAAAATTCCCGGGCTTTGAGATATTTGTTAGACATTTTTCAAGAAAATTTATCCGCATTGAAAAATTTAGGACTCCCCGTAGAACACTGGGACTTTATTTTGGTACATATGCTCTTGAACCGACTTGATACAACAACCATATCACGTTTTGAATTACATTATAGTTCTAATGAACTACCCACTTTTAAAAATTTGATGGACTTTTTAGAAAGTCATTGTAATGCTCTAGAAACTTTAAACTTTTCTGCTCCGCATAATAAAACAACAAAAGCATTAGCCCCATCCACTCGGACATCTAGTTCGTCATTTTTTGCCAATACTAATAATAATGTAGTTTGCCCTATATGCAAAAATGGTCACGTACTATATAAATGTCAGGAATTTCATAAAAAATCCCCTCTGGATAGATATCATTTTTCAAAACAGAATCGATTGTGTGTAAATTGTTTAAGTTTGTCGCATACTTTTAAAAGTTGCAATTCTACATCTACCTGTCGCAAATGTCAACAGAGACATCATACTTTGTTGCATTTTGAAAATACCGATACTCATATTCCGGCTGTCCCAGTTGACACGCCTACACAACAGATAGCTAGTACCTCATTTAATGATGGGACACCAGTTACCACTGCTTCGACACACTCTTTCTCAGGTTTTACACCACACGAACCCGTTTTACTTTCAACCGCTTTAATAGAAATATCCGATAAATATGGTAATTTTCATAAATGTAGGGCACTTATAGACTCAGGTTCCCAAACAAGTTTTATTTCGCAAAAGTGTGTTCATCGATTAGGCTTAACACATTTTAATACATCCTTATCAATTCAAAGCTTGGGTCCCATGCATACCTTCACTAGTTCTAGTGGAGTGTCTCTTAAAATCCGCCCGGTTGGGAAGTCAACGTCTTGTTTAGATTTGTTAGCTATAGTACTTCCGAAAATTTGTAATGAGTTGCCAACTATCAGTTTTCCTTACGAGACTTGGTCTCATATTAAACATTTGCAATTAGCCGATCCTACTTTTAATATACCAGGGGCGATTGATATTTTACTTGGAGCTGACGTCTTTCCTAGTATCCTCGAAGCTGATCGAATCGTTGGAAATGTCGATCATCCTATAGCTTTGAATACAATATTTGGTTATGTTTTAATGGGAAGATTACCTATCACAGCTTTAACAGTGATTAAATCTTTTTTTTGTTCTCTTTCAGCACCCCCTGTAGAAGATGTTCTAAAAAAATTTTGGGAGGTTGAAACTGCCCCGGAAGTCAATTCACTGTCTCCAGACGATACACTCTGCGAACAAAAATTTGTAACAACCTTTTCTCGAAATGAAATGGGTAGGTTTATTGTCTCCCTTCCCTTTCATAGTGATGAACCCATTTTTCCCAATTCTCGTAATTTAGCTCTAAAATATTTTCTTTCTCTGGAGCGTAGACTACGTACAGATCCCGCTTTATATAAACAGTATTCAGATTGTATGCAAGAATATTTAGATCTTGGCCACATGGAGCTTCTGGTATCTCCTTCCGATTCTCAAAAAAGTTTTTATATCCCGCATCATTGTGTTCTTAAACCTTCAAGCAGTACTACGAAACTACGAGTAGTATTTAATGCTTCCGCTAAAATTCCACCTTATTCTTCACTTAATGGCACTCTTTTAACCGGTCCCAAGTTACAAAGAGATATCGTCACCATTTTGTTAAATTTTCGGCTTCATAAAGTTGTATTCACCGCAGATATCAAACAAATGTACAGACAGATTTTAATTAATTCCGCTCATACAGATTATCAGAGAATATTGTGGCGCTTCACGTCTGATGGTCCTGTACAAGAATTTCGTTTGAAAACCGTTACTTACGGTATTTCCTCGGCCCCTTACCTTGCTATACGTACTTTATTGCAGTTAGCTGAGGAGGGAAAGTCTGATTTTCCTTCAGCTGCAGACTTTATTAATTTTGATACTTATATCGATGATGTAGTGACTGGAAGCCCATCGCTGGAAAATACTCGTCATTTAAAAAATGAACTAGTCGAACTTTTAAAGATAGGTGGTTTCGAGCTATGAAAGTGGGCTAGTAATGACCCTAATTTATTAAGTGATTTGCCTGCCTCCCACTTGTCTAGTAGTCCCCTTTCTTTGGATGACGAGTGTATTTTAAAAATCTTAGGTTTACACTGGTATCCAGCTTTGGATACATTTTCATACAACGTAGAACCTGTAGAAAGATCATGTACTAAACGTCATATCTTATCAGAGTTGGCCAGAATCTTCGACCCACTGGGTTTTTTAGCTCCCATAACATTCTTTACTAAATATCTTATTCAGTTATTGTGGTCTTTAGGTGTAGATTGGGATGAAACACCGCCAGATGATGTGCTCTCTCTTTGGTCACGATTCAAATCTGAACTTCCTCTGTTGTCTCGTGTTGCCATCACTCGTCATTTACTCATACTTGACAGCTTATCTTGTGAAGGGCATGGATTTTGTGACGCGTCCATGAAAGGCTACGGTGCAGTAGTGTATTTTAAATTACTTGATGAAAACGGTGGGATTACTACCTTTTTAGTTTGTGCGAAGTCTAAGATAGCTCCGCTGCGCCGCATTTCCATACCGCGTCTTGAACTTTGCGGTACTGTACTCCTTGCCGATCTGTTCTCTTTTGTTTTACGTACGTACCACGGTAAGATACATTTTAGTAAGATTTGTGCCTGGACTGATTCCACTATTACTTTATCATGGATAAAGTCCTCTCCACACAGGTGGAAAACATTTGTCAGTAATCGTGTTACTTTTATACAAGACAAAATCGCACCCGAAAATTGGTTTCACATTTCGTGTGGTGGTAATCCTGCAGATCTCGCCTCTCGAGGTTTATTTCCATCTGAGTTACTTAATAATCCCTTATGGTGGGCGGGATCCCCTTTTTTGCTTGACCCACAAGCCTCCTGGCCCTCTCATGTTTCCGACGTTGTGTTGCCTTCTGAAACACTCGCGGAGGAAAGGAAAATTACATTACACTCTGCAGTTTTTTTAGATATTTTTGACCTCCTTTTAAATAAATATTCTTCCCTTAGTAAAATACAACGCGTGGTCGCGTATGTTCAACGCTTTCTATTCAATATAAAAAATCCCGCTATTAAAAAAAATTCTCATTTTTCATTTCATGAACTACATTAACTACATCAAGCTCTATTAACGTTAATTAAATGTACCCATTTGGCATTTTCTGATATTTTAAATCAAATCAAAGTTGGGAAACCGCTTCCTAAACCTTTTCGAAAATTAAGTGTTTTTCTTGATGATCACGGTATTATGAGAGTAGGAGGTCGCTTACACCATTCCACATTGTCTTACGACAAAAAACACCCTGCTTTGTTGCCACGTTCTGGTCGTCTTACTGAATTAATAATTGAATATTTTCATAAAAAATATTTACACGCTGGTTTGCAATCTGTTCAATTTTTGATTATGCAACAATTTTGGATAATGTCCTCAAAAAGAGCGATACGCAGCGTTTTATCTAAGTGCCATACTTGTTGGCGACTTAACCCTCTCCCCTGTCAACCTGTAATGGGAAATTTGCCTTCCGCACGTATCTCCCAGGTCAAACCATTTTTACACACTGGTCTGGACTTTGGTGGTCCATTTCGGATTACTTTGGGAAAACGACGAGGTACTAAGTCCCAGAAGGCCTACTTATGTCTATTTGTTTGCTGTGCCACAAAGGCTTTGCACCTAGAGCTTGTATCCGACTTGACAACTAATGCATTTATTGCCGCATTACGACGGTTTATTGCTCGTCGGGGACGATGCAATCATCTTTATAGCGACTGTGGCACTAATTTTGTAGGTGCTTATAATCAGCTTTCCCCACTTTTAAAATCCGCTGCGGAATCTGAGGCCATTGAATGGCATTTTAACCCCGCTTCCGCTCCGCATTTTGGGGGGCTTTGGGAAGCGGGAATTAAGTCGGTTAAGACTCACTTAAACCGAATTATTGGCCAACAAATTCTGAAATATGAGGAATTATACACAGTGCTTGTTCAAATTGAAGCATTTTTAAATTCGCGTCCCTTAACTCCATTAAGCTCAGATCCCAATGATCTATCCGTTTTAACGCCTGGACATTTTTTAACGCTTGAGCCGCTAACTGCCCTACCTGAAACTGACTTGACTGAGGTGCCCGTGGGACGTTTAACTCGCTGGCAAATGCTACAACGTTTACACCAGGATTTTTGGTCGCAGTGGCATTCCGAGTATCTACATACACTGCTTCAAAGAAGTAAGTGGACTTCTTCCTCTAATTCTGTTATACCGGGATCCATGGTTTTGATAAAAAATTCCCAAGCTCGCCCTTTACAATGGCAACTGGGTCGCATTGATTCTGTGCATCCTGGTGCAGACGCAGTTGTTCGCGTTGCCACTGTGCGTACAGCTAATGGACTCCTAAAGCGTCCTGTTGTTAAATTGTGCTTATTGCCCTATTCTAAATCGTAAAATACGTTGTATTTTAGGTGGGCGGTATGTTCCGTCCTCAGTCACTATTTAGCATTTTTTATTGTTTAATTTTTAACTGTTAATGATTTTTCTATAACTACAACTATAACTCTTTCTAATTAGTTACCGCTTACTTTAAGTAAAAATAAAATACACTCCGCTGTCGTTCATTTTGGCTCACCCTGTAGCTTTCCGCGCTAACAAAAAGAGATTTTTTGTGATACCTTAACATTCATTAACTCGCTGTTCAACCTCGTGTCACCGCAGACAAGTGTCTTGTACCGCAAAAATAATAATTATTAACTACCCGCTTTGTGTTCCATTTTCTTGGAAGTGAACATTTGATCCTAGAATACTACATTGATTGCTGGATTCCCTATCTGGAGGCCTCCGGAAGCTGGTAACAGGATTCGGAGAGGATTTAAGGTAGGATCCATACAAATCTTTTTTTCTATACCGCGACAGTCCACTATCCCTCTCGCTCTCATTATTATTATAATTTATTTTAATAAGCATAAACTTTTTTACCACCGCCCAAGTTAGCGGATTGATCTCAGTTCGCTAACAGGACCCATGCTATAGGAATTTTTTAAAATATTTTTCTGCATAGAATCAAGAATAAAACTTAATGACTGCATACCTGAAATGCCCTGTATGATATAATTTACAGGAGACAGCACACGTTCTGCATTGGCAAACTATTTGGCTAATGAATAAAATGTTTTCCTACCTTGTGGCCACGCTGGGCGATCCTCCGGTCGATACCGCACAAGAACTTGGCCTAAGACATTCATTAGCTGTCTCGTACTCCGAACAAAAGGTCCAATTATGGAAATCTATCATATCACCGCAGGTCTTGTTTGGTTCATTTATAATCCTAACTTGAATCTCGTCAAATTCTCTTTGGTTGTTTTTTGTCCAGGACACATTTAAGCTAAGATTGGGGTTATCAAGTAAATAAGCCGTCGGTCTATTGAAACGGACCAAGCGAATTATTATGGTTGAATCTAAATCCACGTTTTTTGAGAAAAATAATAAATACAAATATGCGGTTTTCAGGATTTAAGAGATAATCTATTTGTGAAACAGCGAGTTTTGCTGGATTTTTTATTCTGAAGCACATTGCAGTTTACATGGTGTTTTTTTACCTTATAATTACACCAAATTTTGTTTATATTTTTTTGATGTACATTTTCTTAGTCACTGGTTAAAACCAATTTCTCAAAATACTGATATCTCTCTTATTTAATAACATATTACCATACCCATTTTTTTAAATCTGGCATTTTTCCATTTTTTAATGGAAAGTAGGAAAAATGTACTTATTACTATTATTATTATTACTAATATTTTAAGGAGCCATCATAAGATATTATAATAACCTACGATCGGCTGTTACGAAACACAATAATAAAGTTTGGTAAAACAGGCTTTTCTTTCACATCCCGTAGACAATAACGTGCTTCAAAATAAAAAAATCGAACAAAACTCGGTAAAAATTACCCCTATTCACACCCCATTCAGGACGTGGAACGCACATAATATTAAAAAAATAGGTGCCAAAAAACTCGGAATGTAAAAAGGATCGCCTGCACATGGGGCATTCTAGAAAAGTGGTCAAACGATCCCCCTTTGCAAGTATCCATCTGCATATTTACTGTACCCTTTCTCCAACAACTGAAGTGCAGAAGTACCTTTACATCGAATAATATAACAGAGAATAAACTAATATCATTTTCAACCTTACAGTGATTAGCCATCTTTAATATCTATCTATTAAATGCAGACATAAGAACCAATAGATACCTTTCATTTTATCTTAATTTGCTCTGTAAATATTCTGTACTAGATGCTGTTCTAGCATCTCTAAATAGTAGTAGTAACAGTATAAGTGTTGATAAAATATTTTATAAAATGAAAATCTTTTTTTTTTTCTAATATTACATTATCTAAAGTGCCTGTCGTCCCTGAGCTGGAGCAAATTTTGATTCATTTTAGTCACTTTGTTTCCTGTTTTTTGGTATTTGGTATTTGGTGAATACGATTCTGCGTTTGGTGGGTTCCAGGGTCGCTAACTAAAGGGGCGCATCCGAGTTGTCACCCGCCAGGTAATTTTCAGGTATGGATCAAAAGTGGTTATAGGTAAATTTTCTCCCATGCATGCAGGTAACAAAACGGGTACCTAAGTATTTTATTTTGGTTTGGATTGAAATAATACTATTAATTGCCAAGAAATAAATGTATGTACTTCATTTTTATTTATGAATGTATATAATCTTCATTTAGGAACTATATCTGAATTTATAAGAGACTTTTTAATAAATTGTAACATAGTCAAGTTTCCAACATTTAAGTTTTCTAACTGGTTATCTAAAAACTGCTTTTTGTCTAAAATGCGTTTGTCATAAATACTTTTTACTATATTGCAGCTTCTTTGTCTAATGTAGGAATCTATTTGGAAATTTAGTAAGACATCCATAAAAGAAAAAATATTGGGGTGAGGCGAATAAAAAGAGGCTTTTAATTTAGAATGAAAGGACTCACAAGCATTGGTGGTTCTTTGAGTTGAAGAAGAATTTTCCGCCCAAATATGAGGTGGAAATAGAGAACCATTATCAATATATGTATGATAAATCTTCTTGAGCTTTTCTCTTCATCTTATTACTAAATTGTTACCTTTTTTACAAGGGACTGGGCAATTTCTCAGGGTTATGGTTCAAAACTGATTCTAAATAACATTTTCTTGTCCGTGTGTTTTAACATATGCTTTGCACATAGTTTTTCTTGATGTACATGTCCATCGTTTCACACCTTCAGCTAGTGTCTCTTGAAATGAAAACTCATTTTCGCACAACAACTGAATAAAATAGAGAGCCCAAATACAATCATCCAAGCAGACTATGAAATAAGACGTTTTCAAAAATATGTTGGTAGAAATAGTAACGTTAATAGATATCTAAAATTTACTTACTTCTAAGAAGAATAATTATTATTACTGGAATCCACAATGAAATTTTATCAAGGTACCTGTTGCATTCCGGAGACAACTTACCTGTTACCCAGAGACAATTTACCTACCGATTTCTCCTACCTATCCCGGGTGACAACTAGTCTCCGCCGAACTAAAGCGCTTTTTGTAATAATACTTGCTGTGAATATTATTTCATACACTTATAGGGGTTGTTTTTGAAAGTAGTGAGGCTGAGGTCAGGATCAGTTGAAGGACTGGCTCAACTAGCATTAAAAAATAATTTTGTACATTTTTAATCGCCTTGGTACCTGAATCTGGTGTGAATAGGGGTAGTTTTTACCCTTCTGTTATCTATATTGAATCGATACCTAACAGTTATCATAAAATAAATATAACTTTCACATTCAGTATAAGCAATTTTTTTATGTTTTTAGGCGTAAAATAGAATTTTACCCAGCCTATTTTTACTAATTTTCTGCCTAGTTTCATTGTCTTCTACGTTATTAATGATATTTAATAATCATTATTGTATGCAACAAAGAAATGCTAAAATTTTATTTTTTTACCAATTGTAGTAATTTAAACTCGACGTTATATGAAAGAATAAACTATGGTAAATCTTAAAATGATATATCTGTGCAACTACAGTTGGTAAAATAGAGAACTTATAACTCAATAATCTATAATTGTGTCAAAAAATTTCCACTATAATTCTCTCCAGGGCACCCCAGTAGAAAGAAATTTCCAAAAAATATCTGGGTTGCCATGGTGACGCTAGGGAAAACACATATTTTACTGGTTAAAAAACACAGGTGTGAAATTTTCTCTTAAATCGTGAAAACCGCACATTGATATCTACTGTTTTTCTTTGATTTAAATTCAACCTAAAAATTCGCTTGGTCCATTTCAATTGGCCAGCAGTTTATGATGCCGTAAAAATAATAATTCTTTTCACGTACCTGACGAATTCTGGTGCCTTTTTCAATCCAAGAAAATGGTGGACGTATATAATTCCCTCTTCCTTAGTAATATCAAATATTTTGTCGTTATTGGTTATATCTGATATGGCGAAATTGCTGGAGCCTTTCACGTTGTCGGGTTGAGTAACTCTGGCAAATGGAGCTGCAGTCCTGCAGATAAGGAATATTGTCTACGTTAAAATTTGTTCATTAGCTTAAAGCAAAAAAGTAGCCATCTATCGACCGAGAAAAATAAAATGATTTTATTCATAAGCAGGCTTAATATTTTACACACTTGATTTGAACGGAAAACAGAAAAGTACAACAGAAATTTTACTGAAAAGGTCTGAAGCTCCTAGAGAAGTAAATATATTCACAGATATTTTTAATTGAAGCATAACCACGAAAGGGGCCATCATGGTATGATTAGTTTTAATTGAATTTATTTTAATTCATTTATTTGCTTCTTTAGACTTTACATTTGTGTAGAAGCAGTCAAATTTTACATTGAAATACAGTATATCTTTATTACAAAATCCAAAGAAATTATTTGGACAAAATGTCTATTGTATTAGTAATCAGCGATCCACAAAATATAAATCTGTTGAATTTTGAAGTAAAGATATGTTAATTTGAAATCATTGATAAAAACGTCAAAAAATACCCAGAAATGGCCAATATCTCGAAATATATCCAGTGTAGGTCAATGTACTTATTGTTTTCGTAATCAGTGACCTAAGAAACATAATTTCATTGGATTTTGTAATAAGGTTATAGTCCAGCCAAAGAATGAGTTGTAGTGGACATGGAAGGGGGCAGAATTTTCCTCTTCAGGAATGTGTTGGAGGTAGTTAGGAGGTAAACATACTAAAAGTCGCCGCCCCTAGCCCCGCCGCTTTAGGGGAAGAGGATGGAAAGGTCCCTTTTTTCGTTTCTTCGCTTATAACTCGGACGATGCGTCACGCACGAAAAATTTTTCTATGCAAAATTAAATTATATTAAATTTCCTACAAGAATGTCTATATTGTTATAGTTTCCGAGATATTCGCCAGCGAAAATTGATAATTATTAATAAATAAATAAATTATATATCTGAAATATTTCTATCAAAATGGTTTACCGTGGTCTACTAATAAATCACAGTCACAAAACAATCTTTATTTTACAACACTCGACCTATTTGCTAACGTAATATTTTGTCGAAATCTATTATACATTTCCTTAAATATACAGTATGACTCACTTAAAATGAAGACACCCTTATAACTTTTTCATTTTGTTTCCGATTTTAATCAAATTTTACTCAAGTATAGAACAAATTAGATTCTATTTATGACCAGAAAAGCATCCGCCTGCTACAAATGCAAAGTCACCTGATGTAAAGTTTTATAAAATCAAGTTTTCTCTTCCAGAATGTTGCAGATGTTGAATAACAGCCAGTAAAAGCATACAGGAACAGAATTTCTTTCAATCCTAGCTGCTGCATTTGGTGGGTGAAGTAGACATTGATTTGACCTTTTCTTCTGCCAGGTTTTATGAATAAAATATTGCAGTAAATATCACTGCGATAAGAAAATATCTAATATAATTCTCTATTTTTCTCCGCATATTTTTGTACCGCCGGTGGCTTTGCATTTGTAGCAAGCAAATGTTTCTGGTCATAAGTAGATCCTAATTTATTCTATACTTGAGTGAAATTTGATTCAAATCGGAAACAAAATAAAAAAGTTATAAGGGTGTCTTCATTTTAAGTGAGTCACACTGTATATTTAAGGAAATATATAGATTTCGACAAAATATTACGTCAGTAAATATGTCGAGTGTTGTAAAATAAAAATTGTTTTGTGACTGTGATTTATTAGTAGACCACAGTAAACCGTTTTGATAAAAACATTTCAGATATATAATTAATTCATTCAATAATTATCGATTTTCTCTGGCAAATATCTCGGAAACTATAACACATAGGAAGAAAATGAATATAGACATTCTTATAGTAGTACAGTACCTAGAGGTAAAAAATATGCAAAACTTCGAAATAATGTCATATTGAACGGATTTCGTTCATTTTTGGCAGTATAATAGTAAATGCTTCACAGAAAAGTTTCTATATTGTGCGAGGGCTTGCTAATTTATAGGGGGTGGCACTTAAAAAATATATATATATATATATATATATATATATATATATATATATATATATATATATATATATATATATATATTTATTGGAGTTGAAGTAGAATCAAATTTTAAGAAGAAAATGTTCTATGCAATTTTTTACATAAATTGATAGTTTTTAAGTTATAACGACTTCAAAATTGCGATTTTAGCTTAAAAAAAAAAGGATTTCCAAACGGCTTTCGCCGAGTATCGCTAAAAGTATTACTTTATCGAAAAATTTTTACAGACCAATTACAGAAAGTACAAACTGGGAATTAATTACATTTTTTGTTTATTGATGTAGGATTAATAATTTTGGAGATATTTAAGTTTACATCCAACTGTTCATAAGATAATTATTTAGAGTGACAGTTAAATACCTCAGAAACTGTGACATCTACATCAAGGATGCTAATAGGTAAAATAATAGGTTATTAATTAAGCTTTCGACTGTTTATTTATTTGTTTCTGTAGCCTAAAAAACAAAGAAGTTATGACCGAAGCAATGTGCGTCTACACATTTTTTAATAACAACGTCGCCATTCTGTTACTGTAATTAGCCAGTAGTTAAAAAAAAAGAATTTCAAACCCTATTCTTCATTAATATATAGCATGGAGTAGATGCTCAAATTTTTTGGTTTGTATAGAGCATTTGCTTAAGAAAAAAATACAGTTTAAACTATAAAGGTATTTTCGATAAAACGTATTTTTTTTCCTTTTCCAGATATCTCAATAAATATTAGTTTTGTTGATAAATGGGTAGAGACCAAAAATAAAGCTCATACACTGATAATGAATTCCGCTTGTTTATTTATTTACGTAGATTTAATAGTTTCGGAGATATGAAAGTTTACAAATAACGTCCGAACGTTTATGAGACGAAATATGCAGTTTAAATGTTAAATATCTCAGAAATTGTGACACATACGTCACGCATGCTAAGAAATGAAATTAAAGACAATTAACTGCGCTTTCAAATTATTTTTTACTCGTTCCTGTAACATAAGAAATAAAGAAGTTATGATGGAAAAATGTGCGTATTTATATTTTTTTATATAAAAAGGTCGCCATTTTGTTACTCTAATAAGCCAGTAATTTAAAAAAATTATCTCAAATACAGTTTTTCGTTAAGATGTAGCATTACCTAGATGCTCAATTTTTTTTGCTCATTTAAAGCATTTGCTTTAGAGAAAAATGCATTTTAAACTTTAAAAGTAATTTCGAAACACTTGGATACCAAATATAAACTTAAATATCTCCGAAATTAGTAATCCTACATTAATAAGCAAAATATAATGAATTCCCACTTTGTACTTTCTATAATTGGTCTGTAACATTTTTTCGACAAAGTAATACTTTTCGAGATATTTGACGAAAGCCGTTTGGAAACACCTTTTTTTTCAAGCTAAAATCGCAATTTTGAAGTCGTTATAACTTAAACACTATCAATTTATATGAAAAATTGCACAGAACCTTTTCTTCTTAAATTTTGATTCTACTTCAGCTCCAATAAATATATATATTTTTTAAGTGGCATCCACCCCCTATAAATTAGCAAGCCTCCGCACAATATAGAAACTTTTCTGTGAAGCATTTACTATTATACTGCCAAAAATGAGCGAAATCCGTTCAATATGACATTATTTCGAAATTAAAACCTCTAGTTACTGTACTATAGGATATTTAATATAATTTAATTTTACACAGAAAAATTTCTCGCGTACGATGCATCGTTTCCGAGTTATAAGCGAATAATCGAAAAAAGGGACCTTTCCACCTCCTCCCCCCTGAAGCGGCAGGGCTAGGGACGGGGACTTTTAGTATGTTTACCTCCTAATTACCTCCAACACATTCCTGAATAGAAAAATTCTGCCCCCCTCCATGTCCTCTATATTCATTCGTTGACTGGACTAATATATTCTATTTGAAATAGAATATTTATTTTTCATTTTGGTAGGTATAATACAATAATTGTAAGGTTACTCGTTTTGACATCGAAACTCGAAGATGATGGCAACTTATAAGTAGCAGCACTATAATTACATAATGATTTATTAAACTATTCCTTACCCGGAAAGGAGAATAGTGTCAATCGACACGTCAGTGAGCAACATTGATTTGATTAGTCTTTGTAAAAATTAAATTGAATTACGTCACCTCCAAATGTAAACGCCAATAAGATCTGCTGCACGCACTGATTAGGTGCATTTATTACTATCCTCCTTTCCCGACTAAGGGGCAGTACTAGTACAAGTCTTCTATAATTACGTAATTTTATAATAATTTAAATCTGTAATAGTGCCACTTCTTCAATGCTCGTAAATTGTTTATAGATAAAAATTAACCACAAATTCAAAAATTAATAATAATAATAATAATTTCATCAACTACCTAACTAATGTAGTAAGCATAACACAACTTGCGCTTGCTGTGCGCTTTTGGTTATACTAACGACTATTCAACTTCCAGACTGCTTACCTGAATATTTTTACCGTACTCTCTGGGTACAGCCTTAGAGGTCGGTTTTTCTTAGTCAAAGCAGCTGGTGTATAGTTAAAATTCAAATGCACTGGTAGCTGAACCTAAAAAAAAATAGTTAATGAGATATTTTGAACTCGCTTGATCTCTTTCTAACAAAAATGTCATTGTAATTCACACAATTAGAAAAAGTGCAAACAAATGGAAGAAAAATGTATAAAGTATTGATAATTCGAGAATAAACTCTAAACAGGGAAGGAATAAATAACTGAAAAGTTACCACTCGGACGGTATAGTTCACTACAGACTTACTGTGCACTCAAAAAATGTCGACGCCTTTGACCGTCAAACACGCCCCGCCGCACCACACCGTCAAAGACGCCGAAAATTTTTCCAGGCATAACAAGTGTGTAGGTAACTATAAGCGTTTTATCCCTTTTTAAGCAAGAGCCTCTACCAATAGGTGCTGATTTTTCGGCTATATTTCCCGAGCGCTTCCTGCAATAAAATTGTGTGACAACAAAAATATCGAGGTGTCATTGTAGCCGATATTCCGCTGTACAATTTATTTCCAGAGAATTTTGACGTAAAATGAATTGTTAATAAGACATTTACAGCAAAATGTCGTGGTAAGCGTATTTTTCGCAGCGCGCAAACTATCTCCCCACTCACGTATCATTTACATCAAAACTAATGAGAAATGCATGATGGCTCATATAGAAAATTTAATTTGCAATATATTTGTTCACGTACAATCCTATAGTAGAATGAGAAGTTTGAAGTATCTAGATGAAAAATCAGCGCCAAGTTACTTTCGGTGGAGGTTTATCCATTTTCATTGGACCATTGGCTGGGAGGAAATTCATCAGGTGTTCATTGATACCACTATCGAGAATATGTCCTCAAAATAACTTTTTTCTTCTATTTTTTTCTAATTTTCGTGGACTGTACTGATTAAAATTTACAAAACTCAACTGTTATACAACATACAACCACCAGGAAGCACACATTTTCTATTTGTACTTCATATCTCCTTAAATAATACACCAAAAAAGTGAAACTTATCAGAAATTCCTTAGATATAATAAAATATAAAAGAGAACCACACAGAATGTAAAATATCAAAAGTTCATTAAACATCAAATATATAAGAAAACAGTATTTAAATGTATCTGCTTCTGAATTCAGATTTGCCTACTCAATAGTTTTAAGTATAAGCAAAAAGCAACTCTGTATTTCTTACAATATAGGCAAAAAAGTACTCCATTTTAAACCTGGCATAATTTCAGTTGAAATATAAAAATAAAACATATACATTACTCGTTAGCATAAACTTAAGTTTGTAGTTTCTCTTCTTATTATCAAGATGTAATCCAAGTTTCAGCACTAATTCTTTTTAGAAGTGACTCTCAAAGTTTTGGAATTAAATTCGTGTGTTCAGGACGAGGAAGAACAATTAAGTCTCTAGCAGCACTTGAGCTAGATCTTAGTGGGTGTGAAAATATAAACAGCGAATAACAATGAGGAAATCAACACTTAATTGAGAAATTAAAGCTCTTAAAGTCAATACTTTGGTAAGAAATAAGAAAGTTTTGGTCTAGTGTTGAAAGAAGTACAAAATTGGGGTAATTTTATTTAGATTGAGGACAGTTGGAGCTTTATGATAAAAATATATAACTGTTCTTAATCAGTCTTGCTTGGAAATGTCCGTTTTTTGTCAAAGTTCTTAATAAATCAATTTGAAACGGTCCACAATTTGTCTCATTACAGATTTCAATTTACAATTTAACAAATTACAATATTTCAATTCGTTGTATCTCAGTTAGTAATGAAAATATTTTCATAAACTCCAAAACGTATTGTTGTATTTTTATGAAAAATGGGAAGTTTCAAAAAAATAATTTTATATTCCTGAAAGGTATAGAGGTATAAAGTTGCATTCTAAATAACTTTTTTTAGTGGAATTTTTTCATATTTTGAAAAATGAAGGTACTTTATTAGTGGTTATTTTTATAACTTTGCTTATAAACACCCTGTAGAACACCAAATCAAGTCATTTTTGGTATACTTTAGTTTTACAACAAGCAGGACTCAATCCCCAAATACCATTCCAAAATTCCAAAATTTTTGGTCCATTACCTAGCCCACCCCCCTCTTAGGGTCATTTCAATGACCCTAAGAGGGGGGTGGGCTAGGTTCCGTTTGTGGTCGAATCGACTCTAAATTGTCCCTAGACTGTTAAAAAACATTTTCTTTTTGCCAAATTTGAGGGGGGCCGAAAACCGGCCTTATTGACCCTCCCCCTTTATCGCTAAAGCCATGATATTCTTGGAAAAAAATAGTGAAATAACTTTGTCACTCTGCGCGGCCAGCGCACGGTTAAATGCATACTATGGAACCTATAAAAATTCTTAGCAGTTCTATCTAGTAAAATAAAGCTTTTTTCTCTTTCTGATTACACGTTTCAAACATTTTTCTTAGTGAATAGGAGAATAAATAGTGAGTATGGAGGGAAAATATATAATTATCAATGCATACACAGACACCACACATAGCCGCTGAATCGCTCGCATTAATTTTTACGTGCCTTTGCTGTGTTGTATTTATTACAGGTACACCTATCCACATTTCAGCTATATCCGATGGATTCCTTATACATTTGTTAATGTATTGGAAAAGTTCCAGAATTTATATTCAAAACAATCAGAGATATTTTCATAGTTATAAGGATGAGATCGTATTGATCATATTTTCGAAAAAATGCATGCAAGTAACGATTTTGTGTTTGAACATTTGAAAAATATACATTTTTTCCGAAATAGTGATATTTTATTTTCTCCAGTGGGTCAATTTCTTGACAAGTTACAGCCTACAATATATATATTTTTATCAAGAAAAATCATCAAGCAAGGAAATTAAAATGATTTGAGATGTACTTTTTTTTAATCCTCGTTACTTCAACGTAAAAAACCATAATAATCATGAAGTGTACATTCTTTTCAACAGTTCTCAATGAAGAAAGTATTTTTTTGAATGGCTTTTATTTTTTTCTATATTGTTTATTGCGACGATTGAATTCTGGCGTGATAATATATATAAGTATATTTTTCCCATCCATCCTTTGCTTGTATTGTTTAAAACAAAAAAGCATTAGAAAGCTACAATTTCCATCCAACACTCATATAGATTGAACAAATTCTGGTTTAGTGACATGTAATTCAGTGTGTCGGTGTCACAGTCATGCGTATTCAAGCGCGTGCATGCATGGATCTCGCTCCGAGTTATAACGTTACATTTGACTATTTTTTCCGAGAAAACCATGGCTTTAACGATAAATTTTGTTAGGACATTCTTTGTTCATAAATACGTGATTTTTTATTTTTTCTAGCTTTATTTAATTTCAAAATTTTTGAAAAAAATGGGTGAAAAAAAATTTTTTTTCACTTTTTTTATGTTCTGCATCCGAGCGAAATGTAAACTTTTCAGGATATTGTTCTATACACTTTCACGGACTCATTAAAAAAGAGTTTACTTAGTTTGCAAAATTTTGTGGGTAAATACCTTAATCGACTGGACTAACAGTGAGACGACATTAATTTGTCAGGCAATCAGAAAGACGAGTAACAAATGTTATTGCATCATTTGTGAGAGATTAGTAGTGCCATTATGACTGGAAAAACCATATTGTAACGCTGAATAATGTCTTTTTGTATGTAAAAAATTCAAGTAACCATAAAAGATGCAAAGAAAGCAGTACTTGATTATCGAAAAATGATAAAGAAAACAGAATATTCCGTCATAATTCATTTTAAATACGTGCAAATTCTAGCTTTGTGATACTTACCACATTACTAAGTTTCCCATTTTTCATTGAAGTGTCATTTAGTTGGAGAATGAAGCTGTAGTTGGAAACTGGAAAAAACACATCCCTCTTAACTGTGAACCCTGAAAATATTAAATTATATTCTCTCTGTTCTGTACATAATTTTCAGTACTTTTGATTAGGTATATTTTTTTAACAGGTAATAATTATGTATTTAAAGTTACAGATGCAATTACCTCACAGTGAACTACTAAATCCTCCTATTTCATATGAGAAAAGAGAATTGCTCAAGTCTAAAGGTATTTTCGAAAAAAAGTAAAATTTTCATTTTTGTTTGTACATATTTCAAGAAATATTAGTTTTAGTGAAAAAAAAATGGTAGAGATCAAAAATAAAACGTATAAACTGAGAATGAATTTGTTTTTTTTTTATTTATCTAGAATTTATATTTTCGAAGATTCCGTACGTTTATAAGAAGTATTTAGTTGCAACTGTTAAGTATCTCAGAAACTATGACACCTGCGTGAAAATGCTAACAACCAAGGATTAAAGATAGTTAATTAAGCTATCAAATTCTTTTTTGCTTGTATCTGTAGCATAAAAAAAAAGAAGTTATAACGAAAATCATGTCAATCATGTTAAATAAAAATGTCAGGGATCCCAAAAATAGATAAATAAACAAATAAATCAGCCATACTTTTCCAAATATTTTTATTGTTTTAGTGGCGGATGATACCTTTACTATGAACATCACCCATGAAAGAAAATTACTAATGCATAAGATATTTCTAAATTTTGCATATCTTTTATCTCGGTGCTGTGTTATTATACTCTTCAGTATAAAAGTTCATACCAAAGTTGCAAAAAAAGGATTAAATCCCAATAGTGCAAGGGTAGCGACCCCCCGTTTTCGAGGTGATAATCGCGCAGTCCCTAGCCCTCGAACTACCCCTAAACGTAAAAAACCACCTCCTATTTCCATTTTTTTGTTGAATCGGGTTTTTTTTAAGGAAAATTTCGCACCCACACATCCTAACGACTCCCTCAATACCGGAACATGCAAAAATCATCCAAACGTGCTGAAAATTGTTTTCGACGCGTTTTTAAGGGTGGGGAACACGTTGCTGATATTATTTAGCCTCCCACCCTTAACCAACTACCCCTAAATGCATAAAACCACACCTTTTTCCCATTTCTCGTTGCGAGGAATACGGAATACCTTCTACCTTCTCTTTGAGGGAAAGGGATGGTTATTTGAATTTTGGTAGTTGGTTGGGGGTGAGAGGCTAAATAATATCAGCATCGTGTTCCCCGCCCTTGAAAACGTGTAGAAAACAATTTTAAGCAGGTTTGGATGTCTTTTGCATGTTTCGGTAATGATTGAGGCGGTGGTTTCAACCTCCGAGGGTCGTTAGGTTGCGAAATTTTACAGGACATATTGAGTATCCTCAAAAAAACCGATTCAACAAGTCCTCGCATCCCTGACGCCGAAAAATGGGAAAAAGAGGTGGTTTTTGCGTTTAGGAGGGTAATGGGGCCGCACGACTATCACACAAAACACAAATCTCGCCCACCCTCTAGCGGCTTGTATATCAGCCAATATGCAGAAGCTATGCAATTTAAGCCGAAGGTTGCGTAGTGGCTTCAGAGAGGATGTAAAGTAGTTAGTTCGTTCTCTACTAAATGTTAGACAAGTAAAAAATCCCTACTCTTTTAAAGTGAAGCTGTTCGGCAAATTACCATGTAGCTCATATCCTGGCGTCGCGCGTCGGTGATAGGTCTCAGCAGAAAATAGGCTGACGTTAAATAAAAGAAATAAAAATAAATCTATTTCAGTTTAGATCACCTTCAATCGGGATATGTTTGTTATTAGCAATATTGGAGTTTATTTCTTATACAAAACGTATAAGATTATCAGAAAACAATATCCGCTCTGTCACTTTCTATAACACTAATATAAAATTTATGACAAGCAGCATTTCTCTAAATTTTATTGCAACATTTTCAGAGAATAAATCTGCATTATGAGACTACAAAATCTGAACTGACAGATACTAATGTAGGTGAAAGCCAGATATTTATAATAAAACCCCTACTGTTTCTTACATTTGGTAATGATTTGTAGAAAATGCTGGTAGGTAAACCAATAAATTTACTCAATGTTATCATAAATGTGCTCCTATATTGGATTTAAAGATAGATAAATGGTTAGATAGATAGTGTATTCCAAATGCCTAAATTACAATAGTATAGGAAAAATCAAAGAAGGTTTCTCTGATTAAATTGATACATTTCATATACATAGTTTAGAGTGAAATAATGAATGTTTGCAACAAATTTAAAATAAGAAATAGGTACAACAAATTTAAAATATAAAATATGATAACAAATTTAAAAAGTGCATAAGATAATATAGACTCGTACAATTGGTGTCACCTTAAACTCACCACCCTTTGAGATGTTCCTTTTCTAATACGCCCCACTACAAATAAATTATACATTCCGACATTCCATATTTTAGGTCAGAGGGAGATTGATGTCATAATTTTATTAGTTTTATTAGAATGTAACCAGCTGTTAGCTTAGGGTTCTGCATTTCAGAAATTTTGAATAATATTAATTTAATTTATAACTTTCTTCTCTCCACTATTCATTTATCTGATTTATGGATTCTGGACGCTAATGTATTTTCAAAAACTATTGTCTGCAATAAACAACAACTGCAACATTGTCTGCAATAAGAACTGGCAATGTAAATACATTAAGTAAACAAAACAATTCGAAAAGTTAATGCAACCGGTTACCTCAAAAAAGATTCGAAGCCAGAAATGAAGGTATTAAGTTTAATATACCTAGTAATTCATCAAAAAAAAAGAAGAAAAAATATTCATATCACTTATAATGAAATTAATTGTGGTTAATTATATCACGCTAGTTTTGGAGTCTTGTGATTTTTCATTAAAATGAAGCGGTTAATAATTCCGTGATTTTGTCACCCTATTAGCGAAGTGCAAGAAAATGTAATGTTTTCGACAAACGCATCGTTTTTAAAATGTACAGGGTTATTCATTATATTTATTATCGTTATTACTGGAGATAGAAAAAAAGTTTCGAACGAAAGTTGTAGGGCTGTAACTGAACCCCTTTAATAAATTAATGAAAGCACAGTGGCGTGCAGAAATTAAGGGGTACAAGAAGCAATAATATATGTTTAAATGGAACACCCTGTGTATTTTTAAATTTTTGAATAATTTTTTTTTTCTGATTTCAGAAATATGATATATGATAGTCCTATCTTTAACGAGTTATTGAACATTGAAAATCGTATTTAAGCTATTTATTATACGAACGGAAATTACAATTATTAATGTAGTCTATGAAAATGACAAGTATTCTGTTATTAAATCTGTCAGCGTATCATATAATAACCTTTCGTGGGTAGATTTGGAATTTGACCATAAAATGAAAAAATATTCCCCTTCTAACAAACAAAAATTATTTAAATAACTAAATAATTTTTTTCCACGTCCAGTGGAAGTATAGTAACGACAAAAAAATTTTTAAAAATTTTTATTGTCCAAATAGGCTTAAAATGTCATGAAACGTCGAGATTTTAAGTTTGAGCGAAAAAAAATTTTCTGTCTGTCTGTCGGTCTGTCTGCCTGTCGGTCTGTGTGCACGTTTACTCTGGAACCGTTTAAGATATTGACTTGAAATTTGGTACACATATGTACTTTAACGAGATCTAGAACTAGATTATATGTTCATCTTGTTCCGTTGAAGGGTTGGGGGGTAAATTGGGGTAAATTTGAGGTAAATGGGTAAATCAAGCAGGTAAGAGTCCATGAAATTGGTATTTAGTATATACAAGAGAAGCTAAGGTCTCAAAAAAATTTTTGGCATTAGCCACCCCCATTACCACCCCCACCTCCTTATTAAAGGGGATGACAAAAAATTGTGATTTAGTGTATGTAAAGGAACCAGAAACCTCAAAATATTTTTTACTTCATCCACCCCCCACTACCACCCCCACCCCACTACCGATGTGGGGTATCGTTTTATGGGTTTTTGGGGTAGAGGATTTCAAATATTATATTATTAAAGTTCCATAAATAATTATTTTCACATATAAAGTTTTTTCGTTGTGAGTGACTTGGATAGAGAATCTGGATGTGGAAGTAGTGATTCCTTGGGCAGCGGTTTTTTAAAGGGGATTATTGACACCCTACACCTCCTCCTTGGAGAGGGGTAAGAAATATTCAGGAGCAATTTGAATGGGCCAAGTCACTTTAATATGATAAAAAAACATCCGAGTATTAGGTTTTTTTTTTGTAATTAAAACCGATCAATATCAGTGAGACCCATCCCTTTTGGGGGTGAGGAGGTGTATGAGTGTACTCAGAAGTAATCAGATTATTATACTCTGGTAGCAACCACCCAATGAGGTGTTCTGGTTTTTTAAAAAAAAATGTAGATAACTAATAGTAGTTATAGTAACCTTCTTAGGTGAGGGAATGGCGAGGAGGGTTGAAGGGGTGAATTTGTTTTTTTTACTTCTTTTTCTACTTAGTTATTGAAATTTAGTATTTTAAAAGAATTTTCCCTCTTGTAGTTCTAATTCTAGCGGCAAGTTCTAATATCAATTCCAATGTCACTCCCAAATGAGGGTTGTTTTTTAATGTGTTCCCGAGATTCTTCGCCAAAACGGGTGACGGATTCGATTTCAGCACACAAAAATTAGTAAAAAAAGTTGGCTTCCACACTTTACCATGGATGGGTCAAAATAGCCTTTTTTTAACATTGTTTTCTACTCACAAAAGAGGTGGGAGTAACTATTTTTTGACTTACCTAACGAAACTAAGTATTTTGAAAGAGTTTCCTGCACTGAAGAATAACTTTTTGTTGCAAGTTCTCATATCAATTTCAATGTCACCCCCAAATAAGGGTTATTATTTACCGTCTTCCGGGTGTTTTTAGCCAATTCGGTTGACAGATTCGTATTCAGCACGCCAAAATAAGTAAAAAAAAAAAAATGGTTTCCACACATTACTACGGATGAGCCAAAAAATACCTTTTTTTAACATTGTTCTTTGTTATTTTAAATAGAATACTCCCATTTTTTTTAGATTCTACAGAAAATTTAAAGGACATTCCAATAAAGGTTCCTTATACCTAAAATTAATATTTTCTGAGATATTATTTTTTTCCCTAAATTTTGACAGAAAAGTTGTATTATAAAAAAATTATTACCTTAGTAATAATAACACAGGCCCACAAAAAAAAAGTTGTCTGCGCCGCTGTATTGACCATACCTATCCCTTGTATTTTGACCGGCTGGACACGAATCTGACCTTAGTTTTTCCCCTACACGTCCGGTTTTTTTTAACAGCAAAAAAAGTCGTGTTGTATCGTGATATTTATATATTTATTTGCTGTTAAAAAAAAAACCTGACGTATAGGGGAAAAACTAAGGTCAGATTCGTGTTCAGCGGCACAAAATACAAGGGATAGGTATGGTCAGTACCCCGGCGCAGACAACTTTTTTTTTGTGGGCCTGTGTAATTGATAGCTCCTTGATTTTTTTAATGCGGGTAAGACAAGGCATTGGAGTTATCCATCATGTAAAAAAAATCATCGAATATTAAAAAAAAGTCTTTTAAATTAATGGCAGTCGACCATATAAAAACAGCAAAATGTCAGTTATTAACGTGACCTCAATTATTGTTACTGAGATAGTTAGAGGAACTTTTATAATCTACAATATTGATAATCACTAATTACTACGTAGGAGCAACAGGGGCAAAGAGAATTGCAAAAACTTGCAGTAAAGCAGAAATATCAAGGGTAAGATCAATTTTCTGAAATTTTAGATATTTTTTTTATTACCTCTAGGTACTGTACAGGGTGAACCAAATTAGATGGGATTTGCAGATTTCTCTAAAACTACGGCAGATAGACAAAAACTAATGTAGGTGTCCTGAGTTCGATTTTCGACTATCGAGCTGCAGAGCGTTTTGGGAAAATTAGCATTTTTGCAACACATTCTTAAGGCACTTTTTTGAGTGGAATCCGCTGCTGATATGAAGAAAATTATGTATGCCTCAGTTTTCGAGATATAGACATAACATATATTTTTTTAAATGGAACACCACAATTTAACGGGCTTTAAAACGATGTAATACTTGACCGCCCACATTTAAAGATTTAGGGGCCCACCCATCCTACCACCGCTTAAGGATTGAAGTGGCGAGATCAACAATACCCAATAAAAGTACTCCCCTTGATAATAAAATTGACGGATCCGAGCGTTTGACGAAAAAATGATCATACATACGCCAGTTTCGTTTTCGGTGGGCCACCGTGTATAATGGTATAGTGAATTAGTGAATTTTACTGATGTTTGCTAGTGCATCCTTAGAGTATTTCAGCTTTCGAAAGTTGACCATTTATATTAATTTTCTGAATCACCCTAAACTTACTTATAGCGTCAGTTATTTTATATGCATTGCCTTTTATACTGCAAGCATAATGAGATCAATTTTATTTATTCTACTGAATATCCGATCCGTCCCACAATCAGATAATTGAAGAATGAAAAGAGAAATGAAATGAAATAAAAAATGTTTACTTATCTATATTGCATAATTCCAGGCCATCGTGTATCCTACAATGTTAATCGCCACTCAGACCTAAAATACCAACCGAATTTAATTATTTGTAGTGGGGCGTATTAGAAAAGGAGCATTTCAAAGGATGGTGAGTTTAAGGTGACGCCAATTGTACAAGAGTAATAGTAAACCCAAAGCGATGAATAAGAAAGTATAATATGCTAATACAGGACTTGTTAAACTATACAGGAATAATAGGTCATAGTAGACCATGTGCCAGACCTACCAGTCATTATAATTTGGGGGGACTGAATGAAACCTTTACCACGGGTTTCTGGGGTCATATGGAGCAAAAAATTCGGGGGGTCCATCATGGGGAGGTAGTGGCGGCCGTTCAAAATGGCGGCCCGACTATGAATTCTTAAATTCAATTATCTCGAGATCGGATGGAGCAATCTTGAATTTCTTTTATTTTAAATGTAGGTGAATGAACGGACTACAGTTTTGTTCCTAATGTTTATTTCCGAAAAAACAATATTTATGGGTCAAAACTCGAGAAAACGAAAAATAAGGTTTTTTTAAATTTGCGTTTTGCTGTTTTTTGGAGTAACGGTTGGGTATATTCAGAATATGTTCTGAATAAGAATTTTAGAGAAACATCTCACCTTTAAAATGCAAAAAAGAAATTGAAGATCGGATGAACACAACCCGAGATATCGAGATTCAAAGCAGACGGGGCGGGGTTGAGCGCATTGACAAAGCGCTCGGTGCTTTGAGCACCGTGAGGCGAGACGTGACGGCGAGCCAAATTTGAAAGCAACAGGGGGATATGTGAACAACTAAGAGAAATAAAAATGCCTTATTAATATTATTAATAAACTTGAATTTATTCTTCTTCACTAGAGTCACTATTGCAGCTACTGTAATTGTACTCTTCCTCATCTATTGTTGCTTTGGTACGTCCCTTGCACCCACAGCGCTCGGTGCGTTGGATTTGAGTTGTTAAGCACGAGCAAGTTTCTGATACACAGTTCCTCTTGCAGTGGCACCGCAAAAAGGAAAGTACGCACTCCGGTGCTGGCAAGCCTTCCATCCACTTGACGCATAAGTTACCAGAAATGTTCTTTTCCCACCCATGAGCAAAGGAATTATTGGTCTGATTTCCAGGCTTCTGAGCCAAATTCCGGCCTGGTAGTTGGCACGATTACTGTGCTGTCTCACGAATTCCTCTATGGTGTCATCAACATCATTAGACAGCACCCAATCTCTGCCTAACTTGCTGAACGCTTCAATAAATCTTTGCTCCTTTTTGCACAAAAGCTTAAATGGCTCCCTGGCCAGTAAAAGCGCTGACTGCGTCACAGCCAGACCAGTAATAATACCCGATGTGAGCTGTAACAAGTTGTTCGTCTAAAGCAGATACTATCTGGGAAACTTGAATAACTGTTAAAACACTTTTGTTTCTCTTCACAATACATAAGTTTTTGCTTTTTATGGTTTTGCATAAACCTACGGTCCAAACTAATACATCCGTATCGTTTGAAAAGCAAAGAACTGATTCATATGATGCAGCCGCGTTCCGTACATGCAGCATCATTCTGGAATCAGCTTCTTCTTGAGTGCAGAACAGCTCAGGAACAGCTCCCAGTAGATGTGACACGACCGTCTTTAATGTAGCCGGTCGTGGATGTGATCCTGAAGCAGATTTCACCAACTGTTACGAAAATTCACTGGCAGGGGTGATGTATTTTTGTAAGTGATGGGCAAACACTGATTTGCAGGTTTTCTTCAAAGACTCATCAACATTTTCCAGAGTTCATGGAAATGGCGCCAGAGGATATTTGAACACTTCCTTCATGTCAAGTTTTTTATTTTCTGCGATATAAATCATTTTGCTGAATAGATTTCGGTCGCATCGGAGGATTACTTCTTTGTTTCCAACCTTGGTCGTTTTGCTCGTCTTTGGTCTACTTATCTTGAGACCCACTTTCTTAATAGGATTATGAAACCCTTCTCCTTTGGCTAGGCGAAACGTGAAATCTTGATACGCTATTTTCCCCTTGTTTTCCGAATTAATGAGATCAGAAGCTGTTGATTCATCAACACATATACCAGTAGATAAATGAACAATATCTGAAGGATTAGGATCAAAGGGGTTCGTCTACTCGTGGGCTACGTGTCACATCTTACTCATCTCTAATTATCCGTGGGCTTCGGAGGTCAGGATGGCAGTGATTTGTTTCGCTGGATGATAGGACGCTGCGGAGGTTTCCTACTGCAGAAGCTCTGTGCTCAGCATTAACAGAGTACCGTGCTACAGCCTACTTTTTTAGACTGAAACCCTTAGTACCTCCAACAGTTTGAGTGCCTTCGATGGCTTGGTCTACTGGAATTCTAGAAAAAGGATTTTTGCTTCTTAGTTGTACTGAAAAACCTCCATCTACGAAGTATTGGTGAACAAAAGGGGTATCCTTTTCCAGTTTTAATTCAATGAAGTGGTATGATAGATAGCGTGAGTAGTTCACCCTATCCAGTGCAAAACACCAAGGCACCATTTTTTCAACGGCAGCTAAGAACAGAAACCAATTTCCTTCCCGATTATCCCGAAGAAAAGCGAGAAGTTGCTCCACTAGGTCTATATATTTCATCCAAAAGGACGACATTGCTCGATTACAAAATTATAAGGACAGATAGATAAACACTATTATTTTAAAATACAGTATTAATGCTCAACCCCGCCCCGTTCACTTTGAATCTCGAAATGTCGGGTTCTATTGATCCGATCTTCAATTTCTTTTTTGCGTTTTAAAGGTGAGATGTTGCTCTAAAACTCTTATTCAGAACACGTTCTCGATATACCCAACCGTTAGTCCAATAAGCAGCAGAACGTAAATTTCAAAAACCCAATTTTTAGTTTTTTCGAATTTTGACCGATAAATACTGTTTTTTTGGCGGTAAACATTACGAACAAAAATGTAGTCAATTCATTAACCTACATTTAGAAAAAAGGAAATTCAAGATTGCTCCACCTGATCTCGAGATAATTGAATTTAATGTTCGCAGTCGGGCCGCCATTTTGAATGGCCGCCATATTTGAAAGCTACCTCCCCATGATGGACCCCCCCGATTTTTTTGCTCCACATGAGCCCAGAAACAGGTGGTAAAAGTTTCATTCAGTCCCCCCAAATTATAATGACTTTAAGAGGTCTGGCACATGGTCTATAGTTCAAGGGTAGATTCTTTCGATCAAAATATGAGGATATAACCAAACATGCTTTAGTAAATTGTTGCCGTGGAAAAAGATACTGGGTGTCAAAATTGTATTTTTTTTTCTTTGCTATATCTCAATTACCTCTTGACCGATCTTCTCTCAATTTGGCAAGGAAGCATTTTTTAGGATAAGAAACAATAATTTATGTATTACACCACGCCAACTCGTGGAGGGCGCGTCATGAGCTATACCTGATGAATATTTTTTCTCTTTTTTTTTACGAAACGTAGTGATACTTTTGGCTAGAAAATCATGCAGGAATCATTTCTACGAAGAAAAGGTACACTTGATAGAACTTGATAATTTCAACAGTTTTCGAGAAAACTGCCGCATGGATCTCAAAAATTCTTTTTAATTTTTCATTTTTTTAACTCCTTTCGGTGGGGACAACCTACTGTTAAATTTTCCGCATGTCATGGTAGATCACCCTGTATATAATAAATAAATAAAATGGCGGCTTTAAAATGGGCCAATTTAAAATCAAAATGATGTAAAAAGTAGTTAAGTAAGGCCGATTCTGGACCAAACCCGTCAGTAGAGTAGCAATCAGAGTTCTGTGTGACGTCATCATTCCGGAAGCCCCGCGGGGGGGCGCAGGTGCTAGATGATAGATCCTATTATCTAGGTTGTAGTGTGAGGTGGGATCTTCTTAGATGATAGGTCCTAGGACCTAATGGGAGGGGGGAGATGGGAGATCCAATCCCTGAGCTTAGATAAGAAATTATATCTAAAAGGACGTGGCTAAGAGTATACAGGGTGTGTCTAAAATAAGATGGCTGCCGTTTATTGACTAATAGTATTGTATGTTTACGTTAGTGGGCATTAAGAAAATGGCTGCTGACGTCCATCATTGAGATTAAATAGACAAGTCTTATAATTATGAGATAAATATTCATTTACTTCTATATGTTAAGATTTGAATGTAAAACTGCGGTCAAATGCAGAGACGTTATCGGATTCCAGGAAATTGTTAATGTAAATAAATGCGACTGTCTACGGCTATATGTATATTTAAAACGTGATTAATTACCTTTAGATAACTACAGCGGCTAGATCAAAGGAAATATCAAGAGCCAATATAAACGCTTTTCAGACAAGTCTAGACTTGTCAGCCTGAGTTTTATATAAGATAAATATTCGTTCGCTTCTCTACGTTTAGATTTCAATTTAATAAGAATATAATGCAGAGCTGTTATCGGATTCCGAGAAATTGTTAATGTAAACAAATGAAATCATTTCTGATAGCCTACTAACATAAGATAGGTATACGGTAAAGATGCATGCGAAGAATTTTGTGTCTTACAATACATGGTTTCTTATGGGAATATGTAGCCACCCTGCAGCGATATAGCAATTTAACATTGTTTTATATGTAAAAGACGAACAGATTATGAAAATTCGGGGGCCTTTTAGAAATCGTTCACTGCAAAGTCACGTGACCCTCGACCGCCGAGTATAAAAGCAGCGTCATCTCCCCACCTCGATCATTAGCTGTTTATCTCTCGCGGTGAACGGTTGTCTAATTGAAACAGTATGTCGTCTACCGAGACCGTATCTAAACTCAGTACTGATATAATTAATTTAACTAAAAAATCATTGCTGCTCTTAAAGACTGATTATGAAATCGATCAACATATTTCGATAATTAATAGCAATATTAAACTAGTAGCCAAGGCAATTAAAATCAAAATTCATATCGATAATAAAGGTGAAAATATATTTAAATTGGAAAATAATTTAGCGCTTTTAAAATACTACCGAGAGCAATTGAAAAAATTAAAATTAAAAAATAAAATATTAGGCGGTTCCTTAAAGCCAGCAGCACGAAAATATTTAGTATATCAAGAGGTAGAATCTTGTTTTAAAAATCGTGTTAAGTCCGGTATAATAACTAACGTACAAATTAAAGAACCGGTATTATTTTTTAAAAAAGCGTTTAGGAGCTTCTCTATTCAAATTAAAAAATGTTTAAAAGATGGGCTAATTAAAGTAAATGTTATTTTTGAATGTAACTTCGTACAGCCTATTAATGGCACAGTGGAATTAAAAACATTTGCTACAAGGAACGCTGTGATAGACTTAAATACGAATTTAAAGGAATGGTATAAAGAAAATGTATCCGAACGGTTATTAAAACATCTAGAAGACTTTCAAGGAAAAGATTCAGGCTGGACCTTATCGGAAATTATCGGGCTAAGAGTAAATGTTAATAAATATTGTCCTATAACAGTGGGATTATCAACATACGCTGAAATGCCAAACTTTATAAAGGAAAAAAAGTGCGTTATTAACGTTAAAAATAATGACGAATATTGCTTCTTATGGTCGGTAGTTTCGGCATTATACCCCGCTAAAAATCATGTTGATAGAATTGTTTCATATCCTCATTTTAAGGAAGTTTTAAAATATGACGGCATCGAATTTCCGATGGAATTAAGAAATATTAAAAAATTCGAACGCTTAAATGATATTTCGATAAACGTATACACCGTAATTAAAAGGGAAGTTTTACCGTTATGTTTAAGTAAATACAGTTTTGAACGCGTCGTAAATTTATTAATGATTCCTACGAATTCTGCCGATAATTTTACTGAAGCTACGCAATATCATTTTGCTTGGATAAAGAATATGTCCCGATTATTATCTAAACAATTATCTTCACACGGACATGAAAAATTTATCTGCAACCGATGTCTTAATCATTTCTCTACTCAAGAACTTCTAGACCGACATTCAAATGATTGCAATTCGAAAACTAATACTTGCAAAATTGAATTACCCGGCGAGGATGAAAAGTTTTTAAAATTTAAAAATTACCGATATAAAGAAAGGGTACCGTTCGCTATTTATGCTGATTTCGAATGTATCTTAGAGGACTGTGATGCTAACACGAATCTAAATACTCAAAATTACCAGAAACATACGGCTTTTAGTGTCGCGTATTACTTAAAATGTTCGTACGATGACAGTCTATCACAATTTAAAATGTACCGAGGCGCCGACTGTCAGTACTGGTTTGTTAAAGAACTTGAAAAAATTTCAGACCGAGTTAATGTAATCATGTCCGACATAAAACCTATGGAGTCGTTAAACGAGATACAAAAAAATGAATTCGATCTCGCGCAGGTCTGTCATATCTGTGAGAGGCCCTTCAAAGAGACGGACATTAAAGTAGCCGATCACAATCATTTAACTGGGTACTATAGGGGACCGGCGCATAAGAGATGTAACATTAATTATCAAGATAGTCACGTGATTCCGGTTATATTTCATTGTTTATCAGGTTACGACGGCCACCTGATAATCAAACAGCTAGCAACGGCATTTGACGGACAAATTTCATTATTACCGATTAATAAGGAAAAATACATTTCTTTCACTAAACGGGTTAAAGATACGAAAATTAAACTAAGATTTATTGATTCGTTTAGGTTTATGGCAGACAAAATCGAAAAACTAGCTTCCTATCTCGACGATGACCAGAAACGAATCACTAAATCGTACTGTAATAATGACGAACAATTTCAATTATTAACGCGGAAAGGTGTTTTTCCTTATGATTATTTAAATTCTTGGGAAAAATTAGACGAGACATCTCTACCGGCTAAAGAAGAATTTTACAGTAAACTAACAGACGAAAACATAACAGAGGACGATTATAACCATGCTATAAATATCTGGAATAAATTCGATATTAAGACATTAGGGGAATATTCCGATATATATTTAAAAACAGATGTATTACTGCTAGCTGATATATTTGAAAATTTCCGCGAGACATGCATACAGACGTACGGACTTGACGCTTTAAATTATTATACTGCTCCGGGACTGGCATTCGACGCGATGTTAAAAATAACTAAAGAAAATTTAGAGCTTCTCACAGACATTGATATGATACTGATGATCGAAAAAGGCGTGAGAGGCGGTGTAGCGCAGGTATCTAACAGATATTCGAAAGCTAACAACAAGTACATGGGGGATGCGTTTAATCCCGACGAAAGAGAGACTCACATCATGTACTTTGACATCAATAACATGTATGGAGCAGGGATGTCTGTTCCGCTACCTACAGGTGCTTTCGAGTGGGTACCCGTCGAACAATTTTATGCCTTAGATATTCCAAATTTATCGGACGAGTCAGACATCGGTTATATTTTGGAAGTAGATATCGAGTATCCACTTGAATTACATGAGCTACATAAGGATCTCCCGATGTGTCCAGAACATATGGTACCGCCCGGTTCAAAACATTCAAAATTAATGACCACTCTGTTAGATAAAACGCGATATGTAATGCATTATAGGACTTTAAAAAAATGTTTAGAACGCGGATTAAAACTCAAGACGGTACATAGAATTTTAAAATTTAAACAGTCACGGTGGCTAAAGAAATACATTGATTTAAATACGGATTTACGAAAACAGGCAAGTAACGAGTTTCAGAAAAATTTCTATAAGCTAATGAACAATGCGGTGTTCGGAAAGACAATGGAGAATGTCCGCAAGCACAAAGATGTTAAATTGGTAACTAAATGGGAGGGGAGATGGGGCGCCAAGTCTCTGCTCGCGAAACCGAACTTTCACAGTTCGACGGTCTTCGGCGAGGATATGATTATTATTGAAATGAATCGACTAAAAATTAAATTCGATAAGCCAATATATGTGGGGTTCGCCATTTTAGATCTTTCAAAAATTATTCTTTACGATTTTCATTATGATTATATTAAAAAAGAATTCGGTGAGCAAGCCAAACTACTTTACACGGACACAGACAGTTTAATTTACGAATTTAGCGACGTTGATATATACAAGTACATTAAAAAAGACATCCATCAGTTCGACACATCGGATTATCCTGTAGACAATGTCTACGGAATACCTCATGCAAATAAGAAGGTACTAGGCGTAATGAAAGACGAATGTCAAGGGCGCGTAATGACAGAATTCGTAGGACTCCGTGCAAAAATGTATAGTTATAAAGTGGAGGGTGTGTCGGTAAATAAAAAAATCAAGGGTCTCTCGCGTTCGGTAATCAGAAAAATTACATTTGAAGACTTTACGAATTGTCTATTTAATAAAGAAATTTTGACCAAAGAGCAGCGATTAATTCGATCAAAGAAACATGAAATATATACCATCAAACAGAATAAGGTGGCACTCAGTCCGTATGATGATAAAAGAATTATAAATTATATAAATACCGATACGAAACCTTGGGGATATAATTTCCAACAAGTCTCAGCTCGTCAGATGACGTCATCGACGCAGTGAAGCGCTTGGCAGTAGCCGTTCGGATTCATTTACTTTAGAGACTTTGATCGCGATGGACGGGTTAGAAAAAGAATTGCAGTACAAGCTTGTACTTATCACTCGCGACATATATGAGAGGTACATTCAAAATGCATTGAATCGGGGTAATTATCAATTAGTTCATAAAATTTTAGAAAAGATTGTTATACCGGACAAAGCTTTATACTGGATGGCTTTAAGAGATAGTTCTAATTTCGATTTAATGAAAAAAATATTTACGAAAAAACTTCAAAACGATATTTTTATTCAACAGTTGGAATATATTTTCCAAAGAGAATGTATTACTCACCTTACCGTGTATCGATTACGAGAAGTAATTAACAGACATTATCCCGCCGCGAATAATAGTTATTTTGGAATTTTTTTAGAAGAATTATTAACGTGTAATGATGATTAT
Source organism: Rutpela maculata (assembly GCA_936432065.2). Taxonomy (NCBI): domain Eukaryota; kingdom Metazoa; phylum Arthropoda; class Insecta; order Coleoptera; family Cerambycidae; genus Rutpela; species Rutpela maculata. Next base: position 249,713,635 of record OW386286.2, read on the forward strand.
ATGTCAATTGATTTTTATTCGAAATCGTACCCGGCTAAAAATATTTCTGATAATTATAAAAGTATTGATTGGTCGATTAATAAAGCATTTTGCGAGGCAGCTTACTTTACACAATACGAATTTCTTGAAATTTTGTTTCGAGTAATTGGTAGGAATAATATACATTTCAAATTAGATATTAATTTCAATGAAGAGCATAAGCAGCTAATAAAATGGTTGGAGGATAATATATCCAAAGGTCGCTCTGGGCAGCCGACTGGTTGGAGCTCTGGTCCAGACAGCGGGCACTGGCCATCGACTACCTTAGAAGATTATGTTAAGACGCTTGACATAGTTCGTCTACATTTTTTGTAATTAGTATTAAAGTATTGTAATATAAATATTTTACATTTAATAAATTAAATTATTTATAAAATGTGTGTTTTTATTTCCTAATACCTATCCTGACATGATGATCATGAGAGAGGCAGGTGAGACAGCTTGAACAGCTCCAACAGCTCGAACAGCTCCAACAGGTGTAACAGGTACCGTACCTGTTACACCTGTTGGAGCTGTTCGAGCTGTTGGAGCTGTTGGAGCTGTTCAAGCAGCCCATATACATATACATATACGTGTATTATATATGGGCTGTTTGAACAGCTCGAACAGCTCCAACAGCTCCAACAGCTCCAACAGGTGTAACAGGTACGGTACCTGTTACACCTGTTGGAGCTGTTGGAGCTGTTGGAGCTGTTGGAGCTGTTCAAGCAGCCCATATACATATACATATACATGTAATATATAGGGTCAGTTTCAACAGCTCGAACAGCTCCAACAGCTCCAACAGCTCGAACAGGTGTAACAGGTACGGTACCTGTTACACCTGTTGGAGCTGTTGGAGCTGTTGGAGCTGTTGGAGCTGTTCAAACAGCCCATATACATATACATATACGTGTATTATATAGGGTCAGTTTCAACAGCTCGAACAGCTCCAACAGCTCCAACAGCTCGAACAGGTGTAACAGGTACGGTACCTGTTACACCTGTTGGAGCTGTTGGAGCTGTTGGAGCTGTTGGAGCTGTTCAAGCAGCCCATATACATATACATATACGTGTATTATATATGGTCAGTTCCAACAGCTCGAACAGCTCCAACAGCTCCAACAGCTCCAACAGGTGTAACAGGTACGGTACCTGTTACACCTGTTGGAGCTGTTGGAGCTGTTCGAGCTGTTCAGACACTTAATAAGTATGAGATGCTATCAACTCATTGAAATAAAAAAAGATTATTAATAACATTTTTTATTAATATAAAAAAATACAATTAAAATTGTGTAGAATTAATAAAATAATAAAAACACTGGTCTGGCTATCCGGCGGGAGGGCAGATCGTATGTTAATTTAAAAAAGAAATTTATTGGTCTCGCCGGCTGACAGATCGACTTCTCCAAATCTCCGAAGAAATTCTGAGTTCAATGGAGTCTGTAACAATTTAAAAAAATATCTATAAGTATTGAGTTATACGAAACAGAAAAAATATTTTAAATACCTTTCATGATGTCGGCTAAGAGCATCAGCCGGGGCATCTCCTGTGGTGGTGGTGGTGGTGGCGTTACGGGGTCCTGGGGCTGAGGCAGCCCCAGGTACCTCCAGCCCTCCGGTGGGACTTGGCACATCGAACATTGGCATATATTGCCCGCTATCAGCTCTCTAAGCCCCGTTTGATTGTGCATCTTTGCAACGTCTAACTGATCACCGCGCTCTGACTCGAGGCGAGAGCTCTCCCCCCACTTCTCTCTCTCTCTCTGCCCCCCACCCCGCTCGTCATTCATACACGCACACATGTATACAGAAATAAAAGCCAGTATGGTTAGCATAAATTTGTTTATTCAAAATCCTTATCTTTATTTACAATATACCACTGATATATCGAGTAGACATTCTGCCTAGAGCAGCGTAAATGATTATTAATATGTTTATGACAATGATATTCTAAATTATTTAACATTAAACTATTCATATTATTACAATTATATAAGTCTATAATATTATTATTATTAGACAGATAATGCTGAAGCCATCGCTTCTTTTCCAGTCCCTTGACATAAACTTTTGCTTCTCTCTCAAGTACGTGGCCGTCGATGAAGTCCTGCAGGTCGCCGTACCGGAGATTATCATAAGGCGTGGACCATTGGAGACCGTGCACATGATCAGTTATCCAATTAATTTGCTTCTGAATGTTGTGTGTAAGAAGCCCGTAACTAACAGTCGGTTTAATTATCCGATGTACACACGAGACATCGGTAATATTAAAAATTGAAATTTCTTTACATGTAAAAGCTAACTCCTTTTTATGCTGGAAGCCCTGCACGTCTATTATATACATATTAGTATGGACGAACTATACTGGTTAAAGGATTGTAATAAATCAATCTATCATGAATTATAAGACAATATGCAGCAGTGTCTTTCGGAATATTTTTATTAGTGCTAAATTCCAGCCTAATGTCCACTGCACTCGACTTTACAACCTCATTCTGACACGAACAGTCGATAACTACCAGAGGAGCTTTAGTTTTAAATTTATATTTAGTAAGCAGAGGTTCATTTTCTTTCTCATAATAAGATTTCTGAAATTGACAGAACATTTCATACAGAGTAGCACAGAAATTCTTCTCAAAATTAATATTCAAGTTATCATAGGGATATGATTCCGAATTTAAAAAAAGTTTAAAATTAGTCAACTCGCAGTGATCAAATTCACTCATACGTTTAGCGACTGCATTTTTACGACCCGTTTGAAGACCGAAAATAATATATCGCGGTGTCTCTAACTGAGATGAAGTTTTAATATTCCAAGTATGCGTCTGCGATTCCATCAGCATGGGGTATTCATGTAATTCCCAGCTTCTAAACGGTACAGGCAAATCGATATTCCTCTCTAGATATTTCATTAATTTTAATCGCTCAACGTCAGATACAGTCACGTGTGGTACACGCCATTGAACGATTTCCAATTCTACTTTAATCTTTTCATCGGCTACAAGATTTATGATTGCGTTTGTATCAATACTACTGCGAACGAGTACCAGCTCTTGACGGACATTTAAAATAATTCTTTCAAAGGTCTCTGCGAACCCCAGACATATTTTTAAAGGTATACATGCGTCAAAGTAACCGTTCTCGTCTGCAAAATTATCATCCACATCAGTCCACCCAGCATTTTCTAAGTGATTCGCGTCATTCGGAGTGAATGATGCATATCCCTTCATAACAGTCGCGAGGCCTGGATTTCTACTGCTGTCCACAATTTTACCGCTCACTTCGTATCGTATCTCGTCAAACAGATACAATAACCCCATTTTATCAAAGACCGCTGTGTTCGAAACCGTACCATCCTCTTTAAGTAACCGGCCCCGCATATACAGCGAACTAGCATACGGCGCAGTATACACATCCTGCTGCTGAATGGGTATACGAATTTCGTCGTTATTATTTAAATTTCTGATTGAATATGGTCCATGACTATGATTTTCAAAATTAGTTATCGCGGTTTCAAACGTAGGCTTCTCAAACACGTTTAAAATATTCGGATTCATATTAGCACTTTGTAACCGAGAGAGTAAAGAAAACGTCTATTTTTAGATGTTAACACCTTGAAGGTTACAGGTGAACTGTTTCGAGCGCGAGCAGGTGTTCCTTTTAAACTATTTCGGAAACTAAGACCCATTCTTCTTCAAGTGCAGTCTTACCGTGATGACCTCGCCACGGAAATTAACAAGATCACCGTCTTGATCGACTATCTTAATTGATATGCTATCTATATGCCTCTTATTAATCGGTAGGTAAATTGCATTAGCGGGACACTCTATTATTTTATAGCCGGGAGGCACGCTAGGAAAAAATTCATGAATAATGTGTACAGATCTATCATTCATGTAACTGCCCGTGATGAGATTACACTCCACGCATATAGCGTTTACTTTTTGAATTTTTGCCGGGAAATCAGATATATGTTTCTCGAGCGGTTTTAGACGACGAGATGTAAATCCTAACAAACTGCCAATACCGCCGGCCTTTTCAAAATTTATCATCTTATTGGATTTTATTTCCACTTTTAACGTATTTTTATTGGATACTATAGAAATATGACCATCGTTACCATGATTCAGAATAAAATGCTTTCTTACGCAATTATTTATATCTTCTATTTCATACGAGCCCTCCGGAATTTTTATAAACTTATCGTCTGTATCATAATATATATGATTATTTGTAGCGTCTATGTTCGGTATGGAGTTATACGCCTCGAAATTTATTAAAGCAAGCGAATATTCAGCGCCGTCTTCAAGGTCTATGGGTGGGGAAAAGTGCGCGGTTAAATTAGATGATTTGCCGGATAATGTAAACGTACAAGACATGTTGCGGCTTCAAGGTTAGCTCTGAGAATGAACGTGACTTAAAAGCATGACGCATTATATAGAAATTGTAAACACAGATGTCCACAATTTACTGTGTCATAAGACTGATACTGCTTGTGATTGTATTCAATAGAACAATTTAAATATTTTATTAATTCGAGAGGAGGCTGTAAATTACCAAAACTATCATAATAAACGGCTTTCGAACCGTTCTTAAAGTATGCAGTCCAATGAGTACCATTACCGCTATCACTATCCAAGTTCACAATGCCCGTCTCAATTTTATGTACGCGTTTAGGTAGTCGGTCTCGCATAAATATTCCTCGAAAATTAGGTATATTTAACATCTTAACATATTTTTTCAGATCCACGTCGGTGAGCGCTCGATTTGGTAATTTTACTAGTCACTTGCTGTTGGTGTTTTTATTCATGTATAGTCCAAGTCCCGTTCGATAGGGACGAAGATAGAGTCCCTTACCGAGGGCGATACTCTCCATAGCCTGATTGTGACGTTTAGATTCTTTAAGCTGGGAGGATGCCGCCTGAGAATCTCTTACAGCTTTCGCTATACCTGCAGATCCACCGGCTAGCGCTCCCAGAGCACTAAGTCCAGCAAATATTGGTATTAGCGGTAGAACGCCACCCGTCTTCGGTATAGGAATAACGCGAGCAGCCATCGGTGATATTTTTTTATCTTTTTTAATACGCTGTACTGCACGAGAGGCCTTTTTAATAGCATCTCCGACAGAGGGAGCTCCACGTACTAGTTTACGAATTTTATTGGATATTTTTTTAAACGTCATCGTACCGCCACATTTTCTTTTTTTACATCCCAAGCCTAATTTAACTTTAGCACTCATGATGCCTGCTACACCGGCTGCTGCCGCTCTTTCTCCGATGGACGAATCCCTAGCAAATACACGCTTCAGAGCACGTTTTGCCAATTCTTTATCGGCAATATGCCATCCTTTCACATCATTGACTTTAGAATATTGTATGTCGTGGTCACGACACGCCTCATCTAGACCATTAATTCCGCGATCTCCTCGCGCCAGTCTTTTTTCTAATTTAGTACCCGGGCCGCAGAAACGATAGCCAGGGATATGGGCTTCGAAAGGTAATTTATTTATGAGAGCGTTTACAGCCATGTTACCTCTATCACATGTAATAGTAGACTGAGGTGTTACAGGTGACCGAAAGCTATTTATACTTAAACTCCTGGTGGAAATACCTCAGTGTCAATCATGCGTTTCATCAAGACAGGTAACAGTCTGAAAATCGATAATCTCGATTTCGACAGTCATGTGAAAAAAGATAGTAGACATGGTCCTCTGTTACCCGACAGCATCAGGTGTATCATATGCGGACCTTCAAATTGTGGGAAAACAAACATCGTGATAAGCCTGCTGACTCATCCACACGGCTTGCGTTTCAAGAATGTTTACGTCTACTCGAAATCTCTCTACCAGCCTAAATATGAATATCTTAGAAAAGTACTCGGCTCGATCGTGGGATATCATGAATTCAAGGATAGCGATGTAATAATGACGCCTGCGCAAGCTAAAATTAATTCCATTTTTATATTTGATGACGTAGCTTGCGACAATCAAAGTGTGATGCGTGACTACTTTAGCATGGGACGACATAAACAGATAGACAGCTTCTATCTCTGTCAGACCTATACCCGCATTCCAAAACATCTGATAAGAGACAATGCAAATTTACTGATATTATTCAAGCAGGATGACATGAATCTTAGACATGTATATTCCGATCACGTTAATACCGATATGAGCTTTGAGGATTTCAAACATATGTGCTCGTTATGCTGGAAAGATAAATACGGATTCCTAGTGATAGATAAAGATAGCGATATTAAACATGGCCGATACAGAAAGGGGTTTGACGAGTATATATACCTGTGATTTTACTATCTCAATCAGTTGATAATTACACATGTTATCTGACGCACCTGTCGACATGGACATTACTAATAAAATTATCGAAGCTCGGAAAGCCGTAAAGCGCAAATTAGAGGCACTCAAAATGCACGATCTGCAAATCGAAAAGTCTTTTGCCCCAATCACCGCACCTTTACATTCAATAGCTAAACATATCAAGCTTGAGACGGACGAGAATTTAAACATTAAGAAAAAGTCTGAACCCCCAGAGGATGAAAAAAATATTAATATTACACCGTCACCGTCGATTGTCGACTCTGAAGAAGGCGACCAGTCAGATGAGAAGTATCTTGAGAAATTTAGCGATCTGCCTAAAACGTATATATCTGAGATGATGCATGATACTGAAAATACACATGATTTTCGATATGGTGTACGATATAATCCCGAAGAAGATAAATATTATATTGGAAATTCTGCCATTCAGTTTGACGGTGACAATTTAATAATAAATAATAAAGAGTATCAGGGCACTCGCGGTCTTTATGAATTACTATTTAAAAAACGTTCGCATCACTATAACTATGATGATAAGAAACAGTACATTGATATTGTAAAAAGGACTAGCGCACATAAGAGAAATTATGATTCTGAAAAGCAAAAGTCTGGTAGTAAGAGCTGGAAGTACCTGCATATTATTAAACCGATGCTTTACGCTCGCGAACCTCGGCAACGTGCTCCTGGTAAAGTAAAAGGCGGTGAATTAATGATGCAAGTCACCGATAATGCTATTGATTACGTATATTGGGACGATCCTAATGAACTCGTCGATCGTCTTAGGCTTTTGATAGCTTCACAGGAGGCAGGCAATTCAAGTCATACGAATGAAATAAATAGAATTTTAGAGGAACTATTAGAAAGTAAAATAATCGAACCGCTGGATTAATTTAACAGTACGTAAATTATTGTTGAACTGTAAACATGTCTGCTGTAAAAAGAGATATTGTTAATGAAATACATAAGCCGGCTAGAATTAACTTTAAGAGACGAAAAGTCGTAGTTAGAGGTTTAAATGAATTGCTTCAGGCTGACTTAGTCGAAATGATTCCATATGCTAATTACAATAAAAATTATAAATATATTCTCATTGTAATTGATGTTTTTTCAAAGTACGTATGGGCTGAACCAGTTAAATCTAAATCTGGCGTAAATGTTACTCGAGCTATGGAAAAAATATTAGTCGCAGATAAACGAATCCCCGTCAATTTACAGACTGATAATGGAACCGAATTTTATAATATTAATTTTCAAAAATTAATGAAAAAATATAAAATTAATCATTATTCTTCGTATAGCACTAAAAAATGTTCAGTAGTCGAACGCGTAAATAGGACTATAAAATCTATGATGTATAAAGAATTTAGTATAAATGGTTCTTTTCGGTGGTATAATTTACTTGCTGATATTATTAAGAAATATAATAATACTAGGCATCGTACCATCGGCATGAAACCTGTAGATGTAAATAAAAAGAATGAAAAAATACTCTTGAAATCCGTTTACAATTATCCTACAATTACATACTCGCAATTACCTAAATTTAAAATTAACGATCATGTGAGAATAAGCAAGTACAGAGGCGTGTTCGATAAAGGTTATACTCCTAATTGGTCTAATGAAATATTTACTATTTCAAAAATTAATTATACCAGCCCCATAACATACTTACTGACCGATGCACAGAAACAACCAATAGAAGGATGCTTCTATACTGAAGAACTGCAGAAGGTTAAACATTCAGACATGTATCTCGTTGAGAAAGTTTTAAGGAAGAAAGGAAATAAGGTTTTCGTTAAATGGCTTGGATTTGACAGTTCCCATAACAGTTGGATTGAAAAAAGTAGCATTGTTTAATTTTTATGCACTTATATTAATTATTATTATTATTATTATTATTATTATTATTATTATTATTGTCATTATTTTTATAGGTTATGTATTCCATGTACATATATAAGCTTTATTACTGTATTATGCGTTCAGATAAATAAAATATATTATAAAAATTAAATTATTTTTTTATTTTTCGTCTGGGGTGGCTTTATTTTTTAAGATTTAATTTTTTTGATTGCATATTTGAATTCAGCATTAAAAAACACATAAAATGTAGCATGAACATTTTCGTTACAATAAACTTGAAAAATATGAATTTTTTCATTTTTTGCCTGGGCTGGCTTTATTTTTTAAGATTTAATTTTTTTGATTGCATATTTAAATTCGACATTAAAAAAGACCTAAAATGTAGCATGAACATTTTCGTTACAATAAACTTGAAAAAAATCTGAATTCTTCATTTAATTAGGAAATGGGTAATAATAGTCAACCATTTTTTAAATTAATTTATTAATACATATAAGAAAGAGGTTACATGTTTTGTGATATAATAACAGAATATTTATGTTCAAGTACTGGATTAATTATTTGAGCGTATCGTAATATTTTAATTTGAAAACGATCTCGATCGCGGGCGTCTTGCATCCAGTTACCACATCTAGCAGTTCTATGGGCATAGCTCCAATGGTAAATGTGATGAATTTTAACGTCCTCGCTGAACTGAACTGTTCTTGGACTTCTTCGGCTGGATACTGACATGTTGAAATGTACGTAAAACTTCAACGTACTTAACGTCTTCTCTGAGTAATTTTAAATTGTTCATAAATTGCTGTAACCTCTTCTTATATATTTCGGGATCCATCTTTAGGACTCGATGAATTCGATGTTAGTGGTCGTGCCTGCTAGCCCTCTATATACTAAGTACACTTCTTTTAGTATAATGGTTTGTTGTAGCGTTACCATATCATCATCAGAAATAATGAGTGAGTATCTGGCTGGTAGACTCACTTTACAATTTTCGAGGATTACTTGGACCTGGATACCATACGGTGAAAGTGCTTTATATATATCTAGCACTTTATATTTTCTATCGACTTCCAGCTCATAGATTTTCATGAACGGCGTGACATGAGCTTCAACATTAATTTTTGTGAAAGACATTGCTGCTGCTGCTTGTATATATATATATCGACTTTAAGATTGTGAATGAATGCAGCGATCTCAGGTCTTTACTTTTATGCTGTATTCCACCCCCACTTTTCGTATCGAGTAAGCAGAAAAATATGGGAAAAAATATGATGATTTCATTGTTTACATTATTTCTCTCCAAACCCTGAGACGCTCCTTATAATGGATCGCGTGACTTATTAGTCATTGTATTATAACCACCGGATGCTGTTATCTAAAGACAATTAATCGCGTTTTAAATATACATATAGCTGTAGACAGTCGCATTTATTTACATTAACAATTTCCTGGAATCCGATAACGTCTCTGCATTTGGTCACAGTTTTAACATTCAAATATAAAATTTACGTATTGAAGTAGATGAATATTTATTCCATATATAAGACTTGTCTATTTAAACTCAATGATGGATGTCTGTAGCCATTTTCTTAATGCCCACTAACGTAAACATACAATACTATTAGTCAATAAACGGCAGCCATCTTATTTTAGACACACCCTGTATACTCTTATCCACGCCCTCTTAGATATAATCTCTTATCTTTAGCTATAATCTAATATCTAAGCTCAGGGATTGGATCTCCCATCTCCCCCCTCCCATTAGGTCCTAGGACCTATCATCTAAGAAGATCCCACCTCACACTACAACCTAGATAATAGGATCTATCATCTAGCACCTGCGCCCCCCCGCGGGGCTTCCGGAATGATGACGTCACACAGAACTCTGATTGCTACTCTACTGACGGGTTTGGTCCAGAATCGGCCTTACTTAACTACTGTAAAATTTTATAATAAATATTTTGTATCAATAGTCAAATATTGTTGTGAATATTACTAAGAAAATTTCGTGGCTGCAGTATGGTCACCATTTTAACAAACAATAGTTATAACAAATTACACAAAAGATGGATTCGGTTCAGTAAACAAACTGAGTCCACACAAATTCATGTAATTCCTCGAAATAATCCACCACAGACAAAGCCCAGCTGTTTTGGCATATTTAATACTGGACTATTAATATATTACCCGTATTGTCTATTGTTAACGCTAGCAGGGCGAGGTGCCTCGGAAACCGAAACATTAAAATTCGCACTAATTGTGGTTTAACACAACTTTTATTAACTTGCGTGTTAATTTTTTATTTCGCTGAAAGGAGTGTTGGCTGCCGGATTAATTAAGTTATTCTAGTCGGTTACGTTTTAAAACAATTATTACTTAAATGGAGTTGCGGGTAAAAGCTTAAGTGATAGTGGAGGCTTAGACGGTCAAAAATCGTTCACTGAAAATGGACGTTACAGATTTGTGTATAATAAACACCAGATTTTCATAAAGCGAAAATCGAAATTTCGTCTTACATATCTAATAGATTTCAACAAACAATATTTTTGGCAAATTTCACGCATCTAGATATAACCGTTTTCGAAAAAGCCTAAAATTTAACCCCCTTTTCCCCCTCTTGGAGGTCGAATTTCGAAAAATCCCTTCTTAGTGGATGCCTGCGCCATTCGAGGAACCTCTATGCAAAATTTGGAGTTTCTAAACCCAGCGGTTTGAGTTGTGCGTTGATAAGTCAGTCAGGGTATTCTTTTATATATATATAGATATGTGGTATAGTAACATATTATACTAAATTACTTTCAGTGTACATCAAACTTTAAAGTTCTCTCAGTGTAAGAAGTTGTGTTTCATTCATGTCAATGCCATTAGAACGGGGCCATAAATTATCAAAGGAACCGCCGACATTGTCGCTTCTCTGTGGTGTAAGTTCTCTGGTATTGTGTTCTGTTATCGTATATAGAATAGGTGATAGTTTAGAAGAACGTATATCTTATAATGTTTTTAAGTAATTACTAAAGTTTAATTAACAAGATATTTTTTGACTGACACCACGCATCTGGTTCGACAAGGGCTACATTCGATAGGCGGGTTGACCACGGTCAGACCTGTCAAAAGCGTTCGGACTGTGTGGTCCGACTTGATCAGCTGAGTGGTCGATGTGGCCACATTTTAAAACCTGACTTGTGTGGTCAGAATCGTTCGACCCGTTTGAATTGCCTTCTTAAAATGGCGACAGTAAATAAGTCTGTGATAAGTAGATATGCTTCTAGAGGGCAGAATATTTACTAGTGAAATATTTTGTCGAACTCCTCTATATGTTTCCTTACATATATAAGGAATAAGAAACCAGACTGCAACCAACAGCTATTCTCCGGACTAATGCCCCGCCGAGCGCTGAATTACGAGTTACAAGCCTGGCCGCGTTAAGTACAATAACTATGTATTGCCACAAAACGCTAAGTTTCGATTGTAATAGACACCAGCCGAAAGACTTTTCCCATTCAAAGGAGCTCTCGTGCCAGCCACCCCATACCACTTGCAGACTGCAGTTTCGAGCTATTGGCTCTCGTCAGTGCAAGGTAGGTCTGAGACGGCTGTAACGAGGCATTTGTTCACTCTTGGTACATGACGAGATTTATAAAACCACGACATGCAACAAAAATGACAGGCTCCATCTTCGACAAAATATTTCACTAGTAAATATTCTGCCCTCTAGAAGCATATCTACTAACTGTGCCCATGTCAGGGCTACTGCTGTTTCGATTGTAATGGATATCAGCCGCTAGATGGAGCCTGTCATTTTTGTTGCATGTCGTGGTTTTATAAATCTCGTCATGTACCAAGAGTGAACAAATGCCTCGTTACAGCCGTCTCAGACCTACCTTGCACTGACGAGAGCCAATAGCTCGAAACTGCAGTCTGCAAGTGGTATGGGGTGGCTGGCACGAGAGCTCCTTTGAATGGGAAAAGTCTTTCGGCTGGTGTCTATTACAATCGAAACTTAGCGTTTTGTGGCAATACATAGTTATTGTACTTAACGCGGCCAGGCTTGTAACTCGTAATTCAGCGCTCGGCGGGGCATTAGTCCGGAGAATAGCTGTTGGTTGCAGTCTGGTTTCTTATTCCTTATATATGTAAGGAAACATATAGAGGAGTTCGACAAAATATTTCACTAGTAAAAAAAAAAAAAGTCTGTGATAAATAAGGAATAATATACATTTGTGGAAATTACATTACATTACCGGAGTCAAATTTAAGATCCGATTAAGTAAATATGAAATTCAACGAGCTAATTACTATTCAAATTCATAATAAATCACTGTTAAAAAAGTCAAAATACCAGTTTTTGAGGTTGGGGTTAACGTTTATGGAGATTGGAAAAATACTTAAAACTCTGACGCGTTCGACCGCAAGTTCGGTTCGACTACAATGGACGGACCACATTGGTCAGATGTCGAATGTAGCCAAGCTGTCACCAAGCTTCTCGCCAAACAGTGTTGCCGGCCTTTTGTCTGATCCTAGAAAAATCTTCAATTTCTTAATGGGAGGTTATCTCGGGAAAATATTAATATTTTTTATTATAGCTTTAAACTGCCCAGCTGAGAGAAAATAGTAGGTAGTGCTGTTGGTAGCAATCTATTTTGGTACATGTTTGTGAACATATTGGATTCAAAATGACGTGCACACAACTTAAAATTTTTGTAAAGTTCTGCTGAACTTTTCCTTGCTAAATCCTCACTATCGCGATCTCACGATGCCAACCAAAATTCGGAACTTAAAGGAAGAAAGGCTCACAATTACTTGGAAATGCTTATAATTTACAGCAATAATAAAATACCTTTGGAGATCCTTAGGAAACCTAAATAAGCCAAAATGCGTTTTTCTGTTGTTCTGTTTGATCATTTTCGAACAGCACAAATGCTTCCACTTCGTTTACTCATGACATCGCTAATAGAAATTACTTGTTAACATAACACACAGCATTTTCCCCCAGCACAATAGATCTAATATTTGGTAAAAGTATATTTGAATATTATGTCACAGAATGTCATTTATTGTTTTAACCTAAAACAATAAATGAACTGTTCCTACAACAAAATGACGAATTTTGGCGGGAAGCCTAAGTGTCATTTCTGATAGTTCTCTTTTCTGTGGTTTTACGCTCACGAAACTGAAAAAAGCCAGGAAGGTAGCGACAGTTTTCGTGAAATCATTAGTTTAAAGCTAGATTTTCTGCCATGATAGCTTAGACAGTATCAATGATGAAGGTGCAATTCTACCAATTTATAAGTACTGCAAAAGTAAGTAAAAAATTAAATAAGATGCACGATTGTCTTATTTTCAATGTCAAATTGATTGCAGTAATGTCAATCTAAACTGATTTTATAAATTGCAATAAGATATTTCTTTTTTAGAACGAGAAATCAACAGTTGCGAAAGCCGATGTAAAATGGTGTTATTGAAAAGTTTCTTCGTTACACTTGTTATTACATATTTGACAATACAACAAGCATGTCCATCAGAAGCTTGCAATCGGTCAGTCGATGAAGCAAATAAATATATAGCTGAAAACAAACACAAAGTCAATCAGTCCTACAGACTGAAGTATCATCTTATGCCACCAATTGGATGGATGAAAAATCCCAACGGATTCATTTACTTTAAGGGCGACTATCACTTGTTTTACCAATATAATCCCTACGATATATCAGCCGAAGAAATTCACTGGGGCCACGCAAAAAGTGACGACCTCATACACTGGGAGGACTTACCAGTAGCTATGGCGCCAGATCAAACTTACGACAATCTTGGAGTCTTCTCAGGAAGTGCTATAGAAAAGGATGGAAAGTTGTATGTCATGTATACCGGGTACAATGCAGATGGACAGGTACAATGTATCGCTGTATCCGAAGATGGTATTCACTTTGAGAAAGTTTCAGAGAATCCAGTCATAGACGCTAAGAAATTACCACCAAACGCAAACCCCAAGGAATTTAGAGACCCCAAAGTATTCAAGCGCGGCGATGACTACTTTGTTGTTACAGTATCCAAAACAGTTTATGGAACCGGGCAAGTTTTGTTATATCAATCAGCTGATTTAATAAGATGGGAATTTAAATCAATATTCCTGGAAGAAAGAGAAGAGGGAATAATGTATGAATGCCCCGATTTATTTGAATTGGATGGGAAATATGTTCTGATTGTATCGGCCATCGAAATGCCTAGATCTGGAAACGACTATCACAATTACGGTTCTGTTATCGCATATGTAGGTGACGTCAACTGGATTAAAGGGAAATTCGAAATCAAATCTATGAAAGAACTAGACCATGGTCAAGATTTCTACGGCTCACAAACTCTGCTTGACAACAAAGGTAGAAGGATTTTAGTTGCATGGATGAATATGTTGAGAAGAAGTTACCCCACTACCGATCTTAACCAGGGTTGGGTAGGAGCTATGACACTGCCACGCATTTTAAAGCTTAAACATGACAATGTAACACAAAGACCGATTCCTGAAATTTTCAGTGCCAGCCGATGCGTCACGCACCTCAGCAACTTTGCTTTAACTGATGAATCTCGAAAATTTGAACAAGTTTCCGGAGAAGTTGGAGTACTGAATTTGGAGCTCAGCTTGGAAAAAGTAACACTTTTCACGATAATCTTAAGAGCAAACGGAAACGAGAAGACGGTCCTCAGCTACAACCATGAATGCGAAGAATTGAAATTGGACAGATCGAATAGTGGAGTGGTCATCACTGGGGTGGAAAGTCCTTGTATTTACTCACGCCGGGTTAAAGTACCACTGGAAGACAATAAACTTAAGCTGAAAATATGTTTAGATCAGTCTTCGGTGGAAGTTTTTGCCAACGAAGGACTGGAAACATTTTCTTCTACTATTTTCCCTACTAAGAAACCTTCTAACATAATCCAATTCGAAGTTGTAGGCAAGGCCTTTGTCGATTTGTTGGCATTTTACAAATTTGAGTAAGGAAACACACGAGTTTTACAGTGACACATAAAATGCTACCAATTTATTTTAATGAAATTTTCATTAAATTATGCCACGATTTTTTTGTAAGTTTTTGCTACGCGATTTAATATATAGACTTGAATACAATTGCAAAATCTTATTAAAATATACATTTCATAATTGTACAATGTATCTATTACGTTGAAATATGTCTATAAATGTATAAGTCTCGTATGGGAAAAAAACGATGACGCCAATCCAAGAAAATAAGTGCTTTAAGTATGTTGTTTAGTGCACAGAACTTGTTTGCAAATTTTCAGTAGGGATTGCAATTTACCGGAAGTTTTAATAACCGGTAAATCGGTAAATAAAAATGTAAATAACCGGTTAACCGGTATTTACCGGTAATTTTTAGAATGGATGATTAGGGTGGCGAAAATGGCAATTGTCTTTTTCCATGTACAAAATTATCTAAATTTAACAAAAAACATTTTTTTATACGTATATTTAATATAATGAACAAACAAAAGGTTTTTTATCAACAATAAGATCACAAGAGCTTTTTTTTATCGGATAAATTTCTCTTTGTAACGATATAATTTTGCCAAATTAGTGATTTTATAAGAAAAACTGACATGAAAAAATCGCGAGACCGGAGGTCGAGCGATTTTGTCAAATGTCAGTTTTCCGAGCAAAATGACTGATTGGCAAAATTTTGAGTTAAAAAGAAAGGAACCCCGCACACCATATAGGGGGATTTCTGCTTCCAGTCAAATTTAATCTAACCCACGTAAAAATATTCTTTTGAACCCCCTGAACAAATTTTCAAATGCAGCCAAGTCCGAAAAGGTCTTCGTTTCGAGATATGGAGCCCCTAAAGATCGTTCCAAATCCAAAATCGCCCAAAGTTACCTTGTCTTAATGACTAAATTCTATTGCTGTTTCCATAGAAATCAATAGTAAAACAACGAAATATTAAGTTTTATTTCACACTTTTTCACTTGTCAATAATGACATTGTTTTGATTCATTGAATTTCCTACTATCCAAAAACGAGTGTTATTTTTTTTAAAATATCGGCATTTTTTGTGTACGTGGACACGAATTACTGATCGAAATTGTTTAGGTAAGATTACCACAGAAAATTCCATAATCATAGTACAAATGAAAATCAATGGACCTGATTAAATTGCCCATTTAATGGGCATTTAAAATAAAAAACATGATACACTCTGAAAGTTCAGATAAAAAAAGAACAATTCCAATCCTAGGAAGCTCGGAGAACAACAATTCATCATAAGATTTTGAGTCACAGAACTTAACAGAAGTTTTTTATTTAAAAAAAAAGTATCACAACTTTATTCTTGAATTGAAAAAACTGCAGCGAAGCCTTTGAAGACCCACGGTGTCATCAACATGAGTAAGAAATACGGTGTTATTTAAGAATTAATTATGCAGTTCTGAATTTCCATAAAATCAAAACCAACTTTAATTTAATTTTTTCAATTTTAAAACGTATTTGGAACGATCTTTAGGGCTCCATATCTCGAAACGAAGACCTTTTCGGACCTGGCTGCATTTGAACATTTGTTCAGGGGGTTCAAAAGAACATTTTTACGTGGGTTAGATTAAATTTGACTGGAGGCAGAAATCCCCCTATATGGTGTGCGGGGTCCTTTATCCACAAAACAAAAGTTCGAATGTTTTTTGGCAAGATAAATTAACAGAATATGTGAACGAACAACAACAATAATTTATTAAAAATAATTATAATTTTCCCAAAACGACTCATATTGTACAGTATAGTTTCCACAATACTTAAAAATTATAGCTGACAGTACAAATTTCAAAGTGACGTACGACTACTACATGTACTCTGCTTTTGAGGAACAGGCATTTTTATCAACAGTAAAATCACAAGAGCTTTTTTTTTATCGGATAAATTTCTCTTTGTAACGAAATAATTTTGCCAATCAGTGATTTTATGAGAAAAACTGACATGAAAAAATCGCGAGACCGGAGGTCGAGCGATTTTGTCAAATGTCAGTTTTTCGAGCAAAATTACTGATTGGAAAAATTTTGAGTTAAAAAGAAATTTATCCATAAAAGAAAAGCTCGAGTGATTTTTGGCAAGATAAATTAACGACAGAATATGTGAACGAACAACAACAATTAAAAATAATTATAATTTTCTCAAAACGACTCATATCGTACAGTATAGTTTCCACAAGACTTAAAAATTATAGCCGACAGTACAGATTTTAAAATGACGTGCGACTACTAGATATACTCTGCTTTTGAGGAACAGGCGTTTTTATCGTATGTAATATCACTAGTGCTTAAAATTTTATCGAAAATTTTTTCGAAAGCGTGTTGCCTGGTAATATAAAGAGTGCAAATTGGCTGATTAAATCCCGACCGCTTTAGCGGGAGGGATTTAATCTTTGATAATAAACTGCCAATTTGCACGAGTTATATTAACTAGGGGCGACTTAGCTTGAGAAAAAATTTTTAGATAAAATTTAAAGCACGAGTGGTATTTGAGGAGAATATTTCACGAATAAATAATTCATTAAGTACATCTTCAATATTATGTTTTCTCATTAACTGCCTTCAGACGTTTTCTTGTCACTTTTTGGAGTTTACTGACCTTTATTTTCAATTTCATCACTAATTTGATATACAGAAATATTTCCAAACCGACTCATATTGTCAAAACAGCAAATCTGAAACAAACGCAGTAGAAACAACGGAGATTCGTTATATTTTAAAATAATCTAGTGACGTTTCCATGGCAACTAGTAAATAAAACGAGTTAAAACCTTAGATATTATAATATATAGACTGGCTTAACACCTTTCAGGCGTTTCTGAGGTGCAATACGACGAGGAACGATAGAGAGAGCACTACTTTAGTACCGATGTCTCGCCCAAATAAAATGGTTCCGAGATTGACATAGAGAGCGCCATCTAGCGCTACAAGTTATATTCCATAATAAATAAATGTTCATCGACTCATATTTACGTATTTAATCCTTACTTTTAACTTACGAAATTTATGAATTATGTTGAGGTTTGCTTTGTTAAGCAAAGAGAATTTTAAATACAACAAATTATAATGTTTGATGCACAGCTTTGATTCAACGAGTTACTTTTTGGTAGATTATCATATGTAAGTACTATACATTTTTAGTTTGTTCCAGAGCGAATGTGTACTTGACATTTATAATAAATGATTTGCTTACCTTTGTAACTACGTTATCGAGCTATTGAAAGCTGTGCTTGACTTGTTCCAGGATTATGAGCTATATTAAGTACAATCTTTGTGTGTAATTGTTACCTGATTGAACACTAGGAAAACTGACATAGTTACAGATAGGCAAAAGTTACAGCCTATATATTTCAGACAAGATTCGCTTTGGAATTGAGGTGTGTTTTTGTTTGCTACTACATAATACAATATTACAATTTACAAGGTAAGTACGTTAACAATTACTTAGTAATAAGCTAGAGAAGATATTTATAGATAAAACTTAAAAGCTCGACAAAAAACGTCAAAAAATTTTCGCATATTTGCCGCTGCAGCGACCTAAAAAATTAGAGCGATAAATTTTGCATGTTGGTCCTGTCAAAAGCCGATCTAGCTTGAATTACCACTAATAATGACGTTTGATTGGTGCAATGTTTTGAAAAAACGGGCTCTCATTGGCTATAGCGTTAATGAGTGAAATAATCGTGATAAAAACGATGCACCTTTTTTTATCGCTGTCAAAGTGACAAAATGTGACTGTCAAATTGACTTTTTTATATAGGAGTTAATTTATCAAAAGGAAAAAATATAAATGAAACAAATTTAAATAAATAATTATTCTGTAAATAACAAAAATATCCACTTAAATAACAAAAATTATAAACATAAACTCAAATATGGCATTTACTGAATACCTAATCTAAAAATACAATATTTTTTTAAAATAGCCTTTTAAAAGGGTACGTTTTTCAAAGCTATATCTGTTAGTCGTCTGATATTTGTGCATAGAATACCCCAGCTGAAGATGCCCTTCTTCAATTGGTGGGTCAATAAGTTAATAAGAATTGGTAATAACATAATTCTAAATGTATTCCAAGGATATTTGCGGCAGTGAAATATTCAATTTTCTGTCGTAAGATTTTGTCAATGTCTCTCTTGTATTTCTTGGGGCTTGGTGTTTGGAGTTTACTTTTTATAATATTATTTATTTATTGTTAAAAGTGCTCGGTGTTGGAACAATCACTCTATATTTAGTGAATACTAGTCAGTGACATAAATAGAAACGTTGAATACGTGATATATCGTAAGTTCAGAAATTACCGAAATAACCGGTAAAAAATTAAAATAACCGGTAATTATCGTCATGTGTTTTTTGTTCTAATAACCGGTTAACCGGTAAACCGGTTAACCGGTAATGCAATCCCTAATTTTCAGCTTTATTTTATGCTATTTCAACTAATATCTCTGGACTATACCGGTTTATAACCTCAATTATTACTTTTCTGTAATATGTTGTACTTTAGGATGCCAAAAAATATATCTCAAGTAACTACGAGTTTTATATCTTCTGAATTTTCAGCAGAGTAAAGAATCGGAAAGAAAGAGAGAGAGAGAGAGGGGGAGAGATAGAGAGAGAGAGAGAGAGGGGGGAGAGATAGAGAGAGAGAGAGAGAGAGAGAGTAATAGTTTAAAGACAACAAAGAATAAAATAATTTGTAAAACTTTTCTAGATATTATAACAATAGAAATAAATTTCCATTTCGTAAGCAATAATCATTATAAATATTTTTTTCTCACTTCAACAATCACGCGCACACAGTAAACAAGTATTCTATTACATGCTTTATCTATTATAGTCCAGTCGGTAAAGAAAAAAATACACCAGAAGGAAAAAATGTTATCTGAGATTTTCCTTCAGTAACTGTTAGTGTAGGGGTTATACATCACCAAACCACAAACATCCGTTCTGGAGGTGCAGTGCAACTCTTCCAAAAAACCACCCATTCAGTGAAAAAAGCCTCATTTTACTGATAACTCGATAACCGTTGAAGATATAAATAAATTGCTATAAAAAGAAAGCTTGGCTGATTTCCTAAAAAAAAGTCCTTTTGTAATTTTTTTGTATATGCCATAGTTTTCGAGAAAATCGATATTGAAAATATAAGAAAAATTGAATTTTTAGAAAATGCGTTATATAATCGTTAATATCTTCGCCAATTGTCGACATATCTAAGAAAATAAGTAAGCAATTGAAAGATATTTTTATAACCTTCAAATTTTCACCATAGAAAATTATAAAAGTAACTAGACCGGCACGGTAGCTCAATCGGTTAAGGCGTATTGAGTGGCGAATACGCTGATCGACTCGCTACCGCGCTCTGGGTTCGACCCCCAGCCCCGGTATTGACAACACCGGTGGGTGTGGATGTATGTCTGCGTTTTTCCGAATATGTACCCCCCTTCCGGACAGGCTGGGCTTTGGATTTGTCTACTATCTGTGGTGTGTTCTAGGGTTTTTAAGGTCGTGTTAGTAAAAATTGATTTTTTCCCGACTTTTTTGAATATATATTTGCCAATTTTTAACATATTACAAAAAATAGAATCAGATATGAAATACATTCATTTAATAACTTTATTTTGTAACCATAAAAAATAATAAAGGTCCCTATATGTTTTGTAATTTGGAGATTGTGTAAGTAAAAATTTTTTTTAAAATTTTTTTAAGATCTTTGCCAATTGTTGACATGTTATGCAAAAAGAAACAAATGAAAGATTTAATAACTTTATATCATAACAAATTATAAAAGTCACTATATTTTTATTAATTTTGAGATTATGTCAAAAGTAACAAAATGAAACACTTTAGTAACGAGTTTTGATCAGAGTTTATTTACAAATTTTAAAAAAATATATTTTACAATAGCATTTTTTTTCCTGAGAAATGTATAATTTTAAATGGTATGATCAATAATTAATATGAAGTCTTACCTTTATTTTTAGACCGGGCACATTTAAAAATATTAAAATACAAGGACGCTGGATTAATTTTAAAAAAATCCAATTTTTTGATGATATTTTTTTATGCAATTTTTTAACTATTAAATGATTAGAAACAATGGTTATATGATATTTAAACTCAAAAAAAATTTTTGAGCTAAATTTTCAAGATGTTTGGGTCTTTTTTTTTATTTTTAGGAAGCAATAAAAAATTGGGTAACTTCAACATGCTGGTTTTGTAAATGTGAATATTTGTATTCCTTTTTCTGCATTGAAGTACTACCTTGAACTAAAAGATGGTGCATTTATAACTTATATTAAAGTCAGTTATTTTTTATCGGCCTGTGAATAGTTAGAGACGCAAAAAATTAAGAGATAACTATATTATATTGTTATTTTTATATACTAATAAATATCAATAGCCATCAAAAATGGTAACAAAAGAGAGTATGTTATATCCCCTTTAAAACCCAT
The DNA here is from genome assembly GCA_936432065.2 of Rutpela maculata. Lineage (NCBI taxonomy): Eukaryota > Metazoa > Arthropoda > Insecta > Coleoptera > Cerambycidae > Rutpela > Rutpela maculata. The sequence goes on from OW386286.2 coordinate 249,735,329, forward strand.
TTTGACTTTTCTTCCTAGCTTGTATGGTTTTCGAGCAATTCAATTTTTTCTATAGGCCGCACGCAAAAAATTTCAAATAAACGAAAATTCGCGCGCATCAAAAACACGAATTTTGGAATTTTTTTTTAATATCGATTTTCTCGAAAACCATATACAACAAAATTACAATAGAACTTTTTTTTTGGAAATTAGTCAAGATTTCTTTTTTATGACGAGCAATTTTTTTATCTTCAACGGTTAACGAGTTATCAGTAAAATAAGGCTTTTTTCACTGAAGAGGTGGTTTTTTGGGGGGTTGCGCGCCAACGGAGTTTTGTGGTTTTATGATGTATAACCTCTCCACTAACAGTTACTGAAGGAAAATCTCAGATAACATTTTTTGTGATGGAAATTTTTATAATTATTGGTCTATTAGATACTGCCACAGCTTTACGAACACCACTTTTGCAGTAAGTATATCGTAAACTTTGTGTATTTCCCAAAAAACTTCATTAATGTCTGACTAGAAAATGTGCATGGCATAAGAAAGTCAACACCCTCACCCTTCAGTTTTTGCCTCAAAATATGGTAGGTACTGATTCGTTATTATAAAGAGCGTGGGACGTGGGTTGTCGAGACGTCTAGGGTAGTGTGAATTTCTTCTTCAAACACTATTAATAATGTATATTATTATTATTATTATTAATGTTCACCCAAGAAGCATTACCATGAAAGTCGAGTGTATTTTCTTTAAATATGAACGATATTGTTTCATTATTAAGAGAATCGTTGAAAGTGGACCTTTAAGAGGCTATCTTAGGTTGAGTTTCTTCTTGAAACCTCTGTTAATAATGTATATAATCATTAAGGTTTTCATGTTTCTCAGAGGACACTCTCCAGTATAGTATTACTTCCACGTCCAGTGGTAGTACAGTAACGACAAAAAAAATTTAAAAATTTTTTAATGTTCAGATAGGCTTAGAATGTCATGAAACGTCGAGATTTTAAGTTTGAGTGAAAAAAAAATTTCTGTCTATCTGTCTCTCGGTCTGTCTGTAATTTTTTTTTGTGCGCGCGTTTACTCTGGAACCGTTTAAGATATTGACTTGAAATTTGGTACACGTATGTATTTTAACGAGATCTGGAACTAGATTATATTTTCATCTTCTTCCATCGAAGAGTTGGGGGGTAAATTGGAGTAAATATGGGTAAATAGGTAAATGAAGCAGGTAAGAGTCCATAAAATTGGTATTTAGTATATACAAGGAAAGCTAAGGTTTCAAAAAAAATGTTGGCATTAGCCACCCCCATTACCACCCCCACTCCATTATTAAAGGGGATGAGAAAAGATTTGTGATTTAGTGTGTGTGCTGTGAACAAGAACCAAAAACCTCAAAATATTTTTTTACTTCATCCACCCCCCATTACTCCCTATCACCACCTCAAAATTATACAGCACTATACAGTCCAGAAAATCAGTCGATTATTTCATGAACCGAATTCAACATAACGATTAGAAACAATGTTTCTGTTGAAGCTGACACCGTTGCTTACTTGCCGTGTATAAACAAACCTGCAACAGAAATGTCGACTGTTCATGAAATTTTGAGACAGTGCGAACAGATTAAGTCACTACTGCAGGTCAAAACAATTATATTGGTTCTAGATCAGGCTATCTTCGCAAAGCCTGTTGAAATTGCTTAGTGTCATCCCACACGATTTAGTAACGTGTTCATAATGATGGGTGGATTTCATACAATATGCAACCTACTCTCTATCATTGGCAAGCTGTTTGGTGATGCGGGACTTAGTGACTTGGCAGTGGAAATGGGCGCTATTTGATCCAAAAGTTTACATGTCAGTTGTATTCGAGAAATACCAAAACAGAGAGCATATAAGATACCAAATTTTCCGAAGTAGACAAGGTGATGTTGAATCAACACAACTTCCTCCATGTGAAGACTGTCTTTGCCAACATTCTATGCGCGCAATCTCTCAAGCAGAAATTTGGAAGCGATGTCTGGAAATTATCCTCAAGTTCCAGAAGCAGAAGATCATGGATGGATAATAGACAATGATGGAATACTCTGCATCAACTGGATGACGAGAGCTCCCGCACCTGAAGCAGTTTTGGAACTTTTAAGTTGTTCTTGTCAGCGGGTCAAAATACTAAGGATATGGTAGTCTGATCCCCAAATCTTAAAGGATTTTTTTTGTGTGTGGCTGTGTAATTAATATTACAAAAAGTTCTTCTTACTTTATTAGATGTGATTCTAATTTTAAATGATAAGGACAACTACATATGTGGCACAAATGAAGTGTACAATATATCAGATCATGTTAAGGATATTGTGACAATAAAACACAAACCAGCTTGGCTAACCGATAACATAAAAAATGATATTATTAAAAGACAGAGCGTTAAAAACGTTTAATAAAACCAAAAATGTCGAACACAGGAATTATTATAAAAGTCTACGAAACCAAACAAACATTGCCATAGCTAACGAAAAAAAAAGGTTACCTTGAGTTTTGTATAAACGATAATGCAAATAATGCCAAAACTCTGGAAGAAACTCAAGGATCTTAATATTTATAATAAAGCCGCAGTGAACACACTTGAAATTTTAAATAAACCTGATGAAATTAACTAACATTTCGTGCGACATTCTACTAATTTATCTCCCCCGGACAATGAACTGTTACAATACTATAATCTAAATCTAAAAACAAATTTTAATGACTTATTTTCATTTGAATCCGTATCAGATGGGATCATTTATAAATATTTAGTTTCACATTTTTCCCTCCGCTCATCAATTATTATGCGCGGGAGCCCGTCAGGAGATCTTGACACAAATTTCTCCCCCTCCGTTCATCAGTTATTAAGCGCGGGGACCCGCTAGAAATGTTGCCAAAATTTTTCACATTTCTCCCCCCCCCCCCCCCCCCCCGTTTATCAATTATTAGGAGCGGGGGGGCGTCAGTGAATTTGGTACCGGGGCCCATGATTTGATGTGGGGGGCCTGATACCAGCGGATGATTTGGTAATAGATCAGGTGTTTTTAAATGACTTACCAGCATTTCACGCAATCACGGTGACACTACTAGTCAATTTCCAGCTGCTGGAAATATCTTGCATATTACAAATTGCTTGGTCGTATGGGAATAGCTAATTTTGACGATATTTTGTTTAGAGAAGTTCATACCTTTGTTCTAAAATGATATACAAGCAACGAGGAGATATCGTTGGTGAATAATTTACGTGGTATCCTAGCAGCTTCGAAAACGCTGGATAAACTACCACCTACTGAGGATAGTTTAAAACAGCATTGTTTACGAGCTCATTACCAAACCATTAATTGGCTCAATGCTCTTAGTCCCATTATAAACCCCCTCAGTGTACTCCAATATGGTTGTCAATGGTAAACTGCTACCGCTATTTCAAACTGCTCCACCTTTTTCAAAATATTTCACTATCTTATGCAGCTGTGGATGTAAAAAAGGTACCTATAGTTAAAGTTATAATTTCTTCAAAGAAAAAAATTATTTTTATTTTCGGCTTGTAGATATAAATGCTGCAGTTGTAAAAAAAATAAAATGCCTTGCATGGATCTTGTAATTGCATGGGTCAAAAATCTTGTTTAGAGGGGCCGTCCATAAATTATGTCACGCTTCTTTTGCCAATTTTTGACCGCCACCCCCCTGTGTCACACATTGTCATGCTCGCCCGATCCCCCCACCCCCTGTTTGTCACGTCACACTAACTTTTACATAAATTAATAAAATTTGTAAATTTTTAATTTGAGACCTTCATTTTATAAAGAATATTTTTTCTTTATTTGAGACTTAGTTTTCGAGTAATTGAGTGTGTAATGTAAAAAAACGGCAAATGAATTAATTTTTAGTGAAGGTCGATCAGAGATACAGGCATTTAAAGTTTGCGTTTCCCATAAGGCACAATGCTTTTTGAAAATAGTTTATTTTTTTAAAGCCTTACAGCTATAGAGAATATTATACAATTTTTACCAAAGAGAGATATGTACTTCGGCTAGGTGATGCACTACTTAACTCGAAAATTTTGAATAACGCCCTTTTGCACAGGACAATTTTAGGACAACTTTTTTTTTAAGTTTACCTATATATATGCTATCGATTTATCCAGTTGTCAGCTTTTAGTATTTAAAGCCCTACAGGATGAACATTTTCAGACTCTGAGCTTTCTACTAATTTAATTCTGGAACTTTTCCAATACATTAACAAATGTATAAGGAATCCGTTGGATATAGCTGAAATGTGGATAGGTGCACCTGTAATAAATACAATGCAGTAAAGACACGTAAAAATTCATGCGAGCGATTCAGCGGTTATGTGTGGTGTCTGTGTATGCATTGATAATTATATATTTTCCCTCCATACTTACTATTTATCCTCCTATTCACTAAGAAAAATGTTTAAAACGTATAATCAGAAAGAGAAAAAAGCTTTATTTTACTCGATAGAACAGCTAAGAATTTTTAGAGGTTCCATAGTATGCACTTAACCGTGCGCTGGCCGCGCAGAGTGTCAAACTTCACTATTTTTTCCGTGGCTTTAGCGAAAAATTTTATTAGGATATTTTTTGTTCAGAAACACGTGATCTATCCACCTGTATTTTTTATTTTTTCCTGCCCTGACTTAATTTCAAAATTTTGAAAAAAAAATGGGTAAAACAATTTTTTTTCACTTTTTTTTATGTTCTGCATCCGAGCGAAATGTAAACTTTTCAGGATATTATTCTATACACTTTCACGAACTTATTAAAAATAATAATAATAATCAGTTTGCAAATTTTTGTGGGTTTCACCATAAAATGTTCTCTGTCGTCTGGGCTATATTAGATCCGCCTATAAAGTAAATTCGTCTTTATCAGCAAAGACCAAGGCTAGTTTATACCCAGTAGGTACTAAGCGCTATAGATCATTACATTACCATGATTAACAGTTGACATATTGAGGGCGTTTTGTCCATTATTATTCCACGATTTTCTAAATTATATTAGCGAAAAGTGTGTAGTGCGTGTCTGACTTTTATTTAGATGATGGATTTGCTAATTAACCTGAAAAATAGCATTGTCATGGGCAGGAATATCATTTTAATCTTAGATTTTACAAATACCAGACGCCACATGGGTGTTAATGTGTGATTTGACACGGATAATGGGAGAACCGATGACGGCTTTCAGTGGAACGTTCGATTACTTAGATCCCTAGTGACTTCAATGTTAATGATCATTTTGTCAAGTTACTGAAAATAGCAATAGTGTAGTGCAATTATAGTTCAGTCAATGAAAGAGTTGTAGAGAACATTTTGGAGGGGTGAATTTTTTTTTTCAGGAATGTGTTGGGGGTAGTCAGGAGGTAAACATACTAAAAGCCCCCGCCCCTAGCCCCGCCGCTTCAGGGGAGAGGGGGGTGGAAAGGTTCCTTTTTTCGATTCTTCGCTTATAACTCGGAAACGATGCGTCGTACGAAAAAAGGTAATCTATGCAAAATTAAACGTAATTAAATTTCCCACAAAAATGCTTATATTCATTTTCTTCGTATGTGTTATATTTTACGAGATATTCGCCAGCGAAAATCGATAATTAATAAAAAAAAATAAATTGTGTACCTTGAATATTTCTATCAAAGCGGTTTACCGTGGTTGCTAATAAATCACAGTCACAAAACAATCTTTATTTTACAATACTGGACGTTTTTACTTACGTAATATTTTGTCGAAATATATACATTTCCTTAAATATACGTGACACTTAAAATTAAGATACCCTTATAACTTCTTCATTTTGTTTCCGATTTGAATCAAATTTTACTCAAATATAGAACAAATTAGGATCTACTTATGACCAGAAAATCATTCACCTGCTATAAAGGCAAAGCTACCTGCGGTACCAAAATATGAGGAAAAAGATAAAAAATCATATTGATTTTTAATCTTACGAACGACGAATTTTACGTAGCCACCACAAATTGCGGAAACTGAGGACCTCCTTTGCCAGATGAGCTTACGTATGAGATATCCCCCATCAACAATCAAATCAAAGTTGGTGTATGTACGTTTGTGGCGCCGATCGGATGCATTTTTTAGAATTTCTAACATTCAAAATGTTTTATTTTTTTCAGCATATTTTGGTACCGCAGGTGGCTTTGCCTTTATAGCAGGTGAATGATTTTCTGGTCATAAGTAGATCCTAATTTGTTCTATACTTGAGTAAAATTTTATTCAAATTGGAAAGAAAATGAAAAAGTTTTAAGGGTATCTTCATTTTAAGTGAGTAACACTGTATATTTAAGGAAATGTATAGATTTCGACAAAATATTACGTTAGTAAATACGTCCAGTGTTGTAAAATAAAGATTGTTTTGTGACTGTGATTTATTATCAGACCACGGTAAACCGCTTTGATAGAAATATACAAGGTATATAGTTGATTTTTTTTTATTAATTATCGATTTTCGCTGGCGAACATCTCGTAAACTATAACACATAGGAAGAAAATGAATATAAATATACTTGTAGAAAATTTAATTACGTTTAATTTTGCATAGATTACCGTTTTCCATACGACGCATAGTTTCCGAGTTATAAACGAAGAATCGAAAAAAGGAACCTTTCCATCCCCCTCCACCCTGAAGCGGCGGGGCTAGGGGCAGGGACTTTTAGTATGTTTACCTCCTGACTACCCCCAACACATCCCTGAAGAGAAAAATTTTCCCCTCCAAAATGTTCTGTACAATCCCCTTTTGGGCATGCATTGCTATAATAGTGCAGTTGAATTGATTTTTTTTTCGGCGACAACATTCCACCTGAAATTTCATTATTGATTCTTATGTATTATGATCTTTTCCTAACACCTTTTGGTATGTACCCGATAACCGTTACCAGTATTATTATTAATCTTTTTCAGTTTATTTTATTTTTTGTTATGTCAACAGGTCAACATTTAGTTTGAAAAAACACAGCGGTCTCTACTTAGGTACCCGAGGGTGTTTGGGGTCGCTGATTTCGATGCCGAGGTCGGTTAAGCTCTATCACGTCAGGTTTAAGGTCATTTGAAGGTCAAATTAAGAAAAGGTGGTTGAAAAAATCTGAAAAAATTCACACATAGGTTTTTGAGGTCATTGAGTCCGAATCCGATATCGTTTGACCTCTATCACCCTATATTCAAGGTCGTTTGAAGGTTAAAGTAAGAATAGGAGGTGAACAAAAAATGGAAAAAATCTATACGAATGCTCACCTGTCTACTTATTGTCCATTTATTTGTCTGCCTTTATACCTGCACACCTGTTTGCTTGTTAGTCTGTATTTTTCGTCCGCCTATATTTTCTCTCTGTCCATCTAGCTGACATCCTGCCTTTCTACCTGCATTTCTGTCCGTAATTCTGTCCATCTTCCTGTCTGACTAAATGACTAAATGTTTCTATCTGTCTGTTTTTCTGCCACTCTCCGTCTAAATGTCCACTGACAGTCTGTCTGTCACCTTGTCAGTTCGTCTTCTTACCTTTCTGCCTACCATTCTCTTTCGGTTTTGCGTGATTGTACAAAAACTAGATTAAAAAAAAAACTTTTGAGAACCTTCAACAAATCAATTCTCTTCTCTCAGCATAAGTGTATTAATTGAAATTCGGGCGAGAACGTTTACGTTATTCCTGGAATGGTCCATGTGTTGAAATTTCTAAAATTTTATGCCAAAAGTACTTACATTTAAAAACCTTGAGTCAAAAAACCATTAAATTACTTTGATCCTGACATGATTGAGCTCCAAGTGAGTGAAGCCAACGCCCGTGATTCGCGCCGAACTTATATCCCTCGTCTGCCCCAACTCACTTGCGGTGGGCATGCGCCATCTATCGAATACTACTCAAGGTACTCTCCACTTTCATGTTCGCTCCGCTTTTGCAACTATACCTAAAGGCCAGTCTTAGTCTTGTTCCACAGGATTTATGTAGTGAATATAAGCTCGTCAACTTTCACAGAAAGAAATAAGTAGGTGATTCATTGAGTTAAATATATTTGCACTGAGATAGCCGAAAAATCTTCATGTGCTGCTAAAGCTGGCGGACAAATGCCGGTTTGAAATGACCTCTGGATGCCTTTTAAGGGTAAGCGAACACCGGATTCGGACTCAGCGACCCCAAAAATCTTGAAACTGACATGGTAGAGGTCAACCGGCATCGGATGCAGACTCAGCGATCCAAAAAACCTATATATAATTTTTTTCAGATTTTTTTTGACAGCTTCCCCTCTGCTTTTCTCAAATTAACCTTGAAATGACCTCCGGATTCCTTTTAAGAGTAAGCGGACAACGGATTCGGACTCAGTGATCCCAAAAACCTGTATGTGAATTTTTTCACATTTCTCAACCACCTTTTCTTAGTTTGACCTTCAAATGACCTTGAAACTGACGTGGTAGAGGTCAACCGGCATCGGATGCAGACTCATCGACCCAAAAAACCTATATATAAATTTTTTCAGATTTTTTATAGCTTCCCCTCTGTTTTTCTGAAATTAACTTTGAAATGACCTCCGGATGCCTTTTAAGGGTAAGCGAACACCGGATTCGGACTCAGCGACGTCAAAAACCTATGTGTGAAATTTTTCAGATTTTTTCAACCACACTTTCTTAGTTTGACCTTCAAATGACTTTGAACCTGATGTGATAGAGCTTAACTGACCTCGGCATTGGAATTAGCGACCCGAAAAATCCTTGGGTATCTAGGTAGAGTCCGCTGTATTTTTTCAAACTAAATGAGGTGAGGTACGGTACCGGTTTCAGTGACTGGGCTCGATCGGCGAAGTTAAGCACGGCCGGGCGAGTCCATCACTTGGATGGGTTACCGTAACTCATCTCGCCGTCCTGGTTAAGTGGTAGAGTAGCATTAGCTAAACTTCGCCAGGACGTTAATATAAATAAGGCATTTAAAATAAAAAAAATAAAAAAAATGTTGGCCTGTGTAATATAAAGTTATATTATTTATACGCCTTACAATAATTGGAAAGTTTTTACAATTAATTATTTTTTATTTATTTGCTTTCATTATGATTAAAGAATATTATTTAGGTATTATGCCAATCACAACTTACACACTTTTTTATTTATTATGAAAATACCTACTTTCTGAATATTGTTGCCCTAATCTGGTCACGCTAATATACTAGTTAGGTAAATACTTTAAAACACTCATTATTGGAGAACCAATCAAAACAACTACTCTTCTAGCTAATACTGACGAAGTATTGAATTACATGATAGGATTCTTAGCATTTTAAAGGAAAAAAAAATATGTATTAAAAATACTTAAATCATTTATTTAAATTCACTCATTCACATTTTTATTCGATATGTATAGTTAGGGTGGGCTCCAGTAGTACAGTAATCGGATGGGAATTCTAAAAATACTGGCTTATTTGGAATAAAATTGTTAAAAATATAGACCTGTCCAATGTATTGGTCAATCTGCCATCTCGGAAAAAAATAGAAAACATCAAGAATAGCCGAAAAAATCAAAATTGAATATCTTTTCTATAAGAAGGAGTAATTTCACCAAAGTTGGCAAAAATAATATGCATTTATGGTCAAATATAATGCACCAATACCGGACACCGTATGTTAAATAGAAGAGTCAAAGATGGCGAACGAAATAAGATTTTTAATTCTTCGTCAATTATTATCAAGGAGGCATTGTACGTCACTTTTTTTTGTTTTTCGATTGTACGTTATTTTACGTACTTTTAGGGGATAGAGTTCATTTTTTAATTTTCAAAAAAGTGCATTTTTATGATTTTCAAAAATGTATTTTCTTTGACCTTCCTTCTTTTCACCCCATGAAGCTCGTCGACTGTTGCTGGTGAATTGTCGCAGCTTTGTCCGTTACAAAATTTGAAATTTACAGATCATTTTAACAAATTTTGTAAGGACAAAGCTGCGACAATGCACCAGAAACAGTCGATGAGCTTCATGACGACGAGGAAGTCGAAACATTTCTCGCAAGCATGGAGAACAAGCATGGAGAATTTCTGTCTAACCAAGTTGCATGGTTGTCATATTCCAACGTCAGATTGACTGCACTATTGTCAATCTAAACTGATTTTTTAAAATTGCAACAAGATGTCTCTTTTTTAGAACGATAAATCAACAGTTGCTACAGCAGATGTAAAATGGTGGTAATGAAAAGTTTCGTCGTTACATTTGTTATCATATATTTGAAAATTCAACGAGCATGTCCAGCAGAATCTTGCGATTCGTCAGTAGAAAAAGCGAATAAATATATAGCTGAAAACAAACAAAAAGTCAATGAGTCCTACAGATTGAAATATCATCTTATGCCACCAATTGGTTGGATGAACTATCCCAACGGATTCATTTACTTTAGGGGCGAGTATCACTTGTTTTACCAATATAATCCATACGATGTATCAGCCGAACTAATTCACTGGGGCCACGCAAAAAGTAATGACCTCATACACTGGGAGGACTTACCAGTAGCTATGGCGCCAGACCAAGCTTACGACAATCTTGGGGTCTGGTCAGGAAGTGCTATAGAAAAGGATGGAAAGTTGTACGTTATGTATACCGGATTAAATGTAGATGGGCAGGTACAATGTGTCGCTGTATCAGAAGATGGTATTCACTTTGAGAAAATTCCAGAGAATCCAGTCATAGACGCAAAGAAATTACCATCAAACGCAAACCCCAAGGAATTTAGAGATCCCAAAGTATTCAAGCGCTGCGGTGACTACTTTGCTGTTACAGTATCCAAAACACTTAATGGAACTGGGCAAGTTTTGTTATACCAATCAGCTGATTTAATAAAATGGGAATTTAAGTCAACATTCCTAGGAGGTACCAAAAGAGAGGGAATAATGTACGAATGCCCCGATTTATTTGAATTGGATGGGAAATATGTTCTGATTATATCGGCCATCGATATGCCTAGATTTGGAAACGACTGTCAGAATTACGATTCTGTTATCGCATTAGTAGGTGACGTCGACTGGAATGAAGGAAAATTAGAAGTCAAATCTATGAAAGAACTAGACCATGGTCAAGATTTCTACGCCACACAGTCTCTACTTGACGATAAAGGTAGAAGGATTGTAGTTGCGTGGATGAATATGTGGAGAAGAAACTACCCCACTGCCGACCTCAAGCAGGGTTGGGTAGGAGCTATGACACTGCCACGCATTTTAAAACTTAAAGATAACAATATAATACAAATACCGATTCCGGAAATCCTCAATGTCAGCCGATGCCTCACACACCTCAACAACATCACTTTAAGTGAAGAATCTCGAAAATTCGAGAAAGTTTCCGGAGAGGTTGGAGTATTGAATTTGGTGGTCAACTTGAAAGAAGCAATACTTTTCACGATAGATTTAAGAGCAAACAAAAACGAGAAGATGGTCCTCAGCTACAACCGTGAAAGCGAAGAATTGACATTGGACAGATCAAATAGTGGAGTAGTCTTCACTGGGATAGAAAGTCCACGTGTTTCCTCTCGCCGGATGAAATTACCTCTGGGAAACCATAAACTTAAGCTGCAAATATTTTTAGATCAATCTTCGGTGGAAGTTTTTGCCAACGATGGATTGGTAACATTTTCTTCTACTATTTTCCCTACTAAGAAACCTTCTGACAAAATCCAATTCGAAGTTATAGGCAAGGCCTTTATCGATTCGTTGACATTTTTCAAATTTGAGTAAGGAGACAGACGCTTTTAATTTTGCAGTGGCACCTAAAATGGTGTCAATTTATTTTGATGAAATATTAATTAGATTATACCACAACTTGTTTGTAAGTTTATGCTACGTTATTTCATTATAAAGACTCGAATACAATTGCAAAATCTTATTAATATACGATTCATAATTGTACAATATATCTATTGCGTTGAAATATGTCTGTAAGGCCCGGTACTTTCATCTCCAGTTAAATTTATTCTCCAGACAATTTCCTTGGCAACAACTGTGTCAATAATTGTTTCCATGGGATCTATCTATAGTATAGATTTAGCTGGAGATGAAAGTGCCGGGTCTAAGTGTATAAGTCTTGTATGGGAAACACGAAGACGCCAATCCAGGAAAATAAGAGCTTAAGGTACTTGTATGCTAAAATGAACTTTTTAAATATAATTTGGTATACTAATAAATAAAGTGATTTTCCACTTGAATTTTCAATAAAAATAAAATCGTCCGTTTAGTTTCGGAGTAATCAATTCAGAAAGTTTGACTTTCATAGACAAAGATACCTTATTTGACATAGTAGAGCTCGGCATAAGTTAATTTTTGCTCTTAATACCACAATATTTTCAAAATATGCTTCAAAAACTAACATAATATTAAGTAGTTTCTTATTAACACTCTGTTAAAATCCTGAAAAAATCGTATGTCTAGCATAAAAGTTATTAGAACTTTAATCAATTCTAAGTCCTACGTTTGCGTAAATAAAGCAGTTGTTGAAATTGATTGGCAACGTTGCATATTAAGAAGATGGCCTGAATATTTAAATTTTTAAAAAGTATGAAATTAAAAATTAGTGTAAATGCTCTTTACATCTGTTGCTACAAATTTTTCGGAAAAACCGATAAATATCGAGATATTCGAGTAAATGGAGAAAATTTCACGTTTTCCTAGAAAATGCATGTAAATCTTAAAAAAAATAATTTTGTCAGAAACCTTTGTTTTGAAGGGCCGAGGTCAATCAAGCATCTAGGTAATGCATGGTATTAAGTGGACATCGTATATGAGATCCATTTTAATTAACTACCGATTAATTACGCTGACAAAATGGCGAAATTTTACCGAAAGAAAATCCCAATTTCTGCGCCCTCTAATTCCCTAATTTTTGTCGGAATATAAAAAATAATAATAAAAAAAAGTTTCAGAAAATCTAATTCTATTTAAATTAGCTAGAGTAGTCTTTTGGCATAGGAGTCAAGATTAAGAAGTTGTCAACTTTAGAAGCACAAAATTTACGATTTTTTGCCCTACATCGTCGACATTTCAGTAAATATCTCCGTAACAAAAAGAAAAATCGAAATTCTGATGGTAGCAAAAGATTCGCAGTGAAAAATACTTGTCTGATCTTATTTTATATTTCGAGCTAGCTCTTACCGTTTCGGAGATATCTGTGAAAAATAGTAAAAAACACTTGACATTTCGGAGACGAAAAGATTACAAAATCATGCGATCTTGACACGTTCATATTTTTCGAAAAACAAAAGCGGGACGGCCGTATGATGTCGCGAAGTAAAGAGAAAGACTTCCAGTTAAACCTCATCGTAAAATGCATATCGAAATTGGAAAATTCGGCTCGGCACGAACGAAATATAGTCAGATTAAATGTAGCAGATTAGTGACAGTTATGACAATCTTATTTAATACAGTGTTGCCAAATCCTTTTACTCTATTTCTCTCGCGCTTTAATTTATTAAATTCACCTCTATATTCGCTCATATCAGTCTACAAGTACCGAACTTGTTTGCAATTTTCAGCATTATAAGCACGCTTCTATTAGCTTGGCTTGTAACACTGTAAGCAAATCTTACAACTCACTTTTCACTCACTTCTAATTGTCGTATTGATTTGAAACTTTGCAAACTTATGCAATTCTGGAAACAATACAATACAATGCAATGCAATGCAATGCAATACAATACAATACAATAAAATATGATACCAAAACGTGTGTTTTTAGTTTTTTAAACTATAATTTTATATTCATACTTAATAAAATAGTACTCAATCTTTGCTGCAGGCGTCCGTACTCCAAGAAGTGGCGAAGGCGCGCCTTCACCATTTCTTTGAATTTCTTAAAATACAACATCTGAGTGAATACACTGGGTACGTTTAGGAAACGCAACGGTTGGCAGTGGTTACGAGCAGCAGTTCATTAAACGACAATGCTGAAAATGTACATATCGCCAACTGTTGGGTATTTTATGCCAGCAAGAAAAATTCAAGCTGACTATAATCCGTGGTGAAACTTAACTCATTTGTAGTGACATTTATTATCAACTTGTTTTACACTGTTTAGCGAATTCACAACAATTGACTAGAATCAAAAAGTAATCAGGTTGAGTGAATATTCTCGGGGGTTGCATTACCTAAACATACTCACTATGCGATAAAAAAAAATTGTTTCAAAAATGGTGCGCCCCGCGCTTTAAAATTTAATTACCTAATAATTATTTTTAACTTTTTAGTGCACCACTCATGAAAGCGTGATTTTTTTGTTTTTTAAACTATAATTTTTTTAAGCTATATCAACTAATATCTCTGGGCTATACTAGCTAGTTCACAAGTTCAAAGCCGTGTTAATTCTTGATAAAGCTCGTAAAGATATGAGTGGATTCGGAATAATGTCTAGAAAAATGTGCAAAAGTTTCAAACCTGTACATAAACACTTGCAAAAGTTATCAAGAAATGAAGATTGAAAAAATAACGAGTTTCGTTTTTTGCAAATAACTTGAAAACTATTAATATTTAAGAAATTTTAAAGAAAGATTCTTAAAGAGGAAGAAATTTCCAATAAAAAAGTCCTGACTCCCGAAACTCTATCTCTATTATTAATAATTTTATTGCTCTGAAACTGACCATTACAAGTAAAAATATTTTTTTATGTTGTTAAATATTAATTTAAAAATTTTAAAAATTATGGTATTACTTAGACTCTCAAAGGAACAATATCCCGTTGGAAAAAAATTTTACGAATTTTTCATAAAATAAGCCTATTGTTAATTAACAAATTTTTTTAGAGTTTGCGTTTATATTCAAAGTAGGATAATTGTTAAACAAAAGCCACCAAAATTATTTCGCTTCGTGGAGATCTTATGTCAACTATACTTTATGAGATTATGATATTTCGATGTTTTTAATTGTTATAGTTTATTAGTTATTAATTATTTAACCCAACAAAAACCTAAAAAATGAAAAAAAAAATTTTAATTAACTTTAATTATCATTACTGTTTTTATATTCAAAAATACTATAAGATTACATAAACTTTAAATTTTTATTGCTATTTGTTTAAACAAATTTTATAAACAAAATTTGTCTTTTTGTACAGTACTAGGTGTTGTATTACTTCCACTTTCAGTGGAAGTATAGTAACGACAAAAAAATTAAAAAAAAAATTTATTGTTCAAATAGGCTTAGCATGTCATGAAACGTCGAGATTTTAGGTTTGAGTGAAAAAAAAAAATTCTGTCTGTCTGTCTGTCGGTCTGTCTGTAACTTTTTTTTGTGCGCACGTTTACTCTGGAACCGTTTGAGATATTGACTTGAAATTTGGTACACATATGTACTCTAACGAGATCTAGAACTAGATTATATTTTCATCTTGTTCCGTCGAAGGGTTGGGGGGCAAATTGGGGTATTTTTGGGGTAAATAGGTAAATCAAGCAGGTAAGAGTCCATAAAATTGGTATTTAGTATATACAAGAGAAGCGAAGGCCTCAAAAAAAATTTTGGCATTAGCCACCCCCATTACCACCTCCACCCCATTATTAATGGGGATTAAAAAAAATTGTGATTTAGTGTGTGCACAAGAACCAAAAACCTCAAAATATTCTTTTACTTCATCCACCCCCACTACCACCCCCTATCACCACCTCCACCCCCCCCTACCGATGTGGGGTACCGTTTTATGGGTTTTTGGGGTAGAGGATTTCAAATATTATATTATTAAAGTTCCATAAATAATTATTTCCACATACAAAATTTTTTCGTTGTGAGTGACTTGGATAGAAAATCTGGATGTGGAAGTAGTGATTCCTTGGGCAGCGGTTTTTAATGGAGTGAAGGTTGATTGATCCACATGTGCCACGACGAATTCATTCGAAATGGCGAAATGCGTTTGATATCTCTCCGATCGCGATATGTACCAAAAACAACTATCTACCGTCTGCAACTTGGTACAAAGGAAGATTACTGGTTTAAACACGCAATTATTTAATTTGAAGGCAATACGCACATGCACGAGCCATATACTTAATCTCAAACTATAGACCACTAACAATACTTGGGCACTAACAGAGAGGGGGCTTGTAGCTGATAACGACAACGGTACGAAAATACTATAGTTTTCTTATCAGTTCCAATAAATTTCAAATGTTAAGTAATTTTTAAAATTACAGTCGATTATGTATAACAGTGTGGTCGATGAGGATAGCGAACAAATAATGCTCAACGACAACAATGCTGATGATGATGATTCAGGTGAAGAAAACATGTTTTTAGAACATATCGAACAGCGAGGAAGAAACGTATGATTTCACTGAGGATTATCGAAAAGCGTTCCAGGAGTGTGTGGTTGAGGATGATGATGTTGAAGAAGAAACCGACGACGAAAAAAAATTTTTTTTTCAACTAATAATTATTATAATAATATGTATAAGTTTTTGCTACAACTTTAACAAAATAGTGTTTTTTCAATTAAATTTAACTATGACGCGGTGGGGCAAGCGTAGATGCGTCTTCACTGTGTATGTATCTCGATACTCCAGTGAAGCAACGCGCAGCGCGGTTAGTACTTGGATGGGAGAAATCCATCTTGAGAAACACAGCGATCTCGTCCCACCTTCCGGCGGCTTGTATATCAGTGTATACGCGGAAGATATGTAATTCTAAGACGAGGATTATGTAGTGGATATACCATCCTTCGGAGTGGATGTAAAGCAGGCGGTCCCTTGTCTATTAAATGTTAGGCAAGTAAAAGATTCCTACTCTTCCTACGAGAAGAGGTTCGGCAAAATTTCCAGGTTGTCCCCTGGCGTCGGTGATAGACCCTGGTAGCGGAAATAGGCCGACGTTAAATAAATGGATAAAAAAAAAAGAAACTACGACACGAATTACCGACCAACTGTATCGAATACCAGTACTAATTCTGGGCCGTGTGCATGTGCATGTTGTCTGCCCATGCGAAGAAAATATTCTTGCATAAGTTAACTTACACAATTTCGTGTTGCAGACGGTAAAGTGTTCTTTTTGGTGCATATCGCACATGAAGAGATATCAAATGGAATTCGTCGAATTTTGACACTATTGTAGCTCTTGTGCACGTGTGCATTGTCTGCAAATTCAATAATTGCGTATTTAAACCAGTAATATTCCTTTGTACCAAGTTTTAGACGGTAGATAGTTGTGTTTGGTACATATCGCGGACAGAGACAGAGAGAGAGATATCAAAAGGATGTCGCAAAAATTTGACACTCCATTGTGGCTCTCGTGCATGTGCGCATTGTCTGCAAATTAAATAATTGCGTATTTGTACCAATAACATTTCTTTGTACCAAGTTGCAGACAGTAAATAATTGGTAAAAGTAAAACTATAATTAAATGGTAAACAATTGTTCAATGTTGTAAACAAAATAACAAGTTGACATGCACATGATATGATGTACATATCGTAAACGTATGCACCTTTCTCCTATCCGTTTTCATGGGCCAGAATCATCATTTTGTACTGTTTGCACTAAAATTTGATACATTTTCGGGTACCCTGTATTGGTGCATGACAAAACTGTCTGCAAATGCTCTTCTGACATATTTTTTATTCCTTTAATTTTGAATTATGAATTTTGTAATTTATTAGTTGAAAACATTGTTTTTTTTTGCAAACCAGCAATCATTTCCTACATCCCGTGCATGCGTGCAAACCTTGAAAGCACCCCAAATTGAGCTTTATTATATACATAATACTAAGTTACTTGCAGACGGTAGGCTATCAGTTCTGATTTTCTGTCACCATCTACTAGTCTAAAAACCACAGAAAAGGGAACGACCAGAAACGACATCGAGTTCCCTCCGAAATTCCATTTGTTGTACAGTCAGTTAATTTATTGGTTTAAATGACATAATATCCAAATATACTTTTATCAAGTTTTAGGGCTACTGTGCTGTGCCTAGGAAAGAAATCATAGAGGAAAAGTGCTGCGTGTTGTGTTAACTAGTAACTTCTACTAGCAATATGATTAGTAAACATTCTGGGAATGATGAAGCAGAACGCAGAAAAAGTCATTTAGTACAGTGAATGAAGGTAAAAACCGCTGCCCAAGGAATCACTACTTCCACATCCAGATTCTCTATCCAAGTCACTCACAACGAAAAAACTTTGTATGTGAAAATAATTGTTTATGGAACTTTAATAATATAATATTTGAAATCCTCTACCCCAAAAACCCATAAAACGATACCCCACATCGGTAGTGGGGTGGGGGTGGTGATAGGAGGGTGGTAGTGGGGGGTGGATGAAGTAACAAAATATTTTGAGGTTTCTGGTTCCTGTACATACACTAAATCACAATTTTTTTTCATCCCCTTTAATAAGGAGGTGGGGGTGGTAATGGGGGTGGCTAATGCCAAAAATTTTTTTGAGACCTTAGCTTCTCTTGTATATACTAAATACCAATTTCATGGACTCTTACCTGCTTGATTTACCCATTTACCCCAAATTTACCCCAATTTACCCCCCAACCCTTCGACGGAACAAGATGAAAATATAATCTAGTTCTAGATCTCGTTAAAGTACATATGTGTACCAAATTTCAAGTCAATATCTTAAACGGTTCCAGAGTAAACGTGCGCACAAAAAAAAGTTACAGACAGACAGACGACAGACAGACCGAAATTTTTTTTTCGCTCAAACTTAAAATCTCGACGTTTCATGACATTTTAAGCCTATTTGGACAATAAAAATTTTAAAAAAAATTTTTCCACTGGACGTGGAAGTAAAAATCAACTATTACCTCCGATTTCGGTGAACCTTCATCGATTTGCATGAAAATTTGGGATTGAGTATCTTTTACCCTCAACTTCAAAAGTGACATATGCTCGACTTGCGCTTTTTGCAAAAGTGTTCAGTAAGTATATTTTATAAAATGCATCGTTTTCCCGTTATTTAAGCTTGAATACTTAGATTTGAGTACTCGCCGAAAAAAAATATACATTCAATTACCCACTTTGAATTAATATTAAAAGGTTTTTTAAGGAAGGAATTTATTCGTTTTTTTTATTAGCTTCAATTTTGGTAATGACAACTTTTTTGTAAAAACTTATAGTTTTTGAGTTATTTATGAAAAACCGCTTTAAAACATTTTTTTTTCACGAAAAATCAAAATCTTTGATCTTTAATAACTCAAAAAGTATTGATTTATTTTCATAACTTTATATAACAAATTTTGCTTAGAATTGGTCCCTTTATCGATTCCATAAAATAATTTCCACCCCCGAGAAGGGGTGGCATCCACCCCCAGGGTAAAAGCGCAAGTTGGCACTATGTCACTTTTGTTTCTTGAGGTATCCTCTAACTACTCACAAATTTTCATGAAAATCGATGGAGGTTCAACGAAATCGGAGGTGAAAACCTTCAATGACTGTACTAATTGTCTTATTTAGGTTTCCTGAGGATCCTCAAAGGTATTTTATTTTTGATGTAAATTATAAGCATCTTTAAGTAATTGTGAACCTTTCTTCTTTTAAGGTCCGAATTGAAGGGGTAAGAAGCAAAAGGGTACCGGTGCTTTTTTTTAAATAATGAGTTAGTTACAGATTTGGAAAACCAAAAGTCCAAATTGTTTGGTAGCAAAAAGATACAATTATTTTTCTACAGATTAACGCCATTTATGAGGTGGTGAAATTACTATGTTATTAAAATACATTAAATGGAACAAGTAGTTTTTTCTATTTATCAATTTGGCAGCAAAACGGTACAAGCGCATTTAAAAAATATATAGACTTTTAAAATTTCACTATTAAACCTCAACTTTGTACGTTTTTGGCATCAATTGTTAAAGACACATTTAATCAAGCATGTTTCCAGATTTTAAGAAAATGTATAATATTATAACAATTTTAAGTTGTGTGCACGTCATTTTAAATCCAAAATAGTCACAAAGATATACGAAAATAGATTGCTACCAACAGCACTATACCTATTATTTTCTCTCAACTGGCTAGTTTAAAATTAAAAAGATAAAATATTAATATTTCCCCAGGATAAACGCCCAGTAAGAAGTTGAAGATTTTCTCAGGTAAGACATTGTATTGATTTCAATACGTTTTGTGATTTTATTTTAAGAATACAGAGTGAATGTGATGCTGGTTCACCTTATTACTTCCACATCTATTAGAAGTATAGCTACGCAAAAAAATTTTTGAAAATTTTTATTGTTCAGATAGGCTTAAAATGTCATGAAACGTCGAGATTTTAAGTTTGAGAAAATAAAAAAATACTGTCTGTCTGTCGGTCTGTCTAACTTTTTTTGTGCGCACGTTTACTCTGAAACCGTTTAAGATATTGACTTGAAATTTGGTACACTTATGAATTTTAACGAAATCTGGAACTAGGTTATATTTTGATCTTATTCCGTTGAAGGGTTAGGGGGTAAATTTTGATAAACGGGGGTAAATAAATAAATCAAGCAAGTAAAAGTCCATAAAATTGGTATTTAGTATATAATACAGTAACTAGAGGTTTTAACTTCGGAATAATACCATATTGAACGGATTTCGTTCATTTTTGGCAGTATAATAGTAAATGCTTCACAGAAAAGTTTCTACATTGTGCGAAATTATTAATCCTACATCAATAAACAAAAAATATAATTAATTCCCAGTTTGTACTTTCTGTAATTGGTCTGTAACATTTTTTCGATAAAGTAATACTTTTCGAGATACTTGACGAAAGCCATTTGGAAATACCTTTTTTTTGAGCTAAAATCACAATTTTGAAGTCGTTATAACTTAAAAACTATCAATTTATGTGAAAAATTGCAACCTTTTCTTCTCAAAATTTGATTCTATTTCAGCTCCAATAAATATATCTATTTTTTAATATAGAAACTTTTCTGTGAAGCATTTACTATTATACTGCCAAAAATGAACGAAATCCGTTCAATATGACATTATTCCGTTGCATATTTTTAACCTCCCCACAATAAAATTGTGGGAGGTTACTACAATTAGTCCAAAATCGAAAATTGAGATAACATCAAATCTTTACGTTTTGAGGTCCCAGGAACCCAAAAAAGTTGTTTTTGAAAAATGTCTGTGTGTGTGTATGTCTGTTAGCACGATAGCGGCGAAGCCACTAAACGGATTTGGATGAAACTTTGCATGAGGGTTTCTTTTGTGCTCCAGAAGATCTGAAAAGGTTTTGGTTGAGATCGGATTACGTTTGTTGCCGTTTTGGCACAACAAGTTGTTTATTTTATGATTACTTACAATTTGTAATCGAACCATTGAAAAGCAGTAAAAATTCCGATTTCAACGATATATCACACTTGCACTCTTTCGATTTGGTTTCCGTGAAAAAAATTAAAAACCAAATAACACGCTTCTTGTGTAAGATATATTTTATAGTGTAACCACAGATTATAGCGACTTAGCTTTAATTTAGATTCATTAAGAGAAGTAATAGGAAAAATAAGAAAGGGTATGTTTATCTGCAGTTTCTTAAAAAAAAAGTTATACATCAATCGTATTTTAACCAAATCCATGGGTAGTTACTAAGCAGCATTATTTATTACTTCAAAAATTTTATTTGTTTCGATTGTTTGTCCCACAATATTTGTCTATTATATGATCATTGTTTTATACCTATTTGTAAGTGTAACTCTGTTTGACGTGTGTACAATTTTATAATTTTTAACATGAATAAATCTATCTATCTATCTATCTATCTATCTATCTATCTATCTATCTATCTATCTATCTATCTATCTATCTATCTGTAGTAACTGCACAGAGGCGAAGTCTTTGGCGGTTCCTTTGAGTTTTGATGGCTCGTTTTCTGTAACCTTGCGTACCAGTTGCGTCTACACCACGGTGTATTAAATAGGTGGTCCGGCACTTTCCTATTATAATAATGGCTTCGTAAGTGCATGGTTTCTATTTACTTTAGTAGATGGCACGAGCAATAAGGTCCTACAATTACCTGGGCATGTGCATCGTATAACTAACATAACCTCAAATTTTAAGGTTTTTTTCATTTATTCTCATTTTTAATGTTTGTATAGGCATTTTTAGCTTGGAGCCATACTGGCTCCAAGCAAATATTTAAAAATTCACGCAAATAATTTTTCAATATTGTTGATTAATAAAAATAGACTGCTAATTATAGGTTAGATTCCTAACCTGCAAAAGTGTCTTATTTTATCGTGACAAACTATTTAAAACTTCATACACATTACGTTGAACTTGACTTTGGTTGAAAGTACAGGGACCAGGCAGAAATTTTAATAATAGCTACGTAATACCTGTAAATCTTAAGAAATATATATTTTTGAGGTTAGCTGTGACGACACGTGCAATACTGCATGTAGTATTGCATATATTCTTTCAATGTTTTAATTTAGCTACTTAATGTTAGATGTCACTGGACTCTTGTCAAAAACAAAAAGCCGGGAATGCATGCATCACTGTATGCACGTATGCACAAAACCTGTAAAATTATCTGTCTATGCGTAAGTAATGAAAGAACTTAGTTGTCCTGCCATCTTTTACATTATGTACGAAGTAAGCACTTATCAAGCCACTGTGAGGGTTGTCGTCGCATCACCTATTTAATACACGCTGGTCTACACTGAGAGAAATATGTTGTTAATTTATTTCTTTTGATAGGTTAGATTTCAAACCTGCAAAATGCGTTTTATTTTATTGTGACAAACTAGTTAGAACTTTATAAACATTACATTGAACTAGATTTTGGTCGAAAGTATGGGAACCAGGCAGACATTTTAATAATAGCTACGTAATACTTTTAAATTTTAAGAAATATATATTTTTGAGGTTAGCTATGCCGTCACGTGCAGATCTCCATTTAAGGATACAGTGAAAAAACAATGTATTTCGAGTTGGATTGAAAAATATTACAATTTGAATTGCTTATAATCGGCGCCTATTTTCAATTGAGTTGTAAACTAGGATTTATTTATGAGAATTTTAATTCTCGGTTAATGTTTTCAATATCCCAAAATGAGTGGAAATAAAATCACAAATCCAAACTTAACACGATAAACGTCAACAGTGTCAAGATAAAAGTGAGGTTGATTGTTAAACAATTAAAAAATGGCAATGAGTATACAAATTTGGTTTTGGCGGGAAGGCTAGCCTTCGCCTCTTTATAGTTACTGTACTCTGTGGTCTAACCTAACGTTCAATAGACTAGTGTGTTAAAGCGTGCAGACTGTATGCTGAGTAAATTTGAGTGTCAAGTGCATCGAGACATTACAAGTTTTTTCGACGTTAATAAAGCCCACGGAAGGTGTGAGAGGCCTTCGTGAACCGCTCACAAGCCCTACAAATATAAGCAATCTCACCCGAGTTTTTTCCAATAAAACTTTAAAAGTGACAGTGACATTATATTTTAAAAACTATTTCCGCTATTTCTGGCATCCCGATGAGGCATATATTTGTATTAAAATACTAAATAAAATATTAATTGTGCAGACTATAAATTTAACACTCAAGTTCTTAGGTCCAAATCCCACCGAACGTAATAGACTTTTTTTTCTGTTTTAATATGATAGAAATATTTCAACTTAATAAATATATTAAATGAGATCGTTCATATTTTTTAGTGCTCTTTTCGGCTTCAAAGATTCACCGGGTGGGGAGGTTCTAGCCGCTTCCAGTAGCTGCCGATTTTTTACCTCTAGGTACTGTACTAATATATAAGAGAAGCTAAGGTGTCAAGGTTTTGGCATTAGCCACCCCCACTACCACCCCACCCCATAATTAAAGAGGGTGAACAAAATAAAATTGTCATTTAGTATGTGTACAGGAACCAAAGGCCTCAATTTTTTTTTTTACTTTATCCACCTCCACTACTACCCTTTTCACCAACCCCACCCTCACTACCGATTTGGTATCTCGTTTTATGGGTTTTTGGGGTAGAAGATTTCAAATATTATATTTTTAAAGTTGCATAAACAATTATTCCCACATACAAATTTTTTTCGTTGTGAGAGACTTGGATAGAAAATCTGGATGTGGAATGGTGCGGGAGCTACGTGGCTTTTTCGGAAACTCATCATTACAACTATTTGCTATGCGTTGATTAATTCTATCCAACTTAAATAATGACAAAATATACTTCTGGGATATGTCGGCCCGTCGAGTTGGCCATGATATAAAAATCAGTGAAATTATGTCATCATTACAAGGTGTCTTGTGTGTACATATTTTATGTTAAAAATTGATAAAATGAGATCGCCAGAAAGAGTGGTCCGTCAGAAGGCGCAGCCAGAAAGGTCAAAGTTGTAAAAAACAGAGTTATATCACGTGATCGTTACAAGCTTTTTTTCAGGCTGAGCATATTTATTTAAATGTTTTGAACACAGAAAAAAATCCCAGAGAGAAACTCCTGTCAGTAAGGCTAGCCAGAAAGGAAATGTTTTCATTTTTTTCGCAACATTTCTTAAAATAGAGACTAATAAGCAAAAAACCCATGATCGAACCATATTTACAATAAAAATAAATTTAAATGCCATAAATTTTCCTCCATAACCAATGTTGGTAATACTTTTTCTCAAACTGAAATATGACAGCTGACAAAAAGGAACAATAAAAAGGTCTACCAAGCTTATTTATTTAAATAAATAAATAAGAACTTGTTAACTACAGGTAAGAGAGTGTGGTTTTGTTGTACCTAATAGAAGTGTAACTAAATCCTTTTTCCAGCCTATACGCCCTGAAATGTGTGTATTTGCCTACACTTACAGACATTTCCAAAGATGTTTACATACTTTGTTGGAACCGAATTCCCGAGAAAATAGCAAGGAAAAATAATAGAATTAGCTCAATCCAACAGTAAGTCATACAATTTAAACTCTCCCTGGTAGCCATTACTAACTTGTGTTTTGTTTATCGTTTTAGGTTAGGCAGCCAAAATACCTCCTGCCAGCAACCAAAGGAAAAATACATAAAATAAAAACTATTATAACCCTCCAGACATGACAAATCCATGAACCTAAATTATAATGATTCTATGAAATAAAACCCATAGGTAACAAGAAGGTTTCCAGAGTGTTTTTATTTAACCAACCAAGTTACCTTCTCTATCCACTTTGCTATCAACAAAAGTAAAGAAGCAAATATAAATACCCTTTTCCTCAGGTATCAACTAAAATATTTAAAAAAACAAACGTAGCCTCACTCATTTTTAAATTTACATACGCATATGCAACTATAAGATCGGAACCTAATTTAACGTTACATGATGATCCAAAATTTTTCAATGAAAATTCTTGGCCTTAAAATTTTTTCGATGATATGGCATAGTAGAAAAACTGAATTTAAAGAGAAAATGAAGTGACTTTTTTTCGAAAAAAATTTCGTTACCAATTTATTGATTATTAAATGTTTAAAATAGGTAATATTAAGGGGACCGTAATTCGAAAACCAAAAATCAAAATATTGTTAAATTCTGGATATAGCGGTTCTACAGCATGCTGATCAATAATATTGATTGCATTAGTTTTTCAACAAAAGAATGCCTAATATGACTTCCCGAAAAATCGACTCTTTTTTTCTTAATAAAAATGCAGCCAATGACTGAAATAAATTTTGTTTTACTCAAAAAAGATATAATAAAGGGCTTTGATACCGGTCTAAACTTGATTGAAATTGGATGACTAATAACTGAGCTACGAAGGTGTCACCGTGAAATGTAGAACACACTGTTTAAAGATTGTGAAAGGTTTCCATTTGCTTAATAACAATCTAGTAATATTTTTCTCTATTTGAAATTCGTGTAATAAAATTGAAAAACAAGCTAAAAACGTACTCTTCGCCAATTTACTGAGCTTTTTATATATAATTGTTACACGTTCTATAGGATACTCTTCGCAGTTTTCTTGTAAATAATGTTAGTTTTTGGACATCCTAAATTTTGTGATACCATCTATGTTATGGAAAAAATTATATGAAAAAAAAAATGAAAAAAAATATACAACCTGCGTGGGATTCGAACACGGGACCTTTGGATTGCAACGCGAAACTTTAGCCGCTGCATCACCACATATTGCTACGAAAATTGATTGTCTGTGATATATATATTTTTCGACAATCATACATATTTCAACTCGTACTTCTATGAAATATATTATATTAAAATTCATAAACAAAAAAAATGTATTATGGAAATAATATTTCGGAAGATTTCCATTTTAGTACAAGCGACAAAAATTAAGAGAATGTTTTTTTTTTTAATTAATTAATTAATAACTTTTTTATTTACTGATCGATTTTCTTCAAAAACAATAGGGTTCTTCCTCTAGCTAACATTAACTTTTTTCTAAATTTCAATACAATCGGACTTTTCTTTCTTAACTTATCGTGCTTACAAGAAACGTGACGGACGGACAGACGGACATTTTGAAAGTTGTTCAGAATTCGTTCACTAACACAATGATATGAAATTTTTTTCTTTACGAGCGATATTTACGATTTTAGAAATGTGCCGATCAAATACAATATACTCTTCTTTTTTGCGAAGAGTATAATAATAATAAGATCGCACTGTATCTCAGGCGCCAGCATTTATGATTAATTTGTCACAATTTTGTGTATATATAGGATCTACCATTAAGAGATTGACTCATGATATTTGAACGCATTGAGTAACATCATAGTTTTAATAACTTTTTTATGAGCATGAAAAATAAAAATGGTTTTCTTTCTTGCAGGACATACATTTGGAAATTGACGCTACATTAGGGACAGGAGTGTTTGTACTTACTGCAGTGAATGGCTGTCTGGTTCTTTCCATTTCTCGTGTCCCGGTGTTTATTACATATGGGTTGCAGTAAATCTTCCTCGTTTCCTCCCGTGACCGACGCCTCATAGTGGTTTACATCCATGTTGTCCTTGTCCGTGAATACCAAGGATGCATCTTGTATGGAATCTCCCTGAAAATACATGTTTTTAAGAGGCTTTCGCTCACAGAATCGATATATTTTGTAACTTTAGAGATAAATAGTTTTAAGTGTGCCGATCAAATGTTGTAATGGGCGCAACAGATATAATAGTGGAGTAAAATTAAAAGTTGACCCGGAACAAAGTAACAAACTGATTTCTTGTATTCTATGGCTATCCAGGAGTCTCTGACTGAAAATCCCAAAAAATTCGCCGTGCAGAAATAAAGAAAAAATGCGCCGCCATGTAGAAATTAGGCACTTTTTTCCTTTAATCGGTAATAGCCTGCACGGATGACACTTTAGGAAAAAAGCGAGAGAAAGAGCTAAGTTTTAATATGATATAAAGTTCTTGCAATTGGTTAAATATTAGCAAAGTTACGGTTGTCAAAATGACAGATTTGTATAAAAAAAGAATACTTCTTTTATTTTAATACTATAAAATGCAACAAAAGGCAACAACAATTATTACTGGTAATATTAATTAATTAAAGTAATACATTCGTAAAATAAAATTCATTCTAAAAACAAAAGAACGTAACAACAAACACAATAACATAATCTATAAACTCTTTAAAAAGAATGAATAAATTAAATAAGCATAAAAAAACTCTCAAATACGAGCTTTAACTAACAAGTAGCCTCATTCTCAGAAAGTAACACCTGACGCATTGTCACAGTCCTGTTCAATGCAATTTGCACAGCTGGTATTATTTTTTACATTTTCAAGACTGTTTGCAATTTTTCTTGCAACCACAGAATAAAATATTTAAAATTAAATCAGGGGCACACTTTTTTACTGTTTTTATTGGTTCTAGATAACCGCTGTTTTTCCAACCCCAGTTCTCTGGATTAAGATTGTCGCCTAACCAGACTTGAATTTTCCAATACACGTATGATACAAGTATGATATGTAGTGGCATCGGATATTGGTGGAAGAACTGTTAGATCGAAGTGCTGGAAAATATTTTGCGTAGCAAAAATCTGATTATACCTAACGAACCTGTAATCATTTAAACTATTGGTTTTTTTTACTGCCATACCATCTTAAAATAAATTCTTCCCAATTACTGCAAGCTGTTTTGCTTCAGCAAAACTTTTGAAAGTTAATAGGCTGTTACTTAGTTCAATATTATTTTCTAAAACTGAAAATACTTTTTTTGCCATTTTTATAGAATGCAGAGGTGGTATCGCATCAAAATATGGCATGTGCAAATAGGGTAATTTTTACTACATTTTCACTTAGTTCTGAACGTAACTTGCAGATTTTCGTTATTTTATCAGATTTACCTCAATCGCCGGGTCTCATCATGTATACATTTTTTGTTTTGCAATGCTCAATAAGTAACGTTATTAAGTCTGTATCTTGACCAACAACTATAACGGGGTTACACATATCAGCTGAATCAATAGCAGCTTCTACAATTAAATAATCTGCATCTGCATCCGCACATTTGACTCTGATACTATTTTTAATTGAAATTTGATGTTAGAAGTTTAATTACCTAACTGATCTTTATTTGACACTGACGCTAAAAATGAGATATCTCTACTATTTTTTTGTGGGACAATATTAATTTTTTTCTGAAATGCATTTTTAGCTCTTCTTTGATATTCTGTAAATTTAACGGAAGTGCTTTCATTAGAATAGCCATCGAAAATAATAATACAATTTAAATCATAATGACAACGAACAAATGAAACACACTGATGAACAATATCTTTACATTGAGTCGGGCGTTGCCACACAACTTTTCTAAGGAGAAACCCCCCGTCTATTACAAATTGTTTAGCACTTTCAGGCAAAGTTGGAAGTGGTGTAAGTTTTTTTATCAAAATAAGAAAAAAAGAGATGATTTTGTTGTTTTTCGAAACGAAATATCGTCAAATAAACTAACCGGTATATGTTTTATTTCATATTTAAATAAACCATGTTTAATTAGTATTACCAACAAAAGTTTTTATTGACTATTGTTACATTCTTACGGTGTTAAAATACAAAAAATACCTTTTTTGAAAAGAATCTGTCATTTTGACAATCATAACTTTGTTAATATTTAACCGATTTATACTATTGAAGCCTAGCTCTTTCTCTCAAAATTTTGCCTCTTTACTATTTTTCCTAAAGTGCCAACCGTGTGGGCTATTACCGATTAAGGGAAAAAACTGTCTAATTTCAACATGGCGGAGCATTTTTTCTTTATTTCTGCACGGCGGATTTTTTGGGATTTTCAGTCAGAGACTTCTGAATAGCCATAGAATACAATCCCGAAGAAATTAGCTTGTTACAAATTTGTTCCGGGTTTGGTCCAAATTTAATTTAATTTTACTGAAGTGTAATATATAAGTGGCTATGCTACATACTACTACTGTCAGTACCAGAAAACCTGTATTCACAGTTCGTATCATGATCGACTTATGTCTGAATGAAACTGCAATCAACCCATGGAGAATAATTAGAACATCTGCTTCTTCATGTAAACATGGAAAAATATCATGCAATCCATAGTTCTCTTACGTAGAATGAACGCAGCTCCCGATGATCACAACCAGTTTCTTTTGACTTGTATTTTATTAGTTCTGTGGTGACTATCTCTTGTTCCCGTACTGCGAGTCTGTTGGATATATACCTTGATACTGTTGGTTTGTACACCATTATATACCATTATTTACACATGTGGGTGGAATATTTATTTAGAGTAGCAATCTATTCCATACTTTTACTTCTCGAAGATGGAAACAGTTAGGGTTACAAAGAAAAACTATAAAAATTTTCTTTGTTGAAAATTTTCTCTCTTTTATTCTTAATATAACAACATTTTCATATATAGTATGAGTGCAATTCCGATTTCCACATTGCAAATTTAACAATGTATAAATACGAACACGGAAGAAGTATAAGTATTGACGAATCTAAAAGATTTGTTGCTCCTCCTGTAATGTTTATTAAAAACCGCTGCCCAAGGAATCACTAAATTTTGTATGTGGAAATAATTGTTTATGGAACTTTATTAATATAATATTTGAAATCCTCTACCCGAACCTCTACCCCAAAAACCCATAAAACGATACCCCACATCGGTAATGGGGTGGGGGGTGGTGACAGGGGGTGGTAGTGGGGGTGGATGAAGTAAAAAAATATTTTGAGGTTTCTGGTTCTTGTACACACACTAAATCACATTTTTTTCATCCCCTTTAATAATAGGGTGGGGGTGGTAATGGGGATGGCTAATGCCAAACATTTTTTTGAGACCTTAGCTTCTCTTGTATACACTAAATACCCATTTTATGGACTCTTACCTGCTTGATTTACCTATTTACCCCAAATTTACCCCAATTTACCTCCCAACCCTTCTACGGAACAAGATGGAAATATAATCTAGTTCTAGATCTCGTTAAAGTACATATGTGTACCAAATTTCAAGTCAATCTCTCAAACGGTTCCAGAGTAAACGTGCGCACAAAAAAAGTTACAGACAGACCGACAGGCCGACAGACAGACCGACAGACAGAGAATTTTTTTTTCGCTGAAACTTAAAATCTCGACGTTTCATGACATTCTAAGCCTATTTGAACAATGAAAATTTTTAAAAAATTTTTTGTCGTTACTATACTTCCACTGGATGTGGAAGTAAAATGAATAAACTTTCTTGCTTAGAAGAACTCGGTTAAGGACGTGTTGCAATTTAAAATTAATTCCTATAATGGTATGTGGCTTTTATATAATATAACAAACAGGTAAACTTTAAAGAAAGGAAGGTGGGGTTTGTTAGGGTGACCAAGACAAATTTTATAAAATTGTATAACGAATTTAATGCTTGTTTTGTGTTTTAAGTTTTAATGATACGTTTAATGAATTAGACATATTTCAGAAACATTCAATAATCAGGCAATAATATATAAATAAATCATAGATAAATAACAATTATTTGATGAATCGGTATAAATTATATTTAAAGTTCTATATTGCCACATGATGTTAATGGTGCAGTAGTCCATCAAACAAATAACCTCGCATATAACACGGGGATGATTTACTGTAATCCAAAATACACACAATCCTGCTGTTTGTTGCGAGTTTGATTACGACCCTTGAGCATTATAAGATAACTTTTCTGTTTTATTCGCTTTGGGAATAACCTAGAATTCAACAGGTGAGTATTTAGGTAGACACAAAATGATTGAAAAGTCGGAGAATAGCTTGTGAACTATATTTCAGGGCCACATAAATATGCAAAAATGTTGCTTTCAAGAAATTTTATTTACAGCTACAGAAAATTTATTAAAATCAATTTGGTTGTCGGAAAGGCAACTCAATGAAAGATGCTTTACCATCACCATACAATGGAGTCATTTAGTCAAATTTCAAATTTCACTTTTTAGTATGTTTATGCGAAGCAATCGTCAAATAATGGACCCGTTTAGTAGTGACGTCAAATATTATGCAACCAACAATACAAGTGGGATAACGAAATTTACAGTTAATATTTTCGCTCTTATGCACCTTGCTATTAAGGATGACAAAAATTGCTGTTAACAATTTTGTGTTATTACTCAATTATATGGCATATCTAAGACAATTCAATTCATAGGCCATATTCTTAAAATACGTTAGATTCGTTCTACATATAATTTACTCAATTAAATTAATATGTGTTTTAACCAAATAAAATTAGAGGCCCTGATCAACAGCCATATTTTTAACCCTTAAATGTATCGTACATAAGGCTCAAAATCTTTAGCAACACACACTTGTATTGTTGGTTGCCTAGAATCTGACGTCACACTAAACGGGTCCATTAAAACACTGAAAATTTGAGGTCGATCCGATAAGTAGTTTCAGAAATATATTACTTTAAATATGAACCGACGCTCTCAAAGTGTTGACGTCATTAAATCTAAAAACAGATTTGTCTAATCTGCCAGAGATGTACTTGATCATGGTGATTTGGAGACTATTCAAGTATTTTAACACAAAAGCATGCAGTGAAAGAGGAGAATGAAAATACAACTAGGATTGGATGACGTCACGCAGTGTCGATGTTTTTGATTTATTTTAAAGCCTGTAGAGATCCTAGAAGGCAGTTTTTTTAAATTTCCTGTTGTGTGAGGGGTAGTTTCCACCCATTCATGGGGGTGATTTTCAATGGAAAGTAGTGTTAACTCTGTATTTATGCGTTATATACTTGAATGTTTATATTTAATTCGATTTATTGAGATTCAAGACTATTCGTAGAGCGTTAAGTCATTTTTACCCTGTTTAGGGAGTGTTTTTTAGCGCTAGGGGTTGATTTTTTTGACCTTGGATTCGGATTCAGTGTCGAAAATTACATAGGGATACAGTTGTCTCGATAGCAGTTTCACACAAAAAAGAAATTTTTGGAATTGCCATCGAGACAACTGTATTCCTATGTAATTTTCGACGCTGAATTCGAATCCGAGGTCAAAAAAATCGTACACCTCCAAAATCAACTCATAGCGTTAAAAAACACTCCTTAAACATGGTAAAAATGTCGTAACGCTCCACGAATAGTCTTGAATCTCAATAAATCGAATTAAATATAAACGTTCAAGTATATAATGCATAAATACAGAGTTAACACTACTTTCCATTGAAAATCACCCCAAACTACCCGTCACACAACAGGAAATTTAAAAAAACTGCAGTGATTGCAAAAAAAGCTTACGATGCCCAGTTATTTTAGAAACAGTATGTAACTGTATTAGTCTCGATCCGATGCTCAACAACTACCCCCATAGAGTAGCGGAAACCACCCCCAAATTTAAATTGCAGTTGCTTAGATGACTCCTAAAAAGAATTCTCTGAAAATACTATTACTTATTTATACGGATGGGGCGAGCGTAGAGGCGACTTCAATGTGAATATCAGTCGATATTCCGTTGAAGCAACGTCGAGCGCGGTTAGTACTTGGATGGGCTCCCATCTTGGGAAATACAGCGTTCTCGTCCCACCTTCTAGAGGCTTGTATATCAGTGTATACTCGGAAGTTACGTAATTTCAGACGAGGATTACGTAGTGGATATACCATCCTTCGGAGGGGATGTAAAGCAGGCGGTCCCTTGTCTATTAAATGTTAGGCAAGTAAAAGATCCCTACTCTTCTTAAGGGAAGAGGTTCGGCAAAATTTCCAGGTTGGGGGTAGCTCGTCTCCTGCCGTCGGTGATAGGCCCTGGTAGCGGAAATAGGCCGACGTTAAACAGTTAAAAAAAAAAAATTATTTATATGGCCTCTAAAAAGAATGTCCAAAAATTCAGAAAAAACATCTATATAATTTTCTGACTATATAGTTTTTTGACCAGCAGGTAGGTGGCGCATTGACAACCGCATATGAGTGTTGAATGCGGATTAAGTATACGTCAAGTTGGACTCTTTATTGGGGCGTTCATTGTTTCTGTTATTACCTTTTTTTTCCCCGATTTTCCTTGCAAGTTTAATCTAGGGGTGGTTTCCGCCATTCTATGGGGGTAGATTTTGAGCATCGCATCGAAACTAATGCAGTTACTCACTCTTTCCAAAAAAACTGGGCATCGTAAGCTTTTTTTATAATCACTGCATTTTTTTAAGTTTCCTGTTGAATAATCACCCACTCATGGGGGTGATTTCCAATGGAAAATAGTGTTTATGCGTTATATACTTGAATGTTTATATTTAATTCGATTTATTGAGATGTGGAGCGTTGAGTCATTTTTACCATGTTTAGGAAGTGTTTTTTCGCTCTAGGGGTTGATTTTGGGAG
Organism: Rutpela maculata; assembly: GCA_936432065.2. Taxonomy (NCBI): domain Eukaryota; kingdom Metazoa; phylum Arthropoda; class Insecta; order Coleoptera; family Cerambycidae; genus Rutpela; species Rutpela maculata. Next base: position 249,769,022 of record OW386286.2, read on the forward strand.
TGTACGATTTTTCTTGACCTCGGATTCGGATTCAGCGTCGAAAATTACATAGCAGTTCCAAGATTTTTTTTTTGTGGGGCTGTGTTATGAAAGAAAAACAAAATGGGCCTGTTTATTTTTGATTTAACATATGCTTGCGATACTAACCATATCAAGAATTACTGCTGGATAAATTCGCAAATTATGGAATTCTTGGACCAGCCTTAAATTGGATAGAATTTTATTGAAGGGAAAGAACACAGTCTGTCTTAAAAGATGCTGGGATACTCTGTAACTTTATTTGATAAAATAATTAGCAAACTTAGATTTAGGAAATCCTTCGGAACACTTCCAAAATTTGTATCATTTCCATATGAACTTCGATTTATCCGTGATCCAGGTAGGATCTTTAAAAACATAAATATAACAGTTGTCCACGAATCAAAAAACAAATTACAATTTTTAGGAAAGTCAAAAAAAAATGAAACCAAATGAAAGACCTATATTTACGAAATCAGTTTCAAGAACCGTAATTTGAGTTATGTTGGGCAAAGGAAACGTCCAAACATACTAAATTCAAGGAGCATTGCTTCCAACTCAAATATGAAAAAGTTGAAAAGATTAATGTTGCCCAATTTGCCTTTGATTACAGTCACAGGATAGATATCAATAAATTAAAATTAGGTAGTTAGAAATGTAACAATTATTAGACTGGATGCTTTTGGAAGCTTACAAACTGTGAAATATAAAAATTGTAGTAATAGTGACAAAGGGCCTATAGAGGAGTCAATAGAGATTTTCACATCGGAAAAGTTCCGGGAAGCGGTAACTTTTGAGAGGAACAACATACCAAAAGTTACTAACAATAGTCCTTGAGCGTAATTTGTTATTAAACAGATTAGTTGCAAAATACATCCTAAAATTTTTTTTTTTTTCAAAAAGTAATCGAGCCATTCGAAAGTACGGGAAATTTCACATAAAAAATGTATAGGAAGTTTTTTTGTACGATCAAAAATGTAGGCTCCAGATTTTTTTGTTTAACGCACGAAAATGGAACGCAGAGACACGTAAGTACGGCGCGCGAAGCGGGCGATCTCAAGCGCACTACAGTAAAGTTGTAACTTTTGAACTAATTAATGAAATTGACCTCACAAAAGCTTAACCCTTTCACTCACCATGTCCCTCCTCAGGGACATCAATTTTAAACGCTTGTGATATCGTGATTTATGTACATATGTACCTGATCTCACCATGTTCCGGCCCAGGGACTTTTATATAATTTAACATCCAATGACATCTACGTGACAACTGCGAAAATTGAATGTATGTTTAGTTGCCTGACCATCTCAGAAACTGCCAAAACATAGTATTGTTACGTATAGTTTTAAGTGGTAAAAAAAGTCGATTAATTAAAAATTTGTTCATTACTGGCAAGTATAAGAGTCATTGTTTGTTTGTGCAATATTTTTGTATAATATTGGAGCTTCGGTTATGAGTAGGATTTTTTCAAAATGACATGTCCCTCACAAGGTACATTCGTACTTCATGGATGGTTTACTGAATTTTTGAAGAAGGGGTTATAATTTTGTTTTCAGTTACTAGTATAATTTTTCACTAAGATTTGACTGAATTCCTGATCTTTACTTCATTAGTGAAGAGAACCTGGTTTAATTCATTGTAGATTGCGGATGCGTATTGTGTTTTGAATATGTAATATAGAATTTTATGCATCTGATGCTCGCGGCTTCGTTCACGCGGAAGACTTCTTGCGCGTAAAATTAAGAACATTGACATACTAACTTATACCTACAAAGAAGTACTACATGCTCACTGAGTACTCCTATAGTACTCAGGAAGTACACTGCGCATCCATGCACCCGGGCATGACCGGCTTTAATGTGAACAGGCCGGAGTGTACGATGTGGCAACGCTGCAATCTTAAACTCTGTCAGTCCTATTATTAATCTATGTAATGAAGGAAAAAATAGTGTAAATATTTCGTGCAAAGACGAGATTACCTTCGCCCCCCGTTTTCGAGGGTGCTGAACACGATGGAAGTGGTGGAAGAAGTTTTTGACCGCCGCAACCCTTTGAAGCGGCCAAAAACCATCCATTTTAACCCTTTATGTTTTCATATATAAACTGGTCTGGGGAGTGATTTATCGACGGGTTATACTTGAAATTACATGGAAGAGGGTTATTCAAAGAATTACATGAAAATATTTTTATGAGAAAATAAATTATTTGCTTACAATTAATTTAAAAAACCTAGGTCGTTAACAAACAGCATAACAATCCTCATATTCCTCAAAATGCACATTGCACATGATCTCTTCTCCTTCATCAACGCCCCAGCGATAACTGGTGGATGAGGGTAAGTTTCCGTTACACAGGGCACTGCACCAGACACTAACATAAACTTTTCCATTTCTTTCCTTCCACACACCATAAGCATCTTTGTATCGTTCAGATTTGGATGTTGCACTGTCATAAAAATGTTTTATGCACACCACTTAATATTTTGTAGGCTGCCAATTTTTCCTAGAAATATCCTTTAGCCACTGTTTCCTCGGTTCTGTCTGGTTCTTTGGGAAAACTAAAGGCTCGGACATAACTTTCAGATGTAGAACTGTAATTGCTTGTACAGCCAGGTACTCAACATTTATCCGGCATGTTGTTATTGTTTTCAGACCCCAGACCTAAAATTAATTAAAATTATTTTATTGTTTTGGTAGTAAACGTGAACTGAATTAAAAATATAGCTTGCATAAAAAGTAAGGTTAGAACGTAATTTGACGCACAAAAAGTGATTTCAGGTGCGAGCTGTGCGATAGATACCCATATAATTAATTAAAATGATAACTACTTACTTTATAAAACACAATTTGTGAAATTACACCAACAGAGAGGCACTTTTTATGTATTATAATGCCAATTTATTCGTGACAGCAATTTAGTTTTGCCAAGAACGGGGACTGAAGCACACGTTGTCACATTTCCATATACTGGCCTGTTCACATTCAAGCCGGTCGTGACCCGGGGAAACTCAATGCGCATTCATTGCACTAAAGAAAAACTTCTGCGCATCCATAGTACTCGGGGAAACCTATTGCACATCCATTGTATTCGAGGAAACCAACTGTGCATCCATAGTACTCGGGGAAACCCACTGCACATCTTTGGTACTCGAGGAAACCCACTGCCCATCCATAGCACTCGGGGAACCCTACTGCGCATTCATTGTACTGAATTCATGGATAGAATACCGTAATCATGCAGCCGAACTTTGCATTCCCCAAAAAAATATACTTGATTTATTGGGGTTTCAAAAGCCAAACCAAAAAGAGGTAGACCTAGTCTAGCAGATCACACAAATGCACCAAAATGCCCACAACAAAAAAACGAAGTAAAACCAGTTAGAGAAATGAGGTCAGATGGCTATGATCATTATCCTGAAGTTGATAATAAAAAAAATACAAGGTGCAAGTTGGTGACATGCGAAGGAAAAATACATGTATATTGTACTAAGTACAACATACATTTATGCCTTCTGAAAGACCGTAACTGCTTCTTGAAGTTTCACAAACAATAATATTGTGATTTTTTAAAAACTTTTGTTAATACTTATTATTTAAGATTTTGAACATTGTAATTGCAATAAATTTCCTTTATTTCATGATTTCTTATTTAATCCTAAAAATGCTATAAAAGATCCACAAAGGCACTATGTCCCTTGTCAGGGACATCCTTTAAGGACGAAATGGAAGGACCTAGAGTTATACATGTGCCACTAAAAATCATTAAAAAATTGTATTAAAATAAACCCCAAGTTTCAGATTTTTCTGAAAACTATTTTTGGTTCGTGACTGAAAGGGTTAAATTAAAGAAGAAACATGTAGCTATTGGATTATTATATCTTCAAATATAAAGATGAATATATGTAGGAATAGTATATTTTATATATGAAGTCGGAACATAAAGAGATTTGGGATGAGATAGGTAAAAGCTTTGCCACTTCTAAAAATTTTAATATAAAAACTTGGGTCATTCACATTTTACTCTTGAAGTAATGTGAAAAAAAGCTCAAAAATTTATTTTTGAAGATGTACAAAATTTCAAAATTTTGAGAAAGTGATAGTTTGATATATATAACTGAATTTAACCACCTATTTCTCTGGTTTAAATCGCGTTACTAGATCTCTGTAGCTGCGATTTTTAAAGCTTGAAATGTGTACTTTAAGATGCTTCAAGGGAATTTACTTTAAAAATTAATTTAACCCGCCCCCATTTTTACGAAAATAAAAAACAATTCTTTTTGCTCTAAAATTCGTGAAACTATGGGTAAAATAAGCGTTAATGTCCTACAAGTCTGTTATTTTACAATAACCACGCTATTTTGAGATACATTAAATGAAAAATAACGCCCTAGGGCGTTATGAATATCTATAACGCCCTAGGGCATTATAAAATTATAATACAACCCAAAACAAGCAAATTATGATAGCGTTATTGACAAACAAAATGCGTTGCTATGCAAAGGCTGCGTTTACAAACAATTTTTATTTTTACTCTCTTTTAAATCAAATCGTTCTGAACATAATAGATGTCAAATTAATAAATCGTAAATGTCAAAAAAAAAAAAAATCGAATTAAATAACAGACTTGCAGGACATTAAACGTTGAAGGCACCACGGGTGTTATAGGATAATGACGCCTTCGGTCGACGTACATTCCCTCGGGCCAGTGGCCCTCGGGATTGTACACTGCCGACCTCGGTGCGTTATTATCCTTATAACATCCTTGGTACCTTAATAACTATAATAACTTTTATAAAAAATTTATTTAGCCTACCTATGCAGCATACCTTTATAGTAGGACCTCGAACTAAGTAAATCTGATGATGAAAAAATTTTGGAATATAATAAACCTATACTTTTCACCAAATATTGAAAAAATCATCATTTTTCGGCAAATCAACTCAATGTTGATTGTTTCTACAATTTTTATCCTATGTAAAACATCGAAAACATTAAAAAATATTCACGCGGTACAGAGCCATGAGTCAAATTAGATGCTTGAATAATAGAAAGAGACTGAAAGTAAAACAACATCTTGGCGGCAAGCAGTACGCATCACCTGCCCCGCACGCTGCGCTGTGTGCTATGTACAATATCACGTTTTCTCAGCTACTTTTTAAGTTTTTATGTGAATATTTAAATTGTGTTTTTAATTGAACAGTGTTTTGAATTATTTTATTGCTTGATCGAAGTCGGCCATATTGGATCAGCCAATTGAATTACCTTTTTTGACATCATAATCTGTTTCAGCGACCTCGAAAACCCCCTTATATGTCAATTTGAATTAAATTACTTTAAAATTTTTCAACTTATAATAATTTTGTTAAAAAAAAAGTTTCTTTTTGTTTAAATAATTAATAAACAATTTCCTCACGATTATATGCTTATAACTTTTTATTGTAAGCTATGTAAAAGTGATATCAATAGGTTTTAGGAAAATCGAAGCTTCCCGTAATTATTCCGAAACAATGCATACTTTCAGCACTACTAATCTAAATAGTAGGTCACAATACGTCGATCTGAGACAGAGCTGAGGTTGAGATTGGGAAATTGGTTGAATTCGTTGTACCATATTAGTGCAATATGAACCATAGTATATACCGTATATTGTTAAATTTGCTTTGGTTTCGATCATATCCAGATGATGTCAACATGATTGGCGAAACAAGTCGAATATAATATTCAAGTGCAGTGTTCACGTATTCTGGTATTTGTGGAAACTACATTATCGTCAGTGTTACCCCAGAGATTCCAGCCCCCTCCAGTATGTAAGAGAAATGTCGATAAAAATAATTTTTGTTATTTATGTATTTTATTTTCCAGATCCCCTTAAGTTTTACTAACATGAAAGTCCCAACGGAGACATCTTACGAAATAAACATATTTTTGCGCAAGTTCAGGCACCAGTAGAATTATCATGAAGGCAGAAGATAAAAATATTACTGACCATTTATTATTATTATATATGCACACCTAGCTAGAAATTCAGAGATAAATTATGGGATGTGCGCTCAGCTACAAATTGTGAATACCATTCTGAAGTATACTGTTAAAAAAAGCTACTCCCTTGCTGTCACTTATCTAATAGGCCGGGAGCCCGTGTATAAAATGGCTGACTATCCGGCGAACTTTCAAAATATGAAAAATGGATTGTTCTTATATAAGTTAGCAATGAATGGACCGTCAGCTGGTTGGGTAGCGGTGGGGGTGGTTGTCAAAGGGTTGAAAACACGTAAAAAAAATTTAGAAAAAAAACTATCCGGCGAACGCTGAAACTTATATGAGGGGAAGATTATGTTATATAATGAAAGTAGAACATTGTCAGCTGGACGGGGGGCGGTGGAATTACCGTCAGCTGATCGATCAAACAGGTCCAAAAACATGAAAAATTTAAATTATTCGGCGAACTTTAAAATTTGGGTATAAGATAATATTTACACTGAGATTCACGAAAAACATAGTCAGCTGCAAGTATGTGGATGGAAAAGTCGTCAGCTGGTACAGAACAGTGCCGAGTGTTGATCACCTGCGAGGCAGTGCGCATCACCTTTCTTGCATCAGCTGACGACTTTTACACCCACATACTTGCAGCTGACTGTGTTTATCGTTAATCTTAGTATGAATATTATCATATATCCGAATTTCAAAGTTCGCCATAAAGATTTAATTAGTAATATCGATATTGATAACTTAATGTTAGAAAACGTGCGTGCGGCACTCCCGAGTTTCTTTTTTTGATTTGATTAAATATTTAATTTATTATTAATATACATTATTTTATGAGAATACAAATTAATACATTCTACATTTCAAAATTATACAGGATGATCTGCTCAGAAAATTTATTTAGTTTAGTGAAAATAAAAATAAATTTATTCGGCTTCCGATAACAGATCTTCCTCATTCTCATTTTCATCCAACTCATCACTCTCTTGATGTTTAGTGGGTGAAAGATCATTTTTCTCTTTGTCACTCGCATCTAAAAAATTATTATTTATAAAAAATTGATTAAGATTTTAATAGGATGAAAAGTGAAAAGCACAAATGATATAATACCTTCAGTATTTGTGGCATCTCGGATAATCATTTCCACTTATAGAGGTAATTGATCTCCATCAAACCACTTGCGAGTTAAATTTGTTTTCCTCAAACTGTCACCCATAACCAAGGGATCTAATGTAGATGGCACTTGTTTGTGTGCGTTGTTTCAAATCGTATACGTACATACACAGTTCTTAAAACGTGCTGTACAAGGTTCCGATTTCGACGGAGGCGAGAGAGATGCATCAAAATTGTTGTCTGGTAACCGAAATTCGTTATCATTTTCGCTAAATTTATACATCTTAGTGAAGGTAGCTACACGAGCATCATTGACGTTTTTTATAGCTTTAAACCCATACATCGTGCAAACAAACTTCTCTATTATGTTAACGACATTATTTAGGTTCTCCTCTGGTAAATTATTCAAACTTTCAATTGTTTCAATAACTTCTTTTAGAAGCTTTAATCATGTTTCTTTCAATGTATTAGGCAAGTGATGAAATGGCTCCGTTCTTAGGTAATAAAACATGGGGTTTTATTACCTAAGAACGGAGCCATTTCATCACTAAATACTGAAAACTGCTATAGTTATTGAGTTCGAAACGACCATATCCAATCTAATATCACCTAAGAAACCGTGGAAAGCTTATCGTGTTCTACTCACGAGGAGGCGGACACTAAAATGATTTTTCACCTATAAATGAGAATACCAGTGTTGTCATAAGTTCAGATACTGACATTCCTATCATCATGCTGGGAAACATGAAAAATGTACATAATAATGTGAAAATTTGGATAAAAATGGAAATAAAGAAACGTAGGAAATAAAGAACGATTTTTATATCTAAACGATTTGTATTCAGCACTTGGCGACGAATTGTGTAACGCATTGCCCGCTTTCCACGGTTTCGCGAGATGTGATTATAATCCCGTATTTTTCAAGAAAGGAAAAAGAAGCCTTTTACTATGTTAAGAAAAGATCAAGAGTTTATTGAAGCATTTAAAAGTTTGAATAATTTACCAGAGGAGAACCTAAATAATGTCGTTAACATAATAGAGAAGTTTGTTTGCACGATGTATGGGTTTAAAGCTATAAAAAACGTCAATGATGCTTGTGTAGCTACCTTCACTAAGGTGTATAAATTTAGCGAAAATGATAACGAATTTCGGTTACCACACAAAAATTTTGATGCATCTCTCTCGCCTCCGTCGAAATCGGAACTTGTACGGCACGTTTTAAGAACTGTGTATGTATGTACACAATTTGGAACAACGCACACAAACAAGTGCCATCTACATTTGATCCCTTGGTTATGGGTGACAGCTTGAGGAAAACAAATTTAATTTGCAAGTGGTTTGATGGAGATCAATTACCTCCATAAGTGGAAATGATTATCCGAGATGCCACAAATACTGAAGGTATGATATCATTTGTGCTTTTCACTTTTCATCCTATTATAATCTTAATCAATTTTTTATAAATAATAATTTTTTTTAGATGCGAGTGACAAAGAGAAAAATGATCTTTCACCCACTGAGCATCAAGAGAGTGATGAGTTGGATGAAAATGAGAATGAGGAAGATCTGTTATCGGAAGCCGAATAAATTTATTTTTATTTTCACTAAACTAAATAAATTTTCTGAGCAGATCATCCTGTATAATTTTGAAATGTAGAATGTATTAATTTGTATTCTCATAAAATAATGTACATTAATAATAAATTGAATATTAATCAAATTAAAAAAAGAAACTGGGGAGTGCCGCACGCACGTTTTCTAACATTAAGCTATCAATATCGATATTACTAATTAAATCTTTATGGCGAACTGTGAAATTCGGGTATATGATAATATTCATACAAAGATTAACGATAAACACAGTCAGCTGCAAGTATGTGGGTGAAAAAGTCGTCAGCTGATGCAAGAAAGGTGATGCGCGCTGCCTCGCAGGTGATCAACACTCGGCACTGTTCTGTACCAGCTGACGACTTTTCCATCCACATACTTGCAGCTGACTATGTTTTTCGTGAATCTCAGTGTAAATATTATCTTATACCCAAATTTTAAAGTTCGCCGAATAATTTAAATTTTTCATGTTTTTGGACCTGTTTGATCGATCAGCTGACGGTAATTCCACCGCCCCCCGTCCAGCTGACTATGTTCTACTTTCATTATATAACATAATCTTCCCCTCATATAAGTTTCAGCGTTCGCCGGATAGTTTCTTTTCTCAATTTTTTTTAAGTGTTTTCAACCCTTTGACAGCCACCCCCACCGCTACCCAACCAGCTGACGGTCCATTCATTGCTAACTTATATAAGAACAATCCATTTTTCATATTTTCAAAGTTCGCCGGATAGTCAGCCATTTTATACACGGGCTCCCGGCCTATAAGTGGAAGTGATCCCAATGCTGTGACTATTTTTACGAGTGTCATTCGAAACATTTCACTGATTAGAAGATTAGCGTAGAAAAACATAAATTAAAGAAATATGATCCATTTTTTATTTGTTCAATATATAGTCAAATGATTCAAAAGAGCAAATGTTGAAATATCAACAAAGAAATTATTTTTATTTTTATAAAAGTTAGTCGATACAATGCAACCAGAATGAGTATGTCAGGGTTAACCAAATTAGATGGGATTTGTAATTTCCTCTAAAACTACGGCAGATAGACAAAAACAAATATAGGTGACCTGAGCTCGATTTTCGAGAAATAAACAATGGCGCAACAATCGTCGATCTTCTTCGACTACCGAGCTTCAGTGTTTTTGGAAAATTGTCATTTTTGAATGACCTCTATATCTCAATTACCAAGAGTCGAAACGAAAATCGAGTAACACGTTCTTAAGGAACTTTTTTGAGTAGAATCCGTTGCTGATAAGAAGAAAATTATACATGCCTCAGTTTTCGAGATATAGACATAACTTTTGTTTTTTTTTTAAATGAAACAACCTGTAAATTATTTAATTATTCTATCACAACTTAAATTAGCTATCCAATGATATATTTATTATATGTCATATGTATCTCTAGAAAAAGTGGTTAATTTTCGAAAAATTTGATATATTTGTGAGGGGGCCATGGAAAACTATTAGATAGATAGATAGATAGATAGTCTTTATTTCACCACTATATGTACATACATGAACATTTGCAGCAAGTCAGGGTAAAAGCTGGTGAACAGCAAATTATAATATTTACAAGTTTATAAAACACAAAAACATATATATATAAATATAACATTTCAATGAAAACAATAAATTTATAAAAACACAAAAAGATATAGATGTATATAACATTTCACATTGATATACACAGAAGATATGAATAAGTATGAAATGCAAAAATATGTAGAGTATCAGAGTATTCTGTAAGTATGAGCATTTAAATAGTCGAGTGTGGATTAGCACCACAGGGTGTCTTAAAAAATTCGTCAACCGAGTAAAAACAGTACTTTAGAATGAAATTTTTTATATTCTTTTTAAAGGACAGTAAGTTCAGTTGCTTTATATGACATGGTAAATGATTATACAAATTTAGGTTGGGGGAATTTTTAGCGCTTAGAGTTAACCTGTAGCGAGGTCTAAGAAGTCCAGCAGCACGTGTGTTGTGCTGATGGTAATCAGACTGGACAGAGAGACTGGACGTACTCCTGTGAATCTCTACAAGACTATAATAAATAAACAGTGAAGGGAGGGGCATAATGTCCAGTTTAATGAAAATAGGTTGACAGTGCTCCGTAAACTTAGCACTAACGAGTATCCTTATAGCTTTCTTTTGTTGCCGGAAAACTTTTAATGCGTGGGAGGAGTTACCCCATAAGACCACTGCGTAGGAAAGTCTAGAGTGGAAAAGGGAAAAATAAGTGTTTTTTAAGATGTCGAATTCGAGAATGCCTTTTAATTTCCTGAGGAGAAAGATCGTGCTTGAGAGCTTTCTATTTGACTGATCAATAACTGAGCTAAGGTTATCATCTAGATATATACCTAGGAGTTTAACGTGCTCACCTTTGGATACATTTTTATTGGTTGATATTATAAGTCTCTAAGTTTTTTCTTGATTGAGTGTTAGTTTATTCAAGGTGAACCAGTTTTTTGCCTGCAGTTCTATGTTGGAGCTAAGTTGGATCAGATTAGCAATGTTGCGGTCAGAGCACAAGAGAGTGGTATCGTCAGCAAACAAAGTTGATTTGCTAGGCAACATAAATTGTGGAAAGTCATTAATGTAGATCAGAAATAACAGTGGCCCCAGGACAGAGCCCTGGGGTACACCATGATTAATATCTAGAGTACCTGACATTAACATTATTAACAACAACACTTCATAAAATATAAAATAATTTTGCCAAAAATAGGAAAACTAAACTACAATAAATGTTCGAATTATCTTCCATTGACATCTATGCATATTTATCGCATTTATAATATTTACTGAGAAGGCCATCGTAAAAAAAATTGAAATAATCGTAAATATCAAAAACCAATTTGTGAGTTAATTGCGTGTGAGCATTGTTAAAAATGGTTCAGTCTAGTTATGGTGAAAAATATGACACGATTAAGTGTTTTATAGTAAACGGAAAAGATTTAAATTTAGCTTCCGAGCTTTATTTTAATAGGTAAGTTATACATATCAAAACTTTGTGCCAAAAGTGCCGCCTAAACAATATTTTTAGAAAAGAGACAGCCAGACATAAAAATTTACAAAAGGCTACAACAAAATTTAAAAGAGTTTGGATCATTTGTAAAATCTCGAGGAAAAATATATAATAAAACAGGTAGAAAAGCTGTAGAAAATATTGTTTAAAAACTGTAATAGGAAATCCTAATACATAGACTCGCGAAATACAGGAAAATTTAGGAATCCCAAAAACAACTGTGTTGTGTTACTTAAAAAATAAAATTATATAAAAAAAATATTTTTAAGAAAAAGTTTTATTTGAAAAAACTGTACTAAAAAGTAAAAGTAATTTTTTTAAAATTCTTACACCTAGAAACCAAAAGCTTTGGGGACAGTCATATAGCGCTATTAATAATAATAATAATAATAATAATAATAATAATAACAGTATATTTACGAAAAAAGAAAATATAAATACAAAATACAAATACAGATACAAATACAAATAGATCAATAAACTATTTACTAAAAAAATAAATAAGTGCAAATACTAATAAATCAATCTGATTTCCTATTAATCTTAAGTAACGTAATAATACACAATTGTAAATATACTGAAATACTCACTGAAGTATTTGAAATACTTGTTCGTGAGGATGTACAAAGTACAAAACAAAAGGTGTAAAATAAAATCCATAGTTACTTTGCTCAATTGACCGCCCCCAAAGCTTTTGGTTTCCAGGTGTATGAATTTAAAAAAAATATTTTTACTTTTTTCAAATAAAAGCTTTTTCTTAAAAATATTTTTTTTATATAATTTTATTTGTTACTTTTTAGTCTACTTATTTTACCCCCTCCCCCTCCCACCTCTTCCCATCCCTTTCCCACCTTTCCCACCTCTTCCACGTCCGCCATATTCAATTTAAAGTGACGTCACATAGTTTATCGTATTTTACTCGTCAAACCCTTTAATTTGTTATCCATATCAAGGGGGTTGTGACTAAAAAGCCGATCCGCCATCTTGGGACGTCCGCCATATTGGATTTAGACCGATAATGGCTATACTATGTAGCATTGTCACCGGACTTATACACGTGTGCCAAATTTAAAAGCCCTAGCTTAATTAGAATTAGTCGAAATTCAGCTTGCAAGATTTGATCTAAACAAACAAACTACATACAAGCAAGCATTGCAAGTTAAATAAAAGCTTTTAAAAAATTCAAACCTTACAAAATTAGGATTAGTACCCACACGACTTTCAAAGGCGTCTCGATTTTTGCCAGTGGTTTTTACGTCAGTGCGGTGAAGTGCCAGGATTTAAAGGAACAATTATATGGACAGACGAGGTCCATATAAGTAGTACCGGCATTTTTAATCGGCATAATAACCACCATTGGGCTCATGAAAATCTGGACGTAACCGCTACAGTTAATCGTCAAGGGCGATTTGGATTTGGTGTATGGTGTGGTTTTATTGGATACCAAATAATAGGTCTTCATTTTTTTCACGGTAATTTGAATATCGAAAATTTTATTAATATTCTACGACAAGAAATAGAGCCCTTTGTAGACAATCTGCCTATAAAATAATTTCAAAAATTAATTTTCCAACACGATGGCACCCCAGGTCATACGTCAAATGAAACATGAAATTATTTAAATGCACAATTTGGGGAGGATTGGATAGGTATCTATATATCACTCAGGACTAGTTTATCAATGTCCAGTTAGCTAAGTTTACTAAATTGATAACTAACAATTAATTTAGATAACTGGACATTAATAAACAACAAAATAGTTTAGATATTGTTTAATTTTTAGGAAATACCGATCCTATTTTGTGGCCAGCTAGATTTCCCGATATAACCCCTGCCGACTTTTGACTTGTTTATTTAAAAAATATTATAATTAGAGAACGTTCTAATAACATAGAAGAATTGGAAAACAAAACGTTAGCTGCGCTTCAGACAATCCTGTCATGATTGGAAATGTAACAAATGCTGTAAGGAAACGGTGTCAAAAATGCATAGATGTCAATGGAAGACAATTCGAACATTTACTGAAGTTTAGTTTTTCAGTTCACTTGCTGGGTAAATATAAGTCACCAACCCCAGGCTCAAGTAACCAAGGATCCAGGAAACAAAATATAATAGAATAACAAATTTAACAAAAATTATAATTTAAAAAATTTGAATACAAATATTTTGAAACCCTTTTCGAATCTTATTTAATAGCATTACACCGCTATATTGGTGACCCCGACGCTTCACGCATTGTATGCCTCCTGAAGCAGAGGAAGAATTAATGGTGAAGACTGAAGTTTGATTTCTCTTGACAGTATTTTTACATAGTTTTGCCGAAAATTATCTCCCATGGGTTTCCTAGACAGCTGTGTCAGTTGCGACAAGACTATGGGGCCAAAGGAAACTGCTCGCGCTACTAACCGCTGTTGATTAGAAGACAAATTCAAATTCGTAGACTTGGAAGTATATATTCCCAACATTCTCCTAATCAATCCTAAACGGCGAAGAAGCAAAACTGTATTAATTTAAATCAATCCTAGACGGCGAAGCAGCAAACTTTATTTATCTAGTAAGTGCATTGTTTTGCCATTTATCATTATTTCTTCGTTACTAAAGGGAATCATGTCAGTCATTCAACGTTGACGTCTCAAAAAATCTCATTCAAAAACATCACAAATAGCATATTATATTCAATCAATTAATCAATCGATCAATTAGTCATCCATTTATTTCACCACTTTTAAAAATAGCACCTACTACGGAGAATATTTTAACCTACATTGCTGATCATATATGGAAGTCGTGTAAAATTTTATGACTTCCCAAATTCAATTTTTAACGTTAATCCAACATTTTCTACATCAAATTTTATTACAACTTTTCAAGATACGCTGAATCAAGTATTGCACGAACAAGAAATCTTTACATCTCAATTACTTGCTATTGAATCTAAAGTTTCTTCAATAACTTCCGCTACTCCTACAGTTTCTGGAACTTATTGCGATAGTTGTAGAAATCGACTCGGCTCAAGAAATCGCAGAGGCTCAAGGCCCCGTTCTAACAGTCGAAGTGGTACCAGCGTTAGATATAATCTTTCTAATGCCAAAGTTTGCTATTACCATCAACTTTATGGTCGTAAAGCATTTGAATGTCAAGGAGATTGGTGCACTTTCACCAAAGATGTCGAAACCGACAATCAAAAATTACTAAATCTCAGTAATATTTTGACAACTGACGTTAAAATTTCGGATAGTAAACCTCGTCTCTTTATATTTGATAATACTAATAAAATAGAATTCCTCATTGACACTGGCGCTGATTTATCAATTATACCTCGGAATCTATTAATAAATAAATACTAGGAGAAACCCCGATGTTGTACTAACAGCAGCTAATGGTTCAGTTATAGATACCTTCGGGAAGAAATTTTTGAAAATTGATTTAAACTTACGTAGGTTATTTCCTTTCGTTTTTAATATAGCAGATATAAATATCGCCATTATCGGAGCAGACTTTTTAGCTCATTTTGGTTTAGTTGTTGATTTAAAACATAAATGTTTAATCGACAATATGACTAATTGACTAGTTTGTCAACATATTTATTTTCAAACAAGGGTCCGTCATATTCTCTTAAGTTATTTAGCATATTAAATGAATTCACTGCATTACTTTTACAATTTCCTACTTTAATTAGCTCTCCAAATTACAATTTGCCAGTTAAACATTCCGTTGAGCATCATATTGTTACTGAAGGTCATTTACCTTTCTCACGCCCACGTAGGTTGGATAGCGTTAAATTCAAGATAGCTCAAGATGAATTCAATAATATGGTAGAATTAGGTATTTGTGTACCTTCTTCTTCTTCCGTATCCTCACCATTACACATGGTTGAAAAAAAAAGCTCCGACTGGAGACCTTGTGGGGACTATCGTCATCTAAATTCAATTACTGTTCCTGACAGATACCCGTTGCCCCACCTCCATGATTTTAACTCGCAGTTGTATAATTGTGTTATTTTTTCAAAAATAGATTTGGTACGTGCTTATCACCAAATACCTGTAGCAAAAAGCGACGTTTTTAAAACAGCGATTACTACTCCTTTCGGTTTGTTTGAATTTGGTCGTATGCCTTTCGGCTTACGTAACGCCGGTCAAACTTTCCAACGTTTCATGAACGAAGTTTTAGTAGGTTTACCCTTTATTTTCGTCTATTTAGATGACATCCTGAATGCAAGTAAATCTAGTTCGGAACATTTAGAGCACTTGAAACTTGTTTTTCAGAGGTTAGAATTGTACAGCATAAATATTAAACCGTCAAAATGCATATTAGGTGTCAGTCATTTGACATTTTTAGGACACAATATTTCTTCAGCCGGTATTTTACCTTCTTCTGAACGTATTGATGTCATAAATAATTTTCCCTTACCTACTACAGTCAAACAACTTCAGCGTTTCATATGTATGGTTAACTTTTATCATCGTTTCATACCTTCTTTCGCTGAAATCTTAATTCCTTTACATGCACTTTGTACTAGATTACTGCATGATAAAGTTAAAATAATAAATGATTGGCCTACCGACTGTCTTGACAGTTTTTCCAAAGCCAAAGCTGCTATAGCTGGCGCAACCTTTTTAGCACATCCACGTTGTGATGATAGCTCGTTTTTATCGCTGACTGTTGATTGTTCTAATGTCTCGATGACGAAGGTGTACTTGCCCCATTAGCCTTCTTTTCACGAAAGCTTACCTTGGCACAAACAAAATGCAGTTCCTTTGACAAGGAACTTCTTTCTTTATTTACAGCGATTAAACATTTCAGATTTTTACTTGAAGGTCGCACATTTATTTGCTTTACTGACCATAAACCTTTGGTCAAAGCATTATTCACTAAAACTGAAAGATCTCCCAGGCAAATTAGACATTTAGAATTCATTGCTCAGTTTACCTGTGAAATTCGACATATCAAAGGGAAAAATAACATTGTTGCAGACACTTTATCACGTGAGCATGATACGTCTTCTTTACAACAATGTATTTCCCCAATTTCAGCCCAAAAGTCTAACCTAGTTGATATTAACTTTGACTTAAATTTATTGAGCGAAGCTCAAAAAGATGATTCTGACCTTAAATTTTTATTATCAGATACTTCATCGAACACGAAGAGAACTTTTCATTTAAAGAAAATTAAAATTCCATATTCAAACAAGTTTATTTGGTGTGACGTTTCTCGCTCTAAACTTCGTCCTTATGTTCCTATCGTTTATAGACGAACAATTTTTGATATTTTTCACGGTTTGTCTCACTCTGGTATCAAAGCGACTAGAACATTAGTTTCTACCAATTATTTTTGGCCTAAAATGACTTCAGATTGTAATCTCTGGGCAAAAACTTGTATTAGCTGTCAAACTAATAAAGTGACAAGACATACGAGGAGCCCGATTACTGACTTCGATATACCTAAAGGACGATTCGACCACATACATATAGATTTAATAGGACCATTACCTCCTTCTAAAGGTTGTTCTTATATTCTTACTGTGATCGAGCGTTTTACTAGATGGCCCGAAGCTTATCCACTTCAGGATATTACTGCGGAAACTGTAGCGCGTACGTTATTTCAGAATTATATTTGTCGATTCGATGTCCCTGTCACAGTGACAACCGACCAAGGCGTTCAATTTGAATCAAAACTGTTCAAAGAATTTTCAAAATTTCTGGGACTTCATAGAATTCGTACGACACCATATCATCCTTCCTCGAATGGAATGATTGAAAGGTTTAATAAATCTCTTAAAACTGCTCTGAGAGCTAAGTCTTCTACACCACATTGGGTAGATGAACTTCCTATCATACTATTAGCTCTCAGAACCATCCCTAAAGACGATTTGCAATGTTCCTCCGCAGAACTCGTTTTTGGTCAAACTTTACGAATACCTGGTGAATTTCTTATTAAATCATATACTTGTCCGGATATTCCTTATTTTATTACTAAATTACGTACTTCATTTAATAATTTAACGTTCATTCCACCTGTTCACCACATTAATTACAAATCATTTGTCAGCCCAGACATCTCGAATTGTAATTTTGTTTTCGTTCGGAAAGAACTTATTAAAAAATATTTTACTCCGCTGTACGATGGACCTTTTAAAGTGTTGTCCTGTACAGATAAATTGGTTACTTTTGTTAAAGGAACTAAAGCCGTCCCGGTAAACATTAACAGGATTAAACCAGCATATTTATTATCTGACAAATGTGATGTCACTCCACCTTCGATTAAGAAAGTTCGTTTTGCTATTGACAAATTGAATGACTGACTGATCTTTTTATTAGCGGGGGAGTAGTGTGGCGATCAGTTCACTTGCTGGGTAAATATAAGTCACCAACCCCAGGCTCAAGTAACCAAGGATCCAGGAAACAAAATATAACAGAATAACAAATTTAACAAAAATTATAATTTTAAAAATTTGAATACAAATATTTTGAAACCCTTTTCGAATCTTATTTAATAGCATTACACCACTATATATGACATACGATATATCGTTGGATATCTAATTTAAGCTGTGATCCAATAATGAAATAATTTACAGGGTATTTCATTTAAAAAAACATAAGTTACATATCTCAAAAACTGTGGCATGTATAATTTTCTTCTTATCTGCAACGGATTCTACTCAAAAAAAGTGCCTTAAGAATGTGTTACTCGATTTTCGATTCGACACTTGGTAATCCAAAAATGAAAATTTTCCAAAAAAGCTCTGTAGCTCGGTAGTCGAAAAAAATAGACGATCGTGGCTTGGGCCATTGTTTGTTTCTTGAAAATCGAACTCGGAACCCTATATTGGTCTATCTGTCATACTGCCCTGCTATGACAAGTAGTTGTATCTGAGAAAATGTAATTTTAGAGAAATCAACTATTTTCTGAATTATGTTATGCCATCTACATTTCATAATTCATGATTTTCATTTTTGGCAAATAAATATGTGTCCCTTTTATCAGTGTAACCATATAACAAAACATTGTTATATATGTTAAGTTACGACAAATAAATCTGGTAATGATCGGATATAACTTTTGAGCTTAGTAAATAGGTCTATTTTGTAGATACGACACATATTCGTTATGTATATTCACTAGTTTTGCTTTGGATACGACTTCTACATTTTGTATAGTGGTGAGGATCACTAATACGGTGCAAATGCAACTAAAATCTCAAAAATTAATTTTTTGCAGTTACGACGTCTTGTCTTAGCAGGGCAGCATAGTTTTAGAGAAAACCTCAAATCCCGTCTGATTTGGTCCACCCTGTATACATGTACGTGTTTCTGATTCAATTTTTTTTATCCTTATTTTCTTGTACAATTAATGCTGGTAGTGCGTAGGTGAAACTTATAACTTAAGCACAAGGAGGCAAAAAGCAAATAAATGAATCATGTCATTTAAAGCAGACCCAAGAACAAGGAGGTTTCGGGGTCTAACGGCTAGAAGCAACCTCTACTAACTGTACTGATATCGCTCGCAGGTCTCTCATTAATTAAGATGTTTTATCTTACACTACACTTCTCCGAGAATTCTGAATCCCTAACTTCAATTTCTCTACACAGTTTACAGCTTACGATACTCCGAAATTGAGAATTCACGTTACCTTTGTTTATTATATTACAATTTCTGTATATGCTCTGCATTTCTTGCCGCTAATTGCAAGTAATTAACTCCTACAAGGATCAGATAAGCATTCGAAGATTCATAACTGCTTGGGTACTTTCGTTATTCATAATTATAAATGTAAATGAGAAAAATAAACAGACCGTTTCTAGAACTTAAAAAAGATAAAACGAATATACACTCAGAAAAAATTCGCTCTACCCACAATTTTGATAAAGTATCATGCTTAAAAACAGTGTCTAAATCAATTGATATATGTAGGCCTGATTTATATAAATTAATTGATTTAAATCAACTGATTTAAATCAACTGATTTAAATCAGGCCAACCCTGCCTACATAAGTACAGTCACTACTTGAATATACTTCTACATATTTATATTATTACTAGAGTTGAAAACAAGATTTTTGTTGACTGAACTGAAAGGTAAAAATGTACTGATTACGTCAATATACAACACTTGACGTGTATATACACCCCCTAAATTCGTTTAGCGATATCGGTGTCCAAATATTTCCTAAAACTATGCGTAGTTCTCTTATTAGGCGAATATTTATTTTGTTATTTTCGCAAATTCGTTCAACTCGTGATTGTAGACAGACCAACGAAAATTTTAAAAATTTAATAAGAATAAAAGTTGTACCGTATACTCGATTACTTTTTTCAGTTTTAAATTTTGATCATAAATAAGCAAGTAATGAATTAAATAGTTGTTGTCAAAGTTATGCCTTAACCTCAGTTTGCAGTTGCAAAGTTCGCATCCCGTTGCACTCTAAGGTGACTCCCCGCTCGTTACGCGGCCCGCGAACCTCTATATACCCACGCGTGAATGCATGTAATAGAATGCGTAGAAAATTGTTAATTACATCTTTTTTAGTGTTTCTTTGATTAAGGTACTTGCATACTGATAAGAGCGAATCTAGCGGTGGATTTAGTACATTAAAGCGCGAGAGAGATAAAAAGGATTTGGCAACACTGTATTAAATACGATTTTCATAACTGTTATATACTAATCTGCTACATTTAATCTGGCTAAATTTCGTTTGTGCCGAGCCGAATTTTCAAATTTAGATATGAAATTTACGATGAAGTTTAACTGAGAGTCTTCCTCTTTACGTCGCGATATCGCACGGCCGTTTTTCAAAAAATATAAACGTGTCAAAATCGCATGTTTTTGTAATTTTCTCGTCTCCGAAATGCCAGCTGCTTTTTACTATTTTTCCCAGATATCTCCGAAACGGTAAGAGCTAGCTCGAAATAAAAAATTACTTAGTACTTTTTACTGCGAATCTTTTGCTACCATTAGAAATTTAATTTTTCTTTTCGTTACGGAGATATTTACTGAAATGTCGACGATGTAGGGCAAAAAATCGCATATTTTGTGCTTCAAAAGTTGACGATTTCTTTTTCTTGACTCCTGCGCCAAAGGACTACTCTAACTAATTTAAATAGAATTAAATTTGCAAAAACCTTTTTTTTATTTTTTGGATTCCGACAAAAATTAGGAAATTAGAGGGGCGGAAATTGGGACTTTTTCTTTTTCGGTAAAATTTCGCCGTTTTGTCGCCATAATTAATCGGTAATTAATTAAAATCAATCGCATATACGTTGTCCACTGGCCACGGATCTGGCGAGAAAAAGGGGAGTTGTGAAACCAACTTTTTTTTTAATTTCTTTTTGACAGTTCGGTTACACACGTTCTCTTTTATCATGTTATCAACTTAGTTCAGCTTAATCACACGGGGTGGCGGAGGAATTCGCATTTAAAATTCGCAAAAACACATTTTTCCACGATAACTTTGTTATTATTGACCTGACAAAAAAAGTAAAATTAAAAATTGAAGATCTCGCGGGAGCGCATAATCTGGTAAATTTTTTTTCAAATCGGACGTGAAAATTTTTTTGAAAATACTCGTTTTTTGCCCTAATACTAATACACAAAAAAGTAATTCCTTAATTTTTTTCCGAAAAAAAGAAGTTAGGGGGTTGAGATTTTTTTGAGGTAGGTGAAATAGATAAGAATTGACGGAGCCGAGGGATTAGGGTGGTGGGCCAATTAGGGGAGAGGAGAGAGGTAGGGAAATGAAAATTATTCAACCCTCTCCAACTTTTGCGATTTTCAAAAACCAAAATGGAATTTGTTCGTCATTACATCTAATATTTGACTGAATGATTTTTTAAATTTTTTTCAAACAAACAAACTTGTGGGAGGGGAAAAACCTTTTGCATTTTTTTTTAAATGCGTTTTTGAGTACGAAGGAAAGGGCTCAGAAGAGAAAGTTTTTTACGGGTAAGTGAGATTATTTTTATCTTTAATTTAAAAAAAATATATCGCAATCCAAGCAATAGGAAGGGAGGGAGGGGACATAATGCGTTTGCGGGAATAAAGGGTTAAGGAAAAGGGATAGAGACTTCGGAGCTTAATATTCAAACTTAAAATCTCATGACATTCTAGCCTATTTGGACAATAAAAATTTTCAAAAATATTTTTGTCGACACTAGGATGTGTGTAACGACATTCTTTCCCTAATTACCACTTGTATTAGATTGTAGAACGTATGGCCATTGTGCGAATTGTGCATGGATTATCTGCTAAAAAAATATTTAAGATAAAAAAGCAATCTAAGTTTCATTGTAAAATGGAGTGGATTTTATATGGCGTAGTAATAGAGGAGAACGATAAACTTGTGCATAAGCCATGGAAACAGGATTTCTATAATTGGGGCTGCGGAAATAAGAGACTTAATTTAGGATATTTTTTCTTTTTTGTTACCTAATTTTGGCGAAAATAACACGTTTACTCAATTATTGTGTGGATCTAGGGTAAAAATGCAATGCATGGGAGTTTCAGATAGGGACTCTGACACAGGAAATGTCGGATACAAATATTAAAATTGCCACGTTCAAAAAAAAGCGCTTTAAGAAACTGTCTTTTCTATTTAGCTCCAATAATAACGCAAAAAAAGGAAAACTCGATAGTTTACTTTTTATCAAAACACTCCAAAATTATTACTTTTCCTAAATTTCTGTTTATGGAATTTTATTAGCCCCCTAGTTGCGCAACTTTTTTTTCCATTTACTATAATATTATTTTTTACCGTTTCCGAGATCCCAATGCAATGCATTTTTATCTCAGATACTCTATTTAATATTTTTAATTCCTTTTTGCCTTCAACCTTAGTCCTTAATGCGCCACTGGAAAAAATAAGTTATCCTTTCAGATCCTAAAACGTGATAAAACAGTCCTAAACATAAAAAAATAATAATGAAAAGTTCCGTTACACACAATACATAATCATTATTATTCTTAAGTGCCGCGCGCGTACGCTTCGACAATTCCTCCATACTAAAAAATTCGTAACTAGCAAACTATTGCTAATAATGAAAATATTTTTTTCTAAAATCTTTTATAGTCTATTGACTTCATTTTCTTCATAGCACGTTACACAAAATTTTCAAAAACAAAAAAGTTCCTCGCTTAGTGAAAATTTGATGGCGTATTCTCTAAACTTTCAAGGTCATCTACGTTTTTGGCATGTTCACATTTTTATTTATTAGCAATCCTATATATAGAAAGAAGCGTGTGTTTTTTAACAAAAAAAAGTTCACATCGATAGCTCAATTCATTTTTGAGATATAGCAATAGATGTACAAAAAAAACATGATTTAAAAAAAAATTAAATTTTACACTTTTTTTAAATAAGAATATCTGTGACCCCTAAAAAATGTCGCATTTCGTGTTTTTATGTGTAAAATGATGTCGGTAATACCCACTGTGTCTGATCTTGTTCTAAGCTGATAAAAAAAAAACGACACAATTTTACCTCTTTTTCGCTGCTCTATAAGGCTCTTACGGGATAGATAGAGAGAACAGATTCGATAATTATTTCTTGTTTTTTGTGCAGTATTTATAAAAGCATGTTTTTTCAGTTCTTTAAACTATTAATTTATTTTTTTACTTTTTAGTCTTATATTTAAGAAGAGAATATTGACACTCTAGACATTTATGTAAAGAATTCGACTAAATATTTATAATCTGCGATCTCGACAATCCCCAGATATCGATTTTCATACGAATCAGACCATACATTGCATAACTTATCCTATTATCCAAAACTTATCCATTTTGACGCCACCATTTTGAATTGTTAAATTTGGACTGGATAATGGCAATCTGCAACCTCGATAACCCACAGATACCGATTTTCAGTCGAATCAGATGATAATCGATAAAACCTATCCGTCATGTTGACGACGCCATTTTGAATTTTTAAGCTTTGATCACATGCTTGTTTTCTACTTATCAAGCCTTTTCTTTTAATACCCATATCAAGCGGGTTGTAAAGAAAATGATAATCCGCCATCTTGGGGCGGCGGCCATTTCGAACATATTATAATATTGAGTATACTATTGTATTGTCATCAGCGCTACAAATTGCCAAATTTCATGATGATACAATAATTAGAAGTGGGTGAAATTCAGTTCCTTAGACTTTTTTACTTAGGTACATACATACATAGTTACAGATCGACCTAATAAAAGCGTGTTAAAAATGGATGTTTTTATAATATGAAAGAACTCCTACCCAAAGAAATGTATTCAATTTCAATGAATTTGTTCCAAACTTTAACCACTTAATACACTCTCCTTACAGCGAAAAAGAGGTTATAACTTCTTATTTAAAACTTCATCATGCAGCAACAAATATCCATTATCATTTTCCATACACGTGAATAATGTTTCCATCATAGATTAAGTCCGCTCGCCTGAACGTCTATCTGGTAGATCCACCTTTAGTTACAAAGGACGTTTTCAACATTTTCGAGGCTTATCTTTCCCGAGGATTTATTACCCTAGGCCTTTTCCCGCCTACATGATTTCATTCCAGCACGATATCAGACAAAAAATAAATTTGATTACCAATAAAGAGGCAGTAAATATTTTATCTGTTAAGAAGCTATTAAGTGAGTAATTGTGAGATTTAGATTATATTATCTGAGTTGCAGATCTGATTCATTTTTTATTGCCAGTCTCAATCTAATTAGCTGTCAAGTTTAATAAACCCTTGGATAATAATCTATGTTGGATTAAATATACTTATATTTCCTCCTGTGTTATATATTTTCCTTCTGTGTATATATTTTCCAAAGGGAAGAAGTTCGTTCATGTACATATTTTAGTTGAAATATAACAAGAATATTTGGACTGTAACGTACTAACCCTTAATACCGATAAAACTAAATTTATAACATTCTCCGTTTCAAGTGTAGTATGTGCACAACATAAAATAACAAATAAACCTTGCAACTGCACTACAGACATTGCTAAAGTATCAAAAATAAGTATTTAGTAATATTATTGATCAACATGGATATTTGGTTCCAAGAATTATTAGAAAACTGTTTTGTAGTTTCTGTAATTTAAGATATATTTTGAAGAGAGACGCAGACACTCAATGCCTAAGCTAAATCAATTCTTGAGGATGGCTTATCGATCTGGGGAAGAATGTACGATACGCACTTAAAAATCTTGCAAGTTTGTCAGAATAAGCTTACCTAGACCTATAGTCCATTTGCTGAGTCATCGGACTACTTTCAAGAATCTTGGATTGAAGGAATTGTGGATTCGTCTATGTGTTGGAACTACTATGTGCCAAGTTCCCGTTCATAAAATGGCTGAACGAATTGCAATATGTCTACTTTACACTTCCCAACTGGGTCAGATTGCAGTAGTAAGTAAAAATTGACACTCCAATTGACAGCAATTATTTATCAAAGAGTATTATATTAATGGTTTGACCAACCTAAGTTCTGCAGACTGGTTTAACTTATTATATGACGAATTTTGAACATAAATATATTAACAATTACATTTTTATTTAATACCCATATCCATCCCGACATATTTTTATTCATTTGTATAAAAACCGCTGACCAAGAAATCACTACTCCCACATTCAGATTTTCTATCCAAGTCTCTAACAACGAAAACAATTTGTATGTGGAAATTTATGGAACTTTAATAATATAATATTTAAAATCGGCTACCCCAAAAACCCATAAAACGATATCTCAAATCTGCAGAGAGGTTGGGGTGGTAGTGGGGTTGGGGTGGTAGTGGGGTTGGATGAAGTAAAAAAATTTTTGAGGTTTTTGGTTCTTGTAGAGCTAGGGTGGTCCAAAAATGACTTAATTTTTTATAGAAGGTCTCGATCCCCCCAATTTGTTTCCAAATCCGAAACATTTTTTTGTTTTTCAAAATTTTGAATGATGCCTATGGAGACATGAAGTTTCCCATTTAAATTGCATGGAGAAAAATCACGTCTTGGGATTCTTTGAATAATTTTTAAGGGTTAAGGAAAATCTTGCATTAAATTTATAGGACGTGGAGAGGACTATCCAACGAAGAATTTGATGAATATACATATAGGTTTGTCGTCCCTAACACACCTCCACGATGCCCCGAAAACAACCTGAAGAATTTACATTTTTTGGTTTAAGGGTAGATTTAGTGTAGACCCTGGACAATTATTCAAATAATCCCAAAAAGTGATTTTTCCTCATGCAATTTAAAATGGGAAACTTCATGTCTCCATAAGCACCATTTAAAATCAAAATGTTGAAAAACAAAGAAATACGTACTTACTTTTTTCCGATTTGGAAACAAATTGGGGGGATCGAGACCCTCTATAAAAAATTGAGTCATTTTTGAACCATTCTATCTAAGTATATATGCTAAATCACATTTTTTTCCATCTCCTTTAATAATGAGGTGGGAGTGGTAATTTAATCTAAGTATGGGGGTGGCTAATGCCAAAATTTTTTTTGGGACCTTAGCTTCCCTTGTATATACTATATACCAACTTTATGGACTCTTACCTGTTTGATTTACCTATTTACCCCAATTTACCCCCAATCCTTCGACGGAATAAAATGAAAATGTAATGTAGTTCCAGATCCCGCTAAAGTACATACATTTGAACAAAAAAATTGTTTTTAATTCTTTTGTCGTTTTTGTCGTTATACTATACTTCCACTGGATGTGGAAGTAATTTTACAAAACAAAATTTATTTAATCTAAGTATGTACTAAATACTCCGAACATGAAAGGTAATCTTGACGCAAATTATAGGAGATGGATGCTTCGATGAACTCTGATTTCATTCATTTGCTCGAAAACAATTTTATCCGAAGTTTAGATCATTTAGTGATATTTATGTTGTACATAAACGTACGTTTTCCTAAATCCTAGAACTATTGCGTTAAATGGAGGTGAACCATATATTCACCCTTTTCTGTGAATACAGCAACAACGCTTCTTTGTAGTTGGCGGAATGTTTAATGATGTGTAATTAATAAAATAATCAATTAGGATTAAACTAGTAATCGAATCCAAAGCAAATTCGCGTTTGGTCTATTTCTACTGTATCCTGAGGATTATTAATTTAATTTATGGTATTTATAACTTGTTGTAGTCTTTAAACCCTAACTCCATTAGGAATATTCGTTTGCTGGAAAATACGTATACACATCTAATTTTATACTTATAGTCCAGTCAACGAATGAGTATAGAGGACATGGAGGGGGCAGAATTTTCTTCTTGAGGAATGTGATGGGAGTAGTTAGGAGGCAAACATACTAAAAGTGTCCGGCTCTAGCCCTGCGCCTGCGCTTCGGGAGGGAGGGGGGTTCAACCGTCCTTTCTTCGATTATTCGCTTATAACTTGGAAACGAAAAATATTTCTATGCAAATTAAATTATATTAAATTTCCCACAAGAATGTCTATATTCATTTTCTTCCTATGTGTTATAGTTTCCGAGATATTCGCCAGAGAAAATCGATAATTAATAAATAAATTGCATTTGTAGCAGGCGAATGTTTTTCTGGACATAAGTAGATCCTAATTTGTTCTATACTTGAGTAATATTTGATTAAAATCGGAAACAAAATAAAAAAGTTGTAAGGGTGTCTTTATTTTAAGTGAGTCACACTGTATATTTAAGCAAATGTATAGATTTCGACAAAATATTACGTTAGCAAATACGTTGAGTGTTGTAAAATAAATATTGTTTTGTGACTGTGATTTATTAGTAGACCACGGTAAACCGTTTTGATAGAAAAATTTCAGATACATAATTAATTTATTTATTAATTATCGATTTTCGCTCGCGAATATCTCGGAAACTATGACACATAGGAAGAAAAGGAATATGGACATTCTTGTAGAAAATTTAATATAGTTTAATTTTGCGTAAAAAAATTTTTAGCGTACGACGCATCGTTTCCGAGTTATAAGCGATGAATCGAAAAAAATTACGTTTCCAACCCCCTCCCCCCTGAAGCGGCAGGGCTAGGGGCGGGGACTTTTAGTATGTTTACCTCCTATCTATCCTCAACACATTCCCGAAGGGGAAATTCTGCCCCCCTCCATGTCCTCTACAACTCATTCGTTGACTGGACTATTTGTAGTATACGGTTATTATGCCCCAAATTCGGCAGAGTTATAAAATCAGAAACGTCATATACGAAGTATGATAATCATTATTTTAACAGATGATATCAATATATCACGGTATGAGATAGCAAATATATTAAGATTAGTTTATACATTCGTTAGTTCATACCGAGCAAGATAGTGGAATCAATCAGGGCCTAAAAATAGGAAAACCTCCAATCCCAGCTTACAAGAATGAAGTAATAATAATAGTAATAATAATAAACATCTTTATTGCAATACGTATACAGGTATAATCATACACATCAACTTATGCAAAGGGCGAAGTTTAGGTAGAAAGATAAGGGCGTTGGTGAGTAAGTAGGCGTGGTGGGGGAAAGGAATTATTGGGGAAGGTAGTCCAGATGAACTTAAAAAAAAAAAGAATTTTGGAGAGCTCTAAGCACTTTTTAAATGCAAAAAATAAAATTTTATAAAAAAATTATTTTTAAGAAAAAGCTTTTATTTGAAAAAACTGTACTAAAAAGCAAAAATATTTTTTTTTAAATTCATACACCTGGAAAACAAAAGCCTTGGGGGTGGTCAATTGAGCAAAGTAACTATGCAATAGCGCCATATGACCGTCCCCAAAGCTTTTGGTTTCCAGGTGTATGGATTTAAAAAAATATATTTTTACTTTTTAGTATAGTTTTTTCAAATAAAAACTTTTTCTAATATTTTTTTTTGCTTTTTAGTCTACTTATTTTACAGACAGACAGACAGAACTCTTTCATTTGATACCCATGGCAAGGGAGTCGTGAAGAAAAAGATAATTTGCCATCCTAGTGAGTCCGCTATATTGGATTTAGAATGACGTCACATAGTTTACCGTATATTACTCGTCAAACTTCATGTGATACCCACATCAAGGAGATTGTGAAGAAAAAGATACTAAGCCATCTTGGGGCGTCCGCCATATTGAATTTAGAATGGTTGTCACATGGTTTATCGTATTTTACTCGTCAAACTCTTCCGTTTGATACTCATATCAAGGGGGTTGTGAAGTAAAAGATACTCTGCCATCTTAGAGCGTCCGCCATATTGTATTTAGAATGACGTCACATAGTTTATCGTATTTTACTCGTCTCCTTTCATTTGATACCCATATCAAGGGGGTTGTGAAGAAAAAGGCGATTCGCCTTCTTGGGACGTACACCATATTGAATTTAGAATAACGTCACATGGTTCATCGTATTTTACTCGTCAAACCCTTTCATTTCATACGCATATCAAGGGGGTTGTGAATGAAAAGGCGATCCGCCATCTTAGAACGTCCGCCATATTGAATTTAGAATGACGTCATATAGTTTATCGTACTTTACTCATCAAACCCCTTCATTTGATACTCACATCAAGGGGGTTTTGAAGGGAAAGGCGATCCGCCATCTTGGGACGTCCGCCATATTGGATTTAGACCGATAATGGCTATACTATGTTGCATTGCATTATACTCCAGGCAATAGAGAATATTGCTTGGAAAGAATAGGAGGATTTAGTTTTATAAGCTTACCTTACGTTTTTTGGATCGCTGATTCCGAATTTTTCACTTCCCACCAAAAATTCTCTTCGGAACCCCCTCAAATTTAGAAAAAAAAAAAAACAAAAATTGATCTTTTATTTTTTTTGTTTTTTTTTTCGTTTTAGATAAAAAATTCCCAGATATTCAGAAAGCATATAAAATTTACAACAAAACAGGTCCTTTGACATTTTGACGTACGACGAACGGGAGGGGAGCGAGTGGGTCTCGAAACATGCGCCGAGGTTCATGTTTCGAGGCATGCTAGCGCTTCCCCCATTCATTGAACGTTAAAATGTCAAAGGATCTTTTTTGTTGTAAATTTTGTTTGCTTTCCGAATTTTTCTAAAACGAAGAAAGAAAGAAGATTAAAAAAAAACGATTTTTGTTACTATTTGCACCCCCCCCCCCATGGGGCGACAAAAAGTAAATGATCGCGGAGTCCGAAGGGATATCTTTGTACTTTAGTATGAAGTACGTCCTCAGGAAAGGGCGAAAGGCCAAAAAGTACTCCTGCCCGGGTGGAAAATGTACCTTGAGCCGCCCCTGTATGTTGCCGTATTACTAGTCATTTAATAAATCAGAGGAATGAAATGGTTCTTGATTCGGTGTCCTCTAACATTTATTTTTTTATTAATTTTACCCCATAAAAATTGGTAACTGAAACATAATAATTATTGCTGACAAAAAGTAAATGTCTAATTTAGTAGAGGAAGCATTTTTTGCGAGTATCATTCATCGATATTTTCTAAAGCCTCATATTGCATTATTTAGTGGAATTTATTACGAAGACGTCAAGGGTGTGACAATGAAACCATTCTGTTCATTTTTTTATGTACTTTTCGAATTTAATATTGAAATTAAAAAAAAAACATATACAGGGTATTGTTTTCTTGAAGAACAACAAAAACATTTTTTTTCGAGTCCGAACCTGCATTTTTTTTGTGTGTGGCATAAGTACTTATTCAGGATCACTAGTATATTATATGTGCAAAATATTAACTTATTATTCCATTCCTTTACAAAGTAACAACCAATAGAAATTTTGGCAAAAATACATAAAACACCCTGCATTTCAGCAAGGAAGGCCCAACTAGCTTTTTCTATGGATGATTATGATTACCCTCGGTGTCTTCTATCTGGCATTAGAGCATGTCCGTTTCCTCGTGAAACACCCCGTAGAAACGTTTCTTTTTTGTATTTACTACTAAATTATCAAAATAAAAACCGAAATTTAATCCATAATCCATTTTTTCTGTAGATGATTTACCATAAATGTAATAGAACTATTATTAAATAGTATTAATCGAACCTATAAAAACTGCGTATAAATTTTATAGATGTGCTTAGGAGCAACCCTATAAATACACACAAATATAAATACAGACGTCTATTATGAAAGCGTAGGCAGGTCCAATACATGTCTCTTGACTTTCGGCTTAATGAAAAATTATTTTTATCTGTTTATGAGCGATAGGGGATAAATATTATTTATCATGGTAATTACGGTGTACTGATATGACGAACATGAATGCAACTCTGACGCAAAAGGCGATATTGGTAATATTTTCAAGAAAATTTGATAAGAGCAAATGTAATACAAAAATAGATTGTGTTTATCTACGTAAATCTTTAAGAAATATTCTAGTACTAACCCAGTAAACATTAATGTAACTTTACCTCTCTGAGAGGTAAGATTAATAGAACATTTTTATTTAAAATATTTTACATAATTTTACATAGCATATACGTAAAATAATATCATATTTAAGTCAACATATTAACTTAATTACTTATACACAAGTTTACATATTTGCTACATAATTTTACTTAAAAATGTTTACCTACTTCATTTTACGACATCGAAGTCATGGAACACGTCAGTGTCACGCTCACGCAGCACGCCAGTGTAAAATGATGTAAAATCTAACGTTTGTGTTTTTTTATCATTTTTGTGAAAAATTGTGGATGATGTCTTTTAATAACTTTGATGCAGAACTGTGAACCGTAAAGCGTTGTGACTTTTTTAAATATTATTTTCTTTGGACGTTTTATTAGTGTAGAGGTTAGGTGCAAACATAAACATGCCCTCTTGTTTGCGAATTTGGTGTACATACCTATGTTGGAGGTACACTATTTTCCAGTGAATGACCCAAAAGTAAGTTTGTGTTTTACCGTTTTTATAAAGATATTTATTTAAATGAAACGTAATTTTGTTATAGGTTAGAATTATTTCACGGGCAATCGTTATTCTCGACAGACAATTATAACATTGCACGGATTTTGTTACACAAAAGCTGTATGTTGGTGCTGTTCCCACATTATTAAGTTCAACTGAATCCAGCGTGAGAAGTTGTAATTCAAGGAAACCCAGATCTTAATAGTGACCAAAAGCTTTTGCGAAGTACTATGCTTATTGGTTATTGTTTACCGACATTTTATAGCACCTACTTTGTGTTCATTATTGTAATGTACATATATTTCAAGGTTTTGTATGTGTAAAGTAGGCTAATATTTTCCTGCAATTTTTCTTTTGTTCAAAATTCGCTTCAGCACGTCAAAATACTTCAGAAAAATTAGATCAGAACCTTAGGACAAAACCATTGCCCCTTTTTAGGGGATAAAAGGGGTGATAACCAAAAACTGATAAATTTTTTTTTAATATCAGAATCGGTTTCAACATGTTAAAAAACAGGATTATATGGTTCTGATCAAAAGCGCAGCCCTTTTTTTTTGTCTTGTGATTAATGATATTGCTCGTATCGCCATTAAAAAAATTAATTTGATCATTATAAAACTCCGAAGAAAACTAGAATTGTCTGAACCTTTTTGGTTAATTTTGTTGCAATAAATTAAGACAATTAAGATTTGTCATTATTAAAAATATGCTTTTGGTAGAATTAAATCATCTTGGTAAAGCACATTTTCTTATATCAAATAGCTCTCGGTGAATGTAATAGTATAATATAATTTAATATTTATACAAAAGAAGCTTAAGAAACAGTAACAAATTCGAAAATTGAATCGTTGATTGTTTACTTTTCAGTGGCGTTAATTAACAATTTGTTTATATGACTGTTAAAGAAACCACTTTTATCATGGGGTTCTCACAAGATTGATGCACTCGTCTACAACTTATGCATGAAAAAAGTACTGCTTTACACACTTGTTGCATAAATAAGTAGGTATTTTAAAATTATTTAAAACAATTTTTTGGCAATTATTTAACAAATGCATTTTTTTCACGCTTCACGGCTCCCAACTGGCGTAGAAAACCCCGTTTTTTTTAAATTGTTTCTTTTTTGTGATCTTTTGAAGCATTCTAATAATTTTTAATTGTTTAATTCTGAGAAAAAAAAATTCTTTAAAAAAAATTTAAAATGATTTTAAATAATTTAAAAAAATTGTGGTAACACCACTGAAGAGTAGGAGAAAAATCTACATTCTAAAATAAATTGTTCTATGACTTGATGCACTTAAACAGTCAACGGTTCAATTTTCGACATTGTTATTGTTTTTTTGGCGTTGTTATAAACATTTACACTTTAAATTTGGTGTGATGATTTAATGGGCTTATTTAGCATATTTTTTTATTACATTTTGCAAAAAAAATCTCTTAATTTTAGAGCGAAATTCAAAAAACCAGGATATTCTAAGATCTCTAGAGGCTTTAAAATTAATCAAGAATAGAGACGCAATAGTCATTCACTCCTAGTTGCATTTTCATTCCCCCTTTTTTCGGCAGTTATATAGTATAATCTTAACTTATCTTATCTTATGTTGAAATACTCCAATAGTCCCCAAATCACCATCTCTGGCAGACTAGACAAATCTGATTTTAAATAGCTGGGTTTTAACAGTGTAAACTCAACTTTGAGGCAGACTTTCGGATTGAATGACAGCACTTTGAGCACATCGGTTCATGTTTAAAGCAGTATACTTCTGAAACTTATCGGATCGACCTCAAATTTTCCATTCCATTGGAAACGTGTTTTCGTAAAGTTTTGTTAAAATATATACATTATTATTTAAGCTATCATAAATTGTTTAATAACTTAACAAATTGATCAAAATAGTTTGCATCTAGTTTTCTTCACAATTTAGAAAAGGGATACAAGCTATATAACCAGATTTACTACACTATATAGGGTGCGCCCCTTAAAACTCCCTAGATTTGTAACTTTTTTATTTTCGAAGCGATGACCATGTTGGGCACATCAACTTATAGACATTTTTAAAGCCTTTGAATATCCATACAGAGTGATTATTTTTTTTTTTTGAATGGTTAAGAAAGGAAACTTAATTTCTTTGAATATTTTTTTACCTCACCCTGTACATGGACAGGTTTTAATTAGCTTCAATTTATGTTATTAAAATAAAAAAACTTAAAAAATAAAAAATTTGCAATTTGCTACTTAGTACATTTTAATATAAGTTAGTTTAAAAAAAAAATTATTTTTTGTTACTGTTTTATTACGCTGAATATTGTTTGTGATATGTCTTTTACAGATAAAGCATAAAATTATTATTTACATTCCTTTCAAAGTAATTTAAAAAAAAGATCAGTTTGGAGTGTTTTTAATTCCTTTCTCTAAAACCAAAAAGAATTTCGAATATGACATAATAATATAAATTGAAGCTAATTAAAACCTTTATAAGAAAACATTAACGCAGTTCATGTACAGGGTGAGGTAAAAAAATATTCAAGGAAATTAAGATTTCTTTCTTAACAATTTTTTCAAAAAAAATTTTTTTTTAAATGCTTTAAAAATATCTACAATTTGATGTACCTTAAAAAATAAAAAAATTACAAGCCTGGGGAGTTTTAAATGGTGCACCCCGTATATGAAATAGACTAATATTTAAATTATTTTTACAGGTTGTGTAACTGATGTTCAAGTAGCAAATGTCAGAGTGACGAAGGCTGACCAAAGAACGAGTACAATCAGAAACGACCCAAGAAATGCTTAACACTTATTGTAGATACTTAGTTAGCTTGAATATAGATTAGTTACATAAAAGACACTAGTATTTATCTCTCCTAAATCAACAGTTAATAAAATAAATTAAATTAAATTTGAGCCTTACTAGGAATGCAAGGCAAGGTAGGTATGTGGGTATACATCATTGGAGAAGAAAAAATATCGTATAGCTGCTTTCTAAAGAACATATAGATGACAACGTCGAGGACAACGCCTAATGCCTGGTTTACCTACTGGGATATGCAGAGATTAAGATGGAATTGAAACTTTGTTGATACTAATTAACTTAGTTTAAACTGTCATTCAATTCGAGAATCTTTCCTAAGCTAATATATGTTGATAAATCAGACAACCCTATCTTGCATTATATACTTTTTATCTCTTTTTGATGCAGCATGTATTTGTTTTATGTACCT
Source organism: Rutpela maculata (assembly GCA_936432065.2). Taxonomy (NCBI): domain Eukaryota; kingdom Metazoa; phylum Arthropoda; class Insecta; order Coleoptera; family Cerambycidae; genus Rutpela; species Rutpela maculata. Next base: position 249,803,840 of record OW386286.2, read on the forward strand.
ACCATAATGTTCAAAATAGCACCCTATAGTACTTTTTAAATATTGATACTAGAGAACTGGATTCTTGGAGTTAAATATATGAATATAAATTCCTCATGAATTGTCCGGAAAAATTGATATTCTTTAGGAAATAACTGGAGGAGACATCAACTTTTATTTTTAAGTAGAATACCTCTGAACATTTTTAGAAAGTTTGATAGTTTTATATTTTAAAAATAACCATTTTTTACAAAAAAATTTTCATTCAAAATATAAAACTACTCGGCTCTCTAAATAAGGTATCCGACTTAAAAATAAAACTTGGTGTCAACTTCTGTATATTTCTGTATAACTTATAAGGAACTTTATATATATGTCTAACTTTAAAAATCCAATTGTGTAGTATCAATATTTAAAAAGTGCTATGATATGCTATTTTGAACATACGGTAGGTAGATAAAATATATACATGCTACATCATAAAGAGATAAAATTAGTTACGTATGCTTTACATAGCAAGTGGTTGAATATACATATACGCTACGTCATTTGTTCCATACCGTGAGGTCACAGTGTTACCTCTTCACTATGTAAAAATCATATGCACATGTTGCTGACATTTCGCAGAGTATGCACATATGATTATGCGTCACATTTTACATAGCACGTTACTTCTGCGAAACTTAGTTTACGTAGCATTTACGTATAAGCTATATATTTATGTTTGCTGGGAATTTTTTGTAGGATTTCTCAAAGAGCAAAAAGAATGATGTATGTAAAATAAAATGAGTAGAAGTTGCAGTCGGACAGGGCCGACTACGAATACCTTTTTTATATTACACGAACACGACAAAACACAACTTACTTCAAAGGGCGTAAATTTTGAAATTTTGAAGTGAAATTGATCTGTCACCCACGTAAAGTTTGCGCTCAAGTAAAATTCGCAAAATTCTAATAAAATTTGAATTTCAATAGGGGCATTCTACCATGCTATTGGACATATACAATTATTTTGTCAGGAGTCATTGTGTTCATTTCTGTATTAGGAATGTTTTAACTGACTTATAAAATGCATTCAAATTCATATTTGTTATAGTAGTGTCTTTAAGATAATTTACAAAATTATTAAATAATACAATATTTAATTTATTATTCCGAGTGATGCAAATCCTAGAATATAATTAAACTAGATTGTCTACGTTTCTAGTGTTATAATAGTATAGTTCACTCCATTTTTATACTGTACATAAACAACTCAAAGCTGCCGACTGATAGAATATAAGGGGAGACCGAGGCATGCTTTATTTTTCTACAATTTAAGCTACTGTCAAGTATAATTCCAATTAATTTAGAGTCAGACTTGTAGTTTTCTAGTTCGCAAATAAATATTTAAATAAACATTTTATTTTTAGGAAATGCCAAGAGGCGTTGTTTCTAATTGCGGTCCTGTGTTAAACAAAACACTCACAAGTTTATGCCCACACGCCACATCAGATAGTTGACATAGAATCGCCGATATTTTCTCTCTCACTTAATGTAAAAGTGGAGTAAAGGCGGGAGATCTATTTGCAGACCTATTAATTCCTCTCGCCCCTCATAACGTTGTAATGTTACTAAGACTGCTTCAACTTTACATACTAGTTATTATTACTACGTTATTACTAGTCGCAAAATGCCAATTTAATGTAAATACAAATTATGAAATAACCTCATTGAATTTAAAATTATTTAAAGTCCATAAAAAAATTACCATATACTCAGTTATTACTAGTTCTAGAATGCCAGTTCAATATAAATACAAATTATGAAATAGCCAAAAATTAAAAGATTTTCTCAGGTAAATTATAATTTTTGATTTTTCATACGTTATTGTATTCTTCGCAAATACGAAAACGATCGGTACATTTCTAAAACCGTAAATGTCGCCCGTAGAGAGTACTTATATTAGTGAATGAATTTTGAATTTTAAAAATATCCATCTGTCTGTCCGTTTCTTGTAAGCACGATAACTTAAGAAAGAAAAGATCAATTCTTATAAAACTTGGACGTTAAACAAAATCCATCAATAAATAAAAAAGTTATTAACCATTTAAAATTTAAAATTTTCTTGTTTTGTAGTTGAATGAAAATCTTGCGAAATGTTATTTCCTATAATTTATTTATATGTTCTACTAATGTGAATTTGATAATAATATAATATTCCAAAGCTGAAACATAATTTCTCAAATTAAGGTATTAGACATATTAACAATTTTACAAGTAGCTGATGGTGTTCTAACAGTTTCTGTTTTGGCCTGAAATCCGAAAGTCGCGAGTTCGAAACACAGACGGGTTATAGATGTAGTTGTATTTTTTTTTTACTTTACCAACCAAGTCAGCATAATAAAATTTAAAATATCCAAAAATTGACATAATTTACAAAATAACTGCGAAGAGTATCGTAAACTATAGAATGTGCAACAATTATAAAATCATAATAAGTTCACTAATCGGCGAAGAGTATAACGTCTACTCTAGTTCTTTTGCTGTTTGCGAAATTCTATAAGAAATGTTGTTTACTGTGACTATAAAGAAACAAAGAATAATTAACTTTAAAACATTCTAGTACTAAAACTGAATGTTAATTTAGTACCCAAAATTTTATGGATTTTGGTCCCCTTCAATGCAATTTTATTACACAATACTTACAAATAGGCCATTATAATAATTGTCTCAGATACAATCTGACAGAAAAATAATCAGAGCGGTATCAAATATCCCATAAAGGGCGATGCAAAGGGCAGAAAGGGTTAAATTTGAAAGCACAAGGCACGCCCTTAATAAACATCATCCCGTTCATTAGATTAGATGATTGTTAAAATTTCTGCCGATCTGATTTTCAGCTGAGGCTTTTTAAATCTAAAAGCATTGCCCTTTAATGAGTTACGATTAAGTGAAAATGTCTTGGAACTTGAGCATTGACCGGAAAATAAATTAATCATTACTAGATGCACAAACATTTGTTCATAAATCAATATAAAGATTATTACATTACTTTTAGAAACAGAAAATCATATAAAATATCCATTTTCTGGAGGTGAATTTTATTGCTGGATTTTAGCCAGTTAGTGATTTTTTAAAGAGAAGTTAAGTGCGTAGGAGGGTCGTTAAGACTAAATTATCGGACTAAAAGCTTCACATTTTAGATGTTATATTAAGATAAATTGAGTAATGCAAGGTGGAAAGTAAGAGTAAATGCGGAGAAATCATCTAACAAAAATGGAAGTAGATATATATTATCCACGGCCGATGTCCTCATCTTGACAATAATTATGGAGAAAACTTCATATTATTATACCAGCTGTGCCAGCTACTACGTTCGCGTGGAATTTCTAAATTGAATAAAAAGCTTCTATGTAAACGACGTTTGAGGTAGAATCACCAGGGACATGTACCAAGAGATTGTTTGCTTGACCGACACGGGAAAGAGCCACGTAGAGCTGGTGTGGGAAACAAATTTTTTGGAATATTACAGAACATTCTGGAATATTTCAGAAGGCTCATACATTTTCTGGAATCTTCCAGAATTATCTTGTAGTTTCTGGTATACTACAGAACATTATGGAATATTTCAGAAGGTTCATACATTTTCTGGAATAATACAGAATAGCTGTGCCCCCGACTACGCTCACGTGGAATTTTTAAATGAACTAAAAAGCATCGTTGTAAACGACGTTTAAGGTAGAATCACTAGGGACATGTACGAATATTACAGAAGTTTAATCAGGAATATTTATGCCGTGCAAATACGCTTAGCGTAGAGATAAAACTGTATCTCCGGTTCTACTGAACCGATTTTCATAAAACTTGGCTTAGATTAGGCCGATTTCAATGAAATAAAAACTAAATGTTACTCTTAGCTTAGATAAGTTTACCTAAGTTTACCTGTGAAAACTATTAAAATAGGGTCAGTAGTTTCTGCGTGATGCGCGTTCAAACAAACAGACAAACAGACAAAAATTCCAAAAACTATCTTAATGTACTCTATTATTCATTTTATACCCCCCCAGGTCAGTTTTTTGCAAATATTTTCAATGTACAGACACGCCAACTTTACAGATTTATTATATGTATAGATTCTTTACGCTGATTCTAATTCGAGTGATTAAATACGGTCCTTTACTTTGTATAATAGAGGGCAAGATATGGTACTATCTGCATCCTTTTTAGTTGCGTACAATTATACCTTTAATTGACACATAAACAAAGCTTCTTGGAATAGCAGTTTTGATTTCTTATTTGGCTTATCAGCGTATGGAAGATATTTCCAGCACTCTTGTAAACACACCGCTGTAATGTAGTTCCTCTATCTGTTTAACAGAAAGATTCTACCAAGTACCAAGATTATACACACCCTAGCTTCTCTTATGAAAAACAACATCAACAAACAGGAATACTGAAAGAGCAATGTTAAAAAAGGGGCGTTTTTAGCCCATCCGTGGTAACTAATTTTGGGTGCTGAAAACGAATCCGTCATCCATTTTGGCGAAAAATCTCCGGAACACATTAAAAAACCACCCTTATTTGGGGGTGACATTTGAATTTTGCAGGAAATTCTCTTAAAATACTAAGATTCGATAAATAAGTAGAAGAAGTAAAAAAATCAAATTCACCCTTTCAACCCTCCTCGCCATTCTCTCACCACCCCCAAGAAGGTTGTAAACTACTATAACTGCTATTACTTCATTTCATTTTAGACAAAAATATGGCTTCTGATCTAACAAAATATATCCTTCATTTTTTTTTAATCGATTTATTTTGATGTTTTAAAGAAAATATTAAAAATCGACAACGAGATCACTACGACATAAAAAATTATTCAAGGTCAAAGTTCACAAAAACGGTTTTTGCCAATATCGCGGTTTCTATGGCTCGAAGGCCAATTGAGGTTATTATAAAAATGAAAGATAATGAAATTCTGCACAAAAATTATCTCTTCCATTTTTTATGTACACGAATGGTTTAGACAAAAATGTGCTTCGAAGTTTCCGCGCAAGGCATAATATATATTTTTTTATTTTGATTAAATTTTGGACTTAGGGTTTTTGGACAATTCTGAACAAGTTTCATTAACAAAATTTTCCGATAAAAAAATGCCTAATATGATTTCTTGATTTTCTCCGCATATTTTGGTATCGCAGGTGGCTTTGCATTTGTAGGAGGCGAATGTTTTTCTGGCCATAAGTAGATCCTAAGTTATTCTATACTCAAGTAAAATTTGATTCAAATTGAAAAAAAATAAAAAAGTTGGTGTTACCATTTCAAGTGAAACACTGTAAATATATAACCAATAAATTTTAATGTGCAGATTTAGCAAATACTACTGTATATGACGGTAAATATATATCGATCATCTCATCAAGCACAAGCATGTATTCTATGTATGGACTATATTATGAAATGGAGCATATTATGCCTTGCGTGGAAACTTCGAAGCACATTTTTTGCCTAAATCGTTTGTTGTACATAAAAAGTGAAAGAAATCATTTTTGTACACAATTCCATTATCTTTCATTTTCATAATAACCTCAATTGGCCTCCGAGTCATAGAAAGCGCGATATTCGCAAAAAAACGTTTTTTGTGAACTTTTACCTTGAATAATGTTTTATGCCGTAGTGATATCGTTGTTGATTTTTAATATTTTCTTTAAAATATCAAAATAAATCGATTTCAAAAAAGAAAAAAAAATAAGGATATATTTTGTTAGATCAGAAAAGTCTAATTTCACTGGATGATATATAGTTATTTACATATTAAAAAACAACGGAACACCTCATTGTGTGGTTGCTATCAGAATATCATAATCTGATTATTTCTGAGTACACTCATACGCCTTCTCACCTCTAAAAGGGTCTCACCTTCTTGGGGATATTGATCGGTTTTAATTACAAAAAAAAATCCTAATACACAGCTGGATGTTTTTTTTATCATATTAAGGTGACTTGGCCAATTTAGATCACTCCTGAATATTTCTTACCCCCTTAAGGAGGGGGTGTAAGATATCACTATCCCCTTTAAAAAATGTTGCTTGATTTTAATAGTAAAAAATTATTCAGTTATTTAAATAATTTTTGTTTGTTAGAATCGGAATCTTTTTTTCATTTTATGGCCCCCTCAAATTCCAAATCTACCCACAAAACAGGTGGGAGTAATTATTTTGGGACTTTCGATTCGTTTTTATTACAACAGAGATCCTTCATTACCTCTTCATGGATTTCTATCATAATAGAGTAACTTAGTGCCTTCAAAAAATTATCCCTAAATTCTTATTGAAAATATATATATTAACATATCATTTACCCGTTTTACGGAAGGTGGGGATGTGGCACAGAGATTACTATCTCAGAGGTGAGAAATATTCATCTGAATTGACTAAATCATCTTATTATGATAAAAAAACGTCAAAATGGGTGATTAGGGATTTATTTTGCAATTAAAACCAATAACTCTAAAAAGATAAAATCCACCACCTTAATTGGTGGGGATGGGTGTAAGAGCATTCAGAAGTAATCACATTATAACCTGATAATAGCCATTTAACGAGGAGTTTTGGTTTTTTAAAATGAATAAATAACCGTATATTAGATATTGTAACTTACACCGTTCTTGGTGAAGGGTGAGGGAAACCAGGGGGAGGGGGAGGGTGAATTTAGAATTTTTGCTTCTTTTTCTACTTACCTATCGAAACTGAGTATCTTGAAAGAATTTCCTGCACTAAAGAATAACTTTTTGTTGCAAGTTCTTATATCAATTTCAATGCCACCTCTAAATAAGGATTGTTTTTTACTGTCTTTCCGATATCTTTAGTCAGTTCGGATGACAGATGCGTATTCAGCACCCCAAAATTAGTAAAAAAATATATTTTCCACACTTTACCACGGACGGGCCAAAAAAGTCCTATACCACCTCCTTAGAGAGGAGTGATCTGAATTGGCCAAGTCACCTTAATATGATAAAAAAACATCCAACTGTGTATTAGGATTTTTTTGTAATTAAAATCGATCAATATCCCCAAGAAGTTGAGGAGGCGTATGAGTGTACCCAGAAATAATCAGATTATTACATTCTGATAGCAACCACACAATGAGGTGTTCTTTTTTTTAATATGTAAATAACTATATAACAGTTATAGTAGTTTACAACTTTCTTGGTGGTGAAAGAATTGCGAGGAGGGTTGAAGGGGTGAATTTGATTTTTTACTTCTTTTTCTATTTAGTTATCGAAACTTAGTATTTTAAGAGAATTTCCTGTAAAATTCCAATAAGGGTGGTTTTTTAATATCTTCCGGAGATTTTTCGCCAAAACGGATGACTTATTCGTTTTCAGCACCCCAAAATTAGTAAAAAAAGATGACTTCCACACTTTACCACGAATGGGCCAAAAAAGCCCTTTTTTTAACATTGCTCTTTATTACTCCTATATAAAGATAGAGTCCCGGTGGTATAGTGTAAGGAATATCGTCCGGAGCTCTATCCTTTCTTGTCTTTATTGAAATATTGTTTGTAACCTAATTTGTAACGTTTTAATCTTTGTAGTCAAGTTCTGACCGACGTGCGGCATTTCTATTGTTCGACAGCAAACCAATTTGTGGAACGCGTGTCGTCGTCGAATGCGGCTAGCGATTCCAGAGGCGGGTAGATTTTCTCGGAAGTCGGGTGTAGCAGGTATAGTTCATCTGTTTCAATTAGTGCCTAAGATGACAATTTTAGTCTTGTTCTATTGTTAAAATAGTAAACTTGCATCCTGGTGAATTTTTAAATCCGCAATTACAGCAGTTAGTTTTGAATTTGTTGTAATATTTTCAAAAGGGAAATGAAAATGGTGGACCCTTATTGTCAATAAAAGCTGTTCAAAGGCGAGTGGGTGAGGCTTTAAAAATCGATGAAAAGACTGTAAGAAAAATAGCCAAAAACGACCAAGAAAATGTTGAACCTCAAGCTTCAGTTAAACGGAATCGTAAAAAGTCCAAAACAGAATTACCCGATGCTGTAAAATATGAAATAAAAAATGTTATTCCCCCTATAGGTCTGATCATAAACATATTTTTTTGGCTATCCTTTTAGAAGTGCTTAAATGTAGAGCAATAGTTGATATTGGCTCTACCAGTTTATATAAATTGATTAAAAATTAGGCTTTTCCTTGAAAAAAGATGACAATAGAAAAGTACTGTGTGAAAGACCACAAATTTATCTAAAACGGCTAGAGTTTTCACGCAAATACGTAAAAAATTTGAAAAATAATGACCCCAAAGATGTAGTGTTCTTAGACGAAACTTGGATCTTTAGCAGAGGAGGAGTAAAACGTTCTCTGCAAGATGATTCCAGTAAATCGAAAAGGCGTTGTACAGCTACAGAGGTAAAAGATTTATAGTTGTCCAAAGAACAAACTTGGACAAACCTGGTTAAAAGTCAAAACCATTAATTTCAGTGATACCGCATTTAAAGCCGAATTGGTCCAAATAGCTGGACCTAACAGAATAGAGCAACACTATGTTGTCGACAATTTAATTAGAGAGTATGGACATGAAATACTGCGGCTCCCACCATATCACTGTCAGTTCAACCCAATAGAACTTGTCAGGAGTATTACGACAAACACATCGGGAAAGATGGTTTTAGTGACGAAGCCGTTCTTGCTATATGGAATGAGGCTTTATCACAAGTGTTTAGCTCAATTTGGTCCAAGTGTGTAAATCATACAAATAAATTGATCGAGAGGTTCATACTGAAGAAGTTATGCCACTCATTATAAGTGTTAATAATGAAAGCGATGATGAGGACTCGGAAGAATTAGACATTGACGAAGAAAACTAAATTTATTTGTTTATCTTATACTAGGTATTTATATTTTACTGCCATATTTTTTTTATATAGGGTTTGGAATATTTAGTATTAAGTATATATTTTTATTTTAAGATTACATATACTTATTTCACAAAATTCTGTTAATGAATAAAAAAGATTTAGCTGCAACTATTTAAGTATATCACTATAAATTTACAATAGATGTATTATATATGCTTATAAATTCAATTTCCTTTAAATAAATCTAATTAAATACATCAAGTAAAATATACAACAAAGCGACGCCACTGTGCATTCAAAAACACCAACATGCCTACGGCATCTTAATTCAGATGTTAGTGACGTCACACCGGGACTCTATCAGCGAACAGACTTCATTTATTGTGCACTGATAGGCTGTTGTTAATCGAGAAATTTTGTATATAAAGGTACTGAGGAAGGCTGAGTCTCCTTGGTTGTCAAATATGTTCTTCGATACATTTCTGAGAAAACCATTCATGGATGTAATAGGAACGTAGTAGAAAATATAAATGGCCGTGTGCATTCTCATGTAGATGAAACGCGTCAGCATAAAATTCGAATGATAGATCGGCTTGCACACAAAACACTTCCAGCTTTATAACGCGTGGTTATATCCCGTTAAAAGTGTTAATATTAAAAACAGAATTGAATTACGTACAAATATATTCGAAGAATAGTTATTAAAAGAGAAAAGACTAAAAAAATATATAAATTCAAAAATTCAGTCCTATACTTTCCTATTTTTGGTGTAAGCTAATTATATGTAATGGAGCATTTTTAGACGACTTTTTTGTAAATATTTCGTGCAAAGACGAGATTACCTTCCCCCCTTGTTTTCGAGGGTGATGAACACGATGCAAGTGGTGGGAGAAGTTTTTGACCGCCCCTGAAACGGCCACCCTATTATGGATCCCTTTATGTTTTCATATATAAACGGATCTGGAGAGTGATTTATCGACGGGTTTTACTTAAAATAACATGGAATGGGGTTATAGAGTAAGTGGAATCCAGACAGCAGGCCTAGGGGGTTGATTAAATCTTCCCGAGGGGTGGAAAATCATTTTTTTCCAAATGATTCGGTTCAAACGCCTATCCCCGGGGTCGCTCCTCATCCCTCAAACGGACAGAAACTACACCTCACTCGCCGTTTGAGGGATGAAGAGGGGTTGAAGCTAAAAATGAATATTTTTCCTGTGATCAGTGACCCCAAGAACGCAGGGATACGCATTTGAACCGAATCATTTGAAAACAATGATTTTCCACCCCTTGGGAGAGTTTAATCAAGCCCCCCTAGGCCTGCTGCCTAGATTCCACTTACTCTATATATACTTCCATATTATTTGAAGTATAACCCGTCGAAAAAATCACTCCTCAGACCCGTTTATATATGAAAACATAAAGGGATCCATAAAAGTATAGCCGTTTCAGGGGGTTGCGGCGCGGCGGTCAATAACTTCTCCCACCACTTGTATCATGTTCAGCACCCTCGAAAACAGGGGGGCAGGGTAATCTCGTCTTTGCACAAAATATTTACACTATTTCTGCCTTCATTACATAGACCATATGCTAATTCTGAATTTTGAAGAAGGATGTTTAACAAAAAAGAAATGCAAAGTTCTTTCTTCTGCGATCATGTCAAGTAATCCATTATTTCCAATTTTCAGCGTAAAATGAGATTCTTGATTACACTACTGCAATAAAAATTTTGTTACACCAAGCGACCCAATAAATTAGACAGTAGATATAAAAAATTATATTACCTTTTCTATCAATTGGTATATAATTTGAAAATGATATTTAAATAAAGCCGTCAGAAGCGTGCATGGAAAAAGCAGTACAAGTGATTCCATGAGAATTTATTTTTAACAGTAGTATATTGAAAACCCAACACTTTTCACCTATTTCTTAATCTATAATATCATATAATTAACAAAAAATATATAATAATAGTAAAGTGAACAAAAAACATGTAATAGAAAATAAAATAACTACATTGTAGTACCTACCTAAATATTGAAAATAAATTTTAAAGTAAATAATATTATTGCAACATTCTACGCATGAATTTTCTGCATTTCAAATTTTTTAAAAAACATTTCCAGTTTTGTCCACAAATTTTGCACTTCTCATTTTGTGAAGTGGTCCACAACGGTACCCATTTATGGTTATCTATAATCCATCCCCTTTTGTATGGACGTAGGTATATTAGTCCTATGATTGACAGAGCACATCCTAAACAAATCCTGCTTGATAAATACATCTAATGATGTGAATTGACAGAACATTCGTTGTTGGGGGGTAAATTCTCAATCGTCTGTATTGCATTTTCTTATTTTCTTTTAGCAGTAATTTTGTTTGTATTTATAGTACATTTTAACACGACATATGAATAAATTTCTTATTAATAGTAGGTACGAATAAATGGTACCACGGTACCAATATGGTTCCATTAAAAAAAAAATAGTTTTGCCCCAAAAACCATTTTGATGAAATTTATTTGCTCATAAATCACGTAATTTAGTATTTTTGACGGGATTTCGATTTTTCTAGCATTATACGGGTCATTTAATAATATACAGGGTGTTCCATTTAAAAATCGACCGGCGAAACCGTAAGTGAAAAAAAATCACTTATATGTCAAAAAGTGTCGCTTATTGTGTACCTATATAAAATATCTCAAATTTCAATCATTTTATCTTCAAAACTAAAGGACAAATGGGAGTGTACCATGATTCTGTTACATCCGGTATATGTCAATATCCACATCATCTTACACATTTCTATATTAGTTATAGGTTTTAGAAGTATGTTTCTGCGCGTGTTAGATCCTGAAATAAATCTATAATATTTACATCAGGATTTTTATACGGGATCCAGGTGCAACTAATTCTACCGTGCGGACCAAATTTCTAATTAATATCCAAAAACAGATTGGCCTATAGAAACTAAAATTATTCTTGGAGAAAATGGAAATGACTTTTAGATTTTATTAAAAGAAACTCACCTTTTTAATATATTGTGTAGTCATGTTGATAACGATTTCTTTATACTGTGGTTCTGGAAGATGGTTATCAATATCAATGACCAAAATCTTCAGTGCCCTGTTAATTTCTCTGCGGCTTCCACTCGTTCGTCCACTTTTTGCTTCGATGTTGCACGTCACATTTGCCGTTATGGTATTTTTCACTGGAAGGTTGAGAGGTCCAGTAGTTCCAATTGACCAAAACGTTAGCTCTTGGGAAGGAGGGATGAAATGAATTTTATCTGAAACAAAGACAAAATAATATAATAATAATAATAAAGAGACTTAATTTTGTAGTATCGTAATATACAATACTTATTATGAAGATGAGAGCGAAGTCTAGCCGAAGCTACTCTACTTAACCCTACTACAGGAAAAATACGAAGTCAAATAAAATTAAAAATATGAATATTAAAATATAAAATACAAGGTAAACTTCGAATGTAAACAGAACAGATACAGAACATATATGAGAGATAAATATAACAAGAACACAAAGGTATAAAAAAGAGAGAGAAAGAAAATATTTTTTTTTACTCAATATAATTATAGTTACGTTTATAATTTAACAATATTTAAAATGAAAAGAACTGATCAGCTGTGAAGGAGATAAACATTAATTTAATTAATCCTAGGTAAGAAATTTTTGCTTAATTTTAATACGAAAGTGTTTAGGGAAAACGTTTTTAATGCTTCATCAATACTATTGTATATTTTAACTGCATTAAATGTAAAAGATCTGGTGAGAAAGGTTAAATGAAAACGAGGCATTGATAACTCACTAGAATTTCGAATATTAACAATCATGAATATCGCGTCTAAAGACCAACTTTTCACGTAGGTAAAGTAATATCATTTTCTGATCTGTGCTTACAGAAATTTGAATTTGAAGTTCGTCATATTTCTATATAATTCTATAAAACAAATAACATGATATTTTTGAACAAAAACAAGATAAAAAACATTTTTGCTTTTATCTTCATACTATGTGAACATCTTCTGTAGTCAAATGTGCGAGAAAATTATCTACAACTATTTATTATTTTAAGTGTGTTATTATTATAAATGGGTAAGTATATTATATCACGACAAAAATATTTGAGTATCATCGTAGAATGATACATAAATCAATTCCATAACACGCCAATAATAATACTAATAATAATAATAAAGTTAATTTAGGGAATTACAATGTGCTACGCTAGTTGTGCCATGTACAAATATTACAGAATATTAGTAATAAACAAGATATAAAAGAAATAAAATGTAAATAAACAAATGTTTAATAAGGTAATTATAATCACCGTAAATAAACAGTAATCACTGAAGCAGTAGCGGTAGTACTGCTTGTTTACGATGGGTTTATTTTATGTGACGTATACAGGGTGTCCCGTAAATAATGGATAATCCTGAAAAAGGTAATAGGCCATGCCATAACCTATCAGAATATCACAACTTGACCTTATTGAAAACCTTACGGTTTTCGAGATATGGGCATTTTTTTGAAATTTTGAAAATTTCTACTCTAGGATAGTATTTTGCATGCCACTACCACAAAGTAAGGATTTTTTCATTCTATTTTTTGGTGGGTATTCTAGAACAGTTGTGCTATCAAACGTGTATGGGAGATTTTATATAACGACGACGGTATTCTGAAAAAAAAAATGTATTTCTTAAATTTCGGTTCCACCAAGATTCCGTCTGCTGACTTTGACGTTTGATGGTGTAAAGAAAAGTGCCAAGCGAAACTTGCCACTTATCTTAAAAACTTGCCCACTTATTATTATATTCGAAAATGTTTAAAAATTCTGATTCTTCCTGTTAGAAAAAAAGATATAGCTGTTTGAGTAGTGGAGGAGCAAAATTTATCAATTTAAAATTTTTAACAAGTAAGCCTTGTTTTTAATTGCATAACGTGAGTATGCTAATATCCATGCTATTTACGGCAAATGTTTAGGCAACGCCAGTGCATCCGCTGTGCGTTATCGAGAATATATTCTAAAATATTTTAAAATTCTGAGGTAAGAGGACGAAGAAAGATCGAAATAAAATAAAAAGTAATTTCACCTGCATTTATTAAACATTATTAAAAATGAAATAGTCAAACAACTTATAATAAATGTTTGAATTGCTCTCCTCTAGCTCAGATGCAGGCTCTGCACCTTTTAATAAAGGAACGTTTTAAATGGCGTGAATATCCGGATCGGCTGATTTCTTCAGCGGCTACTCCCAAATTACTTAGGGATTGAACGAGTCGGAAGTACACTTTTTCTTTCATGCATTCTTCGTAAAAAAATCTGAAGGATTTAGGTCTGGTGGCCACAGAATTGGAGCTAAGTGACCAATCCATCTTCCTGGATATTTCAAATTTTGGTATTCTCTCTCCCATAATGTGCAGGGCATCCGTCGTTCTGTAACCACATTGTCAGCCTCGATAAAGGAAAATCTTCTAGTAAGACCGGTAGGTTGTTTTGAAGAAATTCCAAATAATTCTCCGACGGTAATGTTGGTGGCAGTTCGAATGGGCCTACCACTTGACCATTTAGGATGCCTGTCCACAAATTTACTTTAAATTGGTATTGTGACCGATCTTCCCTCATCAAATGGGGATTTTCAAACTGCCAACTATGCAGATTGTGTACAAAGCCATCTCTTCTGTACAAAGATTCGTCAGTTCACAAAATTTTATTTAAAAAATCTGGATCCTCTTGTATCATCCACAGCATTCGCCGGCAAAATACCTCTCTCAAGGGATAATCTCTGGGTAGTAGAGTTTGCACACGTTGTACATGGAAAGGATAGAGTTGGTACCGTTTTAAAATCCTATATCCTATGCACCGTTGTTTTAGATACGCCAGTGCGTCGTGATATGGTACTCACAGAAGTAGATGGATCGTCGTTAATTTCATCAAGCACTTCGTCGTCGAAATCTTGACGAGGTTTTCCTTCACTGGCACCACCAATACCACGAAGATTAGAAATCCTTCCCTCGCAGTACACATTATGTAGTCTAATAAATACACGATAGTCAGGATGGTGCGCGTTCGGGTACCTTTCTCGATAACGCACAGCGGATGCACTGGCGTTGCTTCGACATTCGCCGTAAATAGAATACATATTAACATACTCACGTTGTGTATACTGTATACTAAGCATTGTTGTTCTCAACAAGTTCCAATACTTAAGTCCAGAGAAATGCTAATTCGTTATATCGACAAACAAACAAAGTTTGAATCGGTAACACCACACGTACGAAATGACATGCGTCACATGCAATTAAAAACAAGGCTTACTTGTTAAAAGTTTTAAATTGATAAATTTAGCTCCTTCACTACTCAAACAGCTATATCTTTTTTTCTAACAGGAAGAATCAGAATTTTTAAACATTTTAGAATATAATAATAAGTGGACAAGTTTTTAAGATAAGTGGCAAGTTTCGCTTGGCACTTTTCTTTACACCATCAAAGGTCAAAGTCAGCAGATGGAATCTTGGTGGAACCGAAATTTAAGAAATACATTTATTTTTTAGAATACCGTCGTCATTATCTAAAAACTCCTATACACGTTTGATAGCACAACTGTTCTAGGATACTCACCAAAAAACAGAATGGAAAATTCCTTACCTTGTGGCAGTGGCATGCAAAATACTATCCTAGAGTAGAAATTTTCAAAATTTCCAAAAAATGCCCATATCTCGAAAACCATAGGGTTTTCAATAAGGTCAAGTTTTGATATTCTGATAGGTTATGGCCTGGCCTATTACCATTTTCAAGATTATCCATTATTTACGAGACACCCTGTATATATTACACAATAATACACATTGGTTAGGTACTTAAATAAAACAAATACTTCATTAAGGCAAACTCAATACCATTTGAACTCAAATACTGAATAAAGTTATAAAATGTCTGTATGTATGTGTGTAGACCGCTTCTTGTAAATACGATAATTTCTGTTAATTTTATTTTGATACATATATGAGATAAATAGCAAGGTAGAGTACTCCCCATTGAAATTGTACCATATTCTTCATACAGAGTGATTAAGAGAAGTGCATATAAACTGTTATGGTCCGGGAGATAGCGTCATTATAATCACATCATTTCAACAAAGCTCATTTTTTCAGTACAGGTTGTTTTTTCATTGCTTATCGAAGAATCGAGTGTCAGTTACTTCAATCGCGGAGATTAAGGGTGTGGGAGTCTGCACATCCGGTAAAATAATTTCGTTTTTCGCGCCAATCCAACAAGGCTACTAAACTATAAATAGTTTGTTTATGTAATATAAATGAAAAGAAAAATGTGTCAGCTGCATAGGGTAAGAAGCGAAGGTTGTCAGCTGTCCTAGTTAATATGTGTGAAAAACACATGAAAATTCCTTATTTCAACAAAGCTGAAATTCATTTATATTATAGTTTACGTTATAAAAAAACAATTAAAAATTGTCAGCTGACAATACCATGAGACAAAACCTGTCAGCTAGACCTTTTAGGTGTACCACAGCGTCCAGGCGCTCACCGCGCGCGGTATCTTTAATACTCCAGATAACGTATTATTTCATTTTTTTAACCACCCGATGATCAATTTCAAGTTTCTCTCAACACAAACTAATGAAGTACTCTATTTCACGCCTGCTGATATTGTTTTTCTCATATAAAACTTGAAATAAAATCATATTTAAGTAATACATTTATCGATGCTCAAATGTATTTGAAACAACAGGAGGCATGTTTTTTAATACATAACATTTCTCAACACCCACCTGAATTTTACTGGTCTGAAGGAAATTGTTTGTCATATGTACGGTTCTAAAAGAATCAAGAATATTAATCTCGTACGCGCAGCTACTTTCATGAAGGCGTATAATGTCAATCAGAAAGAAGATGTCTCGAAGATTGACCAAAATTTCGAAGGATCTAAGTTACCTCCATGTAAGACATAATTGAAACAGCATTTTTTGCGAATTTCTTACATTGCTCAATTGTGGAGTCATGCACATATTCATACGCCAAGTTTGTCTTTACCAACTGATTATGGATGGGAAGAACACGATGAGAAGTATATTTTCAAGTGGTTTCAAGGTGATCAATTACCGAAAATTAAAAATATCATAAATGGTATTCTATGCATATAATCTTTTATTTTTACATGAATTCTCTTTTATTCACTTTTCAATATTTTTCAGCAGATATTTGTGAAGACGAAAATGAGAACGATGACGCTCGAGAATCTGAGGAAAATCTAGATTTGGAAGACCATACAGATAGCACTTCCGAAAAGGACGGTAATTTAGAATACAGCAGTGAGAGTGATTCAGATGATAATTGATTTATTTTATTCGTATTGAATGTGCCAAAATAATACAAATATTAAGATTTTTATTTTGATTCTCATTATTCAATCCCCACTATTCTCAATCAATAATTGCAATCTCTACGTA
Organism: Rutpela maculata; assembly: GCA_936432065.2. Lineage (NCBI taxonomy): Eukaryota > Metazoa > Arthropoda > Insecta > Coleoptera > Cerambycidae > Rutpela > Rutpela maculata. Next base: position 249,821,148 of record OW386286.2, read on the forward strand.
TTTTCTAATATGTATGTCTAATATTTCATACAAATATGATTTTCTTTCAAGTCTCATACGTTAACTGGGGCATTAAAGTACAGCGCGCGGTGAGCACCTGAACTCTGCGGTACACTTAAAAGACCTAGCCGACAGGTTTTGTCCCATAGTATTATCAGCTGATACTTAAAGGTACGTATTCATACAAGAACGAAGGCGAAAGAACGGTTACAAACGAATTCGTTCGGGTAATGTGTACGTACTAACAAATGCCACCGATCGCGTTCGTTCGTCTTCGCCAGGTTCCCTCACTGGGCGGTACATCAAAGTAAATTCGGGAAGAATTCGTTTGGCCTATTTTTTAGTGTGTACGGCTTTTAAGAACTATTCGTTTATTCGGTGTTCTGAACGGATTGATTTTGTTTTAATTTATATTAATAATAATTTTAAATCAACAACGATGGAGTGGAGTAATTCTACTTCCATACAACTCATCGAATTATATCGAGAACATGAATGCCTATGGAATCCTGTTCACAACGACTTCTACATTTGAACAAGGAAGTCATCCACCAACGTTTTTTCTTTCTCTGCCTAGATGCTTCACTATCACTAATAAAAATATAAGCTGCACTTGCAATAATTATTGTCTTCGTCCGACGCCATTTTTTTAAAAAGAATGCGTATATACCCGCGAAAATAAACGAATGACTGAGAAACCATTCGTTCAGAGGTCTGTGGACACAAAGCAAACTTTTACTGAATGCAGAACGATTTCGGGCGAATCCGTTAGATCGAATTCATTCGCCTTCGTTCTCTGTATGAATACGTACCTTTAACTGACACAGCTTTTTTTTATATCGCAAACTCATATAAATGAATTTCAGCTTTGTTGAAATAACGAATTTGCATACATATTGACTAGGGCAGCTGACAACCTTCGCTCCCTACCCTATGCAGCTGACACATTTTTTTAATTTATATTACATAAATAAACTATTTATAGTTTTGTAGCTTTGTTGGAATTGAAAAAACAAAATTGTTTTACCATGCGCAGCCTAGCACGCTCTTAATCTCCACGATCGCGTCAGCTGACACCTATTTTAGTTGTTTTTCGAAGGAAAACTAACATTAAAAAAACAAAGAAGTCGTGTTGAAATGACGCTACCTCCCAGACTATTACGTTTTACATTGATTATTTCAATATAATTTCGTAGCAAAAAGTTTTTGATTAAGCACACAAACATACGAAGATAAACAAAATGTTGGAAACTTTAATATACCGCATGTCTCTCAGATTCGAACAAACTTTGTATAGGTTATGTGATATATCGATTTGACTCTAAAATGTTATTAAGGTATTTTTAATAAGACCATTACGGAACGAGTGAAAGTTGCAGTTGGAAGTTGCCAACTGTGTGTACTTGTTTGCACAATGAATATGAAAGAAATTTTGCTTTATGCTTAATCGCAGTCGCACCACGTACAGGAGAATTGTACTGTACTCTATCAAAACGTTAATGAAATCGGAGTTGGCCACACCATATTAAAAGTGAAACTTTGAATAGATATACATAAAAGCTTCACGTGATACAGGGTGATTCAAAAGAAAGTACATTAAATTCAACTGCAGGGTGCCTCAGATATGAAGATTTTCCTAATAAAATTTTTTCCTACTGCGCCTCCTAAATGAGTTACAGCCCCTTAAAATGGATGCCTGGCAAGCAGCTTTCTCCTAACAACCTTCAAGCGGATTGACGTACGATGATCACATTGTGGATCCTCTATATTAAAAACCGTGCGCAAGTAGTCTATGTGAATAGAACAGAGAGCAACAAATACCTAATAAATGCCGATGTACCACAAGGCTCCATACTGGGGCCATTTATTTACCTTGTTTTTGCCAACGATCTTGCATTATACATTCAAAGCAAATACAACGTTTGCATTACTTGTTACGCTGATGATACTAACTTTTTAATTGTTCAAAAAAGTCCCGACGCAGTAAAAAATATATCGAAAGATCTATACAGGGATGTTATAATTTGGTCAGAGAAAAACAGGCTTACACTAAATAAAGCAAAAACAACTACTGTATCATTTAGGTACAACATCGAGCAAAACCCTAACGACGAATTTTTAGTAACAGATTCTGCTAAAATCTTGGGTGTTATGTTCGACAGAAATTTGACGTGGGCTGCTCACATAGATAGTTTGTGTGTGAAGCTCGGTAAAGGTTGTTACGGTATGCGTAACTTAAAAAATCACTGCGGTAAAGGTTCTCTATTGACATTTTATTACTCTAACATACATTCCCATCTACGGTATGGAATTATGTTGTGGGGTTTGAGTACTACCTATGTTCGTCGGGCATTTATTCTGCAAAAGCGTGTCATTAGGACTATGGAGAGTTTACATCCCCGAGAATCATGCAGAGAATCCTTTAAAGCCCTCAAAATATTAACTCTGCCTAGTATATATATTTATGAAATATGTTGTTATGTTTTTAAAAACAAATCAACTTTCCTTATCAACCAAACACACCACAATTATCAAACTAGATTCAAAGATCAGCTAATTCCTCATCAGCATACAACAGCAATATATCAAAAAAGTGTGTTTTACAACGGATGTAAAATTTATAATCATTTGCCCATTGATTTAAAAAATTGTAAAAGCCTATTTACTTTTAAAAAGAGGATAAAGAATTTACTAGTTGAAAAGTGCTTGTATGATGTTAATGAATTTTACTCAGTCTGACTATTTATATATTTATGTGTTTATTTATTTATTGTGTTTTATACTTTTGTAGTTTGTTATTATGTACGTGTTGTCGCTTATACAATTTTACATGTATTTTATTCTATATTTTGTACTGTATTATGCTTATGCATATTAGCTCAGATTTTTGACGCACTCCTGAGTTACTTGTATGGTTATTAACTAATTGTACTTGTGATTGGGAAATAAAGGTTATTATTATTATTATTATTATTATTTCTTTTGATGCACTACATTCTCATTAGAGCAAGTTCATACTGATATGCAAGATGTGTCCTATACAGGGTAAAGGTAAAGTTTAAGGTTAAATATTTTTTGTCTTGTGTCAAATTAAGAATTTTGATTATTTATCGAAAATCTTATTAACAGCGAGTACACACTAGGCGTTTTGAAGCGCGCGCTTTAACAACCAAGGTGGCCTGAGAAGGTGTATATATTCAAGCGCGCGTCAGACGTGCGTTCTCAGATTCTGGTTTGAACGCACGTTAGCCGCGCTCTTCCAGATGCATACACCGCTATTGTGTTGTACATTGGATTGCGCGCTTTCATATCGAGTGAACGCACACCCACCATTACAAAACGCTCATTGAACGCCTTGCTAAGCGCGCTGTGTGTACGCTACCGACGCGTGCCAAACGCCAACGCCAAACACCCAGTGTGTACTCGCTGCAAAGGACACCGCACGTTTTATAGGTAAATTGGTGACCTGTCAAATTTAATGAATTTTTGGTATGTTGTAGTTCAGCTGATTCTAAACAATAAGTTCCTTTGGCAAAACTTCAAATTATGGACAGTTTCTCCGATAGATGGCTCCAAAGTCTGAACCTACCACTTGATACTGTATCAACGATTTCTCAAAACGTACTCCAGGTATTGAAATGATAACTCCTGGAAATGAATAACCAGACTATTTACCAATATTTGATCTTAGATTGATGTGCCTGCACTTTCGGTTTTGCCGGAAGTGGCGTCAAATCACGTTTTTCGAATGCACAACACCCGTTTACCTCAATTTAATACATCATAAACATAAGTAGCTTCATTAAAACTCACTATCTTAGTAAATAAGTAAGTAACGTACGTTGATTGATAGAACATTGATGCTAGCTTGATACCGGATATATCATAATCTTGGTACAAAACAAAGTTGATTTTATTTTTCAATATATAAAATTGCAGTTTTGTCTAGTCAATGAAAACTAATTATCTGTGAGACCTTTAAGTAGATTAGACAGTTTTTGTTTTTGTTTTGTTTAATATATACTTATTTTAATCATTCATTAACAGAAATCAAACAAAAAGAAACTTTATTTCAAATTAATTAACAAAGAACAGCATTCCATTCCTAGTACGATGTCAAAGCCAGCCAGATAGACGGTGCGAGGCGCAATGAAAGGCAGGATGATTAGATTAAAAACACTTAAAAAATGAACACAAGCTCCATGCACAGCAAAACGAACAAATTGTCTATAAAATGAACAAGGTATATAGAAAAACTAACTTAAAATAATAATTAATGCATGCAAACAGCGCTATTGTAAATATAATATAAAAAGTATAAAGTATTTTTGTTTAAATTCCTCTGCTGTTCAAAAAGTACTAATAATCATTCTAAAATTGAGGCAGTGAATAGGGATTTAAAATAACAAAAACAACGATTAAGAATATAAGTTTCGTGTAACTATAAGTAATTCATTTAAATCTAGTCTAGTCTCTAAACTTCGATAACGTCCATTGCGTCACGGTCTTCAGCATCTTCAATTACCTTTAAGCATCGAAATTAAAAAAAAGTAAGTCATTCTTATTATAAAATCTAACATGCCGCACGTAGGATTTATTTACTGCGTGAAAAAGGTTTAGTTAACTTGAAATCAAGTTTTGTTTGGTTAGATTTTTATTAATGAATGATTAAAATAAGTAAATATTTAAAAAAAATAAAAATAATCATTTATGTAATTTTTGCTAAAAATAATAAAGTTTAATGTATTATAAATAAACAAAAACTATCTATTCTACTTAAAGGTCTCACAGATAATTAGTTTCCATTGACTAGACACAACTTCAATTTAATATCTTGAAAAATAAAATCAACTTTCTTTTTTGTACCAAGATTATGATGTACCCGGTATCAAGCTAGCATCAATGGTCTATCAATCAATGCACGTACTTACTTATTAGTGAATTTTAATGAAGCTACTTATGTTTATGATGTATTAAATTGAAGAATTAAGATCAAATAATGGTAAATAGTCTGGTTATTCATTTCCAGAAGTTATCATTTTAATACCTGCAGTACTTTTTGAGAAATCGTTTATACAATATCGAGGGGTAGGTCCAAACTTTGGAGCTATCTATCGGAGAAACTGTCCATAATTTGAAGTTTTGCCAAAGGAACTTATTGTTTAGAATCAGTTTAACTACAACATATCAAAAATTCATCAAAGGGTATAGCCGGATAAGCATAGTGAAAAATGCCCCTGAGCCAAATTGGACTTTGCATACATGGCTTGTTAGCTCTCTATTAATAAACAATTTCTGCTGAGTTTTAAATCCGTACCCCTACGGTTGGACCAGTTATAGAGGGAGACGTGATTTTCAGTTTCTATTTAATTTCGCTTTTCCTGTTGCATTGAAAATTCTGAAAAAAATCAGTATCCATACAGTCTTAAGGGTGCATGTCAGGATTTTTTTTCAGATTTTTTGGCTTAAAATTCGACTTGCTAAAAATTTTTGAAATTTTGAAAACAATTTTATTTTAGGATTTTATCAAGTGACTACCTTTATTTTTTTACAGTAATAACTACTTCATATGTTTGTTGGTTTGTAATTTTTTCAGATTTTTTAAAGTGGTGGGCCATGGTGTAAAAAATTAAATTTCGATTTTGAGATGTTTGGGCTCTTAATCTTTATTCTTGAATATATTGTAATTTGTAACATCAAAAAGTTTACTTAGCATTTCTGCAGGTTTTACAATTTTGGAAATATATCGAGCGTGAGACAAATAATAAATTATTGCAGCTATGTGTGAACAGCACCCGACTGGGCGTCTACCATTTGCACACTCGCAGTAGTATCGCCTAACTCCTCGGAAATCAACGGAATTTGGCTCATAATCAATAAAACACTTATAAGTTCTGCTACTAACATGTTGCGACCTCACTTCTACTTTAATTATATTATTATTGTCTTTAACAAAAACCATAATAACTGATACTATCCAGTGAATAAAATTTTCAAGTCGTTCTGTGTTATTTCTGGGAAATCAAGGAGGTATGAGGATTTGAACTGTTGAAATGGAACCTTTTGCTTAGTCCAATGTTTCATCTCGATCTCTAAAGTTAAAGTATTCTTCACAGTTTGCTGCGATGTCATTTGGAAAATAATGTTTTCGGAAAGACTAACATCTGAAAGGCGTTTTGTTTTCCATGTATGCAAAGTCCAATTTGGCTCAGGGACATTTTTCACTATGCTTATCCGGCTATACCCTTTGACAGGCCACCAATTTACCTATAAAACATGCGGTGTCCTTTATAAACTTTTTTGCTCTTATGATTTCTCATCCAGTTAGGCCGGTTTCGAGCAAATCGTAAAAAAAATCAGAGGCATGCTAAAGCAATTTTATTGACAATTTTATTCAAAATCAAAGGCAGCGTTTGTCAGATTCTGAGTTGTCAGATTTTGAATTGTCTAATTAAGGTAGTGCAATTTTTTTTAGAGCTATTGATGTGAAAATGGTGCGCTATATTACCGAAGATTATACCAATATGCTTTACCTTGACATCATGCCAAGGGAATGCAGCAGGTGCAGTAAGGGAGTACAGTAGATGATATCCCACATTTTGAGCAGTTTATTGGCTGATAACTTTTAAATTTCTCTTAGGACTAATTGTTAAAGTTAAAGTTAATGTTCAATTATCCTGTGTAACTTTTTGTTATCTCAATTTCTATTTGAATAAAAAACAATAAATTTGTATATTGACCATGAACTTTACTGGACCACCTACAAGGTGGTCCAATAAATCTTGCATGTCTGCCCTAATGAGCATGTAGCTCATCAAAATACAGAGCCGGATCCATAATTTGATCATCGTACGTCAATCCGTTTGAAGGTTATTAGGAGAAAACTAGTTGCCAGGCACCCACTTTAACTCGGTTATGAGGCGCGGTAGGAAAAATTTTATTAGGAAAAATCTTCATCTCTACAGTTGAATTTAATGTACTTTCTTTTGAATCACCCTGTATTTGAATATTGGTTTGTTTTAAACATAAGAGAGTATCCTGGTTATAACTCCACATTATATTTTTATTTAAATAAACTTTACAAGTTCAATAATTGAACAATTGTTCTGTTTCCTTTCAGCTATAATAATACATAAAAAAAACTTTACAGCAACTAACAGGGTGTTCAAATAAGTATTGTTTACTTTTCACTTACTTCAAACCTGATGTGCCAATTCGATATTTTATTCACAGTTTAAAATATAGCCTAAATTAAATTATTTGAGGAACGATCGAGGAAACAATGCAATTATCAAAGCGCCTTTATACATTATTTAACTTGTACATTCTCCCCTTGTATTTACATTACTAAATTTTCTGTTTACTTTTGCTCCTTCTTGTTTTAAAGTTACACGAAAGCAAGAAGTGACAGAACCAACCGAAGTTTTAGGATAAGTGAATTTGACAGTTTATTTAACTTAGTTTCTTTGCCGGTGTGCAACTTCCGCATATATATCTGCAATATGGCTGGACAAAAGAAGTAAAAAAATATGCAGAACAACAAGATCAATTCAATAAAGATTGTAGTAATTTTCACACTTGTATACCATCCCTCGACAAGCGTTTCGCAAACCATCAATGGGTAGTTAAAACTGACTGTCAGTTTTAATAATCTCCAAATGATACCTACATGGTTGGCGAAACCCGCGTCGAGTGACGGTATTCGAGTGTAGTATTCAAGAGTTTTGGCGTTTGTGGAAACCACATCAGAAGCTATCCATTTAAATGTACCCAGGAGATTCCCAGGATATATTAACTTAAAAAAAAAAATTCAGTTCTACAAATGACTAAAATGTCATTCAGATTCACAGTCTGTAATATCTGCAACTGCAATAACTGTTAATTACTTATTACTAACAATACCTATTTAAATTACGAATTAAAATCTGAATAGTGAAAATTATATTAAGGTTGGTTATTATTAGTACGCAATATTATTAACAATAGCGATTTACAATAAACTCAAGCATAATAGACACGTCTGGGGTTCAAGGTTTACGGCATATGTAAAGAAATTGTTTATTTTATTTGTTATTTATTACTCTAAGGTAAATATGATATTACTACGCTGTGGAAATTAATATACCCGCCACTATTGTAAATAATGCATATAACAAATTTCATTAACGAGTTGAATAGATATTTAAAAAAATTGTATACCTTGTATATGGAAAGCTTGATATTGACAAGAGTTTTGCACTCCTTATAATTTTACCAAAGATTAAAATTTAGTGAGTTTTTATTCTGCCGTGTTAAGTAGATGCGTTGTGATGGAAAGGGCGAGATCTGTATTACGACAAGTGCAAGATTCGGATCAACTCCAAGAAGTCTGAGGCGATCCTCTTCATGCGCTAACTCACCTAAAATCGGATTTCGATCAGGAGTAGAGAAATTCCTATCAAACGGTGCGTGAAATATCTGGGGGTTGGTTAACTGAGACAAACGACTGACGTTTGACACCCACATCAACGAGACAGTACGCAAGGTCTACTTCATGTCCAGGAGTCTGTATCCGCTCCTGGCCAGGGGTAGCGGACTTAACAGAAATAATAAAGAACTGTTGTACACTATAGTGGTCAGGCCGGCGATCACATACTCGGCGCCGGCATGGTGCAGCATATCGGCCGCGACAATGCGCAAACTTAAAGTATAGAACCCAAAGGACCACGCTCTGACCTTATGTAAAAGTGGTTTCGGTTAAATTGGCTATATTTTTGATACGTTATGTATTTCGGCATCCTGAACAAATGTGTCCCTGGGCACGAAGTCCTAAGTCCTAAGAATTTCGAAATACGATACGTTAAAGTTGGATATTTTATGTATATCATGTATAGTCCCTTGAGATAAAGTTTTTACCCTAAAAGTTTTGCGACCGGACCGCAAGACATTAACCCCCCCATTTTAGAGGGCGGGGAACACGATGGTGACAATATTTTCCGACCCACCGTCCAACCACTACCACTAAATCGAAAAAACCACCCCTGTTTCCGATTTTTCGACGCTAGGCTTGCTGGGGCTTGTCGGAACGGGTTTTTCCTGGTCAATTTGAATAAAGTAAGTAAATATTAATCACAGGTGACCTAACTCACCCCCAGGGGTTGAAACTACCCCCACCCCCATTACCAAAATTCCAGTAAAATAACGAAAATCAGCTGAAAACCGGTATACCCCCGTTTTCAAGGTCGAGGAATACGATGGTAATAATATTTCCAGACCTACTCTTCACCCACTACCCCCAAACCTGAAAACTACCCCCTTTTCGCAAGCCCGGTGCTAGGCTTGCGTGGGCTTGTCGTATCGGATTTTTTTTTTGGTCAATTCGAATAAAATAGGTAAATATTGACCACAGGAGACCTAACCCACTCCCAGGGGTTGAAACTACCTCCACCCCCAATAACGAAGTGCCACGGAAACAACGAAAATCAGCTGAAAAGCAATATACCTCCGTTTTCGAGGGTGATAATATTTCCCGACCCACTACCCCTAAACCTGTGAACCAACCTCTGTTTCGATTTCCCGGTGCTAGGCTTGCGAGATCTTGTCGGGTCGGTATTTTTTTGGTCAATTTTAATAAAATAGGTAAATATTGACCACAGGTGACCTAACCCACCGCCGGGGGTTAGGTCGAACAACGAAATGCCACGAAAACCACGGAAATCAGCTGTAAAGCGGTATACTCCCGTTTTCGAGAGCGCAGAATACGATGGTGACAATATTTCCCTCACTACCCCTAAACCTGAATCCGATTTTCCGGTGCTAGGCTTTCGGGGGCCTTTGGTTCTTGTACACACACTAAATCACAATTTTATTTTTTTCACCCCCTTTAACAATGGGGTGGGGGTGGTAAGGGGTGTCTAATACAATTTTTGGCGACATTAGCTTCTCTTATTTCTACTCAATATCTTAAACGGTTCCAGAGTTATCGTGTGCACAAAAAAAATGGGGGTGAAGGATATGCCGGGAAATATTGTCATCATCGTGTTCTTCGCCCTCGAAAACGGGAGCAAAATTGACCAAAAAAATACCGACCCGACAAGATTTCGCAAGCCTAGCACCGGGAAATCGGAAAAGGGATTGGTTCACAGGTTTAGGGGTAGTGGGTCGGGAAATATTATCACCCTCAAAACGGGGGTATACCGCTTTTCAGCAGCTGATTTTCATTGTTTCCGTGGCACTTTGTATTGGAAGTGGAGGTAGTTTCAACCCCCGAGGTTGGGTTAGGTCACCTGTGGTCAATATTTACCTATTTTATTCGAATTGACCAAAAAATCCGATACGACAAGCCCTCGCAAGCCTAGCACCGAAAAATCGAAAAAGGGGGTAATTTTCAAGGGGGTAGTGGGTGAAGAGTATATTATCACCATCGTATTCCTCGACCTTGAAAACGGGGTATACCGGTTTTCAGCTGATTTTCGTTATTTTCGTGGAATTTTGGTATTGGGGGTGGGGGTAGTTTCAACTTCTGGGGGTGAGTTAGTTAGTTAGTTATTTTATTCAAATTGACCAGGAAAATCCGATCCGACAAGCCCTTGCAAGCCTAACGTCAAAAAATCGGAAAAAGGGGTGATTTTTTCGATTTAGGGGTAGTGGTTGGACGGTGGGTCGGAAAATATTGTCACCATCGTGTTCCCCGCCCTCGAAAATGGGATGTTAATGTCTTGCGGTCCGGTCGCAGAACTTTTGGGGCAAAAACTTTATCTCAAGGGACTATACATGATATACATAAAATATCCAACTTTAACGTATCGTATCTCGAAATCCTTAGGGTTTGGGACTTCGTGCCCATGGACATATTTGTTCAGGATGCCGAAATACATAACATATCAAAAATATAGCCAATTTAACCGAAACCACTTTTACATAAGGTCAGAGCGTGGTCCTTTATGCGTCTGATTTCCGACTCTGATAATTCATTCAGAGATTTCTATGCATGTTGCCACGAGATAACCCCACCAGCGGACTACGTCCAGAAAATTCCCCAAAAATTTTACACCACCGAACTGGGTGATAGTCCTCTAACCTGCAACATAAACCAGATAGATAGCATAATGGAATATTATTCAGTCTGAGACACCTCCTACCATACCAGGCATGGCCTATTTCCCGATAACTCCCTTAGCCGAATCATCCACTGCCATAACCTTTATAAAACCCTATTCTATCATCTTTCGTAAACTTTATCTTTAATCCCCTCTTTCTTTTTCTATTTGTTAGTTTCTTTGCTTCTGTTGTTTATCTTTTTTGTTCTTTTTGTCATTTTGTTCGTAAATTTTTTTAGGCCGAAAAATTATTGAAAATTATAACATTTTAAACGATACTCTTTTACTTTATCAAATTTTCCTGGAGGTAGGGAGACCACCAGGGTAACAGTTCTCGTACGGGTTTTTTCGTTTAGCTTTTTACCCGTGTCAACAGCCCAAATTTTGTAAGAGCTTTGCCAAGTGTTGTGTTATTTTTAATTAGCTTCAGCTGTCTGTGTAGATAGCAATTTTTAATTTTATTACTAGTTTTTAAGTTTGTTTATAACAAACAAAAGAGAGCAAAATAAATTTTTAGATCGAAACAAAACTAATGAAAAAATTCAAGTTTAAAGTCAAAAAGATGAGCTCGTGTAGGATTCGACTCTTACCAACTGAGCTAACGAGCACACATGCTATGGAGGAGAGAGAGCAACCGCTGACTAGCGTCTAAGGACAGATTATTTAAATAAATTTTATACGTTCAATAATTGAGCAATTGTTCTGTTTCCTTTCAGCTATAATAATACATAAAAAAAGTTTACTATAGTTATTTATGTACTAAGTAAGTGCGCTATTTTTGGTTGAGAATTTGAGAATACAGTTTGCAAGGCGAGGCCCGTAGGGCCGAAGTTTCCAAGTATTCGAGACCAAAAAATCGCACTGTACGACCCACAGTGCATATTATATTTTTCGTCATACCCATGAATCATTAAACTAGAAAAAAACTTGAGAAAACTAGTGGAGAACTAAAATTACTAAAAATTTTTTGATAAGCGGGGGGGGGGGGGGGGAGAAATCCTAAAAAAAATTTAATGGGCGGGGGGGCAGGAATCCGAAAAAAAAATTTTGATAAGCAAAGGGAAGAAATCCAAAAAAAAACAGGCGCCGGCTGAGGCCCTTGGTCTCCCAGGGCTCAGGGCGCCGGCTGGGGGCCCGTGATCTTCCGGGGTCCCGGGGCACTGCCCCGGTTTGTCCTACCATAGTTACACCTCTGAATGTAGGATATAGAAGATATAGTAAGGCTTGTCTGGATTTACTTCCAAAAAAGTTGAAACATTTAGTACTTGTTATATAAAAGAAAAAATTTTCCTAAATTTACTTTATTTCCCTAGTTACGTTATGAAAAATAACGACCCGTTGCCAATGGCAACAAGTATTTGATACATAAAGCGTCACTTACGATCGACAAAACAATGGAATTAGAATATATTTACGAGGAATGTATGACGAAAAAATAATAATTTAATATCAAAAAGCCGGCTCGTGTAGGAATCGAACCTACGACCTCCACACTTAAGCATTACTATAGCCAATTAAGCAATGCTTAAGTGTCGCACTCTTACCAACTGAGCTAACGAGCCGACTTGATAATAATGATCCACTTGCACATGTTATCGAGGAGATAAAGCAACCGCTGACTAGCGTCTACGAACAGAAATTACACTTTTCCGTCAATACTTCCGCATCCGTGATGCGAATTGTCAACCACTTGGTTCTGTTCCCTGCGATCGTCGTGATTATTTTGGTGTTATTTTGCGAGTTTAATATTTTATTGCTTGGTCTGTTATTTAAAACAATGTTATGTGGAACTGGTAATGTTACTTTCTAGAAATTCTACAATTATAAGGAACACGTAAAAAAGTTTCATCCTGTTAAGAAAATGAACAATTTAATTGTTTGAAATGTAAAGGAGGTTATTTAAAATTTTAGCCGATTTAATCGATTTTATTCAGTTAACCAACAAACACAAAAATTGCGGCACTTAAATAGGCTATTGCAGCGATCAATTACTTTCTTAGGGAATATGCAAGTCTCTGTGGCCAATAATAAATTATATGCAAGCATACCATAACTTCATATTGTTATGAATTGCCACATAGTAACCAGAAATAGACAATTATTGTGCAACCATAAAAAATGCTGCATTATAAGTTGATGGTATTTTTATGGTAATGTGCAGCTAATATTAAAATACCTCATGTAATTTTTTACCCAAAGGGCCAGCCAGGGTAATTCGGAAATTAAATTATTACGCATACGCATTGTGTAATATGAAAAATCTGTCAAGGTCGTCACTGAGCAGCATCCACCATTTGCTTTTTCGTTATATGCTTGCCCAGGCAGCAGAATGACGTCATTTTGACGTCATTTTCTGATCACCTGAGACGTCATTTTGACCTCTGAAATAACGTAAAAATGACGACATTGCAATTTATATTATTATTTATTTTCTATAAATTCATTAGAGTATAAGGTAAAGAATGACTGATTATTTTCAGTGGTTTGTATGTCATGAATCTAGAAATAATTTATGCAACAAACAACGTGGTAATGCATAGTTTGTATGTGGTGCCATCTAGAAATAATTTCTGCAATGAAAAAATGACGTCGCCAAACGCCGCATCGACGTCTTAATTTCATCACAATATGACGTTACTGAGACGTCATTTTTTCGTCACATTACGTCGTCGACCAATGTGACCAAAAAATGACGTCATTCTGCTGCCTGGGTGGCCTGTGCGTTAAAATTTGTGTAAGCTAACTTTGTGGTTTGGACAGTTTGTTAAGTCTTTTAAGTACCTACCTAGTTTATGTAACAAAGTGTGTTGTGATCTTATATGGCTGATGTGATTATAATAATTATAGTTCGATTATGGAAAAATAGTAAGTTAGCTAAAAGATTTTTGTATTCTTGAGAATTTTATATTTTACTTCTATTGTTGTACAAATTTTATTGTTTTATTGTTTTAACTTTCTTACTTATAATAAATATTTTATTGTTAGTTTACAATTTATTTTGTTTTTATTGATACCTGACATTTCCAAATAACTTAATATTAATACAGGGTGTCTGCTGTATACGTACAAATATTTTGCAGAGTCATATGTTGATTCAACAGAAGTAAAAATCCTTATACATTTTTACTAGCTCAAATCTGTTTGATTTGAAATTAATTAAAAATAGGCAATGCTTTCAGTTTAGACAGTACAACTACCACGTGTGTAGTGTCGGGCTAGGCATAGGGAGTAAGAATTACAACATCGCGTGTGCCAGCTGTCTGAAATGAAATTACTGAGAGCTGGGATACTCTGCTGACGGACGAGTTTACTGCGCTGTGTTGTCATATCTCTCGCGTTACGTGAATGTACATGCCTAATGGGCAATTACACGCACGGTATAAACAGAAGGTGGCAGGGGCAAGGATATCGCGCTCACTTATCGCAACACTGACATTGCTTTTTTCAGTGTTGTGACATTGTCATTTAAAAATAATAAAACAGTTTTCCTTTTTCCTTATTTAATCAGTTTTGAAATGAAAACACTAACTGACATTTAATATTAATTTATTAATTGCCATTTTAGCAATTATTATTTATTAGAAAAAGTAGGACGTTCAGGTCGGTATTTTTAAGCTCCTTGTGCTTTATTGAAAAAAAATGTCACTGATCTTAGTAATTTACTGTCTACAAAAAATATTTTAACGATGAGAATAAAAAAACCGCTGCCCAAGGAATCACTACTTCCATATCCAGATTTTCTATCCAAGTCACTCACAACGAAAAAATTTTGGAAATAATTGTTTATGGAACTTTAATAATATAATATTTGAAATCCTCTACCCCAAAAATCCATAAAACGATACCCCACATCGGTAGTGGGGTGGGGGTGGTTATAGGGGGTGGTAGTGGGGGTGAATGAAGTAAAAAAATATTTTGGGGTTTCTGGTTCTTGTACACACACTTAGGCTACATTCGACGTCTGACCGATGTGGTCCACCCACTGTGGTCGAACCGAACTTGCGGTCGAACGCGTCAGAATTTTAAGTATTTTTCCAATCTCCATAAACGTTAACCTAACCTCAAAAACCGGTATTTTGACTTTTTAACAGTGATTTATCATGGATTTGAATAGTAATTAGCTCGTTGAATTACATATTCACTTAATCGGATCTTAAATTTTACTCCGCACGATGTGTAATTCGCATAAATGTATATTATTCTTTATTTTTAACAGACTTATTTACTGTCGCCATTTTAAGAAGGAAATTCAAACGGGTCGAACGATTTCTGACCACACAAGTCAGGTTTTAAAATGTGACCACATCAAGTCGGATCATACAGTCCGAACGCTTTTGACAGGTCCGACCATGGTAAACCCGCCTATCGAATGTAGCCATAATCACAATTTTTTTCATCCCCTTTAATAATGAGGTGGGGTGGTATGGGGGTGGCTAATGCCAATTTTTTTTTTGTGACTTTAGCTTCTTTTGTGTATACTAAATACCAATTTTATGGACTCTTACCTGCTTGATTTACCTATTTACCTCAAATTTACCCCAATTTACCCCCCAACCCTTTGACGGAACAAGATGAAAATATAATCTAGTTCTAGATTTCATTAAAGTACATATGTGTACCTCAAGTCAATATCTCAAACGGTTCCAGAGTAAACGTGCGCACAAAAAAGTTACAGACAGACCGACAGACAGACCAACAGACAGAAATTTTTTTTTCGCTCAAACTTAAAATCTCCACGTTTCATGACATTCTTAGCCTATTTGAACAATAAAAACTTTTTTAAATTTTTTTGGCGTTACTATACTTCCACTGGATGTGGAAGTAATTACCATTTTACTTCCACATCCAGTGGAAGTATAGTAACGACAAAAAAATTTTTAAAAATTTTTATTGTTCAAATAGGCTTAGAATGTCACGAAACGTCGAGATTTTAAGTTTGAACGAAAAAAAAATTTCTGTCTGTCGGTCTGTCTGTCTGTCGGTCTGTCTGTCGGTCTGTCTGTAACTTTTTTTGTGCGCACGTTTACTCTGGAACCGTTTGAGATATTGACTTGAAAGGGCATAGCCGGGTAAGCATGGTGTGACTGCCCCCAAGCGTCTGGCGCTTATATTTGTGCAGTAGGAAGCAATCTTGGAAAGTAGCAATTTCACAAAATATTAGCCCGAAAAAGGGACCGGTTTGGGGTGAGTAAGGGAGGGTTGATTTTAGCAAAACTATTTTTTTTCTAAGAAACGGCGCATTCAATCGTTTTGTAAAAAATATATGTTAAAGACCTACTGAGAAAGTACTAAATAAAAAATCATGCTCAAATTCCGAAAACAGATACAGTAAAAAAAACATATATATTATTTTCAATTTTTTTTTTAGGGTAACTTATCCCAGGGGTACCAGCCTGAATTTTTTTCTGTAGCATGTTTGGGGACTCACTTATGTTATGTTTTTTTCCCAGTCTTGTGCGAAGATTACGCCATACTTAAAAAAAATGCCGAAGTGTGCAGTGTCGTATGCATATTTTGTCAACAATTAACCCCTTGCACGTAAAGAAGGCCAAAATGCAAAGTAAATATGGATACCTGAGTAGTGTATACATACTAGTGATT
This sequence comes from Rutpela maculata, assembly GCA_936432065.2. Classification (NCBI taxonomy): domain Eukaryota; kingdom Metazoa; phylum Arthropoda; class Insecta; order Coleoptera; family Cerambycidae; genus Rutpela; species Rutpela maculata. The sequence goes on from OW386286.2 coordinate 249,837,827, forward strand.
AGTGATTATGGAAATGGTGAACGTTGTAAGAGAAACCAATATAACGCTGCAACGCTGACAGTTAATTAGGTGATCAATAGAGTTTAACTCTCTTGCGCCGCAAAAATCAGTTTATGGCCGGAATGTTAAATATCATTAAGGGTAAAAACTAAAGTCAGCGGTACTATCGATTTTACCGTCGGCGGGGATAAGAGCTTGGTCTTAACAGTCATGTGTTGTTAATAATTTGCAGCACTAAATCGTCGCATTACTAACCTGTGATGGATATGAATGTTAATCTTCCTCACTGTCATCTGCAATCACTGCACTCATGCTATCCTTCGGAAACAATAGAGAAAGAACTTCCGCCGGTTTAGGTATGCTTGATAGATATCGTCCTTGCGAAAGATGATGCACCACAGCAGCTACATGGGAACAACATCCAACAGTTCGATTCCCACTGGCACATTCAAAGAAATTGCAAAACTGCCTTTTGTAGATATTTCCAGCAAAGATGTATTGGACTTCCCAGAAATGACGGATTTAAAACTGTTTTTTACCGGATCGTATCAATATAAACAAACGATTTCGTACCTCGAAGTTATAAATGAAGACGGAACACTTAATCTTCAGTACGCTAAGGACCAGTCCAATGTACTCAAAATACAAGTTTGTTCACGTCATATCAAAACGAAGGTTTACCGATGTTTCCTCGACTATATTCCCCACAGTGTCGGCGTTAGAAGACATTTCTGTGAATGTGCCAATGGGTATCAAACTGTTGGATGTTGTTCTCATGTAGCTGCTGTCGTGTATTACCTTTCGTACGGATGATATCTAGCAAGCATACCTAAACCGGCAGAAGTTCTCTCCCTATTGTTCCAGAAGGATAGCATGAGTACAGTGATTGCAGATGACAGTGAGGAAGATTAACATCTATATCCTTCTCAGGTTAGTAATGCTACGATTTAGTGCTGCAAATTGTTAACAACCAAGCTCTTATCCCCGCCGACGGTAACATGTGAATAATGACAGTCTTTGACAAGGTACTCCATAGTACCGCTGACTTTAGGTTTTACCCTTAATGATATTTAACATTACGGCTATAAACTGATTTTTGCGGCGCAAGAGTCAACTCTATTGAGCACCTAATTAACTGTCAGCGTTGCAGCTTTATGTTGGTTTCTCTTACAACGTTCACCATCTCCATAATCACTAGTCACTAATATGTATACACTACTCAGATATCCATATTTACTTTGCAGTTTGGCCCCTTTTTACTTGCAAGGAGTTAATTGTCCACAAAATATGCATACTGCACTGCACACTTCGGCATTCTTTTTAAGTATGGCGTAATCTTCGGACAAGACTGGGAAAAAAAATATAACATAAGTGAGTCCATAGACATGCTACAGAAAAAAATTCAGGCTGGTACCCCAGGGATAAGTTACCCTAAAAAAAATTTGAAAATAATATATATGTTTTTTTTACCGTATCTGTTTTCGGAATTTGAGCATGATTTTTTATTTAGTACTTTCTCAGTAGGTCTTTAACATATATTTTTTACAAAACGATTGAATGCGCCGTTTCTTAGAAAAAAAATAGTTTTGCTAAAATCAACCCTCCCTTGCTCACCCCAAACCGGTCCCTTATTCGGGCTAATATTTTGTGAAATTGCTACTTTCCAAGATTGCTTCCTACTGCACAAATATAAGCGCCAGACGCTTGGGGGCAGTCACACCATGCTTACCCGGCTATGCCCTTTGGTACACATATGTACTTTAACGAGATCTAGAACTAGATTATATTTTCATCTTGTTCCGTCGAAGGGTTGGGGGGTAAATTGGGGTAAATTTGGGGAAAATAGGTAAATCAAGCAGGTAAGAGTCCATAAAATTGGTATTTAGTATATACAAGAGAAGCTAAGGTCCCAAAAAAAGTTTTGGCATTAGCCACCCCCCATTACCACCCCCACCCCATTATTAAAGGGGATGAAAAAAAATTGTGATTTAGTGTGTGTACAAGAACCAGAAACCTCAAAAATATTTTTTTACTTCATTCACCCCCACTACCACCCCCCATCACCACCCCCACCCCGCTACAGATGTGGGGTATCGTTTTATGGGTTTTTGGGGTAGAGGATTTCAAATATTATATTATTAAAGTTCCATAAACAATTATTTCCACATACAAATTTTTTTTCGTTGTGAGTGACTTGGATAAAAAATTTGGATGTGGAAGTAGTGATTCCTTGGGCAGCGGTTTTTACTTCCACATCCAGTGGAAGTATAGTAACGACAAAAAAAATTTTTAAAATTTTTATTGTTCAAATAGGCTTAGAAGTCATGAAACGTCGAGATTTTAAATTTGAGCGAAAAAAAAATTTCTGTCTGTCGATCTGTCTGTAACTTTTTTGTGCGCACGTTTACTCTCGAGCCGTTTAAGATATTGATTTGGTACACATACGTACTTCAACGAGATCTGGAACTAGATTATATTTTCATCTTGTTCCTTCGAAGGGTTGGGGGGTAAATTGGGGTAAATTTGGGGTAAATAGGTAAATCAAGCAGGTAAGAGTCCATAAAATTGGTATTTAGAATATACCAGAGAAGCTAAGGTCTCAAGAAAAATTTTGGCATTAGCCACCTCCATTACCACCCCCACCCCATTTTAAAGGGGATGAAAAAAAAAAAAGTGATTTAGTGTGTGTACAATAATCAGAAACCTCAAAATATTTTTCTACTTCATCCTCACAAGATATCAATATGAATCAACCACTAAAAATAATTTTGATCTTTTCTTGTAATTTTGTATAATCTAGTTTTTGTCTTTTTTCCAAAATAACAGAATTCTCGCAGGCTACATTTTTTTAATGTGCAGACGGCGTAGAGGTTCACGCGATACGTTTTTCTGAAATTTCTTTAAGCTACAATTTAAAAAAAAGACTAGATGTTTAGCTTATCTTTTGAAGGAGACAACGCAAGTTATATTTTAAAAATTCAATTTTTCCCGATTTCCAAAATAAGTGGACATTCGCGGATTAAGGATTAAGGGTTGAAGGCAATCCCCAATGAGCCCTTAGGATTCGGATGGTGCAGCAAATTTTACATCGAATACGACATTTTTCAGGCATATGTCTGACAGGTTATTACTTATCAGGCTTCAAAAACTAAGCCTTAAATTGAAGCTCAGATTCTCGACTATTTGTGTAAATTTCTCAGTATTTTTTTACCAAAAATGCAGTTGAAATAAAAACGCACCTTCTTTAGAAAAAGCTGGGTATTTAGGTCGGTTTTTGAAGGATTTTTCTAGGCAATTGTGGGTAATTGTGGTTTATTCTGAGTTTTTGTAAAATTCAAATTTCCCGTCTAATTTCCCACCTTTCATTCAGCGTTGCTTTGACCATATAGCATGTGACAACATCTGGACTGTGTTGGAAATATTCTCAGTTATTCAGTTGAAGTTGCTCTATAAGGGCTGATTGATGTGATGTGATGTAAAACTTGAAGAGTGATTTTGATTTATTATAATCTAATCTAATTGTATTAGTAGTGATAAAAAGACATAGGTAAGTAAGGAATTACGTAAATATCTACTGGCATTCGTTATCAAGGTATTGTTATTACAGGATAATAAAATAAAATTTGAAATGTGTTTTTAGGTTTGGATAAGGATAATACTGAAATAAACATACAAAAAAGAAAAGGGTGCCCAAAAGGTACCAATAGAGGTGGAGGTCTTTGGAATAATATTTATAAAATTGGAGATTCCTACAGATGCAAATATTGCAAGTGGCAGGTTAGTGCTAAAGTAGAAAAGCTGCAAAATCACCACAGAAAGCGTATATAAGTATGTATCCGAATCCAATAGTGATAATGAAAAAGAACTCGAATACTAATTCCAACATTTCTAAACTGAGAGAAGTAAAAGTAAATGCCATCAAACCATCTGATAATAGTGATGGTGATATTGATACTCATGAAAACAAGTCGAAAAAATCAACAAAAACACTTATTCTACTAGAAACAGAGATTAAATAAAACATAAATATATTTTAAAGAGATATTTATCTTTTGCCTTTCACATTCCAGTTCGATGAGTATTTGTTAAGTTTTTGTGTTATTGTTTTATGTTTTTATTTTTCTCAAATTTAATATTTACTTGTTTTATTGTTTACTAATATATTGACAAGTTACATTTTTATTATTGTTTTGTTTAAGTATTTGTGAGGCAAAAATATAATTTCTTGTAATAATTGCTTTTTTTTTTCCTGCAAACCAGATGGGTTTTTCTAAAATCAAAAACCCACCCATTTTACCCACCGGTTTTTTTATGGTGGGTTTTTGTGCCAACCTTGGAAATAACAGTAAAACATTCAATTGTTTTTACAGATTTCTGCAGAAGCGAGTTTATATTTATAGAGATGTATGTTGTTCATTAATATTTCACATGTATTTTTCAATAATGAACAGAAGACTTTTATTGACATACATATATGCATATTGTATATTAGCTAAAAGAGCGCATAAAAGTATGTCATGGAAGTAGGTAACATATAGATTTATATTTACGGGAATACTTTCCACTAAATATATATTTTTAGTTGTCAATCTATTGTTTATTGTATGATTACAATATTGTCGTGCTTGTTTTAGCCATATAATCAATTACAAATTAATGGAATATTGATGTTACATATATTTATTCGTAATACCTCGGCCATCGACTAATTTTGATCCAATAATAATTTGCTAACGTGTAGTTGTGAAACTGCAAAAATTTTTTTATTTGTCATTAGGCATTTGCCGATTTTAATGAGTTTTAGTAAATAATATGTTATTTCTACTATTTCCTGGTATAAAGCAAGTCGTGCTAAAACAATGTCCGTCTTTGGAGGAGTTGCTAAACTTTGATCGTGTGGCTTAATTTCCCTAGGTAATATTCAACACATATTGCATTATTATGTTCTCTTAACTCGATGAGTTCCATTCTTTTTTGAAATTAGTTTTGAGGAAATTTAAAAATTGCACGTGGCAGAATCTTGATTAGATTTTGCTAATATTTCTTTTTCACTTCTTAAAAGAATTGCCTCAAAAAATTGATTTAAAATTTTGAGGTAAGACAACACAGTATTTTTGTAAGGTTTGCTTTACGAAATATTTCAAAAAAATTGGTTCTAAAGCTTCTTATTTTAAATAAAAGAAATTATACAAAAATTTAAAAACTCATGACCAATAATATAAGAAAATCGAATTGGAAACCTGTAGGCATATTTAGGCAGGTAACTACGTACATAATTTCATTTCATTTCAAACATTTCTCCATCCTTTTAATAAATTCACCATAGACCTTACGAATGGTTGAGGGTACATTCACTTAATTCACCGCGTCTTGAATTCGTGCTTTTAGTGTTTCTCGATCATGCGGCAGGTCATCTGCATAAACTTTCTGCTTTAAAACACCCCACAGAAAAAATTCATTGCTGTAAGGTCTGGTCATCTTGCAGAAAAATTAATTGGAGCATATCTTCGACCACTGCCGTACCAAAACTGAGGAATGAGCTGGGCAACCGTCTTGCTGCCAAAAAATGTTACGCCTTACTTCCGGTTGCAGAGTGTTTATAAATGGCAATACAAAGTTTTCCAAAACGTCCAAATAAACATGCTGATTTAAATTTTCTTCTAAAAAATATGAACCAACGATTCGATATTAAAAAATCCCACACCATACATTCACTTTTTTATAACGTTGACTTCGTTTGTGAATGACATTGTTTGGAGGATATTATTTAGGTATTATGCAAATCACAACTTACACACTTTTTTATAATATTCTATAATCATGATAAAAGCAAATAAATACAAAATAATTAATTGTAAAAAAGACATTTGATTTTCAAAAGCCCAGTAACGACTGTTTTGTGATGAAACTTGGCCATTGGTATAAGATGTTGCTTCGTCAGTAAAAAATAGCATTCTGTGAAAACTTCTATCTACGAGGTAATTCTCACCGACCTAAAAACAAAAATCCAATCGCTTCTCTTCATCTCCATTTTCAAATGTATGTCTGAACCTTGGCTTAAACGGTCGAACTTTGTTTTCCATATAAATTTTCTGTAAATGACTTACTTACTTCCAGTCTTTGTGAGCATTTCCGTAAAGATAATTTCGGGTTTTCTATTACTGAATTTATTGCCGAAAGTGTTGCCGCATCGTCTTCATTGTACTTTTTCTTGGGTTTTTTGACATCTAATACAGACTCAGTTTCATTGAATTTTTTTACAAGTTTGCGCAATGATTGGCGCGATACCGTTGTGTTAGGGAACTTTTGGTGGAAAAGATTAATTGCATAAGATAAGAGACGTCTCCAATCCCATAACATTTGACCAAATAAGTTCTTTCTTGTTTGGTAAACATTTTTTAAATAATCAACAGAACACTAATAAATGCAGATGTAAGATAGTAATATTCTACACAATGTCACAATGACGTTTGTCAGTTCAATATTATCCACAGCACACTCTGTTTCTTAATTTGAATTCTTATTCATATTAATAAATTCAACGTAAAGAGATAAAAACATAAAAATCAAAATATAGTCTTCATAATTTGTATTTAGGCTTTATTTTGGATTATAAACAACTTTGTTTTATAAACATTTTGTCCAAAATAATAAATAAAGATAAAGGTAAATTCATTTTTTCGACAAGCAAAATTTTATATGAAGAATGACTTTTCGTCTTAAAATCAATAGTAGGGATGTTTTTCCTCTTGTCAACTCCATCCGGGGCACACTGTATATAAAATGATATATCAAAAGAAAATTATATTATCATTTCACATCTAGAATATAAACAATATGAAATGAAATATAACATAGCTCCTTAATTATAGAGTAGGACAATAAAATGTACAAATTTTGTAAATTTTATTCATACAGAATTTGTAAATGTATTTTACACCAATGCTACCTAGTATACAATCTCGCATGCAATACAAATACACACTTAGTTTCTGGTAAGGGTTTTTTACTACTTTTTTATACGAACTATTAGATTCCTTTACATTATAGAAATCGGTGTTTTCGCTCATTTTAAAATGTCATTGACTTTGAAGGTAATAATATTTATAATTAAAAACATGAATTTCCACAATCAGTCGAAATGTAAGAAAAGCATTTTTGAATTAAAATTTACCGTCAAAAACACCACGTCACATTAATGGGAACTGGGAATGGGAATGGGATACGTCATCGGTCGCATAGACTATTTTAAGATGACGTCACCATAAGTCGGCCATATTGCTTGAGAGGCAACCAAACTTTCTATTCCATTGTAAACAGAGAAGTAATCTCAGTTTTAAACGAGAAATAAAAATAAAATGCCATCCTTCTGTGCGGTAGTAAAGTGTTCAAAAAGGGCAAAAAGAGACCAAGTACTGTTTTAAAAGGTCGAGGTGAGGAATTAAAGGTGTTATAAAAACAACGGCGAGAATGTTGGGTTAGATATTTGAAGCGAGGTGATTTAAGCGAAAGCTTTCTTAAAAATGCTTGAATCTGTTCAAATCACTTTCTGACAGGTCAGAAATTTTGTAAAACTATATATTGTATGCTAAATATGTGTCACAAAACCAATAAATATACTTGTATCGTAGTATGGGATTCAGCAAGTAATGTAACATTTTTTTATCTATGATTTAATACTTTTTTTAGGGGAGCCTGCACAACTTGATAGAGATAATCCTGATTGGATTCCTACTCGAAATATGGGGTAAAAAAATCACTTTCTGGCAGAGTCTGTTTAATACTACATACGCATAATATATCATGCTTATCACTGAAATCTAGCACTTAGTTATTTAAATGTAAACTTACCTTGCCCATAACAATGAATACATTTGAGTTTATATTTCTTGCACAAACTTCTTGCACAAATCCAGCCTCATAATATTTATACAGTATAGGAAAGTCCTTCGTTTGGCATTGCGGTATTAACCGACCGCCCACAATGAAGACATCTGCCAGTACTCTAGCAGAAGCAAACAGTGACACACCCCTTCACACCTCTGCTCTCGCTTGCTCTTATTGCCGTACCCAAAAGGAACACTTTCCGATACTGTATGATTGTAAATATTTCTATGCCTTTAACTGCTGGCCTGTGTAGAAGCTGTGAGTCAACAGTAAGTAATTTACCCAATTGCGGATACATAAGGTAAAATAGACAAATCTACAAAAAGGTCTCCAGTCTTCACTCCAAGGGTGTATGGGTCAATATTGTCTATTATTTTGATTTTCTCGGCATAGCGACAGTTTACATCACCCATAAGTGTTGAATATTATTCACTACGTGGCATTATTACCAAAACACCTACAGTTTCTCAAGAAAAACTAGAAAAAAATATATAGAACCACGCAAACTGCTTCGATTACAATGATAAATAATGAAAGAAAAGCAAACAAAATGGCCGACTTGTCAAAACCACGTGACCCAAAATGGTCTATTGATGGTAAATAACTAACCTCAAAAATACATATTTTTTAATATGGAGTACTAAGTCGCAATCATTAAAATTTCCCTTTGGTTTCCACACTATCCACTAATATTATGCTCAATGTAATGTTTATGAAGTTTTAAAAATAATAATAAAAATAAGACGCTTTTTGTAGTAAAAATCCAACCTATAATTGGCAGCCCATTTTTATTAATCAGCAATATTGACACATCATTTGAGTGGATATAAGCATTAAAAATGAGAACATTTAAAAAACTTGAAAATTTGAGGTTTTGATAGTAATGCAACAAATGATGTGACCGCCAATCACAGCGCTTTATTTATTTATTGAAATTTTAAATTCATAGATGATAAAATATTGTTTAAATGTTGGGAAATGATCTAGTGTATCAAGTACTTCATTATAATAATACCAAAAATGCAAATTTGCTTATAGTGGGTTGATCAGGAGAGATTATCGGTGATCAGAATATCCAGATCACATTAAGAGGACACGATTTTTATCGCAACACCATTTACGTTGAACGTCAATTTGAGGTTATTTCTTCCTGTATGAAAAACGGTGCATTTATCGATATTTAAAGGAACCTATTTTCATATCACGTTGAAATTCGATTCAGGTCTTGCTGCAAAAGAGCATGTTTCTTTCGTATTACAGTAAATTCTTGAATCGTTTGCATAATGAGGTATCCTGTGTGTAGTAATCTGCACATATCAGACGAGTACAGTAAAAATAGAATGGACCCCAGACTGATCCCTGCGGGACGCCACTAGTAACAAGATGGGCGGAAGAGAAGTTGATATCAGTTTCAACTTTAAAGGAACTATCTCATAAATATTACGAAATTCAAGTCGTTAAAGCCCAAAAAATATTTAACATCAGCCCTGTCTGACGGCTTGTTGTTTACGATTTGGAATTCTTAACATTCCAGAATAACGTGGAAAATGTGTCGGTGCTGAAGGATTTTCTCCAACAGGAGAGCATAAATATGACATAATGCCTAGTTGCCTTGGTTACAGCCCCCAAAAATAGTTCGTTAAGGCGCGAATATTAATTGTAACTTTCTGTTCTTAAGGCCGCTCTCCATGCAGGCCGCAGGCCTGGAGGTCGTTAAATTATGGCTAGAATTTGAGTCATTTAAGTGTTCATTAGTTTTGAAATTTAACTTCTTTCTGAATTGTATTAAGTTGAGAAGTTAACACCATAATATGTCTAGTATAGACGTTTCTGAATTAAAGTAGCATTTGTTGATGTAATATTAGCTACTTTAATTGAGTTAATAAGAAAGTTCAGTTTAAAGTCAGTGTTTAATGTACCTATAAGGGTATAGTCATGCAGCTTGTTATGATTAAAAAGCCGGTACCGACCAATAATTTGAGTTTGTAAACCATAACAGTGCCTTCTTTCCTTGTGCTGCAGTTTCGTAAGTACAGAAACATTCACATTTCTACCTTGTGTTTACCGGCAACTGGTAACAGCCCCTAGCGAAGTTCTTGTAACTTTCCTTTTACATCGTGTGATCAAGGACATATATACGGTGCGACTTTTTGTGTTTTATGCGGATGTTTCATTGTTGTATTTGACAAACTACATCATTTTCGCGAGTGTACGTATCGTCTCTTAAAGACTGTTAATAAGATTTCTTGTCTAATACCTGTAAATAATTTTCTATACAGAGCATATTATGTTTTTTTTTTTTTTGTATGTACCTTATAGCTTAAAATTGCACTATGTATTTCATTTCCTATGTTATTACCCTTATTTACGTTTAGAGATTTGTTTATGATATAAGATATCAAAATTTGTTTATTAGTAAAATGTCATTTAATCTTTTCATTTAGTAATAACTACGTTGGCCAACTAATAATTTAGTTATCTATCTTTTTGGAGTTTTTACAGTAGTTTTTGTGTATTGTGGCTTTCTGCCAATAATTCTGGATTTATCTTTGTAAGTTACCGTACATAGATAGATTGATAGATAGACATTTATATATTTACCTTTTTTTAGTATATGATAAATCTGTCTGTCTCTCTGTACATCTTTCATTCTGTGTGACCTTTGTAACCATATTCTAAGCACACATTTTATTTACCCACCCCCGATTTGTCGATTGCTCTACTACTACCTTTCATATTTGCAATAAATAGCGTTATTGTTAATTAGACTTTTAATTTAAATATTCCCCTTGCAGAAAATAACGGCCTTATAGCAAAAAGTGATTCTTGGGGACTTTGTTAACTGCTTTGGGGAAGTCTAAGTATTCTAAATCTATTTGCTATATTGTCAAAAGCCTGAGTCTGTTAGTTTAGATAGTGCAATCCATTATCGTAAAATTATTAGTAAAATTATCGATCTACATAAGCAAAAATTCGTGCTATTTTCTGAAGTTACAATTATTTAACATGATTTGCAGCATTTAATTCACGATTATTTTTTCCATCATTTGCAGTAGGATTGATGTTAAACTGATTTGCTTATAATTTTCTGCGCATAATTTCTTATTTTTCAAAAAATCAAATAACCGATGTTCAAGACAGACGGGGCAGAATAGATGAATTCATGGAATTTTGAAATATAATGGAAAGTTGTTTACAAATTCAGCTCGCACAAGATTTTAAAAATATTACTTTTAGTGCATCATTTCCATTTGAGCTAGAACCGTTGAGAGTTGACAATTTCTAAAAAAACTAAATTTTCGTTAAATGAGATGGTTTACTGTTATGATATAAAAAGATAATTATCTGGCTGGTTTCTGAGAATGTGTTGATGTAAGGAAATTACAAAAAGTCTTAGCATATTTAATATTGGTTGTCATAATTGCTTCCACATCCAGTGGAAGTATGTGTAACGTCAAAAAAAAATGTTTAAAAACCGGTATTGTTCAAATAGGTTCAGAATGTCATGAAACGTCGAGAGTTGGAGCAAAAAAATAATTTCTTTCTGTCGGACTGTCGGTCTATCTGTAACTTTTTTGTGCGCACGATTAATCTGGAACCGTTTAAGATCTTGACTTGAAATTTGGTACACGTATGTATTTTAACGAGATCTGGAACTAGATTATTTTTTCGTCTTATTCCGTTGAGGGGGGGTAAATTGGAGTAAATGGAGGTAAATAGGTAAATCAAGCAGGTAAGAGTCCGTAAAATTAGTATTTAGTATATACAAGGGAAGCTAATGTCTCAAAAAAAATTTTGGCCTTACTCACCCCCATTACTACCCGCACCCTATTATAAAAGGGGGTGAAAAAGAATTGTGATTTAGTATGTGTACAAGAACCAATTTTTTTTTACTTCATCCACCCCCACTACCACCCTCCTTTAGGCAATTTATCCGAAATACTTTTGTAAAAGTAAATGGCGAGGCTATATTTGCAGTCCACTATGTGGAAATAGAATATAATACACTTTAAGAATATAATACTTGAAATCCTCTACCCCACAACCCCATAAAACAATATGCTACATCGGTAGTGGGGCTGGGGTTGGTAGAAGGAGATGGTAGTGGAGGTGGATGGTGAAAAAGAAATTGAGACCTTTGTTTGTTATATACGCACTAAATCACAATTTAATTTTTTACCCCCTTTCTCCCAACTCCTAAATGGAATAAGATCAAGATTAATCTAGTTTCAAATCTTGCTATAATATAGATGTACAAAATTTCATATCAATATCGTAAATGATAGACAAAATATTTATTTTTGTTGAGACTTAAAATCCCAACGTTTCATGACATTCTAAGCACATTTGAACAAAGAAAAATGTCTATTTTTTTACCATTACTATACTTCTACTCCACCGTGGATGTGCAATACGCAAAAACAATTTCGTAGAATATAGCTCATCGTATTTACAAACCACGCTACCTCACTGATATATCAACTTTTCAATTCGGATAGGATGTATGTACATCGTTTAATTTCAGTAACGAATATAGACGGCCTGATAAATTTCGTACTTTTCAGTGGCATAAAAGCTTAACCAATGTTATCGCATAATTGATTGCCAAATTGAAAGCTCGTCCTGAACCTCAGTTTCACGAGTCGTCAATTAAATGTATTTGACAAAGCTACTATTGACAAAGACGAGTACCTAAATAGTTCTGCAGCTTTTTAAAAATAGTTTTCTGCGTTCTAAATAAAATTTATTTTAGATACTACGTTAAGCATTTCAGTGTTACTTAATGAAATGCAAGATAACTATTATTTGAAAGAGCCGATGCGATTAATTATTTCAAATATTTTTATATTTATCAGGATAATGTCTACCGAAGTTCTATTAGTGTGGTGGCTTAGCAAAAAGATCATGACCTGCTGGATTAAAGCTTCAAATGCACACTTCTTATATACAGGGGAAGGTGTCCGATTTCAGTGTCCGCCATCTTGAAATACGACGCCATCTTTGTTTTCTTTGGGCTGTACCTGTAAATTGTCGACTTTTATTTGGTTTTTACTAAATATCTCCCCAACTTCTAGGTTTGTAGCAAAAAGGATTTAATTTAAACTAAATTTGCTACAATGTGAGACCAGAGCCGCTTTTGTAACTTTAATATTTTGCGTGATACAAGCTTCCAGAGTTTTGGACTTTTTTCAAGTTATTACGAAAATCTATATTTTTGTCGGTTTTGCTAAATATCTCCAATGCAGTCAGTTTTACAACAAACATTATTTTATTAATGTTTAAGAAGATCAAATAGGCTACAATGTGAGCAAAGAAAGACATCGATACAATCACAATTTGCTGAGATAATATATTTGACCATGTTAGAAACGTTTCAATAAACAAAATTACAGAATAGCTATTAATAGAATAATCATAAGAATTATATTCATAATATTGCTTACTGTTCACAATGGCCTTTGCAATGACAAAGAGCTGTGCAGGCAAGTGTAGCCTTGTTACAAACGCAATTCTTAGACAACATCCTTAGCCACACTTGATTAATTCCCTACAGCTTTTGCTTGCTTCCGGTATAGACATACAAATTGGATGTCTCTTAGTTTCTTTTCCATGCAAAGTTAGCAGCAGAAGGTGCATTTTGGAGTGATTTCAAACTGGATAACCAGAAGGTAGATTGAGGGCATCCTGGGTGGGAGGTAGATTGCATCATCTTTACTTTTTTCCTTGTGTGAAGAGATCCTCTCTGGGGTTGTTGATGCTGTCAAGTTTTGTTGTGCCATCGTACAGGTTGCATGTGAATCATTTTATAAGTTCAAATGCCTTTGTTTTAGCATCTAATGGCTGAAATGGATGTTTTGCAGAGAAGATAAATCCTTCAGTGCCTGGAGGGTATGCTTCCATGCTGACTTTTCTCCTTACCAAAAAAATTGTTATGTAGTGTCTGAACCCGTGAAAGCATGGAAAAATATAAAACAGAAAAGGTCACAGTTGTACAACTGCTCTTTTAAATGTCACTGATAATATTTTAACCGCGACCGATGCTGGTAAATGTACAGTGTTGGTGTTGCTGGATTATTCCAAGGCATTTGATACTCTGGAACACAATGTATTATTAATTATATTAAAACACATTGGATTAGATGAAAAATCAGCATCCTTTTTTAAGTTATTTAAATGCTAGAAAACAAAAAGTGGTGCTGAATGGTCAGTCTTCTGATTTTTTAGATGTGTCACGGGGCGTACCACATGGGTCAGTGTTAGGTCCCATTTTATATACAGCGTACACGTCATCGCTACCTATATTCATACAAAGATGTAATGTGCAAATGTATGCAGATGATACGCAGGTATTATATTCCTTTTTTCCAGATGAAATACAAAATAGCTGTGACATTGTAAATTCGGATTTAGAAATTATTTACAAGGTATCATTAGAAAATTCTTTACATCTAAATTCAAATAAGTGTATTGCTATGTTTTTTGGTAGAGCTGTTGACAGAGAGAGATTATCTCAACATGTTCATCTAGCAATTAATGGAACTCACTTGCCGCTCAAAGGAGAAGCAAATGATTTAGGTTTAATAATTGATACTACCCTAAGATTTGAGAAACACATTTCACTTTCTATCAAAAGAGCTGTTTTTAGGTTAAAAATGTTGTACAGCTTCCGCCATGTTTTAAATATCGAAGTAAAAACTATGCTATGCGATACTCTTATTTTGTCGATTTTTAATTATTGTGATTCTGTGTATGGACCCTGCTTATCTGCTGCTACTACACAGCGGATACAAAAAATTCAAAATTATTGCCTTAGATTCATCTATGGGATCAGAAGACACCATTCTGTAAGTCACAAGCTCTTGGTAACTAACTGGCTGAACATGAAAGAGCGACGAATTTTACACTGTTGTACATTGTATCATAAAATCATAATTTCTAACAGTCCCTCTTATTTGTTTAGAAAGATTACATTTCGCACTGACGTGCACAATTTAAATTTAAGACATACATGACACCTCTAATTCATAAAACGGCACTTTTTGAAAGGTCTTTTACATTTAGTATATATAAATTATATAACTCACTTTCCCCTCTACTGAAATCATGCACAGGTTTCACTTTTGCCAAACATTTTAAAAAACATCTTTTGATTCAGCCGTTTACATAAAAAAGTAGTAATTAAATTTTTTTCCTCTTTTCTTCCAAATAATTCAGTTTATATGGACAAAGCTATTTTTTTTTTCTCATGTTAACCATTGAACAAATAATTCAAATATGTTTGATGTTGCCATCTATCTATTAGCAGGTTGAGTGTAAGATCAGCTGATCTGACATTTCTGTTTTTTCAGCTGAACTCCGCCTTTTCAATGATTAAAATATTATCATTCATATGTACACTAATTTGATATGTGAATAAAGATTATTATTATTATTATTATATTTTCTCCGAGCTCTTGGTAGATGGCGTTGATATGATAATATCGGAAGTGTTTACCCTCACCAAATGCAATCCAAAGTTGAATATTAGGTTTGTTAGTTTGTAGCTCGAAAAAGACGCCTACTAGTACCACAATAACATCTGTGTCAACTGTACTTATGAGAATGTTCGTTGCACCCGTTTGTATAAGAAAACTCATTCTGGCATTAGCTTTTTTGTGGTTTCGGACATCGGTGCACTGCTATTTTTTTGAAATAACAGATTTACCATAGGTGATGCATATCTCTTTACCTTCTTGTACGTCATAAGCTGCGATTGCATCTCTTAGTAGGGTAAACAGAAAATCAGCAAAAGCTGTAGGGAATTAATCAAGTGCGGATGTAAGACTGAACCCCTGTTTGTAACAAGGTGCACTTGCCTTCACAGCTCTTTGTCATTGCAAAGGCCATTGTGAACAGTAAACAACAACATTATAAATAGAGTTTTTATGATTATTTTCTTAATAGTTATTCTGTAATTTTTTTTATTGAAACATTTGTAACATGATCAAATAAATTATCTCAGCAAATTGTGAGTGTAACGATTCTTTCTTTACTCTCATTGTAGCCTATTTATTCTTCTTAAACATTAACAAAATAATGTTTTCTATAAAACTGACTGCATTGGAGATATTTAGCAAAACCGACAAAAATATAAATTTTCGTAATAACCTGAAAAATGTCCAAAACTTTGGAAGCCTGTATCTCGCAAAATATTTAAGTTACAAAAGGTCTCAAATTGTAGAAAATTTAGTTTAAATTAAATCATTTTTGCCACAAACCCAGAAGTTAGGGAGATATTTAGTAAAAGCCAAATAAAAGTTAAAAATCTACAGGTACAGTCCAAAGAAAACAAATATGACGTCGTATTTCAAGATGGCGGATACTGAAATCGCCCCCCCCCTGAATTGATGGTACTGAGGGTATATAAGTACTCTGCAAAATTTGGCGCTTTAATCCAGCAAGTCACGATTCTGACTAGTACTTGCTCTAAGCCACTACACTATATGTATTTATGTAAAAACTTAAGAAAAAATTCAGGAACTTGTCAACAATACGAAAATTATTTAAATTGATACGACAAATTTATTTATTTTATTCTCACATATTTGTAACCTACGTCACTTAATGTCTCACCTGAAGTTGTTGTGTAATTAATGTTGTAATACGGACACATCTCCATTATATAGGGGGATGCTAAAGGACCTAATACAGTCGCCTTCGTATCCTCTTCTATTCTGTATGTCACCGCGGTCCAGTAGCATATGTCCGCCAAGATTTCATCGCAGTCTAAATTATCCAAAGGGAATACGTTCACTTGCAGGCTTGTCCAATCGCGATCTGCTGTGATAGTGTCCACGACATAAGCTGTTGTTGAAACTTTGCCCAGTCCTGCAACAGACGTAGCATGAAAGAATTGGGGTTTCATGGAATATTAGAGATTTGGGATAGTACTATTACTTCCTTCAATGATTTGTGAGACAAACTTTCAAATATAATATTGTTAGCTTACACTCAGGAATCTACACTGAAAAAAGTATTTGTGTAATTTTACGTGCTTCTTCATGTAGTTCTTTGACCAGTGATAATGACTAGAATTTCACAGACTGGCTGTAAAATTACACCACTGTTGTAAAAATACATGCGCAATGTGATGCGATTTTACGTATATTCTTATAATTCCTTTGGCATAATTCCACATAAAGGCGGTAATTATACAATGTAATACGATTTTACACGAGTTTTGTTGGTATAGTTACACGGAGGCCATAACTTTACAACGTGATTTTATGCGAACTCCTGACCATTTTTGTTGTAAATTTACAGGGTGCAGTGAACAAAATAGAGACACCTGTTTTTGTATTTAACCGTATCAGTGATTAAATAAAAAAAACGCGTTTTTACATTTTTTACCATGTCAAAATTATCTAAATTATATTTAAACATAAAAATTAAATTTGACACATATATACAATATGCAATGTAGATAAAAGTAACTACATGCTTTCCCTGATGTAGCACAAACAGAAAAAAATTAAATGTATGTAATAAAAACCACATGTTAGGAGAATATTGTTTTTACTGTATAAAACATATATACAATACACAAAATAATACACTAAACTAAACTTGACTAAACATCACAGTGAAATAAAACATTATTCCTAGGCATTATAAAATACAGGGTGTAATCAGTTTCATGTCATTAAAAAAACTGGTGGTGGAGAACGACTAAACGAACAAAAAAACCATATAACATGCGGTCTAAAACCCATAGTTTTGGAGAAAAAAAATAAACAAAAATTTCGAAACTTTTCAATAATATTGTTTGAGAACTGTTGGAATGTTGGATATGCTTTTATCTTCGCGTAAAAAACACCCAACCTGACTAGGATTCGATCTTTGGATTGCAAAGCAAAAATTTAGCCACTGGACCAAGAGAGATCACTACAAAGATTGAATATCTGTAATATACAGGGTGATTCTTTTAAGGCGGCCATTAGAATATTTCCCACTTGCAGATGAGATAGACATTCGAGATTTGGTACCCTACCATAGTCGACCATTGCGAGTCCGAAAATAATAATTTCAAAATGGCGACGCTTCCGGAAATACCGGAAGTCGATACCAACTTGCTTATTTTAAATGGAACACCCTATATATTTTCGACTTCTCGAAATGACCATAAAATTCAAAATATGTAGCACAACCTATACCTAACCGAGCAGTTTCGGAGATATTTGACATTTTATAATAAATCTGACAGGTGCAGCGGTTTGCAAGAACCGTTATAAATTTCTTCGTGTAGGAGATCCTTATTTGCTCTTTGGTACGTAGAAAGAACATAAGATGTGCTACTTTCTACAGAAAAAAACAGATTTCATAATAGTATACCAAGTGTTTTATTTTTCACGTTACATTTTGTCAAAATCAAACCTCAAAAACTTTTTTATTTCAAATAGAACACCCTGTATTTTTTGTCGGCGCCTCTAACCATCAAATACGCTAATACGGCTCTTTCAAAGTATCGCGCTCCTTTGTTAGAGACCACGCGTCAGCGAGGACACAAGTTGATAATCACACCTTTTATGGCTTTTTAAAAGTAGGTAAGGTCTTTAGCGGTACGGTAAAGGTGAAAGACGTCGGCGTTTTCTGAGTGCTTAGTAGATTTGAAGAAAACTATACTCTCCCTTGTGCAATATTTTAGTTTCTGTGGGCACTTCGTTAAGTACATACGTCGAACCCGTTCGTTGTTATTGTTTGTTGCTTTTGTTCTTTTTGAATTTTGGGCCACGTTTTTACAGTTAACCTTTATAGACCTGACCGGGGTCCAGCCAGACCCCAACAACACATATATGCATGTAACTTAAAAAATAAAAATTATAAATTTTTGTCACTCCGTGACTTTTTATATTTTACATTTATATATAGTTTAAAAGTGTTACATAATTATAATTTGCATTTTTTGTTTGTAAATATTGGATATTTTGCAAGTGGGGTAAGCCTGGACCCCATTCAGTCTTTACTGCTAACAAAAATTGTTGCAATCGTAAGAGACTAAGTGGGGTCTGGATGTACCACCACTGATTTCGTTTGATAAATTATGGTCTGTACTGTACCACTACAGTCAGCGATTCCCCAGTTTCAGTATCATCGAGGATAGATGTAGTCATTATACGGATTTGTACGTTACTGTGTGTTATAGTAGCAGCTTGGCAATGAGTGTGCCGGAGTTTCTTAATCCAAAAAATCTCACTGAAGATGAACTTTTGTGGTTACATGAACATGACGATGAAATATACGATTACTTAGAACATAATGAGAATGCTAGTGATATTGAAGAGGAAGATAACGTAAGCGTGAGCAGTGATGAATCATTGGACGAAAATATTGATGAACAATTGAATGAAAATATTGATGAACAATTGGATGAAAATATTGATAAACAACTGGATGAAAATATAGATAAACAATGTAATGATAATGAATATTTGCATTTCCCGAAATTCAAAGGCAAAGATGGGTCCGTATGGTCAAAAATTCCATTTCCTAAACCAAGGGGCAGACGTTCTAATAAAGATATTATAAAAACAACTCCAGGGCTTACTGCTTACAGTGCGAATTTATTCAGTATGGTTAACGCTTTCCATTTATTTTTTTCTTCAGATGTTATTGAAATAATCGTTACCGAAACAAACCGAAAAGCCGATGCTTTCTTGTATCAATGGAATATGGATCATCCAAATTAGCGAAAAAAAGTTGCTCCTGTAGATAAAGTTGAAATAGAGGCTTACATTGGATTGCTGCTCATACTTGGGGCTTTACATGCTACAAAGGAGCCAATAAGCATGTTATGGAGTCAGGATCCATCATTTTGTCGACCAATAATCAGTGCCATAATGTCACGTGATCGCTTCAAAAACATATCGAATTTTATAAGATTTGACAATGGCCAAACTAGGGAAGAAAGAAAGAAGAGCGACCGATTAGCTGCAATTAGAGAAATATTTGATATTCTAGTAGCAAACTGTAAAAAGGCTTACAACCCCACAGAACATCTATGTGTCGACGAAAAACTAGTGCCCTTCAGAGGAAAAGCTCTATTTCGTGTATATATGAAATCGAAACCTGACAAATATGGAATGAAAATTTGGGCTTTAGCAGATAGCAGTAATGCATATACTGTAAATATGCAAGTTTACTTAGGTATATTATTATTATTATTTCTTGAATTTTAGATAAATATACCTTTTTCGTTGCAGGAAAACAATCAAATAAATCGGAAAAAGGTCAAAGTATGAGGGTAGTATTAGATATGACTCAGAATTTACCCTCTGGACGTGGAATAACGACAGATAATTTTTTCACCAATCTGGAATTAGCCGATAAACTCTTGCAGCGTGATTTGACTCTTTGTGGTACTGTTCGTAAAAACAAAACATTTCTTCCAAAGGAATTACTACCTAATACGTATAAACCCGAGTTTTCTAGCATGTTTGCTTTTAAAAAAAATCACACGTTAGTTTCGTATGTTCCAAAGAAGCGGGCTGCAGTAATTTTGCTTTCCACTGAACATTTCGATGATCAGGTTACTGGAGAGGACAATAACTTCAAACCGGAGATAATATTGCACTACAATAAAACAAAGGGGGCTGTCGATACATTTGACAAATTGGCTAAGGAGTACAGTTGTCAGAGGAAAACAAACAGATGGCCTATGGCGATGTTTTATCATCTTATAGATATTGCAGGTATAAATGCGTACAAAATATGGAAAATATCTAAACCAGATTGGGAAAAGCAGCGCCTCGACAGCCGAAGACACTTTCTGTTGTTGTTGGGTAAAGAACTAGCTAGAATGAACATGATTCGTCGATATCAGAATAAGTATTTGCGGTCTGATATAAAAAAAAATATTTCTATAGCTTTGCCAGATTTTCTAAAAGACGTACCGGTAAATACACCATCTTCCTCAGCGGGACGATGTCATGCTTGCCCAAGAAAGAAAGATAGAAAATCAAAATATAAATGTACCCAGTGCAATAAATTTGTCTGCATGGAACACTCAACTAGGCAGTTGTTATGTAATATTTGCAATATATAGAGTTATGAATTATTTAGTTGCTATTATATCAAGCTTTTTTTATTCTACAGGAAATAAATACTGCTGATTTTCTACATTTTTATTTACTGTTCTATTTACTCACATTACTAAAATAAACTAACTAATGTATTACAATTGACAAAATAAACAAACTACATAAAAAATAAAGGGGTCTGGCTGAACCCCAGTCAGTCACATTTGTAATTTTGATAGGTCAGTTCTATAAAGGTTAAGGTTTATTTTATTGACTTACCGTTCAAGTTGTTAAGTTCTTGATTATGTACAGACACTACTTCTTCGTTCTTTTTGTGTTGCTTTTTGGATTTTGAACCCAGTTTTTATTTTTATTTTCTTTATTGACAACGTTAGTTGATAGTTTAGTGTGGTATTTTAATGTGCATAGAAACCATAAAAAATTATCTTAATTTACCAAATGTGTTGAACGGAGTGCGTATGTCCTTGGTTCGACGTGCCGAAAAGTGTATTGATACAGATGGAAGCAATTTCGAACAATTTATGTAAATCAACAATAATTTGGTAAGTTCTAGATTTATCGAATATTTTAGTTTTCCATACCTGATCGGCAATTCGTTAAATAAATCAGATGTTTTCCTAACCTAAAATACACATAATTGTTTTCTGTTATCGTGTCTCAGACGTCTATATCTTTATTTCCCAATGTCATGCAATAATTTCTCATTTTCTAAGCTTTTACCAATAATTTGGTAAGTTCTAGATTTATCGAATATTTTAGTTTTCCATACCTGATCGGCAAATCGTTAAATAAATCAGATTTTTTCCTAACTTAAAATACACATAATTGTTTTCTGTTATCGTGTCTCAGACGTCTATATCTTTATTTCCCAGTGTCATGCAATAATTTCTCATTTTCTAAGCTTTTAACCCAGAACAGTCATTTAGGTTACAAATGTTAATAAATCACATTTAAATCTGAAAAATTATAAACAACAATAAAAGCTCCAATATTTTGTTCTAAATTAAAAAAACACACATGTAAAGAAATTAAACCTCTGCGCCCATCATTTGCTTGCAGTTCTGCAAAAAGAGATAAGGAACTATTTACATTTTTATAATTGGTTCCGTTGAGGCGGTCATCAAAGGTGCCGCCCTTCTTTGCTTTGAAACCGCGGGCGCCGCGTGCCGACGAGAATTATACGTCCATTGACCGAGAAAGGCAGTGGTTCTCAAATGTTTCCTACCCTAATATTCAAATTGTAGACCTAGGTCAGTTTTGTTCAAAGTGCCCCTAGAGGAAAAAGTTCGACTTCGAGTTCAAAGTCAGAATTGGCAGATTGCCTCATTCTTCACCTCTAACCCGTGAAAAACTCCCCCAAGAAAAATGGTCTGTCCGGTGGATCATACCAGTGTATCCTTATGTATTCAGATCCGTTGAAACCTAATCAGAAGTCAGAATTTCAGATTGGTTCTTTTTCGCTCCAAAAAACACCACCATAACAAAAAGGAAGTGGTGTGTCCGGCGGACCATACCAGTGTATCATTATGTATTTTGACCTGCTGAATCCGAATCCGGAGTCAGAATTGTCAGATTAGCTCGTTTTTCACACCTGACTCCAAGAAAACACTGCCAAAACAAAAAAAGTGGTCTGTTCGGCGGACCACACCAGTGTATCCTTATATATTTGGACCCACTGAAATCGAATCCGAAGTAATAATGGGCCTTTCCCGCTATTTTTTTTTATTGTATTATTAGAAAGATCCCATCAAAATATTACTAAAAATGAATTTTAAGTTTTTTTCTGAACGTATAAATTTTTTTTTTTTTTTAACTATTTAACGTCGGCCTATTTCAGCTACCAGGGCCTATCACCGACGCCAGGAGACGAGCTACCCCCAACCTGGAAATTTTGCGGAACTTCTTCCCTTAAGAAGAGTAGGGATCTTTTACTTGCCTAACATTTAATAGACAAGGGACCGCCTGCTTTACATTGCCTCCGAAGGATGGTATATTCATTACGTAATCCTCGTCTGAAATTACGTAACTTCCGAGTATACACTGATATACAAGCCTCTAGAAGGTGGGACGAGAACGCTGTATTTCCCAAGATGGGAGCCCATCCAAGTACTAACCGCGCTCGACGTTGCTTCAACGGAATATCGACTGATATTCACATTGAAGTCGCCTCTACGCTCGCCCCTGAACGTATAAAATACTACAGAAAATATTCAAATGTTCCCTAAATCAACAGCAGATATAAACGATAGATTTCGGGCGGCAATTTGACGTCATCATAAACTAAACCAATCAATATTATCTTAAACCGCTGCCAGAATTAGCTATAAAGGTGCATTCCCAAACCAAGTTCCCAAATAATCTCACTTGCGTTCTGCTTTCGATATCTTGCAATTCTATTGATGCCTGAAGTACATTTATAAGGAACCACCAATAGAATCTCGTAAAGTAAAGTGCTAACGTTTAATTGAGAACGTCCGTTTATAGTCACGATTGACATTGCGTAAAAGTAAATGTTGTGATTTCAATCTAAAGAGACAAATAAAGTATAAAATCAAGCCCCAATAAAAGAAAGTTAATAACAATATACACATACGTTAAAATGATCTTCACAACAGAAAAATCCAGGAGCAGTATAAACAACACCAGGAACTTTTGCAACTTTCCACCACCATAATTTTCGAATTTTCAAATCTGTTGGGACGCGCAAAAATAACTTGGTAGTATTTTCACTAGTGATTGGACACACTGGTACAAAACAAACACTTGGAAGCGGCATTTTCTTATAATAAAATAAAATTACGTAAATATCGTATCAAACATAAACAATAGAAAGTGAGGTTATCGAATATGATTTGAGCATTTCAGTACAGCGTTGCCAGATGATACTGATATTATACCATATGTGAACCAAAACGATCAAAAATAGAGAATATAAACGTGATATATGGATTTTAGACTCAGACAGTGAAAGGTTGACAGAATTTTTGCTTTTATTTAGCATCAGGTTAACGAAGAGTACGTTGTAATGAAAAAAAATGTACTATTCAAAGTAGACAGTTGATATCGGAAATACGATGTTCACATAAAAAGACATACACCTGGCAATAGACAACTCCCTTTAACAATACGACTTTTTATTGGTCTAATCAGATGACGTTGTAAGCATACGCCTTAGAACTCATGTTTCAAATTAAGTGAAATAAAACTGATTTTGTAGGTAAACATTTGGTAGAACAAAAAAAAAGAAACTAAATTAATATAAAATTATACTACAGTTTATTATATGGTTTGGTCATGGTGAAAGAGTAAAATTCACTCATGGGGGGAAGGCCCATTGTCAGATTTTTCTCATTTTTCACCCTTAACCCTCAAAAAACACCCCCTCCCCAAAATGGTCTGTCCGCTAAACCATACCAGTGTATCCTTATGTATTTGATAAGGATACACTGGTATGGTCCGCCGGACAGACCATTTTTTATTTGTTTTGGGGGTATTTTTTGGGGTTAGGGGCAACAAAATTAGCCAATCTGACAATTCTAACTTCTGATTCAGTTTCAGCGGATCTAAATATATAAGGATATACTGGTATGGTCCGCCGCATAGACCATTTTTCTTGGGGAGATGTTTTTTGGGGAGCCAATCTGTCAATTCTAAGTTCGAATTCTGATTTAGCAGGTCAAAATACATAAGGATACACTGGTATGGTCCGCCAGATAGACCACTTTTTTGTCTTGGGGGTGTTTTTTGGGGTGAAGAACGAGCCAATCTGACAATTCTGACTTCTGATTCGGTTTCAGCGGATCTATGTAGATAAGGATACACTGGTTTGGTCCGCCGGACCGATCATTTTTCTTGGAGAGATGTTTTTCTGGGGTTGGGGGTAAAAAATGAGCCAGGCTGTCAATTCTGACTTCGAATTCGGATTCAGCAGGTCAAAATACATAAGAATACACTGGTATAGTCCACCGGACAGACTACTTCTTTTTGTTTTGGGGGTGTCTTTTGAGGTTGGGGGGTGAAAAATGAGCCAATCTGACAATTCTGACTTCGGATTCAATTTCAGCAGGTCCGAATACATAAGGATACACTGGTCTGGTCTACCGGACAGGCCATTTTTTTGTGGGGTGTTTTTTAGGTTTGGGGTAAAAAACGAGCCAATCTGATAATTCTGACTTTTGATTCGGTTTCAGCGGGTTCAAATACATAAGGGTACACTGGTCTGGTCCGCCGGACAGACCACGTTTTTTTGTGGGGTTGTGTTATTAAATCCTTATAAATATTCCCATAACTGCACTTCAGTGTTTTCTTTTTGCTAATTTTGAAAGTCCGAAAGGATTCTTATAGGCCTAAAGTCTGAGAGATTTTGTGGATGTTAACTTTTTTGGCATGGTAGAGAAAAGCAATCGTCCAACATATGGGAAATTTGCAATCAGGAAATGACTTACGTTCATCAAGAACTTTATAATATAAGTAAAACATATTTTTTTTGTAGAGCCAGGTGCAGTTATTTTAAATTTATAGAGAGTGCTAAATATAGTTTCCTCGAATACAAGACTAAAACCAAATTTGGAATTACACATTTTGTTTAACAATTTTGATTTGTTTACTTACCTTTCGTGTCGGCCTGAAAAAACTTGTGTGTTAGAAGAATGTCTCCAGTAGGGGCATAAGCCTGAATGTATTCGGATCCATTTGCAGAAAATCTGAAATGCTTCTTGTAGTGTTCCAATTCGTCATTGTGACTGTCCTTCGCATACATCGTGAGTATTGGATGGTCCCAAGGAGGTAGTTTTCGTCTATCATTAGGAATGGGAAGCTCTAACTCTATGTCTGTCATTGTTAAATAAACGCCCCATGCTGCAACAAAAGAAAATTTGCGTGAAATATTGTTCTCATTTTTCCAATAAAAATAACTTCACCGTTAAACATGATAAACGACCTTTAACTGTAAGGTAGATATCAATTTATTGATCGATTTTGCTTTACTATTTACCTATCTATATTATTTTCAATTAAGTATAAGGTTCGTTTGTCATTATTACAATATTTTCTTATTTTATAAGAAAGCAAAAAGGTGCGTTTTGTTTCTATTTTAAAGCAGATATTTACGTGCGTGACAAAGACTCCTTGACCCTTTTCAGGAAACAATTCAGTGGGAGAATGTAAATGGCTAAGAAATTAAATCAACTAATATGGCTTATCACAGTGAAACTGTACATTTTCATGCAAATGTGGATAAGCTTCTGTTACATGTACATATATTTTGTAAAATGTGTATTACATAAATATAAAAATCTACGTAGAGGGAATGTCTTTAGGGTGGATAAGTCAAAAGTTATTATTAACTAGAGTTAAATTATCTACATTTAGAATCAGACTGTTACTGCCCACAGGTAATACATGGTCAATTTGTTTTTAATTTGAATAAACCCATATATAATGACTATAAAAAACTTATTTGCCTTCACAGTCAGGCGATAAAGTTTAAGTGAATTTGGATATTTTGAACATAATCAAATAAACAGCACGCCATAGCTGTTTGTGCAATAGACCGGAGCTACACAGTTATTACACTTAACCCGGCCAGGCTTGTAATTCGTAATCCAGCGCTCAGGGGGCCATTAGTCCGGAGAATAGCTGTTGGTTGCAGTCTGGTTTTTTATTCCTTATATATTTAAGGAAATATATAGAGGAGTTCGACAAAATATTACGTTAGTAAATATTCTGCCCACTAAAAGCATACCAACTAACTATGCCCATGTCAGTGCTATTGCTACTTCGATTGCAATGGACATTGGCCGCTAGATGGAGCCTACTGCTTTTGTTGAATGTCGTGTTTTTATAGATCTCGTTACATAATCAAGAGTGATCGAGGGTCTCGTTCCAGTTATTCCGAGACCACATTGGACTAGCGAGAGCCAACAGCTCGAAAGTGCAGTCTGCAAGTGGTGTGGACTGTAGAGTGGCTGGCACGAGAACTTCCTTGAGTAGGGATAAGTCTTTCGGCTGATGTTTGTGGTAGTCATGGGTAACACTCTAAATTTTCTTGTGTTGAAACAACAACACTGGCACTGCTTGAAGTGCCAACACAAAGTATCAGCACAATTATTGTGTCATTGTTTTTTTTCATTTACTAAAATGCATGAGAGCGTGCGCTGTCCGCAGCCACTGACGTGATCCGTGATACCGCACACGGACCCTCAGCTCCCGCCATATTGAATGTTATTAAAGTGGCACTGTGTCACACACCGAAATGTGTCAACACAAAAGCGCCATGCAACACAGTGTTACACATCTAGTTTGTGGCAATACATAGTTGTAGTTTATACCTTCGAGCATATAGGGGAAAATAGAGGTGGCCAAACAGCTATTTGTTTGTTCCGGCTACAACTATAAACAAGCAAATTATTATTCCCCGATTCTCTTGATGCTGATGCAAAATAATGACGTGTCCCGTAGGGGATGCTTTCTAATATGGTGTTTAGTATCATTTGCGTATTATTATACTCTTCGCAAAAACGAAGAGTATATTGTATTTGATCGGCACATTTCTAAAATCGTAAATATCGCTCGTAGAGAAAATTTTTTTATATCATTGTGTTAGTGAACGAATTCTGAACAACTTTCAAAATGTCCGTCTGTCCGTCTGTCCGTCTGTCCGTCCGTCACGTTTCTTGTAAGCACGATAACTTAAGAAAGAAAAATTCGATTGTATTGAAATTTAGAAAGTAAGTTAGTGTTAGCTAGAGGAAGAACCCTATTGTTTTTGAAGAAAGTCGATCAGGAAATAAAAAAGTTATTAATTATTTAATTAAAAAAAAAATATTATAAAAAATATTTTTGTCGCTTTTACTAAAATGGAAATCTTGCGAAATATTATTTCCATAATATATTTTTTTTGTTTATGAATTTTACTAATACATATTTCATAGAAGTACGAGTTGATATGATTGTCGAAAGATATATATCACAGACAATCAGTTTTTCTAGCATAGCTGGTGGCGCAGCGGCTAAAGCTTTGCCTTGCAATCCAAAGGTCCTATACGCACGTTGTCACGACATAACCCCACTGGCGGACTACGTTCAAGAAATCTCTCAGAAATTTTACACCTTCAAACTGAGCGATAGTCCGCTAACCAGCAACATAACTCAAATCAGAATGCATAATGCCCCATTCCAGATCAAACACTCCCTACCATACCAAGCGTTGCCTATCTTCCGGCAACCTCTTCCCTAGCCATACTTTCCTATACCACAACCTACTATTTTCACATCTTTGATCTTTCCTCAACTTTATCTTTCCAATCCTTTCTATTCTCTTTCTGTATGTTCTATTTTTGTTCCTTTTTTTATTCTGTTTGTTCTTTTTGTCATCAAAAATTTCATTTTGGCCGATAAATTTCTAAAAAATTCAAACATTTTTAAACCCTATCCTTTTTCCACCACATTTTCCTGGCGTCAGGGAGACCACCAGGTCGGCAGTTCTCGTACGGGTTTTTTCGTTTAGCTTTTCACCCGAGTCAGCAGCCAAAATTTATTTAGTGTTATAACCAGTTACTAGTTCTAAGTTTTATATGTATTAGTTTTAGGCCTTTGTGGGCAGCATTATTTTCAAAGGTATTATTAATTTTAAACCCACGCTAGGTGGGTAGGAATTTTAATTGTTCTTTATATCATAGTCGTCAAGCCGAACCGAACCTGATCCGCCCAGCCCTACAATCACCATGGCGCTACGCGCTGTGGTTGTCTGGCTGGCTCCGGGCCAGGTTTCGGGGAGGCGCATATGTATCTATAAATGTTAATAAATTTTATTTGCTTGCTTTGCTTGCTTGCAATCCAAAGGTCCCGTGTTCGAATCTCGCACAGGTTGGACATTTTTTTTTCATTTTTCTTTTCCATATAATTTTTTTCACAACAAAGATGGTATCACAAAATTTAGGATGTCCAAAAATTAACATTATTTACAAGAAACTGCGAAGAGTATCCTATAGAATGTGTAACAATTATATATAAAAAGCTCAGTAAATTGGCGAAGAGTACGTTTTTAGCTTGTTTACTTTCGTTTTCTATTGTGTTTTGTAAGTGTTTATAACGGTGTTTACTACGCTTCTCGCGTCCCTTGCCCATATGTGTTGAGAACAAACCATACGCATTGTTGTAAAATGGAAAAGGCACCTCTGTTTTCCCTTTTATGCTCGAAGGTTTATACAAAATAAAAAGTGTTACCGACGACATAGTTGCCAGATTATCATAGAAGTATCGGCCTTTGGAGAAATAATGAGAAAGTAGAATATTAGGGGAAGTGCAAGTTTCGGTTTTAAGCTACACTAAAATAGTTATATTTGCTGCAACGAGCAATTTTTTTGTGAGAAATGGTATTTAATGCACTCCCTTTTAATTAAAAATTACTATTTAACTTCATTTTGTTGGTTTATGAGATAAATATATAATATGTTTTTTAACATTATTACACACTGAATGAAGAGGACTTTATTCGATCGCAAAATAAAAACTTGAAGCCCCAAAAAAAAAACAAAAAACGAAAGTAAACGTACTGAAAACCACCGATCATAACACAGGTCAACAAAAAAAAGAAATGTTCTGCCTAGATTTCGAATAAATGTCAAAAATCGTCAAAAAAACGTATTTTGACAACAAAAACCGAGATTTACTGGAAATTTACGCGGTAGAAAATTTTTTTAAATTGAAAATTCGGATTCAGCACACAAAAATACTTAAGGAGTGATAGGTTTAGCCCTTGGAGCAGAATTTTTTTTTTGTAGACTTATGTAAAACCTGTGCACAGGTCTACAAAAAAAAAAAAAATCTGCCCCAAGGACTACATCTCTCATGCCTTAAGTATTTTTGTATGCTGAATTAGAATTTTCAATTTAAAAAATTTTCTACCGCGTAGATTTCGACTAAATCCCGATTTTTATCGTCAAAATACGGTTTTTTGACAATAAAAACCGAGATTTACTCGAAATCTACATGGTTGAATTTTTTTTAAATTGAAAATTCAGATTCAGCACACAAAAATACTTAAGGCATGATAGGTTTAATCCTTGGAGCAGAATTTTTTTTTTGTAGTCTGGTTTTTTTTATTCCTTATACGTTTAACACATTCACTGCCGGCACCGCCCCAGGGGCGTTCATCCGATTTTGATAAAAACGCCGGGAACGTCCGAGAGGGAAAAAAAAGAAAAAACGAAAAGAAAAAAAAAAAGAAAAAAAAACTAATTTTGTTTTTTAGCAAAAAAATTGGAAAATTTGAACTTAGCAGAGTGTCCACTAGCTAATACAAACATTAAATTAACAAATTGCAAAAGAAAATAGGTGGCACACAATCAATCGTCACTAATGAGCTCCGGCAGTGAATGTGTTAAGGAAATATATAGAGGAGTTCGACAAAATATTATGTTAGTAAATATTCTACCTTCTGAAAGCATACCTATAGTCGGGAATCAATCTTCTCAAAAGACGCTCCTAAAATGCCAGGGTGTGAACTCAAGATATACTTTTGAAAAAATATGTACATTATCTGGAATGACTTTGCGCATCTAAATCCAGAGGGCGCCATTCTGTCCACGATTGCAAAAAAGCATAAAAAAATTTTTTCCGAAAATTTTTGTGTCACTTAAAATTGATTAATTTTATGTTCCCATCTCATTTACAGGGTTATGTTTTAATATTTCTTAATGATTTTCAAACTAATGGAAAGCTTATTCCTTCTAGATTCTGGTACTGCCAAATAATTTTCGAAATTATTGTTAACAAATGCTACAGAAATTGTTTAAACAAAGCATGCCCGAAGAGTGCACGGTAAATTTCAGTATCGAGACATTTTAAAAACTATTATAGATAGATGCATACTTCTATGATATGAAATTTGCGGAATAGAATGGAGCAGTTTTTGGTGAAAGAATTATCTGCATTGTTTTATTGTTGTAAAAGATATGACTATTTTTGTACAGCGCTCCGTTATTTCCGCTATCGTTTTGGCTGACACGTTCGCGCGCTGTGGCCGATCGGTAACTTGCTGACAATATACTGTGATTGCAAAAAAATTACGATGCGTATTACTTATACGTAAATATTATCATTTGTCATTATGAAAAATAACGAAGGTATTTAAAGATTAGTTTACTTGAGAACCAAAATTATTATATTTTAACTTAAAATATAACTAATTAAATGAACTTAAATTTACTTTTTGTGCTTGAGAAATAGAAATACAAAAATAATAATATACATACATACATTATACTTAAACTAAATTAACAGCTAATACATTTACCCTCTCAGTAGCAATCTATTATGCATTCCAACCCAGCTTTGCTACGACTGCAGTTTCCGATACATTTTTTAAATTTACATTTACAAAATACATTTTGAGAAGTTATATTGGGACGAACATTTATAGTTATTAATTTAGGAATAAGTACGTTATTTTTCAAATCCCAACCAAAATCAATTGGATCGGGAATTTCTGGGTTTATCTCAGTTGCACTCTTCCACAGAATAATTTGATACGCAGCTCTCAACATATGTTGATAAAAAGAATCTTCGGTAGGCGATAAATTCCTTATATCAGACTTATCGTCGACCATATAACATTTACTTCCACATCCAGTGGAAGTATAGTAACGACAAGAAAAAATTTGAAAAGTTTTATTGTTCAAATAGGCTTAGAATGTCATGAAACGTCGAGATTTCAAGTTTGAGTGAAAAAAAATTCTGTTTGTCGATCTGTCTGTCTCTAATGTTTTTTGTGCGCGCGATTACTCTGGAACCGTTTTAAGTTATTGACTTGAAATTTGGTACGTACGCGTATGTATTTTAAGGTGATCTGGAACTAGATTATATTTTCATCTTATTCCGTTGAAGGGATGGGGAGTAAACTGGAGTAAATAGATAAATCAAGCAGGAAAGAGTTCATAAAATTGGTATTTAGTATTTACAAGAGAAGCTATAAGGTCTCAAAAGTTTTTTTGGCATTAGCCACCCCCATTACCACCCCCACCCCATTATTAAAGGGAATTAAACAATTGTTATTTAGTGTGTGTACAAGAATCAAAAACCTCAGAATATTTTTTTACTTCATCCACCCCCAGTACCACCCCTCTATCACCACCTCCACCCCACTACCGATGAGGGATATCGTTTTATGGGTTTTTGGGGGGGTAGACGATTTCAAAAATTATATTATTAAAGTTCCATAAACAATTATTTCCACATAAAGAAATTATTCGTTCTGAGAGACATGGATGGAAAATCTGGATGTGGAAGTAGTGAATTCCTTCCAGCGGTTTTTAAAAAAATACCGGGCCAGATTTTGAAAAGTAATGAAATCATTGAAGTATTCTTTGTAGTTCTTTATCTTCTGTATGTCTTAAACATTTTTTACAGCGTTAGTTTTTCCTTTTTTAAATAGAAAACTGACTGTATCACAGTCAGTCAAAGCATAAATGCACAAAAATAAATTACCCAAATTCATTTGAGCACTTATTGTCTTCTCTATAGTTAATTCTCGCACAGCATGATGAATCGGTATAAATAAATACATCAAATCTACGACACCATTATTCTAGACACAAAATACAAGGATAAGACAAAAATATCTGTTGTAGCTTCTATTATTATTCTACCATACTCCAGATTTGATAATATAGGATGATCGCAAATATTCTAGTGTCAGCTTCATTATGATTATGATGAGAAAAATGCAATTGCGCTATTATTTTTGTAATTTCATCGGATACTCTGCAATAATAATGGAAATATACAGGCTATTAAACTAATACAAAAATTATTTTAAATATAGGTATTTTACATGAATTTATAAAAAACACAGTTACTGTATACGCTACTCATAAGATTTTTTTGTTATTACACTACACCTCAGCAGGTAGTCAACAAGCCTAAAGAGAGCGAGGCAATGCCAGACATACATGTACACTGTATATCTACCAAAAGACGAGCCGGATCACAACGCGTGCTGTACAAAAATAATCGTATCTTTTACAACAATAACGCAATGTAGATAATTCTTTCTCTAAAAACTGCTCCATTATGTTTTGCAGATTCATGTCATAGAAGTATGCATCTATCGATAATAGTTTTAAAAATGTCTCGATGCTGAAATTTACCGTGCACTCTTTGGGCTCTCTTTGTTTAAACAATTTCTGTAGCATTTGTTAACAACAATTATGAGAAGTATTTAGCAGCACCGGAATCTAGAAAGAATAAGCTTTCCGTTGGTTTGAAAATCATTAAGAAATGTTAAAAATTAAGCCTGTAAATGCGGTGGGAATATAAAATTAATCAATAATTAGTGACACAAAAATTTTCGGAAAAAATTTTTTTACGCATTTTTGCAATTGCGGACAGAATGGCGCCCTCTGGATTCAGATCCGCAAGGTCATTTCGGATAATGTATGTATTTTTTAAAAACTATATCTTCGAGTTCACACCCTATGATAGATTTAGTGGCTCCTGATTTCTGACTACTACCAAATTTGTTAGCATTTGTAACTTATTTCACAATGAATTATATAATATCAGTGCTAGTAGCAACAACTTAGCGTCATTTGATAACTAGTTATAAAATGAAAGTCTTTTAGAAACTGAAATAGCATTGAAAAAATTATCATTTTGCAACAGTATTAGAAAATAAATTGTTTAACAACTAAAGAAACATTGGTTTTCTAGTGACTGTAAAAGTTTAAATATACTAGCTTGAAATCCACTTTTTTACTCATTGAAATTGTTATTTTTTGCTGTATAATAATAATTTAAAATTTACTATTTTTGATCAAAGAAGCTACTTATGAAATGTGTCATCCAAATGAAGAGTTCATTAATATTTTAAAAGGAGTTTTAGAAGTTATCTCAAATATACACCCCACAAAATCAAGAGCAAAATGCGAGAAATGTTACGAGTAATTTTGTGAGCGGGGAATAAAGAAAAGAGGGTACGAATTGAAGAAAATGTTTTATTAGCTTACTTTTTGAGAGAGTTAGTCTTACTTATGAATTATATTACTTTCTAATACTAGCTTTTATGCATTGTTACAGCCTAAAATTTTCAAATCTTCAATACTTTGACCAGTTTAATCCATGCCGAAGAGTACGTTGCAGTTTAACGAAACTAGATATTTCAGTATGTAGCAAAAAAATCGAGGATTTTTACAACGGATCATGTCGTAAACTTTTTGACTGAAGCGCCTGTTGAATCCTTCCATTTTATTAAAGTTGCATTAATTTTTGCTCTTCATTGTGCAATTGTGTATGTCGGAGTGAACTACATATGTTGAAAGTTAATTACAGTGAAAATACCGGTTCTATTTTGGTTGCCACATCAAATGACACAAAGAAAACATCAAAAATATTTGAGTTTAAGACTGAGATGTGTTAGCCGTACTCAAATGTAAGAAAAAAAAAAGGTAAATGCACTGTCCAGCAACTCGGAATAAATTCTTCTACATAAGCGAAGAAATATTGTAGTATTTACATCTTCCAAATGCTAAAAGTTACAAGAGACATTGTATACGAAGGACTTCTACAACTTGACTTGGCTACAGTGGAACTATCTAAATATTCAAAAGGCCCATGTCTAGGATGGTGTGCTCGTTTCCAAGAGACAAGTTAAGTATTGAGAACAAAGTAGACTTTTTAACCGCCCAAAGAACGTTTAACTACTTTAAACTAGCTACTTTACCTCCACAACTGAAGCTGCTCAACAGCATATCAAAAGACTATTTACAACTACACCAGTGGATGTGCTAAAATCAAGAGTCTGGGGTTGGTTTAAAAAAGATTGTGTTTTAAAATTTTTGTTTTGTGGGTGTAAATAAAACTGCTTAGCTCACAGCTGTAAAAAAATCGATATAATATGCACTGTAACTTGAAGTAATTATGTGAGGCAGTATTGTGATAATACCATAGATTTGTTTTTGACAGAGCTGAGTATAGTTAAACATTTCTATAAGCTTTATTTGGTTCTACACATTTTATTTTCTAATATTGCTTTTTTAATTGAAAGATTTTATATTCTCAGTTGCTGTTTCTTAAACTTATAATCATAAAGATAAATATGTTATCTTTATTATTATAATTTTCAGAAATCTGTAATTTTCTTGGTTACATCATTTGCGTAAATCGCTACTGATGAGATATTAATTAATTTACGTTATGTAAAGGAGATAAAAGCTGGTGATGAGTTTATTCACTATATGAATTATGGATTTCATCAGCTAAAATACTCTAATCTAACTACATGCCATATAAAATATTAGCATATAACTAATAACTTATAACGTCATCTATCTTTCTAGATTTGTTCTAGCTATAAGGTGCATACAGTAATTCATTACAAATTTAAAATTTAAAAAGTCTGTTAGGTATTTAATGTGAAATTCAAAATTTTTGAGGAAATGGAAAAAAAAATACTAGATCCCACCACCGCAACTAAATAACGATTCCAGGGGCCCAGTTCTTGAAATCGTAGGAATTAATTCTCATGAGAAAATTTTCTTTTGCTGAAATTCCCATTAGTCCAATCAATGAATGCCCAAAAGGGGATTGTAAAGGACATTTTGGAGGGGAGAATTTTTCTCTTCAGGGATGTGTCGGAGGTAGTAGTAACTTTTTCATTTTGTTTCCGATTTGAATCAAATTTTACTCAAGTATAGAACAAATTAGGATCTACTTATGACCAGAAAATCATTCGCCTGCTATAAAGGCAAAGCCACCTGCGGTACCAAAATATGCTGAAAAGAATAAAACATTTTGAATGTTAGAAATTCTAAAAAATGCATCCGATCGGCTCCACAATCGTACATACACCCAAATTTGACTTGATTATTCATGGGGGATATCTCATACATAAGCTCATCTGGCAAAGGGGGTCCTCAGTTTCCGTAATTTGTGGTGGCTACGTAAAATTCATCGTTCGTAAGATTAAAAATAAATATGATTTTTAACCTTTTTCCTCATATTTTGGAACCGCAGGTAGCTTAGCCTTTATAGCAGGTGAATGATTTTCTGGTCATAAGTAGATCCTAATTTGTTCTATACTTGAGTAAAATTTGATTCAAATCGGAAACAAAATGAAAAAGTTATAAGGGTATCTTCATTTTAAGTGAGTCACACTGTATATTTAAGGAACTGTCTAGATTTCGACAAAATATTACGTTATAAATACGTCCAGTGTTGTAAAATAAAGATTGTTTTGTGACTGTGATTTATTAGCAGACTACGGTAAACCGCTTTGATAGAAATATTCATGGTACATAATTGATTTTTTTTTATTAATCATCAATTTTCGCTGGCGAGTATCTCGTAAAATATAACACATAGGAAGAAAATGAATAAATAAATATTCTTGTAGGAAATTTAATTACGTTTAATTTTACATAGATTACCTTTTTTCGTACGACGCATCGTTTCCGAGTTATAAGCGAAGAATCGAAAAAAGGAACCTTTCTACCCCCCTCTCCTACTGAAGCGGTGGGGCCAGGGGCGGGGACTTTTAGTATGTTTACCTCTTGACTACCCCCCTAACACATTCCTGAAGAGAAAAATTCTCCCCTCCAAAATGTTCTCTACAACTCATTCATTGACTGAACTACATGCGAATCGGCAAATCGAGAGAATTGCCATTCTTGAACCTCCTAGGAATCAAATTCCTATCAAAACGACAGTGGGATGTATGTCAAATTTATACTATTATCACAGAGTACAGTAACTATACAGAGGCGAAGGCACACCTTCCCGCCAAAACCAAATTTGTATACTCTTCGCCATTTTTTAAATGGTATATCAATCAACCTCACTTTTATGTTGACACTATTGACATTTAAGTATCGTGTTAAGTCTGGACTTGAGAATTTTATTTCCACTCATTTTCGGAGGTAGAAAACATTAACCGAGAATTAAAATTCTCATAAATAAAACCTAGTGTACAACTCAATTGGAAATAGGCGCCGATTATAAACAATTCAAATGGTAATATTTTTCAATCCAACTAGAAATACAGTGACGTCATAGCTAACCTCAAATATATATATTTCTTAAAATTCACAAGTATTACGTAGCTATTATTAAATTTCTGCCTGGTTCCCGTACTTTCGACCAAAATCTAGTTCAATATAATGTTTAAGGTAGTCGTTCGCAACAAACGACAGCGACAGGCGACAGGCGACCGAAACATGCGACAAGCGACCGAGACAAGAGGCAGAGAGCTCGTTCGCAACGTGCGACAGATCAGTGTCAGTGAGAAAATGACGTAATTTTCTCATGAGAATTAATTCCAACGATTTCAAGAATTGGGTCCCTGGAGACGATTATTTGTGGGTAGATAGACAAATGCAAGGAGTGTTTGCAATTTTCGCTAGGTTCAATTAGCTCAATTTAAGGTAGTTATAACAGTCACCACAACTAAATAATGAATCCAGCAGATTATTATTATTTGTGGGTCGGCAACATGAACTATACAACTTTGGCATGGTCTTGGAGTTGGTCTGGGAACACCCACATTTAGCTGGGTTCCACGCGTTTTTATTTGGACCATCATGGCCGAGTGGTGGAGGAAATATTATACGTGAAATTAAAGAATCATACCGTTTCCCAAATCCTGATGTAAGTACTTCTCACATATTGGCCCTTAGCACTTGAAATTCATGACTATAAAGTTTAACCCTCATTATTCTCGGACTTTAAACTGCACTGTTTACTGTACTTAAAGTTCTTTATCGTTCACGTTTACTATTTTGTTTATGTTTCTCCCTTAGCTATATTACAGTACGGCTCTTTATCGCTTGCGTTTATGACTTTGTATATTTATATTACAAATTTTGGTCTATGCTTATGCCATATCCATGGTTATTAATTGTAAAACAAAAAAAATGATGGATTCTTCATATAAAAACATTATAAATTTATAAATTAATTAAAATATACAAAACGTATTGAAAATTATTGAGCACAAAAGAGATTATACAGGTCTGCTTTCTGGTTTGTGCTAATAATAAATTGATAAGTAAGCGAATTAAATGTAATGTTTAGTTTTTAAATTTAATATGTTTTGTAAGATAACATAATTTTCATTTATAAACTTTTTTAGATCTTTTTTAAATATATATATGTACTTTTAACATTTTTATTGTTACTGGTAATAAGTAATAAATTATATAGCTTTGGCCCGTAATAAAACATAAATCTTTGAGTGTGACATTTTCTAAAAAGTGGTATCTGAACGGACATTTTAGCTTGATTCCTTGTTTGATAGTCATGACTACCAAGGTCTGCTTGTGATCTGTACATCCATAGCATAATGTGATATGTGTATAATTTCCTAATATTGAATTTATTTAGTTCGGTGTAAAGAATTTCTGATGCGTATTGCTTGTCTTTTTTTAAATAAAATTTTTAACAATGTGTTCTGCCTTACTTGAAAGTTTTTCAATTTATTTTCATATAACCCACCCTAGATTATAATGCAGTACCTTAGTATGGACTGAGCTAAAGCTTCGTACACTGTGTGCAGATCTGTTTTATTTATGATGTCTCGTAGTTGATAAAATTTGTACGTTAGTCTTCTAAACATCTGTATCAAATAATTCACCTGTTCACCCCACCTTAAATATTGATCGATCACACTCAGATACTTAACATATTTTATTTTCTCTAATGAGTCACAGTCAGGTATCTCATTGCATTTTTATGTATTTTGAGGTAAGATGTTTTTGGTTGATCCTTGTCGGTGGTTGTAAACGTTATAAATTTGGATTTGGTAACGTTGAGACTCAGCAGACTATGGTTTAGCCAATTTTGTACATTTTTATAGATTTTTCTGCTTTTCTGTGTATTGCATTCCAAGAACTATCAACGAATGTTACTGCTGTATTATCAGTGTAAGAAATAAGATACCCATCTATATTTTTTAATGGTGGCAAATTGTTTAAGCAAATTAAAAACAAAATGGGACCTAATATTGCTCCCTGTGGGACGCCTCTGGTAATTGTTTGTGGTTTACTTATGGTGTCGTTTATCTTTCCTTTTTGTATTTCATTCGTTAGATAATTCTGAAATGGTTTAAGAACGACACCTCTTATATTGATATCTTTTAACCTATTTAATAGGTAATATTTCATGGTCTACGGTAGCTAAATCTAACACAGTAAAACATTTTTTGTTTGAATTTAAAGCATTTACAATTTTTTTTGTAAACTCTGTGACTGCGTCTTCTGTGCTTATTTTGTTTCTAAATCCGCATTGGTTTTTATTGAGAACGTTAAATTTTTCTATATAACTTGTTAAATGTGATTTTAAGGATTTTTCAATAATTTTTGATGTTACATGGCTTTGACGGGAACAAAAAAAGAGTTCGGTCAGGCGTTGACCCGCTTTGCTGGTGCGCCTATAGGGGTCGATTTTGTGGAAACACAGCCTGAATGTAACACAAAAAACCGCTGCCCAAGGAATCACTACTTCCACATCCAGATTTTCTATCCAAGTCACTCACAACGAAAAAAACTTTGTATGTGAAAATAACTGTTTATGGAACTTTAATAATATAATATTTGAAATCCTCTACCCCAAAAACCCATAAAAAGATACCCCACATCGGTAGTGGGGTGGGGGGTGGTGATAGGGGGGTGGTAGTGGGGGTGGATGAAGTAAAAAAATATTTTGAGGTTTCTGGTTCCTGTACATAGGTACACTAAATCACAATTTTTTTCATCCCCTTTAATAAGGAGGTGGGGGTGGTAATGGGGGTGGCTAATGCTAAAAATTTTTTGAGACCTTAGCTTCTCTTGTATATACTAAATTCCAATTTTATGAACTATTACCTGCTTGATTGACCTATTTACCCCAAATTTACCCCTATTTACCCCCCAACCCTTCGACGGAACAAGATGAAAATATAATCTAGTTCTAGATCTCGTTAAAGTACATATGTGTACCAAATTTTAAGTCAATATCTTAAACGGTTCCAGAGTAAACGTGCGCACAAAAAAAAGTTACAGACAGACAGAAATTTTTTTTTCGCTCAAACTTAAAATCTCGACGTTTCATGGCATTTTAAGCCTATTTGGACAATAAAAATTTTTAAAAATTTTTTTGTCGTTACTATACTTCCACTGGACGTGGAAGTAAAATAGGAAACTATTTTTAAGCAAATTTTACAAAAAAGAGTGTCGCGCTCTCCCGTACTATAACAACTCGGACAGATCTCAAGTTAGATTTTAACGGACTCTCTTGGAATTGGTATAATTTTCCGCACTACGAGGGTAGTAACTTTTAGAACATACTGTAATTCACAACATACTTTATAATGATGCAAAAGTTATATACACTTCTTATCATCACATTAAACATATAGTCGGGAATCAAGCTTCTCAAAAGACGCTCCTAAAATGTCAGGGTGTGGACTCGAATATATAGTTTTGAAAAAATATGTACATTATCTGGAATGACCTTGCGCATCTAAATCCAGAGGGCGCCATTCTGTCCGCAATTGCAAAAAATTGATTAATTTTATGTTCCCACCTCATTTACAGGGTTATTTTTTAATATTTCTCAATAATTTTCAAACTAATGGAAAGCTTATTCTTTCTAGATTGTGATGCTGTCAAATAATTTTCGAAATTGTTGTTAACAAATGCTACATAAATTATTTATACAAAGGATGCCCGAAGAGTACACGGTAAATTTCAGCATCGAGACATTTTAAAAACTATTGTAGATAGATGCATACTTCTATGGCATGAAATCTGCGGAATAGAATGGAGGAGTTTTTAGTGAAAGAATCATCTGCATTATTTTATTGTTGTAAAAGATATGACTATTTTTGTACAGCGCTCCGTTATTTCCGCTATCGTTTTGGCTGACACGTCCGCGCGGAGTGGCCGATTGGTAACTTGCTGAGAAATATACTGTGATTGCAAAAAATTTACAATGCGTATTACTTATACGTAAATATTATTATTTGTCATTATGAAAAAAAAACGAAGGTATTTAAAGATTCGTTTACTAGAGAACCAAAATTATTATATTTTTACTTAAAATATTGATTAGAGACAGAAAAACGTACAGCTAATTAAATGAACTTAAATTTACTTTTTGTACTTGAGAAATAACAATAAAATAATAATAATAATAATAAAATATACATACATTATACTTAAACTCAATTAACAGCTAATACATTTACCCTCACAGTAGCAATCTATTATGCATTATATATAACCCAGCTTTGCTACAACTGCAGTTTCCTGTATATTTATTTTACTTCCACATCCAGTGGAAGTATAGTAACGACAAAATTTTTTTTTTAAATTTTATTGTTCAAATAGGCTTAGAATGTCATGAAACGTCTGTCTGTCTGTAACTTTTTTTTGTGGGCACGTTTACTCTGGAACCTTTTAAGATATTGACTTGAAATTTGCAACATTATTGAAATTTGATACATATATTTTCATCTTGTTCCTTGGGCAGCGATTTTTAAAAAAATACCGGGCCGAATTTTTAAAAGTAATAAAATCATTGAAACCATTTTGAGGGTAATCAAGTAATCCTCGTAGTTCTTTATCTTCTGTATGTCTTAAACATTTTTTTACAGCGACTGTATCACAGCCAGTCAAAGCATAAATGCACAAAAATAAATTACTCAAATTCATTTGAGCACACATTGTCTTCTCTATAGTTAATTCTCGCATAGCATCAAATCTACGAAACCATAATTCGTGGATATTATCTAATCTAGACACAAAATACAGGGATAAGACAAAAATATCTGTATCTGTTGCTTCTATTATTATTCTACTATACTCCAGATTTGATAAATATAGGATGATCGCAAATATTCTAATGTCGGCTTCATTATGATTATGATCAGAAAAATGCAATTGCGCTATTATTTTTGTAATTTCATCGGAAGAGGAAGTAATAGTGCTACTATTTTCTGGCATTCCAGCAGTAATTATCACTACATTATTTGGAAGACGACTATGTCCCTTGCATATTTTGTTGGAAATATATTTTAGCAGTCCAGCTTTATTACTATATTAAGTCGTAATTGAGATACTCTGCAATAATAATGGAAATATACAGGCTATTCAACTAATACAAAAATTATTTTACCTTCCATGTGCGGTTGAGATCGCTTCATTCTTTACTCGGTGTTTGTCGAATATTTTACATGAATTTATAAACAACACACAACACAGTTGCTGTATATGCTACTCATGAGATTTTTTATTATTACATTACACCTCAGTGTCTAAGCAGGTAGTCAACAAGCCTAAAGAGAGCGAGGCAATGCGAGACATACATGTACACTGTATATCTACCAAAAGACCCCGTGGATCACAACGCGTGCTGTACAAAAATAATCGTATCTTTTACAACAATAAAGCAATGTAGATAATTCTTTCACTAAAAACTGCTCCATTCTATTCTGCAGATTTCATGTCATAGAAGTATGCACCTATCTATAATAGTTTTAAAAATGTCTCGATGCTGAAATTTACCGTGCATTCTTTGGCCTCGCTTTGTTTAAACAATTTCTGTAGCATCTGTTAACAACAATTTTGAGAATTATTTAGCAGCACCTGAATCTAGAAAGAATAAGCTTTCCGTTGGTTTGAAAATCATTAAGAAATGTTAAAAAATAAGCCTGTAAATGCGATGGGAACATAAAATTAATCAATTTTCAGTGACAAAAATTTTTGGAAAAAAATTTTTTACGTTTTTTTGCAATAGCGGACAGAATGGCGCCCTCTGGATTCAGATCCACAAAGTCATTTCGGATAATGTATGTATTTTTTAAAAACTATATCTTCGAGTGCACACCCTATGATCGAATGATTGGCTCCTGATTCCTGACTAATAGGTCCAACCTATATGAATTAGCCGAATACGACAAAACGTAAATTTGAATACAAATAATATCACTATACTCAGGGTATGTAATAAGTTAATATGACTCTGCATAACAACTGATTTTTTAAAGACCTTTGACTATACACTTCGAACTAATGGAAATGGAAACAAAAGCATATTATTTCAACTGGTTTTATTTGTGCATTAACTTTAATTTCATAATTTTATTATGTGCTGCTGCGGCTAATATTTGAAATTCTCTCATTGAAATTATTTTATTTAGAAACAATGGAACGTACAGGAAAGCGGTGCTAAAACGTGTTATTGTGCAGATTTTAATATATGACAAATTAATATGAGGATATCATCTTTACCGAATGAATTTATCAATTACTGTTTTGCATTTGATTCCTAAATGCGCAGATATAATCTGTATTCCACCAGTGCAATTAGTTGATCTCCAAAGTAGTAATCATTTGTATTATCTTCTCGTTACTTGAAAACATTATTTTTCGGTGGCATTCGATTTAGTTCGCTGGAAATAGTATTTGTGAGAACTTTTAGTCTCCCAATTTGTTAAAAAAAATGTTGAAATTTCGAAGATGGTGTTTTTTTGACTTTTCACAGCTTACATAATAAGAACGGTAATATATACAACAATTTTACTCTCAACGTTGTCAAAAATAATCGAAAGCTAGTAAAAAAAAGAATGCTGAAATTCTTAGACGAACATAATATATTAAAAAAAAATTAGTTCTGATTACAAAACTCAAAAAATACCATCCATCTGATGCTATTCATACATTTTTAGAAAAAAATGTATCTTAAATTATACGTAGGCGAGGCTGTCGGAGCACGACTTTTCTAAAGCCTTCGATAGCGTAAGTCATGAAGTACTGCTTCAGAAGCTATGGTGTTATAGTTTTAGGAGTATATCATTTAACTGGATTAAATCCTATCTCTCACAGCGCAGTCAAGTTGTTAAAACTCTTGGTGAGGTATCGGATATAGCAGAGAATAATTGGGGTGTGCCTCAAGGATCTGTGCTTGGGCCAGTCTTATTTTTGATATATATCAACGATTTACCTACTATTAACATCCAAAGAACTTTCACGCTCTTTGCGGATGACAGTAGTATACTGTGGCATAGTAAGAACAAATAGTCTACGAGACACTATAAAGCTAGACATTTGCAAAGTAAAAAAATGGTGTAATTCTAATTCACTTGTTTTCAATATAAAAAAAATAAGCATGCTTTCCCTCAAGTTTACCTATGACGACCTTATCATTGATCGCCAACCAATTGAAGATAAAATTCATGCTAAGTTAGAATAATTTCTAACGAAGGCTGCAAAGACTGCTTACCTCTCATTAGTTGAATCGCACGTAAGATATGGAATACCCATTCGGGGAATGTGCAGTCAACAAAAATTGCTACACAATGTGTTTTTATTACAAAAAAGGGCGTTAAGATACATGTGTAAAGCAAAGCTAAGGGATCATTGCAAACCCCATTTTATTAATCACAGAATATTAACACTTACTTATGTCTTTATTTTGAAGGCAGTATGTCTAATACATAAAAA
Source organism: Rutpela maculata (assembly GCA_936432065.2). NCBI lineage: Eukaryota > Metazoa > Arthropoda > Insecta > Coleoptera > Cerambycidae > Rutpela > Rutpela maculata. Next base: position 249,882,264 of record OW386286.2, read on the forward strand.
AATTATAAACACAGTAGACTTTGATCCCCTGCCTGAGCACAACACTAAGTTGACATTCAGGCCTGTAGCTTGAAAATGCTTTAAGGGTGGGCAAACAATTTTTCAGAGGGGGCCCGTGGGCCAAAGCTACCTCATTATTTTCTGCGGTCGCCGTAGGTCGAGTGAAAATTATTCCAGGACGGGCTACGCCCGTCCTGGCCCTAGCTACAGGCCTGCTGACATTAAGCTTAACTCTGCCTCTGCCAATTCCCAGGTCCACCTTTACAAAGCACTCGTTAATATACGAGAATAAAAAAATATACAATCATCTGTCACTCCATTACGAACATACCACAAATAAAATCATTCAGAAGGGCAGTAAAAAGGGTATTGGTTGAGAAAGCCTATTATTATATACTCGTAAATATTATGATAACTTATTTTAAAATCCTACTCTTTTATGTCTTATATTATAAATGTTATACGCTGTGATTGTTAACTTACTGCTCATTCAATGTCTGTATGTACCTCGAATATTATACTATATTTTATTTTATCTCATCTTTATGTAATATCTTCTTATTTCAACTCTGATGACCATGTATTATTATATTTTAGGTATAATAGCTTTGTCAATAAGAATTTTGTCCTTCTTACACAGTAAAGCATATTTTTAATTAATTTGATTGATTTGACAATAATGCGCTGGACATTTTTTGTAGAGCATCGAATTTTCTACAAAAAAAAACCCGATAGCATAGTTTTAATCTATTATAGTGTGCAAGCTACATGTTCCCGGGCGCAAGCGTAAAAATAATCGTTTCTTACCCTATCTCTAAGCACCTCGAGAGAGCCGACTTAATTAACAGTCGGAAAAAGAAAACAAGGATGTCTACAAAATTAAGAAAAATTCATAAAGCGTCTAAATCGCATGCATGAGGCGGTTGATTTCCGACATATTTCAACTTTTGACGATGCTAAACGCAAAACTTTTATCGCTCTTTATTTTTAAGTTTTACAGCTAAATATTGGTTGTCCTATAGAAACCCAGAAATTGCCTAAACGATGGTGCATGCAATATTTTTCTTAAATATGCATTTTTCAACTCAAGAAATTTAAAAAAATGGAAATATTGAATTTTTTTGAAAGTGAAAGAGGTAATCGATCGGTTTTTAAAGAATACTGTTTTTAATATTTGAGGTTGCAATAATTTTACATTAAGAGCAAAAAATATATCATAACATAACTACAACGATCAGCTATTACAAAACACAATAATTTCTAATGGTAAAAAAATGGAAAAAGTTTTTAGGGAAAAGTCGGTTATATTATAAAATAATTTCAATCACGGCTTACACTAAGGCCCTTACGGGAGAACAGGTTCGATGATTATTTTTTGCTTTTTAGTGCAGTATTTATAAAATGTTTCTTTAGTATTTATAAAAGCATGTTTCTTTAGTTTTTTAAACTATTAATTTATTTAAAGTGGAATTCTAATGAAATTTGTGAATTTTAATTCTATGAGATAAATACACAGAGGTATTTATTTATATAATTTTATTACTTTGATTCTGATAAACATTATTGTACTATTCCAAATACAAATCGACAAAATTTCCAATAAAATGCAAATACACCAAATTTTAGAAGAGACAATATTCATAAAAACCGGTTTGTGTGCGATATTGGTATCATCACATCGTAAAATCTGAATTTATCGTTTCATGGAAGCGAGCAAGCTATTATATTAAATAATTTAACAGGAGCCACGGAAAGCTACGAAGAAAGTACTGGTTTAAGTAAAACGAGTAGAACTTGCGTGGTCGACTGCGATTACTTATTCGGTTAACATTCTGATTGAATATGGCTCAATTCATATTTACGTGGTGCCACTAAGCTTAAAACTACATTTATTAGTTTGTGAGTCGGAAAAAGACCCGAAAAACCCGACTATTGTCTAGTGCAACCAAAGTAGTTCTCTCACCCATTATGGAGGATGCTGAACACCGTGGTGGTGGCAGGATTTCTTGTTGGGGTGACCCACCCCGCAAAAGGCCAATAACCACTCCCAGACGGGGCCAAACGCGTATTGTTAATGTTTCATGGAATATAACTTATTGATCCCCCACTTTCAAGCATGCCAATTATGGGGAGGACCTTGGGACTCTTGCCTGACACCCGCCCACCCTTCAATGGCCAATAACCACCCTCCAAAGGGGCGAGTGAGCGCTCCCATCAGACCACTGGAGCATGCCGAATACGGAGAGGACCACGAATCGAGTGCTTGACACCCGTTCACCTCCTCAATGACAAAAAAATACCCCATCAATAAAAATATTTTATATATTATAATTAAAAAAATCAGATGTTTCAATTATTATATAAACCCATTTTTTCCAAAAAATATGTTCAAAATATATACATTTATCTTTTTTCAGCTCCACAGTAATGAGGATGACTACTTTGTTGACGAGATCAAAGTGATATCTTAATGTTTTTCTCCTATGTAGCATCCTCAAAAACAGGGAGAGGTGAGCTTTGCCCGAGGGTATGCTGAGAACGCACTCTCCCTCCTCCTTTGGAGGGTTGTTATTGGCCATTTACGGGGATGGGTCACCCCGGGGAGGAATTCCACCAACACCACGGTGTTCAGCATCCTCGAAAACGGGGGATCACCTAGTAAGAGCCCCTCAAACAATTATAATACGCGTTAACCATTTGTGGGTGGCTTTTGGCCATTTGCGGGGATAGGTCACTCCAACGAGAAATTCTGCCACCACCACACGGTGTTCAGCCTCGAAAACGGGGGAAGAACTAATCTGGTTGCATCAGACAATAGTCGGGTTTTCGTTCTACTCACACAATCCACTATATACTGAGAGACAGTATATACTGTAATATATATCTTGTGTATCCTAGTATTTTCGCGTGTTATACCTTAGCAACATTTTGCTCAAAAATTATCATAAAATAAAATTTATGTAATGAATAATTTTTCACATGCCTCTAGCGGTCACCGTAAATAGTTTATACAAAACGTAATTATTTACACGTCTCTGGTGATCATCATGTAGGATTAAGTTATTGTTTTTAACAGATATTCGCAGCCTGGAGCCTACAGCATTCAGCGTCCGACCGTAACGGTTTGTCCTTTCGTAATAGCCATATTACAAATACTTCAATAACATTTTAAAATAAAATTGGTAAATGAGGTAGTCTTCATATTTTTATGTATTTAATTAAAAATCTTAGTAGCGCTTTGCTCTAAAATTGTAATAAAACATACATTATATAAAATGAAGGGGCGAGCGTAGAGGCGACTTTAATGTGAATATTAGTCGATATTCCATTGAAGCAACGTCGAGCGCGGTTAGTACTTGGATGGGTGACCCATCTTGGGAAATACAGAGTTCTCGCCCCACCTTCTAGCGGCTTGTATATCAGTGTATACGCGGAAGCTACGTAATTTCAGACGAGGATTACGTAGTGGATATACCATCCTTCGAAAGGGATGTAAAGCAGGCGGTCCCTTGTCTATTAAATGTTAGGCAAGTAAAAGATCCCTACTCTTCTTAAGGGAAGAAATTCGGCAAAATTTCCAGGTTGGGGGTAGCTCGTCTCCTGGCGTCGATGATAAGTCCTGGTAGCGGAAATAGACCGATGTTAAATAAATAGATAAAATATATATATATATATATATATATATATATATATATATATAAAATGATAATTTACACGCCTTTGGTGTGTAACGGATATGGTCCAGCTTCAATAGAGAGTATTCTACCATGCTGTCTTACAAATGTTCCAAAGTAGTAAACATTTTAAGACTAATAGACGTTGACGTGTTTACAAGAAACAATACATAGGTATGTATGGACACAGACATTTTTCATTTGATATTTGATTTCTGCGAGTTACAAAATCGATTTATGTACAAATTTTTTTCTACCATCGTTATAAAAAAATATTATTCCATTATAATATACCTCTTTAATTAAATAGATATAATAATTCACAACACAAAAGCTTAGAAAGGAATTATAAAATTTTACATACAAAACGAGTTGATACATTTTTAGATCTTCTTGTGTGGAAAAAATATAAAACTGAATTAGAATTACTGTTCTATGAATATTTTTTCTCTATAAACAAAGAACGCTTATAAATGGAACAAATATTGAAAGTATCATTATATTTACGATCTTGTTCATTTGAATTGAAATGATGGCATTTAAAAAATAGTACCATACTACTTTGAAACATGGAATGCCTCAAGGATCTCTTTTAGGTCCTCTGTTATCAATTATTCTTTTAAACGATTTACTTTTTAACTTTTCTCAAACAAAATCATGATGTATGTAGATGAAGCTAATGAATCGGAACAAATGTATTGTTGATCTAAAACTAATGATAACTAAAACTCAAAATTTTTCTGAATAATATAATAATAATGTTAAACTCAACAGAGACAAGACCCGCAAGTTGATTTTTCCCTCAAATAATTCCTTAGTTGTAGGTAAAAGAGTAAATAGTCTTGAAATTATTTTAGATGATTCACTAAATAGGGTCGCTTTTAAAAATTTTATATTCAAGTACTTTATTAAATTTTATTTGAAACGTATTTTTAACCTCCCCACAATAAAATTGTGGGAGGTTACTACAATTAGTCCAAAATCGAAAATTGAGATAACATCAAATCTTTACGTTTTGAGGTCCCAGGAACCCAAAAAAGTTGTTTTTGAAAAATGTCTGTGTGTGTGTGTATGTGTGTGTGTGTGTGTGTGTGTGTGTGTGTGTGTGTGTGTGTGTGTGTGTGTGTGTGTGTGTATGTATGTTAGCACGATAGCGGCGAAGCTACTAAACGGATTTGGATGAAACTTTGCATGAGGGTTTCTTTAGTGCTCCAGAAGATCTGAAAAGGTTTTGGTTGAGATCGGATTACGTTTAGTGCCGTTTTGGCACAACAAGTTGTTTATTTTATGATTACTTACAATTTGTAATTGAACCATTGAAAAGCAGTAAAAATTCCGATTTCAACGACATATCACACTTGCACTTTTTCGATTTGGTTTCCGTGAAAAAAATTAAAAAACAAAAATTTCACTTGTTTTGTCCTCGAAGCAGTGCAATGTACAGGGTGATATTCTAAAAATGACAGAGGTGTTCAGTGATTTCGGCTGATAACTCGGGAACGGTTGAAGATATCGAACTGAAATTTGAAACGTAGGTATAAATATTGTAGACGGACGGATTACGAGTGAATTAATAATACACCTACGTCACATGACGTCACAAATAAGAAAAATTCTTAGAAACTGGTGCAGATATCGACTTAACTATTGGAAACATCCAATTAAAGTTTGAAACGTAGGTGGAAATATTGTAGATGGATGGAATACGAGTGAATTAAAAATACACCTACGTTCTGATGACGTCGTAAAAGCATAAAATTCTTATAACAGGCGAACTGATGATATCAAAAAAATATTTCTACAAGACGAGTCACGAAATTTTTTTTTTAATTTCCAAGAAATATCAAATTTTCGGAGAAATGTCACTTTTCAGAAAAATGTTAGATTTTTAAAAAATGTCAAATTTTCGGAGAAATGTCACTTTTCAGAAAAATGTCAAATTTTCGAAAAAATGTTAAATTTTCAGGGAAATGTCACTTTTCAGAAATATGTAAAATTTTCAGAAAAATGTGACTTTTCAGAAAAATGCTCGGAAAAATGTCAAATTTTCGAAAAAACGTCAAATTTTCGAAGAAATGTCACCTTTCAGAAAAATGCCAAATGTTTGAAAATTGTCAAATTTTTGGAGTGTCACTTCAGAAAAATGTCAAATTTTCGAAAAAATGTCAAATTTTCAGAGAAATGTCACTTTTCAGAAAAATGTCAAAAATTCAGGAAAATGTCAAAAATTCAGGAAAATGTCAAATTTTCGGAAAAATGTCACTTTTCAGAAAAATGTCAAATTTTCGAAAAAATGTTAAATTTTCAGGGATGTCACTTTTCAGAAATATGCCAAATTTTCAGAAAAATGTCACTTTTCAGAAAAATGTCAAATTTTCGAAAAAAGTCAAATTTTCGAAGAAATGTCACCTTTCAGAAAAATGCCAAATGTTTGAAAATTGTCAAATTTTCGGAGTAATGTCACTTCAGAAATATGTCAAATTTTCAGAGAATTTTCAGAAAAATGTCAAAAAATCAGGAAAATGTCAAATTTTCGGAAAAATGTCACTTTTCAGAAAAATGTCACTTTTCAGAAAAATGTCAAATTTTCGAAAAAACGTCAAATTTTCGAAGAAATGTCACCTTTCAGATAAATGTCAAATGTTTGAAAATTGTCAAATTTTCGGAGGTCACTTCAGAGAAATGTCAAATTTTCGAAAAAATGTCAAAGTTTCGGAGAAATGTCACTTCAGAAAAATGTCAAATTTTCGGAAAAATTTTACTTTTCAGAAAAATGTCAAATTTTCAAAAAAATGTCAAATTTTATTAAATGGACTCAAAGGAAAATTCCCAAAAAATACTACGGGCCCATTTGTGGTATAAGTTCTCTGCTAGTGTGTTAAAGCGTGCAGACTGTATGCTGAGTATTTTTGACGTGTCAAGTGCATCGAGAGATTACAAGTTTTTTCGACGTTTATAAAGCCCACGGATGGTGTGAGAGGCCATCCTGAACCGCTTACAAGCCCTACAAGTGTAAGCAACCCCACCGGAACGCTTTCGGTGAGTTTTTTTCCAATAAAACTTTAAAAGTGACAGTGACATTATATTTTAAAAACTATTTCCGCTACTTCCGGCATCCCGCCGGAAATTCTTCCGGCAACATAACCTAAAAATAGTACTACATAACCTAAAAACAATTTAAGACATTGGTACCAACCTAAACATTTTTCAAAAACCAAATTCCCCAGAGAAACATTGGAACCAGAAATTTGACAGCTATCACTTCCCCGACCGATTTAGTGAAAAATCGGTCGAGGCCAAAAGATAAAACTAAATATACCAACTCAAACTTAAACGATCCACCATGAACACTACCCTGGCTACATCTGGCAGGGAAGGGGTCCACCAAGAGTTATATGGTTTTTTCCAAAGATGGCCATCCCTGCCATCCATCCTACTACCAACGAACAGGTTTCTTCGTTCAGTTATTTCCCGTATCAATAATTAAAATTATTAAGTGCTCTTGCCTTCGAACGTTTTTATAGTATTGTTTATTTTTATATTAATTTTAGGTCCATGTGGACACATTATAATTTTAACCTAGTTTTTAAGCCTGCCTACAGAAGACAGACAGACTTTTCTATTTTTCTCCAAGCCAAACCGGACCTACCCCGTCCAGCCTCACACTCGCCACGACGGTGTTCACCGTGGTTGTCTGGCTGGCCCCGGGGTTAGGATCCGATGAAGCATATATTTGTATTAAAATCATTGAATAAAATGTTAATCTTGTGCAGACTATAAATTTAACACTCAAGTTTTTAGGTCCAAATCCCACCGAACGAAAGACTTTTTTCTTATTTAATACGAAAAAAATATTTCTACTTAATAAATATAATTAAATGAGATCGTTCATATTGTTTAGTGCTCTTTTCGGCTTCAAAGATTCACCGGGTGGGGAGGTTTCAGCCGCTTTCAGTAGCTGCCGATTTTTTTATTTTACAATCTAAGTACAAAGTAATTTTAATAGTGAAATTAATTATTTAAATTAAGAAATTTCGAATTCGCGTCCATTCGATGTGAGAGCATGTGCAGTTAGATAAAGGAACAATCGAAGGGCGACGTGTGCTTTGCTTATTTGCTGTTAGCATATAGTCCAGCCAACAGGGTTTCACCTCTACTTTGAGCGCTAATGAATGGATTTTGATGAAACCTTGTGCAGTGTGTTGTGTTTGTAATGATGTTAATAAAAGAGTTGAAAAAATATCAGACTAGAAAATGATCGGAAGGGGTAGAAAACACCCCTTTTATCATGGGTTCCGTAACTTGTGGAAATAGGTCAAAAAATTTGTTCAGATTTCTTTTCAACTTTTACATTTCCCCTCCCCCACTTTTAGGAGTTTTTGACTGGCCATATCTCCAAAAATATGCATTTCTCGAAAAAATTCACAAGAGTAAAAACATCCTATTGTTTCTTTTTGATTTTTGGCCTAATTATACAAGTTACGGAACCCGTGATAAAAGGGGTAAAAGGGATGTTTTCTACCCCTTCCGATTATTTCCTACTCTAATAATTTTTTCAACTTTTTTATTAACGTCATTACAAACACATTGCACAAGATTTTATCAAAATCCATTCATTAACATTCAAATTTCTAGAATTGAATGGTAATTAGATACGTCATAATTTACCGCCTTTTTATTTTTAAAACCAATTTGTTCTTGCATGTGATGATTAGAACTTTTTTTAATATGATATATGCAATGTATAATTAATACACTTTTTGATATTAATATTTTGTAAATTTTGTTGAAGGAAACGACCTTATTGGTTCACTCATATTAAACAATTTATAATAAAACATTAGGATACACAAGTCTAGTTAAAAAAATTGGTGCACTATTAAATGATATTTTGAAAATGTAACTGCATTTTTTTATGTGACGTGATATAAACATTCTATACGTAATACAGTTAAATACATGTCTGTATGCCTGTACAGTTGGTTGGACATTTTTCTTAGTCTGGTTCCTTTTCTCGGCTGGTTCAACATAGATGATCTTACTTGTGGCTGAGCTACCGCTCAGATTACAAAATATCCTAGCTCTCTCATAGCGAAAATGATAATATGCGTGAATGAAGTATTCTAACTCATGTACCGTCCAAAAAATCAATTCTGAATCAGTTTGGTATTACCAGCAAAGTGATATTTTATTACTCCGGTCATACCTGCCGCATTATTTTAGATGATATATTCCTAATAATCCTCTTAATGAATCTGACCTCTCCCTGGGTGTTATTCCAGCAGTTATTCAGACAGAGTAATACTCCTTGTCTACTTTATGACAAAGGTATCACAATATTTTAATTATTCTCTTAAGTCAAATATATACCCACCTTCAAGATCATCAAAAGCTTTTTTCTGTCTCTATGTGAGAAGCAAACCGTAAAAATAAAAACAAAACCGAAGGAAGGATTGCCGGTGATTGCAAGTAGGTCAATGAAATTTCTTTTACGTTTATTTAACAGCCCGTAAAAACGTCTCAATATTATCCTCCAAGATTGAATACGTGATAATGATTCGGTCGAGCCATAAAAGATCTAATTACAATCTTCAAAATAGGCACAAACTTTAACAATGCCACATCAAGTTAATATAACTTCGTACAAAATAGTCATCAAACTATTACAGCTTTACTATGAGGGGAACGTAGTATTGTTTATGAATCGGGCAACGGCCGAGCCAATTTTAACTTCCAATAATTAATTATCGAAATTTTTCGCTTGTTTACAGTTGAAGGGTTCTGAAGGGCGTTGTTGTTGATTTAATATGGTTATGATAGTGTGCATTGTTTTTCTTTGTTATACATAAACCGTGACTTACATTCAAGTTTTGCAGCGTTTGAGGTTGTTCTTTTTTATGGTTAAAATATTTGCTTTAAATGTGTAATAGTAGATTTAACTGTGGCATGGTTTAAATATATTTTGGCTTAAGAGAATTGCCAACAATGGACCGAAATAGTGTGACGTTTCACTCCCACTCTAACTATTCCATCCTATTTCTCACATCGACCTTATTGCCACTGTACATAAGACCATGGTTAAAATTGAATTTGAAATTTCAGAAAATCTGTGTATATTTAACTATTGAATTATTATCCTAATGTTTTAACTTTAAAAGCTGCGCCTTCTTGTAATAATATTGTAATTTTAAAGTTCTCTTGAAATTTTTTTAGAAATTATTCTTTTATTGCGCATGCGTAATACGTATGTCGAGAATATTTTCATCTTTTTATTTTTATTTGTTTTCCTAGACGAAGTTTAAGGTTATATATAATGGATTATTTTTTTCATAATTTTCAAGGATTTTACAGTATTTAAACTGTTTGTACCTATTCCAAATTTGTACTGGAGTCAATAGTAATATATTGTAACGGTATCGTAAGTACGTTTGTGATTAAAATTATAACAAAGTGATTTTTAAATATGTATCTATCCATATACTTACCTATTTTTAGCATTGAAAAATGGTACAAAAACACGTATTACATTTTTCTGCGATGCTCAATTTTTTGAAGATAATGAAAAACTCATGGTCAAGGCAGAAAGTTTTGTTAAAGCGGGCCACGTGAAGGAAATGATTTATGATTCTGAAGTACTGATTGTTAAGGGATAAGTTAATGCTGGCATGAGCGATAGAATCTATAAAGTAGATAAAGTAGAGGTGTGTGCATTTTTTTAAATATATTTTAGTTTTAATGTAATTAATTATTTTCAGATATTTTTGAATAACGATAAAAATATAACAGATGCAGAATGTACTTGTCCAAGGGGATTATGGTTATGACATCATATGGCTGCTCTGGCTTTCTTTGCACATTATAATATTTCTGTAAGGGTACGAACATGCCGAAGACGCTACGTAGCTATAGAAGTTCAGGCCGTAATTTCAGTCAATGCATCGAAGCCATCAATTTGTGCTAGGAGCAGTTCACCCTGCTATCATCCACGATATGTGGGGTCACATTTAAACATATAGGTTTGTTTTACATGTTGATGGCTTCGATGCCTCTACTGAAACTGCGGCCTGAACTTCTAGCTGCGTAGCATCTTCGTACCCTAAGAGATGAAGCATGCTCATGGAATATGTCATATTTACTAGACAGTTCAATTTTAAACTATTTTAATCATTTATAGATTTAATAGACATAAGTTCTGAATAAATGATACAATATGTAATTTCTTTATTTATTTGCGTTTCTAAGTGAAAATACTTACAAATAAATATTTAAACACGAGGTTAGAGGATGAAAATCTATGATAAAGTATTGAATTATTGAATAATGGAAAGCAATTCATATAAAAATAAATAAAACAGGCTTTGAGGTTAGAGCACAAAGAAATAATGTGGAAATATCTAACGAGCTACGTCCTCAATAATTTTCCAGACAGTTGTAGAACGCATGCGCAGAAATAGCCATGTAGAAAACATTTTTTTATTTATTCTGGATAGAGAAACTTGATTACCACATGTAAAAAACTTATTATCCAGCTCTATTTTTATACCAGTAGTTAGGTTTCAGTAGTTAAATACGAAAAATAACGTACCAATCCTTAGATACATTTGTAGGTAATTTATTTTGACCCTTAAAGCACATGTACATAAGGCATACTTCAAAGACTACAGGAAAGCAATTCAAATTAACCGCATCGTGCATGACGTCACGACTATTGTGGTCCATTGCTATTAGAGACAATTATCTAGCTATTATATATGTTATTAGAGAAGATCGATGTGTTAAAACAAAACAATCTTTCGACAATTTTTGATTTTTATAAATTATTATTTTTATTTTGTTAAAAATTTTCTTATTTAAATCCATCGTCAAAATTAATTGTATTAACAATTTCTTCTCTTTATTTACAACATTTTGGCAAAAAGTTTTGTGATTCCTGAATTATTTCTGTTGATCTCCCTTTTACTGTTTGACAATATCACGTCATCTCACAGTGGTCGATTTTAGGATAGGTGGGCAAAAATATAATCTGCTATGTAGACCCGAAATAAAAGTCACACTTCAATAAGGGATAAAGGTAATTAGTTTTCATTTAGACTTCTGAGCCGCACGCAACAAATAAGATTAGGTAAACGAAATAATTTAGGTGTGTAAAAATAAATCAATTGGTGTGTTTAGGAAAATTTATTCATTGTCAATATAATATTCGTCAATAATATCAACAATATATCTCTATACAGGGCGATATATTTATTTTTTGTTATTCTGTTCTTCAGGCTAATGCTTCGTCCGCAGATAGTTTTGTCTTTCGGTTAATGTTGATTTCTGTGGTCGCTGCTTCTCTATGTTTTCAGATATTTCTTTTAGCAACCTGCTCTCAATATATTTACCCTCAGACCTCAAATGAACTTGTGCCGCATAGATAAGTTCCTCTGTACTATGCTGCAAAAGAGGTTGAACTCTTCTTCGCTTGGTTCTTTGCGTACTATCCGAAAACTCCGTCTTTGATCTGCCCCTTAGGGAAGGAACAGTTTGGTTACTGCTAGTAGGAATGCTGTATACTTTCTCCATCAGATCATCAAATGAAAATTGGTCGCTTAAGTATATCGAATTTTTGGTAGGTACGAAAATTTGTAAGGCTACGATGACTATCTAGCCATTTCTGTTTAAATTGCTTAGACATACTTGAACTTTCTTTATTGAGCTCATTGTCGATCGCATCCTGAAAACTTAGTGTTAGGGACTGAAAAATATGGTTATATACAACTACTGCTTTCTCAGCAGCATCGTTGTTCTCAAGGCAAATATTAAAAAAATCTTGCCACGAGATGACATAGGTTGATTCTGAAATAAACACTGCTGTCATGCAACTGTATGCAGATAATTTCTATTGAAACAAATAGCTATAAATGTATGAAGAGTTTATATCCGCCAAATACCGCTGAACTAATTAAAGGTTAGACAATTTCAGTGTATTCTAGTTTCACTGCGACAAAACATAACAAGATATATTTTATAAATGATCGTCAAAACAGACTTGATTTATTCAATTAATAGGCTTACTTCTTGTCTCACTTTCCATATTATGACTAATAATTTCCTCACTGGTAACAGCCATCAACACAGTTCTCTTTGGAATGCGAAAATATACTAAGCACGTGTATTTAATCAGATTTTATGTGCCTGAACCCTTCTGCGGGCGGGAGAAATCTGTTTCCAAGAAAACTGGCCTGGGTTTTATTACTACGGTCTGTACTAAAGCAAATAATGAGAAACTAATCTGAATTACTTAACATTGGTTTTTACATTTTTGACCACCATAAATCCAAAAATCGACCACTGTGCATCTGTCACGCTACCTGTTCGACGTCTGGTCTCACCAAAACCCTTCCACTTCGGCTTCTTGGTGATATGTACCAACGTTTTCGAAAGCGTTCTCTTCGTCCCCGATCATTTGGTTTTCCTGTATCATCAATCGTTATATATTGTCCTCTCTCCGGTTGATGTGGCTAAGAAATGATGGGATTCGAGAGAATACCGATGCTGGAGAGTTAGTTTTGAGGACGCATTTCTTGGAGAATCGAGGCATTAGTGCGACAGGCTGTCCAGATAATTCGCAGTAGACTCTAGATTCACATCTCGAAAGAACCAATTCTATTTGTCTCCACAATGGACCATATCCCAGAGGCGTAAATAAATTTTAGGGAAACTAGAGAAGTAACAAGTCTGATATAGTGTGTTTAGTGATACTTTTGTCACTCCAAATTTTGTTCAACTCTGAGGCTGCCGATATTTCCATCTGCTTTCTTCGTCTAATCTTATATTTTTCTCAGTTGCCAGTATCGTCCACAAGAGGTATACCATCTTGTTTACTATCTCTCAGTCACCTATACTTAACATATTTGGTTGGTTCTCATTTGCTTGGTATTCAATCGTAATTTTTGAATTGTTTTATTTACACTGAACCATAACCAGAGCTTTTTATCTGAAGCCTGTCCCTGAGCTAATTCTCGCTTACTGCAGTCACGGTGGTATTGTCTGCAAATCTCAAATTAGATATCTTGATTTCGCTTTTAGATACTCCTGCCAGACCTCCAGCTCATGTTACATCACGTGTTGACTATAGATGTTAAAGAGAATTGGCAAGATAATACAGCCCTGTCTGATACCTTTAGTTAGTTTTGTCTACTTTCACCAAAGCAGAATTTACTTCATACAGTCGGTGAATAATAGAGGCCAAATGTTTGGCTGTCCCCATCTCCAATAATGCAGTCCAATTTTTTTTAGAAACTACCGAGTTTGATATAAAAGTTAAAACCATCCTGTTAAAAATTGGAGCTTAGGCAAAATTTTGTTTTAAATAAAAATTAGATATGTAGATTTAATCAAAATAAAATACCAAAATTGAAAACAGAAAAATAACTGGATTATCTGTTTTATTTTGCATTTAACAGTTACAAATGTCAGTATAGTTTAATGATTTAACATTTCAGTACAAAACAAAGCATTTGTTGCTGGGGAAACAGAAGGTAAACAACAAATATCAATTTTATTGCTTACATATATTTTCTCTTACTTCCTTTTTAGCCGTCACCAAACTATCTTTTTGACAGTATTAACAGATAGAATTTGACTGGAATGATACTGTCGGGAATACTAATAAGCAAAAGTTAGGTTGGGAAGTAATTCGGTCAGATATAATTTCTTTTTTCCGAAATTCTGCAAGATATTAAAATTCTAGAAAAGAACAAAAAAAAATTAAGGCTACATTATTTTTTAACCAATTTTTAATTAAATGGCAAATTTCATATTTCTAGGTATAATATTTTTGGAGGTAACCCGCTGTAACAGACATACTGATGCACAGATTGAAAAACGAGTCATGCTTGTAGAGCAATTGAATTTTGCGTGTGGAAATAATTGTTTATAAAACGATATCCCACATCTATAGTGGGGGTGGGTGAACCAAAAAAATATTTTGAGGCTTTTGGTTCTTGTACATACACTAAATCACATTTTTTTTTTCATCCCCTTTAATAATGGAGGGGGGGGGGGTAATGGGGGTGGCTAATGCCAAAAAACTTTTTGAGACCTTAGCTTCTCTTGTATATACCAAATGCCAATTTTATGGACTCTTACCTGCTTGATTTACCTATTTACCCCAATTTACCTCCCAATCCTTCGACGGAATAAAATGAAAATATAATCTAGTACCAGATCCCGTTAAACTACATACGTGTACCAAATTTCAAGTCAATATCTTATAGTTTAGACAAAATATCGATAAAAGCTCTCTGTAATAATTTTAAAAACATTTCATATTACTTTTTGGCAAATGGTCTTTTTCCCCTATTTCAACCCCGCTGAATCCAAATCTGCCGGTTGCTAAACCGAAATCCACACCGGAAGTGAGATATTCAAGATGGCGGCCAATATGGTGCCGAAACCGGAAACCGAGCTGTAAATCCCCCTTTGACACGGGAATGCGTCCAAAACATGTAATTATATGTTTTTGAGTATGGGAAATTCAAAAATACACTTCAAAAAACATTGGTTGGGTAAATTCAAGATGGCGGCTATTACGGCGCCAGCACCATCATCCCCATTTTTTTACGTAAAAACGAGTGTGACGCGTCTCTATACATGTTTTTGAGCATGAGGATTCCAAAAATTACCTCTAAAACAACGTTTGAACTATACTTTGAATTCAAATAGGAAAAAAAGCTACATTTTTGGGGAAACAAAAGCTTACCTGAACAAAAACATACAAAAATTACTGTGTCTCTCCAGAATTGAGACAGGTACGTATGCAGAGAGTATAGAGTTTTAAGCAACTGCAGTTCTTCGAATTACAAGTCCTTTACAGTGGCAAATGACAACTTCTGGACACGTCTTATTAATGAGGTCCAGTGTCATGAATCGACTTAACTATTAAACTGTTCCAGAGTAATCGTGTACGCACAAAAAAGTTACAGACAGACCGACAGACAGATAAACAGACTGACAGACAGAAATTTTTTTTTCGCTCAAACTTAAAATCTCGATTTTTCATGACATTCTAAGTACATTTGAACAATAAAAATTTTCAAATTATTTTTTGTCGTTACTATGCTTCCACTGGATGTAATTAATTAATGATATTAATTTATACAAAATTATTGAAATTCCAGCTGCTTGACTGAAAAGATAGAAAAAAATCGTGATGTGTAAGTTTACCCCACCTGTTATTAAGAATTTAACAATATTTTTTTTATTCGTCTACACTTTT
The DNA here is from genome assembly GCA_936432065.2 of Rutpela maculata. Lineage (NCBI taxonomy): Eukaryota > Metazoa > Arthropoda > Insecta > Coleoptera > Cerambycidae > Rutpela > Rutpela maculata. The sequence continues at coordinate 249,898,200 of OW386286.2, forward strand.
CATGGAGCCAGTCTCATATCTCGCTCATCTGATATCCGAATATAAAAAAGTATTAGTGATTTTCTTAGAGAACAACTAGTAAGATATTCTTAATCAGTACCTTTAGAAACCCCTTTGTAAAAAATTACATCGTAGTGGGTTCAAAGGTATTTGAGATAGGGGCTAAAAATTAAGGTGCTGATTAAGAAAATAAGTAGTTTCTTTCTTTTAAAATCGCTGGGACTTTTTTTTTGAAAATCGACCCCCCTTTTCCATCCTAGAATCAGACATCTCTGACTACAATCAAATGTAGTTATGTCTAAAGACTCACTTTATGAGTATATATTCATCACCAAAATTTCAAAATATACGAATATCAGATGAGCGAGATATGGGGGGTGGCTTCACGAAAAGTGAGACAACACTGTATATGCATCATCTACGTCAAAATGTCTTTGCACTGATTCTCTAAAGTCGATACAGCACATCATAAGTTACAGTACCGTTTGTGTGAAACGCGCACATGGACGCACTGACTAAAGATACTTCGGATGTCGCTGATTTCACGTTCAAGTGAGTGTTAATTACAAAATTCTAGCTCATATATATTTTTTTTTAAATTAAAATACGATATATGTATTTTTTATGCAGTTTTCTTTTATATCGATTGGCGATGTCCTTTAAAAGAATAAAAACTTAATAATGTTATTATAAAGCACAGTTCTTGCACCCCAATAAACTAAAAAGCAAGATGATTAAAGCTATAAACGTTTCGAATAATTATTCCTATAATTTTTAAGAATATTTTCCTACAAACTCAGCTTTATGGAACATGTTCCGAAGTGAAAATCTAAGTGCACTTCACTATTAATTAGTGACTTGATTAATCTATATTGGCCACAGCCATTAAAACATCATATATTTCTCAACGCAAATATCACAAAAACCTGATAGTATGTAAATTCGCATATTAATATAGATCTTAATACAATACTTATACGGAAATTGGACTATTTTCTTTGCAATTTTTGGGCGTGGACAAGGTTGCTATCGGGGTATAAAACAAACAGTCTCCAAGAGTTTGATATCACTTGTTCGGGTTTAACAACAGCAACAAGATCAAATCATAATGAACGCTTTCGTAAGTAACCTTAATTACCTCTGTTAATATGTTTTTTGTTATAAATGCAGCGAACGAACAAGAATTCGTAATTATGCTACTGACGTTGCAAAAATTAATTGTGCGGTTCGTATGAAATTGATTCTTTACCCAAAAGACTTAGTGACAAAGACATCCGGTATTAGGTTTGATTGTATCAACATGCAAATGACATATAAATGTTTTGTAAAAAGTGGTTTATATACCTGAAAAGTAGTGTTAGAGGTATCGCATTTTCATTAAATTAAATATTTATGTTATAGTGGGGTCAAATTAGGACTAAAAATTCGCAATCTGAATTGTCTGGGTAATTTTTTGCGTGTTCAGAGGTTCAACTTAAGTTCACAGTTCAGTTTTGCAGTTTCTGCGAGGTCGGCGTATTGTTTATTTAAACAATTTAATTTTTTAGACCGTGTTTACCATCGGTTTTCTTTGAATGTCTCGTGACAGAAAGTTAAAAAGTTATAAAAAAAATTGAAAATGTGCATTATGTTCTCAAAGCCGCTTTATTCGATTGTTTTAACAATTGTAGCTTTGGATTATCTTCAAATAACAGAAACAAAATAACAAGCATTGGAGAATAACCAGCCCAAATTTCAAGAAGAAATATCGATTTGTTTATTTATTAGTGACCTAACGTAAAAACTAACATATCCAAGCTCCAAATGCAAGTAGAGCATTCATTTTTTGTTTCAAAAGTTGGCTCTTTTAATCTACCTTCATTTCTAGTTTACCGTTTTTGATTTCATAAAAAAAAAACAAGGAGACACTTGAATTTGTTTACAACTAAAATTTCGAAAACTATAAACAACTGCAATAAAACGGGTTTAAATTTTGAAAAAAAAAACTGTTTTTTTCCCTGAAGTACTTATAGAATGCTACAACATGAGCCAACGTATACACTTCTTGGTCTTGATGGCAGAAGTTCACAAGGGTACAAAGTTTTAGCAACAATTTTATATTTGAGCCGTTTTAGTAATCATTTTGATTTGAAATTTTAAGAGGCGATTGTACTTTATAAGAGATATATTTTCACAAAGTTTTATTGAATATTATCCATTATTGAAATAACAGTGATTTGTTTAGAAATGCATAATTTTGCAATGTTCAATTTTTTAAAAATAAAAATAACAATTGGAATGAATTATAGTTTATGTACTTTTATTGTACAGCTCAAAACAAACATTTTTCTTCATTTTATTGTTTTTCATAGGACTTATAGATTTGAAGATAATCAATGAAAACCGATGGAAAACATGGTCTAAAAAATTAAATTGTTTAAATAAACAATACGCTGACCTCGCAGAAATTGCAAAACTGAGCCGTGAACTTAGGTTAACACCCTGAACACGTTAAAATAGAAAAACTGTCCTGACCAGACAATTCATATTAAAATCCTAATTTGACTCCAGTATTATCTTATTTCGTTAAATAGAATCCCTTAATATATCGAAAACCTCAATTATTACATTGCTGTGACAATTATTGCCAAATGTCTTTCTTGTTATTACCAGAGCGTTTACAATACATGAAATATAAATTTATTAAATGGGTTATTTCAAAGAGAAAAAAATTGTGCTGAATTAAAGTAAAACATTTATTTTGAAGTTTCATCTTGTTGGATCGCATATATGTGAAAAATGATGGAAAGTCAACTCAACAAGTAACATCGTTCAAATATTAAGAATTAATATAGATCTATCTCTAGATTGGTAAACTCATGTAACTTATCTATCTATGTGGAAAATGTGCAAGCAGCTACTTCGCTTTGAAGAGGTTACGAACTATTACAAATATGAGTACGGTGAAAACGTTTTATTTTTCCAACATTGGATCACGATATGGGATTACAATGCCGGGTAATTCAACATGGACAAATACAGTATTTGTGTTACAAAAAAGGGCCGTACATTGTGTATTCGGAATAAGACAGATCTTGTAAAATGATATTAAAACAACAATAAATGTTTATTCTACCATGTTTTATAAATATTTCAGGTATTTCGAAATTAGTAAAAAGGATTTATCTAACTTTAGTTCGTTAAATACACACCACAGATATCAAACTCGTCGTGGTTCTGAGCAATACGAAGTACACAGACTTAAACTATACAACTCTAATCCATGCACTGTTCTCTATAATGAAACCGGTCGAAATTTTAAGAATATTGCTAGCATAAAAATGTTTATGGCAATGTTAAAAGTATTTCTTACTTGAAATGCATTTTCTATTGTGGAGGAATTTCTAATATATTTTCCTCGTAAGTATACTCTAATTCTATTGTTTTGTCGATCGTAAGTGATGCTTTATTTACCAAATACTTGTTGCCATTGGCAACGTGTCGTTATTTTTCATAACGTCCCTAGGGAAATAAAGTAAATTTGCAAAAATTTTGATGATGAAAATGTTAATGATTTCGATTTATAACAAATGTAAAAATTAACGTTGACAAATTGTGTCCGAGATAAGGCCAGATTCTGAAAGCTCAAAACATTAAAAAGCGGTTTTCTGTATGGCTGTTCGGCACGGTACACCCGAATATGTCCGTCATTACAAGACTGAAAAACTTTTTCATCGGTAAACACAACATTGTTCCAAAACTCCAACGGGCGATAGACATGATTTAAACAAAACAGAATGCGGACTTGCTTATATTCTTCTGTTAATATGGTCTTCTTGACACTTACACAGTTCTTTAATTCCGATTTTCCTATCCTTCGAGTAGCTGTTGACCTCGATGCTGAAAAATTTGTCATGGACACAGCGTCTACTGCTGTTTGAAACGGATTTTCCCCCCAAATAGCCAAGGAGCGCTTCATCTTGAGCGAGATTTGAACTTCTCGGTCGACCTGAACCGTCTTTTCTCTTTACGATACCTTCCTCCTCCCACCTTTTCTTCACACTCATAACGGTACTTTTATTTAAGTGATAATGGTTAGCAACTGCTCTGAGACCATCTCTCTTCAATTTTAGAGAGAATTAGAATTTTTTCATGTTCAGTTAATTTCGGCATTTCGAAAATATGACACTGACACTGACAAATAAATAAAGAATGAGTTTGATGTGACTAGACTTTCTAGAAAAACGCAGATTTATCAATGAAATATTGTTGTACTAGTTATAAGGCAATTGTTACATTTTTAATGCACCTGTAAAGTTAAACGTTTGCTTTTAAATGTTGAATCCACAGTAAAGTGTTATAAAACAGAAAAAACACAAGCGTGGCCCAAACTTTTGGAAATTTATTTACGCCATCTTCAGACTAGTTTAACAAAAGATGTGAAAATTATGGTTATTAAATTCAAACATGATCTGCTTTTTCATAATTGGTTCATCATCGGACATAAAATACATTTTTTTGTCATTTTATTCATATATTTGAGTTTCTAATTTCTGGCAAAGTTATTAATTAATTTAATTATTTTGGAAATTGCATTTGAACTGAGGTCGAAATTGGGCTTAAATGTGAACATTTTAACCTCACAGGTAATTATGAAATATTGCCAAAAAATTTTACTAAATTATTTTTAATTAATGTAAAATAACGATTTTGACATTCCAGCAAACAAAGTGCGATATCCAAAGCTCTTTACGAACATAACTAAGCACGATACAACATTATTAAAGAAATAATCCTTTAAATAATGAATTAAATACCCTGCAACACAAGAGAAATCAGTTTCTTTATGATCTTCACTTATTTCGAGTTAAAATCTGAACTACAAATATATTATTCAATGGAATTAAGCTTTAAATTTAAAACAAATCGACGAGAAAAGGACTTTGACGTTGCATAAAAAATTCTCTGAGGGTGTAAGATGAATGAATCGGACATTTCTTGATAGTTTTCTCTTTGCCAGGTCGGAAATCGACCTCTGTTCGTATCTGCACATCAATATTCCTCTTTAATTTATAACAAACAAAAACTCCGTTTCACAAATAGATAAAGGTTTCGCTCATACGCGTACCGCCGTTTCGGTTATATTCGGTTTTTGCATCAAATATTTATTACTATGTTTTGAAAAGAATCATAGAAAATATTTTTGGTAAATAATCCATATAAAAATATTCGAAGCCATTTCTAAAAGCACAGCCTTAGCTACCCTAAATACTCTGATTTTCTACCCTTAGTATTTACAGAGGAAACTATTTTAATTAAGTTTCAAGAAACTACAGAAACAGAATTCGTATTCTCAAAAGCTTCTGAGTTGCTTTTTAAATCCCCAAGTATTAACTACATATTCAGAAACTGTGTATAATTTTCAATGTGACTATTAAATAAATAAATGATTCAAAAATGTTTATATGCATTTTTCTACTGTGGCTTTAAGTATATCTCTTGCGATGTAATTTCAGTCCAATGGATCCAGTTTATAGTACAGAAATAAGAGCTTTTAACTTCAGAATAATGTCATATTGAACGGATTTCGTTCATTTTTGGCAGCATTATAGTAAATGCTCCACAGAAAAGTTTTTATATTGTACGGGGGCTTGCTAATTTTTAGGGGGTGGATGCCACCCCTTCTCAGGGGATGGCACTAAAAAATATATATTTATTGGAGCTGAAAAAGAATCAAATTTTAAGAAGAAAAGGTTCTATGCAATTTTTCACATAAATTGATAATTTTTATGTTATAACGACTTCAAAATTGCATTAGCTTTAAAGAAAAAGGTATTTCCAAACGGCTTTCGTCAAGTATCTCGAAAAGTATTACTTTATCGAAAAAATGTTACAGATCAGTTACAGAAAGTACAGACTGGGAATTAACTATATTTTTTGCTTATTGATGTAGGATTAATAATTTCGGAGTTTATATTTTGCATCCAAGTGTTTCGAAATTACCTTTAAAGTTTAAAATGCATTTTTTTAAAACAAGTGCTTTAAATGAGCAAAGAAATTTGAGCACCTAGGTAATGCTCCATTTTAACGAATAACTGTATTTGAGATTATTATTTTTAAATTACTAGCTAATTAGAGTAACAAAATGTCAACCTTTTTATATAAAAAAATATATAAATACGCCTATTTTTCCGTCATAACTTCTTTATCTCTTATGTTACAGAAACGCGTAAAAAATCATGTGAAAGCGTAATTAATTGTCTTTAATTTCATTTCTTATCATGCGTGACGTAGGTGTCACAATTTCTGAGATATATTACATTTAAACTGCATTTTTCGTCTCATAAACATTCGGACGCCATTTGTAAACTTTCATATCTCCGAAACTATTAAATCTATGTAAATAAATAAAAAATAGAAATTCATTAGCAGTTTATGAGCTTTACTTTTGGTCTATCCATTTTTCAATAAAACTAATATTTATTGAGATATTTGGAAAAGGAAAAAAATACGTTTTATCGAAAATACCTTTATAGTTTAAAATGTAATTATTTCTAAAGCAAGTGCTCCATACAAACGAAAAAATTTGAGTATCTACGTCATGCTATATATTAATGAGAAACAGTGTTTGAAATTTCATTTACTTCCACATCCGGTGGAAGTACCTATAGTAACGACAAAAACAAATTTGAAAATTTTTATTGTTCAAATAGGCTTAGAATTTCATGAAACGTCGAGATTTTAAGTTTGGGCGAAAAAAAATTTCTGTCTATCTGTCGGTCTGTCTGATGGAATTGAAGTACCTTAATTTTCGTAATCTACATAGTTTGAAACCTGATAATGTCAGAGAGTGATTTTCTCATTGTTTCATTTTTTCAATAGTTCCCTTCAGTAAGCGAGGGAAGCAAAATACTGCCACTGTTTTATTGTATGCATTATTTCAGAGTATTGTCTTGGCTTTGGGGGCTATTGCATCAGCAAGTGCAGGACTTCTCTCTCCAGTCGTCAGTGCCTATGGTGCGTACGCCCCACAACTAGTTGCGGCCCCATACGCCGCTGGTGTAGTCGTAGGAGGTTATGGTTTTGAAGGTCAATACCTTCCCGACAATCTCGAAAAACTTTACGACGATGGCTCCTACAAACCTGAAGTCAGCCCACTACCATTGAGCCCCTCTCCCTACGGACTTGTACCCTCTGGATCTGGACTTGAAGGTCAATACGTACCAGACAATCTTGAGACACTTTCTGACGATGGTTCCTACAAACCCGAAATCAGTCCATTGCCTTTGAGTGCTTCTCCCTACGGATTGGTGCCTGCTGGATCTGGGCTGGAAGGTCAATACGTCCCTGACATTACTGAAAAGCTCTTCGATGATGGATCTTACAAACCCGAACTTAAAGTAGTCGCCGGCTACTACTAGGTTATTTCAATTTTAATTAGGTTTTGTAAATAAAAATAAATTCTTTTAATTCATATGCTTGGTATTTATTTTTCGGTTGAATAGATTTCACAAACACCAAATCAATCAAATCAACAACTAGTTTATTTAAAATAAAAAAACAAAAAAAAATACAACATAAAACACAATACAACACGAAGCGTGCTTCGTCTATGTTGGCATCATGAATAGATATTTAAAATTTACACTTGGGGAGCGTATCAAGAGTACCCAAATCTACTACTGGTAATAAAGCTTTTCCCGTTATTTTGTAATATAAAAAATTTTGAAAAGTTTTGATTTGCTATTTCACTATCCAGAAGAAAGCTGAATATTTAATGGGAGACTAGTACTGCTGGTCGAAGAGTGAGACCGTATTCGACACATGCTTGCAACTCTCGAATATACAAAAACAGACAGTTGATGCTTGTATAAAAACACTTCACAAAACATAATTTTGAGGTCACGATTTCAAAATGGAGAAAATTGCACTTTTTAATTTTCTCTACGAAAAATACTATTTTCACATTTTCATGTTCCCACTCCTCTATAACTGGATAATTATTTATACATTGAGAAATCCTTTCTTTGTTGTTATTTATTTACCTAGAGAGAGAGAGAGAGAGAGAATAGGGGCGCCAATCTTTCTATTCCAAATTTATATTTTAGATAGGGGATCAATAAATTGATCAAAGTTATAGCGAGTTTAAAAAGTTATTAAAAGAAAGTGTAAACTTACTTTAGGAATTTACTGAAAACTAGGACCAAATAAATGCATGCTGCTAAAATATGGATAATTGTATGTATCACACTACTGAAATAAATTAACCAACATTACTTTTAAAATTCATTTTATTAGAAATTAGTCAAACTGAGGCCTTAAAATTACTTTGAAATATTTACATAGGAATGACGATAATAGAGAATACACCTTCGGAACAATATATTAATGTGCAGCCACAAGATAATATTTAAAGAGAAAAAAGCCGCGCAATCGCTAATGGTAAGGGGCAACAGATGGCTTTAATTTTATTACATTTCTATGTGAATATGGAGTGTTTAGTTCACTACTGTTTGTTTTTTAGGATAATTAATTATAAATATTGTTATAATTAAATAAAATACATAGTTTTACTTTCAACTGGTTTATGATTAACGGAATATGTAAACATATCCAGGAAAACGTAAAGTACTGAATCCACCAACTTCATAAAAAAAAAATTGGAATCCCGTCATTTGGTGAAATTAATAAAAATGGTGCATATATTATTGAAGATCACTTAATAAAATTATGTAGAATTTTTCAACTATTTATTATATTTTCGTCCAGTATTCACGGAAAGTATGGACCATTTAGGAGCCAATTTACTTCCAAGCTAGAATATTTGATAATAAATATGATTTAAGAATAAATATCTTTTTTGAATAAAAAAATATCAATTGTATATAATTGCCAATATGTGTACTAAACAATTTAAAATATCGCCTTTTAAATTAATATGCATTACTATAAGAGACTTACTACCTACGGAAAGAGCATTTCGTTGTCACATTCTGAGAGTATATTTACAAAATAGCCCTCATTTTACCTGTCAATATATTAAAAATGGAAGACCTGATAATATTTAAAAGAATATGTGTTCATTGTACGTCCAACCATTGAAAGATTAACTTACGTTGAATAGTTTTGAAGATCTGCAAGTTACATTGAAAAATGTGTCACATTTTAAGAATATTTTAATCCATTATATCTTGGAAAAACCTTTATTTATTTGGTTTCTTTAATTGGTTAACATATATTTCATTCACTGATAAACAATCACAACGTCTTTTAATAACAATGTGATATTGTCCTACAAATGACTACATCAATATATTCAATTGTAGAATTCTGATGAAGTTAATAAATTGTGACGAAACGTCGACTATTCAAAAAAGGTATTTCCCTAACATCTTTCTGGTCTATATTATTCAACCCTTATAGCAGTATTAAAGCACAGACCATCAAATACCAATAAAAATTATATTGGATATCTTATACAAAATCTTAAAAGTTAAATAAAAATTAACGAAAAAATGTCTATAGGCTGCTTCCAGATAGCGTTAAGTTAATATTTACATGGAAATTATTTTTACAGAAAAAATCCTCTAGTATTTTTGAATACGTCATTTTCATTTCGTGTCATAGCTGGCAACCATAACTTTTTCCTTTTGTTAAGTTTATGTCCGTTAGAAATAAAATAAGAATGGGTGTTCTACACGACCTTGATTCACATGTCGGCACCAGTCTTAGAGTGTTTAATTGCAGATTGATCCTTCTTAAATCAAAAGTTAGGACAAATATACAAACAGTAAACACTGGAATTTTTCATTAAGAGTAAAAAACCGCTGCACAAGGAATCACTACTTCCACATCTAGATTTTCTATCCAAGTCTCTCACAACGAAAAAAATTTGTATGTGGAAATAATTGTTTATGGAACTTTAATAATATAATATTTGAAATTGTCTACCCCAAAAACCCATAAAACGATATGCCACATCAGTAATGGGGGTGGGGATGATGGAAGGGAGTGATAGTTAAGGTGGATGAAGTAAAAATGATTTTTGAGGCTTTCGGTTCTTGTACACACACTAAATCACAAATTTATTTTTTTCACCCCCTTTAATAACGAGGTGGGAGTGGCCATGGGGGTGGCTAACGCCAAAAAAATTTTTTGAGAGCTTCTCTTATATATACTAAATACCAATTTTATGGACTCTTACTTGCTTGATTTACCTATTTATCCCAATTTACCCCTCAACCCTTCAACGGATTAAGATCAAAATATAATCTAGTTCCAGATGTCGTTAAAATACATATGTACCAAATTTCAAGTTAATATCTTAAACGGTTCCAGAATAATCGTGCGCACAAAAAAAGTTACAGACAGACCAGACCGACCGACAGACATATTTTTTTGCTAAAACTTAAAATCTCGACATTCTAAGCCTATTTGAACAATAAAAATTTCCATTTTTTTTTTTGTATCACTATACTTCCACTGGACGTGGAAGTAAAATTTGTCACTACATGTCGACCGTCAATTCGTAATGTCTAACCAGTTTTACCGAGTAAGTATGTAAAATTGCACTGTTTGAAATTCAATTTTATGCCAAATGTGAGTATAAAACTTTAGCAAAGCAGAATTCTAATAACGTGCGACACAAATTGTTCCAGTATTACATATACTCTGCGAGAATCTGCTGACCAATGTCTATATCTTCCCAAGATATTTTCCTTCCAAAAGTGGTAATTAGTTCTAAGTCGTTGAGGATCATGTGTTAAACTTTTCGTGTACTTCTGCAGTCCTGTCACGAGACAGATTTCATTAAAAAGTTCTTTCTGTTTTTATTTCTAATATTACATGTCTGAGATGTTTTATTATTTTCAGAAGTAACATTATTAAATTACTCTTTCAAGTGCGCCGAGATGTTTCGCTGTTTGCCTCTACAGAAAGTTACTTAAAAATGAAATAGTTTTAACGAGGAAAACGTTACAAATGCACGAAATATCCAGAAAACTAAAAAACTCCTGAGGAATATGAATGGGCACTTAAAAATACCCACCGGAGTTTCTCTTTCACATTGTAATGCTTTGTTGTACAATCACAATTCAACTGAATAAATCTGAAATAAATTCACTTGATTTTATTAGAATAGTTAGGAAATAGCTGAATGATTTATTTGATGATGTAAATGTATTATGACATAAAACCATTCCGAGAAATTGACTCAAAAATAAAGATAGGAATTTTGCCATTTTGCTATTGTATACTGTCGGAACATTCAGATAAAGTGTAAAATATGAAATAACATAAACAATTAATCATTCGTAAAAGCTGGAGCAATATTTATAAGTAGATTTTAAAATGAAACTGAAGAAGAACAAATTGTTTCAAATTCTACCTATCTTTTCACAAAATACCGTTATAAATATTAACCTAGGATCTGTAGATTTTAACCCAGAGATAATTTTAGTAAAGTTGAAAATTGTTTTAACTGTTCTGTTGCGACTCACATCCCTCAAATATGGTTCAAATAAAAGAGGATGCCATGGGCTATAACATGAAGTAATTTATACCAAGGCACCAATGGCACCTCGTGCTGCAGAAAGTGACCACAGCCCGCGAAATTCAAAAATATCCCAACAAATCTGTTCAGGCAAGAAATAACATTCGGTAGATATTTCTGAAATATTTCAACGATTAATAATAGCGAACCTGCGGGTAACTAAATATCTCGGAAGTTAGGTGCCTTTTTTAGAAACTTATCGTTAGAAACATTTTTCATTAGTTAATTATTTCTATCGAACATAAATCACAACAAAATAGAATTCTGGCATATGTCAACCCGTCAGTATGTCTATAATTATTTAAAAAATGAAATTATATGTGGTTCCTTTTTTTCAGGTTGATAATATTTACATTTTGAACGCAAAAAACTATTCCTAGAACGAAAATTCTGTCAATTTGACTAGCCAGAAAAAAAATGTTGAACACATTTACATTTTTATCGTCTTTTTATCTTAGATCTCTAAAATTATTGTTACGATCTTTTTTTTAAACGGAAATATAACTCCCTTAATAATAGAACAATGATTATTAACGCTGTTAACAAAGGTATACTCTTAGACGAATATTTAACATTTCTCGGTAGTTTAAGATCTAACGCGTCTTAGATGTATTCTATCAGCATTAAATAGTCAATTTACTCACTTTTTTTAATTTTTAATAAATAATCTGCTACAAGTATTCTGAGTAAGGTTTTATGCATCTCAAGTTTAAATTCCCTTCAGAATAATTTCCGTACGTATATGAAAACGAAAAAATTTTCGATTTTACTCGAGATTAACATACAATCGTATTTCCGAGGTTATAAATCATTATTATAAGTTCTGTTTCTTTTTGTTAACTTAATACAAGTCCCATTAACAATTAAAATATGCTTCTCGGAACAAAATGTCTGTTCAAAAATTTTAAGCGCAGAAAATGTTACGTATCCTACGCTACCGACCAGATTTGCCGAGCAGGATCCAGAACCAAGTAAGCGTGACAGCGAATTTCTCTAAGAACGAAACCGGAAATAATTACAAAGTCCACAAACTGGCTGTGGTGAAATATTATACGTTCCGTTGGCATCATTTCATTACTAGCACGCATCGCATTTGGTTATTTCTCCCACTTGACCTTCGTTTAAAACTAGGAGAACTAGTAGTTGGAGTTAAGAGAGTGTGCCAGGTCCACCCGACCGATCGACCGTGGAAGACGTGCCCCAACAGGACCAGCAACTAAGTTTTATTGAAGAAGTTGCCTAAGTCGTGCAAGTATTCTGGAAGTCCAGCCTACGTCTTCATCGCTGCGCAGAAGGAATAGAGTTCCTCAGCCATGACCGCTGAAGCCAGACATGCCCTGGAGTTGTAAGTAAGCCACGTAAGTTAGTAAGTTACTTTGTAAATAATAGTAATAAAGACTTCTTATGTTACGAATTCTGCGTTTTACGGCTATTTGTGAGAGAATCTAATTTTGCCTATTTGACCCACTAGAATTTACCATTTCTCCACTGTAGTTACTCCAGCTCTACTGTACCTACTGTTTTAGGGACATGGCGTTTCTCCAAGTAATATAGGGAACTGGCGCCTAAGCAACTGATCCGTAAATACCGCTGCTGCTAAGGTGTCAAAAGTGACACTTCTCGGCGTCACCGGAAAGTACGTCACAGATTTTTTAAGGGCTATCTCTATCTTCGTTAAAATCTTTGGGAGAGTTTGCAGCTACCATTTCCCGCATATTTATGAACAAACTGAATGCGAATTTCGACATTCACATCTAGATACGGAGGCACTCTTGAAATTTCAATAAATAATATTTAAGATGTTAGAGTCTTACGACTTTGATACATACAGGAAGCGAGGATGGAAGCTTAGATGAAAGCATGATGGTCCAAAGCAAGTAAGTATGTACTTAATAGGACTTCATCCTAAGGTAAAATAACTAGACGTCTCGCATTTCCCCGGGTCGTCCCTTATTTTCAACTATTGTCTCATGTTTTCAGTGTCCCGTAGCTTTAAAAAAGATAACTAATATTTCGATTTTTCCTCATTATTTAATATATTACACATACTTTTTAAATACTACTTTAAATAGTAAATATATATTTTAATAATAGATAGTTTAGATAATATAATATATTTTATAAATTGTACAAAAAGCTTTCGAAAGTGAAGACCGGGGCAACCCAACTTTGGTGACAGTAGATAACACTAATGTAACATTGATAATAGCATCAGACAGGTATTGTTACTAATTCTCTTTAACATTTATAATGAACACGTGATTTGTAGACGATACCACCTTAGTTGCAGCAAGCTGGAATGAGCTCATACATCTGCTTTACAGATTTTACACAATTAGCTCTGATTATGGTTTAAATTATAATCGTCAAGCCACGTCCCAATAAACAAGCTTTCGAAAGTGAAGACCGGGGCAACCCAACTTTGGTGACAGTAGATAACACTAATGTAACATTGATAATAGCATCAGACAGGTATTGTTACTAATTCTCTTTAACATTTATAATGAACACGTGATTTGTAGACGATACCACCTTAGTTGCAGCAAGCTGGAATGAGCTCATACATCTGCTTTACAGATTTTACACAATTAGCTCTGATTATGGTTTAAATTATAATCGTCAAGCCACGTCCCAATAAACATTTTTGGTTATATAAGAGTAACTGTAAATTTGCCATCACTATGCTTAAATAACTTTAATGTACAGTGTGTCTCATTTAAAATGAAGACGCCCGGATATTTTCGTAATTTTCTGAAATTCAGATTTGAGCTTTTGCACAATTGTAGTCCTATATAAGACGTACATTTCGAGACCACCAACTTAAATTTAAGTAACAAACTGAGACAACGGCAGCCCCCCAAATGGGGCCCATTCCCGATATTTTGCTTCGCGTTGAAAATATCGAAAAAAGTTATTAGAAAAATTCGCATTTCTAGTTTTTTCAATATTTTTCTGCAAAAAAACTATGATTAAATTATTTGTCAATCTGACAAAACTGAGTTATAGGATAAAGTTCTAGTTTACAATCGTAAAATGCGTCTTCATTTAAGGGAAAAATCGAAATAATAAGGTTATTTGGTGATGGTGTTCGTAGTAGCAGAGAAGTAGCCACCGAATTTAACAGAAGACACCCTTTACGAGTCGATATTACTCATGGAACTGCAGCCACCATAAATGCTCGTTTCAATGAAACTGGCAGTGTTATTAAAAGACCTCAGAATGATCACGAATATATCCGCATCCTGAAGATAACGTAATCTTAGCTGCAAATCAAGCGAATCCAAGAGCGAGTCTACGAAATTTAGCGTCTCAACTTCATATCGACAAGAAGTTTCATACGTCATAAAATCAAGCCTTATAAACCAAAATTTTTATACACCTTGAAAGAAGGTGATGAAAATAGGTTATTGCTATTGGGCCCAGGAAAATTTTTTAGAAGACCGGAAATTTCCAAATAAAATTTTGTTTACTGATGAGGCTACATTTACCTCTAATGGGGTGGTAACTTCTCAAAACTGTAGATACTGGGCCTCAGAAAATCCTCGTTGGGTTATTAATTGTAAAGACCAATATTCAGAGAAAGTTAACGTATGGTGTGGAATTTTAGGAGACCGAATAATTGGTCCGTTTTTCTTTAATAACTCGTTAAATGGTGAGCGTTTAGTTAACTACTTCGATGCGGAATCATTGGAGGCAATTGAAAATCTTCGTCTTAATGTGCGACAGGAAATGTTTTTTCAGCTAGATGGTGCGTCAATACATTATTCCATAAATGTTCGTCAGTGGTTGAATGAACATTTTCCAATGCGCTGGATAGGAAGAAGTAGTCCTTTTGAACTCTGTCCTCCTAGGTCACCTGATATTACACCATTGGATTTTTATTTCTGGGGAACAGTGAAGAATAAAGTTTATAAAACCAGACCCAGAAATAGAGAAGAACTTTGTGCTAAAATAAGACGAGCCTGTCGCGAAATCAGCATTCCAGAGCTGAGAAAAGTAGCCAAACGTAATCGTAATGGAATTGAGAAATGTATTCAAATTGAAGGAGGATTAGTTGAGAAAGGCTACATCCGATAATTAATTAAAATTTTCAGTTAAATAAATGTAATGAGTAATTATTTCAAAATCTGATCGTTACTTTAAACTAATGTTTTTTTTTCTACTTATTTCAGTTACCAAAACTTAATTGTTTGTTTTATTTTCTCCTAAAATGTATTCTTTGTCAAATCGACACTTGTTCAATAAATTTTTTTGCAATTCCATGCCATCCTATTAAATTGAGAACCAAAATTGTAACCGTGTATGGACTTTGCGGGAAAATATTGAAAAAACTAAAAATGCGAATATCGTAATGAAATTTGGTATTGTACATAATATAGTAACGGTAATATTTATGTTCCTCTTATAAAACTCTTAAACCACTTAAATGGGGCAGTTTATAAAGGTTGCCAGCACCTTTGCTTAGTGGCGCTTAAGAGTTTATAACCAAAAGCAACAGAAACATTTTCCCTACCTTTATATAACTTCTTATAAAAGTGTTACCACTATAAGATTACATCAAATAAGTGTATATGTCAGCTTCAACCTAAAATAATTGAAATATAAAGCTCCAATAAGAGCCCATAAATGATCTCTTTCGTTTTCACAAAACAACATGGCTGAAAATAATGTGGTCGTCTTAAAAACACTGATAACTGTAATATCACCCACGATAACCTCATATAAACTTGAGTAACACTATATACCTTTAAAATAGTGTTGTTATAAAACTGTAGGATCGCAATATACTTTTAAGTGATTTAACGTTCCTGAAAGTGTACTTATAAAACTTAAAGGCTCCAAAAGTATTTAAAAAAAAAAGTATTAATACACATTACTTGAAGCGATGCTATATACATTTAGTTATAGACCACCGATGCTTAGAAAAATGTAATAGAAGGTTGTATAAGGAATTTTTGTTACTAAATTGATCACCAAAAGTTTTACAATATATACACCGAAAGGCTGTTATCTCCTAGATTTTGTAAAGGTGATTTTCGATACTACTATATAACTTGGGAAACATTAGTTTTATAATGACGTAACGGCAAGCCTTATATAAACTTGTTATATATGGTTTAGTAACGATTACCGAAGGTTTAGAAAATGGCGACGTAAATATATATATCATTTCGTTATTCAGCTGACACTTACAGTAATTTTATAAAACAATAGTAAAACTTGGTGACTATGAAGCGACTGAAACCTTTCTTATATACCTTTGTTACCTTTATATATTCTTTATATAACTAGGTTCTACCGTTAGCACCGTGAAATGTTTATTGGGCTTGGAACCCTTGTGGACCATACTGGCAACTGAGAAGGGGAAGACGAAGGATACAGGATCAGAAACCAGCTAGGCAATTAGGCCAAAATTTCTTAAGTTTAGGAGATCTTGATTTGTCTGAGAAAGGAGACGGGACCCTACAGCTTATAGTGGAATCCAAACCACTTCTTGAAATAAAAACACAAACACGGTCACGTGTTTCGTTTGAGTCTAATTTGTGAGTCATGGGTTTAACTGTTTGCCTGTAATGCAAATTCCAGGGGTGTCTCGTACTTCCCATTAAAATGATACTTATTTTTGTTACGAATAAATACTAGATTTTCTGAAATATAAATGTTTGGGAATGTTAAAAATAAAAGCATTATGACAAACATCTCTATAATTCGAACCGCATTTAACTCCGACAGCTTTCCTATGCACAGGGTTTTTGCCTTAAACTGAACTAAACTTATCCAGCAGACCAGCAGTTCAAGCGTCTGGAGTTCCGGGAAGCTGACACGTGTGGTCAGAGGACTTTAGATGTAATGTTAGCACATCAAATTTCCAGATTTCCAGATTTACTGGAATTTTCTCCTGGTTTTAGCTGTAGCTTATATTCTACCCTGTTACAAAAGAATACTGTATTTCACATTAACGACATACTGTGATGATCAGAATGAAAGTTTTGAGTGCATAGACACCAGCATATTTCTTAATATCTACATATAGTTCAGTCAACGGAGCGCTAAAATGACCAAAATCTCTAACTTGAGTGCTAATGAATGGACTTTGATGAAACCTTGTGCAATGTGTGACGTTAATAAAAAGGTTAAAAAAAGATTAGAGTAGAAAATGATCGGAAGGGGTAGAAAACACCACTTCCGTAACTTGTAGAATTAGGTCAAAAATGAAAAAAAAATGTATTTACCTTTTTTGGCCCAAAGTAAGATGTTTTTACTCTTGTGAATTTTTTCGAGATATGGTCACTCGAAAATTCCTAAAAATGGGGAAGGGGAAATGTAAAAGTTGGAAAAAAATCTGAAAAAATTCAGGTGAATGTATTATCGATACAAGACTTTTTTTTATCTGCAACTTTTCTATAAAGTGCGTTTTCACCGAGTTTTTCAGGAAAAACATGAAAAACTTTCTTTAATATAATAATATAATATATAATATAATATAATAATATAATATAATATATCTTTATTCATCCAAACGATCACATAAAAGGATATAGGACAAGTCGGCAAAAAAAAAAGCACATGCTTTCAAAATGTGATTAGAAGTAAGCATATAAAAAAAATACAAAAAACACAAATGTAAAATACAAAAAGACACAACTGCAAAAATACAAAGATATAAAAATACAAAAATTCAAAAAACAAAAAAAATACAGGAAGAATCCAAAATGAAATACAAAAAGGACAGTTTCATGATAATTTTATAAACATAAATAAAATATATAATTGGTCAGTAGGACAAAATACTAGAAAAAAAATTATTACGAAAATACGTGGGATAAATATTCGTCTATAGAGTAGAAAGCATTTTCCAATAAAATATTTTTGATACATGTAGCAAATATTGTAGCGCTTTAAAAATATGTAATTTTGAAAATTGAAAATTCAGTCGTATGCATTGAGGTCTTCTAAACAATTTTTGTCTCTTGGAATTTTTTTGCAAATTTGCCGAGTTATAGGCAGTTTTTCACGAAATACTGTACTACATTCTTTGCATATTAAAAAATTTTTCCGGAAAACTTTTTCACATTGTCAATTTAAAAATTATATTAAATCTTTAAAAATGGTATAACTATATAGGTTTTATATTTTTTTATAATCACATATATAAATCACGCTCATTTTTCGAATTTTCATGTGCAGAAAATATGGTACATTATTTATCGTGAAAAACTGCCTGTAACTTGGGAAATTAGCAAGTTACAAAAAAATTCCAAGAGACAGAAAATGTTTAGAAGACATCAATGCATATGTCTGAATTTTTTAATTACATATTTTTAAAGCGCTACAATTTTAAAGAAATATTCGGTGGAAACGCAGTTTACAGAAAAGTTGCAAATAAAAAAAAGTCTTGTATTTCGATGATGCATTCACCTGAATTTTTTCAGATTTTTTTCAACTTTTACATTTCTCCTCCCCATTTTTAGAAACTTTCGAGTGCCCATATCTTGAAAAATATGCATTTTTCTAAAAAATTCACAAGAGTAAAAATATCTTATTTTGGGCCAAAAAAAAAAAAGGTAAATACGTTGTGTTTTTTTTCATTTTTGTCACTAATTCTACAAGTTACGAAGCTCGTGATAAAAGGTGTTTTCTACCCCTTCCGATCATTTCTCACTCTAATCTTCTTTTTTACCTTTTTTTATTAACCTCATTACAAACGCATTGCACAAGGTTTCATCAAAATCCATTCAATAGCACTCAAGTTAAAGGTGAACCTCCCCCCCCCTCTCCCCGTTGACTGGACTAATAATTAATTACTTTAATAACATTTTTAGTTTTCTTACATAACTTTTGAAGTCTTTCAGATATTGGAAATATTGGAATGAAAATTGGTGAATAGGTTTTTTAAAAGAATTTGCTCTCATTTTTGGTGCAAATCCTAGAGGTAGCCACATAATAATTATTCATGATGTAACTTTTCTACCGGTAATGTTATTGCTTTTTTATGAAAATATATTAAACCTACTAGTCCAGTCAATGAAAGAATTGTAGAGAACATTGAGGAGGGGAGAATTTTAATATTCAGGAATGTGTTGGGGGTAGTTAGGAGGTAAACATACTAAAATACCCCGCCTTTAGCCCCACCTCTTCAGGGGGAGAGGGGGGTGGAAAAGTTCCTTTTTTCGATTCTTCGCTTATAACTCGGAAACGATGCGTCGTACGGAAAAAGGTAATCTATGTAAAATTAAACGTAATTAAATTTGCCACAAGAATGTTTGAAGCAGCCAAATATTTTCTAGTCATAAGTAGATTCTAATTTGTTCTATACTAGAGTAAAATTTGATTCAAATCGGAAACAAAATAAAAAAAGTTATAAGGGTATCTTCATTTTAAGTGAGTCACACTGCATATTTAAGGAAATGTATAGATTTCGATAAAATATTACGTTAGTAAATACGTCTAGTGTTGTAAAATAAAGATTGTTTTGTGACTGTGATTTATTAGCAGACCACGGTAAACCGCTTTGATAGAAATATTCATGGTACATAATTGATTTTTTTTTATTAATCATCAATTTTCGCTGGCGAGTATCTCGTAAACTATAACACATAGGAAGAAAATGAATATAGACATTCTTGAGGAAAATTTAATTACATTTAATTTTGCATAGATTACCTTTTTCCGTACGACCCATCGTTTCCGGGCTATAAGCGAAGAATCGAAAAACCTTTCCACCCCCTCCCCCCCTTGAATCGGCGTGGCTAGGGGAGGGGACTTTTAGTATTTTTACCTCCTAACTATCCCCAACATATCTCTGAAAAGTAAATTCTCCCCTCCTAAATATTCTCTACAATCCCCTTTTGGGCATTCATTGATTGGACTATACCACACTTTGACGGAAAAAAGAGTACTTGTTATTAGCTTTAGAAATTGGCCGTTTTTAAGATAATCGCATTTTAACAATCGGACGCATAATTTATTATAAGAAATATTAAAAGAGGTAGTAGGCGCCACAACAATACTATTGACAATTAAATATTTTCCTTGTGATAGAATAGAATAGAATAGAAAGAGTTTATTTTACAAAATATACTAAAAATACAAGATAATAAAAATATACAGTAAAATAAACTAACAAACTTCATATAAGTGCAAATCGCACTGTGCATGAAGGAAAAAAGTATACAATAGAACTTAAATTTTTAAAATAATTACAAACACTTTAAATAAAACAATATAAAAGTATTAAGCATATACATACACACACATATATCCATATATGGAAGCATATTTTCATACATTTATAAACAAATACACACATATAGACATACTTACACGAATACAAAAATATACACAGACAGGTTTGATTAAGATTAAAATATTTGAGTATGTATATACACTTTTAGAATTAAACTTATGTATCCTATTTTATGAAAGCAGCATTGAAACTTTAAAACAGACTGTTAAAAAAAGATTTTGGATTTATGATGGTGTGGATTTCATCTCAGCTGAGTGTTTCTAAAATATATTGTTTCAGTGTATGTTTAAATTTCCCAAAATTAGATACATTCTTTACTTCGACAGGTAACGAGTTAAATGCTCTAGGACCCAAGTAAGTGAGACATCTTTGTCCGCACGTTGTCCTTGTTTTAGGAACTATTAAATTATTTCCTAAGTTAAACCTAGTTTTTATTGTCTTGGTATGAGTACCAGGAGACCACTGGTATAGAACACATTGGTAAAAGAATAACATTCGTATGTCCATAACCTTTACTTCTTTAAATAGAATATTGGATGGGTAGCTGATATCCTTTTTAAACATAATTTTTAAGAGTCTTTTTTGTAGTATTTCCAAATTTTTCAAGTGATGGTCCAGTACTCCTCCCCATCCTAATATACCATAGTTTAGGTGTGTTTCGACAAGTGAATGATAAAGTATTTTTAGGTGTTTATTATCTAGAACATCTCTTAAACACTTGAATCTATAAACTACTTTCCTTATTTTCTTTATTACATAATTTACGTGAGTGTCCCATTTTAGTCTAGCATCTATTTTTATACCTAAGTATTTTATATCTGTTACCGGTGATATTTTAAAGTGGTCACTGATTGTTAGTTGCTCAAATGTCGGAGCAGATCTATCGTGTAAGTAAAAAGGTAGGTAATTTGTTTTATCCAAGTTTAGTGTTAGATACTTACTATCAAAATATTTTTTTATTTTGTCTAGGTCACTTTCTACTTTATTTTTTAATTCATCCCAGTTTGGTGCTGTGAAGAAAAGGGCTGTATCGTCAGCATAACTTATGGTAAAGCCAGAGGTTTGCATGTCAAATAATGAATTAATATAAATTATAAAAAGTACTGGGCCTAATACAGTGCCTTGCGGTACGCCATATTCGACAATATTAGGGCGACTTCGTTCTGAATTTATCTCGGTATATTGAGTTCGGTTGTTCAAATATGATTTTAAAAGGTTTCTACTATTACCTTTGAAACCAAAGTGTGGTCCCTTAACTAATAAGATATTTATTTTCTACTTTATTTTTTTAATTTTATTTACATCATATATTTCTTTGCTTTAAAATGCTAGGAATCCTATCATGTAATTCAATAGTTCGTCAGTATTAGCTAGGAGAGTAGTTATCTTGTTTGTTCTCCAATAATGAGTATTTTAAAGTGTTTACCTAAGTAGCATGTTAGCGTGACCAGATTAAGTTACCAATATACAGAAAGTAGGTAATTTCACTTTTAATAAAAAAGTGAGTAAATTGTGATTTGCTTAATACTACTATCTAAATAATATGTTTTTTTTATTGGTGCCCTATTTTGCTTATTTAAAGTACGCCTCAGAGTGTTTAAATCTAAGTTTTAAAAACGCGCGTTTTAAAGTTACCAACATCAAAGGTAAGCAAGTACAACTCGTTCATCTGTATCTGTTACCTTTTGGTCTTCCATCTATTTGATGAACTTGTCGTATTCTTTTTTATAAGCGTCTTCTGATTTTTGCGGTGTTAACCGCGATTCTGCTTTTCTATCTAAGTAATCAGTGTTAGAACTCATTTTAAACCAATATACAATCAGTGACAACTGTAGTGACAATAATTAATCCTATGTGACAGATTGCAAATTAATTTTTGTTTTCTCATTTTCATGACACTGACAGGTATCCTGATGTCACATCACCAATTCAACCATTTTACATTCTTAATTCTTATTTCCATTTTTTGTAGTAATAATACCAGTATTTATGATTTCAAAGTGTACCAATAAAAAAAAATAGCGTAAAGTATTCGTGGATAACTGGTCTTTAAAACACTTGCTCTATTTCGAGCACTCCGGCTGCGCCGTCGTGCTCGAAAAATCGCGTGTGTTTTAAAGACCTTAATATCCACTTATACTTTAATATACTATTTAATCATTATTAAAAATAATTAATTGTAAAAAAAACTTAAATCACAATTTTAATTTTTTCACATCGGAAATTTATTAATTAATCCAAAAATACCATTACATGGGCTCAATTTTAATAAAAATGCAGATACGGAATTTCTGCACGGCAGTATTGTATCTTGGAAAACAACTACAACTACAAGATTATTGTTTGATCTTGGTCATAATTATCACAAATGAAATAATAATTATTTTTTATAGAACTGATTGTTATCTCAGCACTCTTCTGTATTCCAATACTTTCACTACGTGTTTATATACAAAATCTCCTTTTGTACAAATACTAGTGGCATATTGATTTTTATATATAATTAGCGATTAAGCATTATGTGGTTTTACTGGTTTCATTACGTCTACGTCATTAAGGAAGAATTCATCTCTAGTGAGATCAGAGCCGGGCTAGAGAAATAGCAGGATACTTTCATTTTATAACTGGTCAAAAATTCCGTCAGCATCATATTCTTTTGGTAACTTAAAAAATGTATTATAAATTTACGCGTACTGGTATATTTTTAATTAGTAGAGATGTTAATAAATTTAAAATATATTAATAAATCAAATCGAATAAAATATACTATTACAACACTGTTTGGATTGAGAATCTTTTGTTTAATCATTACTAATTATAGTGAGTAATATTTGCTACAGTATTTAAATAAATATCAATATAGAAGTGTTTTCGTGGTGTTGGTGTACACATAAACAAAATATGGTAAGTTTTCTAGAGATTTAATAATTCTTTAAACAAGGCGATGATCCTAAATTAATAATATAATATAATTGTCTCTAAATGCAGGCAGAGATCGTTTAATTTTTGTACATAATGCATACACATTAATTTTCTTATATATTGGTCAAACTAGTTCCTGAATCAACTGTTAATAATAATAACAGGTGGTATATTAAACATATACAAATAAAATGCCGACTAATACAAAAGGAAGATACAAAAAGTTATAAATACATTATATTAGAATATAAAAAATTTCTCTTTATGTGTAAAAAAACTCTTAAAGTTCCAAAGATCCATTTATATACAAAAGCGAAGTGCCCTTAGATCTTGACTAGAAAAACGACGCAACCTGAAACGTCATTGCAGAAAACTGTTCTTTTGGGGTCACAGAAACATGTAAAAAAGATCACAAGAACATGTAAAAATAGTCAAAAAAATCGTTGGCATAACTTTTGGGAAGGAGGCGAAGGGATTAAAAGCGTCTTTTTGCAAATATCTTCAAAACTACGTATATTTTATTAAATAGTGTCAAGATGTAACCTGAAGCTTGTGAAATTATCTTGAGTATGAGCGAACAGGTACAATGTTTGATCGAGATACCGATTTTTAAAATTTGTTTTTCCCCTTTCTAGAGTCAAATTTCGTTGCTTGCTTTTTGTGGTTAGCACAACAGCTAAGCCTTCACAAAAAATGTGTATTACAATGTTGAAAAGTAGTTTAATTCCTCACAATTTGGTTTTCAGCACAACCCTCTGCGACAAAAATTGGCCAAATTATGACTATGGATGAAAGTACGTTTTTATGGAAATCGAAATTTTAAATTTATTCTTTTATATTGCGCTCTGATAAACAAGTTCATTTAAACTTTTTTGTGGCTTTAAAATAATAAATCAATTGGCATACAGTGTTCCTTTGCAGAGAAAAAGTAATTCTTTATAAAAAGTTTTGCTTGTTTTAGGAAGTCATAAATAGTTGTCAAACTATTTGAAGATGAATTATACAGGGTATTTTAAAAATTGAAGAATATGAAATCAACTATTTTTTATATTTTCATTGAGAATTATATTTAACAAAGTTTTTTCAATTATAAAGAATAGCTTAAATACGGAGTTTAGTTGCAAAACAAGGAAATAAGAATTTTCAAAAAAAAAAAAAAAAATACATTTTATTCAACTAAGTTGAAAACTGTTTCATATGTAGACCTCCTACTAGTACTCATTTTTCTGATCTTTTTCTAAATTCTTCATAGACAGATGAGATTACATCCAAGCACAGAAGACAGGAAATATACAGAAGCGAAAGCTTGCCGCGGCACCTTTGATATCGGGTGTCTGATTTATGTGACCTCGAAGTGACAGTAATATGCCTTACTACACTCAGAGAAATGATGTACACAAAAAATATATCAATATTTCGGTCCAACACACTGTACACCGGGAAAACTGTCTTGTTTTATATTTAGTAGATAGGTACATGAATAGGAATACGTATATATGGTAATAATGAAGTTGGTGGCCCAAGACATGGTGTATTGTAGAATGTTAAAAAAAAGAAGTACACTTTTATATTTATATCCCGTATTTCAGGCATCATTAATCATAATAATGCGCTTTTAAGCCAATGCATTTTTTTTCATACTGCTACCAGAATATGAAAATACTATCATGGAAAGTAGTACAATGTATAGATATACAATGAAAGAGACATATATTATGTATATGACTATATTGGCTATATTGTTGAATAGAATATTACAAATCAAATAGTACAGTGAAAAAAATGTTTACGTAATATAACAATATACCACATATAAATCCCATATGCGACACTGAAAAGGACAACGATATTTTGTGCAACACCAGCAGAGATATATCCAGATTAAAAAGCCGAGACTCATGCGCATATTGTAGAGGTGAACATCAACTAAACAGTTCAGCTGCAATAAAAGATTGAATTTTCGTAAGACGTACAGATTTCACTATTATTTTAAAGTAAGCATTACAAGTGCTACAAATAGGTAATGTAAGGAATTATGCGATGTAGGTAAATGTATTATAAGATGCAGATATAATAACTATAGGATTAAAATCCTCTATTACCTACTTCGATCAGGTACTAAAATTCCGATTCGGATTATCCGAATCATCCCGACCGTATTTAATCTTGACGTGAGTCTAATTTAACATAACAAATGATTTAACATTTAACCTAACCTCCTGTTACCTCTGAGAACTTTGCCAGTTTGTGGTGTTGTTTCTTATTTAGTTCAAGAGTTTTGTGTATTTTGCTAGTGTTTACTTGATTAATAAAAATATACTTTCCTACATACTTATATTCATACATACATACTTATATTCAATTTTATCAAAAATATACACCTACATAAGTACAGACACGACTTTAACATTAATAATTTACCTTAATGCAACCTAGAAAATAATTTATGTCACTGTAATAAGTTAAACAATTTACAAAAAGTATACTAGCAATACAACCGGTAACACATTTTCTCTAAATATGAAGTCTTGTTGCCCAAACTGGCAACATGTCAAATCCACAGTAAATGTCCGAGGTCATCGGCGGCATTTGTGCTAGATCAAAGGAGTGTCGCATATGGGATTTATATGTGAATATACGTGAATAGGGCATATGCACGTGACGTCACAGCTAACCTCAATATATGCCTTAAGATTTATGAGTATTTCGTAGCTGTTATTAAAATTTCAGCTTGGTTTCCATACTTTCAACTAAAATCTAATTCCGTGTAATGTTTTTGAAGTTCTAAATACTCTCTCCTAATAAAATAGGACTCTTTTTATAGGTTGGAAATATAACCTGTAATTAGCCATCTATTTTTATTAACCAACATTATTGAAAAATTATTAGCCTGAATTTTTAAATATTTTCTTGGAGCCAGTATTGCTTCAAGCTGAAATGAGTATACAAACATTAAAAATGAGAATAAACCTGAAAAACTTAAAATTTGAGGTTATGTTAGTTATATGATGCACATTAATGCACATTATTGATTTTTTTTAATTGATACAATGAAAAGTTGTTTAGTATGGTACGAGTTGATAGTCATTACTTAATTACTTTATTCATGGTCACAATACAATTCTGTTCATTAGAAACTGATGAACATATTCTGTAACTTATTGCATTTCTGATAAGAAAATATTTCCTTTCATATTACTTCTTTTCAACTGCTAATTGTTTAGTATATCTAACATTACTTTCTAGTTGTTTCAGTAATATAAAGTACATACCTTTCAGGATCTTTGGGAAATAGAAAGAACCTTATTTCTTTCACCTTCGAAGGGCATGGATGATAAGCACAACCCCTATAGCCTTTAGAACCCATTATAAACAAAAATCAAACAAATAAATAAACTTAGAATAAAAAATTGTCGAAAATTGGAAGAAAAAGGCACGAAAATAACCAACCACCGTGTAAGAGTTTCAAAGACTGTCAATCGCACAACGTCAAGAATTGTCATATGATTTTGACAAATTTGGTCCCGCCAGAAAGGCTTGCTTTCGCTTCTGTGTAGTTCCTGTCTTCTGTGCATCAAGTAATGCCATGGATTAATGTCAATGTCAGTGCAAAAGATATTTATTCGTATTTTGTATATTCTATAAAAATAATAATTACTAATTATCGAATTATGCTAACTCGGAACAACAAATTTACTTGGTCAAATGCTATGGAATCGGAATTGTTTCTTATAAATACGCAAGTTCTTAATGAGAAGTATCCTTATCTTATAGAGACTCACAAACCGGTGCGTGAATTAATTTTTAAATCTGATTCCACTGGAAATGTAAAAAGTATTAAAAAAAATAAAAAACAATTAAATGAAGATAACACTGCTACCTTTGTAGTTCTAAACTATGTACAAGAACACCCATGGTCGTTAAGGGAAATATCAATAAATGTAGGTATTAGCAAATCTCTTATTCAGAGAATTTTAGCCAGCAACAAATTTAATGTATTCAAACCTAATTCCACTGGAAATGTAAAAAGTATTAAAAAAACAACAATTAAATGAAGATAACACTGCTACCTTTGTAGTTCTAAACTCTGTACAAGAACACCCATGGTCGTTAAGGGAAATATCAATAAATGTAGGTATTAGCAAATCTCTTATTCAGAGAATTTTAGCCAGCAACAAATTTTATGTATTCAAACCTAATTCCACTGGAAATGTAAAAAGTATTAAAAAAAAACAATTAAATGAAGATAACATTGCTACCTTTGTAGTTCTAAACTCTGTACAAGAACACCCATGGTCGTTAAAGGAAATATCAATAAATGTAGGTATTAGCAAATCTCTTATTCAGAGAATTTTAGCCAGCAACAAATTTTATGTATTTAAAACTAATTCCACTGGAAATGTAAAAAGTATTAAAAAAAAACAATTAAATGAAGATAACACTGCTACCTTTGTAGTTCTAAACTCTGTACAAGAACACCCATGGTCGTTAAGGAAAATATCAATAAATGTAGGTATTAGCAAATCTCTTATTCAGAGAATTTTAGCCAGCAACAAATTTTATGTATTCAAACCGAAATTTATTCACAAACTTCAAGTTGGAGATGATGCTCGTCGTTTGGACTTTTGTTTAACTATGGGTGAGAAAATTTTAGCAGATAGATCATTTCATCGAAACATTTTATTCACGAAGAAATATACTTTTACGGCTAATGGGGTAGTCTCTTCCCATCTGTCTCTTCTCAATTATATTATGAGCTCACGAAAATCTTAATTTTCGAATTGCCACTAACAGTCAAAAGTTTAAAAAAGTAAATGTTCAGTGTTGCATAATGCATCACAGAATAATCGGTCCTTATTTATGCATGGAAATTTTAATCAAAATACTTATTTAGAAATTTTGAATAATTTTGTTTTGAGCGAACTGGACAATGAAAATTTACAATTTAGAAGAAAAATATTTTTTCAGCAAGATGGATGTCCAGCACATTTTATAATTCTAGTTAGACAATGGTTAGACAATCACTTCCAGGATAGGTGGATTGACCGCTATGGACCGACAGCATGGCAGGCCAGTTCGCCAGATCTAACCCCTTTGAATTACTTCTTATGGGGATGTTTAAAGCAAAAAGTATACGAAAACGATTTAGAAGACTACAATCATTTTGTTATTAACTTTTTAAACCAGATAGGTAATCGAGAATCTTTAGGTGAATATTTTAAGACCAAAATAATCGATATTTTTCGAGTTATAACATTTTCAAAATAATTTTCCGTATCAACGTATTTTTTGAACTGGAAAAATGTTTTGAACAACTCAAGAACATCGACCAGTGTGATGTTTCCGTAAATCCTATATACTAACAGAACTTCGACTTTCAAGCTCAGTATACATTTCTGTCAATCTGAAAGTGGCTTGACACCATAGTGTATTTTATAAAATGGAATCCGTTGTTTGTAACAACATGTGTTTAATATATGCGGAAAAGCTAGTTTTATAAAGGAGCCTTGGTTCTAGCGAGCCGAGTGATAACACAGGCCCTCAAAAAAATCTTGTAGTTGATACCGTATGTATTTTAGTGCGCTGAAAACGAATCCGGAGTCAAAATTGACGCATAACCTAAAGATTTTGACATAACCTCAAAAAATTTATAAAAATAAATAAAAATTAAAAATCACCTATCAATAAAATATTAATTTTAATGACTAGAAAATCATACTTTCACTTATTTTATGCCATAAAAACCAATCCGAAGGCCGAAGACACCCTTCACGTCAAGAGTATGACATAACCTCAAAGAACTTCTCAAAGATGAAAATGAAAATTGTTTCTACAAAAATTGTGCCGATTTTTATAAGCTACAAAATGGTTTAAAGGCATTTGAAATCCATGGCCTACTTTAAGAGTTATGACGGAAAAGATCGAAAATGTGGAATAAGTCTAAGCAAAATATCTCCGTTATTTGAAGAGATACGACGAAAACTCTAAGGCGATATTTTTTTGCAAAACAGAGTATTTCAACAAGGTTTTATCTAATTTTTTTCAAAACCGCTGTATTTTGAGACTTACTTTTCAGGATGTTAATTTTTTTTTAAGCCGGCGGGAAATGGAGGCATTAAATAGAGCATTTTCCTCTCTTTTCAACGATGTATCACATGCCATATGTATTCATTGAAACTAAGCGAGTAATTATAAAAACATTTCTTAAACCAATAGAAATTTTTTTAAACTAGCATCTTACTTTCCGTGGAGAAGTATGACTATATGACTAACCAAAACGATTGAAAAATTCACTAAGTTCTTCAAATCTTCACTATAATCAAACATTAACACAATTATAAATAGTAAAGTAAATTCAGCTAACAAAAAAAAATTAATAAAGTGGGCCATGTATTTCAAATGTCTTTAAACCATTTTGTAGCTTATAAAAATCGACACGATTTTCGTAGGAACAATTTTTTTGCCCGACTGCGAGATATTCTCGAGGATCCTGACAAAATGGACAGCCTGTATATTTTGGGGCTCTGTTATCGACTTCATGATCAAATTTCACCCGCCATATCATTTCACAGGCCATTTTGACATAGGCTTTTTTGACATAACCTAAAAAAAATCCATAACTTATCAGCAGATAAATTAGTGAAAACGGCAATTTTTTTGAAAATTAATTTAAAATTTTGAACTACGCGCTCTCTCCTCGCAAAATTGTTCAAGGGCGAGGGTGAAAATAAAATTTTTTCACTTTTCTGAGGTATTTAGAACATTTTAAGATGAAAAACTTAACAACCTAACGTAGCATAAGGCTTCTAGCCTAAGGCGTCTAATCCCAAACCTAACAACTTTAAATTTAACGTAGCATAAGGCGTCTAAGAGATGTATCTAAGCAAGTTCTGGTAAAATTTACTGATTAGGCCATTCATCAGGACAGGCTAAAACACTGTATTTTAGTAAATTGTTTCCAAAGAACGAGCGATGCTTGATCATCGGGGTGCTTTATTTTGGTGAGTCCTCTAGCCTCTCACCATTAATTTTTTGTGTCATAAAATAAGTAAAAGTATGTTTTTCTAGGTGTTAAAATTTATATCTTATTGATGTGATTTTTAATTTTTGTTTAGATGTGTTTTTATACATTTTTTGAGGTTTCATCGAAATCCTTGGGTGATGGGTTAGTTCTGACTCAGGATTCGTTTTCAGCACACCAAAAAACTTACGGTATGGCACCTCACCTTTTAACTACAGGACTTTTTTTGTGAGCCTGTGTAATAGAGCTCAAATCGCAGTATGCTTCGCACAGAGCGGGGTGTGAAATTGTGAAGAATAGTTCTACACCCAACTTATATTTATGTCATATACAATTTAATTATATTACAATTCGTGCTTTTATCTACTTACTGTTAATTTTTTTTATTTAAATTACGCATATGCCGGAGAATAATTTGCTAATGCCATAACGTGTGAAATAAAAATTTCCTTTAACAATTTTTTTTTGTTTGAAGTCCATTGTGTGTATAACACACGCATTGTTATACGGCGCTTTGTTGTAATATATCAGTTTTTTGTACTAGCAAAATTAAATTACATTGAATACATACCATACGAAAATGCCTTTAATATGATGATAAAATTTATTAAAAATGTTCGTAATTGAAAAGCTAATTTAAAGCAGAGCAGACTAAATAGAATTTGACTTTATTTGTTAGGCAAATTAAAAAATACTATTACAATAAGCCACTTAAAAAATACAAATTCTTTAACTTTATTCAAAACTCACTGAAATAACTATTAACAACTAAACAAAGCAGTAAAATTAATACTAGTGAAAATATACAATAGTATATTATTCAAAGATCATTTAATGATAGCTGTTGAGACACGAGCATGAGAAAGGTAACATCCTTTTGACTATGTTTTCACCTATATTTATTTGCCTCTTCAGTGAATTGGTTGGGTAATTCATGATGAGCTAGGAACTTAAAATTTAGTATGTAGGTAAGGAGTAACTTCCTGACCTGAGGATTAAAAAATCTACAGAATTAAAAATGGTGACTCCAATATAGCTACCAATGTACATGTACATCTATAAGTACATAGAAGACAATAACCACATTATAAGATGCTGGCAAAATAGTAAGAGCTGTCGAAAAACTATAGGAATAAAGTTGTAGAGAGCTAAATGTTATGAAAAAAACGTTGGAAAAAAAATTGAACCGCCCTCAGGAAAGATACCAAAAAAATTATTAAGGGCCGGTTTTATAGGTACAGTTTAAACCTGAGTTTAACTAGAATATTCTGTTGAGGTCCGAAATAAAAGCAAATAGCGTGTTTAGCAAAGTGTATATTAAGCACACTCATCAAACAGGAAATTAACAAGAACCTTTTAACAAGAACTCAAAAAGACGCTTCTCACAGCAGCTTTTTTACTACAAAAATCATTCGATAACTATCGATAATAACTCAATAACAACTATCAGTACCACAGAATCTTTATTCAAATTCAATTAATAATTTCCTATTTGATGAATGTGCCTAATATACACTTTGCTAAATACGCTATTTACTTTTATTTCGGACCTCAACAGAATCTTCTAGTTAAACTTAGGTTTAAAACCGGCCCTTTTAATAAAATTTTATCTTCGCCCAGTTAATTGATCCCTGTTACCTAATATCGATATTGAAGTCGATTAAAAATCCGTTTGATTTAGTTATTTCTTCATTTTTACACCAACCTCAATATTGATAATGTATTAGGTAATAAGGTTCAATCGATTTCAATTAACTGGGCGACGCACAGTGGAGTGGAAAGAAAATACCGTTAAAAAATCATCTTATTTTTTTAACTGTTCGTTATTAAACTTTTCATCAATCTCTCGAGCCGGATTTCTCATTTTAAGTTATAATTTTTTTAAATTTAGGTCCAAAATTTATTTTTTATTAAAAAATATCGTTATTTTCAGTTGAAATGAGTCTACTGATGACAAATACATTACAGATTCGCCCAATTTAGTTTTAAATATTTAAGTACAAATAGATAATAGATCTGGCAAAATAGAATTTTTATTTCTTCTATTTATCCTTGACAGCTGTCAAAATCATTGTCAGATTTAAAAATTGAAAAGTATATCTTTCGTAATTTTGAAAACAATTTTTCATAAAAAGAAGGGATATGAAGTGTTTTAAATTTTTCTGTTTTTATAATTGAAATTAAAATAAGTTTTCATTTTTGACAGCTGTCAAATTTCCTGTCAACTGAATAAAAACGTCATTTAATATTTATTTCCACAAATGACTTTAGTACTTAAAAAGACATTTTTCTATATGTTTTGGAGGTACTGAATACGAAATTAATTTCATAACATTTTTGGTAGCTACCAAAATTGCTATCAAATTTAAAACTACGTAAGTTTGTCTTCGGTAATTTTATAAATAATGTAAATTTCCACCCCCAAAATCATTAGCTAGAGCCAAAAAACACCCCTGAAATGGGATTAAAAAGAAGATTAAGTTACGAGAATAGTTGTTACTTCTTAATCAATCCAATTATACAAATTAAGGTTAAACAGCAGCGTACATACAATAGATATGAAATACACCCTCAGGGAGGGGCGAAAACTAGCCCCATATATAAAAAAATCGATCTAAAACAGCAATGACTGCCGAAAAAGCTCGAAATGTCCAAGTTTTGTTAAAGTGTTAAGAAACTACATTAGGTCCGACGTAATCTCCATAAACTGCCCCTATAGGGTTGAGAACAACCACCTTTAAGTTCAAAGGACACGAGAAAAACAAGAAAAAACGTAAAATCCAACAGGATTTCTATTTTCATGGATGCTATGATTAGCTGAAATTGCGTAGTACTCTAAAATAGAATCAGAAACTTACGTACCATCAACATCCTACACTATCAACCCTCAGAGTTTGTGAAAACTACCCCCTATGTAAGATTTAACTATAAAAAGTTACAGTGACTTCTATAAAAATTCGAAACGCCTGTGTTGTGCGAAAGAGAGAAGAAACTAGACTATGTTCGACGTTGTGCTTGAAAACCACCCCCATGGGGATGCTGGAAATACAGAGAGAAACTAACCGGATTTACATTTTTATGGATGCCTTGATTGGCAAAAATCGTGTTGCACACTTAGAGTTTAGAGAATATTATTTAGGTATTATGCAAATCACAACTTACACACTTTTAGTGTGTAAGTTGTGATTTGCATAATACCTAAATAATATTCTCTAATCATGATAAAAGCAAATAAATAAAAAATCTCATGTCCTATAAATGTTATTAAGTAACACCCCCAGAAAGGATGTAAACTACCGTAATTCAAGATGTAACGAAAAAGCTATACTGTTGCTTATTCGCTTCATTTCCATAGTTTTGTTTTATAACTTAACCCGTCTCTTAACCCGTGGGGGTGGTTTTTAAGCACAGTGTCGAACATAGTCTAGTTTCTTCTCTCTTCCACACAACGCAGGTGTTTCGAATTTTTATTGAAGTCACTGTAACTTTTTATAGTCAAACCTTACATAGAGGGTAGTTTTTACACCCTCTGGTGGTTGACACTGTAGAATGTTGATGGTACGTAAGTTTCTAGTTCTATTTTAGAGTACTACGCAACTTCAGCCAATCATAGCATCCATGAAAATAGAAATCCTGTTGAATTTTACGTTTCTTCTTGTTTTTCTCATGTCCTTTAAACTTGAGGGTGGTTGTTCTCAACTCTGTAGGGGCAGTTTATGAAGATTACGTCGGACCTGATGCAGTTTCTTATCACTTTAACAAAACTTAGACATTTTGAGCTTTTTCAACGGTCATTGCTGTTTTGGATCGATTTTTTTATATATGGGGGCTAGTTTTCGCCCCTCCCTGGGGGTGTGTTTCATATTGTATGTACGCTGCTGTTTAACCTTAATTTGTATAATTCGATTGATTAAGATGTAACAACTATTCTCGTAGCTTAATATACTTTTTACCATTTCAGGGGTGTTTTTTGGCCCTAGCTAATGATTTTGGGGGTGTACGATTTTCTTTGACCGGATTCGGATTCAGCGACCGAAAATACATAGGAATACATGGGTTTGGTTCGCTGCTTTGAACTTTTTTTTGTGTGGGGTTGTGTAATTATTTCAATAAATTGAAGTACCTGCCAAGCAGACAATTTCTATAGGTTTTGCAGGTACTAAATACGAAATTGATGTCAAAAAACTATTATGGTTTTTGGTAGCCACCAAGACTGCTACTAAATTTGCAAGTATACTTTCTCGTATTACTTTTGTATTCAGTAGCTTCAAGAACCTATAAAAACCTATAAAAAAATGTGTGTTAAATATTTTAATTTCTTGAAATAATAATAAAATAGCATTTTTATTAAGTTGACAGAAATTTTGACAGCTGTCGAAGGTTACAACTTTACTTGAATTTCAATTACTGAACTAGAAAGTTTTAAAACATTTTATTTATCTTCTTCTATGGAAATCAACATTATTGTCAAAGGCAAAATGGTGAAGTCTTAGAAGGAATATGGATCTGAAGCATTTGAATAGACTCTATGAAACCATTCCATATATAATGCCCAGTCAATGTATTAATCGTGATACGCCAAATTGTTTTGTGATTTTTTGCCGAAACGGTTTAGATGTGCCGTCGAAATCGAATCGCTACTGATAGCGTTCTGTACTTTCCGAATACGCCATATTGGAGCCGCTAATTTCAATTTTGCACATTTTGGAACTTTCTGAGGTGCGCCATACCTTCATGCCAAACTTCAAGTTCCTAGCTCATTGGGATGTACTCAAATAATTTAACGAACAGATAAATGTAGATAAAAGCAAACACTATCCTTTATATACAGTGTGTCTACGGATGGACTTGTAAACCTTTCTATTTTTGGTATTTTGGCAAAAAGTCATTCTTCACAAAAACTTTTGATTATTCTGGGAAGTGCTTCGCCATCACCAGGATTACGATTTACTGTAGAGGGTGCTTTGAAATTAAGAAAATATAAAATTTTACCAAGAATAAAATTTCACACACATGGTCAATAATTAACATTCTTCATTTTTCATTCTTGATATATTTTCTTAAATATGTCGTTATTGAATAAATTTCATAAGTTTATCATATTATATCCATAATTTTATAAAATGTGAATGACACTTTTTATTCATTCTTTAACAACTTTCTTCATAAGACTTAATTATGTTCATTAAAAGGAAGCTACTTTACCCTTTTCAGAAGAAACAGAAGTTTATTTTTAAGTATGACTTTATCAAAAAATTAAGAATAAATAGGTTTACAAGTATAGCTAAGTCCACCCATCCTGTAAACCCGATTAGAAATAGAAATGTAAAGATTGGAAGTAACATCGGACATACTGGTGATAGCATGGTTTCTAAAATTGAACAACAGATAAATGTTTAATGTTTTTACCCAAGCCAAAAGGAGGGTTATCCATTTCACATGTATTTTTGTATCTATAATTAATGTAGGCACGTAGATACCTATTAACACATTTACGTATGCACGTGTGAATTATTGAAATTCAATCATAATAACGATTATGTCAGTATCTTTTAGAAATTCCCTTTTTTGTTGTTGAATTTTTTAATAACATCTTGTTACTTATAGCATATAATAACATACTCCTAATAAAAGTAATTGTTATTTTCAGAACGTAATACTTATTTGTGGACTCATTGCTATAATTGACGCCGCATCAATAGCTCCTCCGAGCAATGATCTCATCCCTCCTTTAGAGCCTTCTCCTCAACACTCAGTAAAGTCAGAAAACGAAAATCTAAAAGATTCGTACATCTCTGATAATAATGAAGAACGTTTAGAATCAGAAGATGATAATCTAGAAGGCCTGTACGTCCCTGATAATATCGAAAAGCAATTTGATGATGGCTCTTACATAACGGAACCTACTCCATTACCATTAATTAACTCCCCATATGGACTTGTACCTGCTGGATTTGGATTGGAAGGTCATTACGTTGAAGACAATCTTGAAAAACGTTATGACGATGGACTGTACAGGGCCAATCTCATCCCAACCAATCCAACACCTCTAATTGATACTCCTTATGGAAAAGTGGCAGCTGGATCAGGTCTGGAAGGGCATTACTTTCCAAACAATACCGAAGAATTGTTCGATGATGGGACGTATCAAATCCAGGATGAATCCGAGAACTTGTAATTTTAATTGTAGATTTCTAATAGTAGGGAATTTTCACAAAGGACCCCGCACCATTTGCACTGGAAAAATTAGTTCGGTGGAATTTTCTCCAAACTTTGGGAATAAATAGTTCAAGTGCTTCCGAATAAAAAATATCATATGAAAGAATTGATTTAATGTATAAATGATTTTTATTTTTTTTTTATTTTTTCGAGGATTTTTAATTTCCAGTCACTGTAATACTGCAGGGAAGGCATTAAATCAATTTTTTCATATGACATTTTTTGTTCGGAAGTCCTTGAACTACCTATTCCCAAAGTTTGAAGAAAATTTCACCGAAATGATTTTTAATTTTTTCAAAGATTTTTAACTTCCCGTTACTGTAATTCTGCAGAGAAGGCATTCAATAAATGTTTTCATATGAAATTTTTTGTTTGGAAGCCCTTGAACTACCTGTTCCAAAAGTTTGAAAAAAATTCCACCGAAATGATTTTTATTAAAAAATTAAAAGAAATTCAAATTCTTAATATGACTTACTATCTTAACTATTCCATTTGATTTTTCAACAATTACTTTGAGTACCGTGACAGACTTCTCTCGATCCCATCATTTCATAGGTAGTTCAGGATCAATGTCAATCACAAATCGTAAACTACAGTGAGCACATACGGAATCATCGATGTGAAGTGCAATACGAAACAGCAAATGCCAAATAAAAAAAAGGACATAACCCCTTTTGAGTTTTTCATGTCTCGTTGTTTATTCCGGTACTCATGAAATCAATACTATTTTAGAAAATATTATTCACTATGTCCGCTTTATCTGCTTAGTGAAATCTGCTTTATTGAAAGCTAATTCCAGTTTAGACTTAAAGATAATTTTAATTTTATTCATAATAAAAATACAAATCATAATAATTTAAATTACGTAAATGTAATGGAACATAACCTCCAAATTTCAAAATTCAATGCATTGGGTCCCTCTTCTTACATTGCTTGAGAAATAATATATATATAAAGTTTCCTAGTGGCGGAAACAACAATTATTGGGACTGATATTCGGTATAGTGGAGGATGTAAGATGTCGGAAGAGTAGGCAAAATCGTGCTAAAATTATGAAACCTGTGTCCCCGTCGTTTTAGAGGATGCTGTATAGGAATAACAGGGTAAAAAACGTTTTTAGTCATGCGCACCCCCCTTAGACAACCAAAAGCCACCCTTTCTTTTGCTTATTTCCCATATGAGAGCTTGGCATCGATTATTTTTGCAGGGATTCTTTGTTCTTTCTTGGGGATATAATAGATGGTGAAAGGTGGTGGTATGTAGTAGATCGCAACCGCCCTCGGGGGTGGAATCTACCCTGTCAGGGGGTGTAAAATTGTTTCCTTTGTTGTTTCTTGTTGTTTTCGAAGATGCTGATCAAGAAAAGAATAGTTTTACGTCCTTCATAATTAAACGGGCGGAAACCACCCCTTTCTTATGTTTCACGATATCAATGCTCGTTAGGGCGTTCTTGGAGAAGAATGGCTAGAAATATAGGGGGGGGTTCATTGATAAGCAAAGGACAATGGTGAGAGTGAATTGTGACAACTTCAGGGGGTTGATAATTGATTTTTTTATTTCATAATTTGTATATTGAGTGGGAGTGGTTTCCAAGACATCATTTGTCCATTGGTCATCCTCATCAAAGATGAACCTATCCTCACAAGGGTTTGAAATTCACATTTCTTAAAATCACTCTTACCATTATCCTATCAGTGAACTCCGCCTAATTTTCCAGTCATCCCCTCCAAGAACGCCCTGATGAGCATTGATATCATGAAACGTTTAAGGGTCAAGAGAGGTCGAACCGTCGTAAAACCATTTTTTTCTTGATCAGCATACTCGAAAATGTCTTCAATAAGAAACAACAAAGGAAACAATTTTACACCTTCTGACAGGGTAGATTCCACCCATAGAGCAGTAGCAGTCCACTACCTGACACCACCTTTCACCATCTGTTACATCCCCATGAAAAAACAAAGAATCCCTGCAAAAATAGTCGATATCAAGCTGTCATATGAGAAATAAGCAGACAGGGGTGGTTTCTGGCTGTTTGAGGGGGTGAGCATGACTAAAAACTTTTTTCACCCTGTTATTCCTGTTCAGTACCCTAAAAACGGGGGGAGTAGGTTTCATAACTTTAGCACGATTTTGTTTTTTTTTTATTCGAGAAAATCCCGACTCCGCACATCCACTAATAAGGACATTCTCTATTGTGAGTATTTCAACGTATTTAATGATTATTATAAAATTCCACTGAGTGAAGATATTTTGTACAAATGAACTGCTATATTTACTTTCCACCGACAAACTTGTAAATATACATATATCCATTCAACTCATTCGATACCGACTAGCTCTTTTCATTATATACCGAATATAACTGAAGTTAAAACCACGTCAATATTCCCTTCATTTATAAAAAGTGAAATGCATGTTTCGTGAAAACACTGATAGTATGTTTCTGGAACTCCAAGAAATTTATATGAGACATTAATAAAAAAAAGTTTAAATATGTTATTATATTTATCAGATCAATAAAAAGTTTTGCATACTTTGTAGTTGTTATCATAATGGACAGAAAATATAAATCACATAAGGTGAATACGTTAATAACTATACCTACCTATTTTTATACCGACTACAGCAACTAGTCAAAAAAGTTGTGAGGCATGTTTTTTCATCTGGGTTGACATTTATCTAACGGATATTTATTAATAAATTAGTAAACAGTGTGTTAATCGGTTAAAATATGAGTTAACTATACTAGCTACTTGTTTAAAAAAATGTAGGAGAGAAAGTACCGCCCGTTTCTTTATAAAAACTTATTAATATATTAATGTATCACATAATGTAACAGCACAGGTAATACAACTCGCTTTATATTATTATGCAGCGAGGTCCATAAGTAACAGATACATTTATTTTCTATGCAATTTACGATTTTTAAGTAAAAATCCTGAAGTACGTCATTTTTTTAAATTCCAATATGAGATTATTCTAGCAGAATTTTATACCCTTCCCTCTTGGAGTGACCCTTTAAAAAGGAAGAATGGAAGGAACGTGCGTGTGATTCCTAACTTTAAAGGGATTTTAATTTTCTCTTCAGCAGTATAAGGTTTTTGAATTTCTCCATTTTTCTCCCCACAGGAAAAATAGAGCAGAATTAAATCTGGAGATCTGCTCGGCCATTCCCTAGCACCTCTCTGTGCTCTAACCAAAATCAAAATTGATGTCATTCGATTTTTTTTACACATTCTTGGATGTATATAGAACCAATTTCCATGATATTTAAAAGCATTCATTTCAGAAAATTTTACTTTTTTTGTTTTGACACAGCCACACAAAAAAAGTGGTCTAGCCTGCGGACCAGACCAGTATATCCTTATGTATTGGGACTCTCTGAAACAGAATCCCATGTCAGAATTGTCAGATTCGCTAGTTTTCCACCCCCAACCCCAAAGAACACCCCCAAAACAAAAAAGTGTTCTGGCCTGCGGACCAGACTAGTGTACCCTTATGTATTTGGTCCCGCTGAAATCAAATCCGAAGTCAAAATTGTCGTTTTTCAGTTTTTCAAACCAGTGTATCCTTACCAAATAGATAAGGATACACTGATATGGTCCGCCGGACAGACCATTTTATGGGGTCATGTTTTTTTGGGGTAGAGGTGAAAAACGAGCCAATTTGCCAATTCTGACTTCGGATTCGGTTTTAGCGGGTCCAAATATATAAGGATACACTGGTCTGGTCCGCAGGCCAAACCACTTTTCTTGTTTTGGGGGTGGTTTTGGGGTCAGGGGTAAAAACCGAGCAAATCTGACAATTCTGACTTCAGATTCTGTTTCAGAGGGTCCAAGTTATGACGATTTATATTATTTGAGATAAAAAAACGTACACTCGTCACAGATCTTAAAAAGAAAATTCGTGTCAGCAACTAGTCATGCAGCCATAACTTAGCAAAACTCCTGTCGTCTATCAAAATCATCCTCACTCAATAGGCTCGTTTAACAATTTTTTATTATTACATATTCTGAAAGAGCTTGGTGAGTATAGTAAGTATGCCAAAAATTAGAATTTACTGACGGTGCCTTCATGTATAAAAAAATTATTAAAGTCGGCGCGCTCAAAAACGCTCGGGATAACCATGTAGTCGAGTTGTGACGTCAGATGGCTGAACCGCCCAGTGAACACGGCTGTAAATGCAAGTTAGTAGAGTAAAATCTGGAAGTAAAGTCGCTTAGTTTTCGAGAAAAACCGGCGTAGAACCAAACCAGACTTAGTGGGATTCTTTAGTAAGATAATCGTGTACACGAAATAATTTTTTGGTGGTCGAGAACTTTTTTATTTCGGAAAAACTCAAATAAATAGATTTTCAATGAAATATGGTTTTTAACGTCTCCACCGCTATATCTCTGAAAATATGTGTGCTATCAAGCTATTTTTATTTAGATTAAAGTAGACATAATAGCGCTTCGAACAACGTCCCACGTGAACCCGATTTATTTTTTTTTAAGTTGGAAAAATAATAGGAAACTCAAACTTGTTATTTTCAGTAGCGTAATTTTAGACAATCGAGAAAAAAATTTATTTATGAAAATTTGTATATACATGCTGCGTACAAATTGAAGCCAATAGTTGAAAACAGTTTTTAGGATAAAAATTTGTCATGTTCCGTTCATAGTACTGAGTCAGCG
Organism: Rutpela maculata; assembly: GCA_936432065.2. Taxonomy (NCBI): domain Eukaryota; kingdom Metazoa; phylum Arthropoda; class Insecta; order Coleoptera; family Cerambycidae; genus Rutpela; species Rutpela maculata. The sequence goes on from OW386286.2 coordinate 249,939,815, forward strand.
ATTTTTTTTAACGGGCCAGTCATATTCTTGCACGCTCGGCTGTAGCAAGCCTGCCGACTGCAACAATCTGACGGTCCCGGTCGGGGTGTATGTAGTAGTTTAACTTATATCAATAGATACAAAACCAGTAGTGATCAAAAGCATCTAGGGGATCAATATTATTGTTCAATATTTCATATTGTACAGTAGTATTGTTCATATGTTGTTAATATTAAGAAATTGCACAATAAATATAAAATAGTCTCCTTTTAATAATAAAAAGATAAATACCTAATCTATAAATATCAATCAGTGTTACTAACTACCCACCTAATTAGTAAGTTTATTAGATATTTTTAAATGAATGAAAGTAAAAATGTACGTATAAAATGAGTTTTATTGTTGACATAAATTTTCTATTTGGATAGATAAATATGTAGTATGTAGTTTATGTAGGCCCTACATTAATAGCATTCTAATTCGTTCATATCTTCCTCGAAATCTTTAATAATGTTGTTACAGGAACGACATTTGCACTCGTTGCAACATTTTAGGCCTTCCTTAAAACAAGCACATTTTCGATTGTCACAATTTTTATCCGAACAATGAATACTTAATGATTTTCGACAACCGCCACTTCTAGGCGACTAATCTGACCAACCCTGCATGCGAGGTGTATTAATTGCGTCCCAATATTGCATTTAGAGCTGATAAAAAAAATCGCGGTTGCCACACGGTACATTTTAGGTAAAATATATTGTTTCAAAAACTTTTGTGATTATTAGGCTTTATTTTCTTCGCTGCATGTATGTACATATTTTCAAAAATAAAAAAGTTTATCGATTGGTGAAGATTTCAATACATAAAATATATATTTTTAGTTTATCTGATTTTTTGAGAAATGAAAGTACGAATTGTGCCCAAACCGTTTATATTGGTAAAAGCGCTACAGTGTGTGCTTTAATTTGACACAAAACAAATTTCGGTACCTTTAATAGTTTTAAAGATATTGCGGTGGAAACAAAAAAAAAAAAACAATTGTATTTAAAAATACATTTTTTTCACTTTTTATTGATTTAAAAAGTTCGAGACCACAAAAAAATGTCGTCAAATATGATTTCATATGCCCGGTGACATACTCAAAGGAACCTAACATGTTTGACCTGGTTCTACGCCAAAAAAAAAAGGACATGATAGACTTACGAAATCGCTGCTCTAATATAGGTATCGGCGCACGCCAAGTGACGTCACTCTACGGACTGTTGGCCGGCCGAGCATGTTTCTATTCAAATGCGAATATGTCTGTGGCTATTGATTCAATTGAGCTGAAATTTTTTTCTGAGGCTATTGGTTTGTTATACTTTAAAATGAGGAAGAAAAAGTAGGAAACTGCCATATCACTAAATGACCCTATTCATGTACTAAATGATTTTTGTAAGAATAAAATTTATAACCTTTCAGGATTCGATGAATAGTCGATCTACTAATGTTAGTAACAGTAGTCGATTTCCTAATACTCATTTTTACATGCTTAACCGTATGTTGTTCATTGAATAATTTTTCTGTGCGGTTGCTGCACTCACTGTTTAAAAAAAAAACGGGGAATATATTGATACATTTTGCAATTCTGTAAACCATTGCTGAGGATTATACATCTAAATAGAATTACCAAGTAGGTGACACTGATATTTGCTTAACTGAAGACAAGGTTATTGCTTTTTTCAGAAACAATTTTAGTAAGATAACAGTTTGAAAAAACTACAAAAAATTATCTTTCATAGAATATTGTTGTTTTAAATTAATTCTTATAACAATCTATTAGAAATACTTTGAATAAAAAGTCTGGATTAAATAATTTTGAATATCTTGAAAACGATTCGATAAAATTTGAATTTTTTGTTGTTGGTATGCAGGGAAAGGCCTTTTAAATAAGGTATCTCTGTTTTACTATCCTACTTAAATTTTTAGGGGTTGTGGTCATAATGTGAAGGGCTAAAGCAATTTGCAGGTGAGTTATATTGCATAAGATGTCGAAAATGAAGTTGACGGGTCTAAGTCTTTATTAAAACTCAATTTGAATTACCTGAAAACTCCCTGTTTCATTTTCAGATGCCCACACTGTATCAACACAGGATTTGTTGCCTTTACAAAATAAGTACTTAGTTGAAATCTAATAGAAATTTCAAACTGCGTACGTTGAATGGAAACAGTTGTCCATGACACAGTGCTTTTGAAAGGAACGGGATGTTTCCATTAAAGAGAAAGAAAAAGAGAATAAAGTCAAAAATATCAAAGTTGCTGTTTCGTCCATTCTCAATTCAAACTAAGTTAGAACTAACTATTCAGGTTCACTCTCTGAATCTTGAAACATAGAAGCAATATTATGTCAGGAATATTTACACTCGGAATTCTTATTGCAAATAAAACAAGTGCAGTTATATTAACGGCCTTGCCATCGGCAATGTGTGCCAAATTCCACACGACTTACGTATTTTAACTGTCTGTCTATAGAAGGTTAAGGTTAACACAACTAAGATTTGCTTACCTACTTAACAATCTCCAGCGGGACGAAAATTATGTAATGAACTGTTAAAATATTATAATTGTTTCGTGAATTTACTATATTGTCTACAATTTGTCGTCAAAAAACTACTTAACACCTAGAAATTTCTTAGTAGCTATTAGCCCATTGAAATGCTACATTTTTTTAGGCTAACCTCGCATTTTGCATAGGACAAGGATTTTTGTTGTTGTGTAGGTGCAAGTTTAACACGTTGACTGCCGCAGGTACCCAGCGTGGTGTCTCAGCGAATTGATGGTAATGGCCGTAGGAGTCTCAGACCATAATCAAACAGGGTGTATACTTTCTGAAAAACAGGAAAAACCTGTAAAAGTCAGGGAATTTTATTTTGGTCAGGGAAACCAGGAAAAAGTCAGAGAATTTATAAATGTATAAAAAAAGTCTGGGAAAATTTATTAAAACTAGTTGTATCCAAAGTTGTTCCTATCTTGCGCCCTCCTAACTCAAAAAATAAAATAGAACATTGTTGTGGGCAGTGGGACTTTTTTTTAACACTGCGGCAGCCAACGTATTAAAATTGAGTTTTCGGGGTCGGCAGCCACCCCATTTGGCCCCCATCTTGAAAACAGTTTTTGCCCTATATCTCCCTATATCTTACAAACAAATTAGGGAGTTTTTTGTTTAGAATCGAATTCTCTTCAACTCTACCTAACTCCTAAATCATTTGTCGTAAATTGAATAATTAAAAAGTTATGACCTTTGGAAGATAGAAATTTGTCACAAAATTTTCTTTTAAGCCCTAAAAATTTTTTTCTTCCATTTTAACAAAGAAATACATCCCATGCTTTTTGTAGAAAATTTCATAACGAATAATTTTCATTTGTACTTTTTTCAATTTTCTCAATTCTGAAGGGTTTTACAGCGCTGCGAAGGGATCAAAGTAACAGATCATGGCTTACAAATTGAGAGATCGGCGATTCGATGCCATGATCTGTCACTTTGATCCCTTTCCGGCGCTGTAAAATCCTTCAGAATTAAGGGAATTAAAAAATATATAAATGAAAATTATTCGTTATGAAATCCTCTACAAAAAACATGTGAAGTGTTTTTTGGTAAAAAGGAAAACAGTTTTAGTGCTTAAAAGAAAATTTTGTGACAAATCTCTATTTCCTAACTTTTTAATTATTCAATTTCCTACAATTTTCCAATTTTCTAGTTGTAGAGAGAGATTTATAGTACCTCTCCTGTCAAGTGCGAGAGAGTTGAAGATCTTCATTGTGGTACTTATTTACGTAGAATTAGAATTAAATATTCTTTCGAATTCTGGAATAAAACATAAACCTTACCCAAAAAAAATACACATTGTCCTTGAATCTATTTACCATTGAAAGATTCATCTGATAGATGTCTAAAAATTAGCAGCACATTTAATATAGAAAAGAATATGTAATAAGGCAGTAATTATTTATGTAATTCTAATTATAATAGCTTCTTTTGTTTTTGGAGAAAATTCTTTTCAGAAACAGAATCAAGAATTTAATACTGGTTCTCTCTCTAAAGTGAATCCAGTGACTTCTTATAGTCGGGGAGCCCTCCCTAGCGTGCCCCCCAGTCTTTGGGGACAATGTTTTTCATAAAGATTAAAGCCTAAAGAACAATTTAAGACATGTTCTAAAAAAAAACTGGCCGCCATATGTTAAAAAAACTGTTTCCGATGTTGTTTTTGTCATTTAACACAAAAACTAAAAAAGATGGACCAAAATCTTTTTTTACAAAAAATAACGTGCATAAAATTTTCTACAATTTTGTTTCTATACAATATTTTGATAGGAGGAGTTACCATTTTCCATATAAGCGAGTCCAAAATTAGGAAAACGTAGAAATTCATATATCGGTGAATCATTTAGAGGAAATAAATTTGACAATTATTATTGTAAGGCGTATAATATACTGTGTGTAGTGGCGGGCTGGGCATAGGGAGTAAGAATTGCAACATCGCGTGTGCCAGCTGGCTGAAATGAAATAACTAAGAACAGGGATGCTTTAGTGGTCTAGCGTCGACTCTTTACTCTATGCCGCCTACGGGCGAGTTTGCTGTTACCTGGGTTGTCATATCTCTCGCGCTACGTGGAAGTACATGCCCAGTCCGCAGTTACACGCACTGTATAACTTTATATTATTAACATAACAAAAAATAAAATAAACTGAAAAAAATTAATAATAATATTATAATTTGCAGACATTTATCTCCAAAAAGGTTGCAGTGGGGTTGATTAGGGTTAAAAGTGTTGATAGTCACATCTTTTTGATTCTGCTGGCTCATTCCAATAAAATTAAATGTAAATTAGCAGAAGAGTATGGACCTCAAAAAGGTTCGGCATTACTGGGCCTTCGGACGGACAGTTAAGGTGGGCTCCCGTAGTATTAAGAAATTGTTGAGTCTCAGCTAAGCAGATAATATTTTTTCTTAATTTATCTTTTATCTTTAAAAAAATCCAAGAAATAAAACATTTTGAATCTTAATTTTTCTTTCCGACCACCCTTTCCTGGAGGCAGGGAGACCACCAGGTGGGCACTTGTCGAACGCGTTTTTTCGTTTAGTTTTTTCCGAGCCATCGACCAAAATTTATTCAGTTTGCGTGTGCTACGCTAATTTATAGTGTAATTTTTTTAATTCCACATCCAGTGGAAGTATAGTAACGACAAAAAAATTTAAAAAAATATTTATTGTTCAAATAGGCTTAAAATGTCATGAAACGTCGAGATTTTAAGTTTGACCGAAAAAAAAATTCTGTCTGTCGGTCTGTCTGAAACTTTTTGGGCGCACGTTTACTCTGGAATCGTTTAAGATATTGACTTGAAATTTGGTACACATATGTACTTTAACGAGATCTGTAACTAGATTATATTTTTATCTTGTTCCGTCGAAGGGTTGGGAGGTAAATTGGGGTAAATTTGGGGTAAATGGGTAAATCAAGTAGGTAAGAGTCCATAAAATTAGTATTTAGCATATACAAGAGAAGCTAATGTCTCAAAAAAATTTTTGGCATTAGCCACCCCCATTACCACCCTCATCCCATTATTAAAGGGGATGAAACAAAACTGTACAAGAACCAGAAACCTCATCATCCACTCCCACTACCAACCCCCGATTACCACCCCCACCCCATTACCGATGTAAGGTATCGTTTTATGGGTTTTTGGGGTAGCGGATTTCAAATATTATATTATTAAAGTTCCATAAACAATTATTTCCACATACAAGTTTTTTCCTTGTGAGTGACTTGGATAGAGAATCTGGATGTGGAAGTAGTGATTCCTTGGGCAGCGGTTTTTAATTATTTTTAAGTACTTCTTTTATCTTGTTTCCCTCAATTATTGTTTTAGCCGAACCGGAGCTGCTCCACCTATCTCTACATTCACAGCACTGCGCGCCGTGGTTGTTTGGTTGACTCCGGGGTAGGTTCCGGGAAGATGCATGTAGCTATTAATTTAAAATAAAATTCTTCTTCGATACCTATAGTGAAGCAACGTTCATCGCGGTTAGTCCTTGGATGGGTGACCCTTTGGGGAAACACGACGGTCTCGTTTCACCTTCTAGCGGTTTGTATGACAGAGCATACGCAGAAGCTATGTAATGTCAAAATGATGATTATACGTAGTGGATATACCATCATTCATAGGGAATGTAAAGCAGTAGGCCCCTTGTATATTAAATGATAGGCAAGTAAAAGATCCCTACTCTTCGACAGAGAAGAGGTTCGGAAAAATTTCCAGATTGGCGTAGGTGATGGGCCCTGGTAGTAAAAATAGGCTGATGTTAAATAAATAAATAAAAATTAAATATGAGTGATAGTTTTCAGGTTAGAAAGGATAATCTGATAAAATGGTTCCATAATATTTTTAAAAGGCAATTACTACCAAATACATTAAGACAGCCGACTTATGTTTTAAAGATTTGTCATGTGATTCTCTGAACACCTCGTATATTTATCAACAATATTATTCCCATTGTTAAATGTTTTACCTATGTCGCTTTTACATAGCTTTAGGTTGGCGTAATCCCTTCGAATTTTCACATGGCGCAATGCCTAAAACAACCAACTAAATCCCACCTAAAGCCCTCTAACGATGTATCAACAGGCAGAATCTAAGCTGTCAGTCTATGCCGGCGTTTGTATATTTTCCACCATTCAACACATCACAACCGTTTAGCTAAACTTTAAACGTAGGCCAAGCCAAATCCTCGAGTAAAGCACGAAAAATAGCAAAGAGACACTTTTGTAGAATTTAAATCTGCAATTGTTAGATTTCGTGGAATTATAGGATTTATAAGAACGCACATATGATAAATAATATAGATTCTTGGAAATTTCTTCCGAAATATTCCCAAAAATCAACTCTGGACGACTTAAGTTAACGTTCAGGCTAGCCCATATCTAATAATTTTAACCCACGCAGTAATCGATAATGTCAATGATATGATTGTGTCTGCGATTATTTCGATATTCGGCTACAAGGTTAATGTCCGGTTTTATAAACGTATCAATTTGATGAAATAAGTATGTGAAGGTGTACAGAAATATTTATATATATTTATTGAAATGAATGAGTTACACGGGGACATCTAAATTCCATTTACATTTAGTTTAAAAAAACTGTCCAGTTGTCCACGCTTGAAGCAATAAAGTCTTATTGAAGTGTCGAGTTTTACGTTCTAGAAAAGTACATCAATGCTGTGCTCTGCACGGTGATAAGTAATGGAGTGTACTACATATTACTAACAAGTATCACGAATATTTACTCCTCATGTAGGCGTATTAATATTATCTGACAGCAGGATGAGACAAATTAGTTTGTTTATTTTTTGTTTGACTTCCACGTCCAGTGTAAGTATAGTAACGACAAAAAAATTTTTAAAAATTTTTATTGTCCAAATAGACTTAAAATGTCATGAAACGTCGAGATTTTAAGTTTGAGCGAAAAAAAAATTTCTGTCTGTCTGTCGGTCTGTCTGTCGGTCTGTCTGTAACTTTTTTTTGTGCGCACGTTTACTCTTGAACCGTTTAAGATATTGACTTGAAATTTGGTACACATATGTACTTTAACGAGATCTAGAACTAGATTATATTTTCATCTTGTTCCATCGAAGGGTTGGGGTGTAAATTGGGGTAAATTTGGGGTAAATGAGTAAATCAAGCAGGTAAGATTCCACGAAATTGGTATTTAGTATATACACGAGAAGCTAAGGTCTCAAAAAAAAATTTTGGCATTAGCCACTCCCATTACCACCCCCACTCCCCTATTAAAGGGGATGAAAAAAAATGTGATTTAGTGTTTGTACAGGAACCAGAAACCTCAAAATATTTTTTTACTTCATCCACCCCCCTCTACCACCCCCCTATTACCACCCCCACCCCACTACCGATGTGGGGTATCGTTTTATGGGTTTTTGGGGTAGAAGATTTCAAATATTATATTATTAAAGTTCCATAAACAATTATTTTCACATACAAAGTTTTTTCGTTGTGAGTGACTTGGATAGAGAATCTGGATGTGGAAGTAGTGATTCCTTGGGCAGCGGTTTTTTGTTAAATAATTTCCACGTCCTAAAATTTTAATAATAGTGGCAGGTTCCCCCATGGTAGCTTCTTTTCTCTAGAATATTCTCTAGTCAGAACATTATCTCCAGGACATTCACTTGTTATGTATGATTTGTTCTATAGGTAAACAAAAACCTATTTACAATCAAAATTATATCTAGAATTGAGTTTTCGGTTTTTGCGCGTGTAATAGTATTTCCCATAGTTTTACTGTCTTTTCTGCAGCACCATTGCTTTGTGGATGATAGATAGCAAAAGTTAAATCTTTAATTCCATTCATCTTTAAAAAATGAGAAAATTCATCTGACAAAATGTGGACATTATCTCTTATAATAAACTTTGGTAAACAAAATTATGATGATATATCTCGTAATTTATTTATTGTCGAAAGACGTATCATTTTGTAATAATCATTTCATTTTGAATTAGAACCAACTAAAATTTAAAAAATTATGATTTTACACTGGAACAAAAAAAATAGAAATTTTGACCAATAAATTACTCTTCGCAAATACGAAAACGAAGAGTATATTGCATTTGATCAACACATTGATAAAACCGGAAATATCGCTAGTAGAAAAAAAAAATTATATAATTGTGTTAGTGAACGAATTCAGAACAACTTTCAAAATGCCCGTCTGTCCGTCCGTCCATCGAGTTTTTTGTAGGCGTCGTAACTTAAGAAAGAAAAGTTCGATTGTGTTGAAAATTGGTCAGTAAGTTAGTGTTGGCTAGAGGAAGAACCCCATTGTTTTTAAACAAAATCGATCAGTAAATAAAAAAGTCATTAATATAACTCAAGTGAGTTTATCTGAAATTAATAATATCAAAAACAAAAACAAGGTTGATCTTTATTAGAAGACCGTCTTTAACAAACATGTAACAACATAGTCTGAAAGTCGTTGTGCCGCAACATCTGACCGCTGCGTCACTTTGCGTGGTTGAGTCGCGTATCTGTAGCGAAGTGTTATTAAAAAATGATTGTACAATGAAATAAAATGACCCAAGTAATGACATCTTAACGATAGTTAAAGAAAATAAATTTAATTTAATTTCGTAATTTGGTAACTTGGTAATTTGGCAATTTGGTAATTTGATAATTTGGTAATTTGGTTTTTTGGTAATTTGGTAATTTGGAACCCAAGGGTCCCGGGTTCGAAACCCACGTAGATTTTGAATATAGTTTTTTTTTTACTTTATTTTATACTGAGTGTTTCACCAAGTTCGTTTTATAAAATTAAAAAAGTCGAAAACTAACATTAATTACAAACAACTACGAAGTGTCACAATTATATAAAATGTTCAGTAAATGGGCGAAGAGTATAATGCTTCCTCTAGTTATTAATGGTACCAATGTAGGTATTAGTTTCTGGGACAAAATAAACATTTAAAAATTTTTAACTAAATTATCTTCATTCAAATTAATTAATGCTCAAATTTAATCACCGCTGAAAACTAAATTGTACTAAATGAAGTAATTTCATATATTATTCATAATTATAAATTAATTAATTCAGTATTGATATAAGTCATTTTATAACAAAACAAATGTATGCTGTTTGTGCATAAACATTAAAATATATAATTAGATAGACTAAATTCTTCATTAGTAACAAATAATTGCCTCATCAAATTTTAACACATGAACTAATTGACACAATTTAAATTCAAGTTGTATTAATAATACAAACAATTCAGAAAATTCAAGGAAAATATACGAGCTTGATTATTTATTTTATTTTAGAAATTTTAATAAGAGTCCTGTGTTACTAGATGTATTTTGTGAACCAATACAAATTAATTTTTACCTCACCCCTTTGATTTAAACCCACTTTGTGTGCGAAGTTTATGATAGCATGAAATGTTTCAATTGTCGAATGATCTACTATAATCAAAATTCATAGTGTAAATATTTTATTAATATTAAAAATGTGTAAAAATGTAGGTAAAATTTTGAAATACCAAAAGAAATTCTAGTTATGTAAAGCACTACTTTATTTTATTTATTTTATACTTATATTTTATTTTATTTTATTTATAGCAGCTTTGTGAGCTGACACCCCGCCAGGTTAAATAAAGGCATTTTTATTTATTTATTTATTTTTTATTTATTTACTTAGGTTCGTATTAGATATATATTTTTGATTAACAATGTTTACCCATAGTTTGATTATTTTTGATAATCCACTGGATTGAAGTATGACAATCGTCAGTATCTCGGTTTTATCATTTTGGTGTTTTATTTTAACTGATGATGGCATGGCGGAAAGCATTTTTTGGAAGGTAATAAATTATGTATGGTTAATGTCTCTCATAGGGTATTTAATCTCAAAGAGTTTGCGTATATTCCTCAACTGAATGAACTAGTGAATAACGAAATTCTTTTTGATTTTCGATTTCAGTTGATTAGTATCATCCAAAATGTTTATATTATTAGATTAAACAATTCATTTTCTTTGCTGTCTTCGAAAGCCGATAAGAGTGGTGTTCTTGGTGTATAAATATGTAGATAATATAAAATCAACTGACTGCTCCAATTTTGTTAACTTACAAGAAACTCTGGTTCTATTAAGTTATAAAACAAGAAAGTACTTAGTAAGTTTTATCATTTATAGTGGGAGAAACTACGCTACTTTACCGACTTATTTGATAACTATTGAAGATGACATATTTATAAGTGATCGTCCATGAATACAGAATAACTGGGAAATCAACGTTTATGTTGAAGTTAGTTAAGTCCGGTTCTAAGAGGAATAATTCCTTTTTTACAAATCGAAGCCGATTTATACAGCCTATTATTAAACATCGTGAATATCAGTATATAAAAATACTGTCGGAGCAAAGGAATTACTCAATGACTTTTCTAGTTTACAGTTGGCCTTCGAAATGGAAACCATGCTTACTTGAGATTACTTTTATTACAATTGAAATTGACACTTTTTGAGACGAGTGCTCATAAATACACAATTTCAGTATAGTATGAGTGCCTGTCCTATACCACGTGCTTCCTAATGAAACCCTAGGAAATTTTCTATTGAATTGGATTAAAAAATTAATTTAAATAGAAAATGAAGAATGACTTTTTTTTTTTATTTATTCATTTCCAACAAACAATGACGCAAACCGCGATCGTCTATCTTTTTCGACTACCGAGCTACAGAGCAGAGCGTTTTTGGAAAATTCGCGTTTTTAGATGACCTCTATATCTCAGTTACCAAGTGCTAAATCGAAAATTGAGTATGTTTTCGAGATATAGATATAACTTGTGTTTTTTTAAATGGAACACCCTGTAAATTATTTCATTATTTGATCACAATTTAAATTAACTATCATATGTCATACTTATCTCTAGAAAAAGTGGTTAATTTTCGTAAAATTTAATATACAGTGTGACCAATCTCATGTGGCACTTTCAAGCACTTGTAATGGGTCACACTGTATTTGTGAGGAGGCCATGCAAAAACAACACTTCTTATAATCTAAAATAATTTTGCCAAAAATAGGAAAACTAAACTACAATAAAAGTTTGAATTGTCTTCCATTGACATTTATGCATATTTATCGCATTTCTAATATTTATTGAAAAGGCCATGGTAAAAAAAAGAAAACCGAAATAATCGCAAATGTCAAAAACTAATTTGTGAGTTAATTGTAAGTGAGCTTTGAAAAAAAATGGTTCAATTTGGTAATGGTGGAAAATATGATATGATCAAGTGTTTTATAGAATGCGGAGAAGATTCAAATTTAGCTCCCGAGCTTTATTTTAATAGGTAAGTCACAGACAGCAAATCTTTGTTCCAAACAATATTTTTAGATATCCAGAAAAGAGACAGCCAGACATAAAAATATTCAAAAGGCTACAACAAGAGTTTGGATCATTTGTAAAACCTCGAGCAAAAACAGTGCCGGTTTATGAACTTGTGTGCCCCTAGGCACTAAATTTTTTGGCGCCCCCTTAGTGGCATAGTTCAAGTGGCAGTCGACGAGTGCAGACCTCCAGTGTGCAGTTGAAGACAGTGCGAAGCGAACTAGTGAAGTGGCAGCCCCACAGAGAGTGCAAGAGGAGAAATATCAGTCGTCTTTATTAAGACGCTGATATATAAAAGATAAATAAAGTCCCCCGCCTGGGGACACTTGTGTTACCTTTCCCATATTCCTTTCCTTATTTCTTTTTTAGGTGAGATAAAGTGCGAAGAACATGACAAGGCGAAAGAAGGACCCTAACATGGAAATAGATGGCTCGTCCAGAGCATCATCATCGAGAGCGTCGTCGCCAGGATGGATACCAAACGAACAAGACGAACGCAAACTACTCGAGGCAGAAAACAGGCAATTAAGGGCCCAAGTTGCAAGTCTCCAGAACGAGCTCGCGGAAGTCAGACTCGAACTAAAAGCCCAGAGAGAACAAGCAACCATGCAACACCGCGAACTGATGGATGGCCTCAGAGCAATGCAAGCGGCGAAACAACTGACGATGGAACAAGGTGCCATGGCCCCCCTGACAGCACCCGTAAAAGATGCCCCAAAAAGGAAAAATACTGCGGAAAACGAGGACGAAACCCCCCCCCCAAAGCAGCGAAAGCTACCCCAGACAACAAGGACAAACCAGCCACAAGCCAGGAAGAAACCAGCCCCACGGACATAGACATGGAGCCCCCCAAAACCCCCCGGATGCCCCCAGTTGTCCTGTGCAGCCATGAGTCATGGTCGACGGTGACCCGAAAATTACAACAAGCCCGGATAGACATCAAAAACGTCAAGGCTGTAAGAGATGGTATCGCCATAGAGCCCTCTACACCCGATGACCACCGCAGACTAACACGCCCTGCCAGAGGAGATGCTTCTCAGGGTAGTAATACGTGGGGTACCGACCAGTGTAACCAGCGAGGAAGTCAAGACAGACCTTGAAATGCAGGGGCACACACCAGTCTCTGTACAAAGGATGTTATCCAGGAGGACGAGAAAGGATATCCCGATGATGCTGGTGCAGGTTCCCCCAAATCGGGAAGACATCCTAAAAGTGACCCGATGCTGCTACCTGGTAGTGAAAGTGGAGAAACAGAGAGCCAAACAGACGATCACCCAGTGCCATAGATGCCAGACCTTCGGCCATGCACAAGGACGGTGTATGGCCACTCCCAAATGCGTAAAATGCAGCGAGACCCACCACACTTCCACCTGCCAGAAGCCAAAGGACACTCCAGCCAAATGCGCAAATTGCCAGGGAGCGCACCCCGCAAGTTACAGAGGATGCCCCCGATGCCCCAAAAGGAAAGCCAGCCCACAGATCCCACCCCCCCGGAAGACACCAGCCCACAAGTCAGCCACCACCAGGACAACCCCCGGGCTAAGCTACGCCAGAGCAGCCCAGGGTCCAGCGGGGACAACCACCAACCCTGCCCAACCACTACAGGCTCCCCCAGAGGCTGGACAACTCGCTGCTGTACTGGCTCAAATGCAGCAGATGTGTACCATGATGGGGGCCCTGTTCGCAAACCTGCCCCACCTCACCCCCCAGTGACGCCACCCGGACCACCCAGTCGATGGAGAAGCTACCCGAAGAGACATGACGATACCAAACACCCCACCCACGACCCTGCGGGTACCGGACAACATACCGTCCAGTACCTGTAGTCCCCCTGGCTCCGGGCAGATCAGAAATGCTACCAATAGCATTTAGGTCTGCCCTTCCTCGAGCTACACAGCTCATCCTTCCCTACCGACGAGCCGGATGACAGGATGTCATTTGGCATCCTGTGTACCGGCAGTCTCTCCTGCCAAAACTTCCAACACACCTAACAGACAGATGACTACCCCCCGGGGGGAAACAAGCTGGCGAAGAAAAGAAAACGAAGACAGAAGAACGCCAGAAGAGGCCTTAGCCAGCAAGGTCCAACGAGCCAGGACCCAGGGAGGTGGACCGAAATCGTCTGCACCGCTCACATTTGTGAGTGGGGCCGACGTAAAGTAAGTTCGCCCGCCCTGCACGAGGCCGGTCCCCGGTCTACAGCGATGTACTGGGGTAAAGGGCAATAGTCCTGCCCGGCCCAGACATCCGAGACCGACATCTCTAGCCAAGAATATTGGCCTTAGTGGCTAAATGAAATGGCGCCGAAGGCGAAAGCTAGTGTCGCAGGCAAATTCGTCGGAAGTGAACATTTTTGGCTGATAAACAAAATGGCGCCGCAGGGGAAAATTTTTTGCTTCACCACTTTGAATAGTTTGCCAAAAAATGATTTTTGGGAGTTTTTTATTGCTCTTTAATTTTAATTTTGTTATCTTAAGACGAACCTGAACCAACCTACATTTGTTTAAAAGTAAGTACAGATGAAAAACTTATTTTTGTTATATTTTACTGAAAAATATAAGTATAGGACAAAAAAACAGCAAACAAAAAAGACAATAATTGAAAAAACGATTCAACAAAATCTATACAACTAAAAAAGCCAACAAATAATAAAAAATATTTAAAAATAAACAAATCTAAGTTCTAGAAATTATCATTAAATAAAACGAAACACAAAACAAAATAAATTGTCTTTGGAGAATTAAAAAATCTTTTTTCTTGCTTTCTCAGATGATCTATTACACTAGTTCACAAGTTCAAAGCCGTGTGTTAATGCTTGATAAAGCTCGTAAAAATATGAGTGGGGGTTCATTGGATTCGGAATGACGTCTAGAAAAATGTGCAAAAATTTCGCACATAAACAATTGCAAAAGTTATAAACAAATGAAGATTGAAAAAATAACAAGTTTCGTTTTTTGCAAATAACTTAAAAACTATTAATATTTAAAAAAATTTAAAGAAAGATTCTTAAAGAGGAAGAAATTTCCAATAAAATATTTATAACAAATATAATGGCAAAATTTTTTTTTTCAAAAATACGTAATTTATCTATTTGTTTATAAAATTTATTTAAACAAATAGCAATAAAAATTTAAAGTTTATGTCATCTTATAGTATTTTTAAATATAAAAAAAGTAATAATAATTAAAATTAATAAAGAAAAATATTCAACCTCACTTTTTCATTTTTTAGTTTTTTGTTAGGTTAAATAATTAATAACTAATAGACTATAACAATTAAAAACATCACAATGTCATAATTCCATAAAGTATAATTGACATAAGGTCTCCACAAAGTGAAATAATTTTAGTGGCTTTTGTTTAACAATTATCCCACTTGAAATATAAACGCAAATTTATTAATTAACAATAGGCTCATTTTATGAAAAATCGGTGAAACATTTTTTTCCAACGGGATATTGTTCCTTTAAGTATCTAAATAATGCCATAATTTTTAAAAACCGCTGCCCAAGGAATCACTACTTCCACATCCAGATTCTCTATCCAAGTCACTCACAACGAAAAAACTTTGTATGTGAAAATAATTGTTTATGGAACTTTAATAATATAATATTTGAAATCCTCTACCCCAAAAACCCATAAAACGATACCCCACATCGGTAGTGGGGTGGGGTGGTGATAGGGGGTGGTAGTGGGGGGTGGATGAAGTAAAAAATATTTTGAGGTTTCTGGTTCCTGTACATAAACTAAATCACATTTTTTTTCATCTCCTTTAATAAGGAGGTGGGGGTGGTAATGGGGGTGGCTAATGCCAAAAAATTTTTTGAGACCTTAGCTTCTCTTGTATATACTAAATACCAATTTCATGGACTCTTACCTGCTTGATTTACCCATTTACCCCAAATTTACCTCAATTTACCCCCCAACCCTTCGACGGAACAAGATGAAAATATAATCTAGTTCTAGATCTCGTTAAAGTACATATGTGTACCAAATTTCAAGTCAATATCTTAAACGGTTCCAGAGTAAACGTGCGCACAAAAAAAAGTTACAGACAGACCGACAGACCAACAGACAGACAGACCAACAGACAGACCGACAGACAGACAGAAAATTTTTTTTTGCTCAAACTTAAAATCTCGACGTTTCATGACATTTTAAACCTATTTGGACAATAAAAATTTTTAAAAATTTTTTTGTCGTTACTATACTTCCACTGGACGTGGAAGTAAAATTTTTAAATTAATATTTTATAAAATATTTTTACTTATTACGGCCGGTTTCAGAGCATTGTAACGCCTTAGTGTTCGCCGCGCGGAGCATTTTCAACATTAAATTAAAATTATTAACATTAGAGATAAAGCTTCGGGAGTAGGGAATTTTTATTGGAAATTTCTTCCTCTTTAAGAAGCTTTCTTTAAAATTTCTTAAATATGAATAATTTTCAAGTTATTTGTAAAAAACGAAACTCGTTATTTTTTCAATCTTTATTTGTTTATAACTTTTGCAATTGTTTATGTGCGGGTTTGAAACTCTTGCACATTTTTCTAGACGTCATTCCGAATCCAATGAGCCCTCACTCATATTTTTACGAGCTTTATCAAGCATTAACACGGCCTTGAACTTGTGAACTAGTCTATATTATGCTGTTGGAATCTATTGTATCTAACAAGTCACTATTTGTAGGAGGCCTAATTCATTTAGTCTTTCGTTTTCTAACGAATTTCTTAAATAATTTTTTACATATTTTAATGTTGAAAAAGATCTCTCCCCTGTACAGTTCGTAACTGCCAAACTTATAAATATTCATAAAGCGACTTCTATGTTAGGAAATGTAGATCTAATAATTTTAACATTTCTCCAATCCAAAATCTAATTAAATCCGTCATTATCATTGTCCATTTGATGTTTGCTGTTCGCTTTTATGATGAATTAGGAATAGATAGGTATTACCACCGTCTCTGCATTTTATATTATAGATTTAAAAATTTAGTTTTTTTTCCAGAATTATTGTTATTGAGGATCGCCTTTGGCGCCCCTAGGCACGTGCCTAATGTGCCTAGTGGGTAAACCGGCACTGAGCAAAAATCTGTAATAAAGCAGGTAGAGAAGCTGTAGAAAATATTGTTTTAGAAACTGTAAGAGAACTGTAATAGAAAATTCTAATATATCCTAATATATCTTAATAATAAAAAAATTGTATGCTATCCTTTACAGCGTTTGTAAGACAGTACTCAATAGCTTGTTCGTCCCATAGATTTAATTATTTCATTTCATGTCATGTTAAAAGTTTTTTTTTTTTAACTGTTTAACGTCGGCCTATTTCCGCTACCAGGGCCTATCACCGACGCCAGGAGACGAGCTACCCCCAACCTGGAAATTTTGCCAAACCTCTTCCTTTAAGAAGAGTAGGGATCTTTTACTTGCCTAACATTTAATAGACAAGGGACCGCCTGCTTTACATCCCCTCCGAAGGATGGTATATCCACTACGTAATCCTCGTCTGAAATTACGTAACTTCCTAGTATACACTGATATACAAGCCTCTAGAAGGTGGGACGAGAACACTGTATTTCCCAAGATGGTATGTTAAAAGTTGAAAGTAAGAATTATTACAAAGGATGTAATGTGCATTTGACAATATTTAAGTGAAACAAAACCGCTGTATTTAATCGGCCTCAATTCATATAATTTATTTTTAAACTCCCTGTATATTAATGCATAAAAAAATTCTGCCAGCCAGTTAATATCATTTTTTCAATATTACATTGCTTTATTTTAGAAATTGTATTTTTATTTCCATCCTTTAACATGTTATGACCCGATAAAACAAACATATTTTGCTTTTATTGGAGAGCATGTGTGTATAATTCGATATAGGGCTTTTTGATAATAATTAATGGTGTATATTGAACATCAAACACAGATTTACGTTGAAACAGCCGGTGATATTTGTCATCATATACACTGCACTGGATTGAATATTTAATACTTATATCATGCAGTCACAAAACCGACATAATTTTAAGAGATACATAACAGAAAATGATGATTTAGTTTTTTTACGTGGGTGGTGCAACTTGGAATTTTGGTACTGTTAAAGAAGTAGATGCGGTATAATAAATTTTAAAATATATCTAATGCCATTTTGATCAGATAAATTCTCCCCGTGGGATCCATAAAAAATTTCTACTTGGCAGATTTGGGTTCACGTCATTCATTAGAACAGGGAGATTTATTGTCCCACTTTATTAAGTAATACGAAAATCGACGGTCGATGTATGCTCGACTTAATTTTAGTCTATCTCGACAGACGGATCTGCCCACTATAATTCATCGTCCGTCTGAAGACTAAGTTTTAATAATGTATTATATTGCCCGATTTTATTTTAATATGTGAATTTAATGCATGAAATTTCATACGTTCATAACTGCAATCCATTTGAAGAGGGTGGCAATATTTCACCAGCTTCTTTACCCCTTGTCCCTTGCGCCATTTGTTTTAGACATATCTGTAAACAGATTCATACGCAGATTTAGGGGAGTGACCTTCATAGCCCAACTCATACTCGGTTTAATGTTACGTTTTCAATTTGCAGTTTGGGACTCAATAACGATGTTGTGCGGGATGTGAAATCACCGAAATGTATCCGAAAATGCGACTAAACTAATCGAGATCGTGCAACTTAAAAATACAGCTTTGAGAATCATTTGCCAAAACACCTGGCCGTTACGTTACTTCGCTCGCTTAGCCGCGTTCTTGTAACGTAACGTTATATATTCTTTGTAAAATGATAAAAAATAAGCTAAACCATAGTTAAACAAACTAAAACAAATTGTAATTTCATAATTTGGTTAAGGTTGAAGAAAACGCATTCTTATTAACCGACTTTGATTTTTTTTTTTAAGCAGGTTTTATTTATGTTCAATTATAACTCTGGTTCGCTTAAGTGATTTATATGAAATTTTATGAAAGCTGTAATTTATAACTAGACGGTAGTCCTATTAAAATGTCATCAACCTACGTCTAGTGTAAGGTAAGAAAAAATTGGACACATTTTTTTTTTAATCGCAAATTTGGTGAATATGCTCATGATAATGAAAAACGATTATAATATTATTTCTTAAAAACTAGAATATTATTGCTCGGTGGTAGACTCATTCTAGTTTTATTACCAAGTTACGACCAGTACACAGTGGGCAGGATTCTCAAAAATGGCCGAATTTAAATTTTGTCGGAATTGCATTAGCACTGGTGGTTAGGTATTTTTGGAATACCTGATACACAATCTAACAGATTAAAAAAATGGAATGCAGCATTCTTTCACAATTATTAGCAAAGATAAACATCAACATCAATTTTGTTGAAATGGTTAGAGAATATTAACGCTAGGGGAGAAAAAGAAAATCATAGATTGTTTATAAAATGTATGAATCAGCCAGTAAACAAAAATACGTTTGCAAATATCTCTATTTAGATTGCAATATATCTGGTATTGGAATATCCCCGCCATTCTTTCAGAGGAACATTTGTAACTTTTCTAGATGATATGTGAATCAAAATTCTTGGTTTAAAAAGATGCGATGAATCAAAGTGTTCTACAATGACAGAAAGGTGTCTGTTGAATTCAATGAAAGGTAAATTAGATGTTGCCTGCACAATCTATCAGCGGCACAATCTATCAATAATCATTCATACTACTGAAGAACAATATTTTTTTGGAATAAACGATATAGAAAGAAATGAGAATATATTCCCAGACTCAGTAAAGACAAAATATAACTAAATTGTTCAAGTTTCTAATTGTTCTAATTGTTATTGTGTATTTAACATGAATAAATAGAATAATCCTTGAATAATTTAAATGTCATTTGTTTATACTGTTACTGTACTGTTTTTGTTTTAAATTAGCTTATTGACAGTACCATATTCATCATCAAATCTACTTTATTTTTCTAAGGATATTATGAAAAATAACCGCCCGTTGTCAATGGCAACAGATATTTTTTAAATAAAGCGTCACTTCCAGCCTACCAAACAATGGAATAACAGTATACTTAGGAGGAAGTTACGACGAAATAGTTATTTATGTACCAAGGGTCGTAAGTGCACTGTTTTTGGTTAAGAATACAGTTTGCAAGCCGAGGCCCGTAGGGCCGGGGATACCGTAAATGGCATTTGAAAGACAATTTATGAAGCTTAAGTACGCAATGAATATCTCGGACATTATCATTTGCTTAATATATATGACAAATTATGAAAAAACCACTAAAACATTGTTTTTTTCATCAAAAATATATATTTTTTTAAACTTCATATACTAGGAAATTCCTTATCGAGAACTCAAAAGCATCGATTTATTTTTTTAAAAAGGATTACTTAACATTGATTTTGATGAACATAAGCTTCTTGGGATCTTGGCTAGTTTCCATTGCTGAGAGAGATGTGACGAGTATTGAGTTAAAGATAATTAAATCAGTTTTCAACTTCATATTAGGCATATTTTACGAAATTGCTAAAATATAGCAAAATATTTTTTATTCCCTCCCCCCCACTTCCATCACTCAAAAAAAATTGTCCTCGATCCTAAATTACATTCAATAATTCCAGAAATAGTAAGTATATATTTATTCAAAATGTTATAATTATTTCCTTCATTTTTCCTATTTTACTTCCACATCCCGTGGAGGTATAGTAACGCAAAACAATTTTTGAAAATTTTATTATTATCATTATTATTATTATAGGCTTAAAATGTCATGAAACGTCGAGATTTTAAGTTTGAGCAAAAAAAATGTATCTGTCTGTCGGTCTATCTGTCATTTTTTGTGGTCACAATTACTCTGGAACTGTTTAAGATATTGGTACATGTATGTATTTTAACGAGATCTGAAACTAGATTATATTTTGATCTTATTGCGTTGAAGGGTTGGGGGTAAATAAGGGTAAATAGGGGGTAAATCAAGCAAGTAACACTCCATAAAATTGGTATTTAGTATATATAAGAGAAGCTAAGGTCTCAAAGAAAATTTTGGCAATAGTCACCCCCATTACCACCCCCACTCTTTTATTAAAAGGGGTGAAAGAAGTAAAATTGCGATTTAGTATGTGTGTGTGTGTGTGTATAAGAACCAAAAGCCATAATTTTTTCTCTATTTCGTCCACCACAGTAGGTCCTAGGCCTCTTATCTCCACCTTTGTTGTGACGTCACGGGAGACGTGGCTTGGGGGGTAATTAGTGGGGGTAATTATTGGGTAATTAGAAGGTAAGGGTAATTAAGGGTAATTAATATTAATTGAAGGTAATCAGGGGGAAGTGGGGCAAAATGGGAATTAGTTGGGGTAATTAATGGTAATTAGCGGGTAATTAAAGGTAATTAGCGGGTGATTAAGGATAATTAGGGGAAGGTGGAACAAAGTGGGAATTAGTGGGGTAGTTAGCGGGTAATTATTGGTGGTAATTAAGAGTAATTAATGGATAATTACGTTGGTAATTAAGAATAATTAAAGGTAATTAAGGGTAATTAGGCGAAGGTTTGACAAGGTGAGACAAAGTGGGACGTGGTGGAGGATAGAACAAGATTAAAACATTGATAAATAGGGACAACCTACTACTGTGAAAGGGTAAACATGTTTACATGTAATGTTTGTAATGCAACATTCACTTGGTCTTGCGGGCAAAGCCGCCACGCTAACATTCATAAAAACAAATCTTTTAAGTGCGACTTGTTTAATAAAATATTTAATATACAGGATAAGATTCATTTTTATGAATTTTTTTTCGTTGTGAGACACTTGGATGCAAAATTTGGATGTGGAAGTAGTGATTCCTTGGGCAGCGGTTTTATCGAGGTACACCACGGCATCACATTCATGGGGAACCATCATTTAGTAATATAATTGAAAATAATTCTACACAATTTTTAGATTTTCAGTTAATTTAATCTCAAAGAAAACAGCTTTTTATGTTATTGGTTTCTATAATGCTAACATATTAAACGTTTTACCCTGTACTATTACTGTTCTATTATAAAGGCGTAAAAACATGGTTAGACAATATTTCGCAGTATGTTTTTTTAGTCTGTTGATATCTGGTATAGAAATGTAAGTTTAATCAACTTATTTCATACACGTGTCTAGAGGTTAAATAACGCACGCTATGCTTATGTGAAATCGATATATTTAAATTTTCTAGAATACATTAAACAATGTAACAAGTAGCGAGTACGGTACAACATCCTTCAAGCAGTTGTCGTATTGAAAAAGTCAATTACTTAGTTCTTGTTCAAAATTCTATTTTTAACAGTAAATCGCAATATATAAATCGATGAACGGTGAAAATTAAAATTAATACATAAAGTTATTTAGCCATATTCTAATTTGAAGTAACATAAGTTTAATTGGTCGTAAAAAATAAATATTTAAATCTTATTTTCCTTCTTTAGCAGACAAAATATGGGTAAATGATGAGTTGAGAACCTCTAGTGTACATTTAAAGACCCTTTTTGTTTTGAAAAAAGTTATCCGGAATTATCTACTGTTTACAAGAACCGACAGAAGATCCGTCATCTCTCTTAACGAAAAAACTAAAAAACCTTGTTACCAAAATAAAATTGTCTATTCTGATAACCAATCTCAATCTGTTTGGAAGGTTTATGTTCGAGTTATGTATTCGTAACAAAGACCATAGAAACATAATAATAAACAAGGATGGGGTTGGAATTGCATTACATAACACTAAAGTAGTAGTTATTTAATGATTTTTTTTAATAAAACACCTAAAAATGTAATACATGAAATTCCGAAATTAAAGGATTTATCTTCAAATTACAATAATATACATGTACAAAATAATTCCTTATTTCTTAATTCGTTTCCCACAGAGGAAATGTTAGATATACTAATAAAAAAATTAAAAAATAAGGGATCATATGATATAGATGATGTTCCAATGTTTGTAATTAACAAAGTTGTTAATTTAATTATTCAACCAATTGCATGTTCTTTGAATTCGGAACATTTACTGATATCCTAAAGACTGGAAAAGTTGGGCCTGTTTTTAAGGAAAGCGATCCAAATTCTTTAGAAAATTATAGACAGGTTACAGCACCTTTAGGCTTCTCTAAAATAGGTACTCGAATATTTTCTATGGACAGATTGTCGAAAAACCCAACACGGATTTCGCAGTGGAAATCAACTAGTACAGCTGTGCACTTATTTTATGAAAAATAAAAAAATTCCTTGAAGTTGAATATCATGTTGGAATATTTGGTCTCCATATTAAATAATTACGGAATAAGAGGTATAGCGCTAAACTAGGTTCAAACTTTTCTTGAAAATAGAAAACAATATGTTAGTATAAAATATAAGAATAAACATGGTTCTGATAAGATTATTTCTTAATTGATATTAGGAGTTCAACAAGGTTCTGTTTTGGACCCTGTTCTATTTTTGTTAAACGTAAATGAAATAGATTGTTTACCCAATACTCACTTTACGGTGTGTGCTGATGACACGTCTTTAATTATTGCAAATAAAACATAAATGTTGTGAACTCAATTGTAATAATTAATAAGTAAGTGGATGGTTGTCTCAAAATTTATTGTATTTTAACGTCGAAAAACCACACTGAATGAGAATTAGAAACTGAATTAGAAACTGTTAAATAGGTTTACATATAGAAATCTTAACTGCAAAGTTCAATATGAAGCTGTTGTTTTCAAAACTTGTCTCCATTGCATATTTATTTAGAAATATATGAACAGTGCTATGTATAGAACAACTTCTTTGTTTATATTGGGCACTTAATCTCGCTTAAGATATGGTACCTGCTTTTGAGGGAATTCCACTTTTGCTTGTCATTTCATAGCCCAAAAACATGTTTTAAGATGTATTGCGGTGTGTCAAATACTTATTCTTGCAAGGAAATTTTAAAAAATCTAGTTCCAGATCCCGTTAAAGTACCAAATTTCAAGTCAATATCGCAAACGGTTCCAGAGTAATCGTGTGCACAAAAAAAGTTGCAGACAGACAGACCGACAGACAGACAGAATTATTTTTTGCTCAAACTTTAAATCTCGACGTTTCATGACATTCTAAGCCTATATGAAAAAATTTTTCTGTCGTTACGTACTATACTTTCACTGGATGTGGAAGTAAAATTATAACATTTTAACTTTACCAAGTGTATACATTTTTGATTGTGCCCATATATTTTTGAAAATCAAAAAAATATTATATTATATGCCAAAAACCTATTAAACAATTTGCCACACCGCACTGTGGGGAAATTTCGGATTTTACTGTTCAAAAATCTCGAGAGATCTTAATATCCATCGGATTGGGATAATTTTTTTTTTTTTAAATTAAAGATAATTAAATTCCCTACACATCTGTCGAGGTAAAATTTTATTTTTTTTTAACATTTTTTGTGTTAATTTTATCTTTTTGACAGGTGTCAGCTGTCAAATTATGTATTTGGCAGTTTGATTTTACTACTATATAGTTTATGTACTATGTGTAGACAAAAAAATTAATTTTCATATGAATATAGCGATATTGGTTCATTATTTAAATTTTTAATACTTTTTTTACAGTTTTGTGACAGTTTATTATGTCATTAAGAAAAGTTGACCGAGTTATTTAATAATTTGCCTAGACAGACGTGTAGGAAATTTAATTGCCTTTAATTGAAAAAAAAATTATCCCAATCCGATGGATGTTAAGGTCTCTAGAAATTTTTGTACACACTCTAAATCACAATTTTATTTTTTTTCACCCCCTTTAGTAACGGGGTGGGGGTGGCTACGAGGGTGTCAGAAAGTTTTTTGAAACCTTAGCTTCGCTTATATATACTAAATACCAATTTTATGGACTCTTACTTCCTTGATTTTGCTATTTACTCTTATTTACCCTAATTTACCCCTCAACTCTTCAACGGAATAAGGTCAAAATATAACTTAGTTCTAAATCTCGTTAAAATACATATGGTATCAAACATTAAGTTAATATCTTAAACGGTTCCAGAGTAATCGTGTGTACAAAAAAAGTTACAGACAGACAGACCGACAGACTGACAAAATTTTTTTTTCTCGACATTTCATGATATTCCAAGCCTATTGAACAATAATAATTTTTAAAATTTTTGTTTGCGTTACTATACTTCCACTATACGTGGAAGTAAATTGACATACATTGACAAGTCAGCAAAGTGACTATTCCTATATAGTCGGGGAGCCCTCCCTAGGTGTACGTGCACCCCCCCACCGATCCTTGGGGACAATATTTTTCATAAAGATTAAAGACTAAAGAACAATTTAAGACATGGCCCCCCAAAAAAAAACTGGCTGTACTTTCAAAATGGCGGCCATATGTTAAAAAAAAACTGTTGCCAATGTAGTTTTTGTCATTTAACACAAAAACTAAAAAAGATGAACAAAAACTTTTTTTACAAAAAACAACGTGCATAAAATTTTCTACAATTTTGTTTCTATACAATATTTTGATAGGAGTTATCATTTTCCAGATAAATGAGTCCAAAATTAAGAAAACATGGAAATTCATTTATCGGTAAATCACTTAGAGGAAATAACTGTGACAATTATTGTAAGGCGTATGATATAACTTTATATTATTAACATAACAAAAAATAAAATAAACTGAAAAAAGTTAATAATAATAATATTACAATTTGCAGACATTTATCTCGAAAATGGCAACAATGGTATCTGGAAAATGGTAACTCCTATCTAAATATTGTATAGGAACAAAATTGTAGGAAATTTTATGTACTTTGTTTTTCGTGCAGAAAGTTTTTCTCCATCTTCTTTAGTTTTCGTGTCAAATGACAAAAACAATATTTGCAATTTTTTTTTAAACGGACGCTATTTTGAAAGTAGAGCCAATTTTTTTTGGGGACATGTCTTAAATTATTCCTTAGGCTTTAATCTTTATGAAAAACATTGTCCCCAAGGATTTGGGGATGCACGGAGACTTAGGGTGGACTCCTGTAGTATTACGTTTTATATTGAATTTTATATTTTATTTTAAGAGCTGAATCATTTATCTCGAAAATGGTAACTCCTATCGAAATATTGTATAGGAACAAAATTGTAGGAAATTGTATGCACTTTATTTTTTGTGCGGAAATTTTTCTCCATCTTTTTTAGTTTTTGTGTTAAATGACAAAAACAATATTTGCAAATTTTTGTTTTTTTGACGGACGCCATTTTGAAAGTACAGCCAATTTGTTTTTTTGGAGACATGTCCAAAATTGTTCCTTATGCTTTAATCTTTATGAAAAACCATGTCCCCAAGGATCGGGGGTGCACAGGCACTTAGGGCGGGCTCCCGTAGTAATACAATTGTATTTTGTTTTAAAGGAAAGTAAATATTAGCGTCTGTTTATTAGCCTTCAATGCATGGATGGATTTATTGCTAATTCCACTGAACTCATGCATTCTGAAATGGGCGCTCAAACATAGGAAAAGTTGCAAAAAATATAAAATGGGATAGTGTAATGTAAAATTCGCGAGAGACAGACTTTCTCAATTTTTTATTTAAGTTTCCGGGAAAGTTTCTTTTTGTACCGGATCTGCTACCACGAAAACTCCGGAAATATTACCTAATACAATCCATTTACCTCTAGCAAGCTAGCGATTTATGTATTTTTTCCACTGCCACTAGTAGTATGTTATTATGCTACTGTTGTTTGAGACGTACATTTTCATTCATTGATAATTTATTTATTTATGTTCATAGTGAAATTACAACTGTTACAGTTATCAACAATAACATATTTTTGTTAGTCTCGTTAGTCGATCTCATGGTCTGGTTTCCCTCCGATGTGTTGCAAACAAGTTCAGAGTTGCTCAGGTTATGCAAAATTTTGTTTACCACTTCAATTTCGTTTGTTATTATGTCCGCCACATAACTCTCGGCAATAGTGGAAGACTTTCACTCTCTATGTCTCTTGAACTACAGAATATCGACGCCTGTGTTAGCTAAGAAAGTGACCGAAGTTCTTCTAAATAAGAGCATAGATTTAAAAACTTTGTGATTTTACTGGGTATAACACAAAATAGTAACTTATGCAATAAGTGCATAAAGTGATACTTTTCTTCACGAATAGAAAGTTTAGGGAGAGCTTTCAAATGCAGTGCCCAGAAATTCATGTACATAATTCAAGGGCGTACAGATTGGGTCAAAACAATGCCGGTATGTCGTATAGTCCTTCCTCTTGTATTTTTTTCCGCCTCATTGCAGAGTCCTATGAATGAAAAAAAAGAACTTTATGTATGAGTTTCATACAATGTTTTTTCTACGCCAGTCCTCAATTTCCATATTTAGACAAATAAATTTCAAAATTGGCTTAAACGTCAAAACACAAATTCATAAGTTAACGTTTCTAAAGTGAAAATCGTGAGACAACTTCAGTTGTTTTCAATGCACTCATGGACCCGGCTAAACATGGTGTGAAATAATGTTGCTTTTTTTTACGTTCTCTACTATTTTTCAGTTACCATAAACATATATTTTACGCTCTAAAAATAATGAAAAAAGTACAGTTTTTTTTAAGACAAGCTGGTTACATTTTCTTGCCTGATATTGTAGAAAGCAGCGTGGAACTTTGTTGCTAATTTTGACGTCATGTAACTATAGTTTTTAATTATTTTCAGACGGCAAGCACTCAAACACTATTATCTCCAGGAGCCGTAATTATAAACTTTCCCGCCACACAACATTTGAGTCCGGATATCTGGCAATACTGAAATTACTACTTTTACTTCCACATCCAGTGGAAGTACAGTAACAACAAAACAAATTTGAAAATTTTTATTCTTCAAATAGGTTTAGAATGTCATGATGCGTCGAGATTTTAATTTTAAACGAAAAAAATTTCTGTCTGTCGGCCTGTCTGTCTGTAACTTGTTTAAGAGCCCATAAATTAGTATTTAGTATATACAAGAGAAGCTATAAGGCTCAAGACGGTATTAGCCACCCCCATTATCACCCCCTCCCCATTATTAAAGGGGGTAAAAAATGTGATTTAGTGTGTGTACAAGACCCAAAATATCAAAGTGTTTTTTTACTTCTTCCCCCCCACCCCACGACCGATGTGGGATATCGCTTTATGAGTTTTTGGGGTAGACGATTTCAAATATTACAGTATTAAAGTTCTTTAAACAATTATTTCCACATACAAAATTTTATCATTGTGAGAGTCTTGGATGGAGAATCTGGAGGTGGAAGTAGTGATTTCTTGGGCAGCAGTTTTATATAATTTTGTTTCATTTAGAACAATTCAATAGAACAGTATGCTCCTGTAACTCCGATCACTGTTACTACTTCTTTATTTCATCTCTACTAAAAATATTCAACTTTTTGAGTTGAACCTGTTATTTTTCCTTTTCAAAAAAAAGAGGAGTACTCACACATGAAGTACTCACACATGAAGTACTCACACTATAGGCTTGCTGGAGATTTTAATAAAGCAAATTTCTTCAGAAAAAAAGCCAGCAGTGTCGTGTGTTTACCGCTTTTCCGGTGCAGAAAAGTACCTACCTTCATATGAACAAATAGTTTGCTCACTCGAAATGGTGGACAGACAGCCGATTTTCACTTTTATCCCAATTACTATAGAAGGTAGGATATTTATAAAAATGATGGTTTCTGTTTCTTCGTTCACACTTATTACATCTGGGAATTCAACAGTTTCAGGTGGACAAAACTTTTTTTGACGAAAATATTAGTTATATATATTATTCATCAAGTAAAACCAACCTTATTAGATGGTAATTTGCATCGACAGTAATAATCCTGCTACAGTATCCAGCTTCCCGTTAAGAAATTGTCGAATTATATTTGTCTGCAGCCTACAGATGGCGCGACTTAAGCTACGTAGTTAGTAAAGTCCACTCGTTTATGGATTGCCGAAGTGAGTAAAAAAATAGAGCAAGACTCCACATTGTATCTACCTCTACTTACAAGAGAGAACATTAATATGCTTATACCATTTACTAATGTAATATTTTGTCGAACTCCTCTATACATTTCCTTAAATATATAAGGAATAAAACCAGACTGCAACCAACAGCTATTCTCCGGACTAAGGCCCCGCCGAGCGCTGGATTACAAATTGCAAGCCTGGCGCGTTAAGTGCAATAACTGTGTACTGCCACAAAACGCTACTATCTATGCCCATGTCAGGGCTACTGCTACTTCGATTGCTATAGACATCGGCCTACGATTTTTGTTGCATGTCGTGGTTTTATAAATCCCGTCATGTACCAAGAATGATCAAATGTCTCATTACAGCCATTCCATACCTACCTTGCACTGATGAGAGCCAACAGCTCGAAACTGCAGTCTGCAAGTGGTGTGAAGTGGTTGATACGAGAGCTTCTTTGAGTAGAAATAAGTCTTTCGGCTGTTGTTTATTGCAATCGAAGTTTTTAGCGTTTTGTGGCAGTACACAGTTATTGCACTTAACACGCCAGGCTTGCAATTTGTAATCCAGCGCTCGGCGGGGCATTAGTCCGGAGAATAGCTGTTGGTTGCAGTCTGGTTTTATTCCTTATATATTTAAGGAAATGTACAGAGGAGTTCGACAAAATATTACGTTAGTAAATATTCTGCCCTCTAAAAAGCATACCTACATGCTTATACCATGCCTCTAATTCATCAAGGACTAACTGATACTGTAACGATCCATTTTTATTAAGGGTAATTTGTACCATATTTTTGACATTAATAATTTAGCATATTTTAGTAAAATCTTTAGTTGGTCCATTACTGTACTTTCCTTAGATTCAACCTAAAAAGGCCGGTAGATGCAAAATATAGTAGGTATAATAGCCGTACTCTGACCTTTATTGGTTCCGCGGGGACGCTTCCTCACTATCTTGATACTGCAAGGGCAGTATAAATTGTAAATAATAAAAGCTCCGGCCAGGGGGAATCTGCCCCAAAGCAGTTGCCACTTTGTGACTGAGCCTTGCCCGGTTCGAAATAAGTTTACGTAGAGATTATTAGATGGTAATTTGCATCGACAATAATAATTCTGCTACAGTATCCAGTTTCCCGTTAAGATATCATCGAATTATATTTAGAGTTTGTGAAGAATCTGTCTGCAGCCTAAATATTTGTAATCAGTTTGATAACGTATTTTTGTATAATAGTAATAATAAGTTTAACTTTATGTGAGAGTGCTTCGAAGAAGTCTTTTATATCCAGATTGTAAGTAAAAACTTTAATATAAATATTTGCTCTGTTCCTGTCTGATTTTACGTATTTGTTTTTGTTTCATCAGGAGGTGATATTTCGTCGAGAGAAACCTCTCCGTGAGTTTTAGTGCGCGTATGCAATTCCGTTGCAGCTTTGGTTTATTGTAATGCAATTTTGTTGTTTTTGATTTATATAAATTTTGCCAACAGCCGATGCTGTTGTTTTGTTTTAAAGTAATCTGTTATAATTACTTTCGAGATTTTGTAGTTTTGAGTTAAGTTTATAGTAAAATCTTGTCGTTTAAAAGTAATAATTAATATTAAAATTGGTTTTCGGGTTATTATAAATAACATTTTAGATTTTTGGATTCTTTCTCTTATCGGTATTTTTGGGTATATTGTTTTATGCATTCTATGTCTGATACATTTTATTCATTAGTGAAAAGCAACTCTGTTGCCCACCCCCGATGTCTCATTGTTCTCTTTTTGTATAAAAATAAATATTGTTTTATATTTGTTTATTTAGATTTTCACTTTTGCTTACCATTTGTCTCTTTTCTTTTTCAGTTTTAATAGTAGTTATGGGGTAACTGGGGAATATTCGAAATTTCTTAGAATTTAAAGGATTGGTCGGGTATTTAGCAGTTCTCTCATAGCTATCAATAAAGCCTTAGCTTCAATACTTATGAGTTGAAATGAACTTGTCCAGAATGTACTGTGAAAGTATATAGGCTTGAGAATAGGAAAGGGATAAATTTTAATGACTAAATACCTTGGAGCTATAAGTGAAATCAATATTTGACTTTTCTCAATACACAAAAGAACAGACTAAGAAAATAACTTGACGTTGAACCCATTAACTAATCGGTTTTAATAATATCGGGTAAAGAGCTGCGTTCTTAGAAACGTCGTTTAGAATACTAAAACTATTTTAAAAGTTTCGACATGCTAGAATAATTCATCTTAAAATGTTCACTTTCAAATTTTTCTTTTGTGACGGAAGCCAGGGAGGAGTGTTTACAATTTTTTTAGGGATTTTTTTTATATATGAAGCCATTGATTATTTAGAAATACTGTTCCTAAAAAATAACTGGCCACAATTCCAAACTGATGATCATTCGTGTATTTTAATTATCTCAAGAAACACACCAGAAACACAAATCTCATTAGAAAATTATATTAATAAGTTTGTTTTTATTTTTGTTAGTTTATATTTTACGTCTACGCACAAAGAAGAGATATATTCAATTATTAGTAAAGAACACTGTGTAGAATTTATTGGTTTAATGGCCTTTGATATCAGAGATTGTAATTAGACCTACTTCATCGAAACACGAACATAATTAGAGAATATTATTTATGTATTAAATAAGTCACAACTTACACACTTTTTTATTTATTATGAAATTACCTATTTTCTTTAAATTGTTGTCCTAATCTGGGCACGCTTAATTACTAATTAGGTAAATACTTTAAAACGCTCATTATTGGAGAACCACTCAAAACTCTTCCAGCTAATACTAACGAAGTATTGAATTAGATTAGGTTCAATCCCTGCTCATCGCGAAATAATTTTAATTATAAAATTATCCCCAAGAAGTGGTTCGGACTCCACTATAAGCTGTAGGGCCTCGTTTCTCTTTACCTAACACAAAATCATTCTGGATTTTCAAGGAGTTACTTCGGTGACTTGAGAAGCGGTTAAGAAAACATTTAAACATTTAAACATTTAAGATGATAGGATTTCAGGCAATTCAATACTTCGTCAGTGATAGCTAGAAAAGTAGTTGTTTTGATTGGTTCTCTAAAAATGAGCGTCTAAAAGTGTTTACCTAACTAGTATATTAGTGTGCCCAGATTAGAGCAACAATCTACAAGAAATAGGTAATTACTTCCACATCCAGTGGAAGTATAGTAACGACAAAAAAATTTTTAAAAATTTTTATTGTCCGAATAGGCTTAGAATGTCATGAAACGTCGAGATTTTAAGTTTGAGCGAAAAAAAAATTTCTGTCTGTCGGTCTGTCGGTCTGTAACTTTTTTTGTGCGCACGTTTACTCTGGAACCGTTTAAGATATTGACTTGAAATTTGGTACACGTATGTATTTTAACGTGATCTGGAACTAGATTATATTTTCATCTTGTTCCATCGAAGGGTTGGGGGTAAATTGGGGTAAATTTGGGGTAAATAGGTAAATTAAGCAGGTAAGAGTCCAGAAAATTGGTATTTAGTATATTAAAGAGAAGCTAAGGTCTCAAAAAAATTTTTGGCATTAGCCACCCCCATTACCACCCCCACCCCATTATTAAAGGGGATGAAAAAAAAATGTGATTTAGTGTGTGTACAAGAACCAGAAACTTCAAAATATTTTTTTACTTCATCCACCCCCACTACCACCCCCTATCACCACCCCACCTCACTACCGATGTGGGGTATCGTTTTATAGGTTTTTGGGGTAGAGGATTTTAAATATTATATTATTAAAGTTCCATAAGCAATTATTTCCACGTACTAAATTTGGATGTGGAAGTAGTGATTCCTTGGGCAGCGGTTTTTTACGTTATGCTCGAGCACACTACTTTTTCAAATTCTTCGAAACCAATTATCATAGAGTAATGTTTCCTTTTTAAAGTGAACTAAAAAAATAGTACTTCAAAATGGTATGCATGACTTTCCGACACAGCATTCCATTCAAAAGATATTTAACTTTAATTGGAATTTTTTAAGCAAAAAATCTTCTTTTTTCTCAAATTCAGTTTTCACCACTTTTTCTGAATAATGAAAATTTGGAAAATATTTGTAATTATTGTAATGGTAAAAACGTGTTTTTAAAATTGCACTTTTTTACACCGACTGCAAATTTATATTAGGCAAAAATGTCCAACCAGTTCCTTCTTATCCTTCAACAATAAGTAGATTGATCTGTAAAACTGAATTAAATTTTTATTTGTCTATTTAATGATTTTTTAAGTTTGATTTAATTCTATTTTTAATTCATTTCTTCAGTCAGTACTCTAGTCACACAAATAGATTATGATAAGTACGTTATGTTTTTCAACAGTCTTTTAAATGAAATTGTAATTTAAATGTAATTAAAAAAAATAGCTTTCAAATTTTATTAAACTTGAAATTTTCGTGTCTTTTGTCAATTTTAAGCTCAATAATTGTTTGCACTTTCAAAAAGAAAAATTAAGAAAATGGAAGAAGAAAGAATTAAATGAAAATATTGGACCAAACCAAAGTTGCAAACCCTATAATGGCCTGCCACAGAAAAATGCCATATTTGACAGTAACCATATACTAATCACAATTTAAGATTTGAGTACATAGAAATCAATGTATCTTTTATAAATATTGTTTGTATCACATACATTTATTTTCTATTAGCACCTAATAATTAATTCTTTCAATTATATGTACAATAATCGTAATATACATGCAGTTTCATGGTATACTACATAAATATTAATCACAATCTTTATTAGTAAATTTGAAATTTTACTAAGCATAAACACTATATTTAGTATAAAATTAAAAGAAGTTTTATAAAAAACAAATTTTATTAATAAACTATAATAATAACAAGTAAAATTGAAAATTTTTAAAAACCCCCGATCAATGTATCTAATCGTACTAGTTTCATATGACCGAAACAAAATGAGGCCTAAGTCATCTGGCTGCTGGTTTCCGGGTCTTCTTCCGCGTAGACTTGGTTGAGTGCTTGACGTTTCGACCATCTTGTCGTGGTCTTCTTCTGAAGCGAAGTCATGTTCGGCTACCATAATTGTCTGCACATTTTCAATTTTACTTCAATTGGACAATTTCTAGAGAAGTTCAACATGGCGAATTCAAGATGGCGACCAAATATCAAAATCTAATATGGTCTATAACCTTCTCGACAAAATACTCTTTCAAATAAAAAAAACTACATCAAAATCGGATCACCCGTTGAAGAGATACGAAGCCACAGAGAGACAGACAGACAGACAAACAAACATACAGACATAAGCATCAAACTTATAACACCCCTCTTTTGGGGTCGGGGGTTAAAAATAAAGGGACATGAGTCGCATCTGCGCACATAATCAGCGTTGCTGAAATGGTCCAGATATTTAAAAACGTTGCTATACATGAACGACGTATATACGCAAATGCGGTATTTATTTAGTATTACTTCAATTCTAGTATAAAATACAGCATTTTCGTCGGCTGTTTTTGAATATATTTATGTGTAGTATTGAGTTAAATATATATGAATACATACAAATAACGATTTTAAAAAAATAATTTTAAATACATATGAATTAAAATTTTTCATTTTTCCTATATTTTTTAGACAGGCAATTTATTGATCAATCCAAAAGTACCGTTAACTGAATTTTTACAAAGTACAGACGCGGTGTCTGCAGCACGGCAGTATATCGATAGCTAGCAAACTAAAATTAAGCCCCCTATATGGGTAACTTACATTTACCAATACATTACATCAATCAATAATAATTTACATATAATTTCCAAATGAGATATATATTCATAGATACGTAACATTGAAACTCCCCCAGCGTCTGCTAACTATAAAATCCAAACTTTTCCTGGTCTCCTTTATAGCTGTGATACATGAGTCACCCTCGTCTGTCTGGATGGAGCAGGATGCAATGGCATTTGCACTAACATCCCTCCATTTAAGGACTATTTGTGCGAACTCACGCTGACCATTTTATGAATCAGTCACATCGAGGACTTTCCTCGCCTGTCAAAACATCTAAATAAACTGCAGTCAGTGAATCAGGGATGATATAACAGAGTTGAAATAAGATGGGATAATCTGGGTTATCTTAAATGGGCCGGATATGGAAACAACGCGTTCCTAATGTCACAATCGTTAAAATAATCAGTTTGAAAGCGAAAGTTCATCAACTGTTAATTATCCTTAGGCCAGCATCATTTTTGGGATTGAAATTTATTAGAGAACTATACAGGATCGAACTTTTGCTAAATGCAAACGTGAAATACTTTTCAAACTTATTCTAGAGGACCACTAAAAACTTAAAAAAAAAATAAATTGAAGATTTGGATTCATTTTGCATTTAAATTTTCAGTTCGTAGGGGGCTGTGGCTTCAAATCGTTTGCTATTTTTATCGCCTTGGATGCATTAAAGCAAATAAAAATATGACAATTTGTCATTTTATTTCAACCTAAGCAATTATGATTTAAAATTGCTGATTCAATTATTTGCCTGTTATTACACTCTTCGTAAGTACGAAAACAAAAATTATATTGCATTTGATGGGTACATTTTTAAAACCGGAAATGTCGTTCGAAGAGAAAGAAATTCATTGTCATTGAACGAATATTGAAAAACTTTCAAAATGTAGGTCTCTCCATCTGCCCGTCAATCTAAAACTAACATTTACAAAAACACTGAGAAGAGTATCCTAGGTACGTGCAACAATTATTAGAAAGTTCAATAAACCAGCGAATGGCATATAATCCAGCAAATAAGTATTTTTCGAAAAAAAAACTTTCGCCGGAATATTAGAAATTGGTGGAATTGATAAGTCTTAGAGAACTGTTTTGTGGTCACGTTTTGTGTTTAAAATTTTTTACTAGAACTTTGAAAAACGTCAAAAATATGCAACAAAATGATTTTTTGCAAATATCTCCGTTCCAGTGCATTTCTCGCAACTATTTCTGTACTAAATCATAGAGAAATGATTTTTTTACAATTTAGTTCTCACAAGTTTTCTCGTTCAGTGAAAGGTTTCAGTACTGGAGCGCCGCAAAGTTAAGTGGATTTTTGAATTTATGATAAATGTACTTTTCGCTGCAAAATCAACTCAAAAATATTACCATAATTTCAATTCTGCTATTTTCCCAAAATATGAGATTATTCGTAATAGTTTCTTGTTGAGCGAACTTGCACAAATGCATGAGCGAAAATTGAGAAAAATGCATTTCTCGTTCGCTGCAAAGTTAACGTAAATAATGCTATAACTTAGAATTCTCAAACAAGTTTGATTTCATATCATCCAGAGTATGCGACAAGTGATTTTTTTCGTGGGTCCCCGAAAAGTCCTATTCCACATTTTATTTGTTGTTACTTTATTTACTGCTAAACATGAACCGGGTTCATTCGATTTGTGTGTATAGTATCCGCTTCAGTGTCAATTTCCTCGGCCATCTCGTACACAGATTTTGTCTTTGTCTCCATTTCTTTTTCGAGTTGTTCAAATTTTTCTTCATTTCATCGTCTTACTTTTCGTCGAGATTTTCTAGATTGTGTTGTTGATTACATCCCCTCTGCAGCTTTAGCAAAGTAAGGTAGCTGGTGGGATGAAAGGTAGGAACAGAAACTAATACTTGTTTGCTGGATTTTTCGAGGTTCATCCATATCAACTCCGAACCTGATGGTATGCGCCGGAGAGAATGTTCACGTGCTGCTGCCTCAGATGGTGGTAGTGAAACGACTTTATAAAGCAACGATGTGAATAATTGTTGAGGGTAGTGCCTTAAAGGGCATTACCATATAAGTCTGCAACCATAAAAGTCGAGTGTAAAATGTTCTTTAGCCTTAGCTATTATCTCTAGGACATTCTTTAAATACCTTGATGATGCTGTTTTATCCTGGATATTTTCGGAGTGTGTTGCTGCATTTCATTTTACTCTGATTACAGAAGGTTCATCTGATATCCCAGCCACTAGATGCATGTAAACCAGTAGCTGAGATCATCCTGTGATGTTATTTTGGGAAAAATAGCAGAACTGAAGCTATAGCAATATTTGTGCATTATTTTCTTGCTGAAAAGTACATTTTTCATTAATTTGAAAACTTGATCCAATTTTACGGCACTCTAGCGGTGAAACCGTTTATCTCACAAGAAAACTTATGAGAACTAAATTATACAGAATTTACTTAATTTAGTACAGAGATTTTTTTTTTTTCAAGTGCACTGGGAATGGAGATATTTTTAAAAAATTAAACATTTGTATTGCATTTTATGTGATTTTTTAGATTTTGGTAAAAAAATTTAGTCGAAAACAGCACCTATGTCAAGACCGATTAATCGCATTAGTTTCCAAAACTTTTTCCAGTGTCACTGTTTTGAACACCGAACACTAGTGGAAGTATAGTAAGGACAAAAAATTTTTTTTTAATTTTTATTGTTCAAATAGGCTTAGAATGTCACGAAACGTCAAGATTTTAAGTTTGAGCAAAAAAAAATTTCTGTCTGTCGGTCTGTCTGTCTGTCGGTCCGTCTGTAACTTTTTTTTTTTGTGCGCACGTTTACTCTGGAACCGTTTGAGATATTGACTTGAAATTTGGTACACATATGTATTTTAACGAGATCTAGAACTAGATTATATTTTTTCATCTTGTTCCGTCGAAGGGTTAGGGGGTAAATTGGGGTAAATTTGGGGAAAATAGGTAAATCAAGCAGGTAAGAGTCCATAAAATTGGTATTTAGTATATACAAGAGAAGCTGAGGTCTCAAAAAAGATTTTGGCATTAGCCACCCCCATTACCACCCCCACCATTATTAAAGGGGATGCAAAAAAATTTCGATTTAGGGTGTGTACAAGAACTAGAAACCTCAAAATGTTTTTTTACTTCATCCACCCCCACTACCACCCCCCATCACCACCCCCACCCCGCTACCGATGTGGGGTATCGTTTTATGGGTTTTTGAGGTAGAGGATTTTAAATATTATATTATTAAAGTTCCATGAACAATTATTTCCACATACAAAATTTTTTCGTTGTGAGTGACTTAAATAAAAAATCTGGATGTGGAAGTAGTGATTCCTCATGCAGCGGTTTTTCATATGTCGATTTGATTTTTGATGATGTAAGAGTAACACATAATCAATCCAGATTTATTAAATTTCGCTGTTATAGTTGCAATAAAATGGGGGAATTGGGCAGAGTTCTAAAATAAGATATCATGAAGATGGATTTTAATTGAAAACATTTCAGCTTGGAATGGAATCTAGTATTATCACAAATCTTGAGGCGTCACAGGTATGGATAATCTAATTACAGAGTTGTTAATTGAGATCACAAATCATTAGTTATAATGACCAGGTCTCCTATTACATAAAATGTATTTATAGGAAAATGGGGTTGGAGACACAATTTCTGTACATCTTACGCATATCAATTATTACTTCATGTTATGCTATACATAGTAAGTCTACAGATTAGGGAAACAGTAATTATAAACGACAAACCATTTTTTTATTTTGAAGTAATGTTCTGCTATGGCGTGTCCTGGTTAATCTTAAACTCATTTTCCCATCTTATCTTTCCTTAAGTAGGCTACGGCAGAGAAGCAAAATATACTTTTGATCACAAGCAATGTACCTTTCTCGTTAAAGATTTGAAAATCTTTATCCTAATGCTAGAAAGTGTTCTAAAAGTGAACCGCAAAATTTCTTGACAAAAGTCCACCATCTTGGAAAACAATAGCCAATGGTTGCAAATTTCTCATAAATGGTCAATCGCACCAAAAAATGTTTCAAGTAAAAATTATTCCTTGAACAATCATCTGAAGAGAGG
This sequence comes from Rutpela maculata, assembly GCA_936432065.2. NCBI lineage: Eukaryota > Metazoa > Arthropoda > Insecta > Coleoptera > Cerambycidae > Rutpela > Rutpela maculata. Next base: position 249,978,509 of record OW386286.2, read on the forward strand.
TCCTCGCCAATATTTGCCTGGAACCAATTCGCGGCAGTTGGTAATGCAACTATTATATTCTACAGATACATTGGAAAAGCTCTTCAGAAATGCAGTTGATGTTTATGAGAAAAACTTTTAAAAAATAACAGAAACAAAAACAGGTTCATTAATAATCCTGAATTTAGTGTTGCTTCTTGCTGAAATTTTTGTGTACAGAAGGGGTGGGAAGAGGTGGGGAGAGGTGGGAAAGGGGAAGGGAATGGGTGGAAAAGGGGAAGGGAATGGGTGGAAAAGGGGTGGGAAGAGGTGGGGATGAGGTGAGGAAAGAAGTAGGAAGAGATGGAAAAGGGGAGGAAGAGGTGGGAAAGGCGTTGGAAATGTTAGAGAGATGAGAAGACGGGAGAGGGAGGGGTGGATAGCGGTGGCAAATGAAAGGGTTTTGTCTGTCTGTTTGTAAAATAAGTAGACTAAAAAGTAAAAAATAAAATCATAAAAAAAATTTTTAAGAAAAAGCTTTTATTTGAAAAAACTACTAAACAGTAAAAATAATTTTTTTAAAATTCATACACCTGGAAACCAAAAGCTTTGGGGGGGGGGGTCAGTTGAGTAAAGTAACTATGCAATAGCGCTATATGACCGTCCCCAAAGCTTTTGGTTTCCAGGTGTATGAATTTTAAAAAAAATATTTTTACTTTTTAGCAGTTTTTTCAAATAAAAGCTTTTCTTAAAAAATTTTTTTATATGATTTTATTTGTGATAAAAAAAAAATCCTTGTAGTTCCATTATATAACTGTATGTTTATAAAGTCGAGTTATAAGATAAGAGTGCGGGGGTGTAAGTAGGCGTGGTGGGGGAAAGGGATTAGTGGGGAAGGTATTCCAGGTGAATTTTTTTGAAAAAAAAAGATGTTTGGAGGGTTCTAAACACTTTTCAAATGCAAAAAAAAATCAGCGATACCGTTCCTGGATTCTGGTTATCTAATACTTAAAAGGGAGGGGGGAGGTTTCGTCTGGGGTAAACTCAATTAAATATTGATGACAGATGATAAAAAAAATTTTCAAAATTTAAATCCAAAAATAAAAACCGCTGCCCAAGGAATCACTACTTCCACATCCAGATATTTTATTTAAGACACTTACAACGAAAAAATTTTGTATGTGAAAATAATTGTTTATGGAACTTTAATAATATAATATTTAAAATCCTCTACCCCAAAAACCCATAAAACGATACCCCACATCGGTAGCGGGGTGGGGGTGGTGATGGGGGGTGGTAGTGGGGGTAGATGAAATAAAAAAAACATTTTGAGGTTTCTAGTTCTTGTACACACCCTAAATCACATTTTTTTTGCATCCCCTTTAATAATGGGGTAGGGGTGGTAATGGGGGTGGCTGATGCCAACATTTTTTTTGAGACCTCAGCTTCTCTTGTATATACTAAATACCAATTTTGTGGACTCTTACCTGCTTGATTTACCTATTTTCCCCAAATTTACCCCAATTTACCCCCCAACCCTTCGACAGAACAAGATCAAAATGTAATCTAGTTCTAGATCTCGTTAAAGTACATATGTGTACCAAATTTCAAGTCAATATCTCAAACGGTTACAGAGCAAACGTGCGCACAAAAAAAAGTTACAGACGGACCGACAGACCGACCGACAGACCGACCGACAGACAGAAATTTTTTTTTCGCTCAAACTTAAAATCTCGACGTTTCGTGACATTCTAAGCCTATTTGAACAATAAAAATTTTTAAATATTTTTTTGTCGTTACTATACTTCCACTGGATGTGGAAGTAATAGGCCTAAAACCAGCCTTAGCTACCCTCCTCCTTTCTGCTTCGCTTGCTAGGACTCGTGTGTTGACTGGAGGAAAAAATGTCCAGATTAGGAGTTTCAATGCTTACAAGTATATTTACAACCCTGATGAATTTGTCTCTAGGAATTTGATGATTCATTTTAGTAGAAGAAATAGGTCAACGCAAAATAAGCACTAATGAAAAATGTAATATAACGAATACAAAAATGGTCTAAAATATGATTTCTATTACCACTTACACGACAATATGGTTAACCGTGTACGTATGCTTAAACTGGAAGTCATACCTACGATAAAGCTTTCACGAGAGTCAGACAGAGATCGAATATAATATTTACAAAAGTTCCAAATGTTTGCTCAATTTAAACCACCTGATGAACTCTGCCTTTGTTAGATTGATATAAAGTAATAACGTTTTGTCAATATATTTCGTCCTTGATTTTTGCAATATTATCAACCCGCCTACATTTTTTATATTTATTTCTATAAACTTGTGACATAGGAGAATAACGAATATGATTTGCCGGTCTGAAATTAGAATATTGATTAATTCCTCAGTCAAATTTCTAAAATATAGTAATAACATGTTGTTAATTTCTTATTATCAAAATCGAATGAGGACAAAGAGAAGAGACAAACATTTAGCCATATTTATCGAAACTTTGTAATTAGGTCACATATGTCAATATGGTAGAATCTAATGGACGTTCTGTTTGTTATACCAGATGATCCTCAGGATCTAACAGCCAGTTTAATTATTCGTATATCGGCAATAGGTAAAATTGATTGGTGTCCTACACAAAAAAATAGTACAGAGAGAAAATTTTCTGTAAAAATTGTCATCATATTTTTGATAGATCTAATAGATTTTGAGTTGTAAGCTGTTAAAGGTGAAGCAAGAAAGATTTGCAAGAAATTGTTAATATATTCAACATTCCAGAATATCTCGAAAAGCGGGTGAACAATTTATTCTGCATTTATACAAGTCTCAACCAATTGAAGCAAGTCTTAACCAGCTGAGATTCGTTTACTTCAATAAATTAGTTGGTCCAGCTAGTAATGCCATACTGTCCTCCAAACTACCACCAACTTCGAAGGCAGCACGAGAAACACATTTGCATGTTCAAGTAGAAAAAACCGATGCATCAGCCTTCGTCTTCAATTTTAAGACTAATACCTTGTGCCCTCAAACGAATTCGTGGCAGAAGATATGGATGTGTTAAAACCAGTTTGCGATGTTTCACCATATGCAAGAAAGCAGCTTCTTCAGGAATCACTACTTCCACATCCAAATTTCTGGTGAGGTGGCTCATGCTAAAATGGCCCTTGATTCTTGTGCACAATTAAATCAAAATTTTATTTTTTTACCCCGTTTAATATTGAGGTGGAAGTGGTAATGGGGATTAAAGTGGGAGTGGCTGATGCCAAAAAAATGAGACCTTGGCTTTCAAGTCAATATCATAAACAGTTCCAGAGTAATTGTGCGTACAAAAAAAGTTACAGACAGAACGACAGAGAATTCTTTTGTTTACCGTTACTATACGTCCATGACGTAGAAGTAACTGGCTCGGTCTAGTTGAGGCAACATAGAAGTTGCAGAATCCGATGAAAATTGATTATATTTTCAAATAGAATACTACCGAGACAGAGTAGAAAACATGATTAAAGGGTCTAGCTGGATAAGCATGTGAAAAATGCCCATAAAGGGCATCAAAGTATTCCCTTGGATGTAAAAAAATATTTGTTACAGTATTATTCCAGAAATCCAAGGGGCAGCTGAATTTTTGCAAAAAAGGCAATTATTAATTAAAAGTTTGTTACAACTTACGTAATGGACAAAAAAAATTAAAAAAATTATCGAACATAAAGATCTTTCCGATGAAAATTATTGCGCATTTGGCGAGAAATTCAAATTTTTAAAAAATAACAGAATCCAAAGTGCCCAAAAGTGCATTTTTTGAAAGGGTACTATTACGATATTTTTCAGACAGACGCGCATTTGTGTTATTAATACTCTCAATTTTTTTCAGATTTTTTTATTTGGTGGTACAAGTTGAAAAAAAAAAATAAAAACAAATATTTATTACATTTTTTAATAACATAATTTTTAACTAAACATCAAAAAGATAATTAATCCTCGTTACTTTCCTCGTCTATCACTAGCTTCACGTTTGTGGTATCAAAAATAGAGGCCAGAATTTCAGCTGGATTAATAAATTCATGATAGATATCTTCTTCCTCTTCTTGTTATTCACAACGTCTTGGCAGACATTTTGAGATCCATTAATTGTTCTAATCGTCTTCTCTTTGTCTTCTCTTTGTTATCACACCACCTGCCGCGGTTGCCCGTTAGGCGCACAGCCTCGTCAAAGCTTTCTTTCATCAGCTTTTTGGTAATATCAGCTGAAGGTTACGAAGGACATTCTATATTGTCCTCTCAACTGTTGATGTGACCAAAAAATGAGAGAATTCTAGAGAATACAATGCTGGAGTGTTGCTTGGTGGGACGTACTTCTTAGAGCATTGAGATGGTACCATGGGCTGTCCATGGAATTTGTAGCAAGCGCCCTCAGGTGTACATCTCGAAAGAATCAATACGTCGTCTGTTTGTCTGTCACCCTAACGGCCCATGTCTCAGATTTACACAGAAAGATGGAAAGAACTAAATCGTCAGCAGGTCTGAACTTTGTGCGTTTCGTGATATTTTTGTAACGCCAAATTTTGCCCAACTTATTGCAGATCTAGATAAATATCTACATTGTGATAAATAATAAACAGCAGCCGCAACGTGCGAGCAACATACAACTGTTCGTAGTCTCTTGGTACAATTACAATCAATGGTATTACAGTATATCCATCAGAATTTGGCCTGTAATCGATGTAGCATTTGCCGGTTTTTCTGTTAATGTGTCGAGACCTTATCGCATTTCACTATGTCTAGATTTTAAAACTTGCTATATAGCAACTAAAGTTGTTCATGAAGTGATGCACAACTTCATTGTCATGGTAATATCATAGACTACACCCCCACCTTCGTGATGCCAGATTTATGATTACAGTTACATGTTGATGCCCGTATGCGTCACGTACAGAGTCAGCAGTAGCCGCATCGTAACAATACTTTCGTCATTTACAAGCAATAGAGAGAAACTAAAAGAAAACATGAACTCCAAAAAAACACAGATCTCGTATTATATTATATTAGTAGAAGATTAGTGATTGAGGAAACTAATAAATAGTTTTTGGCGAAGTTTTTATTTTCTTTCAGCATGTGCCATCAAATCAAAACATTTGAAAAAAAATGAATACATTAGCAATTTAGAGGCGCATCTGTTAGACAAAAATTATTATAGCATCTTTTCAAAAAAGCGGTGAGTAGGGCACTTTTTATTTTTATTCATTTTTTAAAATTATAATTTCGCGCCAAATACGGCGTAATATTTTTTTCTGAATTCGTTTAGAAGACCTCTATATTCGAGAATTTTTTCAGAATTTTTTGTCAGTAACGTAAGTTGCAATAAAATTTTAATGAACAGCTACCTTTTTTGCAAAAATTTAGCTCCTCTTGGATTTCTGGAATAATATTATATCAAATATTTTTTTACGTCCAAGTAAATACTTTGATGCCTATTTCATGTAATTTCCTTTAGAGGTATTTTTCACATGCTTATCCGGCTAGACCCTTTAGAACATCTTTTACTTCCACATCCTGTGGAAGTGTAGTAACGACGAAACAATTTTTTAAATATTTTTATTGTTCAAATAGGCTTAGAATGTCATGAAACGTCGAGATTTTAAGTTCGAGCGAAAAAAAAATCTGTCTGTCGGTCTCTTTTTTGTGTGCACGATTACCCTGGAACTGTTTAAGATATTGACTTGAAATTTGGTACAGATATGTAGTTTAACGGGATCTGGAACTAGATTATATTTTCATCTTATTCCGTCAAGGGTTGGGGGGTAAATTGAGGTAAATAGGGAGGAAATAGGTAAATCAAGCAGGTAAGAGTCTATAAAATTTGTATTTAGTATATACCAGTACCAGAGAAGCTAAGGTCTCAAAAATTTTTTAGCATTAGCCACATCCATTACCACCCCCACCTCATTATTAAAGGGGATGAAAAAAATGTGATTTAGTGTGTGCCCAGGAACCAAAAACCGCAAAATATTTTTTTACTTCATCTACCCCCACTACCACCCCATATCATCACCCCCACCCCACTACCGATGCGGGATATCGTTTTATGGGTTCTTGGGGTAGACGATTTTAAATATTATATTATTAATGTTCCATAAACAATTATTTCTACATTCAAAATTTTTTCGTAGTGAGACTTGGATAGAAAATCTGGATGTGGAAATAGTGATCCCTTGGGCAGCGATTTTTAATAATACTTTTCTTTATTAACTATTTCTTGTAAAGGATAGAAGAATAAGACACTCCTTCACTTGAGAATTCGAAAAATAAAAAATTACCCCTTTATGGGTAAAATCTATTTAATTTTTAAATTTTACATATATTAATTTGTCACCAAAGTTTTAAAAGATGAAATTGATATTATAAAATTAAAAAAAGAAATTGCAACGAATTCTCAATTGACGAGGCAATTAATTTTAAAAGATGCAAGGGTGCAATTATTTTATAGAAAAATGACTGCTCTATAAATTTAGTTATATGCATTGTAAACGTAGAAAACCATTTTTCGAGAAAATATAACACAAATTATATTTATTAGTTGTTTGTTACATGCCTCTATTTCAGTAGCCTCTAACTGGCAATGTATTAGATATATTGAAAACATGATAAAACCTATCTTATAAAAAAAATATGGGCACATTTTCTTGCTCTACACTTTTTTCCTGTAGGATATCGTTTTGCTAAAAAAAAATGTAAAATCGCAAAAACGCACATTTTTGAGGGGGTAGGAGGTAATGCTCGCTCTTTAAGGGTGGGAACTTTTTAGTTTTCAATTTTTACCTACATTCTAAACATGTCACGAAAATTTCAAGACATTATTCATTTTTGTTCTATTCCCTATTTTCAGCCTAATTTCATTGTACTACAATTCAAATAATTCGTATACAGAATAGTTGAAACCTAAGCAATACTATACTAACAGTTGTTTACACTTATTGAGTGTGTTTAAGAGAATAACAAATAATTGAAGATAATAATCAATATTGTAGTTGTATAGTTAAAATATGATTTAACTTATTCATTTGCGGGTCTAAAGTTTTCAATTTATGTGAAAAATACTAGCCAGACAAGAAAGTTAATTGTGAACATATTAAGGATTTTTTTTTCCTTTTCGATGAAAACTATTTCCCATCAAGTTGTAAAAAAACAATCTATATTAGTTATAAAAGAATATTTCCTTGAATGTTCTACTTTACTGAATATTGTAGCATTATACACACATTATATATTTTACCGCAAACAACTACAACTATCTCATCATGGCATCTCACAATCAGTTCCAGCCTTAACATAAAACTTACCTAAATTTACTTTGATAAGCAGGACCACAACACACAACATAACCATTTCAAAAACCTTAGTCAAAACACAACTAATTGATCAAACTGTTCAGATACGCATTATTTGGACGAAAAATTCCAATAGAAAAGAGCCTCAGCGACATGAAACAATTTTCTCGGGCATGAAAAATTTCTACCACGCGATCCGTCGAATATTGGCGCCAAAACACGGTATCGCGTGCTCGAGGAGCTTTACGAAGCCCAAAGCGTGCGGCGGTAAAGTGAGCGTCGCAACGCCAACGTCATGCCACCCCCAGGATGTACTTGCGCCGGCTCCAAAGAAGTAAGCAGACAATGAAAGGATGGTGTTTACTTTCGTCACTAATGGATGGGAAATGCCGTATTTTTTTTAGGAATTTCTCTTTGTCGAATTTGCTAAAATAAACATTGATTCATTTTCTTGTCCTCTTTTAGGACAATCGATGAGATTTAAGAAAATATGAATCATCTACATATTCATCAGATGTAACATAGGTACTAAAAAATAGCTATTTATGTACTAAGAACGCAGAGTGCCTCATTGTCGCTCGACCGTGAAAATTGACACTTTGCGTTCGAATTACACGTGTGTACAATAATTTGAAAATATCTAAATAAAATAATTAAGTTCAATGTTGGCTGGAAATTAGTGTTTATCAACATTTCTTAAGTACGCCTTGCATATGTGATCAAAATAAACAGAGGAACAAAACACAATCTCTGTCAATTTACTTCAGTTTTTTTTTTAACGAACTACTAAGTTCGTATTTTTCTTATAAATAAGTTAGGTAATCAATTATTATTATTCTTATATCAACTTTCATTACCTTAACAACAGTTTTGGTGTATTATTATTTAATAAAAATACATTGTCAAATATCTGACCAAACTTGTGTAAGGAATGAGTAATTTACGATGAAAAATTCAGAGTGGCCTTCTTTTTTAAAGTGCTAAAAAATTGTATGCAAAAATTTGGAATTTTTTTTTGGATACGAAATTTGCGTTTAAAAATTACGAAAAAAATTGGGTAAATAGTCCAATATGTAAGTAACAACTGTGAATTTTTTCGGGTTTTTTTGTACGACGGTATCCGAGAAAATTTTAAAAAACAAAAATCGAAAAACCCCCCATCACTCCTCCAATATGACAGCTGCAGGATTGAAATTTTGGGAAAATCATACTTAGGGTAAGCCACTTCAAATAGTTGATAACAAATAAAATTTTGTTTGGGGGCAGATTTTATATGCTTATCCTGCTATGCCCTTTATAGCAAAGTACGATTGTTTAAACAATTTAAAAAATATTTTAAAAAATCAGCAGAAACTAGAATTTGACTAATTAATTTGTGGAAAAAATAGCAAATGAACAATAACGTCAACAATACATAACACCCTATTTTTGTCCTTATTGGATAATTTTTTGAACCCTATAAAAGAGTCTTATAGAGGTTTAATTTAAAAAGGAATTATAGATTCGTATTCTCTGGACACTTCTAAAGGGCGAGTGGTCAGCAATCTTTATTTCACAACATTTTCACAATACTATCACATGTTTACAAAAAATCTTTTTCCTATAAGACATACATTCGAAAGTAGCCTTGGAGGCACACGTTAATATTAACCGATTTTGATCATATTCGGAGGAGATTTTTTTTTTCGAATTTCGAAAATGAGACAAAAAATACGAAACTTTTTTTTATTAGTATTAATTTGTACACCTCATGTACACGACTTCAAAATTTCACATATCTCCGATAAAGGATTTGATGACTTGATAGCACCATTGCATTGTGTTACCTCCGACTTAGAATGCATACTTTAATTAAGAAGTTTCCATTTTTCTCATTTTCTCGTAATAAATAGTCGTAAAAATCTATAAAATATCTGTATTTTTTTTTTTAATTATTTCTGTAAATAAAAAAGTTAGCGCTCATCTAGGCTGAGGCTCGATGACGTCACAGTACACGATTTCGTCAACAGCGAGCGGACGCGGGCACCGGAAGTTTAGTTCATTCAGTGTTATTCTTAATGGACTTTGCGTAAGATATTTTTGTAGTTCAGCTTGTTTAACGTTTTAATCGTTTGAAGAAGTAATTATGCCCAAAACAACAGCGAGTTGTGTACTGTGACGTCACAGTCTAGCGCAAAGTATGCAAATAAGAAATTAAATAAGTTCGTGAGTTTTTCAGATATCGAGGTTATTTTTTTTTTGTTTGACTAGTTAACTGAAAGACTACTAAATTAGGTTAAATGTACATGATATTTCTAAAATAGGAAACTTCCTAATTGGTACTGGAGGTGGTGATGTGGTGGTGGGGGTAGTTGATAAAAAAAAATTCACGCTAAATCACAATTTTATTATTTTTTAACACCTTTAATAACGGGAGTGGTAGTGGTAATGGGTGTGATAATGGGGGTGGCTGATGTCAAAAACTTTTTTAAGGCCTTTAGTTCTTGTACATACACTAAATTCCAATTTTATGGACACTTACTTGCTCGTTTTACCTATTTACTCTCATTTACCCCCAGTCCTGTCCCTAGAATAATATCAAAGTACAATCTTGTTTCAGATCTCGGTATAATACATAGATTTACCAAAGGACCCCGCTCAGATCTTATGGGAAGTGGCCCCCGGTGAATTTTGATTGATTGATGATGATTTTTTTCATAAATTTTATATTGTGATACGTTCTAATAGCCCTTTATAATATTTTGCACTAAAAACATTTGTTGTTTTAATAAAAATAGCGTAGAAAAAAATTAAAGATTGAAAAATGTTGGCGAAGGCACCGGGAAATCTATATAAAAATAACAAGTGAAAAATATATTCTGTCAAATTGGGTAAATCATTTTTTACATAAAGTATGCGTCTTCCTGATCAAAAAACTTTAATTGAAAATCTTTCGAAAATTACTCTAATTCCCCATCAATAAATAAAAGTTCGACAAGATACAGAATTTTAGAAGAATTTGTAGTTGTATCTCGGAAACTTGACATAGGATCGAGTTGGGCCCCATGAGAGCTTTTGATCAGAAAGTCGAAATCTATAGTAGAACCGCAAGAATGGAATTATCGACACAAAACCGCTATTCGTGAAAGGATATTGCCGTTTAGCACACTAACCAGTATTACCGTAAGGAATGTATTTCGAAGGAGCGCCATCTTCAGTTACCATTTGGATCCAAGATGGCCGCCATTTTCAAGAAATCAATTGAGGTAATTTCCTGGCGAATCTATTAACTTCACAAAAAAAAGTGTAATCAAAAAGTGTTGCTTATTTTATTGCCAACAAAAAAGTATTTTATGTATTTTGCGAAATTTTTGAAAATAAGGCCACTATTTACGAAAATTAAACATGATACCTCTATATGCCATCACAAAAGCTATTCAGGGGAACTGGCCTACACAATACGGCGAAAACAAACTTTTCATCTTGTTTGGATCACTACATATAGAGCAAGCCTTTCTTAAAGTAATTGGTCAATTTTTAAGCGGTAGTGGATGGATTGAGGTATTATCCAAATCTGGATTTGCAACATCTGGAGTGGCAGAATCATATATTAAAGTTACTCAATAACAAGCCCACCAAGTAAATGCTGCCGCTTTATATCAACTGATGCATGAGGCTTACAAGGAAGAAGTGCAAGAGGAATCGTTTGACAATTGGCGAAAGAACAAGCGTACCGTTCCTGTGTTCAAATATTGGGAGCTATGTCTGGAGTTGGAGCTTTTACTGCTTTTATTTGTAAGAGCACATCGAGAAGGTAATTATTCTCCCTATAAAGAATCTCTTAAAGCTCTCATGCCTTGGTTCTTCATATTTGACCACCAAAATTACTCGAGATGGCTGTCAGTTCATCTTAAGGATTTAACGGAACTAAATGAAACTAATCCAGATATCCAGAAAGCTTTTGAAAACGGATGTTTTCAAAACCGTTCCAGAATAATCGTGCTCACAAAAATAAATACAGACAGACCGACAGATTTTTTTTGCTCAGACTTAAAATTTCGATATTTCCTGACATTCTAAGCCCATTTTAACAAAAAAATTTCAATAGTATAGAATGTTCAACAATAATATAAAGAATTCAATAAACCGACGAAGAATATGGTGCTTACATCTAGTTATATTAATAAATTTCATGAAATTTATATTCATGGCAAGCAATAGCTAGAAGCAAAGGATTATGAAGGTTGCTATCTGCATGTGTCAACATTAAAAAAGTTGGGAGATAAAACTGTGCAGGCAGGATTTACTCCCAAATGTAACATTTTGTTGACTTTGGAAACCATTAACGTCCGAAGAATGTTAACTCTGCTTTTTGTTTCTGTTGGTAAAAGACGGAAAATGCTTAGTCAATACACTCAATGTACAGAGTTGCATTTTTAAAGGTTCTTACTTCATTGGTTGATAACCTTTGATGGTTGCGTGAGTACCATTGCTCACATAACCGCCGCCGTCCGTGGCAGCGTATGCTAAATAGTTGCTAAAACGATCAAAACTGCCTATATTCGTAGTAATGCAGACAGGGTAATCAAGGACGACTGTACGTTGGTATGTGGGTGTTTGGTAATTCACTGGAAGTGGATTTTATGTTGAAAATTACTTACAGGAACATCGCGTCGTTTTTACAGTTCAAGGTCCATGTTGTCATTTAATTATTATCTTATATAAGTGAAGTCAGAATTGATGCAGATATCTGACTTTGCTGGTCATCACATGTTGTATTCACAATATGTGTTTTCAGTTTTCTTATACACAACGCTTTGGCAGGCGTTTTGTGATCCGTGCATTATTCTAGTATGGCCGGGTTCAGGGTGGGGGGGTAGGGGGGGAATAGGATCTATTTGTTTCTACTGATCCACTCTACTAAAAATCTGTACGCATACCACAACCGTTGCCACATTTGAAATAGTCACGACACGCCCCTGTATTTTATCAGGGCTGGCTCCAGGTATTTTGCCGCACCGGGCACAGTTTCATTTTGGCGCCCCTCTCTTATATAAATAAATTAGGGTCAGGCGGGGTAAAAATGAGACAAAATGACATCTTTCAATTTTTAGGTTGCTTAGAATCGAGTCATATTTAATGAAAGATTGGTATCATATGTAAAAATGACAGGAAAAACTATATTTCTATGTATTTTTTTACTAAAAAGTACCGTTAGTTGATAAACAAAAATAAATAGTGTCTCATTTTTACCCTCCAAGTGAGGTAAAAAAAAGACAGTGGAGGGCAGGGTGTGGAGAGCAAATGAAAAACACGTGATTTATTCCCATTCTTATTGACGTCGTTCAAATGGAAGTGCAAAAATAAGACAGAGGAGGGTTTTTTCTTTTATATATGTAATTTATTCGGTTTTTTTACTAAACAAGAAGGGGCTTGCAGAAGGGCTAGCTTCTCCTAAATTAGGAAGCTGAAATGTGCTTCAGTCTGCCCATTTGGTCTCTTTTTTACCCCGCTTTTAATTTTTTTCGTTAAAATCAAATTTTTGATGATTTAAAACTAGCAGATTAATAAACTTGATCACAAAATGTGAAATATGACACTTCTAGTTGACATCTGCCAAATACGCACAATGCAAATAGAGAAACTATAATATCCCCAAAAAAGTACTAAAGTGCGTTCAAAAATTTTCTAAAAGTGAATTAAAGAGTTTACTGAATAATATTTTTTCCCGCATTAACAGTAGGCATAGGACCTGATTGGATAACATAAAACAGTTCTGAATGTACAAAACAAACTTGAATAAAAAAATAAGTTTAATTTATTTCAATCTAGGTTGGATATCACCTTGTCTTTTATTTACCCCGCTACCTGTCTGTCTCATTTTTACTCCGCCTGACCCTGTCGTTTCAGTCCGTTATATTTTATAACATTTTAAGAGTCACCTACTGAATATTCTTGATGGTTTACTTTATTTGGGCTAAAGATTTTTTAAATTTTTAATGTGATCAAAGACCTATTTTTGTTTAACAGTTCCTATTTTTTTATTTTATTAAACCGAGATTTTTTTTTTAAGTAGTATTAGGTTTAGGTACATGATGATCCAACAGGGATTGCACAAGGCCATTTTTCAAACGATACAAATGTTTATGTCAAAAACCAAAAAAGCCATTTGATGTATTTTTCCGCAGAAACCAAAAATTATTATAAATGAAAACAAATAAATTGAAAACAAAAGAGTTGACACAAAAGTAGCATATTTTATTTTACATTCGTGTTCTTATAACTTTTGGATTCGGCGGAAAAAATACATCAAATGGTTATTTTAGTTTTTGTTATAAACGTTTCCATCGCCAGAAAAATAGCCATATTCCGTCTTGGTTAGAGCACCCTGTACATTGTACATAGTGACTTGAATTTGAATTCGATATAAATTTTTTAGTTTTAGTAACTTTTCCCATAAAAAGTTTTTATTTTGTTGAAATGTGAAACTTGGGTGCGCTGTTTAATAAATTATTAAATTTTTTTATTTGTTTGAGATTATAGACTGAACTTTTATTTAATTTAAGGTCAACAAATTTCATCACCAGTAGCTTAGAGACTCGGTAGATAAGTCATGGGTAAGAATACACTATTCAAATGACTTAACATGCTTTGTTAAATTGTTGTTAATAAATGACAGATGTTTTTTATGACTTGGCTTTAATATTGTTAATAATTTTACTAGAGAAGAGCCGGGCGCCAATCTTTCTATATTCAAAATTTACACTATGAGTAGAGGTTTGATTATAAGATAAACTAATCAAATTATGGTGAACATAAATATTGTTGACTACAAAAAAAGTGTAAATTAATTAACTAAATTTAGTGAAAGTCACAATTAAATTAACATCTGCGAATATTCATAAACTGTATCATATTTTTTAATAAAGGGTAAATTATTATGGTTAAAATATTGCATGTATAGATTGTATCGTTTGTATAGATTGTACCGTTTGTATAGATTGTATCGTTTGTATTAAAATACCTGAAATAAGTGAACAAATTTAATTATAAAATTGATTTTATTATAAACCAATAAAACTAAAGTGTTGATTTTGCTAGAAATCAACTAAACTGATGCCTTAAAATTAAATGAATCTATTTACAAAAAGGATGACGAATGGACGATAATAAGTACCTTACTGCCGTGACATGAAATTGACGGTAATATGTTTTTTAAAAAGTAATAAATAGTATTTAATATGCAAACGTTTTTGTAGAAATTATGATCACAATGTCTTTACATGTAGTTTCATATATTCATATCAAATTTAATGCTACCTAAATAGTTTATCCACAAATAATATTTGAAAGTTAGGCATTGTTTGTCAAAACATGTTAAATATAAATATTAAAGGTTGAAATATTATCTAATAATTAAGAATAAAAGAAAATACGTATTGATATTAATAAAGCGTAAAAATTAATGACTAAATATGTGAAATTTATAAACAATAGGTTAAAAATTCATATGTGACATTTAGCTGAATTTCTCAAGCGATTTTATGTTGCAAATCCAAATGAAGATGATGAAATCCAACTAACTATGGTGCAACCGCTAGGTTCTAGACTTGTCCAATACCAAGTTCAGGAGTTCCTTACACTGTGTTAGCCACTTCCAGAATTTCCATGAAGAAAATCTATTTCGATGCTACTTATTACCGTCTGTAGTCTCCAAAAAAAAAAATGGTCCTAATCTATTATATACATCCCGTCTCCAAGTACGTATTTTAGAAGAAAATTAACCCATTATGAACCGGAGTTAACATGGAAAGTTAACAATAACGTTGAAAGTTAACAGCAGAGTTAACACGAAAATTAACATCCAAATTTAAAGCGTGAATTTAACACCCCGAAAAGAAACGAGAAATATAACATAGCTGCTACTAAAATGGCCGTTGTCAAATTTGAATTAAAAATTTATTTCTTTATTAATTACTTACGGATAAAATCCAATGTTGAATAATTAATTGCCTGCTTCATAGTATATGAAGAGGGACTATCAATTCCTGGGATATTGAAGTCGGTGATACAAAAAGCGTATCTGATTCTGACTAAATATTAGATATACTTATTGGCTTATTGTCATCTTAATGAAATATACCATATTTTTTGGCAACAATTAACTTAGCACGAATTTAAAACAGCAAACTAAGAACTTTACTCTTGACAACGAAGATTCACTCTGGTCAGTCCTTACGCGGGATTCCTTTTCGCTGGGCATATTTTACCTCCACTCTAATTTTATGTTACTAAGATAGATATGCTACTTTAAGTACAGGTAAGTTTGACTCTGGTTGTATATAGTCGTGCATGATTATAATGAAGTTTTAAAGAAATAAATATTTGAATTCGCAGCGGTATTGCAATGTTTGATATAAAATAGTATTAAATTTATGAAGCAGCAATATGCATGCTACAAATGATGCAATGTAAAGTTCTTATTATTAATAACAATAATAATAATTATGCATATAAAAAAAATTCACTTGATTTTTTTTTCATCTTCTCCCCCCCAAAGTCGGGGCCCTGGGCGTCCGTTTGCTGTACAGATGTGTTCAGTAGAATAAAGATATTCAATATTTTAACTTTCCTATCGAATTTTAGATATCAACAGATTTAGAAGAACCAAGGACTCAGCATCCTCCAGACTCCGTCCGCTCGTTTGCATATATATATATGTGAAGCCTCGCGTGCTGTTCAACAGATCACACCAAATTGTAATCTTCCGGTATTTAGGGTTATTCCCCTTTTAATTGTCTATCTACTATCCCAAATACAACAAGCGTGAAAGTGAAAAATTTTCAATATATAGTATTATATAGACTTTAATGAAGATGTAAACAATTGTAATATGTTAACTGTTTGTCTCCATCTGTTTGTATATCTAGACGTGTCCAATACCAAGTTCAGGAGTTGTCTCTCAGAGTGTCTGTTCGCGCTCAACCTATAAAAACTTTGAGTGAGAAAGGTGGTTGGCGCTATTACCAAGAAAAAAACCTGATATACTTATGAAATATATACGAAGTGCCCACCCTAAAGAAAATAAATAATAAGAGAATTGTGATAGAGGACAATATTTGACACAATCATTACAGAAACACAAATATATAGTAAAAAACCTACAAATCCAAAGCCAAAGTTGTCCGCATTTGAAAAAACGCAGATATACATCCATATCCATCGACGTTGTCAGTGCTGTTTCTGGGGCTCGATTTCAGTACACGCTAGACAGTGAGACCAACATATTCGCTGTAAAATACGTTTAGCTCACTGGACTGTTGTGCCCTGAAAAAACCTGATATACTTTTAGTGAAAAATATGCAGGATGGCCAGCCTAATTAATTTTAATTAATTAATAATAATTATGATTAATAATAATTAATTAAGGAGACTAAGGAGGACAATAGTTTTTTTTTCACCTATTAATAAACTATATTTCTGGTTATTTTATATTGCTTTTGGTCATGGTTAAATAGATCACCATGTATGTTTCACGATATTTTAAAACTGTACACCGTTGTGCCTTCAATCATCCAGTTTTTGAAAATTTTCGATAACTTCTATAAGAATGTCAGGATATTTCTAAATTCGAGGCAAAGACTCCCTTGCATACAGTATTTTTTTTTATTGATTATACCTAAATCGTCCTTAGAAAACCTAAAGTAAGCCAAATAGTTATTTTTATACCAAGGCCGCGAAATTCCTTTTTACGTACCGAGAGAAAAATTATCGCCGAGGCCGCTTGAGGCCGGGGCAAGATAATCTCGAGGGCGCAAAAAATTTCGCGGCCATGGTATAAATACTATTTTTTGTGCGACTGTAAATTATAGTTAGTATAGATGGTGAAAATAACACTATGCTATATTTTGCCAAATAAACGCGGTGGCCTTAACGTCAGAACGTTTCTATGGAAACGATATATTTTGAATATATACTTGACAATTCTCGATTAATCGTAAAAATGTCTGAGAGCGATAATGAGATTTCAATTTCTTGTAATCCCCCAGAGTTAAAAAGTATTATAAATTCGGCGCTTGCTGATGTAATACCAGAAAAATCCAAACTGATATACGAAATATGTTACAGCGAGTTAAAATATAACAATTTGTGCCCGTCATATTTTAGAAATGTCAATTTTTAAGTGACTTTTAAGTGAATTATTATGAAAGTGACTTTTAGTTTTTCGGCCGTTACTAAGGGTAACGGCCGTGAAATTGAATTTCACGGACTGTTTTGAGAACGTGAAATACTCATTTCATGTACGGCTGCACAAAAAAGTTTTTTTTAGAGACTGAAAAAACCTTCAGCTTTTGATATTGCTGTAAACTCCAGGTAAAATGCGAAAAAAACACTTTTTTGCGACTTACAAAAAAATTACGCGACAGAAGTTGATTTGGACCTCAGATTGGTATTCAGCGAGCCAATATACGTGGGGCATGAGGGTAAGATGGTCTGGTTTCTAGCACAATATACTTTTTTTTGGGGGGCTGTGTAATTATTAGGAACTATTCCTAGACCGTCAAATTGAACATAGTTGAATTCATTTTTTTTATATAACAAATCACATAAACTATATAAATAAATATGGTGATATTAAATCTAGAATAAATTTCCTTTCGAACAATTGATGAAACTTTATATTTTAATATTTTTTTAAGTAGGAATATATATAATAATGCAATCAACATTAAGAAAAGATAAACTTTCTGAAATATTAAAGTTTAGAAAATAAATATTTCAGGTCACAATTCAGGTTTTCCTATTTAGCCTTTTTGAGACGATATTGTCCTCCTCGCCCCATAGTAGAACTACGTATTAATGTTTTCGAGATGTAGGCCTAAAGACGATTGTTACGAATACCCCTGATAGCTCATCACAAAAAGTACACCCCCCAGAACCAATTTCCAGCATTATATTCTCCCGCATCCTACATTTTCTTCGCCATATCAGCCAGAGATAGGACAATACAGAGACGTAAATTGTTCAGAGAAAACTAAGGCGCTGAACTGATGTCATACTAAAACCGGGCCGCAAACTTAACAGGCAACCACGACATATGACGTGGTGCTGTCATACGTACCATACAACAAACGTAGTTCAAATAGAATAATACATTGTCCACAAACCTTTGTCAGTCGATGTAAACAATAAGAGGAAATATACTAGCAACAACTAATCAAAATATAAGTACGTTATTAAGTTTGCGGTCAATATCGGTGGCTAAATTTAATTTCATGGAAACATTTTTACTGGAAACCGTTTTCAACTAACATAAATTACACTTTTACAGCGAATCGCGTGAACTAATATCAAAGTTTTAATCAAGATATTTTTTAAACCGAATATTTAAGAATAATAATAGAAGACTTACCATGTTTTAAAACGTTGTGCTCATATATTTAAAAGCACAATATCACTGTAATAAAAGGAATCCAGAAGTCATTCCACGTTATGCAAGACGAGCATATTTCTGCGTAATAACTCAAAAACCTTATTACCGGCTCATCTGCACGAGGATAAATTAAAATATCGTCACCAGTGTTGTTAGCCCCTATTTGGGTTACGGAAGGATATTCGTATGTGCTGGAATGGAATTATAACAGCGTGGGACTCATTATGGAATCATACTTGGAGAAGTGGGAAATGCATCGGCTTGGTTTGTTGGAAGAAATGGGAAAGATGGTCCAATAAAATTGATAAATGTAAAGTTGTGATAACTTTCGTTTCATGCTTAACGATGAATTTTTGTCGTATGTAATATCACTAATGTTCAGAATTTTATCGGTAATATTCTTTTCAGAGCGAGATTCCATAGTAATATATTGAGAGTAAATAATTTAATTTTTGATAATAAACTGAAAAAAAATATATGCGATATCACCGTGTTAGTCATAGAATTCGCAACAACATTAAGAATGTCCACCATGTATGTCCGTCTGCCCCTCCGTCCGCCTCGTGTCATTTAAGCTAAATAACTCAAACAAGTTCGGTTTTATTGAAATTTGGAGAACATATTAGTGTTAGTTAGGGGAGCTTTTTTGAAAAAAATCGGTCAGTAAATAAAGAGGTTATGAAACATTTTATGCAAAAAATGCACTTGATGACTATTGTAATCTTCGATCAGATTGCAGTGCCATACTTGCACTCGTAATGATCTCCCGATGGTACCATCTTGACTATCGAAACGTTGGTTAGCATATTATGCAGTATCTTTGTGTTTATAGAATCTTATCAAAGGAGATACAACACTCTTCACATGTATTTTTTTCATAAAATATTTCATGACATTCATTTACTGATCTATTTTTTTCAAAAACGCTGAGGTTCTTCCTCTAGCCAACACTAATACATTCTCCAAATTTCAATTAAATCGGACTTTCCTCTCTTATTATTTAGATTAAAAGACACGTGACGGAGGGACAGGCGAACGGACGAACATACTGACAGAAAGATGAATCCATGGCCGACATTCTGAAAGTTGTTTCGAATTCTATGAGTAACACAGTGATATAATAATTTTTATCTACTCTTATTGGGTTATATACTAATTAATGAACTGCTTTTGATCATTTAATAGTCTCCATAAACAAACAGCGTGAGTTATAACGCGTGAGTTATTATAACTCACTAGGTACAGAGCCAATCACTTTTATCATCATGCCTACCCTGTCCAATCGACATAACGCGCAACACACAAAGGTGGAGCCAGGGAGGTAGTGACAGATTATTCCCGTTAAGGTGGGAATCGACGGAGAGCGATAATATAATATATATAGTCGAGTAAACTCTAAGCTGGCGCGTCCAAAGGCCGCTTCATCATATAAACTAAGAGAATAAGACATACGCAACTAGTTCATCTCTATGTCACTACGACAGCTTTATGCGCATCGCATATCGAATCGTACGGCGTGTTATCAACTCGTACATACGCCACCTTAGAGTTTACCGGACTATATTATAGCTCTGTAATGAGACATTGCATTCAAACTACTTACTCTAAATATATTATATATTAAATCCACGGCGTTCCGTTCATTAATATGGTGAGCGATATTTTCGTAATATATAATATGTAATATACATATCGCTCTCCGTCGATTCCCAGCTTTAATATCTATGAACATTTTCTGAAATGTCACAAAATGCTACTTTTGATTCGTTCGTGCCGAGCCGAATTTTTGAATTTCGCCGTGCAATTTACGATTAGGTTTATCTGGAAGACTTCCTCTTTACGTTGCGACATCGTACGGCCATCCCAATGGTGTTTTTCGAAAGATATGAACGTGTCAAGATTACACGTTTTTGCAATTTTTTCGACTCCAAAATGTAAGCAATTTTTTGTTATTTTTCGGAGATATCTCCGAAACGGTGAGAGTTAGCTCGAAATAAAAAGCAAGGTCAAACGAGTATTTTCCATTACGAATCTTTTGCTACTATCAAAATTTTAATTTTTTTTTAGTTTCGGAGATAACTACTAAAATGTTGGCCATGTACAACAAAAAATCGCAAATTTTGAGCTTCTACAGTTGACAACTTTTTAATCTTGGCTCATACGCCAAAAGACTACTCCAGTTAACTTAAATAGAATTAAATTTGCTTTTTTATTTTTTGAATTTCGACAAAAATGAATCGGTGATTAACTGAAATCGATCTCATATACGATGTTCACTTAATATCATATATTACTTTGACGCTCCGTTAATTTTGGCCCTTCAAAACGAAGGTTTCTGAGAAAAATTATTTTTTTAAGATTTACATACACTCTATAGGAAAACGTGTAATTTCCTACATTTCCTCGAATATCTCGATAATTATCGTTTTTTTTTCGAAAAATTTGTAGACAGCTTATGTAAAGAGAATTGATTGAGTTTTCCGACGCTTTTTTAATTTTTTCTCTAACATAAAAAATAAGACTTTTGACCGAATATGCGCTCCGGGCTATTGCAGTTCACGGGAGAAGTTTTGCATTTTCCGCCGCGTAATATTAATCTACAAAGCTGATTTTTTGTCTACAAGCAGTTTATGCACTATTTCGATTAAAAATCACATTCTACCTCCGCTTAAAGGTGGCTAAATCTTTGAAGACAACAAATATAAAAGGGTGAACAAAAATTAAATTTTACAGTTAATTTTATTAATAAACAAAATGAGTAATTTAAACAAAAAATTTTCTCAATTTAATATTTATTGTTATAATCGTAGATAAGGTATAGTATTCAACTTGCGGTAATGGTAATAACTGACTTGATGAATTACAGCATTCGCCTTGTAAACTTTCATCTACGTGAGTTATTACCTACATTACCGCTCGTTGAATAATATACTATTTTCTCCACGAGCGATATTTACAGTTTTTGAAATGTATCGATAAAATGCAATATACTCTTTGCTCTCGTATTTCCAAAGAGTATAATACCAGATACGAAAAAAATGTATATGATTTTTTTTTTATAGACATAATTTCGATATCGCTAATAGTTAGAGAGATACTAGCAAAAAATTGAATCAGAGCGCCATTTTTTCAAGATGGCGGCTCGAGCGTAACAGATTGAGTTCAGGACTTTTAGTATGTTTATTAATAAACCTTAATAAACATCTTTGCCAAGTTTCAGTTTTTTCCGTCAAACGTCGAAATTGGTTCTAATTTGACTGGGGTAATTATTGTAATACATAAACCGGCCCAAAGCGCTAAGGTGTCTGCAAAGAGTTCTCACGCACGCTTCGAACAATCACACTGTGACTAAAATTAGAGAGAGAGAGAGAGAAAACTACTACATTGATCAATTTCGTGTTCATAGACATTCGTTATCCACAGCACCGTTATCAGAAATCGAAATAAAACATACAAGTAGATGTTTCATGTTTCAGATAGTATATACGCCAGTGAATGATGCAAAAATTATTACACAGCCCCAAAAAAAAAAAAGTGGTCTGTCCGACGGACCAGACCAGTGTATCCGTATATATTTAGACCCGCTGAAACTGAACCTGAAGTCAGAATTGTCAGATTGGCTCGTTTTTCACCCCTAACCCCAAAAAACACCCCCCCAAAAAATGGTCTGTCCGGCGATAAGACCAGTGTCTCCTTATGTATTTGGCCTGCTGAAGTCGAATCCAAAGTCAGAATTGTCAGATTGACTCGATTTTCACCCCTGGCCCCAAAAAACACCCCCAAGACCAAAGAAAGTAGTTTGTGTGACTATACTAGTGTATCCTTATGTATCTTGACCTGCTGAATCCTAATTCGAAGTTAGAATTGACATATTTGCTCGTTTTTCTTCCCCAACCTCAAAAAACACCCCCCCCCCCCCAAATAAAATTATCTGTCCGGCGGAACATTCCAGTGTATTCTTATGTATTTAGATCTGCTGAAAGCGAATCCGAAGTCAGAATTGTCAGATTGGCTCGTTTTTTACCAACCCCAAAAAACACCCCTCAAAAGAAATGATCTGTCCGGCGGATCAGACCAGTGTATCCCTATGTACTTGGGCCTGCTGAAACCGAATCCGAAAACAGAATTGTCAGATTGGCTCGTTTTTCACCCCTGATCCCAAAAAACGACCTTAAAACAAAAATAAAATGGCCTGTCCGGCGAACTACACCCGTGTATCCTTATGTATTTTGACCTGCTGAATTCAAGTTCGAAGTCAGAATTGTCAGATTGGCTCGTATTTCACACATAACCCTAAAAAGCACCCCCAAAACAAAAAAAAATGGTCTGCCCATGTATTCTTATATATTTGGACCAGCTGAAACCGAATCCAAGTTACAACTGTCAGATTGGCTCGTTTTCACGCCCTACCCCCCCCCCCCCAAAGTGGTCTACCCGGCAAACCTTACCAGTGTATCCTTATGTATTTGGTACACTGATATGGTACGCCGGACAGACCACCTTTTTTTTGTTTTGGGGGTGTTTTTTGGGGTTAGGGGCGAAAAACGAGCCAATCTTATAATTCTGACTTCGGATTCGGTTTCAGCGGGTTCAAGTACATACGGACGCACTGGTATGGGCCGTCGAACAGACCATTTTTTAGAGAGGGAGTGTTTTTCTGACAATGCTGACTTCGGATTCGGATTCAGCCGCGAAATACATAAGGATACACTGGTATTGTCCGCTGGACAGACCACTTTTTTATTATTTTAGGGATGTTTTTTGGGCTCGGGGGTGAAAAACGAGCCAATCTTATAATTCTGACTTTAGATTCGGTTTCAGCAGGTCCAAATACATAAGAATATACTGGTCTGGTCCACCGGACAGACCATTTCTTGGGAGGGTGTTTTTTTTGGGAGTTAGGGATGAAAAACGAGCAATCTGATAATTCTGACTTCGGATTCGGTTTCAGCGGATCCAAATACATAAGGATACACTGGTCTGGTCCATCGGACAGACCACTTTTTTTTTGTGGGGCTGTGTTATTATGACCAAAGTGTTTATTGACATCTTTTCCTATTTAACCCTTATTTTCAATTTAAGACTTTTAAAAATTAAGTTAAGCACAGAGTACTTTCTGAATTGTTGAACATGGTTGTAATATGCTGCGCAGTTTTAATTTAGCAGATTACTGACGTGTTGTTATTTTTTGATGAATTACTGAAGTACATTTTGAGCTTATATCTTCTCAGAACGAATGTGTTTAACTTGTCCCTGGGTGTAGGTTTATGTTATTTGTGAAGACGATATAATTATTGACTTCCCTACTTGGTAGGCATTTCCATTTAATTTCAGTTGTCGAAGTGACAATTATTTTATAACCCTGTTTGTAAGCCATTGAAGGCTGTGTTTGACTCGTCTCTGAATATTACATTTACACGTTATTTTTGCTGAAGGATCTTCTGTCTGATTAAATTCTAAAAGCCTAGCTATATAAATTCGAAACATAAGAGTAAGGGATTTAAAATAGTCACAGAGAAGAAATCAGCCTATATATTACTATAATTTTCACGAATTATATTAGTATTGGGTAATATGCCCGAGAAAAAAATTGAAATGAAACATCACAATAATTGTAGTTTAGTTGAAATGCGTTTTACAGTGTTAAATTTGTATATAGAGTTTTACAGCATAAAATTGTATGCTGTTGCTGTCAAAAGCCCCTTTTCCATCCCAGAATCGGAAAAAGATTTTCAAAAAAAAGCATTAGCGATTTTTTTTTTAGTCATTCTTAATTAGCACCTTTATACAAGATTGCATCGTAGTGGTATCAAATGTGTTTGAGATAGGGGCCGTCAAAAAAAAACTATTTTTTTTTCAACCAAAAACAATTTTTGCATCCGTCAAGCGGCAGTGCAAGTATTAAAAAACACGCTGATAGTGTAGAAGAACGCACTACCGGGCGTCAAAATGACGCGACACCAGTTTATTTCTCAGAGGCGCCAGTCGCGTGCTACCCCGTTCTTCTACGCCCAGACGGGTTCGAGATTCACTTCGATAGCCGAGTAATGGATCAAGGCTGCACTACCTCAGATTATTAACGGCCCTCTCTCTGACCGTGAATTCCCTGATTTAGGTTTTGGTATCTTCTGAAAAATTAAATTTTCGCATAAAAAAATCCCAATCGAAGAATTTCTCATTTTTGACGTAACGATCACGTTTTTCTCTGCTAATAACGGACTCTGCACCTAGGAATTTCTGAGAAAAATGCATACAAAATCCATATCAAACCTCCGTACAACAACTAGAAGGTCGGGGGCGAGCGTAGAGGCGACTTCAATGTGAATATCAGTCGATATTCCGTTGTAGCAACGTCGAGCGCGGTTAGTACTTGGATGGGTGACCATCTTAGGAAATACAGCGTTCTCGTCCCACCTAGCGGCTTGTATATCAGTGTATACGCGGAAGTTACGTAATTTCAGACGAGGATTACGTAGTGGATATACCATCCTTCGGAGGGGATGTAAAGCAGGCAGTCCCTTGTCTATTAAATGTTAGGCAAGTAACTCTTCTTAAGGGAAGAGGTTCGGCGAAATTTCCAGGTTGGGGGTAGCTCGTCTCCTGGCGTCGGTGATAGGCCTTGGTAGCGGAAATAGGCCGACGTTAAATAATAAAAAAAAAAACTGAAAGGTCGAGTGTGGTGCAGTAATTCGACACATCCGGTTTTCGATACGAAAGTTCCAGGGATTATAGACTAGCAACAAGTCTCAAGATCAATTAAGATGCAATAGTTCAAAGAATCCATTTATTTAACAGATATGGTTATACAAAAAAGAGGTAATAGCAAAATTCTTATTGTAAGGATCGCGCCTTCCCCAATTAAGACAAACGGCTTTCAGACCATACAAGCGAAAGCGCTTACGCTAACGATCGATTAGGTAGAAAAGATTCATGCATACCTTCTCAGGATCAAAATGCGAGCTTTTTAGAGAAGTCTTAGACTCTTTGTAGTATTATAATTACGGCTGACTGATTTTAACTTAAAAAAGTTTTACTAAATAAATTTAGTTTCGCTAGAGACTACTTAGCTTTAAAGTTCTTGTATCGAGGCGGTTCACGTCCTCAAACACATTCATGAGGACTTATGACTGCATAAGTAAATTTGGCGTTCGATTAGTCCAAAAGTTACTTGCCCCTATGCAGTTGTTCAATATTAGCAAAATTGCGATCCACCTCCGAGTGACTTTTAGGCAAAATCGAATTTTTCATTTTTTATGCACAAGGCGTTTTCCTCTATAACTTTATTATTTTGAAAGCCCCGCTATTGGCTTTCCTATCATCTCTTTGTATGGACTACTCAACGCGCTAGACCAAATTGCGAGCCGCTGAGTGAATCCAAACTCTTTCTATGCGAGAAATCGGCCTTGTGTATGTGCATTGATTTTTATCAAATTTAGCTTATCGGCGCTAGGCCGTCTTTGTCAAAATCATCGGTTTCGCCTTTTAGATGCACTGCATCGTTAAAATTTTATGCTTATACTTTAAAACAGGACATTCAGTGACCGTACCTCAACGGTCAATGTCTTTGGTGGAGGAATAAAAATGGAAAATATTTTAATATTTTTCAAAGTGCATTTTTGGAGTACTTTTTAAACTAGCTTCGACGTACCTTTGAAAATTAATTCAATTATTAAGTCCATTTTTGGCGTACTTCTAAAAAATATTATTTTCTTCAAAGTTCAACTTTGTTGCACCTTTGAAAAAGTATATTATTCTTAAATCCTTGCCACTATATACTTTCGCTATCATATCCTGAACCAAAACATATTTTCCTAAGTGAAAATTCGGTGTTTCTTCGAATTTTCACCAGGTCATTTCTAATGCCTTATAGAACTTATAACGGTCCTTACGGACTGGTTTGTGGTTCTGTAGTCCCTCAGACTCTTAAAAAAAGTGTGCTTAGATGAAATTTTTGCCTAAGTCGAATTTTGATTCTGTCTTCGACTTAGGTCGATTCTGGAGGGTTCTTCAACAATAGCTCAACAGTTGACTCTCAGAGTGATTTTTGACTGTTTGGCCGCACTACGCGGCATAGCAAAAACCTTTTTTCTTTATTTTTTTAAATGCCAAGAAATTTGAGAAAATAACTTGAGAAATTTGTTTGTTAATATCAATGAAAAATAAGTGAGCCATCGACGATAAAATTTTAGAATTTGTTATTACTTTTTAAGTTTTATGTTATTATAAACTTAAATTTTGGTATGATGATAAACTTTCGTTAATATAAAGGGTGTTCCACTTAAAATTCCCGGTGCCATTTTCTCGATAACTAAAAGAGATATTTGAATTCTGTAAAAGGCGTTCAATAGAATCTATAAATGATATCAGTTTTGAATAAAAACAGTAAAAAAACAGAGGTATAGATGTATAGATGGCGTTGCGACGCAAAAGAATTGTTTGATCCTAGGAACGTTCAAATGAGATGCAAGTGATGGGACGTTACATTCTAAGCAACTTTTATGATAAGAGCAGTTGTCAAAAAATCACTGGTTTTCGAAATATTTGAACTTCAATATAATTTTTTTAAATATAAAAATCGTTATAACCTTTTTAAATAAATTTTAGACGATAAGTCTTTTCAAACAAGCTGATTTAGGTAGTAACGAAACCTATTTATTTCAAAACATAGAATAACTTTTTTTTCAAGTAAAACAAAGGTGGGGTTGCAACTGCTATTTGGAAATTAAAGATTTAGACATTTCTGTTTATTGTGCATTGTTTAATTTTTGCGTTATGTTTATGTTGTATGTTCGACTGATTCGACTAAAATTTACACTGTAAATTGTAGACATATGTTACTTGAAAAATTACATTTTGTAATGAAGCAAATTCTGAGGCCCAAACAAGTACCCTATTTTTACATATTATAAATATCGTTATTTAATTTTGTATTATAATTACATTCCCACACTAAACCCCCACCTGCACAGAAGAGACCGTCCTAAACTCGCGCTCACTGTGGCGTCAGGGAGTCGATCCAAAGCAGTAGCAGCGAGCAGAGGTGCCCACCCGCGACCAGCCGTCAAACGTAAGTGAATATTTCCGTAAATTATTTCAAGTCCAACTTTTCGGACTATGTCAATATTTCTTAAAATATACTATTTTACGAAACTGTACTAAGTCCGTAAAATCCATTGTAACGAAAATTTCACAAGTGCCGTCTACGCCGCTCATTGCCTACGCGCATTCACTTCTCCCACTATCGGGCGAGAGAAGGGATACGAGCCTACTAGCCATGATACAAAGAATAGAAGATATGATAGATAGTGCGCCAAATTCGGTCCGGTTGGCGCAAGACGTCACGCGGTGATAGCGGGATTTTAAATTACATAGGATTTTCCTCATGATACAAAGAATTTGTATCATGGATTTGCCTGAACTCATTGGAATTTTGAATAAATAGGGATTTTTAGTGTTCTTAGTAAGCATCGTTCTTTATAAATGAGCTTTATCTCCGCATAAATACGTTTTAAACACATTGTCACTTTTACATGATACCAATGCACAACGCATTTTTATAACTAAAGGTTATTGCAAGAACACTAAGATGAGTAAAATAATCCAAAAAACAACTTCCACAGACGTCGGCAAACTCACTTTTACGAAGGAAGCGGGTAGAAAATTATCACCGCGTGACGAAGCACTGTCGATTTGGCTCCACCCACAAGCGCAATGTCATACCTTGTATTTATTGTATCATGCCTACTAGCTATTGAAAGCGGCACCGAAAGTTAAGTTCCTCACGAGCTTCCGAAGCAGATAGACGTGCCAGTCCAGAAGTCAGTCGGTGTACAGCCCTGTATTAAACCAGACGCGCCAGGAGCAACTAGAGGATCTAAGTAAGAATAATAGTAATAATTATAATAGCTAGAGGTTTGGCTGATACTGTGAACTTTTATTTGTCTTTGTATTTATTTTACTGGTTGTGTCCTCAAGGTATCCGTAATATTTGCTAGTGCGGATACCCTGGGTCATAAAGTAGAGGTTCCTGGAGTCTTCGTAGTATTTGCTAATGCAGAGGAATCAGGGCCTTTAATTCTAATTGCTGTCTGGTAACACTTGTGTGCCCAGGGTGCGTGTAATATCTGCTATTGCACGCAAACTGTGTCCATAGAGAGAGCGTTTTGGAGTCTTCGTAGTATCTGCTAATGCGGAGAAAGCAAGACGCTCACCCAATTTCCGGTCCATGGTACGAACTCACATCCAGGTGCCAACAGTCGTGCTAGCGTGGCTGACTCCGGTGTACCGGAGGGTATTCGTAATATGTGCTAGTGCGCTTACCCTGTGGGCACAGAGAAAGCGTCTTCATAGTATCTGCTAATGCGGAGAAATCGGGACGTTTCCATATTATTATTTTTAACTGTTTTCAGGTTAGGAGCTGCAGAACGCCGTCTTGTCTTAACTCTCTTTTCAGCTTTAGGGTTTCTGGTATTAGCCAAGCCTAACACCTAGAGTAGCCATTTTTCTTATTGTTGCATTAGTTATTGTTTGCTTGCTCCTTCCTGGTATCCGACGACTGTACATAACCTAACCGTTTTTCGTCACCGCATCGTAACTCGTCTCCTTGTCATTTTCGCGCCGTTAACCATCCATCATCGCAATTACCTCGAATCCACGTCATACCGCTGCTTCGCTCCCGCCTGCCATAAGTAACATCGCTGTAACCTCACCTTAACTGCACGATAGTCATATCATAGCCTGGGTACTATCTGGTATATATTAGTAGATTTAGACTAATTTAGAGTTGATATTGTTTACCGAATTATGCGTTTTACTCTGTGTGTGTGAAAGTCTGATAACATTCCAATTGACCCACTGGAATTTATTGTCTTTCTCCACTGTAGCTATTGCAGCCCTACCGCAACAGGCTGTGCTAAGAGGCTAGTGTGGGACCTTTGCCCCACGTAAAAAAATTGTAAATGTGGCGCCCGAGCAACCGAACCGTTGCTAAGGTGTCAAAACTGACCACTTACCGGCCTCACCGGGAAGTATACATCACAATTTAAGTCAAATATCTGATTTTTCGAAAATTCTTCGTATTAAAAATGTTGCTTAGAATATAATTCTTCATCTGATGGACATCATTTCAACGTTCCTAGGATCGAATAATTTCTTTCCATCGCAACGCCATCTATACCTCAATGTGTAAAATAACCATTTTCCCTCAAAACTGAAGTCATTTATACATTCTACAGAATTCAAATATCGCTTTTGGTTATCGAGAAAATGACGCCGGGACTATTAAGTGGGACACCTTGTATACATATTACTTGAGTTATCGTCAATTTAAAAATGGTCGATCTACTTTCATTTCTTCCAACTGTACAAAAAAATTTCGGAGGTCTAGTTTTATTCGTAAATCTGATTTTTATTGCGAAACGAGCTGTACACCCAGAGATACTTAAGGAAAATTCACATAACTCAATTTTGAATATTCTTCTTCTGTTTAAACAAATGCCTTCGTGATCGGATTTATTACAAAATTTTTGCTGCACTTGTAATGTTTACAAGTTCCAGCAAAATAATTGTTATGAAGATAGTTATATAAGATAATTTTTTACAAATTGTAGTTTAACCACTAGAGTGATTGATACATTCTAGTGTAGAGAAATAAACTAACATTAATGTGGTAGGTAATAATAAATATGAAGACTTTCTGAAAAATTTTATATTCTTTATAATACAAGTTCGGCTGCTTTGTATTTTATATATTAGAGGATAATATCCGCCTCTACATATCCAAGATCAGATTATGTTCCCATTACGTATCCGTCGGCAAGGGCCTTGTGTCTCTTTATTGTCCGGCATTCAAGAACAACTAGATATGAACTCGCGCGAGATTAAAGATCTAAAGAAATTGATATATAAAAAGCTATGAGAATTCCTTAACACTTTCTAACCTATTTTTTCAATTCAGTTTTGTCGAATTAAAAGAAATTGGTCATAGTTTCCAAAAATTGGAAAAATTTTTGTACATTTCTAATTTTTCAAAACTATAAATCAAACTCTGGGAACAGAAAGATACAAATTTTTTGCAGCCTGTAATCGAACTTGAAAAAACCAAAAGCAATTTTAATGATATGGATGAAATTATATAAAGACCTTAATTATCAGAGATTCTCTAGAATTACCTATACGCCCAGGTGAGAAAAAGATGCTTTCAAAAGAATATAAAGGAACACTTACTTAATAAAAAATGTAATCGAAATCGAAAGAGTAGCCCCAAAAACAGGCTTTTTTTTTTGGCCCGTTTGGGGGTCCGAAAATTTTTGATTGATTTGTATGACACCTGTATGATGAGACATTAATCGTAAAAAAAATTGAAGTTGAGCATGAGAAAGGTTTCAAAGATATAAAAGGTCAAAATGATCAAAATCGACTCACAGCATAGTGAGTGAAGATGATAATTCAATGAAAAATATAAATTTCTTCATAAAATCTCTTATTATTTTCAGTCTTGTTCTATTTTCTTTTCTTTTTCTTTAACTTACGTCTCCTCGATTTTTTTATTTGAACGCGATAACCTCAATTATTTAAGGGGGCTCCTGGAGAGGGTTATAAGCTATTTATTATGTTAATATTTTCAAATGCAGCTAGGTAATTAGCAAAAATCAGGTAAAGCGTATGTGTACATGAGCTAGGCACAGTATCATGAGATACATGTGCCAAATCTCGATATATGTAATATATCATTGAAACGAAAACTCATGAAATATAAGCAAAAATGCAGAAAATTGAAAAACGGTACAAAAAAAAAACAAAAAATCATTAAAAAACCTCTTTATAGGTTAGTACCGTGACGTGATAAAGGGGCTGAATTATTATTATTATTATTATTATTATTATGTATTATTATCATTGTAATTATTATCCTTATTATGTTTTACAATAATAATAATACAACCAAATCTAATCTATTGACCTTCTATATCTCTGAAACCTTTCTTATGCTCAACTTCATATTTTTGTGTGATTAATGTCTTCTCATAAGGTATCATTTGGACCACAAATCAACCGAAAATTTGCGGACTCCCAAGCGGGCTATTTTTAGGGTCACTCTTTTCCTCATGAAAATGACGAACTTCAAATAATAGTACTCTCCAAACTGTACTATAGAATGAAACTTTTTACATTCTTTTTGAAGGACAGTAAGTTTAGTTGATTTATATGACATGGTACTATACTATACTTTAGGTTGGGGGAATTTTTAGCGCTTGGAGTTAACCTGTAGCGAGGTACTCTAAGAAGTCCACGTGTGTTGTGCTGATGGTAATCGGACTGGATAAAGAAACTGGAGGTACTTCTGTGAATCTCTACAAGACTATAATAAATAAAAAGTTAAGGCAAGGACATAATGCCCAGTTTAATGAAAATAGGTTGACAGTGTTCCGTAAACTTAGCACTGTAGCCTTCTTTTGTTGTCGTAAAACTTTTAATGCGTAGTAGGAGTTATCCCATAGGACCACTGCATTGGAAAGTTTCGAGTGAAAAAGGGAAAAATACGTATTTTTAAGATGTCGAATTCGAGAATGCCTTTTAATTACCTGAGGAGGCAGATCACGCTTGGGAGCAGGTTATCATCTAGATATATACCTAGGAGTTTAACTTGCTCGCCTATAAGTCTCCGAATGTTTTCTTGATTGACTATTATTTTATTTAAAGTGAACCAGTTTTTTGCCTGGAGTTCTACGTCGGAGCTTAGTTGGATCAGATGGGCAATATTGCGATCAGAGCATAGGAAGGTGTGAAAGTTGATTTGCTAGGCAACATAAATTGTGGAAAATCATTAGTATAGATTAGAAATAACACTGGCCCCAGGACAGAGCCCTGGGGTACACCATGATTAATATCTGGAAAATCTGTGACTACGCATTGCTGACGCTTTAGCAAGTAGGAATTAGAAATATAAATATAATATAAATATAATTGCGTTTTTTTTCGATTAGTTTATTGTGAGCCTTGATTCAGGTTCCAGATAAATTGACAATATTTCTATCGGAATAATTTCAAATATTTTACAAAAAAATGGGGAAGGTTGATATGGAGCGGTAGTTGTCTAAGAGAGAAATTAGTGAATACGTTTTTAAAAGTTTATCAGACATCATGAACTTCACACACTTCAAAAACTTGTAAAGAAACTCTAAGTAGAGAAGCGGCGTTGGGAGCCTAGAATAAAGATATAAGTTTAAGTAAAGAAATACGAAAATGTTTGCACACTCTTATGTACTTTGCAAATATTTGAATAAGAAGAAATGGAAAGGAGTTTCATTAGAAAAGAGAGGAACGTGCAAACATGCACAGTGCATAGGTGCTTATAAATCTTGAGGATAAGTTCATTTCTCGAAGTTTTCTTTTAGCACGAATTAATTCTATATTTTAAGTGAGAAAGGTGGATATTCAATGATCCAAATAATAGAAAAACATTATGTTTTAGAGAGATTTTTCAAAACTTTTTTTTTATAAAAGATTTAAAAAACTGACATTGGATTAAAGAAATGCAGTAGTATTACTGTTAAAAAATAACTGTTTTACAACGCTCCATGCCCGACTTGTTAAAACATTACTGCTTAAGTATTTAAGCTCCATGACTTTCTTTCTGTTGAAATAAAATTGGGTGTAATTCTGTTTTTTCTCAGCCGATTTTAAATTCGAAGAAAGGATTGTAAAGAAAATTGAATTTCCCATTGGAGCCACAGAAAATGCTACCTTCCTACTTGAAAATATACAAGATGTTCCATTTAAAAATTTTGACAAAAGCAATTTGAAAAAACGCAATTTTGTTTTTAGAGATTTCCAGAAATGCGAAAAAATCTAATGTCTGCAGGAAAAAACTTGCTATCATTAGGACAATCCGGTGAAAACTCAATCTGTTTAAAAGATATAAGGTATTAAAATAGAGAAAAATATATTGGGACACGCGGTATAAAAAAACCTACATACGAGTCGAATTGAATATCTCTTCCTTTTTAAATTTTTTTACGTTGGTTGAAATACTTTCGTTAACTAACTTGAATTGTGTTATACGCCATGCCACACTTAGAAACGCGAGTCTTTTAATGGCATTTAAAAATACTAAAGTCACAGGCAAACGTAACAGCGCATCAAATTAATGACGAAGCTTAGGTTAAATTGATATTAACAGCCCAACGAAAGCAGTGTCTTAATGTTGAGTTTCTATGCCCATTGTAACCATAATTACTCAGTTTTCGGGCCAGCCATTAGTTTAGAATATAAAGTTCCCCTCAAGCCCTCGTAAAAATTCAGTGTCCTCATTTTTATCGTTAAATTAAATTTTCTTTTGCCAACGTTATGTCTCTGGTATTTCCGGAAAATGAATGTAATTACGCAAATTGTGTTTAAAAGTAATTGTAGGACCAATTAGTTAAATCTTTCTTACTAATGATAAAATTTGGGTATTTTGTCATTATCAAAGTATCAACAAATATACAATCGCTGTATAAGTGTATAATGAATAATTTATCTGAAGTAGTTCGTTACGGTGTTGTTTCCGACTAGACAAACAAAATACCTTTATGACTTTTTCCTCTAGGGGCACTTTGAAAAACTGACCTAGGTCAACAATTTGAATATTAGGGTAGGAAACATTTGAGAACCAGTTTCAAAGCAAAGAAGGGCGGCACCTTTGATGACCTTGTTCCAAAGTGTCAATTGGATCATGGTAAACCTGAGGTTTAAGATGACCCCAAAAATAAAAATTCATCAGATTTAAGTCGGGTGACCTAGCAGGCCATAGTACTGGTCCGCCACGACCAATCTATCGTTGGGGAAACTCCCTGTTTAAGAAATTTCGAACAGCCAAACTAAAATGAACTGGCGCGCCATCATTCATATACCACATTCTTCTGCGCCTTGCCAAAGGTACATGTTTCAACAAATTTGGCAATATTTGTTATAAAAAGTTTAAGTATACATCACCATTTAATCTAGCGGGTACTTCTATAGGTCCAATTATTTCATTATCGCAAATTCTTACCCACAAATTAACGCTGAACCGTCGTTGAAAATGCGCCCTTCTTATTACATGTGGGTTCTCGTCTGCCCAATAGCGCATATTTTTAAAATTAGACACTCCACTCCTCGTAAAACACGACTCATCGGAGAAACAGAGAAAGTTTAAAAAACCCTCATTTTCCGCGTGTTTTCTCAAAATCCACCTACAAAACTCCATTCGCCCTGCATAATCTTGAGGTTCTAGAGCTTGGATACGTTGATAGTGATAAGTTCATATCTCTTAAAGTCCTCCACACCACAAAATGTCCATCCATGTCCATCGAGACGACCTGTTTCCCGAAGACGCTGAGAAATGCTTACAAATGCACGTGCACAAGGATGATGTCGATTAGGGAATCTTAAACGATAAAGCTGTTCCGCAGCAGCTGCATTTCCACGACATACATCAAGTGCATATCCGCGAGCTCTGGGTAAGTGTAATCTCCCATAGCGTTCAAAATCTGTGTTTTAAAATACCACACTAAATTATCAACTAACGTTGTCAATAAAGAAAATAAAAATAAAAACTTGGTCCAAAAAAAAAAAACAAAAAGCAACACAAAAAGAACGAACAAGTAAGTAGTGTCTGTACGCAATCAAGAACTTAACAACTTGAACGGTAAGTCAATAAAATAAATCTTAACTGTAAATACGTGGCCCAAACTTCAAAAAGAACAAGAACAACATACAAAAACAACGAACGGGTTACGTGTGTACTTAACGAAGTGCTCACAGAAACTAAAAAATTGCACAAGGGAGAGTATAGTTTTCTTCAGATCAACTAAGCACTCAGAAAACGCCGACGTCTTTCACCATTACCGCACCGCTAAAGACCTTACCTTATCTACTTTTAAAAAGCCATAAAAAAGTGTGATGATTGTCAACTTGTGCCCTCGCCGATGCGCGGTCTCTAACAAAGGAACGCGACACTTCTATAGAGGCGTATTAGCGTATTTGATGGTTAGAGGCGCCGACATACGCGAAGATAAAAGCCTGTCCCAACATTCCAGCAGTTCTCAAACAATATTACTGAAAATTTTCGAAATTTTTGTTTATTTTTTTTTATAAAACTATGGGCTTTAGATCCCATGTTATATAAGGTTTTTTTGTTCGATTAGTCGTTCCCCACCACTAGTTTCTTTTAATGATATGAGACTGATTACACCCCGTATAATTTGGCATACTTATAAATAAAGTGATTTTATACTTGAATTTTCAATGAAAATAAAATCGTCCGTTTAGTTTCGGAGTAGTCGATTCGGAAAGTTTGACTTTGATAGGCAAAGTTGTTTTATTTGACATAGTAGAGATCGGCTTAATACTCTGTTAAAACCCTGAAGAAATCGTTCGTCTGGCATAAAAGTTATTAGAACTTTAATCAATTTTAATTCCTATATTTGTGTAAATAAACCAGCTGTTGAAATTGATTGGCAACTTTGCATATTTCAAAGATGGCGCGAATATTTAAATTTTTAAAAAGTATAAAATTAAAGATTAGCATAAATGCTCTTTACATTTGTTGCCTACAAATTTTTCGAAAAAACCGATAAATATCGAGATATTCGAGTAAATGGAGAAAACGTTTTCCTAGAAAATGCATGTAAATCTTAAAAAAATAATTTTGTCAGAAAGCTTTGTTTTGAAGGGCCGAGATTAATGAATAAGCATCTAGTTAATACATGACATTAAGTAAACATCGCATTATGAGATCGATTTCAGTTAATTACCGATTAATTACGGTGACAAAATGGCGAAATATTGCAGAAAAAAAGGTCCCAATTTCCGCCCTCTAGTTCCCTAATTTTTGTCGGAATCCAAAAAATAAAAAAAGGCTTTTAGCAAGTTTAATTCTATTTAAATTAGCTAGAGTAATCTTTTGGCGCATGAGTCAAGATTAAGAAGTTGCCAACTTTTGAAGAACAAAATTTGCAATTTTTTGCCCTTGTCAATATTTCAGTAAATATCTCCGTAACGAAAAGAAAAATCAAAATTCTGATGGTAGCAAAAGATTCGTAGTAAAAATACCCGCTTGACCTAATTTTTTATTTCGAGCTAGCTTTTACCGTTTCGGAGATATCTGCGAAAAATTGTAAAAAAACCGCTCGCATTTCGAAACCGAAAAAATTACAAAAACATGCGATCTTGACACGTTCATATTTTTCGAAAAACATCAGCGGGGCGGCCGGACGATGTCGCGACGTAAAGAGGAAGACTTACAGTTAAACCTGATCGTAAATTGCACATTGACATTGGAAAATTCGGCATGAACGAATCGAAAGTGGCATTTTTTTACCTTTTGTTCGAAGGCAGTTGAAGCGACGATTTTGATAAATCATTCGCAGTTCGCATACAGTATTTAGTAACTTATTGAAAGTCGGCGTTGAGACGTGGTAAAAGTAGTATAAAAAGAGATAGCCGACATTAAAAACCTAATAACTCGAAGATTACTCGACGAAATGTAGCCAGTAATAATTTTTAAATATAGCAATTAGTATATACCGGGTGACACAGGAGATATGTAACACTCCGTAGCATGTTTATTTAAAAATATATTATTTTGAAATTTGGTAGACTTATATAATGCGCGATTGTCCTTTTTTGGTACAAACAAGAAATTTATTCCACTTCCGGTTTCACCGGAAGTGACATCTACTTCGTTATTTTAAATGGCACCCTGTATATGTTTTTTTCCTATCTGATTCTACTTAAATTTCTCTTTTCAACTATGTATACCAATATGACATTCGTTTTTAAAATGGCTGCTGAAAACCATTTTATTGCACTAAGTCAAGTTGGCTATGGAATGAAATGTGGCGGTAATTAATGCTTAATGTGCTGCGATATCAAAAGAACCCTGGTACACAATTTTGTGTTTCATATTTGTTTTGTTCTAATCAGTAGCCGAAGAGACTTTGTACAATTTTTATATTAAATAAAAATCTCTAGACTAAATCCCCGAAATCATAAAAACTAAGATAGAAACACTAATTTTAAATTTGACCCATTTGTAAAATATTTATTCATCTTTCACCCGGTATATGACAGTTATGACAATCGTATTCGACCCATTAGTATATAGAGATTTTTTTCAAAATTCTATGCCTTTTTCGCAAAAATCCTTTAATTGAGCTACTACTGACAATATTTTGAAGATTTTTTGTTAATCTCCTTCTTAGGTTAATTATTATTAAAGGGATTTCATGCATATCAATACATAAAACAGTTTAAATTTCAAATTCTTTATGAATATTTATCGTTTATTATGATAGTACATAAAACAATAATTAGGATGTAAATCAATATTACATTTATTGCAAATGAATTTAACATTTTTATTGCAGACTTTGCATTTTCTATGTTTCATGGTATTGAACCAAACGACCAATATCGTCAAATCTAACATCTTCACCTGGCGCAGACACTCGATAGCGTAGTGGTGCAGTGCCGTGTGTTTTTAAGAGACTTGCGTCAATATACCTTCGAAACGTGAAGAGGTTCACATAGTGTGGATCATCTGGTTTTAGCTTCATCATCGGCAGCCAGCCATTTGCCACGCTAAGATCCACAAGATATTGAAAAATTGGCCAATACCATTTTCTTTAACGTTATCTTGAGCGATATGCCGCAACTAGTCCATCCATTTTGTCCACTCCACCCATTGGCTTATTATAATGAGCTATTACTTGAAGCTGAGAATGTGATACAGTAGTTTTTCATCAAGAATAGTTTAGAAAAAGTCTATGGATGTTTGTGCAGCTTTTGCTTCATAAGGTCATAATCTAATTTCAGTACATAACTCGGAACAGTGTTAGACCAATTATGGGTCTTTTTTCCCTTCTTCGCTTTTTTAGGCTGTGACTTTGAAATTCTGGGTTTGGATGTAGAGGGTCTAAAGGTAGATGGTATCTGCATGAATTGCTGCTTTAGAACGGATAATGGCACATCAAAGTCATCTTCGCTTTCAGATTCATTTTCATATATTACCTTTTCTTGATCCAAGAGGTTACTGTCCTCCTCGATCTGGGACTTCTCGTTTTCTGGCGATTCAATCAATCACTCTTTCAGGGTCGACAATGGCACACCATAGTCTTCGCCACTTTCGGATTCAGCTCCATATACTACCTCACACCATTGTTTGGGAATTCCTCGAGGCAAGTGATTTATATTATCCTCTTCCCGATCAGAAAGATTACTGTCCTCCTCGGTCCGAGCCTTATCATTTTCTGGCGGCTCAATGTAAATACAAGTATGCTTACAATTTGAAAATTTGGGTAAGTCATCCTTTTCTAAAGCTGCAAGTAACTCATGAAGAGTCAGTCTAAAAAAACAAACTAAAAATATGTATTATATGCATATTACATATAGTCCGTTTAAAAGGATATTGTAAAAAATTGTGTATTTTAAAATATTGTGACATTACAAGACTATAACAAATGTGTGAGGATCACTAGCATAACCCATAATTTATATTTTCTGCAACATATAAACCCTTCCAAGGAAATAAATGCTAAAATATAGGGTACTTACCCTCCATGTCTAGAAGAGTACAAAGTTGGATCCATATTGGTAATTATTAAACACAATACAGCACTAATATTCAATAATGCACCTGTGTGTCAATTCACTAGGCATACGGCGTACCGAAGTAGCTTATTCTTGTTTGGCACTGTCAATATGTTTTTATACAGTGCTAGCAAATAAAATGTTAGCATCCGTTTTAAAGGATTATATGGACTAATGGGTTAATACAGTGTTGCCAAATCCTTTTTTATTTATCTCTCCCGAGCTTTAATCTATTAAATCCACTGCTAGATTCGCTCTTATCAGTATACAAGTACCTTAATCTAACTTACATCTATACCTAGTTGCAATCATGGGGAAGTATACGTTGACTGTGGTTCTGATCACTACTCATGTTCACTGTTTCATTAAAGTTGAAAAAATGTCGAAGGCAAATACAAAAAGGTGGAGACGATGGTAGTGAAATAGCGGCGGAAACTAGAAATTTACTAAAGAAATAAAGTAAATTTGGTATCATATTAACGAAATTCATTTTCCTTAAAATTTTTAATAAAGGCATTCTCTTATCCAAATATTTATAAACAAACAGACTAGGTAGCTACCTGGAACCAGTTAGCTTTTCTCAAACCACATATTAAACATCTCTGATAGTTTCGATGATATCTATGAGCAAGCCAAACAATTTGTTAAAACAGTTGATGCGGGAACAGAAAACATTCCCAATAAAAATATTGATATTTTTAGGTATTTGAATATCGATTGATGCATAGTACCACTGTTCTTCAAGCGTTGGCTTTTTTGATTCAAACAAATTCAGTCCCTTTTTTGAACCCTCGTTTGAACTAAACAAATTCGACGATGTTCTGCAAAAAAAAAACTTTCAAAGATGAAACAAAATGTGAACTTAAATATTTATGTTCATTGGGGGAACTGAGGCCGCATGTAATTCACAATGAACTGTTGACTGAATTTTATGTCGCCCTTGTTCGTTGTTTCGCAAGCTCTTGACGCGGGATATTTCATATAAATGATGATGAAGATTAGATTAAGGGATATGGGGATGTTTTCACTGAAATGACCGCACAAGGAACAGCTAAATTAGGTTTCGAAAAGCAGTATCAGAAAGGGCAATACGAAAGGAAATAGGGGGTGTATACCAAAAAAAGGCAAATATTTACTGCAAAAATGTACCTTATGTTATGAATTGCTGCACAAGTCAAATTCCACACAAAAATGTTTTTTATTTCCGCGTAGCGGCTTTATTTTTAGTGTTAGGTAAATCTATTGCATAAAGTATTTTTACTCAAATTTTAATGTAAAATATTTTTCTTAACAATTTTTTTCTGTAACAGGAATTATTTAGTTGAAAAACATGTAAACTTTCAAATTATAAATAAAAAGTAACTTTTTTATATTTTTCTATCTACCGCCTTTATTTTTAGCTTTAGGTAAAAAGTTGCATTAAACTTTTTTATTTAAAATTTAACTTGGAACTATTTTTTGCAACATCAATAGTAGTAGAGAAAACTCGATTCTTTAAATTTCCTAAATCGGCCTCCATCTTGAAACCGGAAGCCAATTTGATATGACGCTGCTCGTAAAAATAGTCGTTTTAATTAGGGATTGCATTACCGGTTAACCGGTTAACCGGTTAACCGGTTATTAGGACAAAAAACACATGACGATAATTACCGGTTATTTTAATTTTTTTACCGGTTATTTCGGTAAATTCTGAACTTACGATATGTCACGTATTCAACGTTTCTATTTATGTCACTGACTAGTATTCACTAAATACAGAGTGACTGTCCCAACGCCGAGCACTTTTAACAATAAATAAATAATATTATAAAAAGTAAACTCCAAATACCAAGCCCTAAGAAATACAAGAGAGACATTGACAATATCTTACGACAGAAAATTGAATATGTCACTGCAGCAAATATCCGTGGAATACATTTAGAAGTATGTTATTACCAATTCTTATTAACTTATCGACCCACCAATATCGATTGAGGAAGGGCATCTTCAGCTGGTGGTATTCTATGCACAAATATCAGACGATTAACAGATATAGCTTTGAAAAACTAACCCTTCAACAGGCTATTTTTAAAAAATATTGTATTTTTAGATTAGGTATTCAGTAAATGCCCCATTTGAGTTTATGTTTATAATTTTTGTTATTTAAGTGGATATTTTTGTTATTTACAGAATAATTATTTATTTAAATTTATTTCATTTATATTTTTTCCTTTTGGTAAATTAACTCCTATATAAAAAAATCTGTTTGACAGTCACATTTTTGTCACTTTGATAAAAAAAGGTGCATCGCTTTTTATCACCGATAAAAATGTCTGTTTCTCAAAAGCAGAGTACACCAGTAGTCGCACGTCACTTTGAAATCTGTACTGTCAGCTATAATTTTTAAGTATTGTGGAAACTATACTGTAGGATATGAGTCGTTTTGGGAAAATTATAATTATTTTTAATAAATTATTGTTGTTGTTCGTTCACATTCATATTCTGTCGTTAATTTATCTTGCCCAAAAACACTCGAACTTTTCTTTTATGGATAAATTTCTTTTTAACTCAAAATTTTGCCAATCAGTAATTTTGCTCGAAAAACTGACATTTGACAAAATTGCTCGACCTCTGGTCTCGCGATTTTTTCATGTCAATTTTTCTTATAAAATCAATGATTGGCAAAATTATTTCGTTACAAAGAGAAATTTATCCGATACAAAAAGCTCTTGTGATTTTACTGTTGATAAAAAACCTTTTGTTTGTTCATTATATCATACGTATATAAAAATGTTTTTTGTTAAATTTAGATAATTTTGTACATGGAAAAAGACAATTGCCATTTTCGCCACCCTAATCATCCATTCTAAAAATTACCGGTAAATACCGGTTAACCGGTTATTTACATTTTTATTTACCGATTTACCGGTTATTAAAACTTCCGGTAAATTGCAATCCCTAGTTTTAATGACCGAAATCAGTATACCAATTTACATAACTGTTTCACTAATAGCCGTTTTGTTCTGGGTTGCCCCTCTACTAAATAGGACGAATAAGACAATTGGATGCGGTAAAATAGGACGTGTTACATTGGACGCGTTTATTAAAAATAATCATATTGCATAGCCTTGTCATTATTACAAAAAGTGGTTGCTGATTATGCGAACAGAAGTATTTTGGACTACCTGCGAGGAATTGCCCAACTGCAAGTGTTAATAAATTATATTTTATAATTTCTATGTTATTATATTTTGATAAGTTTTTGGATGATTATTTTCTTATGTTAACCATATTTTTAGAGTAACCTATTTTTCATGGTGAGTCTGTTTCTATATTGTATTTGTAATTACTATTGTTATTGAGGTTGGGTTAAGTTAGGTTAGAGTATGTATACATAAACGCGTCCAATGTTACACGTCCTACTTTATCGCATCCAATTGTCTTATGCGTCCAATGGGGAACTTGCCCATTTTTTTTTTATTTCATTAAAGTGTGTATTTAACAGGCCACACCGAATATCAGTTCTTAAATCGCAGTACTTACTTTGCAATAAATAATTAAAGTTGAAATCCTCCTCACTCCTCACGAAAAGCACTGTGACGTCACCGGGCGAAAACTGGTCTCGCGTGGTGTCCAACAGATGGCGTACTTTAGCCATTCACCCTAATTAAGAGATTGGTCGGCGGTTGGCTTTGAGACGTCCGCAAATTCGGTCATAAGTCTTTTGTTTTTTATGTTAGAGAAAAAAATTTAAAAAACTGTCGGAAAGCTAAATTACATAAGCTGTCTACAAATTTTTCGAAAAAAAAAAAGATAATTTTCGAGATATTCGAGGAAATGTAGGAAATTACACGTTTTCCTATAGAGGGTATGTAAATCTTAAAAAATAGAATTTTGTGTATCTAGGTGTGAAAGCGATACATTCCCGGACGACGATGTAATTGTTGGCCGAGGCGCTAGCCGAGGCCAACAAGCATCGAAGTCTGGGAATGTGGTTTCACACCGAAGTACACATACTATTTTTTCTGAAATCATAATAAATACTATTTTAAACGTATAAAAATCAAAAATATAAACATTTAAAAAAAAAATTTCTGAAATCACAATCAATACTATTTTAAACGTATAAAAATCAAAAATATTAACATATTAAAATATGTATAAAAAACCGTACGGGAATGTTGATCGTTGCTTGGCAACGGATCTTTTCCGGTCTGTTTTCTGATAGTTTCTTAGCAACGGACTAAAATACTGGAATTGTGAATTTTTCGCTCTAAAATCGCGCCGAAAATGTAAACATTCCCGACCGATTTCAGAAAAATAATTTTTCTCAGAAACCTTTGTTTCGAAGGGCCGAGATTAACGGAGTGTCAAAATAGTACATAATATTAAGTGAACATCGTAAATGAGATCGATTTGAGTTAATTACCGATTAATTACGGTGACAAAATGGAGAAATTTTATCGAAAAAAAAAAAAGTCCCAAATCTCGCCCCCTCTAATTCCTTAATTTTTGTCGGACTTCAAAAAATAAAAAAAAAGAGTTTTAGCAAATTTAATTAGGTTTAAATTAGCTAGAGTAGTGTTTTGGCGTAGGAGCAAAGATTAAAAAGTTGCCAACTGTAGAAGCTCAAAATTTGCGATTTTTTGTCGTACGTCATACGCGACATTTCTGTAGTTATCTCCAACGAAAAAAAAAATCAAAAGTCTGATGATAGCAAAAGATTCGTAGTGGAAAATACTCGTTTGACCTTATTTTTTATTTCGAGCTAACTCCCACCGTTTTGGAAATATCTGCGAAAAATAGTAAAAAACAGCTTACATTTCGGAGCCGAAAAAATTGCAAAAACATGCAATCTTGACACGTTCATATTTTTCGAAAAACACCATTGGGACGACCGTACGATGTCGCAACGTAAAGAGGAAGTCTTCCAGATAAACCTGATAGTCAACTGCGTGGCGAAATTCGAAAATTCGACTCGGCACGAAAGAATCAAAAGTAGCATTTTGTGACATTTCAGAATATTGAAGATGTTTTTCCAACGAATTTTAGGTTAGGTTGTGTCCACTGCTATAGTTGTTTCTGACAAATGAGCATGTGAAAGCAGAATCGGTGTCGCTTGACGCCGTCATCCGACTTTCACCCTCTGACGTCACGTTTCAGGAGTGGGTAAAATCCGGCAGATTTTAATCGCTTATATTTCTGGAGGATTTTTTTTTTAATTTTTTGTTAGCTGTGGGGTTTTTAATGTTGTTAGTTTACGATTCTGAGTATTTTAATTCAATTTTATTTTTTGGGAAAGTTCCCTATTGTCATATGCATGCCACCGGCACGGTAGCTCAATCGGTTAAGGCGTATTGAGTGGCGAATACGCTGATCGACTCGCTACCGCGCTCTGGGTTCGACCCCCAGCCCCGGTATTGGCAACACCGGTGGGTGTGGATGTATGTCTGCGTTTTTCCGAATGTGTAACCCCCTTCCGGACAGCCTTGGCTTTGGATTTGGGGGTTGT
This sequence comes from Rutpela maculata, assembly GCA_936432065.2. Lineage (NCBI taxonomy): Eukaryota > Metazoa > Arthropoda > Insecta > Coleoptera > Cerambycidae > Rutpela > Rutpela maculata. The sequence goes on from OW386286.2 coordinate 250,023,313, forward strand.
CTACTATCTGTGGTGTGTTTATGTTTATGTTTTTATGTTTTAATTGTCATATGCGTCTAATTGTCATATGCGTCCAATTTTCGCGTGTCCAATTCGCCGCGTCCAATTGACGTAGATCCAAAAAGATACACTAAACTTACCTGTCTGGAAAAGTATAAAAGGCAAGCTATGAGAAATATCATGTTTGAATTGTAAGTTTCTTCCCACTCACTAAAAACAATTTACCTGCTGCACTTATTGAACTTCAACCCTCTCAATTCCAAATCGTAGGCCCTACTAAAATATGCCAAAACGCCACTGGATTAAATAAGCAAGTATTCTGAAATCACGACCCTTTTTAACTGACTTCATAAAATTTTAAAAAGGAGGAGGTTCTCAATTCGACTCGTATGTTTTTTTTTCATATATTTGTTCAATTATTATTACTCTGGCGTAGCTTAAGCGCTTTCTGTCAAACCTGCTGCAAACTGTAGGCTATGGTCCGGCGGTGGTCCCACTCTAAGTTTATCAAGCTACATCTAGTGTAAGGTCAACAAAAAATGTAAACATTTTTTATATTACGAGTATCGAGCATATTCGAAGATTTGGCGGAGGCGCCGGTGATATCAATTAAAACTTTAGTTCTCGATTTATAATAATAATTTTTCACAAACAACAGGGCATTATTATAACTTCCTATCATGTCATATACCATTTCGTAACGAAAGAGAACCTTGCATGTAGGCGAATTAGCCGAAGGATATTTTCTAGGACAACAGTATGACCTTTTGAGACTTTTGGGACAATGGCGGAAACCGAAAAGTAAACGATTATTTTATATTATGTACTGTGGACTAAAAGTAGGTTATTATAAAGAACTAATGTGAGGTTCCGATGTATCATTTGTTTTTCCTCCAGGCAGGGACCTTGAAATATGTGAAGCTACTAGAAAGGTTGAAAAAAAATTTTTTCTTTAAATCGAACCGGGGTATTTGACAGTGAAAGTTGATCAAAATTATTTATCTTTGTTTTTTCATTCCTAACTCCTTTCTTAACTAATTTCAGTTATTATTTATCATATTCAGTGTGTTTTAATTAAAAAAAAAATAACAAAAACAATCTAGAAATATAATTTTATTTTTTTTACTTATTTTTATTTTACAATGTTGCGTTTTTTTCTGAAATTTGACGAACTGGAGGTTATTTTATTAGGTCAAATAATTGTTGTCTAGTGACCATCTTCGACGTCTTAACAGATTCTGAGAAGAAAGAATCATTTATATTGAACTACTAAAAATCGTAGAAAAGGGCATAGCCGGATAAGTAGGGTGAAACGGCCCCCGGCCCTATCTTCATTGAGAGAAGGAATATAGTTAGCAGTAAGTGAAGGGAACAATTTTGCAAAATATTAACGCAAAAGGGTGGCGCGTTTCACGGGGTGACAAGGGGGATGAAATCCAAAGGACCAATGTTTTGTGCCAAAACGCAGCGACCGAAAATTTTGGAAAAAATATATCTTGTATTAGAATGGATTCTCAGAAAAAATTATCGGTCTATTTGGGAAAGAACTAAGTGCGAGAAGACATCGGTATACTTTTCAAATATTTTTAAGGGTAACTTCCCCACATTCAAAATTTTTTATAGCGTCTACTTTCACCCCCATATAACATATTTCTTTCGCAGCGTGTCAGAATATTCCGTCATAGTGAAAAAAGATCACGTCCGTGGTCTTTCGAGACTAGTAATCTATGTAATGAAGGCAGAAAGAGTGTAAATATTTCGTGCAAAGACGAGATTACATTTTCGAGGGTGCTAAACACGATGGAAGTGGTGGGAGAAGTTTTTGACCGCCGCAACCTCAAACGGCCAAAAACCACCCCTTTTATGGATCTCTTTATGTTTTCATATATAAACGGGTCTGGGGAACGATTTATCGACGGGTTATACTTGAAATAAAATGGAAGGGGGTTATAGAGTAAGTGGAATCCAGACAGCAGGCCTAAGGGGTTGATTAAACCCTCCCGAGGCGAGGGGTGGAAAATCATTTTTTTTCAAATGATTCGGTTCAAATGCGTATCCCCCTGTTTTCGGGGTAGCTGATTATGGGAAAAATATTCATTTTTAGCCCCAACCCCTCATCATCCTTCAAACGGGCAGAAATCACCAGAAAGCATGCTATCCAAGATTTACGGTTTCTTTCGGCATATGATCGTTATTCCTGTGCATATCCCTTCATTTTTCACGGAAGAGAAGGTGGTAGCGACCTCGGGGGTTACTTCACCCCTTTCAAGGTGTATAAAATTCATTAATTATATTTTTATATTGATCAGCGCCTGCGAAAACGGGGGAAAGCGCATTGACGATCCAAAGTGTAATTATTGAATTTTACATTTTTGGAATGATTCAAGCAACCCCCGAGGTCGCTACCACTCTTCCGTGAAAGATAAAGAGATATGCAGAGGATAACGATCATGTGCGGAAAAACCTGTAAATCCTGTATAGCATGCTTTCTGGTGTGTGTGGGGTGGTTTCTGCTCATTTGAGGGATGAGGAGAGGTTGAAGCTGAAAAATGAATATTTTTCCCGTGATCGGCGACTCCGAACAGAATCATTTGAAAAAAAAATTATTCTACCCCTCTGGAGGGTAGTATGGTTTAATCAACCCCCTCGAACTGCTGTCTGGATTTCACTTACTCTATAACCCCCTTTCATGTTATTTCAAGTATAACCAGTCGATAAATCACTCCACAGACCCATTTATATATGAAAACATAAAAGAATCCATAAAAGGGGTGGTTTTTGGCCACTTCAGGGGGTTGCGGCAGTCAAAAACTTCTCCCACCACTTCCATCGTGTTCAGCACCTTCGAAAACGAGAGGAAAAGGTAATCTCGTCTTTGCACGAAATATTTATACTCGTTCAGCCTTCATTACGCATATAACGTGATTTTTTTTCACTATGATGTAATGTTCCGACCACGTTGCGAAAAAAATATGTTATATGGGGGTGAAAGTAGACGCTACAAAAAAATTTGTGGTGCAACGAGGAGAAGTTACCCTTAAAAATATTTGAAAAGTATACCGATTTCTTTTCCCCATACTTCTCTCCCAAATTGACCGACAATTTTTTCTGAGAATCCTCTCCAATACTTGTCCAACATATATTTTCGCCAAAATTTTCGGTTGCTGCATTTTGGCACAAAAAATTGTTCCTTTGGATTTCATCCCCCTCGTCACCCTGTGATTCGCGCCACCCTTTTGCTTTAATATTTTGCAAAATTGTTCCCTTCACTCATTGCTAACTGTACTCCTTCTCTCAATGAAGATAGGGCCGGGTGCCGTTTCACCCTACTTATCCCTGCTATGCCCTTTGATATTTCGGACCTATTTTACAAAAAAAATATTAAAAAGTAATTGATATGTTTTGAGATTTTTTTTTCTTTTGGAGACAGTTCTGGATAGATCTTATTTCAAAAACAAATCAAAATTGTGCCTAGGAAAGCTTTGGAAGTTAGTTAAAGACCTTCCAGTTTCTAACAAAACTTTATAGAAATTTTTATTTTTAATCAACCTGTGCTTAAGTTAATAATAAAGTAATTAAAGCATTTACTGATTTAAGAAAACAAATTTTTAAACAGTACATACCTTTTGTATTAGAATCCAGAACAGAAAATTCTACAATCGCACACAAAATTGTCTAAAATTTTCAATTAAAGTTCTTTTACACGAAAGTGTGGCAGTCAACAAAATGGGAAGCATATGCGACAGCGAAGTTCCGATTGGGCTCTAGACAACCTGCTCGTCCATGTTTTGTTTTGTGCTCGATAAATGACGTCATACTTTATGTACTTCACCAACATGTGGTATTTACCGAGTGAAATCAAGTTTTAGGTTTTCGACTTTTGATCAACTTTCACCGTCAAATACCCCTATGCGCCTTCAAAAAATATCTCTAAAAAGTAAATTTCACTCAGTTTTACAAATACCTGTCTACCTATTAGAGGAAAGAAGCAAGAAACTGTACCTTCTTACCAAATATCAATTTGAAGTCGGTGCAAAGCGTATTTTTGAAATTAGTTATTTGTTTTGCACCGATTTCAAATTGATTTTTGGTAATAAGGTACAGTATCTTGCTACTCTCCACTAATAGGTAGACAGGTATTCATAAAACTGAGTGATATTTTATTTCTGACTTTTTAAAGAAACTTTTTGAAGACGATTCGATTTTTTTATTTTATTTAATTTCAGTGGACTAATATCAGATTTTCAACCAAAAGAAGGAACTACGGTATATCGTTTCCCTCCGACTACTAATCCCATTGTGTTAAAGGACAACGAATTCGGAGAAATGCTCGCACAGATAGAAATTCTGCTGACAACAGGCAAACTTAGAATTCACCAATTTGCTTCCCAAATTATCTTAACGAGTATTCTACATTTATTATTAGATATCTCTGGAAATTAAGTGACGCATGAAGCACATTAGACGATAGAAACTTCATTAATCATAATCGCTTAAGTGATTAGGAATAATAATAATTGTTCCCGCTAATTTAGGATACTGCATTTTTCCCGGTAAATAGTGGAGGAGCATGTCATTGCAATTTTAATGGTCTTAATTATAGGGTCCTTGCAATCACAAAAATGCATAAAACCTTTCTTTTAGCTATAAGAATAAGCTGTACAATAAGTATTTGAATATTATAATCTGTTCATAAACAACAAAGATAAAGTCTGTTCGCTGATAGAATCCCGGTCGTATCATGTAAGGAATATCATCCAGAGCTCTATCCTTCCTTGTCTTTATTGTGTCTCTGTAAAATTATATATTTACATATAACATACCGTCTACTGATAAAATAAATATAGAATGCTACCCACGAGCAGGGATTCCTTTGTGGGTCTACTTATGTTTATTTGTCGTTTTCTGTATACATGTCTTATTGTATTTCTTCTCGTAAATTTAAGGATATTAACTTTAAATGTTATGTATTTGTAACTGTTATATGAGATGAATAAACATTATTATTATTATTATTATTATTATTAAATATTGTTTGTAACCTAATCTGTAACGTAAGTTTTAATCTTTGTTGTCAAGTTATGACCGACCGACGTGTGGCATTTCTATTGTTCGACAGCAAACCAATTTGCGTAACGCGTGTCGTCGTCGAATGCGGTTGGCGATTTCGGAGGCGGGTCGATTTTCTCGGAAGTCGAGTATAGCAGGTATAGTGCACTTATTTCAATTAGTGCCTAAGAGCGCAATTTTAGTCTTGTTCTATTGTTAAAATAGTAAACATGCATCCTGGTGAATTTTTAAATCCGCAATCACAGCAGTTAGTTTTGAATTTGTTGGAATATTTTCAAAGGGAAAATGAAAATGGTGCACTTTTATTGTTAATAAAAGCTGTTCAAATGCGAGTGGGTGAGGCTTTAAAAATCGATAAAAAGACTGTAAGAAAAATACCTAAAAACGACAAAGAAAATGTAGAACCTCAAGCTTCGGTTGAACGGAAACGTAAAAAGTCCAAAATAAAGTTACACGATGCTGTAAAATATGAAATGAAAAATGTTATTTACGATATGGTGTCTGATCATAAACATATTACTTTCGCTATCCTTTTGAAAGAGCTAGAATCTAGTGCAATAGTTGATATTGGACGTACCAGTTTATATAAAGTGATTAAAAAATTAGATTTTCCTTTAAAAAAGATAATAATAGAAACGTACTGTGTGAAAAACAACAAATTTATCTAAAACTGCTAGAATTTTCACGCAAATACGTAAAAAATTTGAAAGTAATGACCTTAAAGAGGTTCTTAGACGAGACTTGCATCTTTAGCGGAGGGGGATTAAAACGTGCTTGGCAAGATGATTCCAGTAAATCGAAAAGACGTCGTACAGCTACAGAAGGTAAAAGATTTATAGTTGTACATGCAGGATCTATTCATGGCTTTGCTGAAGATGCGAGTTTAGTTTTCTCCACCAAGAATAAGTCAGCAGATTACCATGACAACACGAACTCTGAAAATTTTGAAAAATCGATAAATATATGAATCGAAACCTCTGACTTATTCCAGTTCTGACAACCACTGAGCGGAAGTTAAGACGAGGATGGTGGGGGGACGGGCCGAGAACCGAGACACTTGGGTAATTATCTTAGGTCGCGTCGCGTGTGTGTGTAACCTTCAGGTCAGCTATTCTTTTAATTCTCTTTTATTGTATTAAAGGAATGTAACGTCGGTGGATCAGCTAACCTGAGAGCAAGTAAAATTTCCTAATTTACAATTTGATTGATTTATTTCCTTTTCGGATGAATTCAGATTTAATATTTGCTTACTGGGCTTGGTGTTGGTAATTGCGGCGTTCGCCATATTTGCAAACCACATGCCTGTTCAAGTGGGAATAAAGAGGGTTTTGTAGCCATGCTGGTTTATGCCCCGACGTTGTTTCAATTATCTTTATCTAGCAGAAATTTGTTGTCTTTGGGAGAGCTCACCTGTTGAAGTTACACACACTTCGATAATATTCGATTTTTATGATTAACTTCCTTACCTTAAATAATATCTGTTGAAGTTACACACCCTTCGATAATATTCGATTTTTATGATTAACTTCCTTACCTTAAATAATATTTGTTGAAGTTACACACACTTCGATAATATTCGATTTTTAATTATTAAATTCCTTACCTTAAATTATATTTGTTGATTACCTAAAAATTTACTAAAAATTCATTACCTTAAGTAATACCTGTCTCTTAATTACATAAACGTCGTTTAAATTCGATTTATTATGTTAGATTCCTTATTTTGACTAATCATTGTCGGTCACATAAAGTTTGATAACATTTGATCTACATACTATATTATGTGCCTTATTTCAAATAGTCTCGAGTAAAACAGATTAAAAATTTTGTTCTGGATTGATAGTTCAGGAATGAAACTATTTGATTATATTTTTTATCTCATTTTCTCTTTTCCTTTTATAGAGAAAATTACGTTATTGTGCGTAGCGGGAAGTAAAAATAAAGATATTCATTTACTTAATTTTTTATTATCTTTTGTCTAATTTAGATTAAGCTCATACGGAATTATTTTTCTCTAATTATAATTTTTTTGAGTTATATATGTATTTGGAGCATCCCCATTCTGGGCTTGCTAGATAAATTTATTTTATTCACCAAAAAGGGTTTTGGAGTAATTTCCGCGATATATATATATTTTACCGTTCGGCTAGTAACCTCAGATTTTGCATATCTTTATATTTTTTATTATTGTATCTGGTTTTGACTGGTATGTTTGTTGTTTATATGATCGAGGGATAGACCCCGAAGACGGTTCTGGAAGACAAGGCCGAAAATAAGATTATCGACACCAGCAGCCCGATACTGATGTCCGCCATCTTGGAAATCAGAGGATCTCTCGTCAATTGGGAACCAGGTCAGCCTGAGCTCAGGACCAACAAGTTCTACATCGAACCCATTATCAGGATCAACAATTCCTGTGTCGAACAATTATTATTCAGGACCACCTGGACGATCAATACATCCTCCCCCGGACTACAATGCAGTAGAAAGGTATCCTATTCTGTCTGTGTGTCGATTTAACCATCACTGAACCTACCAGGTCTTTGAAACGGAGAATACCAGTCAAGTATTAATTATTTTGTGAATGTAAATTCGGTGTGCCGGCGAGTTTTGCATTCAATTTGTATATTCAATTTTTGCATTCGACTCTAATTGAAATTTATTTTAATCTTTTATTAGACTATTAATCTTCAGTTAATAGATCAATTTTAATTATATAATTTTCATCATTCAAATTCATGTCAAATATCATTTTTTGTTCATTTTTTTTATTAAACTAGTTTTGTATATATTTTATTAATATTTTCACGCTTCTGTTAATAAATAATTTTGTAAATTTTTTTTGTTTTATTTTTCTGAGTTTTTCTGGGAGAATTTGAAACTTTAAACTGAAGAGGTCAATTCAGTCAAACATTGAGTTCAGTACTCTAAAAAATTTATTGTTAATAATTTTTATTAGCAGCTGGCGCCCATAATATCTTATTTTATCTTATCTTATCTTATCTTATTGTATTGAAAACAGACTATAAGTCAACCTAATTTTTTTTGTTTTATTTTTCTGAGTTTTTCTGGGAGAATTTGAAACTTTAAACTGAAGAGGTCAATTCAGTCAAACATTGAGTTCAGTACTCTAAAAAATTTATTGTTAATAATTTTTATTAGCAGCTGGCGCCCATAATATCTTATTTTATCTTATCTTATCTTATCTTATTGTATTGAAAACAGACTATAAGTCAACCTGACTAATTTTTAATTTTTCAAGCTCACTGAAATCTAAATAAATTAATTTAACAAATACACACAACTGTGGATCTGCAGCTATTTGTAAATTTAACATCGGCCTTATTCACCACCCCTCCGGAACCACTAAACAGCCGATAGGCAACAAAAAAAACTTATAAAATACTAGCTGAGATTCTATGAATCAAATTTGGATAGTTAGCATTATAATGCTTATAATTCAATTTCCTTTAAATAAATTTAATTAAAAAAAATCAAGTAAAATACAAAACAAAGTGACGCCCCTGTGCATTTGAAACATCAACGAGCCTACGGCATCTTAGTTCAGACGTTCGTGACGTCACACCGGGACTCTATCAGCGAACAGACTTTATTAAGAATTTCACTATACTGAACATTACCCATTTTGATTCTTCTGCTTCTTCTTTTTCCTATTCCCAACGTCCTGTCAGATGTCTTCTGATCTTTGACATTGATTTACGCATTAAAAAACCACTTTTTTTAACCTATTTTGGGGTTTTAACTCCCACCCTACAATATGACAAAGCGGTCATTGGAACGATTCGGAACCTTTTTGAACTGTTAACAACATTGAATGCAGGATCTAGATACCAATTTGTAGTTTTGCATTATTTTTTCAATCTCCTAACCTAACGTTACTTACTTATAATCAGTGCTTGCACTTTCAGAGAAAATCAGAGGATGAATTCGGCCTAAAGTCCTTCATTTTCAAGTAATTTTTCGTATTCCAATCATTTTCTCCAATTGTGGAAGTGTTAATTCATCTAAAAATAGTAATCGAAATTGACACCTGCAAGTATTGCGATTATTTTCAACTTTAGTGTATGTTTACGTATCATTTATTACGGCACGGCAGATAAAAGAGATTATTCGTAAGCGTACTCCGTGTAGCAACAATTACACAGTACAGTACAAAGCTTTTTATCAAAGATAATTTTCAAATTACTTTGAGTGGATAAATATTTTGATTGTGATAAATATTTATCAATTATTTAATTTATATAATACATTTATAATACACTCATTACATTATTTTTATTTGACGCCATATCCTTAAGCACGATCGCAGTGGTTTCCCCATACGACAAAAATAAAAAAGCTATATATATATATATATATATATTTTTTAATGATAGGGCTTTGTAATAGTATATATATTTTGTCATTATTGACTTTTTGTAGTTGGTAGTGGGCATATTAGAGTGCTAATTACGTGTTATCGATGAGTCTCTGTACCCACCTTTTTTGCCGTGACATAATCTATTTCGGGAATATAGTTAACAGTTGTGATGTTTGTGAAATACAAAAATACAGTTTTTTCATTATAATGAGCTCACAGTGAGATGAGGTTCACAAACAGTTTAGAAGAAGACAGACAAAGTGGGGTAATTTGTTTCTCTTCAGATGATAGCCCAGACGACAGAAAACATTTTATGACGAAACCCACAAAAACTTGCAAACTGAATATATTTTTTTAATGAGTTCGTGAAATTGTATAGAATAATATCCTGAAAAGTTTATATTCCGCTCGGATGCAGAACATTAAAAAAAAGTGAACAATAGTATATTATATTACTAGGAGTAGAACGCACTCTTTTTTTGTGTTGATCCCAGGATTTGCGGCTGAGGCGAAGCCGAAGCCGCAAACTGGGCGAAACACAAAAAAATGCGTTCTACTCCGTGTAATATATACTATTTTTTCTTCAAGCGTATTAAAATGCAAAAATTCATTTATTTATCATAAATGTACAAATATTCAAACTACAGTCTTACATGTTGACACAATATGACAAGTGGCTAGTGGATAGCGCGCCACCGGTGGCTTTCGGTATTAACATTATGTTACTAGTAAAACAATACCCACTACGGCGGCGCTTTCGGAACTAACATTATGTTACTAGTAAAACAATGTCCACTACGGTGGCGTTCGGTACTAACATTTTGTTACTAGTAAAACAATGTCCTACTTCTACTTCTGTTTTTGGTGACATAATTTAAACATTTTAATACGCTTGAAGAAAAAATTTTTTTTTCATTCATTTTTAAAAATTTTGAAATTAAGTCAGGGTAGGAAAAAATAAAAAATACAGATGAATAGACCACGTGTTTCTGAACAAAAAATATCGTAATAAAATTTATCGCTAAAGCCACGGCATTCCTGGAAAAAAATAGTGAAGTAAGTTTGTCACTCTGCGCGACCTACGCACGGTTAAATGCATACTATGGAATCTTTAAAAATTCTTAGCTGTTCTATCGAGTAAAATAAAGTTTTTCTCTCTTTCTGATTACACATTTTTAACATTTTTCTTAGTGAATAGGAGGATAAATAGTGAGTCTGAAGGGAAAATATATAATTATGAACGCATGCACAGACACCACACATAACCGCTGAATCGCTCGCATGAACTTTTACGTGCCTTTACTGTATTGTATTTATTACAAGTACACCCATTCACATTTCAGCTATATACAATGGATTCCTTATACATTTGTTAATGTATTGGAAAAGTTCCAGAATTTATATTCAAAATAATCAAAGATATTTTCATAGTTATAAGGATCAGATCGTGAAAATCGCAATTTCTTATCATGATCTGATTAATCATATTTTCGAAAAAATGCATACAAGTAAACGAATTTGTGTTTGAACATTCGAATAGTACACATTTTTTCCGAAATAGTGATATTTTATTTTTTCCAATGGGTCAATTTTTCGGCAAGTTACAGCCTCCAATATATATATATTTATCAAGAAAATCATCAAGCAAGGAAATTAAAATGATTTGAGATGTACTTTTTTTGAATCCACGTTTATACAATACAACTTAATAAACCATAATAGTCATGAAGTGTACATACTTTTTAACAGTTCTCAATGAAGAAAGAATTTTTTTGAAGGGCTTTTATTTTTTCCATATTTTTTATTGCAACGATTAAGTTCGGGCGTGATAATAGATACAGGGTGATTCTTTTAAGGCGGCCATTAGAATATTTCCCACTTGCAGATGAGACATCCATTTGAGATTTGGTACCCTACAATAGTCGACCATTGCGAGTCCGAAAATAATAATTTCAAAATGGCGGCACTTCCGGAAATACCGGGAGTCGATACCAACTTGCTTATTGTAAATGGAACACCCTATATATTTTCGACTTTTCGAAATGATCATAAAATTCTGAGTCAAAACATGTAGCACACCCTATACCTAAACCGAGCAGATTCGGAGATATTTGACATTTTATAAAAAATTTGACAAGAACCGTTATAACTTTCTTCGTGTAGGAGATCCTTATTTGCTCTTTGGTACGTAGAAAGAACACAAGATGAGCTACTCTCTACCAAAAATTGATTCCAAAATAGTATACCAAGTGCTTTATTTTTCACGTTACATTTTGTCAAATTCAAACCTTAAAAACTTTTTTATTTCAAATGGAACACCCTGTATTTTTTTACACCAAATTATGTTAAATTAAATTCCATTTTTTCTAGTATAAGCATTGTAGGGGTTCAAGTTACAACTTTTCGAAATATTGACGATTTTCTTAAATGTACAAGAATTTTTAGTAAAAATTGCCATCAACTTACCCATGATTAGAAACAATCATTAATGTCAGTCATTTTCTTTTGTTAAAAAATGCCAAAAATGCCAGCACGTTTAAATTACACTCACGAAGACTTTTAGATTTGTTTATTATTTATGGAGAATGTGATAACGTAATATTACCAAGAATATGTAACACATTTGCTACTCTTTATTGTCCAATTGTTTCATAAGCTTCTACGTTTTTTTGGATAAATTATAATTTTTAACAAAAACTTGCGAATAATTTAAAAAGTACATGTTTACAAGTCCACCTCAAATTTAATTCTACATCGATTGCCATAATAAAATTTGGCACATGCCATTTGACAGAGCCAAATATTCTAAAATTATCCAATATGCGTTTTACAGTGCATGGTGGATGGTTTCTGTTCTTGTGGGTATCGAGTAGCAAATGTGTTACATGTTCTTGGTATTACTTTATCACATTCTCCATAAATAATAAACAAACCTAAAAGTCTTCGTGGGTGTAATTTAAACGTGCTGGTCTTTTAACATAAAAGAATGACTGACATTAATGATTGTTTCTAATCATGGGTAAGTTGATGGCAATTTTTATTAAAAATTTTTGCACATTTAAGAAAATCGCCAATATTTCGAAAAGTTGTAACTTTAACCCCTACAATGCTTGTACTAGAAAAAGGGAAATTTAATTTAGCATAATTTCATGTAAAAAAAATACACGGTGTTCCATTTGAAATAAAAAAGTTTTTGAGGCTTGACTTTGACAAAATGTGACGTGAAAAATAAAACACTTGGTATACTATTTTGGAATCTCTTTCTTTGTAGAAAGTAGCTCATCTTGTGTTCTTTCTACGTACCAAAGGACAAATAAGGATTTCCTACAGGAAGAAAGTTATAACGGTTCTTGTTTATCAAATTTTTTATAAAATGTCAAATATCTCCGAAACTGCTCGGTTTAGGTATAGAGTGCGCTACATGCTTTGACTCAGAATTTTATGACCATTTTGAAAAGTCGAAAATATATAGGGTGTTCCATTTAAAATAAGCAAGTAAGCAAGTTGGTATTGACTTCCGGTATTTCCGGAAGTGCCACCATTTTGAAATTATTATTTTCGGACTCGCAATGGTCGACTATGGTAAGGTACTAAATCTCAAATGTCTATCTCATTTGCAAGTGGGAAATATTCTAATGGCCGTCTTAAAAGAATCACCCTGTATATATAAGTATATTTTTCCCACCCATCCTTTCCTTGTATTGTTTAAAACAAGAAAGTATCAGAAAGCTACAATTTCCATCTTTTAAATGAACCAGTGCGTCGGTGTCACAGTCATGCGTATTCAAGCGCAGGTATCTGGCTCTGAGTTATAACGTTACACTTGATTATTTTTTTCCGGGAAAATCGTGGCTTTAGCGATAAATTTTGCTACGACATTTTTTGTTCATTAATACGTGATCTATCCATCTGTATTTTTATTTTTTCCTAGCTTGACTTAATTTCAAAATTTTGAAAAAATGGATGAAAGAAATTTTTTTTTACTTTTTTTTTTATTCTGCATCCGAGCGAAATGTAAACTTTTTTGGATATGACTGCTTTATATTATTTCGAATAAGCGAAATGTGTAGGAGTGAGACAGAGATAGATTGTTAATGCACATTTTAGTATCTATGGGGTTCAGTGCTCGTTAGAAACATCACATTCTTAAATAGGATCTTAATGATGGCAACACTATCGATTTTGACTATGTCAGCTCAATAAAAAAGGCTCTTAACCATTATTAAGGTACATTAAAATTAATAATGAATTTTTAGTAGTAAGAAATTTTATCGTTTCATTTTATGACATAGTTTGCTATACCACTAACCATAAAATTACCTTCATAATTATTATCAGTTAAATATATAATAACGCTTGAACTTGTTTATGTTTGAAGAATAGGAAATAAGAAAAAATAGTTCAAATTTGCTTCATTTGCAGAAAGACCTCGGCTGATAGCCATTTGATTTTACCTATAAAGAAAGTTTTATTGTTTTCATGTTCCTTTAAAAATATTTGCTTGCGCTAATAACAATAGCGAAAAAAGTGGAAGGTGGTAAAATATCGAGACACCTACCACAATATGTGTTAATAACGCTACCAGTTGAACTGAAATAAATGAACAAAATGAAGCAATGATGCGATAGTTGTTTGAAAATTCAATTTTGCCAACAGTATTTTCCACACATTCTTTTATTTACATATTCATTAGCAATACTTTCTTACTTCATTAGAATATTATTACTGTTTCTTTTCTATTTTTGTCTTTATATTCACTTCATGATTTCAACCTATGCAAATAATTTTCCTTTATGTAACAAATGTATATTACTACCAAATATTTAAAAAATAAATATTATAATAGCGGTCAACAAAGAAGTTGTAAAATGAAAAACATTCCGTGAATTATTGACCTACATCTAAATGTTTCTGATCTGTTCCAAGGTCCTTGAACATGTCTTTAGATAAGAAATTCCTTTTGAATCCCACTGTTACAATACCTAATGCTATACAAATCAATTCAATTGTAGGAAATGGGGTGGATCTAAAAATATAAATTTTAGAAGACACATGGAAAACTGTTCTTAAAGTCAACTTGGAAAAGAAATATTTATTTGTTGTAGTAGCAGATGTCGACAAAATTTATTAGTAATACATCTTTCATAGGCCAGTTGGTTAATAGGGCACAAGAAGCTATAGGAATACTTAAAGATTCGGATAAAAAACAAATAAAAAAGAATAGTCAATATAACAATATAATTCAGTAATTACGTTTTTAAATTCCGAAAAAACAGTTTAAAAACAATGTTTAAATTTTTTTTAATAAAAATTGAGTTTAATAAAATTATAGTGTATAGATACATAGATTTCAGAATAGGAATAATTAAACAGTTTTCTTTTTATTATAACTATAGTAGGCCCAAAAAGGTTTTGTTATAAAACTTCTTTGAGTAGGCCCAAATAGTTTGACATTTACATGTGTTGTTCCCATATACGTTAGTCTTGGTGTATTTAAGTCTTAATTTAATCTACAATTAATCAGTCCTAATATATTTTCATTTCATTTATTTTTTTTTTATTTAACGACGACCTATTTCCGTTACCAAGGCCTATTATCGACGTCAGGTGACGAGCTACCCCGAACCTGGAAATTTTGCAGAACCACTTCTCTGTCGAGGAGTAGGAATCTTTGACTTGCCTAGTATTTAATAGACAAGAGACCAACTGCTTTACGTCCTCTCCGAATATTGGTATATCCATTATGCAAACCTCGCCATAAATTGCATAACTTGTACGTATACGTTGATATACAAGCCGTCAGAAGGTGGGACGAGATTGTTGTGTTTCTTCTGGTCATCCATCTAAGTACTAACCACGATGACCGTTGCTTAACTGGATGTATCGGACCTAATGATTTTAAAAATGAAGAATAGGCTGATATTATTTATTTTTTGTGGCTATAATGGTACGGAAGTTGCAAAGAAATCCCATAGGCAATAAGTAAAACTGCTTGAAAACAGTCACAATGTTAATAGATTGCAATTATGCCAATAAATTATTCATTACCTTCTCACTACATGTCGAACTATATTTACAGACAAAGTTTTACTTACCCGGGATGGCATATTTAACTCACCACTCTCATATCATGAGGAAAGCTCATTATCAATACAAATTGTTAATAAATGTTTGGTTAGAGAATATTATTTAGGTATTAAGCAAATCACCACTTCCATACTTTTTTTTATTTTTTATGAAATAACCTACTTTCTGCGTATTGTTGCCCTAATCTGAGCATGCTAATATACTAGTCTGGTAAATAATTTAAATACTCATTATTGGAGAACCAATCAAAACAACTACTTTTCTAGCTAATACTGAAGAAGTATTGAATTACATTATGGGGTTCCTAGCATTTTAGAGCAAGAAATATGATGAAAATACTTAAATCATTTATTTAAATTCAGTCATTCACACTTTTTATTTAATATGAAATTATCTACTTTCCGTATATTGGTACCTTAATCTGGTCATGCTAATACACTACTTAAGAAAATACTTTAAAATACTCATCATTGGAGAACCAATCAAAATAACTAATCTTCTAGCTATTGACGAAGTATTGAATTACATAATAGAATTCCTAGCATTTTAAGGTAAAAAAATATATAACAATCTGAGAATAAAGCAATAAATACTCAAGATCAAAAGTTATTACAAAATGTAATGATGTATAAGTTGCAGTACATGAATAGTTGATGAAAATAATAAATTCACCGATATTTTGTAATCGCAAATCGAAGCACAATAAATACAAAAAAATGTACACATTGCACACCACTTGATGATGGACGTACTGAGGATAATCCTGGATAACGCTAACAGTTTTTCTAAGCGTGAGTTGAACTTGAATAGCTCCAAAAGACCCTACATAACTAGGTTAGATTGAACTGGAATACACTACTCGTTAGACTCAAAATTGACTAACTTTGACTGGACTATAGTTGCATATATCTTGCATCGCAAGTTAACTTAACCATTACTGACTTAACATTTAGTATTAAGATTCCAAACTGGTTGCAATTTATTTGGACCCATCTTGTTACAATAAACACATTAATATTGAATAACTACTCGTTTCCAAAATAAATGTAAGTTGCTACAATTTTAATTTCCAAAATTAATGGATTTCCCATAATCCTGATTACAAAGAATAATCTAGCAATTCATTTAAATAAATTGTGTTTAAAGTACGACATTTAAAATTGGACACCAAGAATAATATCGACAGCAAAACTTTTCGTTAGGAAAGGAAGAAAAACACTAATTAGCAGTTGGTTCTGACACAAAGGTTATCACATCAAATAAATTAAATCAGTTTGCACATTTGAAAAAGATGACTTAAAGTCGCTAAATATCGAGGAGAGGAATAAATTAAATAAATGTGATTACCTTTTTCTTGTACGTTACACTACGTAAATTCAGATCATTGTAAAATTGACACGATATGTGTCTATCGATTAACTTAAATTTGAGTATGATTTAATTATGCTGCTGCAGAAATGGAAATGATTTCCAGTCTACAGAGCTGACAAGAAGTAAGCTCTAAACCCTTCTCTAATTTCTGCGCGAACCATCATATCTTAACTAAAACAGAAAGGAAACCGAGTATATATGGTGCAGACAACCCTATATACTACTATCTGTAAAATATGTCATATAAACCTTTATCTACAATTTGCAACAAGTCGATTTATTAATACGACTTCACGTAAAGCGATGTTCCCTAGCGTTCGTTATATGATAAACAATATGGTAAATACAATGTGCAGTGTGTACCAAAATAAAGTGTGTTTTATTAGATTTTAAGTAAAATTGCATAAAAATCTAAGTGAAATGCAACACTTAATATAAAATACCTACATCTATTTTGCTTCCTAAACACAATAGTCGGAGAGCAGCCAATCTGTAGGAAGCATTTTAAAAGTAGTCTATACAACTCGCGAACACCCACCTAAAAAACAGATGATATTATGTAAAATGACCTTCTGGATTTGATTTTTGAGTTCGCCCATTAATTTGAGATTGCCAAATCGGTCAATTCGCAAATTTTTTGAAAAATTTTAAAATTATGTGTTAATTTTTGTTTTGCACATAACACATCATATCTTTTTTATTTTAATTCCGATTTTGACCAATATTTTACACATTATCCCTCCAATATTCTTGGACAGGCTGACGGCAAAGAATATAGTGTAACTAATAATATAGTGCCTAAAAAAAATATAATTACCCTCTATTGTCGCGGTTTTTTAAAATTTGCGTTGAAAAATACCCGATCTAGGTAACTTTTTTATTTTTAAAGAGAGAGTTATAGTATAAACGAGAAAAATGTTCCATATACTTTAAACAAACTTTTTTATAAAGAGATTTTTTGGAAATTCGGCTCATGTAACGAGATGACGCTGTTGGAAGCGGCCGCGCAACTCGTCCGCATTAATTTAAAGCATAACTTCTGTTAACGTCGCCCATCTGTGGTGTCGTTTAAGCGATCAAGTGAGTCTACGGATTATTTAGTTTCTATTTGCAATTAAATGTTATGCAATTATGTAGATAATTTCGAAACATACACATTAAAAAATATATTTTCATTAATTATAACAGCAAGTGGGTACTAAAGATTACATTTTCCTTCGCATAAACAACTTATGTTACATTGCGCGTTTGCTTTGCTACACTTGCAGCTTGTAGTACAGTTATATAATTTACATTTACAGAATGGAGTTAACTTAATAAAATTGGGTTTTGGGCTTTTTGAAATCATCTTTGGAAATAAGATTTCCTCCTTTAGGTACCATCCAAAATCTAAAACATTTGGAATTCTGGGCTTAATTTGGTAGGCTGTCTTGTAAATAGCACATTGCAGAAATACCCTTTTTACTTGTATTCTCTGGACTAGGATTTACAATATCTGATTTTCTTTTATAAGCAGTTCGGGTATACGATCTTCTACATTGTGCATGGTAAACTGGATTTAGTGATAAAAATAAATTTTTCTGTTCTAAATATTGTTTTAGAGCCACAGAAATATCATCGGATTTTGCATTTGATCGGTACATTTCTAAAGCCGTAAATATCGCTCGCAGACAAAAAAATTTCATACCATTGTGTTAGTGAACGAATTCTGAACAACTTTCAAAATGTCCGTCTGTCTGTCCGTCCGTCACGTTTCTTGTAAGCACGATAACTGAAGAAAGAAAATTCCGATTGTACTGAAATTTGGACAGTAAATTAGTGTTAGCTAGAAGAAGAACCCTATTAGAACAAAATCGATCGATAAATAAAAATGTTATTACTTAATGATTTAAATTTGATAAATTAACTCCTATATAAAAAAGTCTATTTGACAGTCACATTTTGTCACTTTGATAGCGATAAAAAAGGTGCATCGTTTCTTATCACGATAAAAATGCCTGTTCCTCAAAAGCAGAGTATATCTAGTAGTCGCACGTCATTTTAAAATCTGTAGTGTCGGCTATAATTTTTAAGTATTGTGGAAATTATACTGTACGATATGAGTCGTTTTGAGAAAATTATAATTATTTTTAATTGTTATTCGTTCACATATTCTGTCGTTAATTTATCTTGCCAAAAATCACTCGAGCTTTTCTTTTATGGATAAATTTCTTTTTAACTCAATATTTTGCTCGAAAAACTGACATTTGACAAAATCGCTCGATCTTCGGTCTCGCGATTTTTTCATGTCAGTTTTTCTCATAAAATCACTGATTGGCAAAATTATTTCGTTACAAAGAGAAATTTATCCGATAAAAAAAAACTCTTGTGATTTTACTGTTGAAAAAATTTTTTTTTAATTTTTATGTTTTTGTAATTGTATAGAAATCTGGTGAAATATTTCATTTTACTATTTCTAATTATTTATATATTTTACAAATATACATTTCATAATGTAATATACAACCGTGAAAATATATCTTATAATGTAAAAATTTACATTCTTCTACGTGTAAGGTGGTGGTGTAGTTCTTTTGACTCGTAATCGAAACCCAAATGGGGTTTGGTATAGTTTTTTTACCAAGTCATTTACCAACTAAGATCGTACTATAAAATTAAAAATGTCTAAAAGTAACATTATTTACAAAAAACTGCGAAAAGTATCCTATTGAATGTATAACAATTATATAAAAATCCAGTTAACAGGCGAAGAGTACGTTTTTAGCTTGTTTCCTTTGATTTCCTATCCGAGTAATTATAATTTATTATGCGAAACTATGTGTTTATAACGCACTAAATATAAGGACTGAGACAAAATGCACTTTCAACTTAACATAAATGGATACTGGAAAATAATAATCACCCGGCACGTGTCTGCGTTTAGCTCTAGATGCGATTGCGGCCGATTCATAGTAGCGCGCATTCGTTCGGACGCTAAACCAATCAAGGAATATTTCGATAAGGGAGCAAAATTTCAAAAAAAACTTCTTATAAAAGATTTTATTTAGTTCATTCGGAACATTTTCTTCGGTTATAGTAGGCACCTAACTTTAAAAATAAAAAAGATACCTCGATCGGACATTTTACTCTGCAAATTTTAAAGATTTTGCGTCAAAGAAAAGTTGTTATTTTTTTTTTGCCAACTAATTATTTTTTAGGTAAAGTTTTTTACTTTCAACATATCAAAGAATAGTTAGAGAGTATTATGTAAAAAAATTTAAAAATTCTGAAGTAAAATAAAAATTATATGACGTGTTATATGAAAAACAAAAAATAACACATAATTTTTATTTTTTTTAGAAAATTGCCAATTTGGTCATTTTGGCAATCTCAAATCAATGGGCGAATTCAAAAATCAAGTTTAGCGGGTTATTTTACATCAGATTACCTATTTTTTAGGTGGGTGTTCGCGAGTTGTATAGAGGGTGTCGAATTCAGAGGGTCTGGTCTTCCACTACAAATATTTTCGTTGAGATTTTAACAAAATGTATATTTGGGAAATGAAAGAAATCACTACATATAAAATAGTATAGTCCGTTTAAAGTAGTATGGTAGTTGTGGACCAGACCCCCTCTGAGGTAGTCATGGCGTCAAAATCAGAATCGGCTAGGCGATATGAATAATATGACTATTTTCACGCACAATAATATAGTAACTTACCATGCAATTTTACCCCAGTAAATTGTAAATGTTTAAAGACTTATGGCTCCTAAAAGATTATAAATAAGCCATACTGTGATGAATTTAATGTAGGAAACAACACTAGTACAAACTTTTGCTAACTACTAATTGTTAGAATATAAGGATTAATGAATCAACATACATATGGGCGATGTTTAGATAGAAATGAATTATTTATTTTTACTCTAAATAGTCCAAAGTTGAACTCGCGTTTTTCATTAATTATTCACGTCTACTGTGAAAAGTATCGTTCAACGTCTGTCGAAATAATTAGCACATTTTCGAGACATAAGTTAACTTAACCATTAGGTTTTTCTTCGACGACAGATTTACTTCCGTAATATTATATTGTCGTATTGTTTTTAGATAACGTTTCATTGCATTACTCATTAGGATGATTAATGCGAAAAATAAAAATATATGGAGATGCAGTAGACGGCAAGACTAGGTGTAATGAGGCCGTATCTGCATAATATGTTTTAATATAGCCCATGCGAAAGTTGCAAAAACCCCAAAAATTGCAAGGGTAGCGACTGCCAACACGATGGTGATACTCGAGCGGTCCCTACCCCTCTCGAACTACCCCTAAACGCAAAAACCACCCCTCTTCTTCAATTTTTCGTTGTTAGGCATGCGAGGACTTGTTGGATCAGTTTTTTTTTGAGAAAACTCAATATGTCCTATAAAATTTCGCAACCAGACATCCTAACGACCCCCGGGGTTTGAAGCCACCCCCTCCCTCAATACCGGAATATGCATAAAACATCCAAACGTGCCGAAAATATTTTTTTACACATTTTCAAGGGCGGGGAACACAATGTTGATATTATTTAGCTTCCCACCCCCAACCAACTACCCCTAAACGCATAAAACCACCCCTTTTCTTTCATTTTTCGTTGCTAGGCATGCGAGGACTTGTTGAATCGGCTTTTTTTTGAGGAAACTCAATATGTCCTGTAAGATTTCGCAACCAGACATTCTCGGGGGTTGAAACCATCCCCTCCCTCAATACCGGAACATGCAAAAAACATCCAAACGTGCCGAAAATTATTTTTTACACGTTTATATCACAAATAATATCAGCATCGTGTTTCCCGCCCTTGAAAACGCGTAGGAAATAATTTTCGGCACATTTGGATGATTTTTTTGCATGTTCCAGGGAGGGGGTGGTTTCAACCCTCGGAGGTCGTTAGGATGTCTGATTGCGAAATTTTACAGGACACATCGAGTTTCCTCAAAAAAAAAACCGATCCAACAAATCCTCGCATGTCTAACAACAGAAAATGGAAGAAAGGTTTTTGCATTCAGGGGTAGTTCGAGAGGGGTAGGGATCGCGCGAGTATCACCATCGTGTTGGCCGTCCTAGACATATTTTGTCGCTACCCTTGCACTTTTGGGGTTTTAGACTTTTTTTGCAAGTTACGCATGGACTAGTAGGTTTAAATGGCAATATCCCATTCATTAGCGTGAACTTCGTGAACTGGGAATATTAATCAAATCTAAAGCACTATTGAGTGGTACAGTTACATAAACGTTACAAACTAACTAAATAGCGTTAAATTATTGCCACCTTTCAAACAACATTTTTATAGTGTAGCATAATTAACTTCCGATGTACACTATACGCTGAAGGGATTTTAATAGGGGAGATAAATTATTCAATTTAACAGCTGGGAATGTTCTAAACTTTTCCAATAAATGAAACGAAATTTACGAACATTCCACGAAGTAGTTGGCATTAATCCACTAATTAAGTTTTTTCACATTTGAGCAATTTCAGCACCAAAATCTGTACACATTTTATTAGTGTTGGTAGAAATCTAAATTTTATATCTGCAATGCGGGGTGTAATTTAAATACGTTAAAATATTTCATGGTGTTATTCTTTCGCTAATTATAAGAAAAAAAGTTCATAAAAATGTCCAAAAAGAAGTCGAATTCTTCTTATATTGTCACTATCAAAAATAGCTTATAATAATACATAGATTATGAAGGAGCGTATGATTTAATGAATTTTAACTTCGATAGCCAATATAATAATTGCAAACGAGTTGAGACGTGAAAAAACACACATTACCTTGAGTTAGTTACTCGCGAGGACAACATTAATAAGTTTTCTGACAACTAGGTTTTTATTGTGTTAACTTTAAATGTCAAAACCCGACCGGCCGCTGCGAATCTTCCTATTTTCTCTCGTGCATTACATCTAGGCCTTTTTTGATTAGCAGGATTTCTACGACATTGTGCCTAAAAACTATAGGTGCTGTGTCACGTATAAAGTATAAATTAAAATTTCTAAACACAAAACCCCGTAAAAAGTCATAATTATTGTATGAGAAAAAGCAAATCTTAAAAATATTTAAAAAATCGAAGAATCAACCCAGTCCCCAATAAGAATTATGTGAAGCTTTTGCAAATATTTTACAGGAATTCTATAACACCTCTACTAGCAATAATGACCACTGTGTTAAAAACCGCTGCCCAAGGAATCACTAGTTCCACATCCAGATTTTCTGTCCAAGTCACTCAAAACGAAAAAAATTTGTATGTGGAAATAATTGTTTATAGAACTTTAATAATATAATATTTGAAATCCTCTACGCCAAAAACCCATAAAACGGGGTGGATGAAGTGAAAAAAAATGTTGAGGTTTCTGGTTCTTGTACACACACTAAATCACATTTTTTTTTTCATCCTCTTTAATAATGAGGTGGGGGTGGTAATGGGGGTGGCTATTGCCAAAAATTTTTTTGAGACCTTAGCTTCCCTTGTATATACTAAATACCAATTTTATGGACTCTTACCTGCTTGATTTACCTATTTACCCCAAATTTACCACCCCCCCCAACCCTTCGACGGAACAAGATGAAAATATATTCTAGTTCCAGATCTCGTTAAAGTAGAAATTTCAAGTCAATATCTTAAACGGTTCCAGAGTAAACGTGCGCAAAAAAAAGTTACAGACAGACAGACCGACAGACAGAAATTTTTTTTTAGCTCAAATTAGCCTATATGAACAATAAAAAATTTTAAACAATTTTTTGTCGTTACTGTACTTCCACTGAATGTGGAAATAAAATGTTAATAATTATGATCAACTTACTTCACCTTCATTATCTGAGTATAATGTTTTGGCTTGTTTAAAGTTTAAGCCTGCGAAAGAAGCTAATGGAATTCATACTTTGTTACTGCTTGATTGTGTTTTAATATTTGCAGAATCTCTCTCTGAACTAAAAAATGTTTTCTTAAAAATAAACATGTATTCCTCGTAATGGAAATTACCTAAAACAACTCCAGTTTTCAAGAAATACAACCAACTCAAAATATGCAACTATCGGCCAATTTCCATAATTCCTAACTTTACAAAATATTTTGAAATGGTACATTTGACCATCCTTTTTCTCACTGAAAACATTTGGTCACAGAGGTTAATTTTTAAAGACTATTACAAATATATTTTGTATGATAGAATTCTTAACTGACCCTATCGATGAGGGATTCCAAGCAGACGTGATTTGCACTGAAT
Organism: Rutpela maculata; assembly: GCA_936432065.2. Taxonomy (NCBI): domain Eukaryota; kingdom Metazoa; phylum Arthropoda; class Insecta; order Coleoptera; family Cerambycidae; genus Rutpela; species Rutpela maculata. The sequence goes on from OW386286.2 coordinate 250,047,468, forward strand.
CCTCAAAGAGTTTACCATATTATACTATTAAATAAACTAATTAATTTCGATTTATCACAAGGCCTTTTGAAGTTTTTAAAATCCAGTAGAATCCAAAATATAATATATAGTGGCCACAATTTTGTCGATATTTTATGGCGTTCTCCAGGGATCCGTTTTAGGACTATCTTTTATTATATCCCTCGCAAAAAGCGAAGAGTATATTACATTTGATCGGCACATTTCTAAAACCGGAAATATCGCTCGTAGAGCGATATCATATCATTGTGTTAGTGAACGAATTCTGAACAACTTCCAAAATGTCCGTCTGTCTGTCCGTCTGTCCGTCCGTCCGTCTGTCCGTCCGTCACTTTTCTTGTAAGCACGATAACTTAAGAAAGAGAAGTCCGACTGTATTGAAATTTAGAAAGTAAGTTAGTGTTAGCTAGAGGAAGAACCCTATTCTTTTTAAAAAAAATCAATCAGTAAATAAGAAAGTTATCAATCATTTAATTTAAAAACAATTGTTTTTTTCATTTTTGTTGTTTGTACTTAAATAGAAATCTTGCGAAATGTTATCTCTATATTTTTTTTGTTTATACATTTTACTAATATATATTTCATAATAATATATTTAATGCGTTGAAATATGCTTCTCGAAAGATATATATTACAGACATTCAATTTTTCTAGTAATTTGTGATAGTTCAGTGACTAAAGTTTTTGCCTTGCAATCCAAAGATCGTGTGTTCGAATCCCACACAGGTTGGATGATTTTTTTTTCAATTTTTTTTCGTATATTTTTTTTCACAACAAATTTGGTATTACAGAATTTATGATGTTCAAAAACTAACGTTATTTATGAGAAAACTGCAAGAGTTTGCTATATTATGAATAATTATATAAAAAGGTTAGTAAATTGTTTCTAGCTTATTTATTGATTATATTGTTGATAGCTTGACAGCAGATAGAAATTTTTTGTTCAAAATTGGCTTCAGTGCGTCAAAATACTTCAGAAAAGTTAGATCAGAAACTTAGAACAATACCTTTTTTACTTTTTTAGGGAATAAAAATGGTGGTATGCGATAGATTTTTTTTTAATATCAGAATCGGTTTCAGCATATCAAAAAACGTAGGCTAAGATGATCTTGATCAAAAGAACAGAAACGTCAGCCAATGAAAAATCAGAATAGATTTCAGCTACCATTTTTTTTGTTTTTTGCAAATAAATACATTTTCTTGCAAAGTGGCTGACACGGTAAAATAATATAGAAGCGTTTTTTTTGAAAATTCACCCCCTTTAAACGCAGCAGTATACAGATGACTGAAGCTGTATACAGTGACTGTACCTTATATCAAAAGTTTCACAAAGTGACAATAAATCAACTTTTTCTACACTTATTTAATTATATGACAATTATTAGCACTTTTTTGGTGAAAAGTCGTACTCATAATTCACTGCAGTGAATTATCGATTCATAATTCACTGCATCCGGCCAATCATAAATACAAATTCAAAAATCATTGTTTCGCTGATTCAATGATATTTGAAATCGACCGCGATCAACGCTTGCTGCTGCGGCTGACAATCAACTCGCGTGACAGTGACAAGTGTACCGCCATACCGCCATATTGTTTGTTTACGTTTTCGACTTATTACGAATAGGTACCGATTAATGCTATCAATTTTCAGTCTAATTCATTTGTTTAATAGGTGTAGAAAAAGCACAGTATTACATTCGCGATTATGGCCATTATTTACTCAGATGATTTGCGCTACTCGCCTACGGCTCGTGGGCTCAAACGTCATCTTCGTCATAATCGCTCATATAATAATATACTATAATTTTTAGTACTTATATCATAAATTAAATTGGAAAAAAAAGCACACATCGATTTCAGCCGACTGCATTTATATCAATGTCATATTGACAAGCAACGTTTAAAACAAGTGGATGACACAATAAAATCATATAGGAGCATTTTTTATTGCATTTTTAATTATCTGTTAGTTAAAAACTCAGCAACGCCGTAATGATTGAAATGGTTTTTCTGGATTTTTATTATGACGCCTTTACACTTTTCAACTTCAGTCACACAATAAGATCATTTAAAATTTCTGCCATCAGCTCCCTAGCTAACAAGTGTTGAGTAATGAATATGAATATGATCTCCTGTGATTGGTCCATTCAGTAATGAATTATTACCAACGGCCGTGCGTATTGAACTCCATTACTTGTCGAGAAACGTATACGTAATAAATGAATTATTCAATAGTCGTGGAAAAAAAATATTTCTTGACATTTTTCACTAAAATGCTTATTTTGCGAAATACTTAGAAATATCACATTTGCCCCAGCTCCAGAAATAATTTCGCTCACGGCTCAGCGGTAGACTTTTCGTTTTTTGAAATAGTAAGTAAAACTCAAGATATGTGCATATAGACTAGGCAAAATTCTATTAAAAGCATCCTGTTTTCATGCAAGGAGCATTTTAAGTAACAATTAAGTAACCATGCATGAAAATCAGGGTGGCCCAGCTGAAAACTCGACCGGAAGTGAGATATTCAAGATGGCGTCCAATATGGGTCAAAAACTATACAACGGTGTATCTCCCATCCTCTGTGTCTTAAAAACATGGTTTAAAGGTCTAATTTTATGTTTTTGAGGCTAGGAAACACATATCAGAGGAGTACCAAGGGAAAGGGAGAGGAGGAGGGGAATCGATGGTTTATCGATCCGGGTATCGAAAAATTGAATTTTATACTCATGTGTATACAGTGTGTCCCTCTTTTCACGGTAACACCTTTGTAGCTCAGTTATTAGTCACCCAATTTTAACCAAGTTTGGTTGGGTATCAAAGACCTTTATTATACCTTTTTTAAGTAAAACAAAACTTATTTCATTTGCATTTTTATTATGAAAAAAGGTCGGTTTTTCGAGAAATTATATTAGGCATTTTTTTGTTGAAAAACTAATGCAATATTATTGATCAGCATGCTATAGAACCGCTATATCCAGAATTTAACAACATTTTGATTTTAGGTTTTTGAATTACGGCCCACTTAAAATTACCTATTTTAAACATTAAATAACCAATAAATTGGTAACGAAATATTTTTCGAAAAAAAGTCATTCTTCATTTTCTCTTTAAATTCACTTTTTTTACTATACCATATCATCGAAACTTTCAAATTTCGAAGGCCAAGAATTTTCATTGAAAAATTTTGGGTAATCAGACCTGTAAATTGTTCGGATATTAAGGATTACAGAATTTGAAAGTACCGATGATATAGGGTGGTAGAAAAAACGAATTTAAAGAGAAATGTTTAAAATAGGTAATTTTAAGTGGGCCGTAATTCAAAAACCAAAAATCAAAATGTTGTTAAATTCTCGATGTAGCGGTTCTACAGCATGCTGACCAATAATATTTCATTAGTTTTTCAACAAATAAATGCACGCCAATGACTGAAATAAGTTTTGTTTTACTTAAAAAAGGTATAATAAAGGTCTTTGATACCCATCCAAACTTGGTTAAAATTGGGTGACTAATAACTAAGCTACAAAGGTGTTACCGTGAAAAGTGGGACACACTGTATACATGACATCTTTTAAATTAATTCGGTTGTTTTTTAAACATTCTAGTTTTTTTTTGGTCAACAGATAGTTTCTCGTATGGCCGACAACGGTTTGACCTGCTCCTCCCCAACTGATGTAAATCAAAATCTATATCTTATCTGCCCAATACGAAAATCACAAAAGGAAAAACTATGCAAGGTCAAGGATGCTGGCAGAGATAGGTTCCTCATCAGTGCTAAAGAAAGGAAAAGTGCACACGACTCCCAGTACTCAAATGCAATTTTACGTATTTTGAATTTATTTAGCATTGATGATGCTGAGAATAACAATAACAAGAATAATGAAAATATTTATTTGTATCATAAACCCTGTTATGCGAATTTTACATCTGTAGAAAAATAGGAAAGCTGAAGAAAAGGACAGAGAACGTGCAGAAAGCTGCAGAAGCTTCAACAAGGGAAGGACCAGATACGTCTCACTATATTACAAGATCAATGCCTGGAAAAACTGATATGAAGAAATGCATTTTGTGTCAAAAGACAAGTAACGAACGTTTCAGGCAAGTCATGTCTGCGAAAATGAACGCAACAATAACTGACTTGGTAAACTATTATTATATGCTGCATATCAGGATAAGTAATATTTGTGGCTTGATCGCCAACGAAACATTGTATCACAGCAGCTGTCTTTTAAAACACAAAAGAAATAAGGAAAACACAAAAGTTGAAGAAAAGAACCTTAAAAAGTGCCCACCTTTCTACCTTTGCAAAGAACTTCGCATTACTTCATCTGCTGAAAAGGTGCAGTTACATTACTTTACTTAACTTTACCATAAATTATTTAATTTTGTTAACAAAAATATTTTTTTTTATTTTAGGTTTTAGCTTTGGATGATGTATGGAAAAGATACACTCGACTGGCTAGAGATATTAATGTTGAAGTTCCACAATCATTCCATTCGGGAAGGAGTAGTTTCAAAGAGAAATTGGAATGTGAGATTGAAGATTACTATCAGTTCTTCCAGCCATTAAATAGAGACATACATGAAAGACAAATGCTACTTATTCCAAAGCAGAAAGATAAAAAGTTAGCTGCACATGAGTATTTTGAAGATGAGGATATTTTTTTGGCATCCTACAAATCAGAAAATGGCGATTTCCAGACTCTTATCCACGCTGCTTTGAAGCTGTTTCAAAGGTCTGCCCGGAAATGAGCATTTGCGGATGCAAGGGGCAATGCAACACTAGACTGTGCCGTTGCCGGAAGTCATCTGACCCTTGCATGAAATTATGCAGTTGCAAAGGCGAGTGCCTAAATGTTAATTTGAATTAAATTTTATGTTAATAGATATAATTTCTAAACTTTCTTTATTATTTATATATAGAACAATAAATGTTATTTTTGTGTGTTTAGATGTGTTCCTTGCTCTCAAAAAAATATAAAATTAGTCCTTTTTATCATGTATCTAGGTCACAGGAATAAGATACGCGCTTGTACAGTTTTTGACTCCATATTGGCTGCCATTTTGAATAGCTTACTTCCAGTCGGGTTTAAGTGTGTTTAAATACATTCCTTGTCCTCAAAAACATATAATTCGGTATATAAACCATGCTTCTAGGTCACAGGGGAAAGGAGATATAGCTGTTTTATGGTTTTTGATGCCATATTGGCCGCCTTCTTGAATATCTTACTTCCGGCCAGGTTGAAATGCATTTAAACGTTTTCCTCAACTTTGAATATATGTAATTAGACGTTTAAACCACGTTTCTAGGTCACAGGGGACGGAAGATATAATATTGTATGGTTTTTGGCACCATATTGGACGTCATCTTGAATATCTCACTTCCGGTCGATTTTTGAGCTGGGCAACTCTGATTTTCAGATTCAGCGGAGTTGAAATATGGGGAAAAGCATGGTTACTCAATTGTTATATAAAATGCTCCTTGTATCGTACTTTTCTGAAAATAAGCATAGTCTAATAGTTTTATTGTTCCTCTAATTATTTTCTTTATGTTGAACATTATTACTTTTATAGCAGTAATATTGGTTTTCAGTTACAGAGACATTTTTAGTTAAAAATTGGATTTTTATGTTAAATCCGGAATTCATGGTTCGGATATTTGCATTTATATGAATACTATTTAGTATGTAAAACAAGATGTTGTTATTTGGATAACGCCAGTTAGTTTATGCTGGTCGACCCACCCAAATTCCCAAATCAAATATTCGCTTTGTCGGTTAGTTATGCAGGTAATCAGTTATACAAATTCCAAACCTCTCTATATATATATAGAGAGGTTTGGAATTATTACACTTTCTATTCATTGAACAAACATTAAAACGATTAAAATTGTTAATAATATAACGTACGTAATACAATGCACCACCAACTCCCTTCATCCCTTAAGCCTGAAGAGACTTTCCCGAGAGAATGTCATACATTTTGGTATAAAAGACATACCTAAAATCTCAGTGCCACAAACGGGAATCGAACCCAGAACTTCATTAGCGTTTTACATAGTTATAGTATATTAGAAGTGCTCATGAGATTAGGACGTCATTTTTCATTATTCGTATCGTACGTAGATATTCTGAACTAAAGTATCTGAAAGAATAAGTAGAATTTAAATTTTAATTCTACTTAGGAATCATTCCTGGACAAGAATAAGTCCTTCTGCTCATCACTTAGTTACCAATTTTTATGATTTCTTCGCAAAATACGAAAAAACGAAGAAAATATTGCATTTGATTACCATCACATTTCTAAAGCCATGAATATCACTCGTATAGAAACATATTTCATGTCAATGTTTTAGTAACACATTTCTGAATAACTTTCAAAAAAGCCCGTCCATCTCTCTACGTACGTGGGGTAAGTACTGAAATTTTAGTGGTAAGTTAATGATAGCTGGGTAAACATTGTTTTTAAAAAAAATTGATTGGTAAACAGAAGATATTTATATTAAAAAATTTATCTGAAGACGGTTGTAACTTTCAGAGACTGAACGTACAGATTTTAAGTTTGAGCAAAAAAAATGTCTTTCTGTCGGTCTGTCTGTTTGTAATTTCTTTTTGTGCGCACGATTACTCTGGAACCGTTTAAGATATTGACATGAAATTTGGTACACATATGTATTTTAACGAGATTATATTTTCATCTTATTCCGTTGAAGGGTTGGGGGTAAATTGGGGTAAATGGGTAAATTAAGCAGGTAAAAGTCCATAAAATTTGTATTTAGTATATAGAAGAGAAGCTAATGTCTCAAAAAAAATTTTGGCATTAGCCAAGGCCTCAAAATATTTTTTTTACTTGATCCATCCTCACTACCACCCCACTACTGATGTGTGATATCGTTTTATGGGTTTTTGGAATAGACGATTTCAAATATTATATTATTAAAGTCCCATAAACAATTATTTCCACATACAAAATTTTTTCGTTGTGAGAGACTTGGATAAAAAATCTAGATGTGGAAGTAGTGATTCCTTGGGCAGCGGTTTTTGGGTACGTTTGCATCCTAAATATGGATTTTTCAAGATATTCGATCGTCGCGCATAAATTCTGACCTTTGATTCGGTTTCAGTGCCCCAAATTACGTATAGATATGGTGATCAGTTCATGTAAGCCTTTTATTTATTTGTTTGGGATTTTTCGGGCATTTTTGGGTGTTTTTTAAGGTTATGTCAAAATTCCTAATTGATCTGCCAATTCTGACCTCAAATTCAGTCTCTGCGCCCCAAAATACGTATGGAAATGGTGATCAGCTCATTTAAGCTTTTTATTTACTTGTTTGAGATTTTTCGGGTATTCTTAAGGTACTTTTTGAGGTTAGGAAAAATGCAAGAACTAATCGGGCAAAACGGACATTGGATTCGTATTCAGTAGGTCAAAATGCATGGGAATACATAGGTCTGCCTCCTCGCTCTCGATTTTTTTTTGTGTGCCGGTGTAATTAATAACTTGGAAGCGAACTGTTTTTCGAAAAAAAGTCATTCCTCATTTTATACTTAAATTCACTTTTTATACTACCTAATGTCATCAATACTTTCGAATTTCCTAAGCCAAGAATTTTTATAGAAAAATTACCAAAAATTTTAAACTAGTAGTCGTAAATTAGTCGGGCTTTAGAGATTTTCAAATTTGACCTTTCCAGTTGGCAACGTCTCGATGTAGCCATTCTATTTTTATCTTTATGGTAAAAAGTAAAAGTTACTTCGCTTTTACTTTTTACTTAATGCAGAAAAACACGACCCAGTTTACTTTTCAGTTAGCCTTACAGGTGCATGACTTCACCCTCTATATTGTCTAATGCAACCCTCTGTCCTTATAGACCGACGCAAATATTTGACTTAGGAAATTGTGTGCTGTCTTTTCATTAGTTCTATCTACATTTACCCTATGGTGAACATAATTTAGGGCGACATAATCAAACTGGAACGGGAACATCGGGTTACTTGAATTTATTAGCTTAATTAGTCTCATATGCAATTATTCAAATAAGTGCATAGTGGGATGGGTTGGTGCTGAGAGGGTTGGTAGTAATTACGTTGTTAACAGAAAAAAAGAAATGATATAGAGTGTTGGTACATTTATAGATTAATTTTAATATTTATCTACACGTGGGACTACGGGTTTAATTGGGAGTGATGGGTTGGGGTTAGTGTGGTTCAGATTGGCAATCGATATAGACCCTTTGAATTTGTAAATTGCTCAAGTGTCTCAATAAATCAAATTATCTGCTAATATGATTATTATATTATATTATTATTATAATTAATTCTCAGTTACTAGGCCATATTTCCTAAAATCCTTCTTCCTACTTTACAAAAAGTTGCTGCCTCATCTGCAGTATTTGAGCCTTGTTTAAACACCCAAAGTGCGTAATTTATAAATAGTTTAATAATTTGCTTAGGATTCTGTACAATTTATCATATGCAGAACACTTACTGGTTCTTTCTTCAGTAGGTGTCCAGGGGTTGCTTTGGTGTGGCCTATATGGAGATGGGATAAGATAATTTGAGGGTGGCAGTTATTTGGAATGTTTTTCCAGGGCGATATAGATGGTTTAATTTCGATTCGGATCTTAACCATGTACACTTCCATTTATTACTTCCACGTCCAGTGGAAGTATAGTAACGACAAAAAATTTTAAAAAAATTTTTATTGTCCAAATAGGCTTAAAATGTCATGAAACGTCGAGATTTTAAGTTTGAGCGAAAAAAAAATTTCTGTCTGTCTGTCGGTCTGTCTGTCTGTCTGTAACTTTTTTTTTGTGCGCACGATTACTCTGGAACCGTTTGAGATATTGACTTGAAATTTGGTACACATATGTACGTTAACGAGATCTAGAACTAGATTATATTTTCATCTTGTTCCGTCGAAGGGTTGGGGTGTAAATTGGGGTAAATTTGGGGTAATTGGGTAAATCAAGCAGGTAAGAGTCCACGAAATTGGTATTTAGTATATACAAGAGAAGCTAAGGTCTCAAAAAAAAAATTTGGCATTAGCCACCCCCATTACCACCCCCATTACCACCCCCACCCCCTTATTAAAGGGGATGAAGAAAAATGTGATTTAGTGTATGTACAGGATCCAGAAACCTCAAAATATTTTTTTACTTCATCCACCACCCCCACCCCCCCTATCACCACCCCCACCCCACTACCGGTGTGGGGTATCCTTTAATGGGTTTTTGGAGTAGAAGATTTCAAATATTATATTATTAAAGTTCCATAAACAATTATTTTCACATACAAAGTTTTTTTGTTGTGAGTGACTTGGATAGAGAATCTGGATGTGGAAGTAGTGATTCCTTGGGCAGCGGTTTTTTTTATATGGCTCAACAGAAAATATTTGAAATCTGCGTGCGGCAGCTGCATTTCAATGGGCTAGTAGACAATAACGAAAACGACAATATTAATAATAAAGTATTGTATGACTCTCCAAAATATTATAAATATAATTTCAAGGTAATTTTACCGACTATTATTGGTTTTATTGTAAAATGAATATGCTTAAAATCAGAGTGGATTTAAAATAAGGTAGTCTTCCGGATATCTCGTGACGTAAGAGCATAATAAACTCTAAAACAGAGGCATTTTACATTTGACTAGATACGTTGCCATATTTCTAAAAAAGAATGTGCACTACTGCTCTGTCTGAAATAAATTTTAATATTAATTTTTAACACTGTTTCAAATACTCAGCAAGTACATATTTTATATATGTCTAAGGCTGTTTGATAACTTGCTAATACAGAATTGGAATATTACAGAGGTTTCCGTATAGCAGTACAGAATATCTTACATTATTTATCGAAATATGACAACGTAGCACTCGTTTCTCTAATCAAGCACAAATTAGAATCTGGTGATTACGCTATTACGTCATAGCCAATAGAATAGCTCGAAAACTGGCGGCAATATCTAACCGTTTAAACACACTTCATGATTTTTTTTTACTATAAGGCATTATTCAAAAAATAAAATAAAAAATACGGGTCAACTGTTTTTATGTGCATATGTTATTAAAATAATTAAAAAAAAATTGTATACTTGCCCATTGTAGCGTTGTCGTCGGTTATTGCATATTTTACGTGATAGTCGGCTGCTTCGTTGCTTTTTATCCCTATGTGTGATGAAATTCACAAAAAGTTTACTTCATTGCCATGTTCTTGCATTTCGTAAATGGTTTCTTTGACTCTCATTAAAATAGGATGAGAAGTAACGCTTGTGTGTATCTGAATTTCTTTTAAATGGGTAATTCCATTCCGAACAACTTTGACTTTGGATTTGATTTATAATATATTATATGTGGCGTCTTATGTTTATTTGATTATCTCAGAATTTGGCAACTGAACTTTTACTGTTGTCATCGCATGTCACATATATCTTAAAAACGAAAAAAAAAACCATTTATGCGTCTCGTGAAATTTATAAATCTGTTTTGATTTGACGGCCCATTTGTTTCATAGATGTAAATGGTATTATTAACATAAAACTTTAACATTTATTACCTGCGTGTGACACACATTAGAGAGCCGAAAACATTATCAGATTTCCGAAACAAGAAAAATAGTTTACGATTCCCTTGAAAAAGAAGATTTAATTAATTAACGAAATGTTGTCACGTAATTATACCATAAGCAGGTTATAGTACTTAACCTAAATTAAATGGTTTTGGAACAATAATCTCATAGAAATGTGTCTGTTCCTACCCTCTAATATATGGAAGTGTTGATTTAATTGATTAAAAATATAAATCAAAAATATGATATCCTTGAAAATAATAATATATTGTTCCTAACTCACAGTAGCCTAGAACCACTTTTAAATGAAATATGCATGCACTCTCTCAATTCTTACGGAAAATGGTAGTTTTATCTGTCCCGAAACAATTCCCGTAAAATCTGAAATCATTCCCTTGGCCGTTTTCTAGAAAATTCACTTTTAATTTTTTTTTAAACTGATTTTATGCATGGATAAAAAACAAGAATCTACTACATTTTTGAAGTCTCTGAATACCCGGGCATATTTCAAGTTAAATATCAGTTATCTTCTTCAATCCCCGATTCTTACGTTTATACAATACACAAAGACAATATCTATTTTCATCGTGCGTTTTTGCATGATTGCTTTGATTTTAATCATGGTCACAGAAAATTTTCACACTTGGGTTCTTGGATTGTTTGCCTAGTGAATTCTAAAGAGTAACTGACCGAGCGACGCCAATATTCTTTGGCAATGATGGTCTCAGATATCTAAAGTCGAGCAGGACTACTGCTCTTTACCCTAGTACATCGCTGTAGGCCTGGACCGGCCTCGTGCGGGGTGGGCGGGCTTACTTTACATTAACCCCACTCACAAATGTGAGCGGTGTGGATGATTTCGGTCCACCTCCCCGGGTCCTGGCTTGATGGACCTTGCTGGCTAAGTTTATCTTCTGGCGCTCTTCTGTCTTGATGATCTTTCTTCGCCAGCTTGTCACCCCGGGGTAGTCATCTGTCTGTTCGGAAATTTTGGGGTATTTTTGACTGGGATTGACTGCAGGTACGCAGAATGTCAATTGACATCCTGCCATCCGGATCATCGGGTGAGGGATGAGCTATGTAGCTCGAGGAAGTGCAGACCTAAGTGCTTTGGTAGCACTTACGGTCTGCACAGAGCTAGGTGACTACGGGTACAGGACGGCGTTTCGTCTGGTACCTGCAGGGTAGTGGGTGGGTGGTTGGGTTATAATCATGTCTCTTCTGTGGGTTATCTTCATTGGCGGTGGTATGGTTCTCATACTCACCCGTTATCTGACTGAGCGAATGGAAAGTCTACTCAGACGGCCAATAGAGGCGCTCGGATTTCCCTAGCAAATCTAGTTACGCAAATAGTAATGTTATTCATTGGTATCTGGAGTTGTCCAGCATGAAGGTTTCTTGTATGTTATTTCCCCAAACTTGCCTTAAGTTTAAATTTGTATTGGAATGTTTAATTTTACTTTCTTGATTGACATTTTAACTACCTTATCAATGCAAAAAATCAATTTTCAAAAAAAAATTAAAATTGAATTTTCTAGAAAACGGCCAAGGGAATGATTTCAGATTTTACGGGAATTGTTTCAGGACAGATATAGCTATCATTTCCCGTAGGAATTGAGAGAGTGCATGCCTATTTCATTTAAAGGTGGTTCTAGCCTACTGTGAACTCAGATGTTGAAATCAAGAGTTGTTAAATTTTTCCAAAAATTTTGTTTAAATCCAGTAAATATGGAAAATTTTAGCTAATGCAATTTATTTGCATACACAATACAAAGAAGGGGGTCCCTATAGCCTGTTTTCGGTTCCCTACAATTTAAAAAAAAATTCTGGTACTTCCAGGTCAAACGGAAAATTTCCAAACCCCCTTCTTTAATTAGAACAGATAAATATACTATTAGTTATTAAAAATTAATGGAGTGATATCTGAAAAAATGGAGGCAGTAAAATACACAGGAAGCATGGAAAAGATCAAAAAAAGAGAAATGTTACTCCCTCCCTTGCATACTCCCCCCCCCCTGCCCCTTCATAATAACGTAAAAATGGCGTTAACAGAATTGTAACAAATAAATAAAATCGTGTCCAGAAATTCTAGGTTGATAAAGTACATCAGGATAACCCGCTCCCCATCCTTTTTGATTCCCCTGGCATTCACGAACAATGAGAATTCTGTCTCAAATGCATGTATCTAAATGAAGTCCGATTGTGTACCAGGTTGGCAGCACTCATAATAGTTCAGCACTGCATATAATTGTCTCCCCCCTTTCCCCCCTCTCTTCCAATCTTGGCATTTAATGAGCATGTAAGTTATATGTTTAATACTCAAATATCATTGCATTCATTTATAATAACTAATAGTTTATTTACTTTCAAGAATTTTCCTTAAAAATTGTAGGTGACCGAAACCAGGAAGTCTTAGGGCCCCTTCCCCCACTTTAGAAGAAATATTGTTTCATAAAGGACCCCGCACACCACAAGTGAAAATCCGACATCGGTTAAATTCGCTCAAATTTTGATACGTTGCACTACTTGCAGAGTTAATCAAAAGTCTCCATGGGCCCGAGTCCCAAAAACACCCTCACACTCTGAAGAGGTAAAAAGCGTATCCCTACAATAATATTTTATACTTTCTACAGTTACGAAAAATTCAGTCAAAGAATTTGATTTTGACACTCTTCCACCTTCCTACCCTTTTCAATCGCTTACGGAGGGTGTAAATACCTTTGCAGATGCATTTCTATATTTTTTTTTTCGAAAATATTATATAGTCACTAAGATGATAAGCATATTTCGTATAGCAATTCACCTGGGGAAAGCAATCAATGATAGATGCAGGATTTATTCCAAAGCACCCCCTTACCATTTTCCACCCCTTCCGGGAGGTGGAAGTACATTTGAAAATTGCGCACCATATTTCTTTTTCAAAAATGTTACTCAACCACTCGGTTGTAGAGAACATTCAATAATCGGTGCAGCAATTATACCGAGACACCACCTCACCCTTCTCCACCCCTTCCGGGAAGTGATTATCAAAATTGCGAGTCTACATTTATTTTACGAAAATGTTATTGAATCATTCAAATGGGTAAAACGATCAATGATAGGTGCAGGATTTATTCCTTTATTCAGAGGCACCCTCTTATCTGGGGGGGTGAAAAGGACGTTGACCAATCCACACCGGTATTTCATTTTGAAAAATATTATGAAGCCCTTATGTTAATGAATATAGCAATCGATACGTGCACGAATTACTACGAGGCACTCCATTACCCTTATACATCCTTTGGGGTGGCCAAAATGACTGACCAATGCAAACCTGTATTTCTTCTTCAAAAATATTATGGAGCCACTAAGATGAGAATCAGTATTTCGAAAAAAGGTGGAGCAATTACTTTAAAGAATTTATTTACCATTTCACACCCCTTCCGAGAAGTGAAAAATATTCTCATACCTGCGTAACGGTATCTCTTTCGAAATAATAATTATTAAGATGACTGGCATAATTCGAGAGGTAATGGCAATTATTTATGCCACCCTTATACAGTTGTTAACCCCTTCCGGTGGTTGAAAATGACTGTGACAGCTGAGAATCTGTATTTCTTTCACGAAACTGCTATTGAATTAGTCGAAGAAAATATTCAAATGCATCCGCAAAGGTATTTACACCCTCCGTAAAAGATGGAAAAGGGTAGGAAGGTAGAAGGGTGTCCAAATCAAATTCTTTGTCTGAATTTTTCGTAACTATTGAAAGAATAAAATATTATTTTAGAGATATCATTTACTCCAACGCTTTTTACCTCTTTAGAGAGTGAAAGGAGGTAGAAGGGTGTGTTTTTGGGACTCGGGCCCATAGAGACTTTTGATTTACTCTGCCAAGAGAGCAACATATGCCGGATTTGTACTTGTGGTGTGCGGGGTCCTTTCGGTACATTACCTATATGAGCCTTCAAGTGACGCTGAGGAGTTTAACACATTCTTCCACAGACTCCGCGTCCAATAAGGCAGAGCATATTGATGATCTCGTGGTGTGGGTCTGGAGCCGTTTATTACGAAGCCCTTGGACAGACCTTCGCGCTTAGACCTCGATTCTCCAAGGAATACATCCCACAAAGTGACTTTCCAGCTTCGTATTCTCCAGATTTCTATGAATTTTTGGGTAAACTAACTAGAAAAAGGACAATATAAAGCGGTTAATTATTAACAGAAAGCCAAATGACATATGGAGAAAGGGACGTCTTCCAAAACGTTAGGCACAAAGGAACTGATGGAAAAAATGTTGTTGAAGCTTTAAACGTAACAGGTAACCGCGACAGATGGCATGATGCTGTCAGACGTGTCACAAAGCAAAAGGAGACCTTCTGTTGATGACTAAAATAATAAGAAGAAGATAGTTCCAAAATTTTGTTTAGAGTTACAAACATTAAAAAAAAAACACGATCCTAGTTATCTACTACTACTTCTAAGAATAAGCTAACCAATTCTTATTTAATCTTATCAAGCAGATTTTCTCAAACTTTGTTCACTATTTTACTTTCAGAATGCATTTTTTTATATTAATTGCTATTATACCATAGTGCATGAAGTCTAGGAAAGTTACAGAAAAATAATACCATCTAAAGCATCATCTAAATACTATTGATAATAGCAGAGATCTAAACATGTATGGTACTATGCAAAATTTTAAATTATTGCTTAAGCTAATCCAGAGTAATGGACTTGCAACTGATTGAACGAGCAGAATAAAACAAACGGATCGAATGGAGAAATTATTTGACCAACTATGGGCGAGTTTTGTCAACTAAGTTCAAGCCTCAGCTTGATCCAAGATCCAATAACCTTGGTTACGATTATTGTAATAATCGTAACCATGGATTTAGCTAATAAATTGTTAATTTTATATCTTCATTATTAGTCCAGTCAATGAAAGAGTTGTAGAGAACATTTAGGAGGGGAGAATTTTTCTCTCCAGGAATGTGTTGGGGGTAGTTAGGAGGTAAACATACTGAAAGTCTCCGCCCCTAGCCCCGCCGCTTCAGAGGGAGAGGGAGGTGGAAATGTTCCTTTTTCGATTCTTCGCTTATAACTCGGAAACGATGCGTCGTACAGAAAAAGGTAATATATGCAAAATTAAATGTAATTAAATTTCCCATAAGAATGTTTATATTCATTTTCTTCCTATGTGTTATAGTTTACGAGATATTCGCCAGCGAAAATCGATAATTAATAAAAAAAAATCAATTATATACCTTGAATATTTCTATCAAAGCGGTTTACCGTGATCTGCTAATAAATCACGTCATAAAACAATCTTTATTTTACAACACTGGACGTATTTACTAACGTAATATTTTGTCGAAATCTATACATTTCGTGTGACTAACTTAAAATAAAGATACCCTTATAACTTTTTCATTTTGTTTCCGATTTGAATCAAATTTTACTCAAGTATAGAAAAAATTAGAATCTACTTATGACCAGGAAATCATTCACCTGATATAAAGGGAAAGCCACCTGCGGTACCAAAATATGAGAAAAAAGATTAAAAATCATATTGATGGGTCTTGACGAATTTCACATAGCCACCACAAATTGCGGAAACTGAGGATCCCCTTTGCCAGATGAGCTTATGTATGAGAAATCCCCCATCGATAACCAAATCAAATTTTGATGTATGTACGTTTGTGGCGCCGATCGGATGCATTTTTTAGAATTTCTAACATTCAAAATGTTATTTTTTTTCAGCATATTTTGGTACCGCAGGTGGCTTTGCCTTTATAGCAGCCGAATGTTATTCTAGTCATAAGTAGATTCTAATTTGTTCTATCCTTTAGTAAAATTTTATTCAAATCGAAATAAAAAAGTTATAAGGGTATCTTCATTTTAAGTGAGTCACACTGTATATTTAAGAAAATGTATAGATTTTGACGAAATATTACGTTAGTAAATACATCGAGTGTTGTAAAATAAAGATTTCCACCCCCCCTCCCCCCTGAAGCGGCGGGGCTAGGGGCGGGGACTTTTAGTATTTTTACCTCCTAACTAACCCCAACATATCCCTGACGAGGAAAATTCTTCCCTCCTAAATGTTCTCTACAATCCCCTTTTGGGCATTCATTGATTGGACTATATTAGTTGTAAAAATTATTACAATTTGCTTACGATGTAGTGTATTAAAATAATCTAAAGATTATTATCCTAAATAAAAATTTAGCTATTTGCTGATGCTGTCGGAATTCCCCCACTTACCACTGATTTTAATAACAGAATAAGAAATAAAGTAATCATATTATGTCAAGTGTCGCAAAATATTATCAATAAAAATTCCAGGTCACGTTTAATATTTTTTTGGTGTTATCATGGGGCATGGGGTTAGTCTTTCATATGTATAAATGCGAAAAGAATATAAATATCTTTTGCATTAGTAAAACAAATATTGTCAACTATCGAGCAGTAAGTTTCATTTAATATTATATTTTTGATACAGTGATATTCCTATGCTAAGATTTTTTAAAACTGGTACACGTGTGTATTTTAACGAGGCCTTCGGTTCTTGTACACACGCTAAATCGCAATTTTGTTTTTTGCTTTTTGACCGCTTTAATAATGGAGGTGGTAGTGGGGGTGGCTGATGTCAAAACAAATTTTGTGGCCTATGGTTCTTGTATACATACTATATCAAAATTTTATTTTTTTACTTCCTTTAATAATAGGGCCACCATTGATAATGGTGGTAATAGTGGAGGTGGCTGATGCCAAAAAAATTTTGAGACCTTGGCTTTTTGTAAATACACTATATCCCAAGTTTATGGACTCATACTTGCTTTACTTTACTTTTATTTACCCTTCATTTATCCGCCAACCCTTCAACGGAATAAGTGCAAAATATAATCTGTTCCAGATCTGTTCGCTATAATACATAAGTGCGCCAAATTGCAAGTCAATATCATAAAATGTTTCAAAGT
Source organism: Rutpela maculata (assembly GCA_936432065.2). NCBI lineage: Eukaryota > Metazoa > Arthropoda > Insecta > Coleoptera > Cerambycidae > Rutpela > Rutpela maculata. The sequence goes on from OW386286.2 coordinate 250,065,012, forward strand.
AATTGTGCGCGCAAAAAAAGTTACAGGCAGAGTGACCGGCAGAGAGATAAACATATTTTTTTTTGCTCAAACCTAAAATCTCCACATTTCACAACATTCTAAGCCGATATGAACAAAAAAATTCAGTGTTTCTTTTACAATCACTATACTTCCACGCCATGGAATAAAAATAAAGGAAGCATACCATTGTGTATAGCGACCAAAAATACATAAGTATATAAGTAAATTAGCAGTTTCTAAATTTCCATAGGACAGCTAAAATTTGACAGCAAAATTTAAAAACAAAGGGCGATAAAAGTATAATTTTACTGACATTATTTTTTAGTACCATGTAAAAATTAAACAACATTTCTATCATTACTCAGCTTCTAAGCAAACACATGTAAACAACTGAAATTGTATCACCATTTGATAACTAAAATTTATTTTCCACGATGACAAAATAATGCGATGAGGAGAAAGTGTTACTATTGATTTTTAAAATTAGATAACGCAAAATTTTGCGGTGAATAATATTATTTATTTAATCATATTATTCACCTACAAACCTAATAATGAACTTGACCCGCCCCCCTCCTTTGTTTGTATCCTCGTTGGTTTGTTCCATATATTATTTGGTTTGTCGACTTATTAATATGTGCAATAGGCCCGTTCAGCGTTCTTTTTTTATTCTAGAACGCTTTTTAAGGCAACTTCCAAATTTTTAGGTTTTTATTGGAACGTTTAAGCCCTTAAATACATTAGCAAAGTTGGACCGCGTGAAAACGGGGCGGAGCTTCACGTGACGTCACTTTGTAGATGCTGATCAGGCGACAGTCGAGATTTAATAATTAAAAACATTGGAGGTGAAATAAAAGCAAATTTTAAGAAGAAAAGGATCTATGCAACTTTTCATAAAAATTGATATAGACCACTAGAATTAGTAAAAAAAAGTCTGAAATTTATTGTAATTCGTTTCAGGATGCCACGCGGATTAAACGACAGTTTTATTGATTACGAACATAACCCTGAATTTGGTCCACTTTTTGACCGCCGGAACATTGTTTATTTAACGATTTATTGTTTAAAAATTCCAAAAAATCGACTTTTTTAAACATAACTCAAAGACCTTTAACGATAGGTTTTCCAATTTGTAGATACTGTTATAACTTTGGAAAACGGTTAATTTGAGAGGTGGTTCGTTTAAAACGCTTGAAAATTTGTTTAAATAATTGCAAAAAACAGCGAAAATTTTCGCAATTTACAAATATTTTTCATTCTTTAACAAAAGCACTTTAGTACTTGAAACTTTGACAAAATATGTCTTTTATTACCCCAAAGTTACCCCTAAAATTTCATCAAAAAATTTTAATTAATTTAAAAGATATTCAATTTGTTTATTAAAAACATAAATAATGTAAAGTGCAAATTCACCCAGTTCCCGTTATCGTAGAGGGTTGATCCGCGCATCATTTTTTTCGTTGAGACTTAAACTTTATGTTTTCATTAATGGTAAATCAAATTTGCATTATTTTCAACTTCAAAATGGCGTTTGAGAAAGTGTTACATTTTGAGGTTAGGTTTTTTGCTAATAACTATTAAACAAATGAAGATTTTGCAATATCGTTTTCATATCTTTGTTGCTGGGTTCCTTTCAAACATTTTCAAAAAAAAAATGACTTTGTAGTCTTACTAGAAGCCGATATGTTTTTTTTTAATTTACAATTACAATATGCATATTTTCTAATTCCACTGGACTAATAGTCTTTGAGTTATATCGACTTGAAAATTGGGATTTTAGCTTAAAAAAAAAGGTATTTCAAAACAATGTTCGTCAAATAACTCGAAAAGTATTACATTGCGCGAAAACATGCTAGAGACAAATGAGAAAGCTACTAAATTGAGGATGTATTTTGTTTTTTTTATAATTTCTGTAGAGTTAATGGTTTCGGAGATCTGGAAGTATAAAGGTGGCGTCCGAACGTCTATAAGACGAAGTATTTAGTTTAAATGTTAAATATCTCAGAAACTATGGGACTTACGTCAAAAGCGGTAAGAACAAATTTGAAAGACTATTAATTAGGCTTTCAAATGGTTTTCTATTTCTATAGCATAAAAAACAAAGAAGTTATGACAGAAACAATGTACTTTTTCAATTTTTGTTTATGCAAAATGACGTCACGAGTCGGCGAAGCGCTTTGTACTGAAACCCAATCTTTAACATTGAATATCTAAGGATTGGATATACTTATGAAGCTGACATTTTAACAGCTTATCTAGATGATCGAATTCTATTGAATACCATAAAAAAATAACGAAAAAAAGACTATCGGTGATAACAAGCCCAATGGGCTTGTTACCGATAATTTTTGTAGTATAGTTGTATATTATAGCTGTACCTGATGATGAGGCTTGATATAGTTTTGATTGATTTCATTCATCTCTTCACAGCTAAATGATATAACATTTCGAACAATTGATCTTTCGCTTTAAATTTTTTCTATGTACAAATTCTTTTTTTTTTTTTTAGTAATTTTCAATTTGATAAGGAAAAATTAAAAGACACAACAGAATTAATAACAGACATTCTATTTGGTATATGTGTGTTATAAATAACACTTAAAAATTAATAACGAACATGAGGAATAACTGCTACTGAATAACGAACATGAGGAATTATCTGCAATAACCGGCCACTCAGCCAGGTTCCTTGTGGCAGTACCCTGAACAGCAATTTCCTTGGCTTCCATCTGGTTGACAACCATCACGATTTCTAATGCAGGCCATAACGGTCTGTAGGGATAGAAGAGCGAAGATAACGATGAATAGAATGCTGGCGAATTTCATTTTGATAATTTGTAGAACAATGTGAAATAAAAAAATATTATTTTCGATTTTTTTTATAAACCCTAAACTTACAACAGAACAATAGGATAAAGTAAATTTCCACGTTATATTACCATAATCCTGAATCTCCTTAATTTTACATATCAAAGGAATTTCTAATTTTGCAATATTTGTGAGAATACCTAATACATTTTGACGCTATCTCTCATTTTTAACCAACTTAAAACATAAAATTAAAATAAGGATGAAAAATAACAACCTTTCTGCTGCACTTTATAGTCAGCTCTGCAATTTCTGCAACTTAGGCGTTTGTTGCTCCGCAAAAACAGGAAAGCCGCCGGGGGGGGGGGGGGGGGTAGGGGACTTTTTGGTACGTGTTATCCTGGATCAATTCTGCAAATTTTCAACTTTACAATAATTAATTCTGGATCAAAAACTAAAATTCCTGGACCATTTGGCAATATTAAACAGTTTTTGTCATGAGTCATTTCTGTGTCACATCAAAAGCTAAATTGTCCTGGACTAAAACGAAATCTGAAAAAAACATGTTAAATATTGTACTGTTAAATACAAAAATCTTTTACGAATAGTTCATTATGCTGACAAACTCACTCTTTTCCCATGAATAATAACTTTGGGAGGAGTACTAAATAAAAAACTAGTATGAAAATAAAACCGAATAATTAACTACTCATAAAGTAAACAAAAAAGAAGGAGCGGGCCATTATTATTTTACTCAACAAGGTAAAAAATTTAATATAGGTATCGATTTTTTTGCTCAAACCTACAAAATTTTTTTATATGAATAATATAAATGAGTAGAAAAAGTTTTAATCAACTTTCTTGGGAATTTCGAATTTTATTAAAAGCCCTATTAATGTTAAAACCTTGGGTAAATTACTTTGATTTTGTGTAATAAATTTAAGCAGGAAAGATTCCTTTCACTAAATACACCTACAGGTGTTGACTTTTTAAAACCTTTTTACATCCAGATTACCGTATTTCCTTTTAATAGTTAATCATAATTCCCCCAGGTGGCAAATATTGATTTTCATCTATACCTTAACACTCTAAGAGTTATCTACCACTTTATTTCAACAAAATTCCTCTTAAATTCACTTCCAAATCATAGATGGCGCTACAATGACGGTTCGTGAAAATATTACATGAAACATGAAATGAATAATGTAAGACTTAAGACGAGAGGATCATGTTCGCTATGACTACGGAAGGTTCCAATTAAAATGACTCGCCAAATGAGAGAACAATTAATTTTAAATATTGATTATAATCTACGGCATTTACTTTAAGTTGCTATTCTATTAATTAGGGTAAGTGTGCTCTTTGCACAACGGTGTTATATGAGAGCTTTCCTCAAATGTATTATGCGATTTATAACATCATGAAATAAATAAATTTTTGCAATAAGTCTAGAACGAGGAAAAAATGTTTGAAGAGGGATAGAACGTTTTATTTAGATTAATATATTCTTACTTTATTAACCAATCAAAACGTAAATTTTCAAAAAAATCGACCAACAGGATTTTTTTAAAGTGAGAAAAATGGCTCTATATCGGTGGAAAAAATCGAGAAAAATGTTTGTTACTTTTTTCGTAGTAGTAGTTCAGTCGAATTAGACATAAAAAATTTTGCGTACTGCGGACTTTTTTTGTGGAAGTTGTTTAAGAGGGCATAATAAGCAAGCACAGAAAACTACACCCTGCTACACCATGTGCGTCCCCTACTTTTAGGGGTTGAAACTTTACACATTTGCCGTAGGACAAACGGTTTTGGCTGTACGAGGCCGGAAAGGTCGCGCTGTCCGAATTTGGGTGTCTTCTGTACAGGACAAACGGCTATTATTATACTCTTCGCAATAACGAAGAGTATATTGTATTTGATCGGCACATTTCTAAAATCGTAAATATCGCTCGTAGAGAAAATTTTTTTATATGATTGTGTTAGTGAACGAATTCTGAACAACAACCAAAATGTCCGTCTGTCCGTCCGTCTGTCCGCCCGTCACGTTTCTTGTAAGCACGATAACTTAAGAAAAAAAAGTCCGATTGTATTGAAATTTGGAAGGTAAGTCAGTGTTAGCTAGAGGAAGAACCCTATTGTTTTTGAAGAAAATCGACCAGTAAATAAAAAAGTTATTAATTATTTAATTTAAAAAAAATATATTCTCTTAATTTTTGTCGCCTGTACTTAAATAGAAATCTTGCGAAATGTGGTGGTGTAGTGGATAAAGTTTTGCCTTGCAATCCAAAGTAAACCACAATTTTATTTCCACCCTACCTTCCTTGTCGGCGATCAGACCACAAGGTCGTCATTTGTTCGAACGGGTTTTTTCGTTTAGTTGTGTTCCCCGTATCAACAATCAAAATTACGAAGTGCGCTCGCCTACGATTTTAGTGTTCTTAGTGTTGTGTTTATTTTTAAGTTACCTTTAGGTCCATGTGGACACATCAAAAATTTTAATCTAGTTTTTAAGTCAGCCCGTGGCAGACAGGAGCCTCTAGCACCCCCCCTCGAATTTATTTCCAAGCCGAATCGGCCCTGCCCCACCCAGCCTCACACCCACCTCGGCGATGTTCGCCGTGGTTGTCTGGCTGGCTCCGGGCTAGGATCCGGTGAGGCACATATATTGTGCTTGAACTTAAAATAAAATATTATTGTTGTTGTTGTTTTGCAATCCAAAGATCGTGTGTTCGAATCCCACACAGGTTGGATATTTTTTTTTTCATTTTTTTTTTCATATAATTTTTTTCACAACAAAGATGGTATCACAAAATTTAGGATGTCCAAAAACTAACATTATTTACAAGAAAACTGCGAAGAGTATCCTATAGAATGTGTAACAATTATATAAAAAGCTCAGTAAATTGGCGAAGAGTACGTTTTTAGCTTGTTTCCAATCTACAATACCACAATACTACACATACTAATGCCTTTAAGGAGGGATGATGATTTGTGAAAAAACTTCCATCGATTACTGCGCGGTTTTCATGATACGGGATGTTGAAATTTTAAAAACCCCTTTTTAAAAAAAAAAGTGAACCTACTTTTTTTCGCCCATTTTTTTTTCATGCATGTACGACCCTAATATAAGAAAATTTACGTTGGTTTCATTTTAATACATTCATTGGTTTAGGAGCTAGACAGCAAAATATGCCTAAAATGGTTATTTTTGTATTGTTGCTTTAAAAAAACCAAAACCAGTATAATTCTGGTAAGTGTTTTTGTTTATCCTAAAAGTCCAATTCATTGCGCATAGAAAATGTGCTTTTGTGTTTAAGTAGGATCAACACTTATTGTGTAATAACGATTTATGTCGTGTTCTCCAGTCTCCTTTTTCACAATTTTTTTTTGCGGCCTTATGGTTCATAGTAGGGTAGAAAGCATTATACACGTGGACAGGGCACATAATAGGGTGTTAAAATGATTCTCTTGTTAAAATGCGATAGGACGTACCGTTTTCGAGTAAACGCACTTGTTTGGTTATGTTTGCTTTGAGTTTTCATTGTGTTCTGAATTGTGATCTGATATATAAATTCTACATTTTGGTGATTTCTTTCTTAGGAGTTTGTCTTTTTAAATCATTTTCCGATGAAATGGACATACACCTAATAGCTGTTTCTCGAGGAAGGTAAAATTACTGTGAATTTTGTTATAGACACAAAATAATTTGCAATGATGATTCGAGACAAGCGTAAACCTTCAATTAGGGGAGTGACCTAATATGTGCCCTATTCCGTCCGAGTCCCTTCATTTTTTCAATGTCCCTCATAAACAGAAAAAGTAAGAACCGGCACATAGTTTTATTTTTTCGTAGTCAGCGGTGAGTATTTACTAGTCAGTCGATGAAAAGTGTGATCTGAAATAATTTTTTGCAAACAAGGGCGTTTTACTCGAAAACGGTACGTCCTATCGCATTTTAACAAAAGATCCATTTTAACACCCTAATATGTGCCCTGTTCAGGTATACATTGCTTTCTGCCCTACTATGAACTAAGGCCGCAAAAAAAAATGTGAGAAAGGAGACTGGAGAACACATGACATAAATCGTTATTACACAATAAGTATTGATCCTATTTAAATACAAAAACACATTTTCTATGCGCAATGAATTGGACTTTCAGGATAAACAAATACACTTACCAGAACTATACTGGTTTTGGTTTTTTTTAACGCAACAATACCAAAATAGCCATTTTTGGCATATTTTGCTGTCTAGCTCCTAAACCAATGAATGTATTAAAATGAAACCAACGTAAATTTTCTTATATTAGGGTCGTACATGCATGAAAAAAAAATGGGCGAAAAAAAGTAGGTTCACTTTTTTTTTAAAATTTCAACATCCCGTATCATGAAAACCACGCGGTATTCGATGAAAGTTTTTTCACAAATCATCATCCATCCTTAAGGGCATTAGTATGTGTAGTATTGTAGATTGGAAATAATAGCCGTTTGTCCTGTACAGAAGACCCCCAAATTCGGACAGCGCGACCTTTCCGGCCTCGTACAGCCGAAACCGTTTGTCCTACGGCAAATGTGTAATATGTATATTATGTAGAGGAGGGATGAATCTTCAAAAAGTGTAACTTGGTAAAGAGCCCTACGGGCAATAGGGAAAAAGATATGGACACAAGTAAAATTTCAAAGTTTCAACCCCTAAAAATAGGGGACGCACATGGTGTAGTTTTATGTGCTTGCTTATTATGCCCTCTTAAACAACTTCCACAAGAAAAAGTTCGCAGTACGCAAAATTTTTTATTATGTCTAATTCGACTGGAGTATAGTGTCAAATTAAAAGTCAACGAAAGCATTAAAATTTGACATTAATCAAAATAACTGGTCATGCAAATACCAAATCAATAAACTCATATCATCAGCTAGATAACGACCATCATTCAACGTTAATTTCGAATTTAAGGAACCTTACAAGCGAAATTACAAATAATTCTGTTAATAACTTAAAATTGGTAAACCATGAAGAAGAATCTAAATGTAATATATTGTTTTAGTGGAGTCAAATTAGGATTTTAATGTGAATTGTCTGGTCAGGGCGTTTTTTTTGTTTTAACGTGTTCAGTGGGTCAACTATAGTTCACAGTTCAGTTTTGCAGTTTCTGCGAGGTCGGCGTATTGTTTATTTAAACAATTTAATTTTTTAGACCGTGTTTTTCATCGGTTTTCTTTGAATATCTCGAAATATATGTCAACAAAAAGAAAGAAAATGTTCGTTATGAGTTGTGGAACAAAAGTACATAAACTATAATTCTTTCCAATTGTTATTATTATTTAAAAAAAATTATGCATTATGCGTCTTTAAACGAATTGCTGTTGTTTCAAAAATATAGGATAATTTTCAATGAAATTTTGGAAAATTATAGCTCTTACAAAGTACAATCACTGCTTAAAATTTCAAATCTAAATGATTATATTAAAACGGCTCAAATATACAATTATTGCTAAAACTTTGCACCCTTGGGAAATCCTGCCATCAAGACCAAGAAATCTATACGATGGCTCAAATTGTAGCATTCTATAAGTACTTTAAGATCACGGAGAAAAACTTTTTTTTTTCAAAATTTAAACCCGTTTTATTGCATTTGTTTATAGTTTTCGAAATTTTAGATATAAACAAATTCAAGTAACTCTCTGTTGTTTTTATAAAATCAAAAACGGTAAACGAGTAATGAAAATAGATTAAAAAACACAACTTTTGAAAAAAAAATTAATGCTCTACTTGCATTTGGAGCTGAGATACGTTAGTTTTTAGGTTTACGTCACTTATAAATAAACAAATCGATATTTCTTCTTGAAATTTGGGCTGGTTATTCTCCAATTCTAATTATTTTGTTTCTGCTATCTGAAGATAATCCAAAGCCACAAATATTAAAATAACATCGAATAATGCGGCTTTGGGAACATAATGCACATTTTCAATTTTTTTATAACTTTTTTAATTTTTGTCACAAAAATGATAAACCAACCTAACTTGAACAACTACCCTTATGTTCATGTATACAACTTTGTAAAACTTTTATTATTACTGATACAATAAAAAAATATATTTCGCGAGCAGGATTAGAACCCGAATAAAAAGTGCTAATCAATATCAATAAAAATTTGTTTAAAGTTAAAATACAAGAATGCGCCCAGCCGGAGCATGGCCCGGAGCCAGCCATGCTCCGGCTGGGCGCAGCGCTGCTGTGGTGAATGTGGGTTGGACGAGCAGGGCCGGATTCAGGAATGGCGCGCCCCTAGGCTAATCATGTATTTGCGCCCTCTTATTCATAATGGAAAAACATTAATGAGCGGGGAGGTGTAATCTGAAAAAAAAAATTTTTTTGTCCAGATTCAAAATTGACGAGCGGGGGGGCGGAGATATATGAAAAAAAAATGTTTGTCCCAGTTTCAAAATTGATGAGGGGGGGGGGGGGGGTAGAAATCTAAAAAAAAAAAATTTAACCAACATTGATGACCAGGGAGAAGGAAATGAAAAACATATTTTTCCCCAAAAAGGAAAATTGATTATCGGGGAAGGACAAAATATATTTTTTTTAATAAGCAGAGAGCGCAAAGAACTCGCGACGACCCTCATTTCACGCATTGTCGCTCTTAGCTATAGCCTAGTTAGCCTTATGGGTAATGAGGCCCTGGTGGCCAGCAGCTACAATAAAGGCAGCGGCTTTACTATAGGAGCAGAAACTCCGATTAAAGAACTTATATCTAGATACATAACAGGCTATATTTTCACTATATACCTTGTTTGCTCCTAACATAGTTACATTATATGTCCATTAAAAAGAATAGATGAACATCACATCCCATAGGCATCAGTGGCGTTGTGTGTGTAGAAAATGTGTAGAATGGTAAATATTTCCATTAAAATGAATTATTGCAATTCCTGCATTACCGGCTCTTTATATAACGTGATGTAGGCATACGACATTACAGTAAGATAATACAGTAAGATAAATATGTATTGAAAGGATATTAAAATTTAATTGCTATTCACTTTATAACTGTAAACTGAACTTCATCATGTTACGACTATGGAACGATCGATTTTCTTCTGCTTTCTGCAAACGGCACAGCACTAAATATATTGTCACTAAACTGTGTAAATATGAATAGAGAATATTATTTAGGTATTAATCAAATCACAACTTAAAATAAAAAGACTTCTTCACCACATTTTGATCGAAAAACACGAAAAATACTTATTAACATTAATGGCGGACACTGTCAAAAGTGTCAAACTGAGATTATGATAATCGAACTTACCGATCGTGCCCGAACCGGCCGCGAATAGATCGACTAGCCAATCAAGAACTTATGGGAAGAAGTGCGTTAGATTGTAACTATCTTAGCAACATTCAAATCAGTACAATTATGTATCTAGATATAAGTTCTTTAATCGGAGAGCAGAAAGATATAATATCTCTTTCCGTTCCTATTTTCCTATAAGTAATCCTGTAAAATGTTGATATATTGGAAAGGAACATATAAGAGACGTATACATTTCCTTAATTGGCACAAAAAGTTGAGCTCTCGCATGCCGGTCAAATTGCAACGTTTTTTGCTTCCGCGCTTTTGGACGAATAACGACATGGGCGCGGAAGGTATACAGAGATGTACAGACGATCCAACCACCCAACCAACCAACCTTCTCGGTACACTTTGACATGCAACTCGTAAAAGTGAGCTGGTCTGCTGGAATTTCAGCGTCTTCAAAGCGTATACCGACAAAGATTGACTCCAGCAGACCAGCTCACTTTTACGAGTTAGCATGGCAATATTCAAAGTGTACCGAGAAGGTCGGTTGGTTGGTTGGATCGTCTGTAGACCCTTAAATAAAATGCAACGCAGGTCGGGTGTTTTTTTTGTACTATCCACGAGTTTAGGTAAACATCTCTTTGCTGAACTATACAATATAAAGGTAATAAATTCGACAATTTTATCAAAAGAAAATAATCAAATAACAAATAAATAGTTTTTTATCAAAAAAAGTACCGACGTAGATAAAGAAGGCCTCAAGTTATACCCGGAAGAATATAAGTAGAGATGGATAAAAACCGGGTTTTTATTTTTTGGGTTTTTTACCCGGGAAAAAACCGTTTTTTTCTGGGAAAAATATTTTTTTTATCAAAATGAATTGGTCATTAAAGAACCATCATTTTGATACCAAATATGTCAAGTATATTTGATTGTATTCATAACATAAGGGCTTCAATGTTATTTTTCTTTGATTTAGTTCTAACTTTTAGTCTAAAAGTTAGGTTGAAATTGGTGGCAAATTCAAAAATGAGAAAAAAAAGGGTTTATTTCATTTTAACTCTCCCAGGAAAAAACCCATTTTTGGGAAAATTTCTAACCCAACTTTTACTCTAAAAGTTAGGTTAAAACTGGCGGCAAATTAAAACATGGGACGTAAAACATTTTTTTTTATTTTCACCCTCCCAGGAAAAAAACGATTTTTGGAAAAATGTTTAACCTAACCTAACTTTTGGTCTAAAAGTTAGGTTAAAATTGGCGGTAAATTAAAAAAATGGGAAAAACCTGTGTTTTTTCATTTTAACCCTCCCAAGAAAAAACAATTTTGGGAAAATTCCCGATGAGGAAAAAACCCATTGCCATCTCTGAATATAAGTAAATGAATAGTTAGGTATTTTGTTATGTGTAATTCTTAATACGGATATAATTATAAAATGTAACCAAAATAGTTCCATAGAATGGGTATACATAGACTTATACAAATTTATTAATTTCGGCCCAGATAAGACGGCGGGGCTGGTACAAAAGCTTTTTATGCTTTGTCTTTCCTTAAACAAACAATTTTTTACGCTCATTATCCTAACTCGATTTTGTGGTAATTTTTTGCGCCAGCCCTTATGCATTATACGACGCTACAATACATTTTATTTTCCAAAGGTCAACGGTAAACAGTAAATATCATCCGTCGGGGGATAAAATTAGTTAGTTTTGAATTGCCGAAGCGCCCCCTCGTGCTTCGGCGCCCCTAGGCTATAGCCTAGTTAGCCTTATGGATAATCCGGCCCTGTGGACGAGGCAGGTCCGGTTCTGCTGAACAGTAATAAATGGTGGAACAGTTGGGACTCCTATCCGCCTGGGGCGGGTTTAAAAACAACAATATCGCTAACTACTCTGCCCACTGGGTCTACAACTAACTAAGGACTAAAACTGTAAATTATCGTTATTAAGCGCACAAAGACACAGAAAAAATTTGGATTGCTGACACGGGAAAAAGCTCAGCGAAAAAACCCGTTCGAGGTAATTACCGAAGTGGTCTTCCTGCCGGCAGGAAAGTAGAGTATAAAGAAGTTGTGGTTTTTTAAAGGTTGGAATTTTCAAAGAAGTTATTGGCCGAGGGTTGAATTTGGGGACAAAAAGAGACAAAAAAGTGCCAGTCGCCTTACCCAATTAGACATCTAGTCACATGCGTCTGGTTTATAAGAACATAATATAACTTGTAGACATATTTGGTGATATTCGGATCTCCAACAAAATTACTAACTTTCCACTTTCGGGTCTCTATGCAGTATCTTTTAACAATTGTAGCTTTGGATTATTTTCAAGTAGCAGAAACAAAAGAATAGACATTGGAGAATTACCAGTCCAAATTTCAATAAGAAATACCGATTTGTTTATTTATAAGTGACCTAAAAGTAAAAACTAACGTATCTCAGCTCCAAATGCAAGTAGAGCATTGATTTTTTTTAAAGTTGCCTTTTTTAATCTATTTTTGTTACTCCTTTATCGTTTTTTAATTAATAAAAAAAACTGAGAGTTATTTCAATTTGATTATAACTACAATTTCGAAAATTATAATCAACTGCAATAAAAGGTTTAAATTTTGAAAAAAAAAATCCCTCTCCGATATCCTAAAGTACTTAGAAAAAGCTAAAATTTTAGCCGTCTTACACATTTCTTGGTTTTGATGGCAGAATTTCACAAGGGTGCAAAGTTTTAGCAACAATTAATTGTATATTCGAGCCGTTTTAATAACTGTATTGATTTGAAATTTTAAATGGTGACTGTACTTCATAAGAACTATATTTCTCCAAAATTTCATTGAATATTATCAATTATTTTTGAAAGAACAGTGATTTGTTTAATAACGCATAATTTTGCAATATTCACTTTTTTTTTAAATAATAATTACAGTTTTAATGAATTATAGTTTATGTGCTTTTATTGTACAGCTCATAACGAACACTTTTCTTTTTTTTGTTGTTTTCCATAGGACTTATAGATTTCGAGATATTCAAAGAAAACCGATGGAAAACACGATCTAAAAAATTAAATTGTTAAATAAACTATATGCCGACCTCGCAAAAACTGCAAAACTGAACTGTGAACTTATGTTGATCCGCTGAACACGTTAAAATAAAAAACTGCCCTGACCAGACAATTCACTTTGTGAATTTTTTAGTTCTAATTTGACTCCACTATTATAAAAATTGTTTACTTCACATAGAGTGTGTGCTATTTAAGACCGCACACCCCGTTATTTTGGAACTCGTTGACCGATTTTAAAATGTTTTTTTTTGTGGGGATATAAGTGCTCGATGAGCTTTATTTCACTGTTTTGAAAAATGTGTAATTTTTATATTTTCAAGGCCTACTAAGCTCCTCTAAATAGGTCGAAATTTCGATATAGACTATTAGGCAATTTTTTATCGGCAAGATAGATAGAGTATTCGATTGGCAGTTGTCTGAAATACCTCTATACAAAATTTTAGCTCGATACCTCATATAGGGTTTTTATTCAATAGCCAAATTCAAAATTTCTCACTGTTCGACTGGCCCCCTATAAAAGACGGTTAGGTTTCCTAAAAAGGTAAAGTAGTCATTCGACTTAAGGAACATCAGACACTAAATGATGAAGAAAATAGAAAAGTTATTCTTTAAATAAATAGTGCTTCTACACATTATTCAGTTGCTGCACGTAGGTGCGTGCCTTAATGAAAGTAACATTCCCATATGGTTTTTTTATGTATATTTTTGACAGTAAATTAATACACGCAGACAAACAAAGTCACATTAAAATTTCATTTATTAGAAAGCAGTTAGATTGTAATTAGCAACAACAACAACAACAAGCATTTATTAATGTTACAGGATACAATATGCGCCATTCCGGAGTCCGGCCCGGAGCCAGCCAGACAACCACGGCGAACATCGCCGAGGTGGTTGTGAGGCTAGGCGGGGAGGGTCCGGTTTGGCGGTGATGAAAATTGCTTGGTGAGTTAAAACTCCTGCCTAATGGAAAAAGGCTTAAATTTAACAATACCGTGCAACGTAGCACACGAGGGTACTTAAAAATAATTAAAATTAAAACTGAAAAACTATAGATTTCGCGCACATGCGAACACCTTAAAAATTTTGATTGCTGGCACGGGAAAACAAAGTGAAGATTAAAGGTGGGGAAAGGAGAAGTTGTCGTAGAGGAAAGTGTGGCTAGAGAGTTTGCCGATATTGTAATTAAGAAATGTTATGCATTAATACAAATTCCTTAATTTATAATAATATTGATTGCGATTTCAGAAAAAATAGTATATGTACTTCGGTGTGAAAACACATTCCCGGACTTCGATGCTTGCATCGTCGTCCGGGAATGTATTGCTTTCACACCTAATACACAATATACAGTTAATCATATATTAATCTTCTGTAATACACACAGGTTGATTTTATACTAGAGTAAATTTTTTTGTGTGACTCGAACCTGTTTTCCATGAAAATTTTGCTCGAATTAAGGGACATATAAAAATCGCTCCACTTCGTGTCGCGATTTTTTCATGCCCTTAATTTTCGAATAATTTTCATGGGAAAACAGGTTTTTGTCCAAAAAAAATTTACCCGGTAAAAAATCGACCTCTTGTGTATTAATACCCGAATCATTTTATTTTACTTAAGGAACTATTTACTAAAATCTTTTCCTAAATAAATTATAAACTTTATTAGTTGTTAATGGCTTTTAAACATAGGTTATATCTCGAGAGCTGTAAATCAGGTAGCTATCAGTAGCTATTTTTTGAGTAAAAAGCTTGAGAGCGAGGGTGTTTATTATGAGTTATTGAATCAATGACGTTTACTATAAATTAAAATTGTGCGAAAATATAGCTACTTACTCATAATATACATATTACTAAGCACTTTCACATATATTCAACATTTTATTTTCCAACTTCACATACATGTAATAATTAGCATAACAAAAACAATATCAAATATCTACCAGTTATAAAAATAGCAATTTTGATGTATTAGTAGATTTTTTCCTAAACTTGGATGTTCAATGTTTTATTTGAGGTAGCTTCTACAAAAAAAAAAAAAATGTACGCAAATCCCTTTCATAATACACTAAAGTCAGATATCAAATAAGATTGTTTATGAATCTGTATGTGTATGTGTCTATGTATGTGTACGTAGATCGTTTCTTGTAAGCGGGATATCTCTTGTTAGATTTAAAATTATTATTTCAAATTAGGAACGTGCATACGTTAAATAGTAGTAGAATATTCCCTGTTCAAATTGAACTATATCCTTCGTACAAGGCATGTGAACTGACATAATTTATATAAATTAATCATTGAAGCCTAAAATAAAAACGATGTTGGGAAAAGTGTCGGTTCAGAACAATAAAACCGCTGCCCACGAAATCACTACTTCCACATCCAGATTTTCTATCCAAGTCACTCAAAATGAAAAAAAATTGTATGTGGAAATAATTGTTTGTGGAACTTATAATATAATATTTGAAATCCCCTACCCCAAAAACCCATAAAACGATACCCCACATCGGTAGCGTGATAGGGGGTGGTAGTGGGGGTGGATGAAGTAAAAAAATATGTTGAGGTTTCTAGTTCTTGTACACACACTAAACCACAATTTTTTTTCATCCCCTTTAATAATGAGGTGGGGGTGGTAATGGGGGTAGCTAAAGCCAAAAATGTTTTTGAGACCTTAGTTTCTCTTGTATATACTAAATACCAATTTTATGGACTCTTATCTGCTTGATTTACCTATTTACCCCAAATTTACCCCAATTTACCCCCCAACCCTTCGACGGAACAAGATGAAAATATAATCTAGTACCAGATCTCGTTATAGTACATACGTATACCAAATTTCAAGTCAATATCTTCAACGTGCGCACAAAAAAGTTACAGACAGACAGATCGACAGACAGAAATTTTTTTTCGCTCAAACTTAAAATCTCGACGTTTCATGATATTCTAAGCCCATTTGAACAATAAAAAATTTAAAAATTTTTTTGTCGTTACTATACTTCCACTGGATGTGGAAGTAAAATTACTTTATTCTACTACTAACGTTTCGTTTACTTAAGTGTAAACTTCTTCAGGACTACAAATTTAAATCTAATTAAGACCTTTTTTATATCGTAAATAAATTAACAACCATATAACTTGAACTGAAACTTTAAATACGATAAACTACGAGAATTTACCTCAGAAAAAGTAAGAAGGTGGCGTCTTCAATTGCCACCAAATTATAAACTAAGATTATGAATATATTAAGAAAATAATATAACATTAAACGTAAAATATTACAAGTCATATCAACCATAAAAAAGCTGATCAGTTATTTCTATTGTTTTGAACCGATCACTTTCGCACCATTTCATCGTTTCAATATTATCACATATGATACTATGTAACAATGTTTAACTGCGGATAATAATCTGCACTAACGGTGTTGAAAGCTAACTTCTATATACCGAATCGAAAGCATCAAATAAACATCAAATTTACAATGCACTTCACTACAAGGATTAATTTGCATTCTGGATTAGATACCATAGAAATAATTATTGCCTTATCAATAGCTTCTCTGGTACCTGATCCAAGATTAAAATTAATCTATTGTGATGCAAATGACCATAATAGAATTATAGCAGTTATAGGTCTTATATAATGGAATGTGGAAATAAATTATGTGTGTGGTGACATATTTATATACACTACAGTAAATATATCTAATTATGACATAAATTATTTAAATCTGCCTCTCAAGGATCTTTCATAATTCGTTCCAGAGTTTATGCCTTTTTAGATTTTGGATAATGTTAGTTTTATGTTTGTTTATACTCACTTAAGAATATCTTTTTGTTGAACCTAGGCACGATACACTTGGAGGTTAATTTAAAAGAATATAGAGAATTTCCGCTACAGTGTCTTATGTAATCAAACATTTATGAAGTAATCACTTGCAACAGGCATAAGGAAATATAAAAGGGAATATAAAAAAAAACAAATTTTAGAAAATCTAGTAAACGGAAGACAAACGCAATCATTGATGAATAATGTAATTTAATATTCATACAAACTTGTTAAGAAATTCATGACACTGGATACTGAACCATATGAAATGAAAGCAAGCAACTATGGGATGAATTTATTTAATATTAATAACATTATCTTCCGCCATTTCTAAGGAAGCCTATGTATTTGGTACTAAGATGGCGCGTTTGTTTCGTTAGGGGTAGTTTATTATGCATGGAATAAGTAAAAAACTTTTAGGATAAGTAATTTTGACCTAGATATATTCAGAGCTGTGAGTGTACTCATGAGATGTGCTTATACGAAGTATTTAAATACTTCTTGTTGTACTTGTAATTGTACTTAAATACATGCCACTCATTCAAGTAAATGCAATTGTACTTAAGTACAATTATCGTATTGTGCCGATCTTAACAGTTTTTCATCTGTAAGTACTTTAATAGTTATTACTTTTCCATATGTTATTTGTTACCATTTTTGTTTGTACAAAACGCTCTTAATTCGATTGTAGCAAACACCTGTCGAAAGACTTATTCCTAATTAGAGGAGCTCTCGTGTCAGCCATTCCACACCACTTGCAGACTGCAGTTTCGAGCTGTTGGCTCTCTTCGGTGCAAGGTAGGCATGTAGTGGCTGGCAACGAGATATCCGATGACATTTCGCAATCTACAGACTGCGAAATGTATAAGAAATAGGAGGCACCATCTAGCGGTCGCTGTCCACTACAATCGAATTGATACCATGTGAAAATAGTTGTTCACAAAATTTCAATAATATAATATTTGAAATCTTTTACACCAAAAACTATAAAACGATGTGCCACCTCGGTAGTGCGGGAGTGGCTAGTGCCAGAGAAAATTTTGAGGCCTTTAGATTTTGCACATACACTGAATCACAATTATATTTTTAAACCATTTAATAATGGGGCAGGGATGGTAGTGGGGATGGCAGGGAGAGTGGTATCAGCCAAAATAATTTTGCCTGTTGCCTTGGCTTTTCGCTAGGTTGGAATGTATTGGATGAGGGTAAATGTATTAACTTTTTAAGTATGCATGATCTAAGTATATTACTTCAATATTGTTCTTTTTCACGCACAAGAAGTAAATTTAAGTTCATTTAGTTTCACGTTGTTTTCTGTATCTCATCAATATTTTAAGTTATAGTTTATAATATAATAATTACTTCCACGTCCAGTGGAAGTATAGTAACGACAAAAATTTTTTTAAAAATTTTTATTGTCCAAATAGGCTTAAAATGTCATGAAACGTCGAGATTTTAAGTTTGAGCGAAAAAAAAATTCTGTCTGTCGGTCTGTCTGTCTGTAACTTTTTTTTGTGCGCACGTGGAACCGTTTAAGATATTGACTTGAAATTTGGTACACATATGTACGTTAACGAGATCTAGAACTAGATTATATTTTCATCTTGTTCCGTCGAAGGGTTGGGGTGTAAATTGGGGTAAATTTGGGGTAAATGGGTAAATCAAGCAGTTAACAGTCCACGAAATTGGTATAGTATATACAAGAGAAGCTAAGGTCTCAAAAAAAAATTTTGGCATTAGCCACCCCCACCCCCTTATTAAAGGGGATGAAGAAAAATGTGATTTAGTGTATGTACAGGAACCAGAAATCTCAAAATATTTTTTTACTTACTCCACCCCCCCTACCACCCCCCTATCACCACCCTCCCCCCCACTACCGATGTGGGGTATCGTTTTAGGGTTTTTTTGGGGTAGAAGATTTCAAATATTATATTATTAAAGTTCCATAAACAATTATTTTCACATACAAAGTTTTTTCGTCGTGAGTGACTTGGATTGAGAATCTGGATGTGGAAGTAGTGATTCCTTGGGCAGCGGTTTTTTTATTCGCAAGTAAATTAGTCTTTAAATTTCTGTTTTCTTTTCCATGATAACAAATGATAATATTTACGTATAAGTAATAAGTACAATGAGAACGTTTTGTAGATGTTTTGCAATCACAGCATATTGTGGTGCAAGTCACTGGTCGTACAAAGCATGCGAGATGTGCACTTAAGTCAAAAAGGCAGCGGAAAATAACACAAGGCTGTACATAACAATCATATTTATTATAATGAAAAAGCAATGCAGATAATTACACATTCCCACAAAAAAAAAAAGTTAATTGAACTGAACATCTGAATATACTTTTCTGTAGTATTTTTTCCCGCTGATTACGAGTCTGAAGTCAGAATGGGGGATATAAGAGCATATTACAGAGAAAAACTCGAAAAACTGTCAAAAAATGCATTTTTATGGTTTTTTGGGTGGTAAAATATGCATGTGGCGTGTTCGGCTAGGCTGCATGGATTTTTCTTATGTTTTTTTGCCTCACTGACCTCGAATCTATTGTTATAACCCAGAGCTAATTGTCAAAATGTTGAGGGAAATAAAAAAAACCGTAAAAAATCGCGTGTTTCACGGATACTATGTTTTTTTTATGGATATCACGTTTTTTTCATGCGTGTTACGATGGCCTGTGTACACCTTTTTTTGAGTAATTTTTCCCCCTGATCACAAATGTTGAGTCAAATTTAAAGGTCAGTGATGAAAATACTGAGAAAAATTTAAAAAAACTGTAAAAAATCGGGTTTTTTCATGCATGTCGCGATTTTTCATGAACGCATAGCGTGTTCCAATGGTCTGCATATACCTTTATCGAGTAATTTTTTCCGCTAATCACGAATCTGGAGTCAAATTTTGGGGTCAGTGATGAAAACACTGAGAAAAATCAAAAAAACTGTATGGGTTTTCGTTTTCGAACGCGCTTATCTTCAAATGATCTGTATAAGGGGTTACTTCGTCGTTTCATTCCTTTTGGTTTCACTTCTCTTTGTAGCATCCAGCAGTAATCTGCTAACATGTTGACATCCAATTTACCCTGAAATCGACGTTCAAAGTATTTTAAATTTTGGTGAAATCTTTTTCCTTGCTCTTCGCTGAAGTCGCCGTTATTTTCTGGAAACTTATCCAGGTGTGAATCGAAAAACTGCAATTTCAAACTCATCATAACTTTTCGTAATTCTTTATCATTTTTGATACAATGTTTCTGTAGTCTGGATCTTTGGTATTACCGACAAATATTGTGGACACGTCTTTAAAACTTAACCATGCCGCCTTTTCTAAATTTAGATGCATAAGTCATTTCAAATAATGCACTAAAACCACATCTTTTAGTGCACACTGACATTTTAAGAGCTTCTTATGAGAAGTTAGATTTCCGACTAAAGTACTAGTCAACCATTCTAGGATGGCAAGTAGCCGCGCAGAGAGAGAAAAAATATCGTCACTATTGGACAGAGACAAACAAGATTTTTTAGCTTAAGCTAGCTAGCTTAAGAAGCTTGTTTGTTTCTGTCCAACAGTGACGATATTTCTTCTCTCTCTGCGCGGCTATTTGCCATCCTAGGATGGTTGACTAGTAAGTTTACTCCCATAAGAATCAATTATTACCATTTATTGCTTAAAATATTTAATTTGAAAACAACGTTTGATAAGAAAAAGATAATATTTGAAGATTTATTAATCAATAAACTTGTATCGTAGGGGCATTTTTTACTGAGTGTATAATCATTCTACATGCTGTTACTTCATAAACCTGGAATGGAAGACGGCGATATTTATTCCAACAATCGTAAGAGGATATGAATTATTTATTTACCTCGACGTATGTAAATTTCAAAGTTCAAGCATTTCAATTTAAAATGAATCGAGGGTTAGTTTACATACACATTCGGATTTCAATAGTTTACTTGCTCGGGTTTATTATTATTGATACATCGAGTAATAATGGCAGATCATTAACATTCTCCATTTAGAAGGGCGTTTAATTTATTTTCAGGTAGAACAAAATAGTTCACAGGGCGATCACTACATCAAGAAGGTAACGCATCACATCGATCCGTTTACATAACACAGGTTTACAAAAAAAAAAAAAATGTCAGACCAATGGATTCCATTACCGTACTCCGAAGGTGTTTCACGTGCTGAACACGATGTCGTAGTCCGTCTTGTGCCATCACGTCAGGATTTCGAGAAAACTTAACCTAAAAGTGCTAGAAATACCTTTTTCGTTCATGCACAAATTAATTCACTCAATATTTTGGCCTGAATTTTGTTAGTCGGGGGTTTTTGGGGTCGCTGATCACGAATCTGAAGTCAGAATTTGATAATTTCTAAATCCAAGATGGCGGATCCAATATAGCAGATGCTGAAATCCAGAAATTTATCAAAATTTGAAGATTTTGGCCCAAAACTTATTACTCGTGGGTTTTTGGGGTCGTTTGAGTGAACTAATTTGTGCACGAACGAAGGCGAAAAAGGTATCTTTAGCACTTTTAGGTTAAGTTTTCTCGAAATCCTGACGCGATGGCGCAAAACGGACTACGGCATCGTGTTCAATAGAATCCCATTGGTCGGACTTTTTTTTTTGTACACCTGTGTAATTTTTTACTATACTTTATTATACTCTTCGTAAATATGAAAACGAGGAGTGTACTGAATTTGATTGACACATTATTATTATTATTAAGAACGCGAGCGGATATCGAGATCCGCAGTACTCGGGCCTATCGGCCCATTGTACATTTGCGACGTATAAGATCCCTTAGAAGAGACCAGTGCTTTCCACAAAGGACAACAGTCTGTTCCAAGGTAGATCCCGTAGTTCCTCTGGATGCAAGAATTGCCTCTCGAGGTGCCTATATCTTGACGCTCCTTCCTAGTGGAGCGCATCTGCATAGGATATGAGTGATGGTTTCATCCTCCACTCCACACATCTGACAAATAGAGTAATCTCTCAACCTCATTATATGTAGGTGTTTGTTCAGAAGACGGTGTCCTATTATTAGGGCCACCATCCATCTCATATTTTCTCTATCGAGCCAAGCAACCACTTTACGGTAGAGGCAGCCTCGACTGCTTCATTCCGGGGACTGAACCCTATAGTTGTTGAACTGTGCCGCAGCCCCGTCTCGCAGTTCTGAATGAATCAGACTCCTTGGCAGACCGAAGGCGGCTCAGGGCCAGGGAAGAGATTTTTCGCTCCTGCTCCTTCTCCCCCCAGATGATCTGCTTCTTCGTTGCCCTCCACACCACTGTGTCCGGACACCCATATGAGTTTAACTGAGTTGCGTTCACAGAGCTCAGTCAAAATATTTCGACAGTTCAGCACCAGCCTAGATGTGTGCACCAACCCTTGTTTGATGCAAGAGACCTCAGAGCCGCCTGGCTGTCGCTACATACAGGGTGGACCATTGAAAACGAAACACGCCTGTTTTGGGACACTTAGACTAGTTTCTTGAAAAAACGCTGGGTTAGGTCGATTCTTGATTTTTAATGGGACAACTTCTGATATCAAACTTGATATTGACACATCAACTCCCTAGCCCCAGCAACCCCATACTCAAGAATTTAATTAGGGAAAGGTCGAGCGACCTCTCATTTGAAACCTCTTGCAATTCTCCATGCGACAGCATGGTCGAAATTAGTTTTTTTCAATTTTTTTTCGTCTCCATGAAAACCACCCTCTAGATTAACTAAGGTGGGGGGTGTTGTTTGGGAAAAATCCTGAAACACGACACCTTTTATCTTTTGAATGGCACATTTTGATGTGACTTTGTCAGGTCAACCCCCTAGCCCCAACAACCCCCAACAAAAACAAAAATTACGGTAAGGTGGTCTTTTGATTCTCTATGTGAGCGCGTGATGGTTTTTAGGTTTGCTCGTGTTTTGTTTTAAACAACTGATAATATGCTTATTAATTTAAATTTTAAAAAAGTATACAATACATTTTTATTCACCTTCGGTGTTTATAAAGACCTCCCGAGACTTTGAAAGCCCTTTCTGCCCTGAATACTAAACAGTTAAAATTTTTCAAATTTATCGATTTGTCTTCGTTTAGTATTCAGGGCAGAAAGGGCTTTCAAATCACTGTATCTGAGTCTCGGGAGGTCTTTATAAACACACAAGGTAAATAAAAATGTATTGCATACTTTTTTAAAATTTAAATTAATAAGCATATTATCAGTTGTTTAAAACAAAACATAAAGAATCAAAAGACGTTTAAAATGAGGGATCACCATAATTTTTGTTTTTGTTGGGGGTTGTTGGGGCTAGGGGGTTGACCTGACAAAGTCAAATTTGACATCAAAATGTGCCGTTCAAAAGATAAAAGGTGACGTGTTTCAGGATTATTCCCAAACAACACCCCCACCTTAGTTAACCTAGAGGGTGGTTTTCATGGGGATGAAAAAAAAATGAAAAAACTAATTTCAACCATGCTGTCACATAGAGAATTGAAAGACACTTCAAATGAGATCGCTCGAGACCCCCCTTTCCCTATTTAAATTCCTGAGTAGAGGGTTGCTGGAGCTAGGCGGTTGATGTGTCAATGTCAAGTTTGTCCCCCAAAAATCAAGAATCGACCTGTCTGGGCGCTTTTTCAAGAAACTAGTCTAAGTGTCCCAAAACAGGCGTGTTTCGTTTTCAATGGCCCACCCTGTATATAAATATGTTTGTCTACGAGACCTCTGCTGAGATTTTCGCTTGCGCACAGTATGAAATAAGTGAGACCAATTTCATAATCATGCAACCCGCCGTACTCTGAAATCTCTGTCTTTTTTTATCCCATTGGAACAATTGGGTAAAACTTGGATCTCAACAAATAAAATCATATTTTCCTGAAAAAAAATCAAACTTGGCACTCCAAATCAGTTGGATGACATCTCATAATCAGGAAAGGAGGATAGTAATAAGCAGACCCTATTGGTGTTTAAATTTGGAGGGGGTTAATTCAAAGTACTTTTTACGAACGCTTGTCAAATCAATGTTTCTCAGTGAGGTGCCGCTTGACACTATTGCCAATTCAATTCATTACTATCTTCCTTTACCGACTAAGGTATACTACATAAATTGTGCATATTATTTGCCAAAGAATGAAAAACCAGGAAAGTCACATCGATAATGGAATGCCGTCCGAATATTTACAGAAACCGATTTACCAGCTTTCTAAGCACTCAACAGCGGACTTCGAAAATTTGCAGTAATTAATATCAATGACTTGATTAAATTAAATAGGTATAATAAGTCTCACCGTGAACGATATCCATGTGTAGTTAATGAAATATATTGCCATAACGCTAGAAAATTACAAATATATTCCACGTAACCATTTTATCCACAAAAATTGTATCTCCAAAATTTAAATTTTACCAAGCAGCCTTTACCTGCATCCCTTTTCTTAATATTTCAGAGGAAGGTGCAGCATACAATAACGTAGAATTTATAATATTCCCTAAATATTACGAATGGAAGCGGCATAGCCACCACTTTATTGCTTCCGAAAAGAGATCCTAGGAATTTAATAAATAAATAGAGAGGAAGGGAACAGAAGAAGGTTATGCTAAGATCGGTTAAATAAAGTTGGGGGCACGGATCGCGTTCTCTGAACGGTGCGAATTTTAGTAACAATAAATAAAAATTGACTTTCTACATTTTCACAGTTGACTCATGCCTAGATAGTCCTCTTTGAACCCTCTTGCAGTTGCGATATGCAATTTGTCATTGTTTGTATTCTACCTCCATTTCCTTATTGTTGTTTGTTTTGATCTAATAAGCAAGAACTGCACAGGAATTTAAAATAATGGTAAAGTAATGATAAAAACAGATTGCTATACCGGCTGGGCAGATATATTAATTTCTCAGTTGAATAGATAATGTGAGCGCTACAATTTTTTTGACGAATAATATATAACAGAATACCGTATAGTACAGAGGTTTTAACTTCTGAATGACATACGAATAAAATTTCATTCATTTTTGGCAAATTAATAGTAAATGCATCAAAAAAAAGTTTGTATATTTTGCAGTGCGACGTAATAGAGTTTTCTAATTTCTATAATTCGTATTTATAGCTGAAATTGAATTTGCATTGTGCATCTGTCTGAAGATAAATACAGAACTATGTAGATTATTTCACAATAGGCACCCGAATAAACTCAGTATCAGTCACACCACAGTTTCTTCAATAAACAAAACTTTTAATGAAACTGACGCTGTAACAAAACATATTGTAAAACGATATACTCAACGAAGATCCAGGTACAAATAAATAGTTCTAAATTACTTCACTAACAATCAAGAGACAGTTGCTTGCTTGGATTTATATTTACCAAAAGGAAATATCCGGCAATGTCTTATAAAATGAAGCGGTAAAGCCCAAAACAGGGTTTCCAGCAACATTTTAATTTTGAATTCATGTCTGTTTCTGATTTTCCAGGAACAAAGTTTTAATTTTCCGTTATCTAAGTATAAATATTCATTACCTTCTAATAGATAATAATCTAAATTTCTAGAAGAGCATGGAAAAAATATTGGACACTATTAAAGTAATTATTTTCATTATATTGTTAATAAAAAATTGTTTTAAATATAGAATAATTAAAATGTCACCTACATTTTTTAACTAGTATAGGGTAAATTCCTCTATAGCTATAATCCAGAAATTACATACAAAACGTAAAATTAAGAATAATAATACTAAAACAGTACTTTACCTAACTGAACACAATATACAGGGTGATTCTTTTAAGGCGGCCATTAGAATATTTCCCACTTGCAGATGAGATAGCCATTTGAGATTTGGTACCCTACCCTAGTCAACCATTGCGAGTCCGAAAATGATAATTTCAAAATGGCGGCACTTCCCGAAATACTGGAAGTCGAACCAACTTGCTTATTTTGAATGGAACACCCTATATTTTCGACTTTTCGAAATGACTATAAAATTCTGAGTCAAAGCATGTAGCACACCCTATACCTAAACCGAGCAGTTTCGGAGATATTTGACATTTTATAAAAAATTTGACAGGTGCAGCGGTTTGCAAGAACCGTTATAACTGTCTTCGTGTAGAAGATCCTTATAAGAACACAAGATATGCTACTCTCTACAAAAAAAAAATAGATTCCAAAATAGTATACCTAGTGTTTTATTTTTCCCATTACATTTTGTCAAATTCAAACCTCAAAAACTTTTTTATTTCAAATGGAACACCCTGTATTTTTTTACATCAAATTATGTTAAATTAAATTCCCTTTTTTTCTAGTATAAGCATTGTAGGGGTTAAAGTTACAACTTTTTGAATTATTGGCGATTTTCTTAAATGTCCAAGAATTTTTAGTAAAAATTTCCATCAACTTACCCATGATTAGAAAGAATCATTAATGTCAGTCATTCTTTTTTGTTAAAAAAAGTCAGCACGTTTGAATTACATCCACGAAGACTTTTATATCTGTTTATTATTTATGGAGAATGTGATGAAGTAATAATACTAAGAACATGTAACACATTTGCTAATCGACACCCACTTTATTGTTTTAATTGTTTCATAGGCTTCTACGTTTTTTTGGATAAATTATAATTTTCAACAAAAACTTGCAAACAATTCCCTACATGTGTTAGATATAGGACATGCTGATATAAGTCCACCTCAAATTTAATTCTACATCGATTGACATAATAAAATTTGGCACGTGCCATTTGACAGAGCCAAATATTCTGAAACTATCCAATATGCGTTTTACAGTGTATGGTGGATGGTTTCTGTTCTTGGGGGTATCGAGTAGCAAATGTGCTACATGTTCTTGGTATTACTTTATCACATTCTCCATAAATAATAAACAAACCTAAAAGTCTTCGTGGGTGTAATTTAAACGTGCTGGCGTTTTTTAACATAACAGAATGACTGACATTAATGATTGTTTCTAATCATAGGTAAGTTGATGACAATTTTTATTAAAAATTTTTGGACATTTAAGAAAATCGCCAATATTTCGAAAAGTTGTAACTTTAACCCCTACCATGCTTATACTAAAAAAAAGGGAATTTAATTTAATATGATTTGATGTAAACAAATACAGGGTGTTCCATTTGAAATAAGAAAGTTTTTGAAGTTTGAATTTGACAAAATGTAACGTGAAAAATAGACCACTTGGTATACTATTTTGAAATCTGTTTTTTTTTGTAGAGAGTAGCTCATCTTGTGTTCTTTCTACATACCAAAGGGCAAATAAGGATCTCCTACACAAAGACAGTTATAACGGTTCTTGCAAACCGCTGCACCTGTCAATTTTTTTATTAAATGTCAAATATCTCCGAAACTGCTCGGTTTAGGTATAGGGTGTGCTACATATTTTGACTTTTATGGTCATTTCGAAAAGTCGAAAATATATAGGGTGTTCCATTTAAAATAAGCAAGTTGGTATCGACTTCCGGTATTTCTGGAAGTGCCATCATTTTGAAATTATTATTTTCGGACTCACAATGGTCGATTATGGTAGGGTACCAAATTTCAAATGTCTATCTCATCTGCAAGTGGGAAATATTCTAATGGCCGCCTTAAAAGAATCACCCTGTATATATATGAGATGAAAAATAAATATAAAGTATAATAAGAAGTGTTGTAATACAGAAGAAGAAAATCAAAGTATTTTACTCCCGGGATTCTCCGACTTTTCAAGGTTTGTAGCAGTGAGTAATTAATTGTAATCGTCAATATTTCCAAAAAGTTGACGTAAAATGCCTAATGAAAGAATTACTGGTCTTTTCTAGCATAGAAAAAAGAAGTTAAGACAAAAACAATGTTTTTTTTTTATTAAAATATTGCAATTTTGTTACTGTAAATAGCCAGTTAAAATCAAATGCTGATTTTCGTTATTATATAGCATTATCTGGAAGCCCAAATTTATTTGCTTACTGCCCGTTTTAGAATAATTTTCATCCGTCATATTGGAAACTTATTCATATCATTTTGAAAATATTTAACATACAGAGTTCATTAATTAGTATTCCAGTACCTAAAGAAAATTGTTGGATTTGCCTTGTGCTTACCTGGCACAAATACGGTCATAGAACGTGTTTTTACTTCAGTTAATAAAATTTGGAGTACTGAAAAGTCTCAGCTAAGTGTAGAAACATTTAGAGCGTAGCTGATAGCTCGTTACAATATAGATGTATCATGTACCGCTTTTCATAGAGAAGTTTTGCAAAACGAAGAATTGCTAAGAAAAGTTCATTCTTCGGAAAAATATTTATAAAATGAAAATGTTTATTAAGTATATTATAAAATACAACGAATCAAATCCTTTTAATTCCAAATAAAACCCATAATAATAATTACTACGGGAGCCCACACTAAGTGCCCGTGCACCCCACCCCCCCCCCCGATCCTTTAGGACAATGTTTTTCATAAAGATTAAAGCCTAAGGAACAATTTAAGACATGTCCTAAAAAAAAAAAATTTGCAAATATCGTTTTTGTCATTTAACACAAAAACTAAAAAAGATGAAGAAAAACTTTCTGTACAAAAAATAAAGTGCATAAAATTTTCTACAATTTTGTTCCTATACAATATTTGCATTGGAGTTACCATTTCCCAGATAATATAAGATTCAGTATAAAACGTAACACTACGGAAGCCCACCTTAACTGTCCGTGCACCCCCCCGATCCTTGGGGACAATGTTTTTCATAACGATTAAAGCCTAAGGAACAATTTAAGACATGTCCTAAAAAAAATCAGCTGGCTGTACTTTCAAAATGGCGTCCGTTTAAAAAAAAATGCAAATATTGTTTTTGTCATTTAACACAAAAACTAAAAAAGATGGAGAAAAACTTTCTGTACAAAAAACAAAGTGCATACAATTTTCTACAATTTTGTTCCTATACAATATTTGGATAGGAGTTACCGTTTTCGAGATAAATGTCTGCAAATTATATTATTATTATTATTATTAACTTTTTTCAGTTTATTTTATTTTATTTTTATGTTAATAATATAAAGCTATATTATACGCCTTACAATTGTCACACTTATTTCTTTTAAATGATTTACCGATATATGAATTTCCATGTTTTCTTAATTTTGGACTCATTTATCTGGAAAATGGTAACTCCTATCAAAATATTGTATAGGTACAAAATTGTAGAAAATTTTATGCACGTTGTTTTTTGCGAAGAAAGTTTTTGTCCATCTTGTTTAGTTTTTGTGTTAAATGACAAAAACCACATTGGCA
The DNA here is from genome assembly GCA_936432065.2 of Rutpela maculata. NCBI lineage: Eukaryota > Metazoa > Arthropoda > Insecta > Coleoptera > Cerambycidae > Rutpela > Rutpela maculata. The sequence continues at coordinate 250,094,266 of OW386286.2, forward strand.
ACAGTTTTTTTTTAACACATGGCCACCATTTTGAAAGTGCAGCCTGTTTTTTTTTTAGAATATGTCTTAAATTGTTCCTTAGGCTTCAATCTTTATGAAAAACATTGTCCCCAAGGATCGGGCGGGGGGTGCACGTACATCTAGGGAGGGCTCCCCGACTAAATAATATTAATAAAATATCTAATAAGAAAATTATTATGTCCCTCATGGGCAAGTTTCAAATATGGTCACTTTAGTTTAAAATCATCTCTGCAGTACAATAAAGTACTACAATTCCGTAATTTCCGTGACCATATGAATATATATTCTCTCTTTAATAGAACTTCAACAGACTTGTTAGCATTAATATACAATTAATATATAATATAAATATAATTTGTAATTCACCATATATAATATAAATGACATATTTTACTAATTAATTTGTTTGTGTGATAAATTTCTAATTAATCAATTCTCTCTTCTGTAGAATTAATAGTATAATAGATGATTAAAATGGAATACATAGTGGCTGAATTGATTGCAGCTGCTTTATCGAAATTATAATATCAGGTACAATTATTAAGGTAAAAGGTATGGTGAATTAAAGAGTAATTTCATTGTATTTTTAAACTTATTTACTAAGAATATTACAAAATTATATGACTGAAATTTTACTAAATGTATAAATGTTACTGTTCACAGTTTTAAACATGGTTTCTTTGAAAGTTATCTGCTGAATACAGAAAATAATATTTTTTAACAATAATGTAAGCAGAAATACAAGATATTTATTTTTAAAAACTAGACGAGCTATGGGGCTTTAAAAGAGTGATTCTTTTTTATTTTTGATGTATCTATCAAGAGTAAATAAATGCTTTCCTGTCAGTTTTTTACATGAAAATTATTTCTTATAATTTTTTAAATATTTTGTTTCGATGAGTTTTATAGAGAATGAAAAAAGTTGTACTATTTGTGGATGAAAGAAGCTGACAAGTATTTTTTTGCCCGAAAATGCTAGGAATCCTATCATGTATTTCAATACTCCTTCAGTATTAACCAGAAGACTAGTTGCATTGATTGATTCTCCAATGATGAGTTTTTAAAGTGTTTTCCTAGCAATATACATAAAGTAGATAATTTCGTATTAAACAAAAAATGTGAATGACTATATTTAAATAAATGAAGTAAGTATTTTCAATGTATTTTTTTTGCTTTAAAATGCTAGGAATCCTATCATGTAATTCAATACTTCGTCACTAGCTAGAAGAGTAGTTGCTGTTTTGATTGGTTCTCCGATAATGATTGTTTTAAAATATTTACCTATCTAGTTATAAGCGTACCCAGATTAGGGCAACAATATACAGAAAATAGGCAATTTCTTAATAAACAAAAAAGTGTATAAGTTGATATGCTAGATATGTCAGATTTAGATCAATGGTATATGAAAGGAATGAATGGTTTCTTTGAAAGTTATCTGCTGAATACCCAAAATAATATTTTTTAAAACATTTGTTTAACAAATATTTACACGCTAAAATAGTTCCCATAAATATCGAAATATTGAACACTACCTCCAATAGGAGTTTTGGTGAAAACATTATATTAATTACTTTAAGATTACCTTTTATGTTACTTTATGTGTTTCAGTGAAATGTTAATGAGCTTTTCAATATTCCTTTGTTGGCTATAACTTTCCGAGGAAACATCGTAGATGACCATTCGAAAGCTTATTTTAAAGAGAAAGCATGGTGCTAAATGACGTATTTATTAGAAATAAGCTAAAAAAAATTTTACATTACCACAAAAGTAGACAGAATTTAAGTGCTTAACCTCAAATATTTCAAAATCCTGACGTGGTGGGCCAATTCTGAGGCCAGATTCGGATTCAGTGCGAAAAATTACTTCGGAAATGCCCAACAACAGAACCTCGCAGATCTGTGTAATTAGTAAAACGTTTAAAATTAAAAATTATTATTGAACATAGATTAGTCAAATATTTGGTGAATTAGCATATTTTTCAGGATGCCCTACATTGTGTGAATGCACCTAGGCTTTCGACTGAGTCAATGCAGAAATACTGCTATCTATTAAATATAGTGATCCACAGAGATCTGTTCTGGAGACCATTTTATTCCTCATCTACATTAATGATCATGCTTCTCTCCCTCTGTCAGAGTTTTTTTCCACCAAGTTAAAACTAAGCAGATCAAGGATTCAAAATATGCTTTACAGCTCAATAAATGGACGCAAAAGTCTGCGTATTTTCTTGGAATTATACTTGCAAGCAACTTAAATTGATCACTTCAAGGGACTTCTCTGCTGGAAAATTTCTTCTCGAATTTTCTGCATACGCTGCCACTTAAAACGATCTTTACCCTGTGATGCTGTTATAGAACATCTCAGAATATATATATAAAAAAATAGAAATAAAAATTTCTTAAAAGTCATTTTAGGGTATAACATACCAGATTGAAAGGCATCAGCGCCGAAGACTGGTACAAAAGGACTCATACATGTTCACAGAGACGTAATAAGACACTTTCAGGTGAAAATTCAAAGAAGCACCGAATTTTCACTAAGGAAAATATGTTTATATCCAAGCCATGAGAGTGAAACTATATCATGGTCATGAAAAAGTGTACTGGAAAATAAAAGTATATTTTTTTGTTAAGGAAAAAATATATTATACTTTTTAGAAAGTGCATTAAAATTCGACTTATTTTTGTGGAAAAGAAGACTTTTTAAGAAGTACGCTGCTAAAAGTGTAATTTGAAAATATCTTTGAATATTTTTAACTTTTTGTCGCTTCAAGAAACATGATGAAAGTGGAGACACAGTCATTATGGAAATAATTCTAAAGCATGAATATAAAATTTTAACGAGGCGAGGCGACGCGACGTACTAAAAAGGGGAAACCGTAAAATTTGGCAAAAGCGCGTACAGGCTACAGGCTACAGGCAATTACTACACAAAAATTAGCCAAGATGGACAACAAACAAATTTGGATTCATCCAGCCACTCGTCAGTTAGACGGGTGCGTTGGAGAACCGGCAGAAAACTATGGTAGCAAAACCAAATGCAGGTCTTTAAAAATGACAAAGTTATAGAGAAAACCGCATTGTGCATAAGTAAGATAAAAAGGTCATTTGCAAAAAGTCGCTCTAAAGTGAAGTCGTGTCATATCTCCTACGTTGAACCTATATGAGGGCCGGTACGTCGCAAGGCAGGAAAGCTGTAATAACTCATATATAGTTGAACTCTAATAGAACTCCATTCTTGTGAACGATATAATCACTAAAAGGAACCTTAAAGCTAATCACAATTTTCCCAGATTTTTTTAAGTAAAATATTTTTATATTATTTTCAGTCAGCCCCAAAACCAAAGTGCCTTATAGACTTCTGAGGAGGCTGTGTGAACCTTTTTACCGAATCGATTGCTATTGCACGCTCTTCATTGTATGGGGGCATTAAAGGCTCTCTAGAAGAGACGGTCGACCTTGCCTTGCTTGGGAAGGCGATTCTATTAAAATAGTTATAATTTATTAGATAGGATATTGCATAATATTATATGTACTTATTTTGAATCTAATCGATAAATTGTATTATTCAAACTGTTGCTGTTCAACTGTTCAAACTGTTTTGTGTGCTAGACCAGAATTGAATAGTCAATATCCGATCGCACAACGAGAGCTCGAGAAAGATTTTTTTTATAAAAGTAATTCAGAGATTTCTAAGCACAAGATCCATTAAAGTTAGGTAAATAAGATAAAGTTCATCCAGAGAGAAACCAATTTTGGGGAGAACGCCGTTAGCAATCTACGGTAAGTACAGCTTTTACCTATATCGCCTATCAAACATTACATAAATGTATATAGAGCCCGCCTGGGAGTGAAAAACCACATACGAACAAAGGAGAGCGCGACTGGCGCTCTTTAGTAAATAAATTGGTGTCGCATTCTTCAGACGCAGTGTGTAAGTTTCTTCTACAATGCCATACATATTGTGAATTCTCTGATAATACCTAGCCACCTAATCAACGGTGTTACCCTATAGGGTAACTTTAGTACAGCTGCAAAATTATTTGTTTTGCAGAAAGCAGGTGTTCGTTATATAAAAAGTGCAGTTTATGGTACTCGGTGTAATTTTTTAATGAACGGTATAATCTAAATATATAATCCTATGATTATACCTTTGTAGTGGAGCGAAAAAGAGGTAAAATTGTGTCGTTTTTTTATGAGCTTAGAACAAGATCAGACACAGTGGGTATTACCAACAACATCATTTTACACATAAAAACACAAAATACGACATTTTTTAGTGGTCACAGATATTTTTATTTAAAAAAAGTGTAAAATATAATTTTTTTTTAAATCATGTTTTTTTGTACATCCATTGCCATATCTCAAAAATGAATTGAGCTATCGATGTGAACTTTTTTTTGTTATAAAACACACACTTTAGCGCTTCTCTCTATTCATAGGATTGCTAATAAAAAAAAATGTAAACATGCCAAAAATGTAGATGACCCTGAAAGTTTAGAGAATACGCCATCAAATTTTCACTAAGCGAGGAACTTTTTTGTTTTTGAAAATTTTGTGTAACATGCTGTGAAGAAAATGAAGTCAATAGGCAAAAAAAGTTTTTAGAAAATAAATATTTTCATTATTAGCAATAGTTTGCTAGTTACGAATTTTTTAGTATGGAGGAATTGTCGAAGCGCACGCGCGCCGTACTTAAGAATAATAATGATTATGTATTGTGTGTAACGGAACTTTTCATTATTTTTTTTTATGCTTAGGACTGTTTTATCACGTTTTAGGATCTGAAAGGATAACTTATTTTTTCCAGTGACACATTAAGGACTAAGGTTGAAGGCAAAAAGGAATTAAAAATCTTAAATGGAGTATGCATTGCATTGGGATCTCGGAAACGGTGAAAAATAATATTATAGTAAAATGGAAAAAATGTTGCGCAACTAGGGGGGGTTAATAAAATCCCATAAACAGAAGTTTAGGAAAAGTAACAATTTTGGAGTGTTTTGATAAAAAGTAAACTATCGAGTTTTCCTTCTTTGCGTTATTATTGGAGCTAAATAAAAAATACAGTTTCTTAAAGCACGTGGCAATCTTAATATTTGTATCCGACATTTCCTCTGTCAGAGTCGCTATCCGAAACTCCCATGCATTGCATTTTTACCCTACACAATAACACAGGTCGACAAAAAAAATCTGCTCCAAGGACTAAACCTATCATGCGTTAAGTATTTTTGTATGCTGAATCTGAATTTTCCACTTAGATTTCGAGCAAACATCAAACATTGTCAAAAAATCGTATTTTGACGATAAAAAACAGGATTTACTCGAAATCTACGCGGTAAAAAAAATTTAAATTGAACATTCGGATTCAGCACACAAAAATACATAAGGAATGATAAGTTTAGTCCTTGGAACAGAACTTTTTTCTTGTAGATCTGTGGCACAGCTGCACTTTGTACAGCTAATAAATAAAGAAATTCTGTTCCAATGACTAAATCTATCATTCCTTATGTATTTTTGTATGCTGAATCCGAATTTCCAATTAAAAAAAATTTTTACCGCGTAGATATCGAGTAAATCTCGGTTTTTATCGTCAAAATACGGTTTTTTTGACAATAAAAACCGGAATTTACTCGAAATCTACGCGGTAGAAAATTTTTTTAAGTGAAAATTCGGATTCAGCACACAAAAATACTTAAGGCATGATAGGTTTAGTTCTTGGAGAAGAATTTTTTTGTTTTTGTAGACCTGTGAATTGAGTAAACGTGTTATTTTCGCCTAACTTAGGTAACAAAAAAGAAAAAAAACATCCTAAATTAAGTCTTTTTTAATTTCCTAATTATAGTCTCTAAACTCTGTTTCCATGGCTTGTGCACAAGTTTATCGTTTTCCTCTATTACTACGCCACATAAAATTCACTCTATTTTACAATGAAACTTAGATTGCTTATTTATCTTAAATATTTTTTAAGTAGATAATCCACGCACAATTCGCACAATGACTATACGTTCTACAATATAATACAAGTTGTAATAAGAGAAAGAATATCGTTACACATTTTACTTCCACATTCAGTGGAAATATAGTATGGACAAAAATATTTTTGAAAATTTGTATTGTCCAAATAGGCTTAGAATGTCATGAAACGTCGAGATTTTAAGTTTGAGCAAAAAAAATTCTGTTTGTCGGCCTGTCTGTAACTTTTTTGTGCGCACGATTACTCTGGAACCGTTTAAGATATTGTCTTGAAATTTGGTACACGTACCATGTATTTTAACGAGATCTGGAACTAGATTATTCCGTAAAAGGGTTGGGGGTAAATGGAGGCAAATAGGCAAATCAAGCAAGTAAGAGTCCATAAAACTGGTATTTAGTATATATAGGAGAAGCTAAGCTCTCAAAATTTTTTTTTGGCATTAACCACCCACATTACCAACTCCCACCCCATTATTCAAGGGGGCGAAAAAAATAAAATTGTCATTTAGTGTGTGTACAAGAACCAAAGGCCTCATTTTTTTTTACTTTATCCACCACTATTACCACCCCCCTTCCACCACCGTCAGCCTCACTACCGATGGGGTATATCGTTTTATAGGTTTTTGAGGTAGACGATTTCAAATATTATATTATTAAAGTTCCATAAAAAATTATTTCCACATTCAAATTTTTTTCGTTCTGAGAGACTTGGATAGAAGATCTGGATGTGGAAGTAGTGATTCCTTGGGCAGCGGTTTTATAATTTGACCTTCGACGAAAACGAATAACGTTGATAGACTGAGACTAGTTAGTTTTAGTGGACGCGGGCGTATTAATACTCAATTTCTGCAATTCGCGCGCTTTAAAAAAAATCACTGTACCTAAACTGTAAAAGACACAATAAAATTTATGCTATCAAAAACTTTTTTGGTCTTTTGGCTTTATTTTCTTCGCAGCATGTTATACAAAATTTCCAAAAACAAAAAAGTTTGTAGCTTAGTGAAAATTTGACTGCGTATTTTCTGAACTGTCAAGGTTATCTAAGTTTTTAACAAACTTAAAAATGTTTTAGTTAACAATACTATACAGAGATAGAAGCGCTTAAGTGTGTGTTTTATAACAAAAAAAAGTTCGTGTGGATAGCTCCATTCGTTTTTGAGTTATGGCATTAGATGTTCAAAAAAACATGATTAAAAAAAACAAAATTTCACACCTTTTTAAAAATAGTAATGTCCGTGACCACTAAAAAATGTCGTATTTCATGATTTCTAATGAACATCGACCTACTTAACGAAATGGTATATGTTCTAAGATTAAAAAAAAAACTCGAGAAGGAAGCTACTTTTCCCCTGTTTTTTACTCCACTATATAGTATTTTTTTCCGTTAACAACTTTCTTAATCACATTTGCCTATTATGTATGTGTCTATGTTATTATCTAAGTTAGATTCGCAATATTTTTATTATTACATTGCTGTTAGAAACAGCACCCAGTCGAATTTGCGTATTTATCAGGACACAATGTTCACTGCTTAAATGCTCCTTGTTCAGTTACACACACCGTAATCAGTCCTTGCAACAGCAGGTAGTACACACACCACATCGAAATTACAAGTATTGTTGTAGCTATCACGATGTTGAATATACTCGTTAGCTGAGTAAGGTCATAATGTACTCTATCTAACAAGGGTCAAGATAATGTTACAAGTTTGAAAGTAAGACATATATAATGCTTGTACATACAAATAAAATTTCCTGTATTAAGCCATCCTACAGGAACTTGCTGAAACTTGTCTTCCTTCAGGTATGAAATAAGCATTTCATAAATAATTCGACGAAGGAAAATTGTGTTCCTTAATGTTATTATGTGGTAACACTTTAGTTTTACATGCGTGGCATTTTGTCGAATTTGTTTTATTATCGGAAATATTATTCAATATGAATTCTATAATTAATTTATAATAATCTGTTTACTGTTACTTTAACAGAATGGCTTTCACAGTAAATAAATGATATGTAGAAGTTCCTTGTTTATTGTGTATTAACGAGAAATACAAAAACCATAAAAGGGTTCTGTTCGTTATAAACGTTCTTCTATAACACTTAACGTAACATAATGATACTTACTATCACAATATACAGTAAAGAAATTATATTAACTAAATAAAACACAAAAATACTATTGATTTATTACAAATATTGTTAGCTTGGTTGGTGTATTACAAAATTTGGCATTATTGTATCTATTTGATTTAATCAAATACGTATATTATAACCAAACAAAACTTTTTGATAATTATCGTAGAAAAAATGTTTCTACTAAAATACATTTCATAACATGTTGAACTCAAATATCAAATAAGAAATATCTATGTAAACGTATTGTGACGTGTTTCCACCCTTAGGAAGCTACCCCTGGCAAATTCCGTGGGTTCCAAAAATTATAACAAGAGATGTCCACTAACACACTTTATTAAATATTTACTGGATACTTCACAATACTATTATTAATTTAAATACACTTTACTGACTAAAAATCACAATGTTTATCACTTTGTTTATCTTTGAAGTCTTAACCTCACTTTCTATACTTTCTGAACTACTCGCTGAGAATGCGGTCGGTCTTTTATACCTAAAAATGACAGATCTCGATTTTTCTGTGATGACGCCTCCATTCTCTAGATAATTCCAGATGTCACCAGAACTAACTTCTGGTAGGTTTCTCGAGTAGGTGCAAATACACTACATTCAGATATTCGATCTGTTGAAGTCTGTGCCTTCTTTTTAGTAACCAACATAACCTTAAATTTTAAGGGGGTTGCAACATATTACAGTATGTATGCGTGTATGTGTGTAGACTGTTTCTTATAAACACGATAGGTAACTTTGGTTACATTTAAAATTTTGATTACAAATTTGGAACATGTGTAAATTAACATGGTGGACTATTTAAAGTTGTATTAAGATATTGTTAACAAGGCTCTTAGGACACGAGTGAAAGTTGGAGCTGGGCGTTACTGACTGCGAATATACATTAAACAGAATAGCTTCTGCTAGATCCAAAATATTTATTTCAAATTTAGAACGTATATCAAATAGCATGGTAAAATAGTTCTTGTTGAAACCGTACGGGTTGATCACCAGAGGTGTGCAAAACTGACTTGTTCTATGTAAACTATATTTAATTATAATTTTAGAGCAAAATGTTACTAAGTTATTTGATTAAACACAAAAATATGCGATATACATACCTATACAAGATATCGAAATCGCAACATATAATATATTTTACCTACGATCCCTATTATAAATAGTAAAAAACACACTACCTGTCATTCATGTAAGTTGAACTTTACGTATTGTAAACAAAACGCACTGTAAACAAATCGCACGGTAAACAAAACGCACGGGACACCCAATTATAGGTGGCTTTTATCGCTGACGCGGGATTTAAAAAAAACAAATGCACCTACGTAATTTTCAAACGCTGTCAAAACTGACATAATATTTGTTGAATGACATTGTTGACAAGTAAACTAAATCCAGATTTTACTAAATAAATAAACAAATATGATCGTAGGTAAAGTATAGTACATAATTCGAGTTGTAAGGCAATTACGCACTCATGGAAATACGCACTCGCCGCTACGCGGCATCGTGCGTAACTTTTCCATTCGTGCGTAATATGCTCCTTACAATTCTCATTACGTAATATACTATTAAAAACAATATCTTTTATTTTTATATATTAGAGGAAGCTGTGGGGTTTCAAAAGAGTGATTCTTTTTTGTATTATCTGTCAAATAAGTAAGCAAACTGCAAACTGCAGTTTGAAAGTGGTGTGGATTGACTGACCCGAGAGCACCTTTGAGAAGGAGTAATTCTTTCGGCTGGTGATTATTGCAATCGAAACTTTAGCGTTTTGTGATAATACATAGTTATTACACTTAACGCGGCCAGGCTTGTAATTTGTAATCCAATGCTCGGCGGGGCATTAGTCCGGAGAATAGCTGTTGGTTGCAGTCTGGTGTTTTATTCGTTGTATATTTAAGGAAATGTATAGAGGAGTTCGACAAATATTACGTTAGTAAAGTTATTTACTAAAGTTATTCTCTCTTTTTATGTCTAGACTAGTAATTTTAAGTTCTTTTTATCATTTTACTATTAGATGTTGCAACGTTCAGATTGTGAAAAGGGCCACTATACGAGCACGTACGAGACCATATGAATTGGAGTTTACAATGTACACACGAACACACGCGAATATTGTAAAATTTTGTAAATTATCGATTCCAGTTAAGTGTTTGTATTAAAAACAATTTAAGAGTTACAGTCCATAAAATCTAAAGATCAACTCTGCTTAAGCTGTCTAAAAATGTATTACTTCCACATCCACATATCCCATCCATTTTTTTCCTATTTAAGTCCCTTATTAGCACCCACACTCCATTATTAAAAGGGGTCGTAGAGGGGGTGGCTAATGCCAAAAAAAAATTTGAGTCCTTTAGTTCCTATACGCCCACTAAATCAGAACTTTATTTGTTTACTCCTCTTTATAATGGGGTATGGACGGTAATGGAGGTGATAGTGGAAGTGATTGATGCCAAAAAAATACACTAAATTTCAATTTTAAGAGCTTTTACTTGCTTGCTGTACCTATTTAACCTCATTGACCCCTCAACCTTTCAGCGCAATAAGGTCAAAAATAAGGTATAATTTAGTTCGTTATAATACAAAGTATACAAAATTTCAAGTCAATATCATCAACCGTTCTAGAGCAATCGTGCGCACAAAATAGTTACACACAAACAGATTTCTCTTGTTCAAACTAAAAATCTCGACGTTTCATGACATTCTAAGTCTATTTGAGTAAAAACATTTCTATATATTTTTTTATAGTGACCATACTTCCATTCCACTATGTGGATGTGCAAGAAGACTGGTGTTTACTTCCATTGGCACCACATAAAAACAATTTGTATTCTGTTTACACATCTGTTTACAAATAAGTATTCGCAGTCGGCCACATCCAACTGCGACTTCACTCGTTTTTAATATATAAATTGGTTTGAAAATATAATCCGTTTGTAGGTAACCTTGAAAGTTTTTACATTTATATTTGAATTGTTTTAAAACTTGACAGGGAATGACGCAGAATTTAGAACATTGTTTTACGACATCACGTACTGTGCGAGTGGCTCATTATTTTAACTTTGGCAACTTAACTTTAACTGTCAGAGATTATACATTTTGTCGGACAATTATCCTTTGGTTCACAAGGGGCGGCCGGGTGTCCACTATAGAGAAAATAAACTTGTTTTTTTTTTTCGGTGTTCAGTGTTAGTTAATGTTGTGAATCTACTGTAAAATTTGTTGCTATATTTTAAATATTTAAAAAAAAATAGAAAGGCGGATGTCCATTTAATTTTTACACTTTTTAGAACACTGTGGGCGTGGACACCGGGGACAAACGAAACTATGATGAAGAAAAATAATAGAACAGAAAAGAGACGTAAAATGAAATAATATATCAACAGAAATGATAATTTGCATGAAAAATGTAATAATCCTGTAATTGTAGTTCGAAATATAGTTCCAAGACCAAGCAAAATGTGAGAAAAGCTTATTGAATAGATTTTGAGACCATATCTCTGGAATGATAGTGAGAGAGTGAATAAGGTTGATCACTGTCAAGCTAACATTTTATCAATTTTTTTTTAAAGCTAGAATATTTTTTTTTATCAAATTTTAGTAATAATAAATAATATTCTCTTTTCTTTATGGTTACAGGACTGGTGACATAGTAAATTCAGGATTTTGTTTTCGATTTCTTTTTTTTATTATTATTTAGAAGCAATTATAATGATTTTTGTTATAAATATATTTATTTGTTTATTAACAAATCAAACAATAAACAAATAGTTCAATTTTATTAACTAACCTTATTAAATATGGCTACCCACTTTGACATAGAGAAAGTATCAGACTCATGTCCATTTTCTTAAGCTATCCGCTTTAATTATTTGATTAAACACAAAAATATGCGATATACATACCTATACAAGATATCGAAATCGCAACATATAATGTATTTTACCTACGATCACTACTGTAAATAGTAAAAAACACACTACCTGTCATTCATGTAAGTTGAACTTTACGTATTGTAAACAAAACGCACTGTAAACAAATCGCACGGTAAACAAAACGCACGGGACACCCAATTATAGGTGGCTTTTATCGCTGACGCGGGGTTTAAAAAAAGAGAGAGTGAATAAGGTTGATCACTGTCAAGCTAACATTTTATCATTTTTTTTTTAAAGCTAGGATATTTTTTTTTATCAAATTTTAGTAATAATAAATAATATTCTCTTTTCTTTATGGTTACAGGACTGGTGACATAGTAAATTCAGGATTTTGTTTTCGATTTCTTTTTTTTTATTATTATTTAGAAGCAATTATAATGATTTTTGTTATAAATATATTTATTTGTTTATTAACAAATCAAACAATAAACAAATAGTTCAATTTTATTAACTAACCTTATTAAATATGGCTACCCACTTTGACATAGAGAAAGTATCAGACTCATGTCCATTTTCTTAAGATATCCTCTTTAATTATTCTCAACTACAATGTGCACATATTAATTTTTATTTTTCTATTCAGTTTCCATAGATATATTATACGATATGAAACTTTTAAAAGCGAGGTAATTAACATATGTCGTTTTTCATACTGCTCAACTTACAAAATAATATAAACAATATAAACAAGAAAGCGTCGGTTTTTTAGCTCATGCTGTGAAGTTGCGAATATGAGACATCTGCCCATTGTGAACCAAAGCGGAGTAATAAACCCAGAAATACAATTTATTCCTGGATCATAAGAATAAGAATTCTACCTTCTTCTTAGCAAATATTGATAAAACGGGTATCTTCTGACCAGGAGACGCCAAAACTCCCGGGGATTGGAACCACCCCCTCCCTGAATGATAAAACATTCCGAAAATACTGCGAAAGGGCTGAAGAACGGTTTTTCCTCGTTTTTGAAGGCGAGGAACACGATGGTTGCAATACTTCCTCGCCCTCGGGGGAAACCATTCTTCAGCACTTTTGCAGTATTTTCGGAATGTTTTCTCATTCAGGGTGGTTCCAACCCGCAGGAATTGTCTTGGCGTTTCCTGATCAAAAGATACTCGGTTTATCAACATTCCTTGTAATAACTTTGATCTGTCAAGCCCCCACAAGCATAGTATGGAAAAATCAGAACAGTTAATATTGCAACACAATGGGGTGAAGCCATTCTCCAGTCCTTTCGCAGTATTTTCCGAATGTTTCGTCATTCAGAGTGGTTACATCCCCCTGTCTTGGCATCTCCTGGTCAAAAGATGTAAGATTTATTAATATTCCTTGTAATAACCCCGATATGTCGAGCCCTCACAAGCGCAGTAGAACAAGGGGTAGTTTCTTTTCATTTAGTTTCAGAAGAGTGGTGGAGGTTATTGCAACCATTGTGTTCTTTGCCTCGATAACGGGGGAAATCGTTCTTCAGCCCTTTCGCAGTATTTTCGGAATGTTTTGTCATTCAAGTAGGGGGTGATTTCAACTCCCAGAGTTGTTTTGGTGCCTCCTGGACAAAAGATATTCGATTTATCAATATTACAAGCGTAGTACGGAAAAATCAGAACAAGGGATGTTTTCTTTTTCATTTAGAGGTAGTTCCAGAAGAGTGAGGGAAAGTATTGCAATTATCGTGTTACTCGCCCTCGAAAACTGAAGGGAACCGTTCTTCAGCCCTTTCGCAGTATTTTCGGAATGTTTTGTCATTCAAGGAGGGGGTTGTATTGGCGTCTCCTGGTCAAAAGATACTCGACTTATCAATATTCCCTATAATAACCCACAAGCGTATTATGGAAAAATCAGAACAAGAGGTAGAGTAGTTTTTTGAGGGGAAAAAGTACACCACCATCATTTCTATGACAGGATAGAACGTTGGGAATATGTGATTAGAGCCATTTTAAACGATTTAGAACTTTCATTTCAACGCGTGTCGTTCTATTAGATTTAATAGCCCTTTGACCCCGAATTTAGGGATGAAATGTATATTTGGGAAAAATTGAGCAATGAAACATGTATTTTTGACGTGATATTTGGAAACAGTGGCTCAAAAAACATAAGGGGATAGGTGTCTCTTACCTATGGAAATTTTTTTTGTGCCTGTGTAACTGTTGTAATGAAACTTCAATTCTTCCCCATGAAGAATTTATTTAAATCACACCACAACTATGCAACGCTACTGAATTTTAGCTACCCTGCATGTACTGAATTATGACATAATTTTACTGAATAGCCGCTCAGTAATCACCCTTCTGCTGTAACTTACTCGGCAAAGCTTTATATTCCTCCAGCGGCTTAGTAAAATTTAGTATTATCTGACCGTTATATTTCCTTCACCTTCCTTTCTCGATTTTTCAAACTGTATATAATGACTTAAGACAAAAACGAATTTCTTGCACCCCCTGCTGGAGCAAAGTAGAATACATCTGATATCATAATAAGAGTTCATCAAACATGAATGAAATCTAGGCAAGAAATAATATAATTTCCGTGGCAAATGCTGCATTAATGATGTAAGAAAAACGCTTCTGGATCCCCGTCTATCCTCTACAGGTTCCGTTTGACATTAAATACACAAATAAATGATACTGTAAAAAACAGCATCAATAAACAAATTGCTTTACTTGCCATTTACATGAACAAAGGAAAGTGTACTACAAAGGTAGTTACATTAAATACACGAAAATATATTGTACACACATAAAAAATACTCTTTTAAATAAACAGGTCTTTGACAAAAGAACACATAAAAGGTACATTCTAAAAAGGTAAAATAAGTCATGACTTTGCATTCCAAGCAAACTACAAAAACACTCTAGAACAAAATATGTCTACCATCAGTTATGAAAGTCACAATGGAATTCGATTTAGCATTAATCGTTGAACCGATAGTTATTAAAGGGACTGGAGCACGCGCTAACACAAAAGCGTATGCAAGAGGCATCTGGAAAACAGCTACGATGTCCTCGTAGCAAAACAAAAGCATGGCTTCTAAGCGCAGCTATTTGTTGTGTCAAAGAAATAAAGTTTCATTACTTACAGTTTTGATCTGGAACTTCGACGCACTCACCTATTATTCTTATAAATAATAAGATTAAAATATAAGCAGTGATCAGGAAATAATGCCGAAACTAGCTTTATACAAATAGGAATTTTATGTAAAATACCAAGTATAGTAATTTTGGTAAATTAAATAAACTATTGCAGACGTGAAAAAATGAACCGATACAAAAACAAAATTATTTATTATTTTACTTATAAATGTAAATATTTATAATAAAATATCCTGACAGTAGTGAACTAAACATATATAATATAATAAAATGAAAATTATCCATTACCCAATAGGTACGGTTAGGGATTGCACGCCAGAGCAATGTTTGTGTTACAAGGCCTTTTCTCACTTACTATACATTTCCTAAAAAGAGGTTTCAAATAAAAAAAATCCTTATTCCATTAGCGACACCTGACTCGCTTACAGTATGCAGTTATTTTTAAAAATAAAAAAGTTGCATCTATCCACACTTCTCGCTGCAAATTACACAAAAATGGAAACTTTTTCATTAATATTTATTTATTTTTCAGTTGTATCAAATTAAATATTACTTTTCCATACACCGTTGTAATGATATTGTAATACTAAAATATCAAGTTGTAATGGCAACAAATGACAGATAGTGAGGAGTGGGAACATAGTATTTAAAAAAAAAATGAAAAATATCACAGTTTCAAATCGAATCGAAACTTCAAAATTATGTTTTGTTAGGCGTTTTTACGTAAGAATCATAGCCCAGACGACAGAGAACATTTTATAGTGAAATCCACAAAAACTTGCAAACTGAATAATTTTTTTTTAATAAGTTCGTGAAAGTGTATAGAATAATATCCTGAAAAGTTTACATTCCGCTCGGATGCAGAACATAAAAAAAAGTGAAAACATTTTTTTTCATCCATTTTTTCAAAATTTTTAAATTAAGTCAGGTTAGAAAAAAACAAAAAAATACAGGTGGATAGACCACGTAATTTCTCAACAAAAAATGTCCCAATACAATTTATCGCTAAAGCCACGGTATTCTTGGAAAAAAATAGCGAAATAACTGTCACTCTGCGCGGACACGCGCACGGTTAAATGCATACTACAGAACCTCTAAAAAATCTTAGCAGTTCTAACGAGTAAAATAAAGCTTTTTCTCTTTCTGATTACACATTTTTAACACTTTTCATAGTGAATAGGAGGATAAATAGTGAGTCTGGAGGGAAAATATATAATTATTAACGCGTACACAGACACCACAAATAGTCGCTGAATCGCCCGCATGAATTTTTTCGTGCTTTTACTGCCTTTACTATATTGTATTGTATTGTTTATTACAGGAACACCTATCCACATTTCAGCTATATCCAACGGATTCCTTATACATTTGTTAATGTATTGGAAAAGTTCCAGAATTTATATTCAAAACAATCAAAGATATTTTCATGGTTATAAGGATAAGATCGTGAAAATCGCAATTTCTTATCATGGTCTGATTAATCATATTTTCTAAAAAATGCATACAAGTAAACGAATTTGTGTTTGAACATTCGAAAAGTATACATTTTTTCTGAAATAGTGATATTTAATTTCTTCCAATGGGTCAATTTCTCGACAAGTTACAGCTTCCAATATATATATTTATCAAGAAAATCATCAAGCAAGGTAATTAAAATGATTTGAGGAGTAATTTTTGGAAATCCACGTTACTACAACTTTATAAATCATAATAATCATGAAGTGTACATACAGTTCTCAATGAAGAAAGAATTTTTTTGAACGGCTTTTATTTTTTTCTATATTTTTTATTGTGACGATTGAGTTCGGGCGTGATAATATATTATAAGTATATTTTTCCTATCCATCCTTTGCTTGTAAGCATCAAAAAGCTACAATGAACCAACAGACATACAGATTGAACAAATTCTGATTTAGTGACATGTAATTCAGTGCGTCGGTGTCACAGTCAGGCGTATTCAAGCGCGCACACGCATGGATCTTGCTCCGAGTTATAACGTTACATTTGACTATTTTTTTATTTATTTATTTTATTTTTTTTTTCGGGAAATTTTGTTAGGACTTTTTTTTTCATAAATACGTGATCTATCCATGTGTATTTTTTATTTTTTTCCTAGCTTAACTTAATTTCAAAATTTTAAAAAAATGGATGAAAAAAAATTTTTGTCACTTTTACTTCCACATTCAGTAGAAGTATAGTAACGACAAAAAATTTTTTAAAAATTTTTATTGTTCAAATAGGCTTAGAATGTCATGAAACGTCGAGATTTCAAGTTTGAGCGAAAAAATAAATTCTGTCTGTCGGTCTGTCGGTCTGTCGGTCTGTCGGTCTGTCGGTCTGTCGGTCTGTCGGTCTGTCGGTCTGTAACTTTTTTTGTGCGCACGTTTACTCTGGAACCGTTTGAGATATTGACTTGAAATTTGGTACCTACACATATGTACTTTAACGAGATCTAGAACTAGATTATATTTTCATCTTGTTCCGTCGAAGAGTTGGGGGGTAAATTGGGGTAAATTTGGAGTAAATAGGTAAATCAAGCAGGTAACAGTTCAAAAAATTGATATTTAGTATAGACAAGAGAAGCTAAGGTCTCAAAAAAAATTTTGGCATTAGCCACCCCCATTACCACCCCCACCCCATTATTAAAGGTGATGAAAAAAATATATGATTTAGTGTGTGTACAAGAACCAGGAACCTCAAAATATTTTTTTACTTTATCCACCCCCCACTCCCACCCCCTGTCACCACCCCCACCCCACTAGCGATCTGGGGTATCGTTTTATGGGTTTTTGTGGTAGAGGATTTCAAATATTATATTATTAAAGTTCCATAAACAATTATTTCCAGATACAACATTTTTTCGTTGTGTGACTTGGATAGAAAATCCGGATGTGGAAGTAGTGATTCCTTGGGCAGCGGTTTTTTTATGTTCTGCATCCGAGCGAAATGTAAACTTTTCAGGATATTATTCTATACACTTTCACGAACTTATTAAAAAAAGAAAAATTATTCAGTTTGCAAATTTTTGTAGGTAAATACCTTCATTGACTGGGCTATCACCCGTCTGTTTTTGTAGAAAGTTGAAAGTTGCGTAGAGTATGTATGTCAAATTCGGGGGTCTCGTTCTTCGACTATTTACGTTCCCTTTGACCTTTGAAGTGTCGGTACCTACACATATCTATTCAATATTTCATCAGTTGTAGTCACGACATCGAGTGAATTGTTCAGTATTATTTAGAACAACAGGTTGTGCAGTCGCATGCACAAAAGTAAACTAGTGGAAACCGATACAATTCAGGCCTGCAGTAAATTTCTCGGTGTTCCCTTCGATAGGAACTTTTTACGATCTCATTGATCATATCTGAAATAAATTGAGCCTGAGGCGCCTTTTAGCATTTCACCCGAAGGGAATTTCCATTCATACCTTTATTGTGACAAATTTATCAATGCCGTTGTCGGCGAGAGGGAGGTCGACAAATCAGAATTTAAATTTATTAAACACATTGTCACAGGTTGATTTTATTTTAAGCGATTTATCTAGCATGCACCTATAAATAAAAATTTTGCTCAACATTTTCGGCTTTATTTATTCATTTCACCATTCATTTATTCATCATTTCATATTAAAATTGCATGTCTTCGACGTATATGCTGATATATAGGACGCTGGAAGATGATACTGACTGTATTTTCCTGGAGGTCATCCATCTAAGTATTAACCGCGATTAACATTACTTTCGTATCCAAATTACCAAATTACGTATATTTTAGTTATTTAGCTATGGCTTATATTTCATTTGTGTCGTACTTTATTTATGTCATTTTACAATATTGTTATGTGTTTCAACCCTCCAGAGGCATGTAGAAAAATCTAGAAGAGTACAGACATCCGCTGGAACATTCTAGAATGTGCTGGAATGTAGTGGAAAAATCCAGAACACATAACCTAGGGTAAATAAGGAATGACAAGATGTGTGTGGAAAGTTAAGTTAGTACAGTTCTAATGGTAGGTTGAATGAGCAGTTTAGTTTAGAGTTCAGCACAGACAGTCAAGTTTGAAAAAGTGAGCAGAACAGAACAAGGGACTGAAGTAGTGAATTGTAATACACAGTGTAATACTAGTAAAGTACTTAATTAATTGTTGTAATTAGTAAGTTAATAAATTAGTGTTATAATTTCCGAACCCACGATACAGGGTGTTTACAAAAAGGGTGTAAGCACGTCACAATTGGTGTCAGAAGCGGAATTATAACAGAAGATTTCTGGATTGTTCGAGAAGGTTTCCACGGTGTTCTTCTCGGAAATTAGTGGTGACACGGAGAATTGACTTAAGGGACATTGTTTAAGGCCTATTTTTGGACTCAAAACTGTGAAAAAGTGTGTTTTCGGGAAAGTAACAGAGACACTGAAAAAGACTCATTTGTGTTAGTTTAAGAAAATTTTTAGAACATTCTATTTGAAAATTACTGAACATAGTGAAATTATTTCAACTGGATAGTGACATAGACTCTAAAAAGACTCTTTCGTACCATTTCGAGATTTTTCTATAAAGTTCCATCGCAAATATCTTGGTTAACTTCATCGTATGCCCATAACAACAAATATGGCAGGAGAGAAACAAATGAAGGACCCACTTGCAGAATTTACGAAGATGATGGCGCAGCAACGCCAGGAAGACAAAGCAGAACAGGAAAGTGGCGTTAACCAGCTACCGGCACGGTAGCTCAATCGGTTAAGGTGTATTGAGTGGCGAATATGCTGATCGACTGTCTACCGCGCTCTGGGTTCGAACCCCAGCCCCGGTATTGACAACACCGGTGGGTGTGGATGTATGTCTGCGTTTATCCAAATGTGTAACCGCCTTCCACACAGTCTTGGCTTTGGATTTGGGGGTTGTCTTTCAAAGTTTTAGATACTGCCTTGGACTTGAGATATGGTGACCAACACCTCGCTCAGGTATACCATGCTCAGCTAAAATCAAGGACGCAAAATGCTGAGGAAAGCTTACAAGAATTTGAAGCTGCAGTAGAAAGACTGGCACACCTGACATACCCGAGTGCTCCAAGAGAATTCCAAGAACAATTAGCCGTGGGAGCTTTTCTAGCTGGCATAAGGGACGAAGAGGTCAGGCGTGTTCTTAGGTTAACGCGGCATCAAAGTATTGGCGAGGCTCTGGTGCGTGCCCTCGAAGTAGAAGCTGCTTTTAAAGACACCCCACGGTCAGAAGTGCGTGCTGTGACAGTTGAAAAGACACATTCGGACCAAGAAAACAGGGCACTATACTGAGGGACGTGCAGAAATGATGAGTCAATTACTGACCAAGTCAGATTCTCCAACGAGACAGAACAAGCAACAAGTTGGAGCAAAATCAAACGGAGGTATCCCGTGTTATCAGTGCGGCAAGTTAGGGCATATTAAGAGAGATTGTCGAGAGCAAAGCCCCGAGAAGGTAAATGCAGCAGTTGTCGAAGAATCGTATTGTGACAAGAAGAATCTGGACACTATACTGAGAGACTTACACAAGATGGTAAAGCAATTGCTGGAGAGTTCTTCAGGGAAGCAAAGCAATCAACAAAGCGGAAGAAAGCCAAGCCGAGGTGGGGGTATTCGATGTAATAGCTGTGGAAAACTAGGCCATGTTAGATGAGCTTGTCGACAGTGAAACCCTGAGAGGGTATAGGCCACTGGGGCGGTGCCGGCTACCGAAAGCGATGCCCCCAGAGAAATAAAGGTTTGCCAGCTGCGAATAATCCCGAGTGGTCTACCGTCATCAGGTTGTGTAATCGAAAGTAAAGAGATGCCAGAGAATTGGACAAAGGAAGTTTTAAGACAAGAGCAACTGAATGATGAGGAACTTGGACCTATATTGCGAGCAAAGAAAAAAGGAACTCGACCAAAATGGAAGGCTGTTTCAAACAAAGGAGAAGGATTGAAGGCTTTATGGTCACAATGGGATTCACTGAGAATATTAGACGGGCTGTTGAGGAGAGTATGTGAAAGCCCAGATTGGAAGCAGGTTGCCATGCGCCTAGTGATTCCCAGGTGTCGTGTAGCAGAAGTACCCCAGGAAGTACATAATGGAACGTCCGGCGGACACTTTGACGTACACAAGACACTGAGTAAAGTACGGGAACGATTCTATTGGGTTAATAGTCGCCAGGATGTGGAGGCTTGGTGTAGCAAATGCAAGAATTGTGCTGCCGATGGGGAACCATATTTCGTGAGCAACTATACGAATGAAAGTGAAGAACAACCAAAGAATGACCGAGATCAGATTACCAAAGCTAGTGACCGAATAAAGGCTCGTTAGGATTGGAATGCCAGTACAGGAGGATTCAAGGTGGCGGATCTGGTTTGGCTGTACAACCCACAGCGGAAAGTATGGAGAGTGCTCCCTAAAAATATTTTCTTGGACTCACGATTACTGAGATAAATAAAGAAGATAACTGCTGAACGACAACGTCCCTATACGCGGAAACTTCGTTTTACGCTCCCCACGAAACCACTCTTCGACTATTGATAATTGTAATTAAATAAATAAATATATAAAAAATATGTAAATAAAAAATGTTAAAGTGCACAGCATGTGGTGTGCCAGCGCTTTTTGAAGCTGGTAAAATCCAGCAAGATGGAGCAGAACATATATTTGAGGTATGAGAACACACTATCTCTATAGAAAGAATTCGGAAAGAATTTCAGTAGTATAACGCTGTTATTTTCTGAAAGTGAATTAACTTTATTAAAGTCCCCAAAAAGAGACAAAAGGTATAGCCCGGATAAAAAGACTGTGTTTTCAAGAGCAAAATTCGTAAGGAAAATATTGGACTTTCGAAATAAAAAGATAACTACTCAACAATAATAAAATTTATTACAAACATAAACAAACCCGTAGAGCATTGAAGTTTATAGAGGTGTGGACAAATAAAAATGTGCTAACGATAATAATATTCTTACAAACAAATTTTAAATAAAAGGTACACAAATAGAGACAGACATAAATATAATATAATTTGTAAAAACGTAAGAAATAGGAGATTGGAAATTGGCCAATTCCGAGTATTATAAGATAAATTCAAATATTACAAACGAACAATTCAACCGCCTGATATATGAAAAACTACAAACAAACTGCTTAAGAATGAATATATTATCAGGAATTATACAGTCGAAAACAAGGTAATAAACTTAACTAAATCGTACAAAAATGGAACCTCAAAAGATTACATATGTTATTTTAAAGAAATATCTTCATGAGTTTTGAATAAAAAACGTAGCACTCGCGAAAACTATTTTGTCTGCTTATTAAGACGAAAGCAGGTAGGCAAAAGTTATAACCAGCCCACGTGTCTATCTAGTGGGATGCAAAGTAGTAAATACATACTTCACTATCGGTGGAAATGTTAAGAAACCGGCAAACTGCCAGCGGCATCACAGAAGACAAGAGCTCATAACCCCTTGACACCGGGAATCGTTGATGAACGTATGTAGAAAAATAAATGTTTGTGTACTTACAATAACTCCCAGATATTGTAGTATACACTATAGGAATGATTGCAGCACGAAGATATAGATTGGCATCAGTTGTATTCACCATCAAATACAAAATTATGCCCCTTTAGGCAGAGTAAACACCAAGTTCCTCTGGTATTAACTACTCGGAAAGCAAACATAATTACTTTACCAGATTTTTATGAATTCTACTCGTATTTACGAAACAGATGATATTTTATTTTAACTATTAGGTAAGATTCACCATGGTATAGTTAAATATCACTATTAAACAAATGCAGAGCTCACTATTGATGACTTTGCGAGCCTAAAGGCCGCGAAGTAAAATACATCACACTATCTTGCGGTTTTATATTTGCGCCTTAACAAACTATTTCCTGGGATTGTAACCAAGGCAACTAGGCATTATGTCATAACCGTGCCCACTTATTGGAGGAAGACTTTCAGCGTAGCAGTTTTACCCACTATTTCCGCGCTAGTCTAGAATGTTAAAAACACTGACTTGTAAACAACAAAGGGTAATATAGTACCGGCTTTAAATATTTTGATAATAACAACAATTTAGGTAATTTTTGTAATGAAGATATAAAATAATATATTTTAACGGATTTTAATAAAGATTTACGAATACTTAAAAAGTTGACCGTTACACTAGAAAGTTAACTTTGGACTAGGCTTGGCAGCAATATGGACATGAACATGACTCAAAAAGACTTTTTTCGAACTACTTTTCGTCAGGCCCTTGGCCCTACAAGTCGTCTACTTGTGTTTTATCTAAGTAACTATTATGGTAAATTTTACCAATTAGTTTGAGAATAACCCAAGCATTTGTCTAGTAAAGACGTGAAGAAATACATTTAGAATTTGATAATGTAGTTAAAGCTGCTCTAAGTGTAGTTTAACAATAAAGTACATTATGGTGGAAGTGTTCAGTTTGCCTAGAAATGGTAAAGATTCGCAATTTGGCCGAGTTACAACTGATAACAACCTATAATATGTTACTGTAACCATATAATGTATCAATCGCTTCACAGCAGTTACTGTAAGTACAAGAATATTTATATTTCTCCGTTGTGTTTATCGGCGACCTGCAGTACCTGTGGGCTAGGTTTCCTACATTTCTGTCATATCTCTAGTTGTTTTGCCACCAACTCAATATTTTAACCGGTGTGTAGTGCGGTTTTTTATTTTGATTAAACCTATTACACTTTTATCTATCTTATGTTTGAACAGACGAACAAAATTGTTTTATCAAGTGAGTCTTACTTTCCCTTCAAAAACTTATGTAGATATTTCTTGCTTAGACTTGTATATTAATATTGTGCACGAGTACATTATCATCATGTATGTAAATTTTAGTTAGATATGCTAATATGCATTTAATTTCATTTTCTTTGTAAATACCTTTGTTTACTTTTAAAGATTTGTTTGTTGATTTAAAGTATCACAACATGTTATTTATTTGTAAACTTTTGTCTAATGCTCTCGTCAAGTAATATGCTACAATGTATTTAATTTCATTTCCTTTATAATTACCTTTGTTTACGATTGATGATTTATTTATTGATTTTAGAGTATCAAAACATATGTATTAGTAATATTTTATTTAAAAATTTCTGTGAGTAATATTACGTTGGCCAACTAGTTATCTATTTTTATTAGAGTATGCCTTGTAGATTTTATGTATTGTGGCCTTTTTCAAGCATTTTTACCTTACATTTTTAGATTGCCGTGTACCATTACCTTGTACTTCCTTCTGTCTCTGTGTATTATTCATTTTATATGTAGATCTGTAATTTCGTAAGTACAGTTTTATTTGCCTGGACCATGATTTGTCTCATTGCTCTACCCATTTTTACACTTATCTTTGCAATAAATTAGATTATTGTTAACTAGTTACTTTTTATTTCAAAATTCCCTTAGTTTATTTACGAAGTTTACGTTATTATATCCTAGACAGATATTTATTCTATTTCTTTTAAGTAATAAGCTAGGTTTTTGAATTAAATAATAGATTATCTTTTGATCCCATTTCACCTTTTTTTATAACGTATCACTGTCTATCTCTTTTAGGTGGTTTTAAATACTTTTCTTCCTTTCAAGAAGTTAGTGTTAAAATTTGACGTCCCTTTGTGGGGCTTTCTTTCTTGTCTTTCCCTTTAATGAAAGTAACTTTACAATTTGGCGCTATTATCTTTTTTATACATATATTTACCTTTAAGAAAATAACGAAGTTATAAATTATATCATTTTCCACCCTGCTAAATAATAATTCCACTTAAATAAAAAAAGACAACTGTGTCAAGCATGCAAAGCAAAGTAAAATAGAAAATCGAATGAGTGATGGTGCACTATATAATATTACCAACCTAATAAATTAAACAAAGAAATTGCTTTCACAATAATCATTCATATTCAAAACAATTGTTAATTTGCTGAAATGACTGACATTAAAACTCCTAGGTGTACACACTGAAACGCTTAACATGTTATATGTTTTAACATTATTAAAGTCTTGAGTAATGGATGAGTTAAATTAATTCACCTTCTACATTATAAACCTTCAAATAATAGTCTCCTGGCACAGCTTGCAAATTCTTGACTCGTATAAAATAACAATATTATGCAACTAACATTGAAATTCTAGTTTTGCATAAATAATGTTGGTAGTGACCGAGAACTGTAAACAGACATTGTTTTCATTCATTGAAACTGTCAAATAAATGTCATTTTAGGATATGGTGTTACAAAATAGTATTTTATATAACAAGTGGCTAAAATGGTGTGTTTTTTTTACAAGTGGGGCGTTTATAGTACAAGCCGGAGGCGAGTGCTATAAACCACACGAGTAAAGAGAAACACATTTTAGTCTCGAGTTACATACAGAATTTTTTGAATCGCCATTCGAAATTAGAAAACAATATAATTTTGTAAAAATAGACTAAATTCTATTGCTGTTTCCATAGAAAGTTTTATTTCACACTGTGAAATATAATTTCTTTATTTCACTCTTTTTTCTTTATTTTACACTTGTCAATAATGATATTTTATAAACTTAATATCGTTGAATATTTTTTTACCTCACCCTGTACACGAACTGTGTTAATGTTTTCTTATAAAGGTTTTAATTAGCTTCAATTTATGTTATTAAAAAAATAAAAAAAATTAAAAAACAAAAATTTTGCCATTTCCTATTTATTATATTTTAATAGTTTGTTTTTAAAAATACTTATTTCTTTTGTTTGTTGTTATTGTTTTGTTACGTTGAATATTGTTTGTGATGTGTCTTTTACAAATAAAACATAAAATTATTAGTTACATTATTTTTAAAGTTATTTAAAAATAATGTAACGTAATAATGTAATGTAATGTTTGGAATCGAAAAGAGGGTTTTTAATTTCTTTCTCTAAAACCAAAAAGAATTTCGAATATGATGTAATAATATAAATTGAAGCTAGTTAAAACCTTTATAAGAAAGCATGAACGCAGTTCATGTACAGGGTGAGGTAAAGAAATATTCAATTCACAATTTGATATGCCCAACATAACCTGGGGAGATTTAAGTGGCGCACCCTGTATACTCATAAATACTTCTATAGTCTATAATGGTTGATATGTGATGACAAGTATTTACGCCGCACCGGTTGTCAGTGTGGTCCCAAATGGTAAGTTTTTAGAATAAATAAATGGTAATGCTTTGAAATAAAATAGAAGAGTAATTATTGAACTGTTGAAGAGATTTAGATAAAATGATTCGATGTTCCAATATTATAAGGTAAAAAAGACAAAAAATGAAAATTTAAAATAAATAAAATTAGGAAAAGTTTAAATGTATAATGAATTTTATGTTTTAATTTAAAGATTACACAATATTCTTTTGTATTTTTCTTTCATTATTTATCATTATTTATTTATCTTATTAAAATCCGATTATTTTCACTTCTGTTATAAGTTCGGTTAATCCTGAACGTGTTATATGAAGTGTAACTGAATACTCTAAAGGAAAAGTCGAATTTTCATTTTTTTTATTTTCAGATCCTAAGACCTCCAAGGCAAATTCGAGACGCGGAGCACCAACAACTGACCGGTCTGACTGATCGCCCAATACTGCTTTTGTCACTAACATTGGAAAATATTATTAAAAGAGAAATTGACCGTCTTTAAAAAAATCACTAAATATTATTAAATATTTCACTTAGTCATCCGGTTAAGAAAAATGTAACGCAAGAACACAACAAAGAGTATTTTTGACCAATTTTAATTGAAGAAATTTTATTTCATAATATAGTGATTTTTTTAAGGTTTATTATTTAAAATTATGGTTCACATTCCTCAATTTTTTTCTCTTCCTCTTAAAGCCTGCACCTGCATTTCAGACGTATATTATTTTCATTTATTTTAATGTCATTTGTAATGAACAAATATTCTAACAATTTTATATTTTATGCCATATTTATATCATCACTTATTTAAGAACGGACGATTTCATGGTTTTATATCAATTCGCCATTTTATTATAGCACGAATGTTAAAAAACTAACTATGAAAAGTAAACTTTTCCATTTCATTTAGATAAGTTTGATAAATTAGAGCGATCAGAACCTCACAAAACCTATCATGAAGTTTATAGAAACCTCATATATAACCACACTTTGAAAAAACTCGAGTAGTTCAAGGAGTCACTGATCTATTTCATTTTGTCACATTCATACTAAAAGAACATATAGCGGTTTAAAATTTATTATAAGCTGTGACTTTAGCAAAAAGCGTTTCTTATTTACTTCTATTCTTAATTTTATACAATATTTTACCTCTACATCCACGTAGTGAGTGTAAATATAGTAAAGGTGGAAAAAACATTGATTTTTTTTTTGTTCAATAGGCTTAGAATGTAATGTCAACATCGAGATTTTAAGTTTCAGAAAAAAAGTCTGTCTGTCTGTTGCTCTATCTGTAAGTTTTTTGTGAGCACGATTACTCTGAAACTTGAACTGACTTGAAAGAAATTTGGTACACCTATGTACTATAACTAGACCTGGAACTAAATTATATTTTGAGCTTATTTCGTTGAAGGGTTGATGGGTAAATGAGGATAAAAAGAGCCCATAAAACTGGGATTTAGTGTATGTACAAGAATCCAAGGTCTTAAACATTTTTTTTTTGTTATCAGCCAGCCCCACTATAATCCTCCTTGCCACCGACACCCCGCTACTAATGGGAGCAAAAAATAAAAAAGAAGGAATTAAGTACAAGAGCCAAACGTCGGAAATTTTTTTGCATCATCAGCCATCTTCTGTCCTGTAATTGAAATGCTCTATTAGGTAGTATATTGTTAAACAAACCAATAAAAAAAAATAAACAACACAAAGTAAATGTTCAATAATACTGCAGGGAAATTAGACAAAAAAATGAGGAAACCTAGACAAAATTAGTAAAATTAGTAAAAATCTGTATTTTTGCACAGACATTCTTTGATGAAAGAATTGCGTTATAATGGTTTATTTTAAAACTGGTTAAATGCCATTTATATTTATTTTAAAAGAATTTATTTACCTTATTACAAATTAAGAAAACGCTAGCTAATCTGATAGTACACAGAAGAAATAAATACTTATATATTTACCTGGCTAGCTTCCCAGTTAAATCTTACAATTGTATCGTAGTTTTGAAATAAAACCCAACATTAAAAATGTAACAAGTATATTACATAAAATCGGTAGAGCAAAGAGATATACAGGGTGCGGGCAAATAAAATGTACTGACGATAATAATATTGTACAAAGAATTTATACAAAATGTAACGTACACAGAGAGACAGAATGCCATAAAAATGTAATAATGGTACACGGTACTGCTTGGCAAAAAGTCACAGTACATCAAAACTACAGAGTATTCTCTAACCAAGAAATATATACTTAGTTGACCAACGTAATGTTACACTACGAAAGTATTACACAAAATAGTACTAATAAACATCATGTTCTGATACTTCACTCAATAAACAAATTTCTAAATGTAAGTCAAAGTATTTACAAAAAATGAAATGATATGCATCATGACACATTACTTGAAGAAAACATTAACAAAGGTTTACAAATAATAAACATGTTTTTAACAACAAAGATAAAGCACTCGCGAAAACAATTTTGTTTCTATTCATACACGGGATAAACACGAAATTTGCACATTCCACAAAGAAGTGGAATTTAACGAAACCGCACAAAACGTACGACGAAAATGTTGGAGAAATATAAGTGTTTCTGTACTTACAACAACTGCTGGAACGATAACGTCAATAACTTATGAAACCTGGCGAATACACTATTTGGTGGTTCCATAACAAATTATAAATTGGTATCGACAGTAACTATGCCAAAATGAAAAACTAGACCATTTCACGTATATTAAATACTATCACAATAGTGTCTTTTATTATTAATCTGCACTTAAAGCAGCTCTAACTACACGAACAAATTCTACGTGTAATTATTCTTCAATACTTTACTAAAACAATTCTTGTGCTAAACTTCACACAACTAATTCGTAAAATTCACCATAATAATTAATTAGATAGCACACAAGTTGACGGTTTCTAAGGCCGACTGGCCGAAAAGTGCATCCAGCCCATTGATTCGTCCTTTTATATATCCCAGAGTGAGCGTAGGTGCAATCCCCTCACAATTCATTATGTCATGTTTGTGGTTCAAAGGACGTTTCCCGCGCATTGTATCTGATATATCTAAAGAGTCTGGTAGACAAAATACTTTTTGACAAAAACATAAAATAATGTAATTTAGCAGATCTTAATAGAAATTCATTAATGACTAAAAAGTGGACCGTTACAATTTGCATCATAATTTAACAAAAATAATACTAGGTTAAAACCTGGAATCGAAGTCGTGTTTACTGAACATTAATTATTTTTACTGGACAAATTGAAACTGAATATTTATATTTTTTACTGTGCACTTCGTACTATACAAAATTTAATAAAATGCGGTTCATGAATTACTGATTAATTTCACTTCTTAACAATGCAACATATATTCATATTTTCATGTAATTTAAACGAGCATCTATCTATGTGTGTTAACTCTGGAGCATCTAATCGAGCAGTTAATAATAATATACACACAAAACTAAGATCTCAAAAACTACGCTTCCCACTAAAGCCACTATATCAGTAAACTCATTTCATGTTCATTTAGACAAATGGCAGGTTATTTGCCACATCAACTTAAAAATAGCAGCCAACGTTTTTCTCTCGGTACAACCGTGGGTTTTATTAAAATCCTACTCTAGAGACCTTAATCTGCCGCCAGTGGATTAAAGACTATCGAATCGACGTGTTTTCCATGAGAAAATCTTGCTGAGCTCCGATGGTAATTCGCTAAATCACTACGCCACCACCTACCTTTCTGTATCACGAAGTTCTTTATTCCGTATCGTGCTCGTTCTCAGTTATTTTAGAATTGGGAAAACTGAAAGAAAGAAATCATTAAATGAAATATTTTTTTGGCGAGAGATTCTCGAGAGTTAATGTGAAATATTTAGTGGTTGTTCTTATTGTATTGTTTTTTATACATATGGCAGAAGAATGAGGGTAGATCAGATACAATTATTTATGTATATGAATTTTCGATACGTAGTAAGGAAATATAAAAGTACTATGCCAGGCATATCTCACTAGTAAAACTATTATTGTTAAAAATACATGGTGAATCAGACAAAATAGCAACGTTTTGTGTTCATTGTATCAGCTCCTTAAAATGGGTTTTTTCATACTTCGTAGAAGTATTTCGAATGATTTGTTTCACGATAGTACCTGAATGTTCAATATCAAGTATGATCTAGAAACCGTAGTATTATAATTGTGAAAGGAGGGACATCGAAGACTCTTTTTTGGCCCCAATAACACTTTTTTTAACTTCCCATGTAGTAAAAGAATAAATAATATGAACCACGATGTGCTACAACTCAATTTAAACCAAAGTTGATGCCACTAGGATTTTTTTTACACATTCTTGGATGTATATAGAACATTTCCGCATGATATTTAAAATCATTCATCCCATAATTTTTTTTTACAAGTGTGTTTTTTGGGGGTTAGGGGTGAAAAACAAGCGAATCTGACAATTCTGACTTCGGATTCTGTTTCAGAGGGTCCAAATACATAAAGATACACTGGTCTGGTCTGCAAGTCAGACCCGTTTTTTGTGTGGTTGTCATTAAACAAAAATAATAAAACGCTTGTAAAAAAAAATTCTGCGGTGATTATTTTAAATATCATGAAAATTGGTTCTATATACATCCTTTGATTTAAATTTGGTTACAGCATACCTTGGAACGTGAAGCAAAGGAAAAAAGTTGTGTGAAAATGTCAAAATAAATGTCTCTTTAACTATTGCAGACAGGGATACAAACTATTTTGGACTTTATCATTAACCGCAAAATCTAAAAGAGAAATACTTTTACCTTTTTTCACAATGAAACTAATAAAAAGATAGTCTCTGGAGGTTTTTCATTATTTTGTTTAGCTTATCAACGAACCGTATCTGCTGCATATCTACACTTCAACAAGAATTACAGACATTAAAGGAAAGTTTCCTGATAAAATTAACTAACCTGAAAATATCTTATGGGAAACAATATTTAGAAGAAGAAGAATCTGACATGTAAATTAATGAAATATATTATGAGTGTTTCTATGTCTAGTCAACTTCTGAAAATTCAGATAGTGGGGAAAGAAATTTACCTGTTGGGGTGTTTTCAACATAAATCAAGACGTTTTATATTTTCATTTATTTTAATATTCAGTCTTCTGTTTAATCAATAACCTATTATAATTTTAATCGAAAATAAGGAGGGCACCGTCTATAGTTTCATTAATGATGCTATGACCCAAAATTATTGAAATGCAATCAGAATAAAATTTGTTTTTATGTTTAGTCAACTATCAGAACTTCTGAAAATTCAGATAGTGAAGAAAAAAGTTTATCTGTTGAGGTACGTTTTCTACATAAATCGGGTTGTTTTATATTTGCATTTATTTTAATGCTAGGAGCCGTTTTCTCCAATCAATAACCCATTACAATTTTAATCGAAAATAAGGAGGGTAGCGTCTATAGTTTAATTAATGAAATATGAAATTTATTTGTATTATAAGTTGAAAATAAGAAAAAGTTATTATTATTAAAGAAAAATAGCATTATAAATACCAAGTTTGATTTAAGTCAAATAATATTGGGTGTTAAAACGTTTTATGAAAGACTAACTATGAAGTAATTTTTATAAACACCACATCACTTCTTGACTCAGTTTCAATCATGCCCTAACGATTCCTACTTGGTTGACTATAATTGTGTGAACTGTCACAACTCGAATTTCTTGACAACTGTCTGCGGCGACGCAACTATATTGAAACAAGAAAGTACCACTGATTACTCATAGTCATAATCTTCACGACGAGTCCTTGAGAAAACTAGTTGCCTCCCAACCAGATGATCCCCACTTTTCCCCTCGCATTCTGAGTAGAAAACCTACTCAAATACCCCCTCTAATAATCCAGGCTGGTGTCCGACCTTGAAAAAACTGTATCCTTCTCAAACTATTCATCCAATATTTTCATACCAAACCCTCCAGATATATAAGATATAGTCATCCCTTTTAACCAAAATCTGAACCAAATAACCCTCCCTACAAGCACGGATGCTCTTCTCGCCTTCTGAGATGAGAGCTGCCATAAACAAGTTGCACCCCAAAAAAGCTCCTGGACTCTCCGCTTTTGCTTTAAAACATCTCCCTCCCCACACATATTTATACCTAACAAAATTATTCAACGCCTGTAGCAGGGTTACAGACTAACTCAAAAACTGAAAAATCGCCAAAATAATAAACTTTCCAAAACCAAGCAAACCGAAAAATAATCCGGCGAGCTACAGGCCTATGAGTCTCATTTCCTCATTGGTAAAATTTTAGACATCCTTATACCTAATCTAATATAATTTATATTTAAAGAAAATATACAGAGTGGTTACCCAACAGAAAAGAAGATTTCATAAATAAAGGATGCCAAACACAGAGGGAAGTTTTGTGTAAATGGTTTTACTGTTTTACCTAGCGATGTGCAATATACCATACGCTAAGTACATGATGACGTACGTAACTTTGTTCACACGTCATCTCTATTAATTCGCTAAGATTTTGAGAAAGCCTTCATCACTATTACTCCACAATATTTCACCATCAGTATATATCTATGGCACGGCCAGGAGGGAACACCAACAAACTTTTGCGCGGAAGTTAGAAACTTTAAAAGAGATGGACAAGTTGCCTGGACTTTAATCCCACTTCATTTTTTGAAAATATCTCAGAGAGATGCGAATGGACTTGAAATGTATACGACGATATATTCTAAAATGTTCTATCTTCAGTTGATAAAGATCGTACTCTCTTGTTAAAATATAAATCTTAAAGTGATATTTTTTCTTTCTTTGCGGATTGCGGTGCTGGAAACTAGCTGTATGTAAGCTTATATTTTTTCTAAGACATAGTCTTATTGTTCCATTAGTCTTGTTTCGAACAGAAAGGCAAGAGTCAACGAAGGTGGAAGATTTGGAAATATAATATCTTTCTCTTCATCAAATATCCTGCTTTCTGTATTGGCCTCAGTTGATTAGACGTTTATTTAGTATACAGTGACTTGTCAAAATGCCCACTACCGATCTCAGCTGATCTTTGCTTAGCTTGGGCATTTCGTCTTTGCTTTGAATGGTCTATCTACAATAGACATACGATACTTATTCCTGGTGCATCCGTCCAGTGGTAAGTAGTGTTTCTGACATAACAGCTCCTTTATTGATCATTGTGTGGTACTATACGATATCCTGCAGGCTGGTTAAATCTCGTCAAAGCTATTGTTGGGACTTCTTTGGCCAGCTTGCCTGCCTTCTCATTGCTTATGAAGTCAAACTATTTGTAACCGCCATTTTTTAATATTCGTAAATTTCCATTAAAATTCGGTAAATTATATAATTTTATATTTTCATTACAAAAATTACCTAATTTAAGTTTTAATGACGACCCTGTCGGACCTCTTGTTGTTTACGAGGCGAGATTAGATTTTCGCGGTAAATAACGAGTTAGCCTTCCAGAAATTCCATGAAATACACGGGTGAAACAGCCGTATGGAAACTATTCCTCCAATAAGCAAGTACGTTTATGACATAATGTCTAGTTGCCTTGGTTACGGATCTTAGAAAATAATGCGTTATGCGCTCGTATAAAACCGTGAAGAGGTGTGATATATGCAATCTTTACCTAGCAGTCTTCGGGCTCGCAAAGTCGTCCAAATTATGACTGGAATTTGAGCCATTTAAGTGTTTAATTAATTTTTGAGATTTAACTTCTTTGGCAAATTGTACCGAGTAATTGAGAAGTTAACATTAAACTTTGTTCAGTATAGACGTATAATGCTGCTTTAAGTGTGTTAAGTAAAATGGTACCGAATTATTGGTTTAGTTTGTTAGGGTAATGCAGCTGCTTGAAGTGCATTTCAGTTAGTTTGCCCAGGATTGGTAGAGACAGAAAAACAAGTGTCAACCATTGCAGAGTTACCACTGATACCAAGCTATGAATTTGTTACTGTTACAGTTCTAAATGCATAAGTTCCAGTTTTTTGTAAGTACATTTACCTTCTTATTTTATGTGTACCGGTAATTGAGAATAGCTTCGGACTACATTCCATTAACTTTCCTTTATTACATCGTGAGACACCAATTTGGTGCAACTTTCAGTGTTATGTGCGGGCATTTCGTTATATCCTTTTTGCGAGTGGTCTCTTAAAGACTGTTAACAAGATTTCTTATTTAATAGCTGTAAATAATTTTCTGTGCAAAGCACATCTTGTTTTTGTATGTATCTTGTAGCTTAAAATGCTACTATGTATTTATCTTTCTTAATGTTTAGAGATTTGTTTAGGATATAAAATGTTAAAATTTGTTTATTAGTAAAATGTCACTTAATCTTTTCATTTAGTAATAACGGAGTTGGCCAACTAATCAATTAATAATTTAGTTATCTATCTTTCTGAAGTATTTACAGTAGTTTTTATGTATTGTGGCCTTCTGCCAATAATTATGGACTTATACGTTACCGTATATATTTACCTTTTTAGTATATTATAAATTTGTCTGTCTTTTGTAAAAGTAATCCAAGCACAAATCCCTGATTTCTCAATTGCTCTATCATAACTTTTATATTTACAGTAAATTTCGTATTGTTAATTAGTTATTTTTTCTTTCAAAAGTCCATTAGTTTATTTACGAATTTTACCTTATTATATCCTGGACTGGGATTTATTCTCTTTTTTTGAACTAATAAGCTATGTTTTTGGTCTTTGTCTCTGTTTGAATATTTTTATAAAGATAATTCCCTTTCAGAAAATAACCACGTTATATACTACTGATTCCAAAGCTTCTGACAGTAGTCTATTGTCCATGTACTGTAGAAAGGAACTAAAACGTTAAAGGGTTTTTATTGTTTCTTATGTTCAATTGACCCCAAGATATGAAAAAACCGCGGAGTGCTACCATTCAAAGTGGTGCGTTTTTGAGATCGAAGTAAAAAGGTCCACTTTTCATATTTTTTTTGCTCGAAAACTATGAATTTTTTCTATAAACACGTCAATAGAAAAGTGTGTAGAGATTTAAATTTCCAATCGAAATGGCACCTTCAGAAGTCAAAAAAAAAACAAAAAAAAAACGAAAAAATGCAATTTTTTATTTTTTTTTATTTTAGCCTGTAACTATTTTTCGGGTACATTTAGGCATAGACATTGCTGCATAACAAAAAAAGCTGGCGTTTTACCCGTTAAAATGAGATTTTGTAAACGGTTTTACGATTAATAGTGACCGAGATATAGCGTTTCAAAGTTTGCAACTTTTAACTTTTTTAATTTAGGTGTAGACATTATTATATTAAAGTGAAAGCTGACTTTACGCCCGTTGAAATGGTGGCTGGTAAAAGTCTCTACGACAAATAGAAACCTAGATACAGCGTTTCGAAGAGTGTTACTTTTATTAACTTTCTTCCAATTTTTACGTTCTTTTTTAAAGTTCGGCCTATAACTTATTTGTCAAATACAGATATTGCTACATGGAATGTACTCGTAGCATTCTTGTTTAAATGGTCTGCAATAGAAGTTTATGTGATCAATAATAACCAAGATACAGTCTAGATATAGTAGATTATTGTACTGGGTCCTGGTCCTGGGGATAGTTCATTTTCACTTGAAGTTTTTTTTTTGCTGCATTTATGTTGGATTGACGAATGCATGATTTATAACATGCTTCATGATCTTGTAAACTAAAAACACCACTTAAATGTTTATGAATTCCATACCTGCCAAGACTAGCAGCTACTATAGTATCCAAACTCTTTTTTTGTATTGTTCTAGTTGCATCACTTGCACTTTTATTACAGTTTAAAATACACTTCTCCATTTTAATATCTCATTTACACATGAAATTCAACTGTATTTTACTAAAACTGTAAATAAACTGAGCGTGATATATTCGTAATACTAACACAACTAAAATCAGATTCTCTCACATACAAAAAGTACATGTTGCCTATAAAGGCTTAGACACACTAAATGTTTTGACAGCATGCATATCTTGTAGGTATCTTGATTCCGTCTATATGATATCATCACGAAATGGGCCAGTAAGCTGATTTTCTGAGGCCGGAAATACGAAAAATGGATAAGGATAATAAGGAGAAAAAACAATACTTTAAGATGGGTTAAACTTCTATTGCAGACCATTTAAACAAGAATGCTGCGAGGTCATTCAGTGTAGCAATATCTGTACTTAAAGCATTTGACAAATAAGTTATAGGCCGAAATTTAAAAAAGAACGTAAAAATTGGAAGAAAGTTAACAAAAGTAACACTCTTCGAAACGCTGTATCTAGGTTTCTATTTGTCGTAGAGACTTTTACCAGCCATCATTTCAACGGGCGTAAAGTCAGCTTTCACTTTAATATAATAATGTCTACACCTAAATTCACTCAGAAAAAAGTTACAGGACGAAATTTGAAAAAAAAATAGTAAAAACCGCTGCCCAAGGAATCACTACTTCCACATCCGGATTTTTTATCCAAGTCGCACAACGAAAAAATTTTGTATCTGGAAATAATTGTTTATGGAACTTTAATAATATAATATTTGAAATCCTCTACCCCAAAAACCCATAAAACGATACCCCACATCGGTAGTGGGGTGGGGGTGGTGACAGGGGGTGGGAGTGGGGGGTGGATAAAGTAAAAAACTATTTTGAGGTTTCTGGTTCTTGTACACACACTATATCACATTTTTTTTCATCCCCTTTAATAATGGGGTGGGGGTGGTAATGGGGGTGGCTAATGCCAAAATTTCTTTTGAGACCTTAGCTTCTCTTGTCTATACTAAATTTCAATTTTATGAACTCTTACCTGCTTGATTTACCTATTTACTCCAAATATACCCCAATTTACCCCCCAACCCTTCGACGGAACAAGATGAAAATATAATCTAGTTCTAGATCTCGTTAAAGTACATATGTGTACCAAATTTCAAGTCAATACCTCAAACGGTTCCAGAGTAAACGTACGCACAAAAAAAGTTACAGACCGACAGACAGACAGACAGAAATTTTTTTTCGCTCAAACTTGAAAACTCGACGTTTCATGACATTTTAAGCCTATTTGAATAATAAAAATTTTAAAAAATTTTTTTGTCGTTACTATACTTCCACTGGATGTGGAAGTAAAATTAGCAAAAAAAGTTAAAAGTTGCAAACTTTGAAACGCTATATCTCGGTCACTATTAATCCTAAAACTGTTTACAAAATCTCATTTTAACGGGTAAAACGCCAGCTTTTTTTGTTATGCAGCAATGTCTATGCCTAAATGTACCCGAAAAATAGTTACAGGCTAAAATAAAAAAAAAAATGCATTTCTTCGTTTTTTTTGTTGTTTTTTGGACGTATTTTTGTAAAAAAAAAAAATTTGACTTCTGAAGGTGCCATTTCGATTGGAAATGTAATTCTCTACACACTTTTCTATTGACATGTTTATAGAAAAAATTCATAGTTTTCGAGCAAAAAAAAATATGAAAAGTGGACCTTTTTACTTCGATCTCAAAAACGCACCGCTTTAAATGGTAGCACTCCGCGGTTTTTTCATATCTTGAGGTCAATTGAACATAATAAACAATAAAAACCCTTTAACGTTTTAGTTCCTTTCAACCCTCTTTTTTTGTACATAGACAATAGCCTACAGAACATTAGCAGTGAGTTTTCACAAATGTCAGAACTCTGAACTCTACATGTGACCACTGTTTCATCAGTCCAATTGGTATTAGCTCGTAATTAAAACTAATGCCTAAATAGTGATTATTTAGTATTTGAAAATACAAGTGCTGAGTTTTTTTCGTATTTTTTTTAGCAGTATCATAAAAAGATAGAGGCAAATTAACAAAAACATACATCTTAAAAGAACTCCATTCTATTTTAAGCAAGCTGGTACAATTACGAAGTTTCCATTTTTCTCATTTTCTCGTAATAAATAGTCGTAAAAATCTAAAAAATATCTGTATTTTTTTTTTAAATTATGTCGATAAATAAAAAAGTTATGGTCCTTCCAAGTTTAAAATGTTGCGATCATTTGGGCTGAGGCTCGATACGTCACAATACATGATTCCGCCAATAGCGAGCGGGCGCGGGTACCTTTATACTCGCTGGCAGGCACCAGCAGTTTATAGCCAGCTTGCATTTGAGAACCGAAAAAATTGCTAAAACATGCAATTTTGGCACGTTCATATCTTTCGAAAAACACCATTGGGATGGCCGTATGATGTCGCGACGTAAAGAAGTTTTCCAGATAAACCTGATCGTAAATTGCACGGCGAAATTCGAAAATTCGGCTCGGCACGAACGAATCAAAAGTGACATTTTGTGACATTTCAGAAAATCGAGCACATACACTAAATAAAGGGAACATACGGCACGCCGCTGGCATGGCAAGTCAGCGCGTTGTGTATTGTGACGTCACGGTGGACTTCAGCCGAGGCGAAGTATTCAAATAAGAAATTGAATAAGTTCGTGAGTTTTTCAGGTATCGAGATAATTTTTTTTTGTTTGACTAGTTATCTGAAAGACTACCAAATGAGGTTGAATGTACATAATATTTCTAAAATAGGAAACTTCCTAATTACTGGCGTCATACGAACCATTAAAAACATCAGTATTTATCAAGAAATAAGATAATAAAACATTTCTTTGATGTAAACTGGTGTCATTTATAGACATAATGATATAAAATAAACCTGCGTATATATAAATATAACAATTATTCCTCATTAAATGGCTATAAAAATACATATTACAGGACAAAATTGAAAAAACGTCGATATTCCCTACGTTTTATTAGCCCTGAAACAACCAAAGCACTTGTCTTTAACCTTCCTAAAAGTTTTCTCCACGCTTTGCCTTAATCAACTCTGGCAATAACATCAAATTCGTTCATTTTCCGCAGAAACAAGTTGACCGTTATTTTTTTATTTGATGCCGTAAAAGGAGCGTCTAAACATAACATTGCGTATCTGTGTACTAGATGTCAAAAACGACCGGCAGTAACTCAAATAACTGTCAATCTTTCAAATAAATGTACGCATTTGCCGTTTTCTTTCTTTTATTCTACGATATTGATTGTTCTTGTCTCCCACGTTTTCAATGTTGTTTATTGCTTATTTATTAAATCTGACATGTGAGGTCATGATACACATAATACTTACAACATAATATTTTTAGAAACTCTTATGCTACAGCTTTTTATAAAAAAATAAGCTAAATAAACAAGGTAAGTATATTTAATACCAATATTGCGTTCAATAAAGAATTACATCAAAGTAAATCTTAAACTGATTTCTGCTAAGCTGTCCTACATTGTAGTTGGTCGTTATTAATATAAAAAAAGCTCATTAGAGCTAAGCAGACTATATTTTTCCTTCATGTAGTTGATTTGGGATTAATAGGTAAATAAAGTAACTATAAAATGAACGTTAGGTCAGTTAAGCGAGCCTACCACGTGTACTGTTTCTGAATCCTCCTGCTCCGGGGTTGTGATGAATGTCTTGTTCAGAGGCCTCTGTGTTGTTCCAGTGGAGCAATCTTCCTGGGGTTTTCTAACTTCTAAATGTTACATATAATCACGTACACACAACAGTTTAAAATATTGACTTCCACAACTAGAGTCTTCTATTCTAATTGACTGCTAGAACGCGAGTCGTCTATTCTGATTGACTGCTAGAACGCGAGTCGTCTGTTCTGATTGACTGCTAGAACGCGAGTCGTCTGTTCTGGTTGACTGCTAGCACGCGAGTTGTCTGTTCTGGTTGGCTGCTAGCACGCGAGTGTTTCTATATTCTTCTATACAAGTACTCCTAGTGGTGGGGGGCAATCTTAACTGACACAGATGATAGGCAACTAATAATACGCAATAAAATATCGTCGAACCTACGATTGATAACTACTAGGCGCAAATTCTCCGATAATTATATTTAATTCTCAACAGTAGTGGAGTCGTCAAATTAGGATTTTAATGTGAATTGTGTAGTCAGGGCCGTGTTTTCCATCGGTTTTCTTTGAATATCTCAAAATCTATAAGTCCTACGGAAATCAATAAAAAGAAGGAAAATGTTTGTTTTGAGCTGTAGAATAAAAGTATATAAACTATTCATTCCAATTGTTATCATTATTTAAAAAAAATTACTTTGCAAAATTATGCGTTTTTAAACAAATCACTGTTCTTTCAAAAATAATGGATAATATTCAATGATAGGAAAATATAGCTCTTATAAAGTACAATTACCAATTAAAATTTCAAATCAAAATGATTACTAAAACGGCTCAAATATACAATTGTTGATAAAACTTTGCACCTTTGTGAAATCCTGCCATCAAGGCCAAGAAATGTGTACATGGCCCAAATTGTAGCATTCTTTAAGTACTTTAAGATCACAGAGAAAAACTCTGTTTTTTTATAAAATCAAAAACGGTAAACGAGTAATGAAAGTAGATTAGAAGAGCATACTTTTGAAAAAAAAAAAAAATTGATGCTCTAGTTGCATCTGGAACTGAGATACGTTAGTTTTTAAGTTCAGGTCCCTTATAAATAAACAAATCGATATTTCTTCTTGAAATTTGGGCTGACTATTCTCCAATGCTTATTATTTTGTTTCTGCTATTTGAAGATAATCCAAAGCTACAACTGTTAAAATAACATTGAATAAAGCGGCTTTGAGAACATAATGCACATTTTCAATTTATTTATAACTTTTTAAATTTTTCTCACGAAAATGGTAAACCAACCTAACTTGAACAACTACCCTTATGTTCATGTATACAGTTTTGTAAAACTTTTAATATCCCCAATACAATAAAAAAAATATATTTCGCGACCAGGATTTGAACCCGAGACGTGCGGTACCTGAATGAAAAGTGCAAATCGCCTTATCCTCTAGGCTATCTAGCGACTATAATGCTGCTTGTAAAAACATAATATAACATATAGACATATTTGGTGATTTTCGGATCTCTAACAAAATCGCTAAAGACCCCACTGTTCGGGCCTCTATACAGTATCTTTTAACAATTGTAGCTTTGGATTATTTTCAAGTAGCAGAGACAAAATAATAGTCATTGGACAATTACCAGTCCAAATTTCAATAAGAAATATCGATTTGTTTATGAGTGACCTAAACGTAAAAACTAATGTTTCTCAGTTATAAATGCAAGTAGAGCATTAATTTTTTTAATTTGGCTTCACTTTCATTACTCCTTTACCGTTTCTTATTTCATAAAAAGAAAAACAGAGTTATTTGAATTTGTTTATAACTACAATTTCGAAAATTATAAACAACTGCAATAAAAAGGGTTTTAAAAAAATAATCCCTCTCCGCGACCTTAAAGTACTTATAAAAAGTTACAATTTGAGCCATCGTGCACATTTCTTGGTTTTGATGGCAGGATTTCACAAGGGTGCAAAGTTTTAACAACAATAATTGTATATTGAGTCGTTTTAATAATCATTTGGATTTGAAATTTTAAGTGGTGATTCTACTTTATAAGAGCTACATTTCTTCAAAATTTCATTGATTATTTATCCATTATTTTTTAAAGAACAGTAATTTGTTTAGAAACACATAATTTTGCTATATTCAATGTTTTTTAAATAATAATAACAACTGGAATGAATTATAGTTTGTGTACTTTTATTCTATAGCTTACAACGAACATTTTTCTTCTTTCCTTCTTACTGATTTCGAGATATTCAAAGAAAACTGATGGAAAACACGATCTAAAAAATTAAATTGTTTAAATAAACAATACGCCGAGCTCGTAGAAACTGCAAAACTGAACTGTGAACTTAAGTTAATCCCGTGAAGACGTTAAAACAAAAAAACTGCCCTGAACAGACAATTTACATTGCGAACTTTTTAGTCCTAATTTGACACCACTATAGGGTCATTTAGTGATATGGCAGTTTCCTACTTTTTCTTCCTCATTTTAAAGTATAACAAACCAATAGCCTCAGAAAAAAATTTCAGCTCAATTGAATCAATAGCCACAGAGATATTCGCATTTGAATAGAAACACGCTCGGCCGGCCAACAGTCCATAGAGTGACGTCACTTGGCGTGCGCCGATACCTATATTAGAGCAGCGATTTCGTAAGTCTATCGTGTCGTTTTTTTTTTTGGCGTAGAACCAGGTCAGACATGTTAGGTTCCATTGAGTATGTCACCGGGCATATGAAATCATATTTTACGACATTTTTTTGTGGTCTCGAACTTTTTAAATCAATAAAAAGTGAAAAAAATGTATTTTTAAATAAAATTGTTTTTTTTTGTTTTCACCGCTATATCTTTAAATCTATTAAAGGTACCGAAATTTGTTTTGTGTCAAATTAAAGCACACACTGTAGCGCTTTTACCAATATAAACGGTTTGGGCACAATTCGCACTTTCATTTCGCTAAAAATCAGATAAACTAAAAATATACATTTTATGTATTGAAATCTTCACCAATCGATAAACTTTTTTATTTTTGAAAATATCTACATACATGCAGCGAAGAAAATAAAGCCTAATAATAAGAAAAGTTTTTGAAACAATATATTTTTTCCTAAAATGTACCGTGTGGCAACAGCGATTTTTTTTATC
Source organism: Rutpela maculata (assembly GCA_936432065.2). Taxonomy (NCBI): domain Eukaryota; kingdom Metazoa; phylum Arthropoda; class Insecta; order Coleoptera; family Cerambycidae; genus Rutpela; species Rutpela maculata. The sequence continues at coordinate 250,137,200 of OW386286.2, forward strand.
AGCGCTAAATGCGACATTGGGACGCAATTAATACACCTCGCATGCAGGGTTGGTCAGATTAGTCGCGTAGAAGTGGCGGTTGTCGAAAATCATTAAGTATTCATTGTTCGGATAAAAATTGTGACAATCGAAAATGTGCTTGTTTTAAGAAAGGCCTAAAATGGTGCAACGAGTGCAAATGTCGTTTCTGTAACAACATTATTAAAGATTTCGAGGTAGATATGAACGAATTAGAATGCTATTAATGTAGGGCCTACATAAACTACATACTACATATTTATCTATCCAAATAGAAAATTTATTTCGACAATAAAATTCATTTTATGCGTACGTTTTTACTTTCATTCATTTAAAAATGTCTAATAAACTTACTAATTAGGTGGGTAGTTAGTAACACTGATTGATATTTATAGATTAGGTATTTATATCTACCTACCTGTCTTTTTATTATTAAAAGGAGACTATTTTATATTTATTGTACAATTTCTTAATATTAACAACATATGATCAATACTACTGTACAATATATGAAATATTGAACAATAATATTGATCCCCTAGATGCTTTTGATCACTACTGGTTTTGTATCTATTGATATAAGTTAAACTACTACATACACCCCGACCGGGACCGTCAGATCGTTGCAGTCGGCAGGCTCGCTACAGCCGAGCGTGCAAGAATATGACTTTGGCCCGTTAAAAAAATCGCTGACTCAATACTATGAAAGGGACATGAAAAATTTTTATCCTAAAAACTTTTTTCAACTATTGGCGAGTTTCCTATTATTTTTCCAACTTAAAAAAAAATAAATCGGGTTCACGTGGGACGTTGTTCGAAGAGCTATTGTGTACTTTAATCTAATAAAAAAAAAATAGCTTGATAGCACAAATATTTTCAGAGATATAGCGGTGGAGACGTTAAAAAACATATTTCATTAAAAATCTATTTTTTTGAGTTTTTCCGAAATAAAAAAGTTCTCGACCACCAAAAAATGTCGTAAAAAATGATTTCGTGTACACGATTATCTTACTAAAGAATCCCACTAAGTCTGGTTTGGTTCTACACCGTTTTTTTTTTCTCGAAAACTAAGCGACTTTACTTCCAGATTTTACTCTACTAACTTGCATTCACAGCCGTGTTCACTGGGCGGTTCAGCCATCTGACGTCACAACTCGACTACATGGTTATCCCGAGCGTTTTTAAGCGCGCCGACTTTAATAATTTTTTTATACATGAAGGCGGCGTCAGTAAATTCTAATTTTTGGCATACTTACTATACTCACCAAGCTCTTTCAGAATATGTAATAATATAAAAATGTTAAATGAGCCTATTGGAGCATATTAGGTGATTTTACTCTTGTCAAATACGAAAACGAAGTGTATATTGCATTTGATTGTACATTTCTAAACTTTAAATGTTGCTTATCAAGAAAAAAATTTCACCTCAGTAACATAGTAACAAGATGAAAATCTAGGTAATGCAATTTCAAATTCATTGAGTATCACCATTTATAAAAATAAGGAATTCTTAGTAAATCCTGATTGTTGCGTGCATCATAGACATGCTCTATGAATTTTAAATTCCACTTTCTGGATTCTCATCTTGATTACTTGCCAAAAAATTTTGGGGACTATAGTGAGGAGTAAGGACAACGAAATCAATGGTGGTGGGATGAAGGTATCATAGCTGACTACTAGGGAATGCAACGGCTTGCAACGGTTGCGAGTGACAGTTGCCTAAGCGGCAATGCTAAGATCGTGCTAATCGCCAACTATTGATTTATGCCAGCAACAAAAATTCACGTTAAGTTTAGTCAGCGGTGAAACTTAACTCACTTGTAGTGATATTTATCATCAACTTGCTTTACACCGTTCAGCGAACTCACAACAATTGACTAGAATCAAAAAGCAGTTAGGTTGAGTGATTATTCCCAACGGTTGCATTTGCTAAACGTGCCCATTGTCACCACGTAGGTCTTTCGAATGTAAGAGTGCGTTGCAACAGGCAACCTTTTGAATACACAAAAATAGATGCGGATATCACCAGAGCTGTTAAAAATACCCAATGAAAGTACTTGAAGTACCAAATACCAAGTACCTGACAAAGTACTTGCTGCTCCAATTCCCAAGTACTATGACCTGAAGCAAAGTAATTCAAATACCAAATACTTGTCGAAAGTACTTCAAGTAAATCTCAAGTACCTTATTTCAAATATTTCAGATTATTTGAAGTACTTTAATAGGTACTTCAAATCTCAAAGTAGTTCAATTACTCTAAAGTATTTCAAGTACCCAAGTATTTCAAGTACTCTAACATATTTCAAATGCTCCACAGTTCTTTCAATACCCATAAAATTTTATATTTATTAAGTTTTTTATTATAATTTGTTATTATTATTATTTATTAACAGCTTTTTTCAACTCAGCATCATTCAAAAACGAACAAAAATAAATACTGCTGCGATCGATTTCCCTTCAAATGTCAGGAAAGTCATAAAGAAAACAAATTTATATATAAAATATGGTAATAACTTTAGGTTAAGTACAAGTACAAATAAAAAATAATAAAATTAATTATCTATTTCCATTGGCTTTCCATAGCACCAAATTTTCGAAATTTTCATCAGTTAATGCATTTCTTCTAGGAGCATTTGAGGAGCTTCGTTTCAAAACGCAATTTCTACAAAAATTTCGCTATTGACTTAGAGATGGCATTGCGATCTATAGGTTGAAAGCTACTGATTTACGCGATAAAACTTTTCAAGACGCAATTTTTGCGCTGTATAAATATACATTTTGGTATAGTTTCTTTTCAGAACGCAATTCCTGCAAATAAATTTCAGTTTAAATCGCAATTTCTACATTTTCCTTTCAAAACGCATTTTCTGCACTGCCAGTAGTTTTATTTATGTACGAATAATTTAGTATTTAGTGTTTACTTTAATATCCTGGTTATTTGTGTGTAGTTAGCAGTGTGAAATAATGGATTGCTGGATGTTTCTTTTCATTACCTAATGTTCATTTTTATAATAAAACATAAATATGTAACGTTGTTTCTCTTCATTTCTGTTACTTTTTTTTTCAAAACGAAATTAAGGCTTTCTTTTCAAACTGCAATTTCTTTTTAGCAAAAATTTTTTTTGCTAAGATAATAAGTGATGATTATTAATTGTGTGACGATTTAAGATTATTTATATACTAATAAATTAATTCCTGCAAAAACTTGTTTGCCAGTCGTGACCGTTTGGTCTACTTAGAAAAACGGTGTTTATACTAAAATAGAATTTGACCAGAAATTGCGTTTTGAAACGAAGCTCCTCATTTATAATTCCAGCAAATGAAAAGAGTCTTTCTACAGGCGCTGATGATACAAGGCATGTATTAAACCGATAAAAAATTGTTTTTACTGTGCATATTTATCTATAGAAACAAGTTGGGTGTCAAGGTATGAAGGATTTTCTAATTCTATTCTTTTTTTATCGCTGGTTTTTATATATGTGGCAAAAGAAAACAATCTTTCGACTGGAGTCGATAAAGGTAGGCAAGTATTATAACGATAGGAAAGGTTTCTGATGGACGAGTATTTATTCAAGACACTTATTTGGGTATCAACATAATTTAAATATTGAAGTAATTCAGGTTCTATTCTTTTCCTCGCGCTGCTTTTTGTAGTTTCAGTATTTGAAATTCCTGCCGAAAAATCATCTGGTTCAAAACATTTTTATTCAATTGATGTCGGCTTATATGGTTCGCTGATGCCGCTCAGTACATTGTCATTATTATTACATTCTGATTCTTCTTGGCAAACCATTTCTATAATCATTTTTGGAATCGATTCACTTAAATCGTCATTTGTGTAACTTTTGAAAGTACCTATCCGAGTTTCAACTATGGTAATGTGAAACATGCAATAATAGTTTCTTTAGCTTCTGGTCTAGTTAAATCACAAAATACTTTAAGTCTCTTGAGGAGTCCACTTTTGCAGGCATCTAATATTTCATTCCCCTAATTCAATTTTTCAGCTTCAAACTTTTCAAATTTTTTAAGAACTTAACCTAAACACGGCAATAAATACCGATAAAAGGTGTTATGTTCTCCTTGCAAATACTCAAACTCGAATTCTTTGAAACACTGATCTACAAGTCGCAGTTCTTTAAAAACTGTTGGAAGTTTTTATTTATCTTTTATCTTTTATTATTTGTAAAACTACATTATAGAATTCCAGCGCATAGCTCCAGATAGTTTAAGAATTTAAGAACTTAAGAACTGTATAATTTCTTCTGATTTGGGTCATTCTGACTTTTTCCAGAGTATCGAACAGTTATTTATACAATTTGCATGTTTCGTTCGTAGGCTACAGTTTTTTTGGATAATATTTTTCACATCAGTTTTAACTATTAAGTTTAAAGTGAGACTAGCTCAACGAACATGTTTTAGTAAATTAGGATGACCCAAATTTTCTCCTGAGCAATCGTCGACATCTATGAACAAATTATATTCTTCATCTGAATACTCGTCGCCGTCGTAGGAAGTGTTTTCATTACTGACATTACTGTCTAAGCCAAATCGTCCAAAAGCCTTTACGAAATTGGATCAATTATCTGTAATAGTGGCAACTAATTTATCATTATTGATGTGGAATTTAGAGTGAATATCTTCAATAATCTCTTATCATTTTATTGTAACTATGAGTTCCGCAGAATTTTCTACAAGAAAGGGCTTCAGAAAGTCTGGTGTAAGTGATATCAATCCAATAGATTGTTAAGTCATTTATTTCCTGTTGAGTAGTAACCCTGCCCATACTACCGAAGTTCAAAAAGTGAGTTTAACACATTATAGGATTAGTTACATACCATTAACTTTTCTTACCTACTTATTACTTATAACTAAATAGCACTATTATTAAACAATAGGTACGAAAGAGGTAGGTTGATTAAGAATTAAGACCAATACGTTAGGTACTTATTCTTAATAGTCATTCTAGTGCTTTAAGCAGTATTTAAAATAACGTCTAGTACTTCAAATACCGGGACAGTACTTGAAATACCGGAAAATATTTGAAATACCAGGCAAAGTAATTCAAATACCAGTATACATAAAGCAAATGAATGTACATCAGACAGGGAAGAATGCACTAACTGTAAACGTGCCGTCGAAATCTTAAAAATACCTAACATAGACTATAACCACCCGGCGTATAGCAAAACATGTGAAGCTTACATAAGAATTTTTACACAGTTACAACAAAGAGTTAACTACCCAGAGTTACATACAGAACAAAATAACAGAAAATAGCAATCAATAAATACATATATAATGTATTTAAACATACAAAGTTTAATTAAGCATAAAACTGAACTATGTTGGATAATTCACCAAAAGAAACCAGTAATTATTTGTCTATCAGAAACACATATTACCGAAGAAATTCAAGATAATGAAATATATATTGAAGGTTATAATGTTCTATGTTCATATTCAACTAGTCGCCATACGGGGGGAGCCATCATATACATCAAAAAGGAATATAAATATAAAATAATGATAAATGACTCCATAAATATGAACATGTGGATAATCGGTGTAGAAATAACTATAAACAGGCATAAGTATTTTATATTCAGTCTTTATCACTCACCTAACTCTAACCACATAGATTTTGTGACCAAATTAGAAGAAATTTTAAGTGATTTTTCAACAAAAACTGGTACATTGATTGTAATAGGAGACTTCAACATAAATATTGCTACAAATTCTCACTATTCTCGAAATTTAATAAACACTGTACAAAATCTAGGATTATATCAAATAATGGATCAATTCACTCGCATTACGGAAAACAGTTCGACAATCATAGACCTAATAATTACTAATTCCAAATACATTAAATTCGAGGTTCTATCTACACCAAAAATCACAGACCACTCAATCATAACAGTACAATTAAATAATAATGCTATGGCAGAACCACAAAAAAAAGTAATCAGAGACTTCGATAACTTCAATGAAACACATTTTCAATTAGATTTAATGGACACACAATGGATACCAAATTGTAATGACGTAAACACATTAGCCGAAAAATTAGTAATTAATCTAACTCAAACATTAAACGAGCATGCGCCAGTAAAAGAGATAAGAATTACAAATAAAGAGGGAAATAAAAAGTGGTGGACGAATGAGATAGGTCAAAAAATCAAAGAAAGAGATCATTTGTATAAAACAGCTATAAGAACAGGTAACGAGCAACACTGGAATGAATTTAAAGAAAAAAGAAACATGATAGTGACACTCATTAGACAACAAAAACAAATATATTATCAGAGAAAAATTGATGAAGTTAAAGGAAACTCAAATGAAATGTGGAAGACATTAAAACTACTTTTAAATGAAAAAAGAAATGACAACAATAATGGAATAATTTTTGACAACGAACTAACTACAGATAATAAAGTAATCGCTGAGAAATTTAACAAGTTCTTTCTGGAAAGTATAGAACAAATTACGGTACATTTGAATCCAAATAAACATTATGATACAATATTGAACAACATGGAGAAGACCAATTGTAAAATGGAAAAGTTCAAAGTACTGGAAATAAAAAATTTAAAAAACATTATAAATCAAATGAAAAATAAACCCAGTAGTGTAGACGGCATAAATGTACACATTTTAAAATTGTCATTTGAAGCAATAGGCAATCAATTTTTACAAGTTATAAATACCAGTTTAGAAACAGGAATATTCCCAGACACTTGGAAGACGTCAACAGTAATACCTATTGAAAAGAAAAATAAAACAATTCGATGTGAGGAGCATAGACCCATAAATATGGTACCAGTCTATGAGAAATTACTGGAATTATCTGCTAATGAACAAATAATAGAATATATAGAAAACAACAACCTACTATCGAAATATCAAGCTGGATTTCGAAAACTAAATTCGTGCGACACTGCTTTACAAACAACGTTATCAAGCTGGAAAAACGCCTTAAATGAGAAACAAATCATAGTGGTAGTTTTTTTAGATTTCCGCAGAGCCTTTGAGACAATAGATAGACAATTATTACTGTTGAAGTTAAATAATTACGGATTTGGACATAACATTGTGAAATGGATGACCAGTTATTTAGAAAATAGAACACAAACTACCAAATATAAAAATGATACATCCTTACCAAAAGAGACAATATTCGGTGTACCACAAGGAACCGTTATGGGACCTAATCTGTTTGTTCTATACATAAATGATATTATGAAATACGTTAAAAAGTGCAATATACAACTATTTGCTGACGACACATTGATATACTTAGTTGGTGATAATGTAGATTCGACTATAAATATAATAAATAGTGAGCTTAGAGAAATAGAAAAATGGTTGGACATGAATAGCCTTAGCTTAAATACAGACAAAACTAAGTTTATGGTAATTAAAAGTAAATACAGCCGAGTAAACACAGTAAATAACCAAGGAGTAACCATAAATGGAACAAATATTGAGCAAGTTAATGAATTCAAGTATTTAGGTGTAATTATTGATGATCATTTAACGTTCTCCGGACATGCTCATTATATTACCAAAAAAATAGCTAAAAAAGTTAATTTGTTGGGACGTATAGGAAAAGATCTTAGTACATGGACGAAAATAACCATATATAAAACAATTATTTTACCTCATTTCAACTTCTGCTCAACAATACTTTTTCTACTTAGTAATGCTGAAATAAATATGCTACAGAAGAAGCAAAACCAAGCATTACGAATTATTCTAAACTGTAACAAATATACAAATATAAAATTAATGCTTGATGCTACGAAGTTACTGGGAGTGAAACAAATTATAACTTTAAATACAATGACTTTTATTTACAAAATATTACATGGATTAGTGCCAAAACATTTATCAGAACATTGTACCTTCGTGAGGAACATTCATGAACACGACACAAGATCAAGAGAAAATTTATATATTCCAACAGTACATACAAGATATAGCCAGGTTAACCTATTCCACAATGGATTTAAACAATATAATGAACTACCAATTTCTGTAAGAAACTGTGAAAGCCTCATGTTATTTAAAAATGTTTGTTTTAAATATGTTTTATCGAATGTCACTATTTAATATTTAAGTTTATACCACATGATTAGTTTCAAATTTCATTTATAGAATTAATTTCGTTGATATACAATAATGTAAAAATGTGAAATCTAGCTTATGCTATTAATAAAGTATTATTATTATTATTATTATTATTATTATTTCTGAAAACCAAATACCAAGTTCAAATACTCGAAACAAAGTATTTCAAATACCAAGTATCAAATATTGGGAATCGAAAGTATTTGAAGCAAAGTGCTTCAAATACTGAAAGTATTTGAAATACTTTTTTAAATTACTTTTATTTGAAATACTCCAGCTCTGGATATCACTATTATCCGTGATTTGCAATAACCTATCTCACTTTGGTCTTCTCAGGATGATTTTAATAATTATTCCTGAGAGAAAAATACTTTTTCTACATTATTTTAATAAGTTTCACCCCGAGAGAGAATGTCATACGTAAGCAATGGCTGTACAAAAGCATAGTAACAATTCCTACTCAATTATAGAATACTCTTCCCAGTTTTTTTATAATAAGTTAATTTGTAGGTATAATTGATATATCGTTAATTCATTCAACTACCGATGGTGTGAGCAGAGTTGACGAAACGACATGTACCAGATTTTTTTTGCAATTTTTTTAGGGTCACATATTGCTTGATATGCTGTACATTTTAAATGTTATTCAGATTATTTTCTCTACAAGTTTATACTCTTAGTTTTTGCGAAGAGTGTAATAATAAAACCGCTGCCTAAGGAATCACTACTTCCACATCCAGACTTCCTATCCAAGTCTCTTACACTATATTTGCACTCCATTATGTGGAAATAATTGTCATGTAACTTTAATAGTATAATATTTGAAATCTATATATTTGAAATATAGTGATCATAGAAAAAAATTGTGACCTGGTAGAATAAATTTAACTTGAAATTTGAAAGCAAAGAATGAAATAAAAACATAGGAATTCGAATTGTACTTCCCAAACAAGTGGATGTTCTGCAACGTTTCCATTTAAAATCTTAAAAATATCGGATAAAACTCCGTTTAAATTGATAAAGCCTAGGTGAATTGTAGCTCAAAAAATTACAGGTAAATCGATGCATCATAAAAGAAGAACAAAGTTGAAATAGAATTAATATTTGCAAATAACTAATATAGAGTTATTTAGTGACCAGTGCTGTGTGTAAAGAAACAAAAAGAGCGTAAACAAACAAACTACCCAAAGCAGGCAAAAAAGATAAGTAACCTTTGCATTTCTAAGAAATTGAAGTGTTTAGGCCCATCAAACCCTTGAAAATTAGACACTTGTCGACACATTTATGGGGGCAATAAATTATTGAAGTATAATATCCCTCTGTAAACTTTCAAGTAAATTATTTTTCAATCATTATAAAAATATTCAAATGAATTTAATTTGGATTGTTCGTAAAGTATGGTCATATAAATTTCTTATGTTAACCTTCAAATAATCTTTTTTCATAATTATTAAAAATACCCAAACGAAATTTGATACAAATTAAACCCGCAATGGTCAAATGCATTACTCTTAAAGAATGGTCATAATATTTTCTTAGGTAAATTATCAAGTGAGGGTTTTCAGATCAAAATAACACTCGTTGTTAAGTGAAAAATTCTAGGTAGAGTGGTACTGTCGTGCGCAAAAAAATGGGACAAGTCTTATAACGTATTTTTGCTAAAATCTAGTTGTCTACATCTAACTTTAATTTTTGTGACATTGTCAGTTATTTGTCAAAATTAATTGCAAGTAGAGACACATTAGAACAAAATAGTTGTCCTATTTTTTTTTTGCTCACGACAGTACATGCTGACATAACAACAATTGAGCGATATGGCTGATATTCAATTAATATAGGTTAATAAATCTTTCAGTGCAAAGAAGTGAAAAAGAAAGGGTGACAAGGACCGTTGTTAAGTGAAAAAATTCTACATAAAGTGCAACATATTAGTATAATACCCGTAATAATCAAATGATTACTCTTAAACTATGGTCATAATATCTTCTTAAGTAAATTATCAAGTGAGGTTTTTCAGGTCAAAATTACGCTCATTGTTAAGTGAAAAATTCTACATAGAGTGGTACATACCAGCATAACAACAATTAAGTGATATAGCTAATATGCAATTGAGACAGGTGATTAAATTAAATACCTCATTGCAAAGAAGTGAAAAAAAGAGTGTCAAAGATCGTTGTTAAGTGAAAAAATTCTACATAAAGTGGAACATATTAGCATAAAACCCGTAATAATTAAATGCATTGATCTTAAAGTATGGTCATAATAATTTCTTAGGTAAATTATCAAGTGAGGTTTTTCAGGTCAAAATTGCGCTCGTGGATAAGTGAAAAATTCTACATTAAATTCTATACTAAAAATAGGGAGACCAGGTTACACGTGAAAAACAACAACCGAGAGGATCATGAATAAATTGGGAAAGGACCAAACATACTGGGAAAGAAAAACGAGGGGATAAAATGAATTCCGCGATATATACTCTACAAGAATCAGAAACCGAGGAATCAGAAGACTTAGAAGAAGAGGAAGAAGACTTGTAGAAGCAGAAATACAAAAAGAAGAGCACAAACACTCCACATCATGACGCAATGCGGCCACGCATTTCACAAATACCTACAGATATATACTCTACCAGAACCAGAAACGGAGGAATGAGAAGACTCAGAAGGAGAAGAAGAAAATCTGTAGAAGCAGAAACACAAAAAAGAGGAGCATAAACATTAAATATCACGAACACCATGCGGCAACGCATTTGACAAACACCTACACTGCCCATTCCCCACTTCTGTACATGCGCCATGTGGCTCTCGCTGCTGACAACAAGCATGACCCAATCCAACCCAACATCGGAAACCGAGGAATCAGAAGACTCAGAAAAATAAGCATCGGAAAAGCAGAAATACATAAAGAGGAGCATAAACATTCCATATCACGACACAACGCGGCAACAAATGTTACAGGAAGACTTAGGGTAAAAACACACTAGGCGGTTTTCGCCGAGTCGGCAGCCGAATCGGCAGCCGCCTGTAACAACACACACGAAGCGGTTTAACCAGTTGTCGCAGAAAGCATTAAAATACAACGTTGTCAGTTCAGTAGTAAGGCTAGGAGGAAGAATTAATTCTGTTTGGTTTATTATATTGTCAATCAAAAAAAAGAAAAAATAGGCGTATGTGGGAACATCCAATTGTTAAGGAACGCCAGACAAAAAGTTTATATAATACCTGTCATCCATTCTTGTCTGTTATTTCACACAAAGTATTTGTAAACAGATTTGATTTGGCAAGCACGCATCAAATTTACAACTGAAACACGCAGCCTCGTGTGCGGTAACATGTAATACCCATATACGAGAGGACGAGCGTCAACGCCCCTCAACGAGCGGCCCATGGTGCAGACGATGTGCCGAGGCGTGTCGCCTAAGATTAAAATCACGTGCTTAAACGCTCCGTCACGACACAATGCGGTAACGCATCTTACGAATACCTACACCTCCCATCCCACATTCCTTTACCATGCGCCATGTGGCTCTCGCTGCTGGCAACAAGCATGACCTTAGTCGAACCCAGCGTGGACGTAGCAGGCCCAGCTGTATAACCCTGGGAGTGACAGCAATGCCTACCGTACGCTGGTAAATCGATCAACCAATCAATCAAAGAATGAAAAAAAAACAAAAATAAGCTGAGATGGGTAAAGGAAACTTTCCAATAAACGTTTCCAGGAAATTTTCTGGAATTTCCAGAACGAAGTTTTGATAAAAATCAGAGATGGGTAAAGAAAACTTTTCATATGAAAGTCTCCGGAACGAAATTATGATAAAAATGAAAGTTTTCGGTAAAATATTTGAATATTCCGAAAGTTCCCAAAGGAAACTTCCCGAATTTTGGAAACTTTCAAATATTCAAATATTCCAATATTTTATTTAAAACTTCCATTTTTATCAAAATTTTGTACCGGGAACTCTTATCAAAATACATGCGGTCTGATCCTTAGTACATATCAGATTTTTTATGTGTCTGTGATTATTAAACATTTTTCTCCGGTTGTCGTATACCTACGTCATTAAATTAAATACATATAAAGGGTGTTTTTTTAGAAGTTTGTTTTTTGAATTGGCGACACTGTTTCTAGAGACAGGTAATTTAACAACTCACAGCTGATTCGTGCTCAGTATGTTTTGCCATTTCACCAAGAATAGACTTACGGCAGAACAACGCTTGCAAATTGTGCAAATTTATTTCGAAAATCATGGTTCAGTTCGCGAAATTTACCGTAAGCTACGCCCATTTTATGGTCGACATAATAGTCCATCGAGCAACTCATTTCGCATCATGCATGCTCTGACTGATAATGTACATCCGCAAGAAGTTGCTTCTGTGGACCGTAGTGTTGAGGAGGATCCGAATGAGTCGATTCGCCATCGTGCACAGCAATTGGAGCTGTATCCATCCACCTTATGGAAGATTTTGAGGAAAGATCTTGGGTTACGAGCTTACAAGCAAGGGCGGATCAATAATTTTTTTCTCGTCTGTGGCGCATGGGACCCACACGAAATATGGGAAATAACATCTAGAGAAGCACTCCTCTAATGACCCCTAAAAAGTTTTGAAAAAGCAGTTTGCGAAAAATTTTTTCAAAATTCGAGTGCCCCCCGAGCCAAGGGACTCCCGTTTAAAATTATTCTTTTTGGTCATATACATTTTACTTTTCATCAAAATCCAACAATAGGTTTTGGAGTTTATGAAAATATTTTCATTATTAATTGAAATACAATGAACTGAAATTTTGTAATTTACAATTTAACAAATTACAAAATTTCAATTCGTTGTATCTCAGTTAGTAATAAAAATATTTTCATAAACTCCAAAACCTATTGTTGCATTTTTATGAAAAGTAAAATATATATGACAGCAAAGATTAATTTTAAACGGGAGTCTCTTGGCTCGGGCGGGGGGCACTCGAATTTTGAAAAAATTTTTCGCAAACTGCTTTTTCAAAATTTTTTAGGAGTCATTAGAGTGCTTCTCTAGATGTTATTTCCCATATTTCGTATAGGTCCCATGCGCCACGGACGAGAAAAAAATTATTGAAATTTCTAGATCCGCCCTTGCTTAAGGCGCAGTTACACGGCGCGTGGTTCGCCGATCCACGAACCTGGTGCGTGGTTCGGCAAACCACGCGCCGTGTAACGGATAGCGAGCCAGATGTGTCAATACGGCGCGTGACCCATGCAGATTTCGTGTGGGGTTGTGGATTGTAGGCTCGTCAAAACTGCATGGATCGACTGATGACTGATCTTCAGGCGCAGTTACCGACAACTAGATGGAAGACGCGAGCCGACGCGAGCAACGTCTCCCGAGTCGCAAGCCATGCCAAGTTGCCTATGTCACACGGCGCGTGTTTCGTGACTCGCCGAGCCAGGCTCGCCTAATCACGCGCCGTGTAACTGCGCCTTTACAAGATTCAGCTCGTGCACGAAGTAAAGCCGTGTGACCCTCATTTGCGTCGGACGTTAGGTAAATGGGCCGAAAAGAAGATTGTTCTTGATCCTCATTTTCACCAAAAAATTTTGCGTCGTGGACCTGAGAATTGGCTTCCAAGGTCGTGTGATATCACACCTTGGATTATTTTGTGTGGGGATATGTGAAGTCGCTAGTCTACGCCGATAAACCAGAGACATTGGACCATTTGGAAGCCAACATTAGACGAGTTATTGCCGACATACGGCCCCAGCTGCTCGAAAAAGTGATCGAAAATTGGACTTTCGAGCTACATTCGAGCCAGCCGCAGCACCCACATGCCCGAAATCATATTTAAGCACTAATGGCATAAAATTATATTTCCATTAAATTCAATACGATGGGCGTTAGCAAGATTTTTATGTGTTTTATTTCATTTTAAAGTTCTATTCCTCTAAAAAAAACACCCTTTACCAAAATACTTTTCTCTTTCATCGTAAAACGAACCTGAATTCTGACGTGTGACGTGTGTTTGGTATTTAACATGTATATTAAAACCATAATTTTCCATAATGTACTAGAACAATGTATACGCATGTTAATGAAAATATTATTGATGCGTCAATTACAGGCATTATTACGATAAGAGTAGTCTCGATTGACGTATAATGAATAATGTTTTTATTATTTTGTCGTAACCGATCTACATGCATCTACAAATTGCGGTCGTGTTGACTCTCTGCTAACAATACATCACGTAGGTGATTGATGAGAGCATAAAGCTATTATGGTTTGGTATATGTTGCTGACTTCCTGCAGGCCTACAATATTATGTAGTTTATAACAACGTACCTGCTTTAGTTTTCCTGCTGTCGCACTGAATAAAGAAATGTTGTTTGTTTGGTAATTTAACAAAAAGACTGCCTCATTTAATGTCGTTGGGAATGTTTTTCACCTAAAAATTTAAAGTGTCTACAGGCAAATAAGGACGGTTAAATGTATTACAAATAATGATAATATAGAACAAACTGAAATAAACAAAACCAAATTGCATACTACATACAAGCAAAAAGGAGGTAGTAAATCATTTTAATATTCACTTTCCGTTTTCGATTTTATATATGCTCTTTTTCTACAAACGGACGAATTAATAATACAAAATAACTTAATTTACTCTGGCATACGTGAATTTTTAATAATATCCCCACTTTGAGTCGCTACATTCAAAACATTTCCTTTAGTTGTTTTTATGGGTAAATCAGTAATATCTGTATCCTGTATCCACGACTATCGTATAATGCTTGCATAATACATGTAACAATTGATAAATATGATAGTCAGAATTCAAACCTAACGTATAATTAACATAATCTCATTATAACACACCTTTGACCAATCAGGGAATTGCAATTTTCATATCCAACGGGCGATTCAGTTATTTCCAAGGGAGAGTCCATGTTTCTGTGTTTGACGTCTTAGACGTCAAAACAAAGTTTTACTGTGAAATAACTTTATTTTTTCGACTTTAAACGAGTAACAGTTATCATTATACGCTCACTGATAATATTTTCTACTAACATACTTTAATTCGTTTATTAGACATTCTCTACATCTACTTTAACGAGATTCATTAAGATACAAATTTTCCATTAAGATACAAGTTTATAACCAATAGAAACGCGACACACAGCAATATTCCGTCAATATCAACTATTGTCTTGAACATCTGACAGATTTAAAATTTATCAATTTTGACAAGTCATACTTGCTGTTTACCTAGCAAATTTTCAAACTTTGTGCTTCTTGCAATTAAAATCAGTGAAAATGTGTGATGGTGAAAGTGAAATTGAAATTGAAATAATAATCTATGTCCTCATATGTTACTTTTCATAATATTTCCTAAATTGTAATCTATAATTAAAGGGCGAGCGTAGAGGCGACTTCAATGTGAATATCAGTCGATATTCCGTTGAAGCAACGTAGAGCGCGGTTAGTACTTGGATGGGGTCCCATCTTGGGAAATACAGCGTTCTCGTCCCACCTTCTAGCGGCTTGTATATCAGTGTATATGCGGAAGTTACGTAATTTCAGACGAGGATTACGTAGTGGATATACCATCCTTCGGAGGGGATGTAAATCAGGCGGTCCCCCTTGTCTATTAAATGTTAGGCAAGTAAAAGATCCCTACTCTTCTTAAGGGAAGAGGTTCGGCAAAATATCCAGATTGGGGGTAGCTCGTCTCCTGGCGTCGGTGATAGGCCCTGGTAGCGGACATCCATAATTAATAAATTTCAGAAATAAAGTGTTAATTTTCTATTTTCTTATGACTGGTAGAAGAAAAGATAGTGTATGCAATTCACATTTAATGGGTATTAAGACACGAGCATGAGAATTATGACATGAGCCGTAGGTGAATGTCATTAAATGGTCGTTGCATAATATACTATTATAATGTGTACCCTCGGCAACTTGGAGAACCACTGATAGATGGCGTGGTGCTATCTGCTATCTACATTCACTTTATTGTTACTTAACATTTATAGACTAGGAGTCCGCCGATCACTAATTGGGTGTCATAGGTTTACTTCCAAAATGTGTGAATTGTTGTTAATTTGGGGCAGTAGAGCACAGAAATGACCATGCCAGCCCTTTTTTGGGGACATGAGCGTACGTTAGAGGCAACGCTGTAAGACATATGACTTGTAAAAGTAAAAAAATGACATTTCGCCAATAGAATGGGGATGGAAACATTATCGTGGGATGTTGAGACTGATAACAATGAATAAGCCACCAGCCCCTGAAAATCTACTTAAAATTGTTTTTTGTATATGTAAGACAGGATGTGGAGCTGCTTGTGGATGTAGAAAGCATAGATTACTTTGCACTGCAGCTTGTTCCGAATGCAGTGGTGACAGTTGCTCGAACTCTTCTCTTATTATAGAAATAAGCGAAGTTGACAACGAACGTACCGAAGATAAATAGTATATTTTGTTAAAATTATTGTATATTATGTGATTTAACAAGTTTATTTCTACAGAAATTCTAATGTTTTTTGTATTAATCATGTCTTATTTTAAAGTTTTTTGGCCGCCATTTTGGGTACTACATTTTGAATTTGTAATTTTTTGCCTTAAATTTGTAATCACAAACCTACTATACTATTCAGGTACGATTTCTTTGTCTACAGAACAAAAACTATTAAAACTTATGTGAATTGAATATTTTTTCAAAGAATTTGTAGAAGATCTCGATAAACTTTTAAATAATAAAAACATCAATTTCTAATCCATGTACATTTTAGTATTAGGTTTTAGCCACACAATGCGAAAAGTTTCATTAAAGTTGATTCATAAGAACCGGGTTCCTAGGTATAAATCTAACGCACTCCACTATAAATTAATAAAATAAACTATAGCTTAAAAATTTGCATTACCTTGGTTAAACACTAATGTTAAGTTATTGAGTATTTGCATTTATATACATGTAATCCTGTCACACTGTGAGTTGTAAAAGCTCTCGTCGTCGTGTTTTTCAGACAACCTCGCTTTGTTCGTTCACTAAATCACTACTAATTGCATCATTTTAGTAGTAACTTGCTTAGTACTTTGTTCTAAAATAACGTCTACAAGTTCACTTTTCTTTCTTGTTTATCTCGACCAATGCTTGATCCGCCATCATGAACTCAGTGATTTTGGTCTAAGATTAGTTATTGTTGAGTGAGATAATTTTGACGCTATAGTTCTAAAATCCAGTTTAATGCTAGAGAGTCGTTAACAATAATGCAGTTAAAAAATATTTTTCTGCAGAGTTCAACGAATGCAGCTAAACCCTTGAATCCCACACACCGAGTAATTTTTTTGACTAGATAAAACTTTTCTCACTTCTACACTAATGAAGTAAAACTAACAATCATGTGTCACTCATTAACGCGAGAATACGTAGTGGAGATAAGCTCTAGGAATGAATTTAATGCTGTCGTAAATACCATAAGTCAAGACAAGTTTAAGTCTTGTCGAGTGAATTTCAAATGAAAACGCGAGTTCTACTATGAACTACAACCGATTTGAATAAAGTCCCGTGAAATTAAATCTCAAACATCCGTTGTTGTGTTATATTTAATTAAAAGTATGTAGTAAACTTTGAGGTATTAAAATAATGTAAATCAGAATATACATAAAATTTACATGTTTCAGTAGTTGTAGCTATTGTTTAACTAAGCGGTATTATTTAAGTGGTAGATTTATATAAGAACTTAAATATTATCATTACTTGAAAACTGTAGTGAAATGTTGGCTCGGCACTTGAAATTTATAATGAATATGCATCGCTATGTTTATTTGAAGTGCAAATGTATGCTAATTTCATTGTGATGCACTAGATTTTGTTTAGATTTTTAATGCAAAATTCGCAAAATTGCAGTCGATGTGCATACATTTCCCCAATTTATTAAAAGTAGTATTTAGTGAGGGCGTAAGAGGCTTGAACTTTACACTTTGCGGTAGAAGCATGAAACTTGCTACAGAGACTCTTCACATAAGCAAAAAGTCAAGACTCTTCTATAACTTTCGCAAAGCGAGCTGTGTACGACTAAACTGCTGGTCAATTGAAGTGGACTAAGCGAATTTTTAGATTGAATTTAAAACAACATTTTTTTGAGAAGGAAAACAATGTGTGGTTTCCAGGAATTTTCAGGAATTAAGAATACATTAAATGTATTCTAATAATCGGTCAAAAATCGTTGTTCCTCAAGTAATTTTAATTGAGGAACAACGATTTTTGCCCGATTGTTTTATTTTGAAGCACGTTACTGTCTACAGAGTGTGAAACAAAAGCGTGTTTTTTTCATCAAACACAAAAATTGTTTATATTATTTTAATGTGCAATCGTAGTCACTGGTTTATAGGGAAAAACCAATTTCCCAAATTTTCGATATATCTCTTATTTTATTAAATATCGATTTTTTTTTTCAAAAACCCATCATGTTTCAATTTGTTTTCTTTTAAAATAAAAATAATAGTAAGGTCACGTTTGTACTTTCAGATCCTGGTGACCAGTGGAGTACTCAAAATTGGTATACGTCCACGGATTGGGACTCTTTTTGGGTTCCCTACATTTGAATGTAAAAAACAGAACCTCAATTATCTCTGGAACGGTTTAAGATATCAAATTAAAATTAGGAACACAAGTAAACAATGTTTTTTTCAAATTTTTTTGATATATTTTTCACACAAGAAGGCACAAAAATATAAGCGAAATTGGAGATATAAAAATTTCAGAAATTTGTTTTCCCTCCTTAAACCACTAACTAAAAAAATGCACATAAAAAAATACAAAACAATTTTTGTGGAATATCGGCAGTTATACTGTGGTAAAAAAAAACGCGCTTTTCTTACACTTTGTAGACAAAATAAAAGAATCGGGCAACATGCACTGTTTCTTATATGAATTGTCTCTAAATCCTGAAAACCGCATATCGATATCTCGCACATACCGAAGAAAAGTGCAATAAGTAAAAAGTGCATTTTATGGGTGAACAAACACTACATTTTAAAATTCTTAAAGGTTAATAGCACATATTCTATTGTATCTAAGTGATTATAACTTATACTGGTTTGGAGACAATTATACTACAATAAACTTTATTACTATTTTCTTCGGAGGAAGGTTATTGTTTATACTTTTGACTTTTATCTTATTCCTAAAAATTTCTCAGGATGTGCGATTTTAACCCAGGAATTTTAGTTTTTGACCCGGAACTAATTATTGAATATTTGCAGGATTGTAGTTTTGGTCCAGAACAAAACGTACCAAAAAGTCCTCTACTCTCCCCCGTCGGCTTCCCTGTTTTTGCGGAGCAACAAGGGCCTAAGTCGCAGAAGTTGCAGAGCTGGTTATAAAGTGCAGCAGAAAGGTTGTTACTGCTCTGATTTGGGTCAAAATGGTCATAAAATCTTCGGAGAAGCATATCCATTCGAATTGCATGCATATTTTGTTCATAATTTTCAGTTCTAGGGCTACATAATTTCAAAAATTGAAAAAATCCTTATGTGGCGCCGTCGCGGATAAATGAAGACGCGAAAGAGAAAACGTCCTGGCTGCGCTGATGAGACTTGTTCCGAATTCCTGTTTATATATTATTACTGTTTCATAAGAAACTTGTCAGGCTCATAAAATGACTTTATTCGGCAAGGCAATTGACATTATTGATCTACTGGGAAGTAGGGTCGTTCGGATCATCATCATCCATATCCATTAACTGGCTGCTTCTCCCGTTGAATCCTCTACAGATCCTGCACGTGATGCTGCAATTCAGACCAGAGTTCCTACACTCACATCGGGCACTGCAGTCCGCCTTGCAGGCACAAGAAATTAGCAGTAGCAGGCTATCAGGAGCTGGTAGGTTGATGTCTGGCCTGCAAAAAGGCACATTAGTTGAGTTCTGCAAGCTTTTTGAGATATTAAATCCTCACACTATTCTTCCTAATGCTCTCACTTGGAAGATGCGCGGAACGAATGTTGTTCACAGGCGAAAACTTGTTGGTGGGAAGCTTGCCAAATCAAAGAAGGCTGTCACCAACTGCTTCGATACGCTTGTATCGGACTACTCGTATCTGGTCCAAGCTCTTCTGCTCACTTGCCTCCGTAAAGGGCTACAATAAACCTTTCCCCAGCGGCGGCCACACCTCTCTTGCCAGATGCAGGATGTGAGAATGTAGAAGAACGCACTACCGGGCGTCAAAATGACGCGACACCAATTTATTTCTCAGGGGGCGCCAGTCGCGTATTACCCCGTTCTTCTACCTCCCAGGCGGGTTCGAGATAAGATGTACTTCGATAGCCGGATAATGGACCAAGGCCGCACTACCACAGATCGGTAATGACGCTCTCTCTGGACCTGAGTTCCCTCGTTAGGGGTTTAGGTTCCTGAATTTTTGCATAAAAGAATCCCAACCGAAGAATTTCTCTGCGGAGGGATTAATTTTTGTACGTGTAATCCACGTTTTGGTCTGTTAATAACGGACTATTTCTCAAAAAATGTATAAAAAAATCTCTATCGAACCTCCGTAAGGCAACCAAAAGGTCGAGTGTTAATGTGAGTTAACTCGACACATCCGGTTTTCGATACGAAAGTTCCAGGGATTATAGACCGTCAACAGGCCTCAAGATCAATTAAGAAACAATAGGTCAAAAAATCCGTTTATTTAACAGAAATGGTTATACAAAATTCGTAATGACTTTCAGACCATACAAGCGAGAGCGCTTACGCTAACGATCGATTAGGTAGGAAAGATTCATGCATACCTTCTCAGAATCAAAATGCGAGCTTTTTAGAGAAGTCTGAGACTATTTGTAATTCATAATTACGGCTGACTGATTTTAACTTTTCACGTACTCAAACACATTCGTGAGGACTTATAACTGCATAAGTTTAATAGCGTTCGATCAGTCCGCAATTTACTTGCTCCTATGCAGTTGTTCAATATTATCGATATGACAGCAATCCACCTTCGAGCGACTTTTAGGCAAAATTGAATTTTTGGTTTTTTATGCACAAGGCGTTTTCCTCTGTAACTTTGTCATTTGGAAAGTCCTGCTATTTTAAGACCAATTTCGGCGTACTTTTGAAAAATCAATTTTCAAGCCAAATTTCAACGTAGTTTTGAAAAATTTATCTGCGGGTGAAATTTTGGCGTACTTTTGAAAAATCAATTTTCAAGCCAAATTTCAACGCAGTTTTGAAAAATTAATCTGCGGGTGAAATTTTGGCGTACTTTTGATAAATCGATTCTCAGGCCAAATTTCGACGCAGTTTTGAAAAATTAGTCTGCAAGTGAAATTTTGGCGTACTTTCGATAAATCGATTCTCGAGCCAAATTTGGACGCCCTTTCAAAAATATTATTTTTCAAAGTCCAATTTGTGGTACCTTTGAAAAAGTATATTATTCATAAATCTTTGTCATTATATACTTTCGCTCTCATATCCTGAACCAAAAACATATTTTCCTAAGTGAAAATTCGGTGTTTCTTCGAATTTTCACCTGGTCATTTCTAACGCCTTATAGAACCCAAAACGGTCCTTATGGACTGATCTGTGCCTCTGCAGACTCTTAAAAATGTCCTCAAATGAAATTTTTGCCTAAGTCGAATTTTGATTCTGTCTTCAACTTAGGACGATTTTGGAGAGTTCTACAACAAGAACACCGCGGAGCATTCTTACAGCTCACGTCTCTTCTACAGGAGCTTCCACGCCTTCTGCTTCCCTATTCTGTACAGAGCTGACGTGGTGTCGCATTCTGCCATGGCATGTCAGAAGAGAACGGAGTCGTTCAGTTGATCAGAACTGCTCCTGATCTCCTGGATCTTAAAAACTCGTTCTCTTGAAGTGCCCGTGCCGGACTACGTATTAGAATGGAAGTGTTGTCTCTAGAATGGACGACTAGCATGGCCAGGATGTCTGTGTCCTGGGCATGTCACATGTACGGTGTTAGATGAATTTTTCTTCACGGATTTTTAAACAACTCTACATTTTCCGTGTCTCCTCTTTCAACACTAGCACGAAGCAAAGTTGATAGCCCACCCTGAGCCACCACAACATTTACATCTTCAATAGACAACTAGACGCGATCGACGCAACAATGAACGCACTTAACTGCGGCGGTACTCGGAGTGGTGTAGCTCCGTAACGGGTGACGCTACAGAGAAGATAGACATACCAATGAAGGGCTCAAAGTATGAAGAAAAATGTTTATTCGGGTACGTTTTCCCCTCCGAATCTTTTCATTGATCCGCAATGGCGTCATTTCAGATTTTTTTCTATTTTTGAAAAACGGAGAATTATGAACCAAATATGCATTGAACATCTGAAATACGAAAGGATGAGCTTCTCCGAAGCTTTTATGATGATTTCGTTCCAAATTGGACCAGTCACAACCTTTCTGCTGTACTTTATAGTCAGCTCTACAATTTCTGCGACTTAGGCCATTGTTGCTTCGCAAAAACAGGGAACGTGTTGTCCTGGACCAAAACTACAAATTTTCAGCTTTACAATATTTAATTCTGGGTAGAAGCGATATATTGACTAAAACTTCTATTTGTTTTCCTCTCTCAAAAAATGTGGCTTTAAATTTAACCTAAAAATTCGTTTGATCCATTTCAATTATCTAGCAGTTTATATCACGATCTTGTTGAAATAAATTTTGATTTCTTAAATGATTTCTCTGATATTAATTTGTTTCGCGATTATTTCTAAGGTAAAATGTATCAGAGTCTCTTGATTAATTTGCTTCTTAAACAAAAACCCGTAATAGAACTTGCCCACCTTGGCTCATCTCTGTTATAATAAAGATATTGGACTGTAACAAATTCTGTTAACAATTCTGTTCTGAATATTAAAAACGTATTGACCTCACCATAGAAGAATTCTTAGACATAGTATACCACCATAATAATATTGCGCATAATATTTCTAATAACCCTAATAAATTTTGACAATTTGTTAACAACAAGTGAAATATAACTATTTGTTTCCAATTACATTGATAACGGCTTTTCCTTCTATAGTAAGTACCGAAAAGAGGGGTAAAAAAA
Source organism: Rutpela maculata (assembly GCA_936432065.2). Lineage (NCBI taxonomy): Eukaryota > Metazoa > Arthropoda > Insecta > Coleoptera > Cerambycidae > Rutpela > Rutpela maculata. The sequence goes on from OW386286.2 coordinate 250,160,392, forward strand.
CGCAACTAGGACTGAATGACGTCACCAGCGTCGATATTCTTGATTAATTTAAAGCCTATAGAAAACCTAGAATATTCTGGCGTTTTGCGTTTTGCTCTAAAAGAGATCTTTTGGAAAACGTAATGTAATATGTTGCAACCCCATAAAATTTAAGGTTATGTTGGTTACATGATGCACTGTAGTAGGCACAGAATCAATAGTTCGAATGTCTGTCTGAATGTAGTAGATTTGCACCTACCAGAGAAAGAACTTACTAGAAGGTCCTGGAGTGTTGACAAATCTGTTCTGGAACTGTCTAGAGTATGGTGACGTCCTCAGAGAAGCTTCGAGATCTGTCATCTTTAGGTATATAAAGCATGGAGTAAAGCAGAAGTTAGAAGTTAGTGCAGTACTAATTGTCAGTTGAAATGGTCAGAGAGTAAACACAGTGAAAAAGTTCAGTTTAGATAACAAGAGTAGTAAGATCAGAACAGAAGAGAGTAAAGTGATCAAGTAGTACACAGTGTGTTATTAGCCAAGTAGTTATTGTTGTAATTAAGTAAGTTAATAAATTAGTATTTAGTGTTACCCTGGTTGTTATAATTTCCGAATCCACGATACAGGGTGTTTACAAAAAGGGTGTAAGCACGTTACAGTAATAAAAAAATATACTAAATGACCTCATTTGCCAAAATCCTTTAAAACTCCTTCATAAAGATCCTCTAATTACATAAAAAGTCTCATTGTCAACATGGTTTCACATGAGGCTGTTCAACCATCAATATTTTCTTATTTGTCATTATGCTAGACCTAGCTAACCCATTGGATGTTGGCATACAATCAGATGTATTTTATACTGAACTAGGGAGTCCAGTTTGGCGATAAACTCGCTATGAAAAATCACATTAATAACTTCTTATCCCCATCTTACAAAACGTTCATCATCATCATTAAGAATTGACTAATTTATTATTATAAAATTCGTGTTGAATATGTCCTAGTAATATGGTGTTCCAATAATGACTTTTATTTGAATAGTGTAGAAAATATACAAAGAAGACTATTTTAAATATGTCTGCTACAGTGATGATGGTGTATATCCCGCTGTTGGTTTTCCTAATGTTGCAATGGCAAATAGAATATCGATAGAAAGAGTCTGCAATTTCAGGCAATTTCCTTATATAAGTTATAAAATAATAGAATAGACTGCAGTGGCAATCATCAAAGTTTCAAATTCAAGACAAGCTCATGCTTGCGATGATACGTTACTAAATAATGACAAGGACGTTATACATATTGAGTTTAGATTCTCACGACCAAGTTGATGTGATAGATTTTCAGACAGTTTTTTTATCAAATATACAATTTTCTATTACTATTAAAGTTCACAGTCATTGGTCATTTTGAAACAATTTGATTTAATTATTTAGATCACTTGCTTAAGAGGAGTCAGTTTGTTGAGTGCGCAGGATATAGATAGCTATGCTGCATGCTCTGGAGTTCTACAAGGATCGAGCTTAGGCCCTTCTTTGTTTTTAATTTTTATTAATGACAATAGCTGTTACTGACTCGCATCACTTGATGTTCTCAGATGACTTAAAGATTTTCATGGAAGTAAACTCTTTGGAGAATTGTTCGTTATTGCAAATCGGGTCTGACAAATTTTTAATTGGTTTTCAAGACGGCTGATTTTTCAGGGGAAATTAGATGTTAAAAGGTGAAGATGACCAAAACTTTGGGCTGATGTGAAACAGCTTTGATGAGGCAGCAGCAGCAGAGGAAGTGATGTTGTCAGGCAAATTACACAGCAAAGGAAGACCAACTAGAATATTGTACAGATCATACATAACTTTTTTGTTAAAACGATATATAAAGGAAAGAATTTTTAAAAGTAAGATAACACTATTTTATTATATTAATGCAAAATTTTTCATGAATAATAATCTCGTTATAATAAAAAGTATAGTTATATGCTATCCCTGGTTTCTTAGATAAGACATGATATTGCAAAATCATATTTTCCTACTCCCATCCTTTAATTCATTTATTAGACATTCCCTATATGTGCGTTAATGAGATTCATTAAGATACAAATTTTCCATTAAGATAGAACTAATAACCAATAGAAACTTAACACGCAGCAATATTCTGTCAATATCAATTACTGCCTTGAACATCTGACAGATCCAAAATTTATCAGTTTTAACAAGTCATACTTACCTACTCCTTACTTAGCAAATATTCAAACTTTGTGCCTCTTGCAATTAAAATCAGAGAACATGTGTAATAGTGAAAGTGAAATTGAAATAATAATCCATAATATCTCCTAAGTTTAGTTTTCATTATATTTCCTAAATTGTAATCTATAATTAATCCATTTCGGAAATAAAGTATTAATTTTCTATTTTATTATGACTGGTGGTAGAAAAAATAGTGTATGCAGCTCACATTTAATGGCTATTAAGACACTCGCATTCATTATGACATTCGCCCATGGCTCATGTCATAATTCTCATGCTCGAATCTTAATAGCCATCATTAAATGTCCGTTGCATAATATACTATTATTTTCTAATTACCATGTATGCTATTCAAATTATATTACGATCGATGCAGTAGTTTGGAAGTTGTAAACAAAAATTATCTTTTTTATTTCACTTTTAAGTACAAAAGGATCAAAATGTAAGATTTCGAGATTCAGTACTGTTATCTTGATCGAAACTATACGCTCCATAGTTTTGGGACACCCTGTATTATTTAACTTCCGTTAACCAATAATTAAGATTTACCAGTATTACACGTATTCTCTCAACAAATTTTTATCGTCTTGTAAAATAATAATCTTTTGTAGTAGACTAAGTTACACTATCCTTCGGCAATAGAACCTAGAAATAAAAGTTTTGATATTAGATATAAATTATCCCCCTAATATCCTAAAAGAAAGTTTTCTGGTCGATTGCAAGGCTTTGTAGACTCGTTTCGAAAACAATGTAATTAATGGTAGAGAAAATGAGGTAATATCTGATGTAATTTATATTTTATGGCGGAAAACTTATATGAAAGTTTTTATACGTCAGAGGGAATTGTTAAAATAACAATTATAGGATTTTCTTCACAAAATTCTTTTATCGGCTGAGCCTCAACCTACGCAGGGTATGAGAAATTGAGCACTTGACCTTAGGAGGTTCTAAATTGTTAAAAATGGCAAGAGTGGTTGTTTGTCCCAATATTTATTTAGTAAACGGAGAGTGGGTAAATATAAGAAACAGGGAGTGCGTAAAAAGAAACTAGACAATGAGTCTACTTTAATTAAAAAATGCAATTAATATTTTTTTAAATAAAGTAGAAACACTTGATCTTATATAAAATGTTTCAAAAGAAAGTGCATTTTTATTGCAGACTGGGGGATCCAAGATAATAAAGAACTTGCCCAAAAAATAAAATCGAATTAATACTCAAAATCGTAAACTAACATCATTAAAAACCCCATAGACAACAAAAAAATTCAAAAAAAAATCTCTTCCAGAAATATAAGCGATTAAAATCTGTCTGATTTTACCCAGACTTGAAACGTGAAGTCAGAGAGAGAAAGTCGGGTTAAAATCATATTTATTGTTTTGAACCAGTTTATAATGAATATCTTTTAAATGTCTGTTTTATACGTATAATAATGGTATGATACATACCATATTTATACCAAAACTTCCCGATTCATCGTTTACCGTGCATCTTCCCGACGCAGTGCGCCTTGGACAGCCAATCACGAAGCTGCATTTGCATCATGTGAGGTGGTATGACATCAGGGCTATCAGACTGACCTGATAGCACTTCGATTTCTTCTTAGATTTTGTGAAAAGTGGCACTGTTGTGTTTATCATTGTGAGTGTGTATTGAAGGTATATTATTATCTATTCCCTTCAAGGTAAGAATCACTATTATTTATAGTAGTTTATAGTATTTATAGTAGTAAGGTTCAAGAAATTATTCTAGTCAATCTGTCATTTGACCCGTGAATAATTCCTACAAGGACTTTTATGTTTGTATAACGTAGGAAGAAGATTGCTTAAACAAAGGTTTTAGCAAATATATAATATAATCTATAATATTGATAACTAATTACTACGCAGGAGCAACGGGGACAGGTGTAATTGCAAAAATCTGCAGTGAAACACAAATTTTCACCATACTAACGGCTGTAAATAGTAATATGTTAACAATAGAAAAAAATAGTTTGAATACAAGTTGTATCTCTTTTTGTATCAATTTTTATTTTCTAAAGTATTGGTCATGTCCAATTTCAAAGTAGAACTAACATGAAAGGAAATAATTGAAAAAAACATAGTTCGACCATAATTTTTTCCATATGGTGGATGTAGGGGCATTACATTTTTATAGAAAACATTCCTCATGTTCTTTTATTCATCGGACGAGTCGTGCGCAGACATCCATCCGTCTCTTTTTTACAGCGTAAAAGAGACAGAGATAGCAAAACATTGATGAATAAGAGAACTCGCGGATTAATTAAAAGACTGTGGCAATTTCTCTACATTATACAAACAAAAAATTCCTCGTAGAAATTATTTACGGATACGCCCCATTTTTTGCTCACAGAATATGTACTTTACAATCGGCGGTATGTGAAATGGCCAAAAATATATAATTACTGGGTGCTCAAAAATATAGAAAATATAAAAGTAGTTGAAGAGATAACTATCCTTATTTTTGAAAAAGTTGTTTAAAATGTTAAAATAAGCTAGATACAAATTTTCACTCTTTTTTTGAAAAATGTAAAAAGGTGAACTTAGTGCGTAATAGTTACATGTTATTTTCTGATTTTTAATTAATTTAAAATGAAAAAAATAATTTCTCCAAGAAAAATTAACACTTTTTTAATATTTCCAGGGAGGCAGGTCAGGAGGTCAGTGAAATTGCAATTGAAGCAGCCGTGCAACATTGGCTGAAACTAGCTAAATCTATTTATTATTGTATCGTTTAAAATAATGTTAAATTATTTACTTTACTTAATGAAGACTTATTTGCTTCTAGCTAAGAGACTAAAATGATAACTGAATAAGATTCGTTGGTACGTTTTCTTCAATTCTCTTGCTATAAAAGCATTAAATTTTTTCAATTAGTAGGTATTCAATGCAATGCAATGGACATTCAATATTTTTATTTTCTAAAGTGATTTGTTTTTATTATGACAATCTCAAGTTTTAGTAAAATAACAAAATAAGACCGGGTTGTTTTATAAAATATACCTTAAAAGTTTGCTTAGGCTACATGATTTTCTTATTATTTTTGTTATGACTATTTGTTACCGGGTAATAAATATATATACACTGTTGTGAACCATTAGTGTCTTAAGTAAGTGAAAATAAAATAATAGGAGAATCACTTAGCGTAAAGAGGTATTTATAACTTAGGTTTCATATAAATACGTGAAAGAATCGTCAATACGCATAGGTGAATTAATAAGTAATACATTGGTAAGTCTTTTTGTATTCTATATTCACACAAACAATAAATGCGTATGGAATATATTTATATGACACATGCTACATATATAATATATGTGATATAGATATATTTCATATGCGTTTATAAATTGTTTATGTGACTGTAAATGCAAAACATTATTAATGGTGTGGCATATATGTGACATAAAAGTCTTAGATAAACGTTTAATAGTGGAATGTCACATATGGAACATAAACGTCGTCGATATACGTTTATTAGTGGTGTGGCATATACAAAACATAGACTCTTAGATATACGTTTAATTGTTGGGTGTCCTATACGGAATATAGACGTCTTAGGCATACGTTTAATAGTGGGGTTTCATATACAAAACTTAGACGTCTCAGATATACGTTTATTGATGGTTTGTCATATACGAAATATAAACGTTAATTGGGCGAACATTTCACATGTCGTCAATATTTTCATGTAAGCTCAAAAAATAGTTTAGAACAAGCCTGAAACCGGGTAAAAAGTAAATTAAGATATTAATACCCATCAAGGACAGGTGTTGCCATATGGCAACACAGATTGTGCCATTTTCATTCGCTCAGAATTAATTGGTTTGACTATTCTCCAATAGATAGCGTATACTACGGCTAAATTTGTAATGGTATTTAGCAACGTAAACAAAGTTTATAGTAACTTTGTTAACGTGGTAAAATAAAAACGTGTTTTTATTAATGAATGCAATAAGATTTGTGAAAAATGGATTTCAATCTCATGTAAGTATAAACAAGAATAATTTATTGTAGCATAAGAACGTTAAATTTAAAATAATAGTTTGGCGAATGTATGATCTAAGTAATGATGTTGCAATAATGAGATTTAATTAAAAAGTCACAAAAGCATAAAAGATGAAAGTTGAGTGTTGCCATAATATGGCAACACGAGTACTATCGGATACCTGTTTTTTGAAATAATTATTTTCTTTTACTAGTGGTGGCCTGACTCTCGAAGAAGCACTCCAAATGGCATATGCAGATGATTCGGACGTTGACCAAATTTATATCGAACCTCCGGATGTGGGTACTGTAACAGACAAGGATTCTGGCGAGGAAGACGAAAGTGGACTTGTTGATAATTTATCTGGAAATCAACTGAATGCAAATGTTCAACTTTCCGTCAGAAATTCGCAAAGTGATGATGTTGGAAACCTAGCTGGAAGTATCGACGATGTAGGAAAAGTAGATTATTCCAATATTGAATAGATCAAAAGCAATCTGAAAGAAGGTCCACGAAATATTTTTGATTCAGATTATGAAACTTTTAAAACATTATCGCCGGCCGAAATGTTCGAATTATTCGTAGACAATGATGTACTAGCCTTACTGATAGAAGAATTGAACAAGTACGCGCAATTTAGAAACATGCCAAACCCTCACATTACTACTGTTGAAATGAGGTGTTTCATCGCTATTCTGATTTTGTCGAGCAAAATCGATTTTTCGAATTTGTGAACGTGTGCTGTGCAAACTAAAACCTTAGTGTAATTTTTAAGTGTTTCTAAAACTCATTCTAGTTATAGTTCGCCAAATTGTTAGATTTAAGTTTTTTGTTCCAAAGAACAGGAGTTCTAACCTTATACTTCTCCATTTATTGTTTAAGCCAGAGTTAAACCCGTTTCACCCGACCACCCATCTACCACGACGTTGCGCGCCGTGGTGGTGTGGTCGGCTCTGAATCGGGACTTGACTTAGGCGCACTTTTGTATTATTAATTATAATAAAACCTTTTTGAATTGAAATTGAATTGAATTGATTTTGTCGGAATATTGTCAGCTACCTGGAAAGAAAGCTTACTGGAATACTGATGGAGATCTTGGTAATCAACTGGTAACAGAAACAATGAGGAGGGACAGGTTTTTAACAATTTGGAGCTTCGTTCATTGTGCTGATAATAATTCATTAGATCTAAGTGATAAATATTATAAATTGCGACCACTGAGTGATATATTACGACAGAAGTTTTTAAAATGGTTTGTTCCTGAGGAGGACTTAAATTATGACGAGTCTATGGTAAAATATTTTGGGAAGCACTCTTGTAAACAATTTATACGAGGAAGCCGATAAGATTCGGATACAAAGTGTGGAGTCTAAACACTAAATCTGGATATCTTGTCAATTTTTCCTTTTATCAAGGCCAAGATGCCCGCGTGCAAAAAGAATACCAAACTGTGTTTGGAAAGTTTACTGCTCCGCTGTTGGTGCTTTTGGATGAGTTGCCAGAAAAAAAGAAGAATCTGCGATATAACTTGTTTACAGACAATTTATTTACAAGCTTGCATCTGTTAAGTCATTTAAAATCGAGAGGATACTCCTCAACTGGAACCATTCGCGATACTTGAATCCTAAATGACTGTCCCATATTATCTAAAAAAATTATGCAAAAGAAAGAGCATGGTGATAAGGACTCGTATTTGGATAGAACAAACAGCATTTTACTTACACGTTGGATGGAAAATAATGTGGTTTCTGTAGCTTCTACAAAATATGGGGTGGCTCCTCTTGGACACGTAAAGAGATATTCATCAAAGGAAAAAAAATTGTCCAAGTTGGAAGACCTCACATGATCTCCAGATATAATGCCTCCATGGGGGGTACCGATCTAATGGATGAAAACGTTGCTCGATGGAGAATTAGTTTACGTGGGAAGAAATGGTGGTGGTGTCTGTTCACGTGGTTAATTGACGTTACGATACAAAATGCGTGGGTATTGTATAAAAAGTCAGGTAATAAACTAACACAACTAGAATTTCGACGAGAAATAGTAAAAGTGTACCTGGCCAAGTACAAACATCCACCAAAAAGCAGTGGTAGACCGTCCATAAGTAAATCTAGTAGATCTTTTAGCCGTGTTGCTGACAATGTGCGATACGATAATGTTGGTCACCTGCTTACACCAGTTCAAAATAAAATTAGGTGCAATGGTGACAACTGCAAATCTATTAAGCGCACAAAATACATTAAATGCAATGTAGGAATCTGCTTATCATGTAATATTAGCTATCACACACAGTTGTAGTTATTTGATAATTATATTATTGTTTTGAGTTGTGAAAAGCTACTAATAAACTTCATAAATTTGAACTGTCTTTTTTTTACAAAACATGGCAGTGTGAAGGACTCGCGTTGCCATATGGCAACACAGATTTTTAAGAAAAATAGCAATATATTTAATAATTTACTTCGATAAACTTACTAATATTGGGGTTTAAGCTAATAATATAATAAGACAGTTGAAAAATTTTTGAAAAATTTTATTCCGTCCTTGGGTTAAACGAGTTGACCCATATTTCTATGCGTATTTTGGAGCGCTGAAACCGAATCCGAGGTAAGAATTGCCACACGTCGTTAATATTTTCATGTAAGCTCAAAAAACAGCTTAGGACAAGCCTGAAACCGGGTAAAAAGTAAATTGGGAGATTAAACAACAGTTGAGTTGACCCATGTTTCTAAATGTATTTTGGGGCGCTGAAACCGAATCAGAATTTTCTTATCATGTCAGGATTTTGACATAACCTCAAAAAAATCTCAAAAAATACTTCATAAATGGTCAAAAATGCATTCTGAAAACTTAGAATGACCAAACTACTTTACTTATATGAATTTTGAAACGCTGAAACTAAATCTCAAGTCAATTCACCTATCATATCAGAATTTGGACATAACTTCAAAAAATTACCATAAAACACCTCAAAAATGTATTTAAAGGATGGTTTACACAGACCACAAGACACTTAAATCCTCCAGTTTGCTTTTTATCCGGTTTCAGGCTTTTTCTAAGCTGTTTTTTGAGCTTACATGAAAATATTGAAGCATGTGACAATTCTGACCTTGGATTCGGTTTCAGCGCCCCAAAATACATATAGATATGATAGTCGTTAAAAAAGTAAATGACCTTTTTTATTTTTTGCGTGCTATGGTATTTTTAATTCTGTTCCTTGGCATTTTTGATGGAAGTGTCATAGTTTCTTAGATATTTAACATTAAAACTAAATACTTCATCTTATAATGATGTCCACCATTTTTTCACTAAAACTAATATTTCTTAACATTGATATTTGATATATTTTTTTATATTATTATGGTTTTGATATTATCTAATTAAAAGTCTGAAGTTATTCCTGGTAATTATGATAAAGAATAATATTTTTTTTATCATAACTGGGCTTAATATTCATCCTGGAAATTCATCCATATAGCTGGATGTGAGGCAGGCCTTAACTTTACGGATAGTGAATTAAATCTTCATTATCTTCCCAAAATATGATAAAAATGCAACTGAAACAAATTTAAATCTAAAACGGAAGGAAAATATATAAATATATATTAATATAGAGCGGAAGATAATTCGAGAGCCTTTGATCATGTTCTGCCTCAAAGCGATTTCTGCTACAGTCACTTCATTTACTACACACAAACAAATAGAATAAAGTATGATTTACCCTTTATAAAACTAAACAATTTGCGCAGAAATAACTCAGTTTTATTTTCTTTATGATAAACATTATTGAAATTTATTAGAAGTTGCTATTCGATTTCCTTTAACGCACGTCAATTAGACTTATATTTATACTGGGTGACACATTTTTTTTTAACAGAATAATTTTTTTAAATTTAACGTATTATGTTAGCTTATTAAGCTATTTACAAAACGATCATAATTCTGTATATAGTCACAGTAGATTTGATTTCAACGGGGAAAACGTTATGTGCGCGTAAACCATCACTGAAATTTGTTTTTAAGAAGGATATTTTTATATAGTCTATGTTGCAGATCTTATCCGATAATTGTATATTTTGGATCTTTTAACTAAGAAGGGTTTGTATAAAAATTATTTTTTCCATCTATATTTGATAATTTTAAATCTGACCTGACCGTCTTCGGTGCATACCCGTACTAAAATATATACATATATAATTATTTTATTATATTATTAATTATGTAACCTAAGTAACGGATTTTATTTTAATCCTCGGGATCTAGTTTTATGTAAAACAATATAACAAATAATAAGGGAAGTAGTTAGGTAACTACACTACATATACATCGCTTAAAGTAAAGGCAAGCAGTTTTAACGCATCAAGCGTACTACGTACGACTCGCCGACAAAACAAAGTTCCTTATTCATTATATGCGCGATTTCAATATGATTCTTTCCAGATACAGAAATTAATGTGTCATCCCTAAAAAGATTTGCATATGAATTATTTAGGACATGATTTGAGGCAATATGAAATTTGAAACATAAAAACGATAACACAGTATGTAGTGTTAATTCAGATTGTTTAAATTCAACTACAGGTGTTCCATAGGGCTCTATTTTAGGCCCTGTGCTTTTTATTTTATTTGTTAATGATGTTGATTTTTTTTCATCAACTGCACATTTTACAATGTATGCCGACGGCATTTTTGTGATAATATCAAATGTATCTGATAATGTTTTGGAACAAAATTACAACACTTTAAACCATTGGTTTTCCCATAATACCGAAAAAACTCAAGAAAGGAATGTGATAAATTAAATACTAAAATAGACAATACAAATATTTCTAATGCTGGGGACGATGTTAAGTTTTTAGGGGTATGTTTGGAAGGATATCTAAATTGGAAGCATCAATGCGAAACTTTAATATCCAAAGTTTTTTCTATAGTATATCTATTCCGGTTGTCTATTAAAAGAACTACCTATTAATTAATATTTTGCCCAAGTTGATTCACGTTTAAGGTATGGCATCTGTTTTTGGGGAAACTTCACCATGTCTTCAAGTGTATTTATTACTCAAAACGTATCTTACGATGTATATTTGGTATACCGAATACTCTCACGTGCAAGGATGTCTTTATAGAAAATAAAATTCTTACCTTCCCTACATTTTCGAAATTTGTATATATGTTTTTAGAAATAGAAATAGTTTTATATTAAATAGTGACTACCATAACGTCAAAATAAGACAAAAAAATAAACTCCATGAAAATTGTGCCAGATTATAACTCACAACTGAGTCACCAAGATTTATAGACCAGAAAATATTTAACTGTCTACCGGATGACATAAAACATCAGGAAAGAGAGTATTTATTTAGAAAAAAAACTAAGATATATGTTATCATTCTGTATCAGAGCTTTCCTGTAGTTAAAGCCTACTAATACACAACAAGTTAATATGAACCTATATGTCCCGTTTTTTTCCTTTTTACTCTTGTTTTGTTTAGAAATTCTGTTGTATACTGCATATTTCTCAAAATTATTTGTCTTCGTCTTATACAACTGCGTGTTTTACACCACATTTGACTTTTAGTATAAGCTTTTTAACGCTCGACCCAAAAAGAGAGGTGTTATAAGTTTGACGCGTATGTTTGTACGTCTGTCTGTCTATCTGTCTGTCTGTCTGTCTGTCTGTCTGTGGCTTCATATCTCTTCAACGGGTGATTCGATTTTGATGCACTTTTTTTTTATTTGAAAGAGTATTTTGTCGAGAAGGTTTTAGGCCATGCATATTAGATTTTGGTGATTGGTCGCCAAATTGAAAATTCGCATACAATTATGGTAGCCGAATATGATTTCGGCTTCATTTTGATTCGGTCATATGAAACTGGTACGATTAGATACATTGATCGGGGGTTTTTAAACATTTTCAATTTTTAAAAGTTTGACTCGTATGTTTATATGTTTGTTTGTGTGTCTGTCTATGGGTTTATATCTCTTCAACGGGAGATCCGATTTTGATGCAGTTTTTATTAAAATTAAATATAACACATAAATATATTTATAATAGAACCGGTCTTGTAGACCTTGCGCGACTAGTAGAATACAAAATTGGACCGCGTCGGCTTATAGGTTAAAAAGTTCTGTGTGGGACTCATGATATAATAATAAGCTATGTTGTATGTATATGTTTAGTTTAAAAAGTATTATATAAAATTAAATTACAAATTTAAAAACCCCCCGACACAAAAATATCGACTAAATAACTAATATAAGTAAAAAAAATAAATTAACACAACTTTAAAAATTATGAAATAATTTTGATTCCATATACTAACTCTTATGATTTATTTAAATCCAGCTTACATTTTCTTTATGTCCTCGAGATTTGCTTTCTTATACACATGAATATGTCGGGAGCTGCTATAAAGACGAACTACTAAATAATTATATTCAAAACAGCATCTCCCGATATATTCATGCGTATAAGAAAGCAAATCTCGAGGACATAAAGAAAATGTAAGCTGGATTTAAATAAATCATAAGAGTTCGTATATGGAATCAAAATTATTTATTATTTAACTATTGTGTAAAATAGTGTTTCAATGACTTGTCTTATATCAAGTACATGATCAAAAAGGACCAATAAATATTTGAATTTGAATTTGAATTTGAATGATTTATATAATTCACGTATAAAATAAACAAAAGGGACCCCAACATACTACCCTGACGTATCCCATTTGCACTTGGAACTTTAGCAGGTGTCTTATTCTCTACTTTAGTTTTATGATACCTATTTTATAAATAATTTTCAATCCATGTCAAAGCTGCTTCTGTCACACCATCCTCACTTAACATTTTAATTAACCAACCATCAATCAATAGTTTAAAAGGCTAGCTTTAGATTTACACACACTCTCAAAACTGTGTAACAGTTATTAGTCTTCATTTCTCCAATTCGCACACACTAATTTTAAACTTGTTTTACTTGAACAACTTTGTCTAAATTCCTATTGACTACTGTATACGAGTTTGTTTTCTAAATTATTTTTAAACTGTTTTTGAATTATAAAATTTCGTTGTTGGAGCACATAAATTAGACAATAGTGGGCTATATTCAGTCTTACAATAACGAAAATATTCAACAGGAAGTGATATTGGCTTTTTCTTTAAATAGAACTTGCATATTTTTTATGGTTTCATATTAAGCAACAATTTCTCATTGCAGCAGTTTTATCGGGTTTAAAAAATTCTAAAGAACATCTAAGAATTTTTTTATTTTTATTGCAATGGCTGCTTCAGATGAATGTGATGTAAGAAAATTACTAAGTGGGCTGTGAAATTTATTAGTAAGGTACTGACTTCTGTGTGAAATAGAAAATTACTGATAAGTGAGAATCATTTCAGATTTTCTCAAAAAAAAATTTGATTTAATTATTAATTTTATTTTCTTAGGTGTCCAATGGAAAGTTTCCTGATGGGATCGAAGTAGTAAGAAATGATTAATTACAAAAAATAAAGTTTGAGATAATTTATACATTAGATTAAATATTTATTATGCTTCTTTCAGTATTTTTTACTTACCCGTGAGACTTGTAGGAAATATTATGTAAAGTACGTGAAAAATATAGATTGGGTAGTCTTTTTTTATTTTTTATTTATTTTATCTACTTTTGTTAGAATAAAAATTAAATCAGTGACCTTTTAGAAAATTGCTAACCTTTAAGAAGTATTTGGCAGAGGTACAGGAGTAAATCTAACGAACAACCACAGATTTTTTCTCTTGGGAATCCCCACAAAAGTCAATTAAACTAAAGAAATATATTTTACGTAACTTTAACGCAATTATTTCATCCAAGTATAGTTAAAAAAAATTGAAAAATTTATTGAGTGGAGAAGTGGAATCTTTCATTTTTATTTGGGCTGCTGTTTCTAAAAAATGTTTAAAAAATGGAATTCTGCAATGTACATATCTATATTAATAAAATGTACTGATAAATCTCGATTACAAAAAATAAAGGAATATTATGACGTATATTTACGACAAATTTACGGCAACTTATCGAGAAGGCAAGATAATATTTCGTGCCTATGCACCTTTGCACAGTGGGTCATTTTGAAACATTTCTGACCAAAACTCGAATGAACCAAATTTCGGAGACTTTCGAGAAATGGGTAGTAAACAAGCTTTTTGATAAGGGTGGACGTTATTCTTGGGGTAACAGAAGGTCTTGATCCCTATACCCACTCCATTTGTGTTCTGCAGCTCGAGAAGGTAACGCATGTTCAAGTTTAAAGTTGTGCAGTGAGTGAATATTCAACTTTTACACGACTGTGAATTTTTGTTTGGCATAGAACGAGGCAAGAACTATAAAATTAACTAACTGCTTAATCTTGTAGGCAGTTAGTTGATTTTATTCGCTATTTGATGTCCGAGTTATAGCATTTTAGCGAGTAAGCGGTTTCAGTCGTTAAAATGAAAATTTTTATTTTTGTTACACTTTACTCCCGCAAGCTTCACCTAATAATTTTTCATTTTATTCGATGCATTGTTCTCTACGTGTTCTGTGGATTGCAGCTGCCTATAGCTGCCCTTTTTTGAGTAAAAGCGTTTTGAATACGTTGATGCAGGTGAAAAATACCCAATTTTAGGAATAATAATTAACTGATATTGCAATCACTGATTTATTTCAATTCATGACATCATTCAATGGATTTTTTTTACTATGTGTCCTTGAATTTGGAGGCAATATTCTATTCGAATCCAAAGTTTCAAAATTTTATCCAATAATTTCGATTTCCTGAAACTCACCCCCGACACCGGTAACATATTTTTACCATTTTTCCTTGAATTTGGAGGCAATATACTATTCGAATCCAAAGTTTCACAATTTTATTCAATTATTTCAATTTCCACCCCTACTTACGATGGGATTTTTTCATTATTTTTCCTTTAAACGCCAGCTGATTTTGGGGCGTTTTCAGGAGTCTCAAAGTTTTGTCCAAAAAGCGTTAAACCTGACCCACTATGCTTTGGTTCGTAAACTACCGTAAGGCTTTTAATAACGAATAATGGGACAAACTATAGGCTGTATTATTGGAAATAGGAACACCCAAACATCAGGTCTGTATAAAGAAAACTCGTGTTTTGATGAAAGTCAACGCTATCAGCGATGTGTGTTGAGGACTGGCAGGGCCGAGTAACTGTAGACGGAAGTAAGACTTCTAACTTGAAATTTGCAGATGTTATATTAGTTGGTGCAAGCGAGGATGAGCTAATACACCCGCTGGCAAGATTGGCAACTTGACAGTTGAGCGAAATTTGGCGTGTTCAAGTCGTTAAGTTCTTGATTACATACAGACACTACTTACTTGTTCGTTCTTTTTGTGTGTGTGTTTTTTTGTGGAGGAGGGGAAATCTTGCATAAGACGTTGTGTCGGATTCTTACCGACTAAAACCCCTCCCCTTCGTCTCGCTTCTCCCACCGGAAACCGCTTTCGCATTACTTCAGTGGGGAGCCGGCCCTTAACTTCCTTTATCGACTTTCTACTTCCTTCGTCTCTATTATTGTACGGACTGTTCCATACACTTATCGCCATGATTCCTCGGATACGCATAGGCCTGCCATCATGTTTATGTAGTTGAAGGTTGACCCAGTTTGTTGGGTATAGTTCGTCCTGGTCTCTTCCCAACGAATACAAGTAAACAGGGTATGCCCTACGTCATCCACCTCGTCGCAGTAGCTGCATCTGTCTGTTTCTGACCTACGGTCATATAGGTACTTCTTAAAACACCCGTGTCCTGAGAGAGCTCGGGTTAAGTAGTAATCCACTTCTCCGTAGGGACGATTTATCCATGTCTGAATGATAGGTATCAATTTATAGGTCCATCGTCCATACGTTCCGGTTTCCCATTTTTGTTGCCATCTTGTGAGAACGTTCTCTTTTGCTACTCTGACTTCCACTCCATTATATTTCTCTGTCCTTTCTTGTATTAGAACTTCTATCGGTGGGACTCCCACTATGACCCCCACTGCCTCGGTTGAAATGGTGCGGTATGCACTGCCGATTCTGATTGACATCAGCCTTTGGAGTCTGGCCAGCTTTGCTATTAGTTTATTGTTTCGGGTTACCGTATGCCAGACTGGTGTGGCGTACAGTATTTGAGAGTGGACCACACTTGCCATTACTCTCCTCTTCGATGCTCTTGGCCCTCCTATGTTGGGCAATAGGCTTGTCAATGCTGCGACTGTTTTTTCCACTTTTTCGGTCGTTCTTTTGATGTGCTCCGCGAAGGTAAGTTTGGTATCAAGCCACACTCCTAGGTATTTTATTGCCTTGCTGAGTCTGATCGAAGTATCCAGGATGATGAAAGTGATCGGCGCTATTTTTCTTTTAGTGGTAAGAAGAACTGCCTCCGATTTATCTGGTGCCAGCTTTAGTTTTCTTCCTTCCAACCATTCTGCAACTCGCTGCAGGGCAGTGTCTGCTTCGTTCATCAGTATGTTCTCGGTTTCTGCAACTACTGTCATGGCTACGTCATCCGCAAAGCCGATTAATGTTACATCCACTGGCTGTTCCATTTTAAGAAGATCATCATACAGGATGTTCCACAGGGTTGGACCGAGTACTGATCCCTGAGGCACGCCACTGCTGACTTCTACGGTCTTTGTCTCGTCTTCTGCTTCCAGAATTATTTTCCTCTGAGATAGATAGGATGCTATTACCCTGACTAGGCTCTCTTCTATTCCTCTTTTTCGCAGGTCTTCCAGAATGATTTGCCATGATGCGCTGTTGAAAGCATTTTGTACGTCTAAAGTTATTACGGCACACAGTCTTCGGTGCTGGTGCGCGTAAGCAGCAGCACATTCTCTGGCGATTTGGGTCGCGTTGTTTATAGCATCTACTGTTTGTCGACCTTCCATGAAGCCGTACTGTCTCTCTGCCAGTCCACCTGTACGTACTAGTTCTTCTTTGAGCCTTATTAAGATGAGCTGTTCGTACAGTTTCCCTTCTACGTCTAAGAGGCATATGGGTCTATACGATGCCGGGTGGTCTAGCGGTTTATTTCCTTTCCTAAGTAGTACAAGCTTAGCCTGCTTCCAGTCTTCTGGAAATACTCCTCTACGCGCTAGTTCGTTGTAGACTCTTAGTGCGTATTCGGGTTTATTTTGTACTACTTCCTTCAGGACTTCTACTGGGATGTAGGCTGGTCCCGGTGCTTTGTTTGGTTTTAGCTTATTGCAAGCTATATTCAATTCTTCTACCGTAAAATCTAAGAATATCACTGTTCTGTCACAATCAAAGTTTACGGGGTCGTGCACGGGAAAGAGGTGGTTCACCACTTCCTCCGTCATTTGCATGGACATTTGGGGTCTTGGAGGGAAGCCAAGTTTTTCTTTTTATTTTCTTTATTGATAACGTTAGTTGATGGTTTAGTGTGGTATTTTAAAACACGCTATGGGAGATTACACTTACCTAGAGACCGCGGATATGCACTTGATGTATGGAGAATGTCGTGGAAATGCAGCTGCTGCGGAACAGCTTTATAACAATAATTTGGTAAGTTCCAGATTTATCGAATATTTCAGTTTTCGATAACTGATTGGCAATTCGTTAAATAAATCAGATTTTTTCCTAACTTAAAATACACATAATTGTCTTCTGTTATCGTATCTCAGACGTCTAACTCTTTATTTCCCAATGTCATGCAATGATTACTCATTTTTTAAGCTTTTAACCCAGAACACTCATTTAGGTTACAAATGTTAATAAATCACATTTAAATCTGATAAATTATAAGCAACAATAAAAGCTCCAATATTTTGTTCTAAATTAAAAAAAACACACATATAAAGAAATGCTGTGTTTAAACCTCTACGCCCATCATTTGCTTGCAGTTCTGCAAAAGGAGATAACGAATTATTTACATTTTTATAATTATTGGTTCGGTTGAGACGGTCATCAAAGGTGCCGCCCTTCTTTGCTTTGAAACCGCGGGCCGGCGAGAACGCGTCTGTCGTTAATCTTTGCACTTTTTTATGATAATTTAAAAGTTGTATAATTGAGAAGTACACGTCCATTGACTCAGAAAGGCAGTGGTTCTCAAATGTTTCCTACCCTAATATTCAAATTGTTGACCTAGGTCAGTTTTTTCAAAGTGCCCCTAGAGGGAAAAGTCATAAAGGTTTTTTGTCGGTCCCTACTACCAGTTTTTTTAATGACATGAAACTGATTACACCCTGTATTTATAACAGTCATGATTACTTATCTGCGGATTCTGAAAGAGTGAGAGTACAAAGAATAACTCTGGGCATATCTCATAGCCAGTAAGAACAATATTTAAAAAAAAATTAGAAACATTTTTGACATTCATTTTTGATGTTACAATTTTTTGAAAACCATTATTTGTGCACCGTAAAATTCTAATTCTCATGAATTATTATATAGGATAACGAGTGGTTATAAAAATAAACACTATACTTTTTTGTTGAAGTAATTTATGTTATCAATTTTTCCCACGTACAATTTAAAAGAAAAAACAATTTTCGGTATCCATCCACTTTAAAAGAAGTAAATATTCTAACAAATCTCTGTCATTGTGACCAAAATATACCTCTTCCAGATTTAAAATGGAAATAATTAATAAACGGAATGTTAGATAAGTGTATTTGTTATAAAAACCCTCCAAACTTTGCGAACTGTGTTAATTTTCTTCCATTCACCGGTTTAATGACATGTGAATTTCATGGAAATTTATGTAAGCTTTATTACGACCGCAAAACGTTTAAATAATTTAAACTCCTGTGACACATAACTGACAAAATCTCACATTAAATTTCAGAAAACTTTTGTTGCGAAAAGTTTAATTGAATTTTTTGCCACAATTTATTTATTTAGTTTACTTTTTACGCCATGACATATAATACGTGATATTTCAAGCTACGATACGTTCACATGTTTCTTTAATTTTTAGAATTGAAACCAACATATATAATGCGGGAGCCAGCGACACTTTTAGGTGGTGTATCTGTTTAAACTTGGTTTATCTTTTTTTCGATCATATTAATCCTGACACTTCATTAGTGGACCAACGCTTGGCAGCAGCATTTTAATTTTGTTTAAAAAAAATTGTCAATGTTATACTTGTTTAAAGCTGAGATTTTTTGTATTTTTTATTGACATTTCAATACGATGGAAAATGATTTCCTGCCACCTTCATTGTAGACCTGCGTGCTCCTGACATTAACATAAATATGTAATAAAAAATAAAAGAAAAACATTTTCTTTGCCAGTAGTTTATTACTTCAAATTATTAAGGAACGACCCAACCAACCAACCAACCAACCAACCTTCTCGGTACACTTTGCCATGACAACTCGTAAAAGTGAGCTGGTATGCTGGAATTCCAGCGTCTTCAAAGCGTATCGACAATGTTGGCTCCAGCAATTTTACTCTTCAAAGTCACGAACTTAACATAAATTAAACTGGACCTCACATAAGTTCCAAACGCTGACACCCTCCATACTGGCCTCCATGATAGGCTTTCAGATCCGCCTTTCAGAATTTGTATCCAAAGTCAGGGACGGATTGAAAACGTTTTCATTATTTACCAATAAGTTGAATATTGGAGAAATGAACGTTTTTATGCGAATTTTCAGTTTGGTAAAAAAAGTCTCTTCATAATTATACTCTTCGCAAAAACGAAGAGTATATTGTATTTGATAGGCACATTTCTAAAATCGTAAATATCGCTCGTAGAGAAAAAAATTTCATATCATTGTGATAGTGAACGAATTCTGAACAACTTTCAAAATGTCCGTCTGTCCGTCCGTCACGTTTCTTGTAAGCACGATAACTTAAGAAAGAAAAGTCCGATTGTATTGGAATTTAGTAGGGATTGCAATTTACCGGAAGTTTTAATAACCGGTAAATCGGTAAATAAAAATGTAAATAACCGGTTAACCGGTATTTACCGGTAATTTTTAGAATGGATGATTAGGGTGGCGAAAATGGCAATTGTCTTTTTCCATACAAAATTATCTAAATTTAACAAAAAATATTTTTATATACGTATATTTAATATAATGAACAAACAAAAGGTTTTTTATCAACAGTAAAATTACAAGAGCTTTTTTTTTATCGGACAAATTTCTCTTTGTAACGAAATAATTTTGCCAATCAGTGATTTTATGAGAAAAACTGACATGAAAAAATCGCGAGACCGGAGGTCGAGCGATTTTGTCAAATGTCAGTTTTTCAAGCAAAATTACTGATTGGCAAAATATTGAGTTAAAAAGAAATTTATCCATAAAAGAAAAGCTCAAGTGATTTTTGGCAAGATAAATTAACGACAGAATATGTGAACGAACAACAATTAAAAATAATTATAATTTTCTCAAAACGACTCATATCGTACAGTATAGTTTCCACAAGACTTAAAAATTATAGCTTACAGTACATATTTTAAAATGACGTGCGACTACTAGATATACTCTGCTTTTGAGGAACAGGCATTTTTATCGTGACAAAAAACGATGCACCTTTTTTTATCGCTGTCAAAGTGACAAAATCTGACTGTCAAATAAACTTTTTTATATAGGAGTTAATTTATCAACAGTAAAATCACAAGAGTTTTTTTTATCGGATAAATTTCTCTTTGTAACGAAATAATTTTGCCAATCATTGATTTTATAAGAAAAACTGACATGAAAAAATCGCGAGACCGGAGGTCGAGCGATTTTGTCAAAAGAAAAGTTCGAGTGTTTTTTGGCAAGATAAATTAACGACATATGAATGTGAACGAACAACAACAATAATTTATTAAAAATAATTATAATTTTCCCAAAACGACTCATATCGTACAGTATAGTTTCCACAATACTTAAAAATTATAGCTGACAGTACAGATTTCAAAGTGACGTGCGACTACTAGGTGTACTCTGCTTTTGAGAAACAGGCATTTTTATCGGTGATAAAAAACGATGCACCTTTTTTATCGCTGTCAAAGTGACAAAAATGTGACTGTCAAATAGACTTTTTATATAGGAGTTAATTTACCAAAAGGAAAAAATACAAATAAAATAAATTTAAATAAATAATTATTCTGTAAATAACAAAAATTATAAACATAAACTCAAATAGGGCATTTACTTAATACCTAATCTAAAAATACAATATTTTTTAAAAATAGCCTGTTAAAAGGGTTAGTTTTTCAAAGCTATATCTGTTAATCGTCTGATATTTGTGCATAGAATACCACCAGCTGATGATGCCCTTCCTCAATCGATATTGGTGGGTCGATAAGTTAATAAGAATTGGTAATAACATACTTCTAAATGTATTCCACGGATATTGTCAATGTCTCTCTTGTATTTCTTAGGGCTTGGTGTTTGGAGTTTACTTTTTATAATATTATTTATTTATTGTTAAAAGTGTTCGGTGTTGGGACAGTCACTCTGTATTTAGTGAATACTAGTCAGTGACATAAACAGAAACGTTGAATACGTGACATATCGTAAGATCAGAATTTACCGAAATAACCGGTAAAAAATTAAAATAACCGGTAATTATCATCATGTGTTTTTTGTCCTAATAACCGGTTAACCGGTTAACCGGTAATGCAATCCCTAGAATTCAGAAAGTAAGTTAGTGTTAGCTAGAGGAAGAACCCTATTGTTTTTGAAGAAAATCGATCGGTAAATAAAAAAGTTATTAATTATTTAATTTAAAAAAATATATATTTTCTTAATTTTTGTCGCTTGTACTAAAATGGAATTCTTGCGAAATATTGTTTCCATAATATATTTTTTTTGTTTATGAATTTTACTAATATATATTTCATAGAAGTACGGGTTGAAATATGTATGATTGTCGAAAGATATAGGTATATCACAGACAATCAATTTTCGTAGCAATATATGGTGGCGCAGCGGCTAAAGCTTTGCGTTGCAATCCAAAGGCCCCGTGTTCGAATCCCACACAGGTTGGACATTTTTTTTTCATTTTTTTTTTATAATTTTTTTCACAACAAAGATGGTATCACAAAATTTAGGATGTCCAAAAACTAACATTATTTACAAGAAAACTGCGAAGAGTATCCTATAGAATGTGTAACAATTATATAAAAAAGCTCAGTAAATTGGCGAAGAGTACGTTTTTAGCTTGTTATAAATTGTATTTAAATATAATTAAAATACACGTTTTCATTGTAACACAAAAGAATCAACAAAGTTTATGACAATAAAATGGAATTTATCAACTAAAAACATTATTTTACGTCACTTGGGATATATTGTCTAATATTGTGTTGATTATTTATTGATGTTTAAATGTTTTTCGAATGTTTTCACCAGAAGCAATTTCATTTATTTTCTTAGTGGTAGTATTTTGACAGAATCATAGACTTTTTTACTTTTTTCAATTAAAATTTGTCTGTGCAGTGTATCTTCAAATGCATTTTCAAAAACATGCTCATTTAATAATATGAAAATACTGTTATTTTATAAAAAGTCGACTTTCCTTTAGCAGCATTTTAATGAAATTATCTTTAACAGGTAAAATATTGTCACATAATTTAACACTCTTAGATGCAAATATTAAACCTCCTCTGTTTTCTCGCATGTAAAATCTAATGTTAGAATAAACACTTAAATTTAACCAAACTTTGTGACTATAACTTCTAAAAAGCATTAAAAACTTTTGAAAACAGTTCTCGACTCACATAGCAATTGTAAACCAAGGACTGTTAACATTTAACAGTCCTTGATTGTAAACAAAGTACAAAGGCGGTGTTGTCAGATTTAATCTAGTATTATCCCATTGGTTGTTGATAGGCAAATGATTGCCAGATTTTAGAAATAATTTCATTAAAATGAGAGCGTTAAGGAGTATTTCTGATGATAACTTACTCTAAGTATTGTAGTAATCTCACATTATGAATAAATTTCTTGTTATTAGAGAAGATAAAGTAGCATTTTGGGAGAAAAGTGTTCAAGTTTGTTGAAAATATAAAACGTTTGGCAATGCGCTACAAAATAACGATAACTAATATTACAGTAGTTGAGATTCCTACAGAGTATTGCCAACCTCAAATAAGTTGACAGCCTATCATGGCGACCATGGTAAGTGGTGTCACGAGCTTTTGTTTGGGATATGTGCGATGTGAAGTACAGTTTAATTTATGAAGTTCGTATTCAAAGTGTACCGAGAAGGTCGGTTGGTTGGTTGGGTCTCCTCTAGACCCCTTTATGCTGTCGGCAATTCGACGGAACATGGCTTTGAATGGAGCAAAAAAGTCCTGTTAGGCGTTACCCGGCTGGTGTGCCTGCAGGAGTTGATTTTGTGAAAACGCAGCCTAAATATAACACAAAAAAAATAGGAAATTAATTTTAAGCAGACCTTTAAAAAAAAGTATGTCACTAGATCCCGCATTAATATAAAAGAATATCATACTAAAAAATCAGAGAAAGTGACTAATTTTGGAACTATACACACATAGAATGGTCGTTTTTCTCTGGTTATATTTAACATTTATTGATTAACAAATTACAAGCGGTCAAATATTAAACATTGTGAGAAATTGTAGAGAGAAGAAGATATTTGATTAAAATCAAGTATATATTGAGTACAAAAATTGACGAGCTGTGGCATGGGGCTCTAAGAGTGATTCTTCTTTACTTTTGATATATCTGTCAAGTAAATAAATGCTTTCCTGTCAGTTTTTTACGTGAAAATATTATCTTATTATTTTTTTCAAAGTAATTTTGTTTCGAATTGAGTATATATCTCTCCTGATGAGTTCTAAAGAGAATGAAAAAAAAGTTATACAATTTTTAGAGGGATTTAATAAGTCGAGAGTAGAAGGAAATATTTTATTTATTAAGACATGCATGTGGGGAGAGAAATGTTATACCCATTTTCTGCGCTTTTTAGTAGTTCCTGGCTTTGAAATTTAACACATGTTTGATTATAATGAAGTATCTTCTAGGTAGGGCTAGAGATACTAGATAGAATGCCTCGTAAGGGAGGATTTTTATAATATACTAGCTGATGACCGCGAATTCGTCCGCGTGGAATTTCAACCCCATTTTTTACCCTCTTGGGGGTCGAATTTCGAAAAATCCCTTCTGAGTGTTTGCCTACGTCATTTGAGGAACCTCTATGCAAAATTTGAAGTTTCTATACCCAGCAGTTTGAGCTGTGCGTTGATAGATCAGTGAGTCAGTCAGGGTATACTTTTATATGTGGCATGATGTATAGATCATCAGTATATAGAAAGAATGGTTATTTTCGTGTTTTTCATACCGAATGTTAGACATGTGTAGTGGATGAAACAAAACAGAGTGAACGAATGAATTTAAATAAATGATTTAAGTATTGTCAATATATTGTTTGCTTTAAAATGCTAGTAATCCTACCGTGTAATTCAATACTTCGTCAGTATTAGCTAGAAGAGTAGTTGTTTTGATTGGTTCTCCATCAATGAATGTTTTAAAGAATTTACCTGACTAGTGTATTAGCGTGTCCAAATTAGGCAAACAATATATAGAAAGTAGGTAATTTTATAATAAATGAAAAAGTGTGATTATGGTCAGATTTAAATCAATGGTATATGAAAGGAACGAATGGTTTCTGAAAGTTATCTGCTGAATATCCAAAATAATATTTGTTAACAATAATGTAAGCAGAAATAAAAGATATTTATTTTTATATATTGAGTACTCATAGAGAGCCAACTTCTATCCAAATATAAAAAAATTATATTCTAGTTATCGGAAAAATTAATTATTTTCTATTGCATTTTGAGAGGATGCAGTTCCTCAGAGATGCATTTTTTAAATAGGTTCGAAATAGGCCTAGTACGGACTCAGGAAAGATAACTTTCCATCTGGAACCTCAATTCTGGGACACCCTGTATACAGATTTAATTGACTTTCAAATGTTTTCAATTTAAGAAATATCGAACTTTTCCTTTACTCGCATATTTTTGTGTAAATTTCAATATTAACTAGTTTCTATCTAAGATATATTTTCTATAGATTTGAAATTTGAAATTTTATCCTTAAGATGATTGGAATTAGGTGTTATTGCAAATGCGACAAGTCAAATCCACAAAAGACGTAAGACGTACTTTGCATTCTGCCATCTCATACGTTAATAAAATCCCAGATATCTGTCAAGAACCTCATTTCCCACTAGTGACTGTTCAATATTTAATAGAAAAATATGTGACCTACTAACGAAATTGACTGAAATATGTATGTTCTTTGTAGTTTTGAAGGGTCACGACAAATATTTCTTCGTTAGTACTCGCCTTCCTTTCTTTCACGAGGGCGAAGTGTTGAGGCGAACCGTTACATACGAGCAATGACCATAAATATCTCACAATAAGTCGGCATTACAACCCGTGTGCTAATCTAGAGCTCCCCAAACAGCGCTGTCCAAGAAGGATAACAAATAACGGACTTCTGTTATTGGAAAACTTCCCACCACAATTTACACAATCAGAATTTCCCATTTAATATAGTTGTTTATTGAGTTTTTTCTCTTATGCCACGCCTTGTAGATTTCTTTCTTTTATTGTAAATATACGTTACAGTTCAGGAGCTACAGCCCAGTCGATGAAGGTATTTACCTACAAAAATTTGCAAAATGAGTAATTTTTTTTAATGAGTTCCTGAAAGTATATAGAATAATACCCTGAAAAGTTTACATTTGGCTCGAATGCAGAACATAAAAAAAGTGAAAGAGAACTTTTTTTCATCCATTTTTTCAAAATATTGAAATTAAGCCAAGCTAGGAAAAAATAAAAAAACCGCTGCCCAAGGAATCACTACTTCCACATCCAGATTCTCTATCCAAGTCACTCACAACGAAAAAACTTTGTATGTGAAAATAATTGTTTATGGAACTTTAATAATATAATATTTGAAATCCTCTACACCAAAAACCCATAAAACGATACCCCACATCGGTAGTGGGGTGGGGGGTGGTGATAGGGGGGTGGTAGTGGGGGGTGGATGAAGTAAAAAAATATTTTGAGGTTTCTGGTTCCTGTACATACACTAAATAACAATTTTTTTCATCCCCTTTAATAAGGGGGTGGGGGTGGTAATGGGGGTGGCTAATGCCAAAAATTTTTTTGAGACCTTAGCTTCTCTTGTATATACTAAATACCAGAAAAAAAAGTTACAGACAGACAGACCGACAGACAGACAGACAGACAGACCGACAGACAGACCAACAGACAGAAATTTTATTTTCGCTCAAACTTAAAATCTCGACGTTTCATGACATTCTAAGCCTATCTGAACAATAAAAATTTTTCAAAAATTTTTTTGTCGTTACTATACTTCCACTGGATGTGGAAGTAATATAGAAAAAAATAAAAGCTCTTCAAAAAAATTCTTTCTTCATTGAGAACTGTTAAAAAGTATGTACACTTCATGATTATTATGGTTTATTAAATTGTAGTAACCTGGATTCACAAAAAAATACATCTCAAATCATTTTAATTTCCTTGCTTGATGATTTTCTTGATAAATATATATATTTGAGGCTGTAACTTGCCGATGACTTGACCCACTGGAAAAAATAAAACATCACTATTTCGGAAAAATCTATACTTTTCGAAGACACAAATTCGTTTATTTGTATGCATTTTTTCGAAAATATGATCAATCAGATCATGATAAGAAATTGCGAATTTCACGATCTTATCCTTATAACTATAAAATTATATTCGATTGTTTTGAATATATTCTGGAACTTTTCCAATACATTAACGAATCTATAAGGAATCCATTGGATATAACTGAAAGGTGGATAGGTGTACTTGTAATAAATACAATAAAGTAAAGGCACGTAAAAATTCATGCCAGCGATTCAGAGGCTATGTATGGTGTCTGTGTATACGTTCATAATTATATATTTTCCCTCCATACTCACTATTTATTCTCCTATTCACTAAGAAAAATATTAAAAATGTGTAATCAGAAAGAGAAAAATGCTTTATTTCACTCGTTAGAACTGCTAAGATTTTTTAGAGGTTCCATAGTATTAGCCCAGGGTCGATTCAAGTCGATGCTCAACAACTTAGAGACAAGCTGAAATTTGGTATGGTGCTTTGTTTGGAAGTGCTAAATATACTCTGAAACCCCAGCGGTGAGTGGTTGAGCCCGTCCTCCCAAAAGAACCCCCCAAAAGGGGTAAAATGATCCATTTTTTACTTTTTTGTTTATAACTCGAAAACGAAGCATTGCAGGAAAAAATTCCAAGAGGCCAAAGTTGAAGAGCAGAAACTTTCCTATCGTCTACTTTGAGAAATTTTGAGTTATCAGTGGCGGAGCAATGAATTTTCAAATCTAGGGTATTTTTCTAAATGTTTGGAAGAAGTGCTAAATTATGTTTTTTTGGATAGGTAACTTCAATTTTAATCAAATATATAGTAATACAGTGTAGCAATATAGGACTATAAATTTTTAAGGGTACTCTGTGGTCCTTAGGCCCTTTCGTTCGCATGCACATACTTTTTTACATCCTTCTGACGAACAACTACAAAAAATTTTTTGTATAATCCATGTAGGCAATGTTTTGGTCGGAATGAATTGGCTGCAACTCTTGGTTTTTTGGACTCCAACCATCTTGCGGTGGTAAATGATTATTTAACCACGTTTGAACCTAAAAAGTTGAAAAGAATATGACCTAAAGTTTTAGTTACACGACTTTGACTTACCTGGTGGAAAACTCTACAAAATCTAATCTAAAAAAAATCTATCACTTTGCGCTGCTTGAGGTAGGTGGTAATGTGGCCAAGTTAAAATCAGTAATAAGGTTTCGTTTACGTACGTACTGATGATAACGAATGTATCTAGCACTATCCAAATCTGTATTTGATGAGTTTTTAACATATGGTGCTACAAATAATTGAGGTGTGATTGCTTCTAATTTCTCCTTTGTAGCCTGAGGGTTATAAAATTCTTTTAGCAAGTTACCTAACTATTTTTCTTGGTGGTATTTACTAAATTAATTTTCCCATTATTGAATAATGCAGACGTGGTGTCACAACCGGACATAGCGTGCAAACTTAGAATATAAAACATCTTTTAGGTCTCCAAATTTTTGTTGTAAAGTTGGTATGTCGGTTATTTTATTTGGCTTTGATAATTTTCCCGGACGAACCATAAACAATCTTTTCTGGCAATAATGGATTAATAACACCATGAGGTCCGTATCATCGCTAACCACTGCTACCGCATCTTCAGAAGAATTCTCACTAATTGCTATTGCTGTCAATGCTGTCATTACAATGAGAGTATCGGCATCACCATCTGAGTATTTTACATTAATTCTATTTTCAAACAACATTTTTCCGAGGGCACCTACAAAATTGTTTATGTTGGTGCTATTTAACAAAAAATCTGCTTTTGGTATCCTCACAACAGATAAATTCGAAAAAGATACAATGGGTACTATTCTTTTGCTCGTAGACCTGCGATTTTTCTCAACTATTTTGGTCCATAAAACCTCTTTTGTGCGCCACTGTATAATATTTTTGGATAACATTGATTTATCCGGTGATTATTACATACTTTAATAATAATTAATCCTAACTATAAAATATTAACATTTTCAATAAAAATATATTTAATATTCATTGCTCCGCCACTGCTAGGTCAAAATATCTAACAATAGACTCATTTGATAGGAAATTTTCTGCTCTTCAACTTTGGCCTCTCGGAATTTTTTCCTACAATGCTTCGTTTTTGAGTTATAAAGAAAGAAGTAAAAAAAGGACAATTTTACCCCCTTTTGGGGGTTGTTTTGGGGGGACGGGCTCAACGACTCACCGCTGGGGTTTCAGGGTATATTTAACACCTCAAAACAAAGCACCATACCAAATTTCAGCTTGTCTCTAATTTGTTGAGCATCACTCATATAACATGAGGAATCGACCCTGGGCTATATGCATTTAACCGTGCGCTTGGCCGCGCAGAGTGACAAAGTTATTTCACTATTTTTTTCCAGGAATACCTTGGCTTTAGCGATAAATTTTATTAGGATATTTTTTGTTCAGAAACATGTGGTCTATCCACCTGTATTTTTTATTTTTTCCTACCCTGACTTAATTTTCAAAATATTAAAAAAGTGAACGAAAAAAAATTATTTTCACTTTTTTTTATGTTCTGCGTCCGAGCGGAATGTAAACTTTTCAGGATATTATTCTATACACTTTCACGAACTTATTAAAAAAAAATTATTCATTTTGCAAGTTTTTCTAGGTTTCAATATAAAATATTCTCGGTGTCTGAGCTACTAGGTGGCTTTTCAGCACTTGATCGATTTTTGATGTGTGAATTATTTTTATTTTTATCATTTTAGGGATGATAACGATTCTCAAAATCGCCGTTCAATAATTATTGACTGCACAACTCCCAAAATGGAATGCTACGTCCTAGAGCTGACTCTATTACAATAAAACCGCTGCCCAAGGAATCACTACTTCCACATCCAGATTTTCTATCCAAGTCACTCACAGCGAAAAAATATTGTATGTGGAAATAATTGTTTTTGGAACTTTAATAATATAATATTTGAAATCCTCTACCCCAAAAACCCATAATACGATACCCCACATCGGTAGTGGGGTGGGAGTGGTGATAGGGGGAGGTAGGGGGATGGCTGAAGTAAAAAAATATTTTGAGGTACACACACTAAATCAAAATTTTTTTTCATCCCCTTTAATAATGGTGGGGGTGGTAATGGGGGTGGCTAATGCCAGTTTTTTTTTTTTTGAGACCTTAGTTCCTCTTGTATATACTAAATACCAATTTTATGGACTCTTACCTGCTTGATTTACCTATTTACCCTAAATTCACCCCAATATACCCCAATTTACCCTCAACCCTTCGAAAAAACAAGATGAAAATATAATCTCGTTCTAGATCTCGTTAAAGTACGTATGTATACCAAATTTTAAGTCAATATCTCAAACGGTTCTAGAGTAAACGTGCGTACAAACAAAGTTACAGACAGACAGACCGACAGACAGACAGACAGAATTTTTTTTTGCTCAGATCTCGATGTTTCATGACATTCTAAGCCTATTTGAAAAATAAACATTTTTTAAATTTTTTTGTCGTTACTATACTTCCACTGGATGTGGAAGTAAAAGTAAGACTGTCTTTGCCGCAGGGTACCACAATTCCATATAAATTTTGATAATAACATAGCATCCCGAGATTAATGTATTATTTGGGTTCGTCATATGTTCTTGAAATTTAATTACTTAGTTGTCAACATACAATCAAAGAAACCTTATGAGTTTTGTTTTTCAAAATTTTGTTTCCGAGTTGTAACCGAAGGCTATTACGTAAGTTTAGCGAAAAGTTTTTATGCAAGAAAATTTGAATGGCACCATTTTTTTTACGAGATATCTGAAACAATATCCTTATGTAATATCTTAAAAGTATTATGCCACAAAATGCTGGTAGCATCGGCAAAAGGTATAACATTTTCCGATATATTTATGGTTGCCAAGTTGTTTCTGTACACAAAAAAAATCAGAAAGAATAGACCCTTATGGAACTTCACAACTTATCTTAGTTTTAATGGAGTCTTTTTCCGAAGATTGTTTTCATTTGAGTGCGGTCCTTATGGTCTTCTGAACAAAAAATAATGTCTCTAGACCATATTTCTGTCAATATAATTTCTACACATATAAAAACTAACAAATATGCGATCTTAATTCAAATTAACGTTATCGTCGTATCTTGGACGTTATAAATGATTGTTAAAAGTTTCGTCTTTTTTTCTCACCTTAGTATGATTCTTCTTAAGAATAAAATATGCTTTCCAGAACGAAATGCCTGATAAAAAATATTAAGCGCAGAAAAAGATACCTCTATTCTCTGTTGTACATAGGAAATTTCTAAAATCGACTGGATCTAGTTCTTTCAATATACTTCTTTCAATTTAATCAAGTCATATTTATTAAACAGACAACAGTTTATCCAAGTTAAAAATAGAAGTTCGCAGCTAAGTGAAATAAACTCCGGAGTACCACAAGGCTCTGTGTTGGGTCTAGTTTTGTTCTTGAGTTATGTAAATGATCTCAGTGTGGCGGTACACAGCGCCGAACTTGTGTTATTCGCAGATGATACCACACTTATCAATACTAATAAATAAAAGACGAATCCTACAATCTATGAATGATTCTTGCGCCCAAGCTACTGATTGGCGTTCAACAAACACATTTAATCGCACAAAAACAGTCAACATGGTTTTTACTCATAGACCGGTACAAGATTTTACAAACCCTGAGGTGGTAAAGTTTTTAGGTGTCTATATGGATCCAAAATTAAATTGGTGCCACCATGTTCAACATGTAGCCAAAAAATTGTCCAAAAATATGTTATTAGGAAGCTAGTAGTATATTAGTGCCTACTAATGTACTATTAACGGCCTATTTTTCTCTGATATTATAACATAATATGTCTTCTGCTTTGATAAACTAGGGTTATGCACCCAGTGCAAAAAGGATTTTTGGATTACAACGGAGGATAATGAGAATAATGACTAATTTAGGCTATAGAGATGATGTCAGGCACAAGTTTATTGAACTCAACGTATTAACGTTTCCGCCATTATATATATTTACCTATTTAAAATATACACATCAAAATATTCATCTATTTAATATTCATAAAAGCCTACACTCGCATGATCCTAGACATAATTATAATTTAGGAACCGATTTTATCAAACTAAGCTCGAGTAGAAATGAATTCATTTTTTTCGGACCAAAATTCTTTAATAAATTACCTGTACAAGACAGAAGTCTCTCAAAGAACACTTTCAATAATACAATAAGAACTTTCCTATTAAAGCTTTTTATGATGCGAAAGAATACTTGAATTGCAATTGACAATGAACTTTTCTAGCCAAATTTTGGATCTATAAATGTTTTTAAAATAACTAAATGTGGACGCTTCGCAATGTGATACGTGATATTTCATGTTCTGTGTTTCTTATTTTAATGTTTTATTTTACTTCCACATCCAGTGGAAGTATAGTACCGACAAAAAAAATTTTAAAAATTTTTATTGTTCAAATAGGCTTAGAATGTCATGAAATGTCGAGATTTTCAGTTTGAGCAAGAAAAAATTTCTGCCTGTCGGTCTGTCTGCCTGTCCTGTCCTGTCTGTCCTGTAACTTTTTTTGTGCGCACGATTACTTTGGAACCGTTTAAGATATTGACTTGAAATTTGGTACACATATGTACTTTAACGAGATCTGGAACTAGATTATATTTTCTTATTCCGTTAAAAGGTTGGAGGGTAAATTATAGTAAATGGGGTTAAATAGGTAAATCAAGCAAGCAAGAGTCCATAAAATTGGTATTTAGTATATCTAAGAGAAGCTAAGGTCTCAAAAAATTTTTTGGCATTAGTCACCCCCATTACCAACCCCCATTCCATTATTAAATGGGGTGAAAAAAATGAAATTTTCATTTAGTGTGTGTACAAGAACCAAAGGTCTCTCTTTTTTTTACTTTATCCACCCCCACCCCACTACCGATGTGGCATATCATTTTATGGTTTTTTTGGGGTAGACGATTTCAAATATTGTATTATTAAAGTTCCATACACAATTATTTCCACAAACAAATTTTTTCGTTGTGAGAGACTTGGATAGAAAATCTGGATGTGGAAGTAGTGTTTCCTTGAGCAGCGGTTTCTTTACTAAATTATTATAAACTATATGTTCTTATAAATTATATTTATCAAAGCTCTGTGCTATATATTGACTTGTGTAAGACATATACTATGTTAACACCAATAAATAATTTTAATTTGAATTAGTAATAATTGTTGCGCTAATTTTTTTCCCAGCAATAATTACCTTTTGGCATAACCTTTTCGTTTTCATCTGTGTATTGTACCGATTTGTGATAACAATAACAATGTAATTCCAATTTTTTGGTGTTTGAAAATTGAAAAGCCATTTATTTTCACTCCAGGGTTAATTAGTTTTCGTGTGTAACGTAGGTCCACCCAACCATAGTCCAAATTGGCTTCTCCAAATTGTATCGTGTATAAACCTCTTAACTTTTAATAAAATATGTACGTGATGTACAAATTTCTTAGTTTTTAATGCTCAGAGTAAATCGTTCTCCAGAACTTGCGGTTTCCTCTTTTATAATTGTTGTGTAAACAACCTCTTTCAAATCATTTCTGCTCTTGATTAACTTGCCTTATTTTAAATGTCCATTTTCCGAAAAATGCAGAATTTGTATTGCAGCCGCTGACAAACACGATTAGAAAGTTCCTAGAAGGTCTGTAAAAAATAAACAAAAATGTCAATTAAACATGTATGACTGTGAGGATGTTTAACATAAAATCGCAGAGAATGGTATAAAAACGCGTTAGGCTGTGGTTTAATGAAACTGAATTCAAATTTTCTTGCAAAGTGCCAAAAAAATGAATGAGATTTTTTGTTTGTAATAATTACATGAGAGAACACATTTCTGTCCCACGCTATTGAGTTAAGTGCAAACGCTATTTTACAGATACAAACGTATTTTCATATTATATTTCTAAATAATGATATTAAAGAATTCGTTAATTTAACTCAAAGGATAATTATTTGAATTACCAAATGATAAATTGAATATTATTCATTTACTAACGTAATATTTCTGTCTATACATTTCCTTAAATATTTAAGAAATAAAAACCGGACTGCAACCAACAGCTATTCGGGCTAAAGTCGCGCCGATCTCTGTATTACGAATTACAAGCCTAACCGCGTTAAGTGCAATAACTGTGTATTGCCACAAAACACTCAAGTTTCAATTGCAACAAATACCAGGCGAAAGACTTATTCCTACTCAAAGGAGCTGCTCTCGTGCCAGCCACTTCATACCACTTGTAGACTGCAGTTTCGGGTTGTTGGCTCTCGTCAGTGCAAGGTAGATGATGAATGATTGAAACTAGACCATCGATCACTCTTGGTACATGACGAGATTTATAAAACCACGACATGCAGCAAAAGTGGTAGGCTCCGTTTAGCGGCCGAAGTCCATTGCAATCGAAGTAGCAGTAGCAGTAGCCCCGATATCGGCATAGTTAGTCGGTATGCTTTTAGAGGGCAGAATAGTTACTAACGTAATATTTTTGTCGATCTCCTCCATATATTTCCTAAAATATATAAGGTTAAGTGTAAGAGTAGCCGATCGCTAAACTTCGCCTTAATAAAGACGTTTTATTATTATTATTTTTTTTTTTTTTTTTTTTAGCTAGCTAAAAACCAGTCACCCTTCTCTGTGGCTCCGACCCTCACAGAGGGGAGCTGGTAG
Organism: Rutpela maculata; assembly: GCA_936432065.2. Lineage (NCBI taxonomy): Eukaryota > Metazoa > Arthropoda > Insecta > Coleoptera > Cerambycidae > Rutpela > Rutpela maculata. The sequence continues at coordinate 250,194,965 of OW386286.2, forward strand.
TACCGGTAGCCACTCCCCACGCCCGTGGGGTGAGTGACTACTGGGTCCGTGAATCGTGTGCCCTGAGCAGACGTAATGAACCGAGAATAACGGCCTTCTGCATTCTGCCGGCTAAGACCTCTGCCGAGTTTCGGCATGCCGGTATGATCTTAAGTTCCGAAAGCAGTGTGTGTCTCGTTCCACCGAGGGCTCCTATAATCAGTACCACTATCTTAACAGTATGGTCTGGATACAGTCTGCGGAGTTCGAAGAGCAGATCTCGATATTTTGTCCGTTTTTCCTCCTCCTTCAAGACAATGTTGTTCTCCGCGGGAGCCGAGAACTCCACGACAAACATTGTCTTGAGTTGATGGTCGAGGAGTACTACGTCAGGCTTGTTGGCTTGTATTTGCCTGACGGTGGGAAAAGAGTAGTTCCAATAAATTAGACACTTCTCATTTCCCACAACGGACTCAATATCCCCCGGAGCGTAAGGCAGCACTGGTGTTTCGTCTATCCCATACGAGTGCCTTAAATGGTAATAAAGCACTCGTAATGCTCCGTCGTGCCTTTGGATATAGGCCGAGACTGCGTATGTCGGGCATTATTATTATTATTATTATTATTATTATTATTATTATTATTATTATTATTATATAAGGTTTTATAAATTTCGGCAGGGACCAAGTGTGATCGATGGTCTCGTTCCAGTCATTCCGGACCTACCTTGCACTAAAGAGAGTCAACAGCTCGAAACTGTAGTCTGCAAGTTGTTGGAGTGGCTGGCACGAGATCTCCTTTGAGTAGGAATAAGTTTTTTGGCTGGTGTTTGTTGCAACCTAAACTTTGGTGTTTTGTGGCAATCACAGTTATCGCACTTAACGTGGCTACCTACTAATATTCTTCAATGTTGATTGTTCGTATATATCCTTAATCCCTAAATAATGATTGGTAAGTGCCAGTGTGCTCATAATTTATTTTATTAAAATAATGTGGTATATTGTATATTAATATTATTAATTAAATGAATTAAAGTTTAATATTAAGTAAAAAACAAATTAAATAACTACTAATATGCCGATTAGTGATTAATAGCTTCAAATCCGTGAAAAAAATAAATGCTACGTAATGTACATGCGTAAATTCTTTTAGAGATAATTTCAACGACATTTAAATCTAATTGTGTGATAAAATATATCGATAAATGCACTTCTTGAATTATGTTATTTGTTTCCTTCCTCCAATTTTTATAGATTTTAAAATTTTGAAGCTTTGTACAAATGAAAGTACACTTGTTTCAGTTAATTTCGCCATTACAGTTTTTATCACTTCCCCGGTACCCAATTATTCTCGAAGTTACAAATATTCTTGTTGAAAAATTTGTTTGCCATCAGCAGTAATAATCAAAACGGCAATAAAGCATAATACAGGGTGTAATCAGTTTCATGTAGTTAAAAAAAACTGGTGGTGGAGAACGACTAAACGAACAAAGAAACCTTATATAAAATGGGGTCTAAAATCTATAGTTTTAGAAAAAAAAATAAACAAAAATTTCGAAAATTTTCAATAAAATTGTTTGAGAACTACTGAAATGTTGGGATAGGCTTTTATCTTCGCGTATGTCCGCGCCTCTAACCATCAAATACGCTAATACGGCTCTTTCAAAGTTTCGCGCTCCTTTGTTAGAGAACGCACGTCGGCGAGGACACAAGTTGATTATCACACTTTTTTATGCTTTTTAAAAGTAGGTAAGATAAGGTCTTTAGCGGTGCGGTAAAGGTGAAAGACGTCGGCGCTTTCTGAGTGCTTAGTAGATCTGAAGAAAACTATACAATATTTTTGTTTCTGTGGGCACTTCGTTAAGTACACACGTCGAACACGTTCGTTGTTTTTGTGTTGCTTTGTTCTTTTTGAATTTTGGGCCACGTATTTACAGTTAAGATTTATTTTATTGACTTACCAGTCAAGTCGTTAAGTTCTTGATTACGTACAGACGCTACGTGTTCGTTCTTTCGTGTTGCTATTTGGATTTTGGACCAAATTTTTATTTTTATTTTCTTTATTGACAACGTTGGTTGATAGTTTAGTGTGGCATTTTAATGTGCATAGAAACCATAAAAAATTATCCTAATTTACCGAATGTGTTGAACGGAGTGCGCATGTCCTTAGTTCGACGTGCCGAAAAGTGCATTGATGCAGACGGAAGCCATTTCGAACAATTTATGTAAATCAATAATTTATTGGTAAGTTCTAGATTTACCGAATATTTTAGTTTTCGATACCTGATCGGCAATTCGTTAAATAAATCAGATTTTTTCCTAACTTAAAATACACATAATTGTTTTCCGTTATCGTATCTCAGACGTCTAACTCTTTATTTCCCAATGTCATGCAATAATTTCTCATTTTTTAAGCCTTTAACCCAGAACACTCATTTAGGTTACAAATGTTAAAAATTCACATTTAAATCTGAAAAATTATAAACAACAATAAAAGCTCCAATATTTTGTTCTAAATTAAAAAAACACACATGTAAAGAAATGCTGTGTTTACGCCCATCATTTGCTTGCGTTCTGCAAAAAGAGATAACGAATTATTTACATTTTTATAATTGGTTCCGTTGAGGCGGTCATCGAAGGTGCCGCCATTCTTTGCTTTGAATCCGCGGGTCGCCGCGTGCCCTCGAGAACGAGTCGGTCGGTAATCTTTGCACTTTTTTATGACAATTTAAAAGTTGTATAATTGGGAGGTACACGTCCATTGACCCAGAAAGGCAGTGGTTCTCAAATGTTTCCTACCCTAATATTCAAATTGTTGACCTAGGTCAGTTTTTTTTCAAATTGCCCGTAGAGGAAAAGTCATAGAGGTTTTTTGTTTGTCTAGTCGGTTCCCATTACGAGTTTTTTTAATGACATGAAACTGATTACACCCTGTATCTGCATAAGAACTTGTAGAACAACACAAACAGTACTCTATAATAGCTAGTACAAAATCGGAATTTCTTTGTTTGAAATGGAGCACAAGATCTATAATCCTGGAAATGTTAATGGTATTTTAATTAATTTGAAGAACTGAAACTTTGTTCGACTGATATAAAATATCTTGCCTGGAAATCTTTGTAGTTGAAGTGGCTCTGCATTCTAACTGACGCGCGCTAGAGACAAGAATAAAAGAAGTTTATAGCTCATTGAATATGTTTTCGAGAATCGAGATTTAAATCCGATACCGATTAAATGGTGCAACGACTTCCGGTGTTTACTTGCGAAGAGTAGTTTTGTCATTTGTCAGCAGATAAATCCCCCATCCATTTTTAAATCAAACGATCCAGAATTACTGGTCTCTTCAGACCGACTTACGAGCTTATAGTATCTTGTACATTTTAGACCACTTTAGTTTACAGCCTGAAAAGAAAATACAACTATACTTTAATAAAGTGTAGTGCCAGAGTGACTTCACGAAAAAACAGAAAGTGAAAATTAAAGTAACAGAGAACTCTTTGTTTTATCATTTTGTTTTATAGATTACTAGTACATAAGCCTTTCTCCAGATGCTACCAGGTTTGTGAGTTTATCTAGGTCTATGGTTCCGATACTCTAGAGCTTACTTCGCTCCAGTAAAGCGTTTTTCTTGTTTAGCTTATTTAGCTTGGCGATAAGCTAGAAATAAACTAATGAAATTGTCTCCTGAGTCCCGAACTGCTGAAGATATCGAAGTAATTATTTCATAGCTGCTTTCAATGTCTCTATATACGCTACACAGTAATAACACCCTAAATAAATATTAATGCATGCTAAATACAAAAATAAACGCGTGAATGATGTGATAATAAGCCCTAGTAGCAGCTTGCGCAACCTCTGTGTCGCATTCCAGACACCCTAAATTTTGTTTCAAACATCGAGGAATTTTATTTGTAGCAATATAATTTTTGACTAGGTCTCAACCAAATTGCAACTGCATAGATTTTAAATATGAGGTCTCTATTAATAAAAACAAACTAATAAATAATATCAAAATATATTACAGAAAAATTGTTGTTAGGGAGAGCAAAGTGATATCTTAAGGAGTGGATAACAATTATGCTTTCTTAAGCCGCGTTCTCACTGTGCAACATATTTATAAAACATTTGTTCCAAAAGGAGTACCAAACTATGTTTGAAAACATTTAGTCATCATGGCGTCTCCAAGCGAGGATGGTCTTATTGCAGCTGCAATTTGTGTGGTGTTTAGTTCCAACAATAAAAAAATGGCTAAAAAGGGACGATTTTGTGTTCGTCCGTCATTACAGGCCAGGAAGAAGTATAGCGGCAGTAACCTCTTGAGCGATCTTCAACGTGACGACCGAGATCTGTTAGCTGGAGAACTTAAAACTGACGGTAGTTATAAAAACTTTCTTAGAATAACAAGTCAGGATTTTGAGTATGTGTATGCACTATTCATTTATATATTAGTATTTCTCTAATAAAATAAATTATGAAATGAGTGAAGGATGCATACCTGGCTGTCATCCGCTCTATCCTTCACACACTCGTTGTCCACAGCATTGTGGACATCAGTGTGGATTCCTCCGACAATGATAGGCCGGGATCGATTTTTATTTAAAAAAAAAGTAGATGTTTGAAATACTTTCCTTTCTCACCTGCCCCTTTTCTGTTTCTTCCACCTTTTTACATTCTCTATTAAATTGTCCTATTAACTTCCTTATTATTTTTTTTTTCGGTCTCGTCTACTTCGATTCCAAACTCTTCGTCGAACTCAGGTCACAGATCTTGCTTTTTATTTTTGTAATCTTCTTTCATTGAGTCCCACAACAATTTACGGTCATTGTACATTTCGATAAGTTTATAGACGTCAGCCTGTGTCCACTCCATAGTTAATTGCACTGAACATATACAGTCACTGAATGCAGACGACGAAAATGACGGATGGCAGCACCCTCGTCAGTGTTTTATAACATGTTATAGTTTCTAAACAGAATTACAACATGTTTTTAAAACAAGTAACCGATTTTCTTTGATGTTCTTCGACACAGGACGGGAACAGTGCAACTTGTTACAAAACACGACAATTGTTTTAAAATGTGTCTGTTTTGAAACAGTTTGCCTTTGAATTTGTAAGAAGTTATAAAACTCTGTTTTAAAACAAATGTTTTATAAACATGTTGCATAGTGAGAACGCGGCTTAGGTTTTCAAAAAAACAGAGATATATTCATAATAAATGCACAGTAAAACGGCAATATACAAATATACACAAACAACATCTGTAGCTGTCTAGCGCTAGATATTAAACAAATCAATATTTCACACATTAAATACGCAAATAGACGATACTGCTTAAACGGAATTAGTAAACAAATTGCTTTACTTGCAATTTATGAAAACAAAAAAAATGGTACTAAAAATGTGGTTAGGTAAATTAAATGCACATAAATATACTTAAATAAAATTTGTAAACACGATATACCTTTTTGCATATCAAAATTGTACATACATAAACAAATGAAGTATACTATACTAAACAGATCCTTGACAAAATAACACGAAAAAGGATACATAATAAAAAGGTATAGTACTACAAACTAAAAGACACTCAGGAATTTTCTACCTATCGGGCTATGAAAGTTAAACTGGAATTCGACATAATGTTAATCATTGAACCGAAAATTGAAAAATGGAATAAAACACGCACTAATACAGAAATGTACGCTGTAGGCAAGTAGACAACAGTTCGATATCCTCGTATAAAAACAGGAGCATGACTTTTTGTGCACAGCCATTTTGCTGGACCGGAAACAACGTAAAATAAAGTTTCATTACTTACAGTTTTAATCGGGAACTTCGATGCACTCACTTATATTCTAATAATTAAGACAGATTAATACATACGCAGCGATCAGGGAATATTCGTGAAGGGGAGCAATTAGGCTGGTAAATTAACAGAGTATTACTCCCAACTCTTAATGGAACCGCATCCCAAATTAGAATGATTCTACCACCGTCGCGGTTAGTACTTTTGTGTTTGTAGAATCTTATCAAATAAATAATTATAAAATTGAATACGACACTATTCATGTGTATATTTTCTTCATAATTACTTCCACGTCCAGTGGAAGTATAGTAACGACAAAAAAATTTTTAAAAATTTTTATTGTCCAAATAGGCTTAAAATGTCATGAAACGTCGAGATTTTAAGTTTGAGCGAAAAAAAATTTTCTGTCTGTCTGTCGGTCTGTCTGTAACTTTTTTTTGTGCGCACATTTACTCTGGAACCGTTTAAGATATTGACTTGAAATTTGGTACACATATGTACTTTAACGACATCTAGAACTAGATTATATTTTCATCTTGTTCCGTCGAAGGGTTGGGGGGTAAATTGGGGTAAATTTTGGGTAAATGGGTAAATCAAGCAGGTAAGAGTCCATGAAATTGGTATTTAGTATATACAAGAGAAGCTAAGGTCTCAAAAAAATTTTTGGCATTAGCCACCCCCATTACCACCCCCATCTCCTTATTAAAGGGGATGAAAAAAAAAATGTGATTTAGTTTATGTCGAGGTTTATGTACAGGAACCAGAAACTCAAAATATTTTTTGCTTCATCCACCCCCCACTACCACCCACCGATCACCACCCCCACCCCACTACCGATGTGGGGTATCGTTTTATGGGTTTTTGGGGTAGAGGATTTCAAATATTATATTATTAAAGTTCCATAAACAATTATTTTCACATACAAAGTTTTTTCGTTGTGAGTGACTTGGATAGAGAATCTGGATGTGGAAGTAGTGATTCCTTGGGCAGCGGTTTTTTTCATAACTTTTATATCACATCACTGTGAAGTCCTGATATCTAAAATGTCATCAATTACTTATTTCTTCAGAAGTATCAGATCGTTTCTAAATAAAGAACAATTAATTAATTTATATTATGCCCAAGTTGATACACGCTTGAAGTATGGTGTCTGTTTCTGGGGACAATCCACCCTAGCAGCAAATGTTTTTATTGCGCAAAAACGTATTTTGCGATGTATCGCCGGCGTACCGGCCACTCACACTTGTAAAGATATTTTTAAAGAATTTGGAATTTTTAGCCTGCCATGTTTGCATATTTTCGGAATTTGTATGTATGTTTTTAAAAATAGGAATAATTGAAATAAAGTTTAGCGAGACAATGTATGCATTTAGAGGGAAATTAAAAATGTTTTTATTAGATAAGTGTTACTATTCAGTAGCAGAATTCTTTCGATCTTAATGTATATTATTTATCATATGTATACATAAGATTTATGTGACTATTCCTATACGATATTCTGTATTGTCAAAAAGGAAGATAAATCATTATTATTATTATTATTATTATTTACTGACCGATTTTTTTCAAAAATAATAGAATTTTATCTCGAGATAATACTTATTTACTGTCCTTTCAATTGACTGTTAAAAGTTATTCTGAATTCGACACACACACAATGTTATGAAATTTTTTCTCCACAACCGATATTTGTGGTTTTAGAAATATGTGGATCAGATGGAATATACCTACTCTTCGTAGTCGTATTTACGAAAGGTAAAATAGAAAACGTATCTATACTCGCCGCCGTACACAGTACGCACAACACATTTATACACTAAAAATTCTCGAACTGAACAAACAATGCCGCTAAATGCATAAAGCAATGATGTAAAAAAAATACAAGGGCAATACGGTAGTTACTTTGCTCGTCGGTACCAGTTTTACAAACAAAAACCAACGTTCAATGCGTAAATATTGTGACAAATTACAATTTATTTATATTAGTTACTATTTTGTCGCACGTTTTTTCAGAATATAATATTAGATTTCAAGTCCGTCTCTGTCATGACTCTCAGAAATCCTACGTTGGCTTATTACTAAACCACATTTTTCAATAGGGCATCTGCACGTGACGTCACAGCTAACCTCAAAAATATATTTTTCTTAAGATTTGAGAGTATACGAGATATTATTAAAATTTCTGCCTGGTTCCCGTACTTTCAACTAAAATCTAGTTAAGTGTAATGTTTATGAAGTTCTAAATACTTTGCTCTAATAAAATAGAGAGTAATGGTAGTTATAATTTAGCTGAATAGTCACCGAAACACCAGACACCACTACGCATTTTAAAAAAATAAGAATTATATTATATTTCAAAACCAAATAAATCTAATGTAATCCATTATTCTGAACAAAGAATGAAGAGTACATTTTTCCCATTTGAATAATCCGTTTTGATGGTACATTTTTTTTCGTTGAAGACATTTTTTTTAACGGTCTATACCTCAAGCACACTTGGCCCCACTTCGACGTAATCTTTCACAAATAAGGTTTTAAAGGTGCTGCTTACGAATATCTGATTTTTTCTAAAAAAAATCACTAATATAAATTGAAACTACGACGCGCTGTATATATTTTTGAATCAGCAGCAAGAAATATATAAAAAACCGCTTCACAAATGAATATTTTTTGCAGAAAATGTATAGCGTAAAGCAGTTACTTTATATACGTCAGAAAAAGAAATTTGGTCAAACAAGGAAATCTTTAGATGTATCCTCTGTATCTTTCTTACTAAAATTTTATATATTTCCAAAGAAAATTGTGTTCAAGACGCTATCTGCAAAATAAGTGTGAAAAATTCTGTTCTTGGGCATTTCCTTGAAAAGTATCCTTTGCACAAAAAAAAAATTACAAATAGCAATTGGGATGTTCACAAAAGAATTAAATCTTGTTTAAATACAATAAGGACATCCAAATTAGTATAAAATTTAAGGAAATTCTAAAAAAGAGTTCTGTTGAAAAAATCCATACGAATATACCGTAATTATTTAAATCTGCTGAACGCTGTCTGACGTCACTTGCTCTATCGAGAGTACGGCGCCAGTGCTTGCGCTATGCAAACGGTAGGACGCTGGCATTTTTATAAGAGAGATGTGTCATTTTACACTTAACTATAGCGAAACCACGGCCGTCTCTAATAACTGAGACGGCCGTGGCGAAACCTACGGCCAAAAGCAAGCAGAGCAGTGTGGCTTGCTGCGCATCAGGTAGGTTAAGTGATGTTGTGACGCCAATTACCTACCTAGCCTCGTGTAGGGTACGTTTTCTAGCCTCGCTAAATTCTCCATTTTTATTCTGCCTTTATTTAACTAGATTTTAATTTTTAAAAGTTTCTGTGTTGGTTATATCTTTATAGACAATTAAAGCTTTCGAATTTCGTTATAATTGAAAATTGGTGAACGTGCCTATTGTTAAACATCCAGTTATCTGCAATTTTTACCATTGCCGTTTTTTTGGTAACTATCGAGACACAGTTTGGAAAATAAACCAGAAAGCTAAAGAGAACTTGCCTATAAATTTTTTTGCTTGTATGTAATTTGAAAAACTTTATAATGGACCATACACACGAAATTTAAGGAAATTGTCTGAATCACTATTTTAGATAATTCTGTTTTGTTTTCCTTTCACCTCTTTAAAAATATCTACCTCAATTAGAAGCGTTTAAGAGCATACGTTTATGAAACATTTTCAGTTTAAAATTACTTCATCTTTACATGTTAAAGTTCTGATACCAAAACCATAAACACTCTCTATATTTATTCATACGAAACTATTTAAAACTAAACCTAATATTTTTTGCCACAGTTTATATATTACTTCGTCGCTCTTCCTTCATGCATAAAACAAAACGATCGGTTTCGCAACCCCCGCAAACTTATATTAGACTCCAGAGCAACTTTCTTGCTTAATGATTCGGTTATAATCCGCCCCAGTATAGCGTGTAAATAAGGGGTGTTTTTGCCTTGTCAGATTACAAGTACATTAGTTGATAGAAGCCCTGGTGGACAGCAGCGTACACGCCGGAAGACATCTCCGGGCTTTCAGCCAGCTTCCGGTCGAGCGTTCCTCACTGTGAGTCTGTGAGAAGCGCCATCTGTATTTAAAGATATCCCCCTTCCTGGAAATCCGGTGAAGTCCGGTTGCTCGATTGAGGGAAAGCGGTGTTGTCGTTAGACGGCAGTTAGCTGCGGTAAGATAACCGTATTACTGGCCCGATAAACGCCCTATTGATTATTTTATCTTTTAATTAGGCGCCATATAGATAGTGACCGTCGAAGTCATTGTGTGGCTTGATGGGGAATGAATGGGTCATAGTGGTTTATAGTTGAATGGGCACGTTATTAAATACAGACATAAGCTGACCTGCTCAGCGCAATCGAATAATGCATTGGATAAATTAATGGGCAATAAAATTTTATTCTTTTATCTTTATGCGTTATCCGAATTTGCTGTATAATAGGTAATAATTTATTTATTGGAGGTTTAAAATCGAATGAAATATGAAATATTTGGTATCTGGGGTGTCTCTACATTTTCAGATGTATTTCAATGTAAGTAAAGTGCACCTAGATTGGCAGAAACCAGTTCGCATTGGAAAGGAATTAAAAATGGACAAATAGATCATTCTCTTCAGTTTTTGTGTTATAAATAACTCGAAAATAATGTAATAATGCATGGAAAGCGTGGAATACTTTTTCTCTCCATTTTATAACGAAACATGGGTACCAGCTGAACGTAGATCTAATACAACCTGAGATACTGCGATTCAAAGTTAGAGTAAAAAAGTGTAAAAAATGTCAAAAAACCCTACTCTTTATATACTGGCTCTGCAAAAGAGAAATTACGACAAAGAAAATCAGTGTCCGTTAACCGATATCATATAATGAAAAAAATGATCCCCTAGAGAAGTCAATAAAGTGAGATGAAGTATGGTATAAAATCCATTTTTTCTATAATTATCTTCATAGACGAAGCAAATTTTTCTAAGAATGCTATTCAAAATTTCCATAATAATCATGTCTGGGCGGACGATAATCCCCATGCCATAACCGAAACCCATTTCCAAGAGCAATTTTCGGTTAATGTATGGGTCGGAATTATTGGTAATTACCGTATAGGCCTTTTTTCTGCCAAGGCGCCTTAATGGACAATCTTACCTACATTATCTACAAGAATAGCTACCTGTGTTGCTTGAAGATGTACCAATTGCGTTGAGGAATACTAATACTATAATACTATACCACTAATACTACTTTATTAATCCTTTAGATCATTATACATGATATAGGATAAGTCAATTTTACAAAAATATGTACTTAATACGTCGATAACGTAAGTACCAATAATACATTGAGGAAAAAAAAATGAATAAATAGATAAAAGTATAAATATACCTACACGCATTGTAAATAGTCTAGTACCATTTACATGTGGTTTATCTTAATCATTGGATAGGTCGCGGAGGACCTCGGCAATGGCCAGCAAGATCCCCCGATCTCAATATTTTGGATTTCTTTTTGTAAATCTGTCATCTAAAAACCTTGATGTATAAAACTTCCATTAACACTTTAGAAAAGGACAAGGGTAGATAAGCTATATAATTTTCGCCCACCAATTTCATAAAAAACAAAAGTTCTCCTTAAAGTCATTAAGCGTTATTTATTTATAGTTGAACATATGATCTTTATGTTTCTATATGTTTTACATTTGAAAAACAACACTAGGTGATCATTTCAAAGTGGGCATGTTTGCAGTTTTTTAGTAATTTTTTACCCTTTTCCGAACTTTTAATGTATATTTCAGTTAGATACGTTCGATGAAACAAGATAAACTATACCTTCTTTCATTGTTGAGCATTTAAGCTTTTAAATAATGGTTAATTTATATTGTTTCATCGAGCGCTTCAATGTATAAAAAACAAAATCGTTTCCGCGGGAGTCGTAGTAGTGTCGACGTTGCGTGCGAATTTAAACGTGTCAGCGCTGTGGTATGTATTGAATAAAAATATGTTTATCCACGACCATCGTATAATCATTGCATATTACATTTAACAATTGTCAAATAATGATAGTCATTATTCCAACCAAACGTATAATGACCATAATCTGATTCTAACACATATTTAACCAACCAGGAACTAGTTGTTTTCATTCTAACGCACCTTTGACCAATCAGGAACTAGCAATTTTCATAAGGAAACGGCGAATCCATTTTTCCATGTTTTCGTGCATATTTTCGTGTTTGACGTTTAACACGACAACGTTTTACTGTAAATGAACTTTATTTTTTCAGTTTTAAACGATTAAAACAGTTAAAATATGCGATAGTCGTGGATAAATTATAGTATTCAGTTCGCGTATAATGGCTATTACACACTCGGATGATTTACGACACGCCTTCGTCTCGTGCCGCAAACATCACCCCCTCGAGTAATAGCCATCATTATATGCTCACTGAATAATCTACTATTCCAACGAACAGTTTTTTATTACTCATCAAGACATATACTACTCGGAAAATATAATGACATACAACATGGCCGATGGGCGGAAAAAGCCCCTTATCTACCCGTGTCCTTTGAGAGCAAATGGTTAGTTGCCTCATGTGAAACAATACGGAATGAGCCGGGAATATTGGAACAAGAACGCAATTTGATGCGAAGATGGGCGGAAGCATGCCTATTAAGACAAGGTGGCCATATCCAATAATTTTTATATCCTATTAACACATGTGAAAATTGAAAATAAATTACTTTTGGAGATATTAAAAAAATGATAAAAAAAAATTGAACTATAGCAAAAAATTTAAGCCGTAGCAGACATATGTTCATATGAATTTTTCATCACAAAATGACTTAAAGAATCACACTGAAATATTAGCACGTCATTAAGGAACACTCTGTATTATTACAAAAATGTCTATTTTATCCTTAATTATGAAACATGAGTTTTATCGTTTCAAAAAATTGTGTTTATGAGAAGGAAGCTTAGTAGCTTTAGCCCTGTTTTGCCAGGGTTGACAGAGCCAGTGTCTGAACCTGAACTATGTTGAAAGCCTTTTACAACCTGAGATGTTAAATCAAATTCTAGATTTTCAGAGGGTCGTAGCTCTCTTGAAAAAGTTTCCGAACTCATGTTTATAAAAACATTTTACTTCCTCGTCCAGTGGAAAAGCATAGTAACGCAAAAAAAAATTCTCAAATTTTTTATTGTTCAAATAGGCTTAAAATGTCATGAAACATCGAGATTTTAAGTTTGAGAAAAAAAAAATTGTCTGTAACTTTTTTGTGCGCACGATTACTCTAGAACCGTTTAAGATATTGACATGAAATTTAATACACGTTTGCATTTTAACGAGATCTTGAACTAGATTATATTTTGATCTTATTCCGTTGGGGTGCATTGGGGTAAATTAGTGTAAATGAGGGTAAATAGGCAAATCAAGCAAGTCCATAAAATTGGTATTTAGTATATATAAGAGAAGCTAAGGTCTCAAAAACTTTTTTGGCATTAGCCACCCCCATTACCCATTCCTCTTTATTAAAGGAGATGAAAAAAAAAAATGTAATTTATTCATATTTCTTTTATGTGGAACCACTCCTGAGAATTAATGACTGAATATTCTGTATATTGGGGGTAGATAATTTCATATATTATATTATTAAAGTTCTAAGAACAATTATTTAGCAGTGGAGGAGAGCAAATATAGTATCAACATTTTTTTTTGTTGTAAGAGATTTGGATAGGAAAGGAGAAAGCTCCCTAAGGCCTGTTTTCTCTCCCCTACAACTTTTGAGAAAAAAGTTTTTTGAACTTCTTGAGCAAAAATAGGTTATTTCCAGGTGAAACGGAAAATTTCCAAACCACCCCATCCCTACCACCGCTTCTTTAATTAGAGCATGTAAATAAACTTTTAGTTATTAAAACTGAACGGAATGATATCTGAATAAATTGATGTACTAAAATATACAGGATGCATGGAAAAAGGCCAAGAAAGGAAAAAATGTTACTCCACCCCTGCAAACCTCCGTATCCCTCCGCAATAACGAAAAAATGAAGTTAATGGAATTAACAAATAACTAAAATCGTGTCCAGAATTCTAGGTTGATATTTTATTACATAGAGTGATGTAATTCCCCCCGCCCCCTCCCTTCGAAGGGAGTAAGTAACATGTTTTCTTTTCTTGATATTTTTCCAATGCGCCCTGTGTATTTTACTATGTTGACTTCGGATTTATTCTGCATATAAAAAATGTCGGCGAGTTTGATGGCGCGGTAAAGATCAAAGACGCCGACATTTTTTACATGCAGAATAAATCGGAAATCAACTATACCTCCATTTATTCAAACATCACTCCATTCATTTTTAATAACTAATAGTTTATTTACCTGCTCTAATTAAACAAGTGATGGTGGGAGGGGGGAAATTTCCGCTTCACCTGGAAATAACTTATTTTTGGTCAAAGAGCCCAAAAAACTTACTTTCAAGAATTTTTAAAAACAATTATGTGGAAGTAGGGATTCCTTAGGCAGTGGTTTTTTTAACATTCTTTCTATACATTGAAGAGATATATAATAATATTAGAAAAATGTATATAGTAACAAACTATATGTTATGATTTCTTTTCAGTTTAATAACAATTTGTTCATATTATTTAGTCATAATCAAAGCCTTGTCGACAATGTTGACATCAGTAATAACTGGTCCCGTGCCAAATCTTGGTGAAAGTCGGTCTTATCACGAATTTGAAGCATCAATGATAGTTAATGTTATTATAACTAGGTTTGCTCTATAGCTACACCGCTAGCTAATATATGAAGCCCATGATACTAATATTTAAATCCTAAATATATAATTGATATTATGCCTTAATTTAAGCATCCAGCAACTTATTACAGTGTTTAATGATTTTATATTGTTAATTTATCCTTTCTATAAATTTGTTAGGCTTGGGTTGATAAGTCAATCAACTTTTACTTCCGAGCGACACCAGAAGTGAAGAAACTATTATAATCATTCAGAAATTAGACTCTGACGAGTTTTGATATCGTTTAAATTTATATCTGGAATTTTCTTAAAATAATATCTTCAGCTACTTTTTTCATTTCTCGTCTAACTCTAAAATTAAGGAAAGTTTACTGATGCCAAAAAATCGATCCTCTTACTTTTCTCGACGTCAACTTTAACGATTTGGTTCAAATTTTGTACGTTAATAATTTATTACGAACTTAATAATATACCAATATTGGTTCTTCTAGAAAAATTCACATAAGGTCAATTTATTGATGTACAAGCTTTTTTAAGTCGCGCGTGAAAGTAAGTTCAGCGTAGCCGTATTTCTGTTACTTAAAAGTTTACCTTTTCAAATAAGACAGTTAAAATGGCCATTTGAATCCCGATTTTGTACTGGCCAACACTTCAAAACATATGCGATTTATAGTAGTTGTTATAACATACAATTTGAAATCCACATTTTTCCTTTTCGTAGTCTAATATGAAAACTGTAATTTTAAATCAACTTTACTGATATGATGATTAATTTAACTAATGCCACATGGTAACATGGTAATAAAAAAAAAATCTCAATTCTTTCCCTCATGGCCATTAAGTTCAAAATCAGTTTTATTTGATATACTTTGAATGTTCTATTTGAATTTAGACGTAAAATTGATTTTACAATTTCTATGGAATATATTCGTCCTTCATTTAATGAAATTATTTTAAAATGTATTTCACTATGAAGGGGAATTTTGGAGATTTTTTGGGCGGGAAAATATCTAATTATCCATTAATTGACCTACGAACTTGTAGATAATCGGGACAGACATTAGGGCAACCGAAGCACTGTGGACACAGATTTCCAAATTTCTAATGCAAATTATAGCTATTTTTCATTCCTCAGTATAATATTATATTTTTTCTGAAATTGATCGGCAATGTGTACATTTTCGGCGCGATATCAGATCGAAAAATGCACAATTCCAGTGTTTTAGTCCGTTGCTAAGAAACTATCAGCAAAAAGGACCGGAAAAGATCCGTTGCTAAGCAACGATCAACAAAACCGTACGGGAATGTTACTTTCCCGGCCTAGGCCGGGAAAGTAACATTTCCGTACGGTTTTTTATGTACATTTTAGACAGTAAATATATACACGCAGACAAACCAACTCACATTAAAATTGCATTTATTAGTAAACAGTTAGATTGCAATGAAGAAATGTTATGCATTAATACAAATCCCTTAATTTATAATAATAATGATTGTGATTTCAGAAAAAATAGTATGTGTACTTCGGTGTGAAAGCACAGTCGTTGTGGAATGCATTGCTTTTACACCCAAATACACAATATACTATTTATTGTACATATTTCTTCCTAAGCGTTTGATTAAGTAGTTGCACGTTTATATCAGCTATATGTTTATACATTATTAGTACTTACTATTAAATTTGCAGTACCTAAGTTAAAATCTATACACAATTACAACTTACATAAATATACTTTTGTCATTTAAATTTGTTTTTTTGTTCTTCTGTTTCTCACTCAATTTAGATCTATCTGTAGGCGATCTGGTTCAAAAAGAAAAGAGGTATGTAACTATAGATGGCGCACTATTTTTTTTTACCTCATTCTCTTCATGAACCAATTAACTTAATATATCATATCTACAATAAGGTAGGTTTCTAATTTTCTTACTCATGTCTGAAAGCTTCCGCAAGAACCAGCTAGTCTTTCGTTATCAAGGACTTTGTCTTAAAACGAAATTCTTTTTTAAAGTGAAGTTCGGAGGATTTCTTATTTATTTATTTTTTACAAAATAATACGTGAAACAGCAGAGTATCCTATATGAGCCTCTTCTCGGAGGGCCCCCGCGGGCCAGTCCGGCCCTGATTACGTATCCAAACAATGTTCTGTGACCGTAAAGAAGCCGATGCAGTTTAACATTTTTTGCCAGAAAATATTTTCCTCTACAGGAATATTATTTCCAGTTTAGTTTACTGGAAGAATTGTATACTCTTGCACATAACATACACTTACGTGAGGCACATGAGAATCCGAAAAACCTCACGTTTAGGGATGAAACTATATGCCGGGCTTGATTGAGTGCAATGACGAGGACGTGGGAGCAATAGAAAACGAGTGAAGGATTTCGATGAACATCATCTTAGCCTTTATTGATTGTTTCCACGTTGCAACACTTTCGTACAATGTTGTCCAAATAATACTCTCACCTTATAAAACTGCGAGCTAACATTTCTTCTTGACCTTACATCTCGTAGACACTTTCCCGTTTCCTTTTCTCATTCCATCAATGCGCGTATTCCTAAATCCCAGTTACAGAACATATCTACAAGACAAACTATGTAAAATCAGTAAAATTTGCTTCATATCGTTAATTATATTTTAAATTATACAAGCTGCTTTTGAAAAGTTTACTCTGATATCAGTGTATACTAAGACAAAAATAAGAGAAAAACTTAACCTGAACAATTAACATATTGTAGTTCAAACTAAAACGATAACACAGCCACACAAAAAAAATAAAGTGTCTTGACCCCAGAGACTGACTAGGTAGACTTTATGTTTTTCGGGTCGCTGAATCCGAATCCGGGGTCCATTTGATCCCATGTCATCAGGTTTAAGGTCATTTGAAGGTCAAATTGAGATGTGACCGTGAAAAATTCCGTAAAAAATGTATGTTTATGTTTTTGAGGTTGCTCAATCCGAATCCGGAGTTTATTTGATCCCATGTCATCAGGTTTAAGGTCATTTGAAGGTCAAATTGAAATATGACCGTAAAAAATTACGTAAAAAATTTATGTTTATGTTTTTGAGGTTGCTGAATCTGAATCCGGGGTCCATTTGATCCCATGTCATCAGGTTTAAGGTCATTTGAAGGTCAAATTGAGATATAACCGTGAAAAATTGCGTAAAAAAATTATGTTTATGTTTTTGAGGTTGCTGAATCCGAATCCGGGGTTTATTTGATCCCATGTCATCAGATTTAAGGTCATTTGAAGGTCAAATTGAGATAGGACCGTGAAAAATTCTGCAAAAAATTTACGTTTATGTTTTTGAGGTTGCTGAATCCGAATCCGGGGTTTATTTGATACCATCATGTCAGAATCAAGGACAAATGAAGGTCAAATACATGAAATTCAATAATACAATCTTTTTTGACCCCGGATTCTGAAAAAGCAGAAAATTTTACGTCCAAATACATCCTGAAAGGTTCATGGAACCGATTTCTTAGGTCATTTGTTGGTTATCAAGCGGTCAAATGCTTATTTCCCATTCCTTAGCTGATATATCGATTGTAAATCGAAAACTTGCGTCTATGACTAGTGACCTTCAAGTTTTTGTGGTCGCTTATCACGATCCCGGTATCCATTTGATACCATGACGTATAAACCAAGGTCAATCGAAGCTCAAACGCCATAATTCGAATGATATAAATTTTTTAACTCCGTATTCTCAAAGAACAAAAAATCTTACGTCCAAATACGTCTTGATCTGAGTCGAACCAAACTATTTTGAGATGTTTTAAACTACATTTTTAAGTCCAAAGACCTAAATCCAAATCTGCTGAATTCAATAGCCCAATAACCTAATGGCTCTAAAAACCTGATCCCGTAGCTATAAAATGGGGATTACAGACGATGAAAGCTGATGAACCCGTTCACTCGAACGACCACATTGCTCAATAATCCCATAACCGAGTAACCCCATAATTTTATTATTTAGTCTCTCATAGCAAAAATTCTGTTCTTTATAAGTTGTTGAGCTTCACAACTCCAAACCATGCCACTGTAATTATGGAACTCATTTTCTCGTTCTGCAACTTATCATGAAATTTCTTTGCATGGAACAACCTTTACACCCAAATCAGCATAGCACTTGTGTCTGCATCCAGGGCACCTCCTCGCGGTGACGGCGGGCAACGGAGTAAGACCGTTATGATGTACAAAATCTGTTCACGCAACCTCCTCGTGGTGTACATCAGGTAACGCTAATGCTGACGGTTTCACAATTCAGTTGAAAGATTCAATAGAAATCTGTATTTGACCTGCTCTTTTAGGGTCCAAAAAATTATATCATTCGAATTATAGCGTTTGACCTCAGTTTATATATCATGGTATCAAATGGATACCGGGATCGTGATAAGCGACCACAAAAACTTAAAGGTCACTAGTCATAGACGCAAGTTTTCGATTTACAATTGATATATCAGCTAAGAAATGAAAAATAAGCATTTGACCGCTTGATAACCAACAAATGACCTAAGAAATTGGTTCCATAAACCGTTCAGGATGTATTTGGACGTAAAATTTTCTGCTTTTTCAGAATCCGGGGTCAAAAAAGACTGTATTATTGAATTTCATGTGTTGGACCTTCATTTGACCTTGATTCTGACATGATGGTATCAAATAAACCCGGTATTCGGATTCAGCAACCTCAAAAACATAAACATACATTTTTTACGGAATTTCTCACGGCCATATCTCAATTTGACCTTCAAATGACCTTAAACCTGATGACATGGGATCAAATAGACGCCGGATTCGGATTCAGCAACCTCAAAAACATAAACATAAATTTTTTACGGAATTTTTCACGGTCATATCTCAATTTCACCTTCAAATGACCTTAAACCTGATGATATGGGATCAAATGGACCCCGGATTCGGATTCTGCGACCCGAAAAACATAAAGTCTACCTAGTCAGTCTCTGGGGTCAAGACACTTTATTTTTTTTTTGTGGCTGTGTTTGGTTTAGTTCTAAAATTACTTTTTCCGAATGTTTAAAAACACTCGGATATAATTAAAGTTATATTGTCTTTGGATGGCGAAGTTGGAAATAAAATGGAGTAGGATACGATATATCTTTTTACTTGCTTCCACTTAAAGAGAGTACTGAAATAGTCGAAAATTCTAAAACCTCTACTTCTGAACAATCTATACCATCTTGCATAGACGGCACCTTTAATGCCTAGTGGTCACCCTCCACAAGATGGAGTATTGGTTGAAGCCTTTGCATTTTCGTACAAATTGATAAAGAAATTAAAGAACATAAAGCAAAACACTTAGGACAATTAGTTGTTTCCCAACCCGACGATCCCCACTTTGCCCCACATCTCTTCACGCGTAAAAAAACGTAAATACCCACACTCCAAACCCAAGGTGGTGTGGCTGTCACCGATCAGGAAAAAGCTGCATCCTTCTCAGACTAACTATGGTTTTTGCCCCAAACCCTATCCCTGCTCCATCGGAAACCTTGTAAATCCCTTTATACAAACCTTTAATCAAACTACTCTCCCGACTGACGCGGTGAAAATGTTTTTCACCCCTTCTGAGGTCAGAGCCTCCCTAATGTCATTGTACCCTAGGTGCACATGGGGGTAGCTCTTACCACCCTGAGTCTGGGTAGTCTCTATTTATGTATTGGTGATTGGAATGAATTTACTCCATATTTGTTCACCCTGCCTGAATTTTCTTTCCCATTTTGAAACCTACGAGGGGTGAGGGTAGTTTTAACCCTCCAGGATTGAGTCTCTACCCTTTGAGAGTAATGGCTGATTGTCGCACCAGAGTCAAATATTTTGCACTAAGAGATACAAAAATTTGTCCTTTGTACATGTTATTTACACTCACCTGCGTCTCTTGAGTTTTAGCGGTAGTTTTCACTCCCCCATAAGGGCGGATTTCGGTTTAATTTATAGAAATAGCTTACTGTGGCTTGAATTTATATTCTCTACTCTCGACTATAAAACATCTATCATTTTTTACACTTCATTAAGTTATTACATTATTTCTATGATTTTACACCATTTTAAGGGATTTTTTTGACTAAAAAACAAAATTGACATGATAGATTTTTTTTTGACCACGGATTCGGATTCAGCGTCGAAAAATACACCATATCCATATAATTTGGTCCGCTGCACAGAACTTTTTTTTGTGTGGCTGTGTAATTAGTAGTCTTTTTTATATTTTTGAAATTTATCATTTTTTTATATATTCCAGTTTTTTTATTTTGATGAAAGGTTTTTGGACAATTCTAAACAACACTTTTTGGGGTATAATTTTGAACATTTGATAAATTTCTGTATTTATATTGAATCTGCCATCTTGGATTTGATAATGAATAAATTTGGACTTCAGATTCGTGATCAGCAATTCCAAAAACCCCCGAGTAACAAAATTCAAGCCAAAATATTGAGTGAATTAATTTGTGCATGAACGAGGGCGAAAATAGTAGATTGTAATAAAAGTGTGGCAAGGGCTTCATTGCAAAACGATGTATATATACGAGTTTTGCAATACATGTTTGTCACATACTATTTTTTCTACGCTTGTGAAGTTATTTCCCTTTTTTAAAGTCTTTCCAAAATTTAAAATTTGCTGCCTGTCAGATTTTATTTAAAGTGACATTTTCCGCAGTCATTGTGAAGTTAGAAAATTTGACTTTGTAATTGCAATTCATGTGTAATTAATGTACATTTATAGAATTTAATTGTTATTACCAGTAAGTAATATAAATTTTTTTAAGGTAAACACACTATTTTATTCCGGTGTGTGAAGATGTAATCAAGGCGTGTGGCAAATTCCTTGTCGTACGGCGTGCGAAGTGATATTTTCTGCAGTCAATTTGACTTTCAGCACAATCGTAGAAAAAGGTATTTTTAGCACTTTTAGGAAAAGTTTTCTCGAAGTCCTGACGTGATGGTGCAAAACAGACTACGGCATCATGTTCAGCACGTCAAAAACCTTCGGGGTACAGTAATGGAATTCCATTGGTCAGACATTTTTTTTTTTGTAAATCTGTGAAATCAATGATTTTTTGATTTTCTCCCTATCCGAATTCTTTCAATTTCGAAATAGCCATTAATTAAAGTCCTAAAAATTTGATTTTACTGACTGTTTTTATTTTGTTAAATATTTTAAATGTCTTGACAAATTTGTGATAATAGGTTTTGCTATTTATACTTACCTTTTACTAACTTTTTAATTTTTGTATTAATAATATAATAATAATAATAATAATAATAATAATAATAATAATAATAATAATAATAATAATAATAATAATAATAATAATAATAATAATAATAATAATAATAATAATAATAATAATAATAATAATAATAATAATAATAATAATAATAATAATAATAATAATGATGAAGTTTATTTACGAAAAGGAAAGAATATATTACATAGTAATGTTTCATAAGGAAACGTAGATGTAAATAAACAATAACCCACTAAGGCGAACCTTGACGTGGGTGTACACCTCTCTGTTCATACATCCCATTACCCTAGTAGGGAATCTGATTACATAAACAGCAAGGTGTGAAACATATTATTAATATCTACAAGTACTAATACCGTTGAACGTTAAAACTAGAAAATATTGTATTGAGTACATATATTTAAAATGTGTATGTGTCTATATTTTAACATGTCAGATGTTATATTGTACACTGTGTACTATTTGACTGTAATTGCGGTCTAGTTGAAAATAAAGTATATTATTATTATTATTATAGTCATAGTTTTTTTCATTTTACTTAATTAACCCCTTCAGCCCTGTGTTGCCACAGACGGCAACAAATTCACATGGCGTTTATATACCAAGTTGCCATATGTGGCAACAAATACCGTGCGTGTAATTGTCCATTAGGCATGTACATTCACGTAGCGCGAGAGATATGACAACACAGCGCTGTAAACTCGTCCGTTAGCGGAGTATCCCAGCTCTCAGTTATTTCATTTCAGCCAGCTGGCACACGCGATGTTGTAATTCTTATTACCTATGCCTAGCGAGCCGCTACACACACGGTATTAAGCTTCTCATGTAATACTGGAATAGTTTTGTAGGTGTTGTTTTAAGCGTGGGTTATCAAAAAAAAAAAAAAATAGCAGGAATAAATTTTATTGGTTTCTTGAAGGTCAAACTCGCAACAACAGAGCGTGTGCCGCATGTAGATTTTTGTCAGTAAGTATATTGCTGCAGAGGAGTGTTGTAGTGTACTCATTTATTTGCAGATAATGGTTTGTAGAAGTTTCTAGTAAAATTTTTGTATTTCAAATAAAAGTAGACATTTATATCGACTATAAATCTACGCCACTGTCTTTTTTACCCTTACAGCTCGTCTACAAAATTGTTTTTTGGTAGAAGAAGTCAGCATTGTGGAACAATAAAAAGTAAAACACAAACAAAAATTTATTTTTTCAAAATAATAAAACCGCTGCCCAAGGAATCACTACTTCCACATTCAGATTCTCTATCCAAGTCTCTCACAACGGAAAAATTTTGTATGTGAAAATAATTGTTTATGGAACTTTAATAATATAATATTTGAAATCCTCTACCCCAGAAACCCATAAAACGATACCCCACATCGGTAGTGGGGTGGGGGTGGTAATAGGGGGGTGGTAGTGGGAGGTGGATGAAGTAAAAAATATTTTGAGGTTTCTGGTTCCTGTACATACACTAAATCACAATTTTTTTTCATCCCCTTTAATAAGGAGGTGGGGGTGGTAATGGGGGTGGCTAATGCCAAAAATTTTTTTGAGACCTTAGCTTCTCTTGTAGATACTATATACCAATTTCATGGACTCTCACCTGCTTGATTTACCCATTTACCCCAAATTTACCCCAATTTACCCCCCAACCCTTCGACGGAACAAGATGAAAATATAATCTAGTTCTAGATCTCGTTAAAGTACATATGTGTACCAAATTTCAAGTCAATATCTTGAACGGTTCCAGAATAAACGTGCGCACAAAAAAAAGTTACAGACAGACAGACAGACCGACAGACAGACAGACAGACCGACAGAAATTTTTTTTTCGCTCAAACTTAAAATCTCGACGTTTTATGACATTTTAAGCCTATTGGGACAATAAAAATTTTTAAAAAATTTTTTGTCGTTACTATACTTCCACTGGACGTGGCAGTAAAATTAAGTAAAAAATACACTTTTTGGGCCGTTGTAGCTACGCCTCTGGATTTATTTTATTTAATTTTTTTACAAAAATGAGTCCTTTATCATAGTGGGGCAATGAAAAGTACCTACAAAAACAAAAAACAAAAAAAATTTTTCACCTAATCTGGTATTATATTGCAGTCTATAAAGAGTGACTTGGAGCTGTAGGGATTAAAATTTGAAGATTAATCAGTTTTTATCAACATTCTGTATCTGGAAAAGTAAGCATTTAATGGAAAAGTTTATTTGAGGTTTTCGTCTTATTTTTGTCTATTGGTAGATTTTTTAGCAGCTTAGATAAAAAAACAACTGTAACAAACTCTTGTTACATTGTAATCGATACTAAATCGAAATGTAATTATGAAATGTAATAATCAAAATTATTATCATTGTCGCGAATGAGAGAAGATTTTATATATGCGAATGGTTATAGTTTGAAACAATCAGATCAGAGTGGCTGATGTTAGGTTAACATTGTAGCAGCTGCTCGGAATCGGATTGCGGACTTATAATTACTAGGGATCTTATTCATGTAGTACGGATGCAATTTAGTGTAATCGACATCGGCAAATACATATATATATGTTGAATAGACCGCATAATTTATAACCGTAAATGGAAGCTACTCATTAACAAAGGACAAAAATCGATTGTTTAATATTCGGTTTAATATATATTTAGTGTAATACATCTATTGAAAACATGGATGATTTTGTCTGCTGGCCGGTTAACTATTTTTTGATAAACTATCATTTGCTGGGAGATACAATATTATATTGGCACTCTTAAACATTAGGCTGATATTAGCAAGGATAACTTTGGATTTGGGGGGTTGTCTACCATATGTGGTGTGTTTACGTTTACGTTTATGTTTATATCAATTAAGTAGTTACGCTATAGAATTTCTGATATAAATTGCACGGCAAAATTACTGTTATTTAGAACACACCCACTTGAGAGTCTTTCATATAGTGAGGTAAAGTTTCAATTGCTAAAATATCTAGATTTGGTGAGAGAGCAGATAAATGTTTGGGAGGGTAAGATTTAACTTTCAAGACAGAATAATTCAATCACTAATTATAATCAGTATAGTGTGAGAAATGGGCAGCCATGCGGCATATTAATGCTTTAGAGATGCTGTCAAGCATACCATGCAGCAAGAGAAGGCAAACTAAAATAATGCTTGGAATACAGAACCTTTGCCAAAACGTTGTAAACAAGAAGATAAGTGTGAAATTCATCCAAAATATTTGTACAATTTTAAATTTTGTTGTTTATTTGTATTTTGAACTACTGTGTAATAAAGGGACCAGACAGTTAAAGAGAAAAATGCATGAAATTCTACCTCACTTCATAAATAACATAAAGTAGAACACATAAAGTAACATAAAGTAAAGTAGTTTTTTTATGATTGTTTTATTTATTTGTCTCCAAAGTTAGTTATTTTGGTAACCAGAGACAGTATTTGCAGAAACTAAAATAACATGGATGTTTATTTTTTCGACAATATCAAATGATATCGATTAACAAGTACTGTAATCCCAAGATTTTAATCCTGTTGTATCTGATTGGTCTAGGCTGGAAAATCAATTAGCAAGGAGAATTATTCAACCAACTTATTTTAATCAGATTATGAATATTACATTTGGGAATGAGAAATGGTAATATTATTATATTTAATCAATATCCTTATTTGATTTAATCAAATAACTAAATATAACCGGTCGAGAGTATTTAATAATCACCACGGCCAAAACACAGAAAGATATTAGTTTTACAACGACATGAACTAATGTTGAAAGAAAATAATGTGTTTAAGTATCTGTCTGATAACTTTTGTTGTAGTACATACACTTAAAACTTTAAATCTAAATTATTCACATACCGAGTGTCCAAAAAGTCTGGAAACTGTCAAATATCTCGAGAAATACACATTGGATCCAAAAAAGAAAAAACACGTCCTTAATAATTTTAAAAGCGCTATCTAATGATACCAAACGCGACCTCCCACCTCCACCACTTGGAGTCGAGCGGGGGGACAACTTTAAATTCAATGGTGTTAAATTTAATACCCAACCCCCTTCCCCTCCTCCACTATGAGGGGAGAAGTGGTGGGCAACCTTAAAATCTTAAACGGAACCCCATATTTTTTATTGCGGATGTAGTCTGGTGAACAAACAATTCAATTTCATTCAAAACTTAAAAAAAAAAGAAAAAGTTTTTCTTCGTTTTGAATGAAACTGAATTGTTTGTTCACCAGACTATACATCCGTTTAATATTTTAAGGTTGCCCACCACTTCTCCTCTCATGGTGGTGGGGGGTATTAAATCTAACACCATTATACCGTACATAAAAATCATAAAAATATATTGAGAAATGAGCGAAAATCGCAGATTTTTTAATCATATTTTATGATTTTTATATACGGCTAATAGCACTTTTTTATTATGTTATTATTGTATTAGAAAGTAAAATATCGCAAAACTAAATTGCTTCTAGCTTTTGCTCATAATTGGGCCGTTCTTCTATATAAAGTGTACGCCCTGCTTTGTGTGTATACACAAATTCATCAATTGAATAAAAACAATATTGTAAAATGTGTTTTTTTATTAAATTCTTGAAACTATTTCGATTAAAAGATTTTACTTCATTAGGAATGTGATTAGATAATTGCAGGTAGAGAGAGTTTTTCTGTGATTTTGTTAATCTAAGACGAGGCTGCCTAAGTTGATTGGCAGACCTAGAGCCATACGAATGAAAATCTGTGTTAGTACAAAAGAATTTATACGTTCTTGTGAATTTCAAGTAAAGTAACATAAATGTGAAGAGAAGGAACCGGCATTATACCAAGACTCTTCAATATTGGTAGAGAGTAATCCCTCCAACCAGCATTAACAATTAACCTGACTGCTTTCTTCTGCAGACGAAAGATTACAGCTGCCCGAGTTGATCCACCCCCATAGGAGGATAGCATAATTAATATGAGCAATAATGAAAAATAGCATGTTCTTAAGCTTTTAGAACAGAGTTGATTTGTTTAGCCTAGGTAGCATGAATATCGGACTTGATAATTTGTGAGAAAATTGCTTCATATGACTGGACCAGTTAAGAGTGTCATCTAAAACAACGCCAAGAATTTTAACACTCTTACTCTTAATTAGTGAATTATTTGAGAAAGCGATTGTTGGTTTTTTCTTCGTTTAATTTAAGATTTTTCCAAGAGAAGCAAGCACCAGCTTGTTTGATAAAACTAAAGCTGTCCTCACTTAGGACAGGAATATTAAAATTAAAATCAATAATGGATGTATCGTCAGCATAAGCGATGCATTTTTTTGTTGACATAAAGTGAAAAAAATCATTGACGTATAAGATAAAGAGTAGGGGCCCCAAATCAAAGCCTTGAGGGACTCCATGTTTAACCGGAAGAAGTTCAGAGTTTAAATTATCTTTTGAGACGCACTGAAGTCTGCTGTAGAGGTAGGAATAGAAAAAATTCAATGGCACACCTCAAATACCATAAAAACTCATCTTTTCCAGAAATATTTTGTTAGACAGTCAAAAGCCTTGGAGAGGTCGCACAAGCTAATAGCTACATGTTCGGCCTCTTCAAGATCTTCAACTATGTCGCACATATGCGTCGTAAACACCCTAAAAAGACACTATGGGGGAAAATAATATTTGGAATATAGTTGTCATTATTGTCAGTAAGAAAACCTAATACACTTTTAGTTAAAAATGTGCAACGTGATCATCCAATGGAAAGAAATAATTAACGAATAAAAGGTTTCAAATGAATAGGGAAGTTTTGTGTAAATACGTTTACAGATTTCTTTATCGTTATTTTACATGCGCTCCAAACTTGAAATAAAAATTTTGAATGAAACAGAACGTTTCGTGTTTATGAGAAATAATCTACAAAAACGCATACAGACACACCGACTTTTTTATTTGACATTTGAGTGCAAGATGTTTTGAAACAGATTTCAATACAAACATTTTTTTCTACGAACAATTATTAATCAAATAGGTATAATAATAATTTCTAGCGTGATATAAAATCTAGCAATAACTTTTTATTACAGCTCTGTAGCAATATACACATCGTGCATGGTTAGCCAAAGCTATTAATTTATCTAAGAGTAAAGGCAAGAAGTAAATGAAAAGCCCCAAGAAAATAACAAACATAATTTGATATCTTTCTGGATATTAAAAGTACGGAGAATAATATGTTTTGTTTAAATGTTTGTCATGTAACCTAAATGGCCTCCAGCCACAAATGCCACATAGTTAGGTCTTATATATACGATGTTAACGTATCTCATCATGAATAAGTAAACAGATATTGTGGGTTAGCGGTAAAGGACATGGCAGTGGCACCAGGTGCTCATAGTTCGCCATTACCGGCTGATGCATGACTAGCTTACATACTAGGACTAATTAAGTTTGCGAAATTATATTTGTTTTTGTCTAATCTAGTAAAAGACGAGACAGCTTTAGGATGAGTAACGCGGCGTTTTTAGGTTACTAATTATATTATTTTATAAATGTTAATGAATTAGACTGAAGAAAATGTCAATATCCTTTTTCTGATATTCGAATATCTACATACAGAGTGTTCTTAAGTAAATGTAAATATGTAAAGTAAACAAGTAATTTTTAAACAGATAAATATGTTATAACTAATTAGGTAATTGTTGAGATTTTCAAAATATATATTCTTTAATTAGAATAAGCTACCTCAGCAAAGTTTGTGTCGTAGGACTCATCCACATATTTAAATGTTGTGCCAAGTATTTAAATAAATATAGGACTAAGCAAAGTAATATACGTACAAAAAGTAATTGAATAAATAATACTAAGAGATATAATGATATATAAACAAGGTGGAAGAGAAAGCCGTGGGAATATTTGATGTTTACGTAGATTGAAGATACATATTATTATTATATTTATCATATATCAAATATAATTTTTGTATTATTCAAATTTTCGTTTACACACTCTTTTAATTATTTTTTAAAAGATGTGTTTTTAACAAATACTGAATTCGTTTTGAATATAAACTAAAAAGTTTAGGATCAAAAAAGAATTATAAGTCATTAAGTATGGCTCTTACATAATGGCATATTTGTTGTTTGATTGGCTGTCACTCGAGAGTTATACAAATGAAATGCTCAACGTTTCTTTAACATCCGTAGCAAACACTGGTAAGTATAGAGTTTTCTTATGCTAAGTACTTCAATTTCTTTATACAACAGTTTGGTGGGGTATAGCCAATTTTTTTGTATAATTTTTAATAACGTGTTTTGAAAAATAAATATCGTGTATTTCTGCTGACATCATTGTTATAAAATATTATTTTGGGTATTCAGCAGTTAACTTTCAAAGAAATCATTCGTTCCTTTCATATATAATTGATCTATATCTGGCCAAGCTAGAATATCAACAAGGAGTCCCCTTACGAACTGACTTGTCAATTTCGTTATACATTTACTATACTTAACATTCAATATGAAAAACAAGAAAATAACCATTCTTTCTATATACTGAATGGTTATTTTCTTGTTTTTCATATAGAATGTTAGGTATAGTAAATGTATAAAGAAATTGACAAGTCAGTTCATAAGGGGACTCCTTGTTGATATTCTAGCTTGGCCAGATTTAGATCAATGATATATGAAAGTAACGGATGATTTTTTTGAAAGTTATCTGCTGAATACCCAGAATAATATTTTACAATAACTTGTTGTGAATACCCTCTAGGTTATGAAGCAAGATTTTATAAAGCCCACCCTAAACAATTAAGCAAGTAATCCAAAATATGGATTACTCCCGTTATTTTATAAAGAAAGATCTCTTCTCATCAGTAGTCATTATCTTAACGGCTTTGTTTTTGAGATACAGAGTGTTGAAATCATATAATTTTTTTCGTTTTAAAAAATGTTCAGAGACGGGTAGAATAATTTCTTTTAAATTTGCAGCATTTATAGACGCCACAAAGGGGAATACTTAGGCTTGAAATATATTCTGACAGTATTCAGGTGTACGCCTGGTAATGGCAATAACATTTCTACAAAAAACATTCGTATGCTGCTGAGTTTTTTGTTTCTTGATACAATGTTGCTTCACTCGCTTCCTTAAAGGAAGTATTGTAATCCCGAAACAAATCATTCTCCGAGATTCCTTCAGATTTTCATGTTGCAGATTACAAAATTTTTTTTTTCAATTTTGTCGGTTGGTCTGTCTGTTGGTTGTCTCTTGTTGCTATAACTAAAATACAGTTTGATGAAAAAAACAATATTTGGCATGTAGTTGCAGAGGACTCTAATATTTGGCATGTATTTAACACAATTGCCAAAGGCCAAACCTGCTATACTTTGAGGGAAAAATGTACAGGGAGGTCACCCTAAAAGGATCATTGAGCAAAAAACGAGGAAGGAAAACAATGTTTGTGATGTAGGTAGTTGATTCTATTGCCAAATAGGAAAACCTGATATACTTTAGTAGGTGTTTTTGGAGAGTTCTGGCGCCACATTCCCACATTCCACATTCCGCAATGCGCATGACCGCCGCGCGTGATGTGTGACGTATGAGCTGGTGTATTTTTAGGGAATGTAATTGTTTTACTGCCATTATTGCAATATGGCGAGCAGTCTAACCTAACCA
The DNA here is from genome assembly GCA_936432065.2 of Rutpela maculata. Lineage (NCBI taxonomy): Eukaryota > Metazoa > Arthropoda > Insecta > Coleoptera > Cerambycidae > Rutpela > Rutpela maculata. The sequence continues at coordinate 250,225,451 of OW386286.2, forward strand.
AAAAAACATGGCGGCATATAAAAAAAAAATATGGCGGTATATAGAAAAAAACATGGTGGCATTTAGAAAAAAAAAAAACATGGTGGTATATGGAAAAAAACATGATGGTATAAGCTAGATCTAACCTAACCTAACGTATTTAAAAAATTGATTCTCCTCTACCATATGTTACGTCTAACAGCAACACGATACTCCAGACCTGACCTAATGTATTAAAAAAAATGTTGCCCCTCTGCTGAATGATACGACTCACAGCATCATGTCACTATTCTTAGCACATAGCAGTATATAGAAAAAAAAATGGATTCTCCTCTACCATATGTTACGTCTAACAGTAACATGACACTCCAGAACCTAATGTATTTAAAAAAATTGATTCTCCTCTACCATATGTTACGTCTAACAGCAACATGACACTCCAGACTTGACCTAATGTATTTAAAAAAAAAATGATGCCCCTCTGCTGAATGATACGTCTCACAGCATCATGTCACTATTCTTTTCACACAGCAGTATATAGAAAAAATGGATTCTCCTCTACCATATGTTACGTCTAACAGTAACATGACACTCCAGAACCTAATGTATTTAAAAAAAAATTATTCTCCTCTACCATATGTTACGTCTAACAGTACAGACGTCTAACACTTCAGACCTGACATAATGTATTTAAACAAAAAAAAAATTATGCTTCTCTGCTGAATGGTGCTTTTTTGTGTCTTGTTACCATTGTCTTGTTACCATTGCAAAATATCTATTGAATATAGAAATATTTAGAATATGAGAATTATTTCATATTTTTGAATTTATTTAAGTAGCATAAGATCTGAAAATAGAGGATAAATAATTTCAAAAACGACAAAAGAGCTTATCATGTCTAGATACCCAAGGTAAAGTACTAATTAAATAATGATTAGAAAGTTACTGTGAAAATATGAGTAGCCTGCATTTCCATACTTCTTCAGCGGCGTCGAACGATATTTTTAGAACGGGTTAACATGAAAATATTTTAAATTGTAGCAATATGTGATAGATGTATTTTTGATGTGATTATGAGTTCAAAATGTGATGGGTATATTTAAAAAATAAATACAGTATTAGTTAAGTCAGTCTAGTTTTGTATAGCGAAGTGAATTGACGTTATGAACGCTCAAAATAATACAGAAAATTTAAACTTTAACATAGAAATTTTGTCAAATGAATTAAAGAATCTACATTATGCTGCGGAATATATTTCCAAGTTAGTTTGTTTTAACGTGGAAGAAATTGAACTATTGGAAGAACTTTCGGTCGCATATAACCAAGGAATAATTATTTGTCATAAATATTTTTATAATATTTTAAACCTGGAGGAGTTTTGTGAGGAGATGATAAATGCTGACTTGAAGCGATTTTTAGAAGATCATTTATTTGGACATCTACCGGATGAAATTATAGAAAAATATGAACTACAACATGTGGAGAACAACGGAAATGATGACGAATAATTTAGAATTATATAAATGTATACATTTTCACTGTATTCAAATTATTAATATGGTTTTATTTTAAATAAAAAAAAAAAAAATAACTATATATGTGTTTTTTTCTAAGTTGATGAATGATAGAACTAATCGTATTGTTTTAAAAAAAAAAAAGGTACAGTTTTATTTGTATTTATGTAAAACTAAAATTTAAATAACATTTGATTTTATTTATAAAAAAAAATATACATAACTCTATTATCTCAAAAAAGAATTTCTCTAGTGCATTTCTAATAGGTTTGCCATAAATCACCATAACCTTTAATTATAGTCTTCCTTCTTGTAAAATTTCGCCGGGCGGGTTTATGAAGTTCATCAACAACTTGTAGTTTTACATCACTGACACTCATAGTTTTTTCTTCCCTTGAACACGCTGTTCGGGTACGTTCACCTTCACCACTGTAAGAGTTTCTGCAACTGAATGTTCTAATTTGCTTATTCTAGCTAATAAATTATTTTCAGAAACCTTAATTTCTTTAATTTGTGCGTTAAGGTCTCTCTTCACATCGCTAAACATCTCAACAATTTTTCCATGTGTAAATTCACTATACGAGTTTAATTGTTTCCCTACAAATGTAGTGTATGATTGTTTAATTGTTTTATTATGTTCAGCTGTGAATTTTTCCAATCTATCATTAATTTTCTTAACTGTTTCTTGCATATGCTCGTCTACATATAAACATGTTGCTGCATCTCTAGGATCTTTCGGTTCACCAATTTTAGTTAAGCGTTTATATTGAATATCGAAATGATTGTCATTGGTAAGCTTAAAACCTATGCCTCGCTGACCCACTACTACACTCGATGAAGGTCGTTTACTCCTACGTCCGAATTTATCGATAGTGTTGTTTATGCCAGCCATCTTGAATAACAACTGTTAGCATTTCAATAATATATATAAATATATATTTGTTAATATACTATGCATGAATGTATATATATGCATAAAATGAATTCCTCTCTGGACGTCTATCCGCCTCTCCACCTGTGTCTGTCCATCTATGCCTGTCCGTCTGTCCATCTGTGCCTGTCCGTCTGTCCATCTGTGCCTGTCCGTCTGTCCATCTGTGCCTGTCCGTCTGTCCACCTGTGCCTGTCCGCCTATCCGTCTATGCCTGTCCGCCTATCCGTCTGTCCACCTATGCCTGTCGGTCTGTCTGTCTGTGCGTGTGGGGCCGCGGTAGCTCGAAGGTTAGGCCAGGTTAGGAGAGTTCTGGCGCCACATTCCCACATTCCACATTCCGCAATGCGCATGACCGCCGCGCGTGATGTGTGACGTATGAGCTGGTGTATTTTTAGGGAATGTAATTGTTTTACTGCCATTATTGCAATATGGCGAGCAGTCTAACCTAACCAAAAAAACATGGCGGCATATAAAAAAAAAATATGGCGGTATATAGAAAAAAACATGGTGGCATTTAGAAAAAAAAAAAACATGGTGGTATATGGAAAAAAACATGATGGTATAAGCTAGATCTAACCTAACCTAACGTATTTAAAAAATTGATTCTCCTCTACCATATGTTACGTCTAACAGCAACACGATACTCCAGACCTGACCTAATGTATTAAAAAAAATGTTGCCCCTCTGCTGAATGATACGACTCACAGCATCATGTCACTATTCTTAGCACATAGCAGTATATAGAAAAAAAATGGATTCTCCTCTACCATATGTTACGTCTAACAGTAACATGACACTCCAGAACCTAATGTATTTAAAAAAATTGATTCTCCTCTACCATATGTTACGTCTAACAGCAACATGACACTCCAGACTTGACCTAATGTATTTAAAAAAAAAATGATGCCCCTCTGCTGAATGATACGTCTCACAGCATCATGTCACTATTCTTTTCACACAGCAGTATATAGAAAAAATGGATTCTCCTCTACCATATGTTACGTCTAACAGTAACATGACACTCCAGAACCTAATGTATTTAAAAAAAAATTATTCTCCTCTACCATATGTTACGTCTAACACTACAGACGTCTAACACTTCAGACCTGACATAATGTATTTAAACAAAAAAAAAATTATGCTTCTCTGCTGAATGGTGCTTTTTTGTGTCTTGTTACCATTGTCTTGTTACCATTGCAAAATATCTATTGAATATAGAAATATTTAGAATATGAGAATTATTTCATATTTTTGAATTTATTTAAGTAGCATAAGATCTGAAAATAGAGGATAAATAATTTCAAAAACGACAAAAGAGCTTATCATGTCTAGATACCCAAGGTAAAGTACTAATTAAATAATGATTAGAAAGTTACTGTGAAAATATGAGTAGCCTGCATTTCCATACTTCTTCAGCGGCGTCGAACGATATTTTTAGAACGGGTTAACATGAAAATATTTTAAATTGTAGCAATATGTGATAGATGTATTTTTGATGTGATTATGAGTTCAAAATGTGATGGGTATATTTAAAAAATAAATACAGTATTAGTTAAGTCAGTCTAGTTTTGTATAGCGAAGTGAATTGACGTTATGAACGCTCAAAATAATACAGAAAATTTAAACTTTAACATAGAAATTTTGTCAAATGAATTAAAGAATCTACATCATGCTGCGGAATATATTTCCAAGTTAGTTTGTTTTAACGTGGAAGAAATTGAACTATTGGAAGAACTTTCGGTCGCATATAACCAAGGAATAATTATTTGTCATAAATATTTTTATAATATTTTAAACCTGGAGGAGTTTTGTGAGGAGATGATAAATGCTGACTTGAAGCGATTTTTAGAAGATCATTTATTTGGACATCTACCGGATGAAATTATAGAAAAATATGAACTACAACATGTGGAGAACAACGGAAATGATGACGAATAATTTAGAATTATATAAATGTATACATTTTCACTGTATTCAAATTATTAATATGGTTTTATTTTAAATAAAAAAAAAAAAAAAATAACTATATATGTGTTTTTTTCTAAGTTGATGAATGATAGAACTAATCGTATTGTTTTAAAAAAAAAAAAGGTACAGTTTTATTTGTATTTATGTAAAACTAAAATTTAAATAACATTTGATTTTATTTATAAAAAAAAATATACATAACTCTATTATCTCAAAAAAGAATTTCTCTAGTGCATTTCTAATAGGTTTGCCATAAATCACCATAACCTTTAATTATAGTCTTCCTTCTTGTAAAATTTCGCCGGGCGGGTTTATGAAGTTCATCAACAACTTGTAGTTTTACATCACTGACACTCATAGTTTTTTCTTCCCTTGAACACGCTGTTCGGGTACGTTCACCTTCACCACTGTAAGAGTTTCTGCAACTGAATGTTCTAATTTGCTTATTCTAGCTAATAAATTATTTTCAGAAACCTTAATTTCTTTAATTTGTGCGTTAAGGTCTCTCTTCACATCGCTAAACATCTCAACAATTTTTCCATGTGTAAATTCACTATACGAGTTTAATTGTTTCCCTACAAATGTAGTGTATGATTGTTTAATTGTTTTATTATGTTCAGCTGTGAATTTTTCCAATCTATCATTAATTTTCTTAACTGTTTCTTGCATATGCTCGTCTACATATAAACATGTTGCTGCATCTCTAGGATCTTTCGGTTCACCAATTTTAGTTAAGCGTTTATATTGAATATCGAAATGATTGTCATTGGTAAGCTTAAAACCTATGCCTCGCTGACCCACTACTACACTCGATGAAGGTCGTTTACTCCTACGTCCGAATTTATCGATAGTGTTGTTTATGCCAGCCATCTTGAATAACAACTGTTAGCATTTCAATAATATATATAAATATATATTTGTTAATATACTATGCATGAATGTATATATATGCATAAAATGAATTCCTCTCTGGACGTCTATCCGCCTCTCCACCTGTGTCTGTCCATCTATGCCTGTCCGTCTGTCCATCTGTGCCTGTCCGTCTGTCCATCTGTGCCTGTCCGTCTGTCCATCTGTGCCTGTCCGTCTGTCCACCTGTGCCTGTCCGCCTATCCGTCTATGCCTGTCCGCCTATCCGTCTGTCCACCTATGCCTGTCGGTCTGTCTGTCTGTGCGTGTGGGGCCGCGGTAGCTCGAAGGTTAGGCCAGGTTAGCGACAAATTCAAGTCAATATACCTTTTCAACCAGTCTGACTGCTTAAAGGATAGAATTCGATGAATTTTTGTGACTTGAATACCATGTTTGATCGCCTGGAAAACGTTGCGATAATGTAGAACATATTTTTGTTTATCAAATAGGTTTGGAATTAATTTTGATTGCGTGCTTACACCATTCGGTGGAACCATGTTTTGCGGACAGAAAGGCAATTCATCGTGCTTATCATGTAGCTCATTTGGATAACTAATATCTACCTCGAGAATATACCCGATTTCACTATCAAAATCACTACACTGAGTTAAAATGTCAAAGTCGGCTATCTCTTCCTCTGATAACCACTTAAACTCAGAATGAGGCAAGTATTGAGATAAAGAAAGCCCATATAAATTATTGGCGTCTAAGTAAATTAAGAATCGTGGATCTTCATTAGCATTATACACCAAATGGCTAAATTCATTATCAGCTGTTTGTTCGGACATATACTTATTATTAGCTACTGCATGGCGATGGGAACACTGGGAAACTCCGCCTCTGATCGATTTTCTTATAAAATGCAGCATATCGACATCTGTCAGTAGTTCAAGTCTTACCTAGAACAATAACATGAAATTTATTATAAAAATATATAACGGAAATATAAAGAATATTTTACCTTTGTGTATTTCATCATGGCCTGCCACGATAACCCTGGGAGAGTCATAAAGTTACAAGTCTCCAAACCATATATGTTCATGCAGACAGCTCTGAATGCTTCAAAAACATCAGTGAGAAGAAGTACGTCCGTTTTTAGGTATAAGTCGGAATATTCCGCTAAATTTCTACATTGGAAGGTCCTCCACACCTTCTTAGCGTGTTCGTAATCCTCCTCACTGATAGAAGTTTCGGTTAGCGTGCTAAAGAATTTATCTTGCGACGGCAGCTCCACGGTCGATTCCAATTTCTCGTATGAATCTATATACTCATATGGGAAAACACCTTTTCTCATCACCAGCTTGAACTCCTCATCATTGGAAAATGTCCTTCTGGTCTCAACAAATTGCTGATTCTCCAAGTTTTTAGCCAGACTATCGAGACTACAGGCCATAAATCTAGAGTCCAAAAACCTTAACGTCAAATAGCGTTTCGTTTTATTGTCCGTATGGTTTTCATCATCATCATCAATGTCATCATCGTCGTCGTCGTCATCATCGGCTTTATCATCCACACGAATTTTGGCGAAAAACCCAATATACTTCTCCTTATTGTTTGGAATAACATTTATAGTTTTCGTTTGAGCTGCCGCCTCCTGAATAAACAAATGCACATCATAATTGCTCATGTTATGCAAGAATATTGGAACGAATTGGGGTGTGCGGTATCTCAGATTACACTGTCCATGAGCTGGACCACGATAGTTTCCTGAAAAAAAAATGTATATATATATATCAGAAATACAATTGTATATCTCGTAAACATATTAATAAAAATATTTTTTTTTTTTTTACCTGTAAAATGATCATGATCTTTCACTTTCACAAGTGAGAGCATAGGTTTTCCATCTTTAAAAATATACTGAAACCTCTCCCCGCAAATAAAACAATCAGTAGCGGCGACATGTCTCTGTTTTTCTTCTGGCGTAAGAGGTTTCATGGGGTTAGGTTTACTAAAACAATCTTTATAGATGCGTCGAACATCTGCTATCAGCCATTTGATATATACAGCAGCACAATCTTGGCCCCTATATGACTTTAAAACAGACAACGAGTCGTCATAGGAGCACTTTATAAAGTAAGCAAAACTATACGCCTCATGAATGTGCGTGTTCATGGTATACTTTTCCTCTGGGTTTGGCATGCAGTTCTGAATAGGTTTCAGAACAGCCTCAAAATCGCTGTATATAACAAATGGTATTTTGAAGGAAAGATGGAATTCCTTAAACTCTAGGAAATTTTTTCCTGGCTCTGGTAATATAGTGCAGACTTTCTGGCAATCACCTCGATTCAAATGTGCGTCCAATCCTGATTTTTCTCTAAAAAACACCAAACACCCATCGCAAATATGTATGGCTCCATTGCGTTTAGTTCTTTGACTTGCAACTAGCCTAGACATATTTTTTATCCAACAATAATGACCGTGTTCACCTTCACCATCCAAGTACAGCATATTTATCTGAAATAACAGAAACATTGAATTTAGACATGAATAAATATTTCAGTTTAAGAAAATATGCATACATGAGTAGCTTTCCTTTGTTGCGTATGGTACAATGGTCCCACGACAGAGTATTTTTTTTCCACTTCCTCCAAACCGAAAACATTTAAACTAATTCTCGGGTTTTGTTTTTCAAATTTTTTGATATCCTTCACACTAACAGGAAAGGTAATGTTATGCAGATTGAGTTCATGTAAAAAATTTCTGTACTGGGCGACACGATGAGCATCACGGTCAACTGGATGCAAGGCGCTGAGCACGGTCCAGGCGAAACATTTATCATCTAAAAATAAGATAAGAGCATATTAGTTTTTTTATAGATAATATAAAAAAATATGAAATAAATACCTGAATTTTGCACATTCACAATCGCTTTTCTATCGGAAATTTCCTTAGGAAGAGGCACATATGTAGACGCCCGCAGCGGATTATATTTAGCTATATTAATCTCAAGATATAGCAAACATATGAGACTCCAACCTGAATCCTTTTCCTAAAATGATGAGAAAAATATTAGTGAAATTTATGTATCATAAATATAAAAAGACATCACACATTTTCCAATGTTTAAGTTCTATATATATATAAAAAAAAATAAACTCACCTCGAATTCCTCGCTTTTTTTCTTTAATATGTCACAGAATTGCGTATAGAGTTCATCTAAATCAGTTGATATCGTTAATATTCTATATTCACTATTGAACGATTTGATCTCCTGCCGTATATCGCCTCCTTCTTCTTTGGTAGGTATTACATACCACCCAAACAGCTCAAAATAAATTTTAACACTTTTGTGTTCAGCTACAATATACTGCATAAGATTCAACACTTTATCCTTAATCACAGTGAAAAAATTTTCAACTGAAGCAGAATTAATGTCAGTTACATCCCCATGTTTCACTCTATATGACGCAATTCTGTTTTTAAATGCCGTTTGTACCAGCTCTACACCCTCTCTAATTTGTATAGTAACGCATTTTTCTCTGTGACCAACACTTCTACGATGTGCAGCCATTTTTCCTTTTAGTACACTTATATCGCATTCTTCGCAGGTTACCATATTATCAACGCTGCTGGTTGATTGCTCTGCACTACTTATCGAGGACCCCGCGGAATTTACCACCGCCACACTTGGACTCGCTCTAATAGCGTTTATATCATGCATTTTTTTCATGTGAGTGTTTATATTAGCCTTATACGCACTCTTGATGCCACACACTGCACAAGTATGCATTTTTTTCTTTTCAGAATGAATAATATTCATATGTCTTTTTAAAGCATCTGGGCGGCTAAATGATTTATCACATGCGTCACATTTGAATGCAGCCATTTTCTTCAAATAAAGAAATCAAGCTATTGTACTGTTTTTTGTCTTCACATATAGGTGATTATAATAACCGAATTACCTACGTTTTATTGCAAAATGTAAGCAATTTAAATTAAAATAATGTCTCGTCAAGTCGATATTTTAATAATTTTTTTTTTTAACTAGGATAAATTGTATTAAACTAAACATATTCTTAGCAAATAAGTAAATTATAAAAATAATAATTTTAAAATAATTATTGAGTACAGTTAAATTCTATTAATGAAGTAGTGGATAAATTCGCGTTGGTTTTTTTACTTTGACCCTCGTATGTTAACGTATACTTCTTTTCAGACGACATAATATTAGAAATAATTTCATCCGTAAAACTTTCAGCTAATCTTTTAGGTAAAAAACATTGAAAAACATCTTGATTGTCTTCCAGTGTAACTTTTATGGCGCGTCCGAATTTTAAGTAAATTATAAAAATAATAATTTTAAAATAATTATTGAGTACAGTTAAATTCTATTAATGAAGTAGTGGATAAATTCGCGTTGGTTTTTTTACTTTGACCCTTGTATGTTAACGTATACTTCTTTTCAGACGACATAATATTAGAAATAATTTCATCCGTAAAACTTTCAGCTAATCTTTTAGGTAAAAAACATTGAAAAACATCTTGATTGTCTTCCAGTGTAACTTTTATAGCGCGTCCGAATTTTGTTTTCATTGGCCACAAAACTTTAATATAATAAGCTCTATCAACAGTTAAATCTGAAATGCGTTTTTGCTCAAAAATGTTACTTGCATTATTTGAAATCGCATTAATCTTACCTATGTCGAGATTTCTAGACATTTTGCAATAAATAATTTTAAAAATAAATATATGAAAAGAAAAAACAGTACCTGCTAAACACACAATTAAAACCAAAATAACTACACAAATGAATTATTTTTAAATTCAATTTCCACTTAATTTTTAGACTTGAAACACGCACTTTTAGTAAGATCTAAAATGTAATAAACATTCTGTTAAAGTTTGCTTTTATATTCTCTACCTTAATGGGAAACATTAAATGCTCATTTCTTAATGATTAGACAACATTTTGTTAGTCGAGTCAGTAAAATTTCCAAATTTTTCAAGAGTGTAATAGTTATTTAATTATCGTCTTCCTTTTGTCTGAACCTATTAGAAATGCACTAGAGAAATTCTTTTTTGAGATAATAGAGTTATGTATATTTTTTTTATAAATAAAATCAAATGTTATTTAAATTTTAGTTTTACATAAATACAAATAAAACTGTACCTTTTTTTTTTTTAAAACAATACGATTAGTTCTATCATTCATCAACTTAGAAAAAAACACATATATAGTTATTTTTTTTTTTATTTAAAATAAAACCATATTAATAATTTGAATACAGTGAAAAATGTATACATTTATATAATTCTAAATTATTCGTCATCATTTCCATTGTTCTCCACATGTTGTAGTTCATATTTTTCTATAATTTCATCCGGTAGATGTCCAAATAAATGATCTTCTAAAAATCGCTTCAAGTCAGCATTTATCATCTCCTCACAAAACTCCTCCAGGTTTAAAATATTATAAAAATATTTATGACAAATAATTATTCCTTGGTTATATGCGACCGAAAGTTCTTCCAATAGTTCAATTTCTTCCACGTTAAAACAAACTAACTTGGAAATATATTCCGCAGCATAATGTAGATTCTTTAATTCATTTGACAAAATTTCTATGTTAAAGTTTAAATTTTCTGTATTATTTTGAGCGTTCATAACGTCAATTCACTTCGCTATACAAAACTAGACTGACTTAACTAATACTATATTTATTTTTTAAATATACCCATCACATTTTGAACTCATAATCACATCAAAAATACATCTATCACATATTGCTACAATTTAAAATATTTTCATGTTAACCCGTTCTAAAAATATCGTTCGACGCCGCTGAAGAAGTATGGAAATGCAGGCTACTCATATTTTCACAGTAACTTTCTAATCATTATTTAATTAGTACTTTACCTTGGGTATCTAGACATGATAAGCTCTTTTGTCGTTTTTGAAATTATTTATCCTCTATTTTCAGATCTTATGCTACTTAAATAAATTCAAAAATATGAAATAATTCTCATATTCTAAATATTTCTATATTCAATAGATATTTTGCAATGGTAACAAGACACAAAAAAGCACCATTCAGCAGAGAAGCATAATTTTTTTTTGTTTAAATACATTATGTCAGGTCTGAAGTGTTAGACGTCTGTACTGTTAGACGTAACATATGGTAGAGGAGAATAATTTTTTTTTAAATACATTAGGTTCTGGAGTGTCATGTTACTGTTAGACGTAACATATGGTAGAGGAGAATCCATTTTTTCTATATACTGCTGTGTGAAAAGAATAGTGACATGATGCTGTGAGACGTATCATTCAGCAGAGGGGCATCATTTTTTTTTTAAATACATTAGGTCAAGTCTGGAGTGTCATGTTGCTGTTAGACGTAACATATGGTAGAGGAGAATCAATTTTTTAAATACATTAGGTTCTGGAGTGTCATGTTACTGTTAGACGTAACATATGGTAGAGGAGAATCCATTTTTTTTTCTATATACTGCTATGTGCTAAGAATAGTGACATGATGCTGTGAGTCGTATCATTCAGCAGAGGGGCAACATTTTTTTTAATACATTAGGTCAGGTCTGGAGTATCGTGTTGCTGTTAGACGTAACATATGGTAGAGGAGAACATTATGTCAGGTCTGAAGTGTTAGACGTCTGTACTGTTAGACGTAACATATGGTAGAGGAGAATAATTTTTTTTTAAATACATTAGGTTCTGGAGTGTCATGTTACTGTTAGACGTAACATATGGTAGAGGAGAATCCATTTTTTCTATATACTGCTGTGTGAAAAGAATAGTGACATGATGCTGTGAGACGTATCATTCAGCAGAGGGGCATCATTTTTTTTTTAAATACATTAGGTCAAGTCTGGAGTGTCATGTTGCTGTTAGACGTAACATATGGTAGAGGAGAATCAATTTTTTAAATACATTAGGTTCTGGAGTGTCATGTTACTGTTAGACGTAACATATGGTAGAGGAGAATCCATTTTTTTTTCTATATACTGCTATGTGCTAAGAATAGTGACATGATGCTGTGAGTCGTATCATTCAGCAGAGGGGCAACATTTTTTTTAATACATTAGGTCAGGTCTGGAGTATCGTGTTGCTGTTAGACGTAACATATGGTAGAGGAGAATCAATTTTTTAAATACGTTAGGTTAGGTTAGATCTAGCTTATACCATCATGTTTTTTTCCATATACCACCATGTTTTTTTTTTCTAAATGCCACCATGTTTTTTTCTATATACCGCCATATTTTTTTTTTATATGCCGCCATGTTTTTTTGGTTAGGTTAGACTGCTCGCCATATTGCAATAATGGCAGTAAAACAATTACATTCCCTAAAAATACACCAGCTCATACGTCACACATCGCGCGCGGCGGTCATGCGCATTGCGGAATGTGGAATGTGGGAATGTGGCGCCAGAACTCTCCAAAAACACCTACTTACTTTTGAAAATTAAATATACGAGGTGAATAGCCAAAAAATTAAATTTAATAAATAAAAGGTGCAAAGGGAGAGGGTAAATACTTTTACGGATTATTTTAAATCTTACTTAAAAAATGTGTCTTTTGGCATTCTTTTATTTAAGAAGTGGCATGAGAAATAAAATATTTTTTTTAAAATATTATACATACATACATCTGACGTAACTCGGTCCAACCATATCTCTTCCCCTCCCCCTTTACCAGACTTGGGATTGGCAGCAAAGCTGGAGAAGGTAGAAGTGACTGGTTTTAATCATGCTACAAAAATAGCAAAATAAGTCGGAAAGACATTGCCAGTGAACTCTACAGAAACAAGTAGATATAAAGATATTTACTTAAGCCCGTCGATAACACAAAAACACCAAACATCGACGGTACTTTTGTACCTGACGCGGTGTCCTAATTGTTTGACCGAAAGCAAAAAACGACGCACTAATCTTAAATAGTGTATAAATAAAAGATGTTTGTTTTCTTCTATTCCTCTTTCCTTTTCATTTTATTTCCAGTTTTACCCTTTCTTCGCCCTACCTCGTATTAATATTAATACAATTAAGGATAAAGAGCCAGTAATAACTAATCATTAAAAATATTGGTAATTTTAAAAAACAGAGGAAGGCCGCTGGATCTGATTACATATTTAGATTCCGCACAAAGTCTCCCAAAACATAACGTTTGAAGCGCCGGCATAAAAATTACTCAGAATTGGCAAAATTGCATTTCAATGAAAAATAAATGCCACCTACAGATAGAAATTTTAACCCTCTACATTCAAAAATAAATTATTAAACTGAACAAAAAATAAAAAACTACAAGCCTGCTCCATATTTAAGCGAGACACCCTGTATAACAAATTTAATTTTTTTTTCGTTTTTATGTAAAAAATCACGGAAATATCACCTTGCGCGAAGAAATGCTTGTCTGCTTTCACAAACTATTTCCACGAATATCTTGAGAATAAGCCACAAATGAATGGTAAGTGAAAAGCATTATAGTTATTTTTTCTTATAACTTCCACATTAATCACAGTAAGTATTATTTGTAAGAAATGCTATATTTTAGACCCAATATTAATTATATACTAATAAAAATAAAGCAGTATTCATAAAATTTCTCAATGAGCAAAAATACCCTTTAGAGAAATTCTAAACAAGTTATTTTTTCTAAATCCTGTTATTTTTTGTATTTTCCACTGTAACCTAGCGAATTTAAGTTGTACATGAGTAACAAACCAGGATGTGGGTAGTTTAATCAAGTATTTCTTTAGTAACGTAAAATGTCGAGGAACGTGATTTCTCAAGTGATTTTAAGAAGAAAAGGTCACAGAGTAATTTTTTTAACGGCTTTGTTTGGGATAAAGGCTGAAAAAGTTAATTTAAACTATATATTCATTAAACGTTTTTATAAAAAAAGAAGGAACTTTTTGATATACAGGGTGATTTACCGCAACATGCGGAAAATAAAATGGTATACTAGCCTTCTATATGGGAACGTCCCTGGAAAATTTTAGAGTGATCCGAGGAAATGTAATATTTATTGCATTTAAACTTAAGTATACGCTACTGTTATTTTCTGTGGTCAGTGATAGGGCAATGAACGTACTTGGAAAAAAACATATTGGAGATGTTTACATTTCCTTAATTGGCATAAAAAGTTAGATCAATATATTAATAGATATTAAAGGAAAAGCGTTAATAATTATATACAGTGTGTGCTATTTAATACCGCAACACCCAGTTATTTTGGAACGCGTTGCCCGATTTTAATTTTTTTTGGTGTGCTCGATGAGCTCTATTTGATTGTTTTGAATAATTTGTAATTTTCATGTTCCAAGGCCTCCTAAGTTCTTCTAAATGGGTCGAAATTTCAAGATAGACTATTAGCCAATTTTTAATCGGCAAATTGGATGGCGTATTCGAGTCGCAGTTATCTCAAATACCTTTATACAAAATTTTACAGATAAATTTATTTAATAGACAATACATAATAATAGATTTAATTAATAGATAAATTTCCACCCATATAGAAGAACTTAGTAGGCCTTGAAAATATGCAAATTTCAAATTTTTCAGAGCAGTCAAGTAGAGTTCATCGAGCACTATATCTCAAAAAAAAATGTTTAATCTGGCAACACGTCCCAAAATAACGAGGTGTTGTGGTATTAAATAGCACACTGTTATTATTACTTACTGACCTCAGAGATTCTCCCCTCCTGAATGTAAGTGTTGCACAAATGGCCATATAGTCACAGTTATATATTAAGGTTAAAGTTAGATAGATACTTTATTATATAGTAAATACTTAACACAAAATGTCCAAATCTGTCTGTTTTGTAATTAACGCCTTATTAATGGAAGTATAAACATTAACAAATGAAATTCTGACCATAATTCACTAAAGTAGATACAGAAAGCATAACTGCATAAAGTTTGAAAGTTTGAGTTAAAGTTTGAAATGGTGTACAATCACATCAACTTAAAAGTTTTTAAATATTATTTAACAAAGAGCACGTGAAACGTTCCTATCAAGTAATAACTTTAACATGAGACGAAGCAAAAGATGATTGGCAATAAATATTTGATTGTTGTCGGCACAGCAATTTTGCGAAGGGCAGGGGAAATCTGGTGCACACGTTGCAGGAAATCCTGGGGAAATCAAAGGGAGGTCACAAGAAATCTTCGTTAAAATAAAACATTGTGCAGTGCGCATGCACGATTACAGTTTTTAAGTCTGCGGCGTGTAGCGATAGCCTACAGTAAAAATCAAGGTGCGTCTGTTGTGACTGGATCTTTGGTGTTCTGTGGTGATTGGTTAACGTTTTGTATGACATTTGGCAACTTGACTGTTTAATGCTGGAATGTCGTTATTGTTTTGCAATCTTTACATTTTGTGGAGTGTTTGTGTTCATTTTTACGAGATCTGGTCAGAGATCTGTTTTATTGGAATCGGCGGCACTATTTAATCAATTGTTTGTTAAAAAACTTATATTTAAATGGGAAAAAATGGATTCGTATCAAATATATTGCCAGTTTTATTTCTGTTTTGTTTTATTTATGTACAATAGATTCATTTTTTTTGAAAATAAAAAAAACTGAAATTCATCCCCCTAAAGTACCTAAAAGAACTTACAATCGAAAAAAAAGTGACGCACAATGCATTCTTGATACTTGATGAAGAATTTTACAATTTTATTTCGTCCGCCATCTATGACCGTTCTCTTTGACTTACAGCGTCCGAATTTGGTGCATTATATTTGACCATAGATGAGCTTTATTTTTGCCAACTTCAAATAAGCGAGTATTTTCAAGATTCTCATTCGGTGGACATCTTGTTCGAAATTTTTTGGTACCATGATTTATGCCTTAAATATTCTGCCCTGCTATGACAAGAAGTCGTATCTAAGAAAATGTAATTTTAGAGAAATCAACTATTTTCTGAATTATGTTGTGCCATCTACATTTCATAATTCATGATTTTCATTTTTGGCAAATAAATATGTGTCCCTTTTATGAGTGTAACCATATACCAAAATATTGTATATATGTTAAGTTACGACAAATAAATCTGGTAATGATCGGATATGACTTTTGAGCTTAGTAGTGGGGCCGGGTAGCTGAAAATTATACCAAAATATTTCACATCTGGCAACCAATACGCCCCTTTGGATTTAGATAGTACATGGGTAAATGAGTCTAAAAAGGCCGGGACACAAATTTTTCTGGCCCTCTAGCGGTTGATGACGTAATCAATATGGTCCCCAAAGTTTTGTGACACGCTTCTTACATTTCCTTATATAACTCGGGTTTGTATTTGATATTAACCTATATTATTAGTGAATATTAATCAGGAGAAAACGCACTTTCCAACGGTATATTTGGCATCATTGTTTGGGTTCATAATATCAGAAAGATTTGTAGTTCAGTGTTTGACGGTTTTTCTCTCAGAATTCTTTCGTAGAAAACCGATTGACGTAAAATTTGGATAGTAATTAGGGAATGACACAAGGAACAAAAGTTATATAGTGCTGATGTGTGCTTCTACACTGGGGGTGGATGCCACCCCTTCTCGGGGTTATTACATTCAAATTAACCGCAGAAATCGATAGAGGATTAAATTCTAAGAAAAAAATGTCCCATAAAGTTTTTTCGATGAGTCAATACTTTTGAGTTATTCGTGATTGAAAATGTTCATTTTTCATCCAAAAAATTCATGTTTTAGAACGATTTTCCGCGAATAACTCGAATACCTTATAAAATAATAAATCGATTGGCTTTTTTTATTTCTGTAGATGTAATACGAACCAAGTTATGGCTCGTCGAAGGTGACTTTTTGTTCGCCGAAAACTGAATTCGAACTGTTCAACGTTAAATAACGGAAAAACGGAAAAATTTTGGAGGAAGACATATAAGATATTTTTAAAAGTACGTGAGGAGACCTTTAAAATGAGCTTTGGTAAAAGTCGCTAGCATAAAAACTAACGGAGTTATGGTGAAAATAAAATGATTGTCTCGTTTTTCGGAGAAAATAAAACCAATGGCTTCACCGCAAGAATTGAAATTGAACGTAATCCATTTACAATTTACTTTATTTAAGTAGTAACAATATGTTCTAGGAGTTCGACCGGATTGGGATGCCTAGATTTGAAAAAAAGTTTGATTAAAATTTAAATTGATTTTTGAAATTTCTTAAAAAATTTTCATTCTTTCACAATAACTCTAAAACTGAAGAAGATACGTAAAAATGCTAGAGTACAAAAATTAAGTTTTTCTTTTGCTGAAAATTTTGTTTTTTTTTTAATTTCTCTAGAATAAAAATAAATTGATATAACACCGTTATAAGTTTGCATTTGAGTACGAGAACCACCTTCCCCGAGCCCTTTAAACTTAAAAATCTCAAGAAAGTTCAACTTTATATGCCTTGTAGCCCTTAAAATTATATGCAAAAAGATTTTTGGAGCGATTAAATAGTTTAAAAATGAAGGAAGTTATCGCTGAAAAACTAATCGCCCTTTTTCTGTGAAATTTTCGGAGCATGTAAATTGTTTTATTCCCGATTATTTCACTCATTAACGCTATAGCCAATGAGAGTCCGTTTTTTCACAACATTGCACCAATCAAATGTCATATTAGTGGTAATTCAAGCTAGATCGGCTTTTGACAGTACCAACATGCGAAATTTATCGCTATAATTTTTTATGTCGCTGCAGCGGCAAATACTGCGATAATTTTTTGACGTTTTGTTTCGTGAAATATTTTCCGCAAATAGCCGCACTTTTAAATTTAAATATCTTCTCTAGCTTATTACTAATTATTAACTTACCTTGTAAATTGTAATATTGTATTATGTACTAGCAAACATAAACACACCACATATATAGTAAACAATCGTCAGTTCCAAAGAGAAGCCTGTCTGAAATATATAGGCTATAACCCTTGCCTATCTGTAACTATTTCAATTTGCCTACTTTTCAATCAGGTAACAATAATATACAAAGATTGTACTTAATATACCTAGCTCATAATACAGGAACAAGTCAAGCACAGCTTTCAATAGCTCAATAACGTAGTTACAAAGTTAAGCAAATCATTTATTATAAATGTCAAGTAAACAAATTCGCTCTGGAAACAAACTAAAAATGTACCTAGGTACCTACTTACATACGGTAATCTATCACAAAGTAACTAGTTGAATCAAAGCTGTGCAATATTTTAATTTGTTTTATTTAAAATTCACTCTGCCTAACGAAGCAAACCTCAACATAATTTGTAAACTTCGTATGTTAAAAATAAGGATTAAATACGTAAATATGAATCAATGAACAATTATTATGGAATATAACTCTAGTAGCGGTAGCGCTAGATGGCGCTCTCTATGTCAATCTCGGAACCATGAGTGTATAGTAATAAATAGGCGGGATATCGGGAATAAAGTAGTGCTCTCTCTATCGTTCCTTGTCATATTGCACCTCAGAAACGCCTGAAAGGTGTTAAGCCAGTCTATATATTATAATATCTAAGGTTTCAACTCGTTTTATTTATTAGTTGCCATAGAAACGTCACTAGATTATTTGAAAATATAGCTAATCTCCGTTGTTTCAACTGCGCTTGTTTCAGATTTGCTGTTTTGACAATATGAGTAGATTTGGAAATATTTCTGTATATCAAATTAATGAAGAAATTGAAAATAAAGGTCAGTAAACTCTAAAAAGTGACAAGAAAAGGCAATTAATGAGAAATATTGAAGATGTACTTAATGAATTATTTATTCGTGAAATATTCTCCTCAAATACCACTCGTGCTTTAAATTTTATCTAAAAATTTTTTTTCAAGCTAAGTTGCCCCTAGTTAATATAACTCGTGCAAATTGGCAGTTTATTATCAAAGATTAAATTCTTTCTGCTAAAGCGGTCGGGATTTAATCAGATAATAAACTGCCAATTTGCACTCTTTATATTCCCAGGCAACACGCTTTCGAAAAAATTTTCGATAAAATTTTAAACACTAGTAATATTACATACGACAATTTTGGAGCATTTATAAATACATGTAAACACATATGCCTGTATCTATATATGTATAAGAAATTTTAGAAGCCGGTAGGTACTGTAGAATACTACTGTACGGAGCTGCTAAGGAGATACAGTTAAAAAAATTGAGCCATGTCGAAGACTTATCAGCGTTTCTCGAGCAGATGCGCTATGACTCCTTTATTAAGGCTACCACTAAAAACAGTGCTGTGCTTTTGTTTTTATTTTGATTTTGATTTTTTCGAAACATTTTGCTAAATAACTTGGAATCCATTATATGTAGCTGAAAACGTGTCTTATACTTTTTTGTTCGTCAAAAAATTACCTCTCGAATGGTATAGGTATATGACTTCCATTTTACCACAAACAGTAATTTTTTGATGAACAAAAAAGTATGGGACATGTTTTCAGCTACATGTAATGGATTCCAAGTTATCTAGCAAAATGTTTCGAAAAAATCAAAATAAAAACAGAAAGTTTAATAAAGTTACAAATATTTCTGGTATTATGAACTTAAACAATGTTAAATGGACCGCTGGAAAGCGCGTTTTCTCCTCATTAATAATTACTAATCATATAGGTTGATATTAAAATACAAACCCGAAGGAGGAAATGTAGAAGCGTGTCACAAAACTTTGGCGGCCGTATTGACTACATCATCAACACCGCTAGAGGGCCAGGAAAATTTGTGTCCCGTTCTTTTTAGACTCATCTACCCATATACTATCTGAATCCAAAGGGGCGCATTGGTTGCCAGGTACCCGACCCCACTACAGTGAATAGGTCTATTTTGTAGATACGACACATATTCGTTATGTATATTTACTAGTTTTGCTTTAGATACTTCTACATTTTGTGTAGTTGGCCATTCATATTAGCATAAATAGAAAAAAAATTATAAAGTTTTGCCACTTGGGGATTAAACTTGTCAAGGGATGTATTTTCAAAGTAAAAAAGTTCTCAAGCAACAAGTGGGAGCTTTATCCCTAAAGTGCAATTCGGTAGTTTTTTGCGTTTTTCTGGAAAATCGTTTGTCCTACAAAAAAAAATTATACTTAAAATACTTAATTCTGCATAAAAAATGTCTATTAGCTAAATTTTTTAGAAGAGAGGTTTTTGAGAAATCAGCTAGGTATTGAAGTTAGAGGGTTGCATTAACAGAGATTCACGAACATGGTACAATCATGTATTTTAGGTATAATTTTGGAACTCTGTGATTTCATGTAAGGTTGTATTATAGTGGAGAAGGGGTTTATAAAAAATTGCGATTTATACAAGAGCACTCGTTTCCACACCACCATTGAGGTAGAGCTATCGGCGCGTTTTTTTTTAAGTGATTTCTCCTTGAGACCTAATCCACTAAGTCAAAATAAAATAATACGTCTTCGGTAGTACCTACATCATCTGTGGTATCTGTATTGGTACAGCTTTGGCCACGTCAATTTCTGCACATAGTTGTGCAATATAAGCCTGTCTTAGTACAGCTGCATCTCTTTCCATGACCTCGTTTGCAACTGCAGGTTATTAATTTTAAAATAGAAGAAGGGGCGGGTGGCTCAGTGGTATAGACAGGTGACGGGGCATCATAATTTTTTTCCAGTCCCAAAGCTCAGGATGCAAATGTTGTCCACACCATATTTGCACTTGAAGGTAACTACGACGGAAATGCTGTTGTACTGCTGCCGACGTGGGAGGTAATTTTGCCCGCTTGGGCAACAAATTTATTAAAATAAGCATATCTTTGCTCACTGAGACTGCCCTCTAATGATTAAGCTTTATAGAGCTCCAATATAAACCTTTCCCCAGCTTGCTCAATTTCTATTAGAGTTGACTTATTATTAAAAATCTGAATTACACTCTGTCAAGGTCCTTTCTGCGATTAAATAGATGTACAAACTGTTGTTTGCCCTGTTTGATACCGGCCGCCTAGAATTATAAGTGATACATTATATACCAGGTCCGTGAATCTTTGTTAATGCAACCCCTAAATTCAATAGCTGATTTCTCGAAAACCTCTGTTCTAAACAATTCAGGTAATGAACACTTTATGCAGAATTTTACTGGGAACATATTTTGTAAGTATAATTTTTTTTTGTAGGACAAACGGTGTTCCAGAAAAATGCAAAAAACTACCGAATTGCACTTTAGGTGGGTTTTAGGGATGAAGCTTCCACTTGTTACTTGAGAATTTTATTTTGGAAGTACATCCCTTGACAAGTTTAATCCCCTGGCAAAACTTTATACATTTTTTTCTACTGGGCTATTTTTAAGCTAATATGAATGGCCTATAATGGTGAGGATCACTAATACTGTGCAAATGCAATTAAAATCTCAAAAATAAATTTTTTGCACTTTAGATGCCTAACACATCTTGTCTTAGCAGGGCAGTATATCTAACGCTATACTACTCGATATATCTTTTTGACGTACTAATTTTTCATCATTGCGTCAAATAAAATTCAATGGAACAGAAAATCTTTGGGTGGTAGTAAGTTATGGCACAGGAGCCGGTAATAATAACCATTGCCAGTGTCTAGAATCTATTTTCTTCCTAAAAGCTTTGTTAGAAAATATTTTATGGGCTGTGTATATTAAATACACAGCTTGAAGAATATGCTTATGGTATAAGCAAATCAAGCAAGCAACATTTTGAGACCTAAATTGTGAGCAAAATTTTAAAAAATCGCATTTACGGCATTCCGTGTGACAGTAACAGGGTAAATACAAGACTGAAATTAGGAAGAATGAAATTCAGAGACTAAAAATTTGCGAACACGTTAGGGAGAACAGGCAGAGAATAAACTAGGGTTTGGAAAAAATTTCAGCAACAGAGGAGGATAGCAAAAAAGAATCATCGATAATATTGTTGAATGATAATAAGTGAATGTCTAATTGTCCAGTAGATGATAGTAAAACCTGTTAACCAATGTTGAAAGAAGAACTCAACAAGTTTAAACAATGTTTACAATAAAACTATTAACTATATGAACTGTTCTGTGTAAGTAGTATCTGGATACGAAACAGATTCGGTTTCTGAAACGTCAGCAAAATTCATTATTTTCATATTTCTTTAATTCTCAAAAAACATAGGCCTAGAGATTATTTTCCAATAATTTACGGTAATAGTATTATTTTGTAGACTCCCCGTACGTTACTTTTAGGAGAAATTTGAGGGAATCCCAGAGAGGAAATAAAAAAATGTTGATTTGTTAATAATTTTCATTATTAGTAATTCCTGTCTCCAAATTTCATAGCATCCTGTAGTAGCCACTTCATAAATCGCGATTAAATAAATGATATTACATTTCATTTTCTCTTAGTAAAGATTATACCAGTGCTGAGTGGCATATATTTCTGCCCTTAAATTTGGACAGTTATGAATGACCACCTGAAGGTCTGGACTAAGATAAACTTAACTGGTCCCAGGGACACGCTTGGATGAGTGCCTCATCTATCACGCTTTTTGCTATCAAGGTAAATGTTTTTTAAACTCGTGTTGGAAGTTTAAATATCTAAATGTGGGTATTATGTTCGTTTTCTTTTTATGAAGTTAACTTTGAATTAAATTGTCGACTTAGCAATTGTGGGGAAGTAATTTGATTATAATTTGTCTAAAATATTGTCTTTTATAGAGGTTCATTATTTAGAATGATTTAAGTTTTCAATGACGAAATATACAGAAATTTAAAGAACATATTTCTGTGTGAAATCGTATTAGAAACTATTAATAAAGAAGAGGAATTATAATAATATTCGGAAAAAAATATTCAAAAAAAAATAGGTTTTAGCTAGACATAGGACACATTGGGTAACAAAAGAAATAATAGTTGTATTAGATTTTCCCTAAAATTAGTACAGTAAGTGAAACTTTTAAATTCCAGCCCGAAGAAAATGTAATGAATGAACAATTTTTTTTCTTCAACATGCTTCATAAAGTATGTATATAAGAATCTATATTGTCATCTTTCCTGCTTTTTGGTTAAGGCTGATTCCCAGTTCTTCTTAGGAGTTATCGCAAAAGAAAACTGCGAACTGAAAATTGCAATATTTACCCCCTAAAATCAGTATTCCTAGGCGTTTTTTTTTAATTACTTAAAAATGTGGACTTTATTTTAAAAAATGCGAGGGTACAAAATTAAAAGCTTTTACGAAAACAAATTGAATGTGTTTTTCTTTTTTTTCTCCAGTGTCTAGTTTTGTAAATATGGCATTTTCAAAATGGCTCCGAAACGTTCAGAAAAAATATACGACGTTAAAATCTAAAATTACTCAAAATCGACAACTATGAAAAAAATTTTTATTCTTGTAAAAATTAAAGGTTTTAAAATTTTCTTTCGATTGAGATGTACTGCGACCTTTTATAATGAAAACTAAAAAAGTTACAAACAAAAAAGCAGCGCATTTAAAAATTTAGGCGCCATTTTTCTTTAGTCTTATTGCTCTAATTTCTTATTTATTCAATTTTTTTAATAATCCTTCTAGATATTGTTAATGCATATTATTAATAACATGCTCAAATCTTTTTGAATTTTTAAAATAGTTATTTTTCATTCTGTACCCATTTTCAGTAATGACAATTTTCATAATTTTTTGAACTCGGGTTTTTGGAAATTGCTCAGAAAATATTTTTTTTTATAAAAAATGGCGAAAGTACATAAATGAGGCTTGTAAAAAAACGAATAGTTTGGTTTTTTTTTTATTCACCTACGACATACTGTTCCAGAGAAATAAATGTTTAAAGATGGCGCTTGAGCGCATACGCAAGAAAATTATGTATTTAAAATTGAAATGTCTCAAAAACTAAATAAAATTAATAAAAACAAAATATAAGAATTAAATGAAACTTATAAAAAAAACGAAGAGTTTGGGTTTTTATTTTTTTTCCTACGACAAACTGTTCCAGAGATATGACAGTTTGAAATAATGTTGAAACTTTTCAGTTTGTACGCGCATTTTAAATGTCTGCAGTAGGTTAGACAAACAAGCAATAGCCGTTTATTTTTCGAAGAATACACAGAAATAGCGGGTTTTACTTTAGCATGTTTTAGAGTGCAAATTAAAAATGTTATTTAATTAGTTTACTTAATTGCAATAATTATAACAATGTGTATTTTTAATAAAATTAGACATACTGCTATAGTCTTCTGTGACCATTTTTATAAAGGGCATAGCAGGATAAGCATGTGTTAGGTGCCCCCGCATCAATCGGGTCGAAATTTTTAGCACAAGTTGATAGTAGTGTTAGATGAAATTTCCCAAAATATTATTTTTGGAAAACCATTTTTACGGGAGTTATGGGGGTAAAAAGAAAAATGGAAAAAAAAAATTTTTCTCGAGAACGGATAAACCGATTTTCATGAAAAAAATATATGTTATGGCTTTTAATGGTGCAAATGTGGGAAAAAATTATTGAGTCCATTTGTCGAAAAAAAGTGGTGAAAAAATTTTTTCAAAATAAAAATAAATTTTTTTTTAGGGGATGTTCCAGAGGCACACCCACCATTATCTTTCAAATAAATGCTTATATGCCCCTTTAAAACATATCCAATTTCCATTGCGATCGGAAGGGTACAACATACTCAAAATTGATAATCATTGGCAGACTGCGGGGGGCGCGTAGTCTATGTAATGAATGAAATTAAGACGACTTTTTTGTAAATATTTCGTGCAAAGACGAGATTACCTTCTCTCCCTCGTTTTCGAGGGTGCTGAACATGATGCAAGTGGTGGGAGAAGTTTTTGACCGCCGCAACCCCCTGCAACTTTTTTGAAAAATTTTTTCAAAATAATTTTTTTTTATGGGATGTTCTCGAAGAATGAAGACTAAGACAAGTCTCATCAATATAGAGTAACCTGATTCGTGAGAGGCAAGAGGACTCACGCAAAAAAGTCAGCCCGAATTGTGAGAGGCTAGGGAACTTAAAATAAACAAGCGCTCCGACTAGTTAGAGGCAAGGAGACTCACGATAAATAAACACCCCGACTCGTGAGAGGCAAGGGGACTCACAATAAACAAGCACCTTCACTAGTGAAAGGCACTGTAACTTCCTCGTAGTGGACTTTGAAAACTAGTTCTTTTGTAGGCTGACTGCAGATGTCATCATTGCAAAATCTTCAGATTTTCAAACTAGATTTTGTTTGACCCCACAGTTGACGTCAGAGAATTTTTGCGCCACACTTCTTGAAGTTTGATACTGATTTAAATGCTAGGGTTGTAATGGCCGCCAGTGACCGTGGTAGTAAGATGTAGTAATGAACCGCTAGTCTATGTAATAAAGGCAGAAATAGTGTAAATATATCTTGCAAAGACGAGAATACCTTCCTCCGTCCGTTTTCGAGGGTGTTGAACACGATGGAAGTGGAGAAAGAAGTTTTTGACCGCCGCAACCTCCTAAAACGGCCACCTCTCTTATGGATCCCTGTGTGTTTTCTATACGAGCCTGGGGAGTGATTTATCAACAGGTTATACTTGAAATAACATGGAAGATGGTTATAGAGTAAGTTGAGTCCAGACAACAGGCCAGGGGGTTAATTAAACCCTTCCGAGGAGTGGAAAATCATTTTTTATTAAATAATTCGGGTTCAAACGCGTTTCCCCCGTTTTTGGGATCGCTGAACGTGGGAAAAATATTCATTTTTAGCTCCAACTTCATCTCTCAAACGGCGAGTGAGGGTGATTTCTGCCC
This sequence comes from Rutpela maculata, assembly GCA_936432065.2. NCBI lineage: Eukaryota > Metazoa > Arthropoda > Insecta > Coleoptera > Cerambycidae > Rutpela > Rutpela maculata. The sequence continues at coordinate 250,251,414 of OW386286.2, forward strand.
GTTTGAGGGGGTTGGGGCTAAAAATGAATATTTTTCCCGTGACCAGCGACCCCGAAAATGGGGTATACGCATTTGAACTGAATCATTTGAAAAAAAAAACTACACCTCGGGAGGGTTTAATCAACCCCCTAGGCCTACTGTCTGGACTCCACTTACTCTTCCATATTATTTCAAGTATAACCCGTCGATAAATCACTCCCCAGTTTATATATGAAAACATAAAGTGATCCATAAAAGGGGTGGCCATTTTAGGAGGTTGCGGCAGTCAAAAACTTCTCCCACCACCTGCATCGTGTTTAGCACCCTCGGAAACGAGGGGGGGGGGAAGGTAATCTCGACTTTGCACGAAATATTTACAAAAAAGTCGTCTTATAATGCTTCATTACATAGACTACACGCCGCCCGCAGTCTGCCAATGATTATCAATTTTGAGTATGTTGTACCCTTCCGATCGCTATGAAAATTGGATATGTTTTAAAGGGGCATATTAGCATTTATTTGGAAGAAAATGGTGGGTGTGCCTCTGGAACATCCCCTAAAAAAAAAATTTTTTTTATTTTGAAAACATTTTTTCACCACTTTTTTTCGACAAATGGACTCAATAATGTTTTTCCACATTTGCACCATCAAAAGCCATAACATATATTTTTTTCATGAAAATCGGTTTATCCGTTCTCGAGAAAAAAAATTTTTTCCATCTTTCTTTTTACCCCCATAACTCCCGTAAAAATGGTTTTCCAAAAATAATATTTTGGGAAATTTCATCTAACACTACTATCAACTTGTGCTAAAAATTTCGACCCGATTGGTGCGGGGTCACCTAACACATGCTTATCCTGCTATACCCTTTAGACCTCATAATCGTATACAGCAACCTAAAAAACATAAGTTTATGGATTTTCGTGAATTTATTTGTAACATTAGAAGCATTATTAATTTTTCAGCATTTAAGGGTAGTTTTAACCCTTAATATTTTCATCTTTCCTGTTTTGACCTCATAGTCATATTCAGTGACCTCAAAAACATAAGTGTATGTATTTTCGTGATTTTATTCGTAAAATTAGAAGACATTAATTTTTCAGTATCTAAGGGTGATTTCAACCCTTAATATTTTCGTCTCATAAGTTTTGACCTCACAGTCATATTCAGCGACCTCAACATCTTAAGTATATGGATTTTTGTTAATTTATTCGTAAAATTAGAAGATTTATCAATTTTTCAGTTTTTAGGGGTAGTTTCCACCCTTAAAAATAAAAAGCAAGTAATGCGACAATATAGATCTTGATGTACGTATTCTATAAAGCATATTTCAAAAAAAAAATAAGGAAATTCCTTTCATCGTTTTCGGGCCGGGAATTTTATCATTTTTACTGCTTCGATTACTGTACTAAATTGAAAATAATGAGAATTAGCCTGTTTCTACATCTTCGTTTTTCTTTTGTTCTTCAATAAATTTTGGATTTTGCTTAGAGGGCGTTTTTTTTATTCACCCTGGTCCAGATCAAAAAAAGGTTCCTTATTTCTTTTCTATTTGTTACCTTTTACCTTTTTTTTGTACACTGTCTTGGAATATAGAATGGATGATCTAGTTGTTGCGAGGTACCATCTTTGTGGATGCCATTCCTAGAAATAAATGACTGAATTCATTATCCATCAAATTGTGCAGATGACTCAGTATTCCACATTTCAACCAAAGTTCATTTCCGATGCTGATCAGTATTCCAAAACAAGAACATTGCCGTCGACCTGTAAACGTCTCTTACAGCTCTAGATACTTAATATACTATTTGCCTATTGGCCTATTTATGGTGATTTCTTTATCCGCCTTGACAATTAAATCGGTAAATTGATTGATAACGTTAAATTTATGTTGCTGATAAGCTGGATTTTCTGCATCCAATCCCGTAGTGAGATCATCCGAATCATTATATTATAATTTGCAAAAATGTGTGCTGGTAAATCATTGATAAATAATAAAAATGTGAGAGGCCCTAGCACAGATCCCTGCGGAATACCATCTTGGGTTTCAAATTTATAAGAAAAAATATTTTCAATTCCAACCGATATTTTCCTGTACCTGGGAAAAGCATTATTCAATAGAAATTTGCCTCTAAAACCTATAGCATATAGTCTCTATTCAATAAAATCAAATTCAAGATAGCCGAAATATGTCATGTAGAAAAAAAATCACGCACTGATATTTGATTTTTATTGCATTTGTGTATATATTCATCAAAATAGGAGTACTACTGGGCCTCCTTCAGGTTCGAACCTTAAGAACCTCGAGAAAGATAATTAATTTTTTCTAGATCACCTTGTATTTTTATTTCTTAAAAAACCTGCAAATCTTACACAATATGAAAAACACAGACATACACATGTCAATGTAAATATTCTTATCAATTTCGGTTCGTTGTATATTTTGCCGAAAAGGACAAATCGTTTTGAAAACAAGCTATCTTCTATTTCCATTTAAACTATTAAATGTTATGCAAATGTAAATAAAGGCTTGTTATGTCCAGGTAGTTAATATAGTTAGTTATAAACATTCTTTATAAACTAACTGAAATAATTCACTGAAATAATATTTATAAAGGTTTATTTATTTGTCATTTCTAATATAGCACAAATTTCTAAATATTTTTCCAATTCAATTTATCATATTTATTTAAAAATAAGTCAGTTTGCATAACCCTACTACAGCCTATATTTCGTAATATTGGTATCAATTTAAAATTATAGGAAAATGCGAGGAACTCTAAAACATGTATGATAAACACAAATAGACGTGAAAATATAGACACAAGAGAAATTGAATTTTATATCAGCTCGGATCAAGGCAATGTAGAAAAAAGGCGTATTGAAATGTTGATATTTATATTTTACCTCTCTATCATTTTTATCATTCGATGTTATATTTACCCAGTTCCTTTAAAATAAAGTAACTGAATGTTTTTTTATCACTGAGCTCAGAGGTATTGGCAGACATCATGGAATTCTGTTTGAATGTAATTTTAAACATCCCAAGGTGTCCTTGAGCTGTTGAAGTGCGTGAACAGGAGAAAATTCGTTAAATTGAAAGTTTTTGAGAAATACAGGGCATTTCAATATTGCAATTTACACATTTTTGTTATTTCTCTAGTATATATGTGTAGGGTACTGTTCAACATCTAATGGGCTCATTTAGTGATATTTACTTTATGATTTATTTTTACGCTTTCCGTAAGTATTTAACCCTTTACGAATATAGTGAAAAAGTTAGGCCGCTAGTGAGAATATTAACCCTAATAAATTAACACTCTTTATTGATGAACCAATCAAAACAACTACTCTTCTAGCTAGTACCGACGAAGTATTGAATTACATGATAGGATTCCTAGCATTTTAAAGCAACAAAAAAATATATTGATTTAATTATTTTCAAAAAGAACTCTGACTGATTTCGACAATTCAGGTATGAAAATTCCAGCAATAATTTAATAGTACGATAGGTATTACTAACAAATAAAAAACCGCGTGGGACGGCACATTAGAGAAAATTACTCTGCGAGTAAGATATGAAAAACACATAATGTCATAAAATTATGTTATAACAATGTTAAAATTTAGATAAAGGTACTAATCCGTAATTAACTTAGTTGGGCCCATGATCAGAAAGTCGAAATTTTCAATATATTCAAAATTCTAATTTGACCTAAACCACGTTTCCATAAGATATGTGTGGGGCCCTTTTGCTCAACGGGCAAGTTGCCAATGTTGTCATCTATATTCTTCTTCGAGTATCACATTGGCAGTTGCGGATATCGTCCACAAGCGCTTCAAGATATACCTTCTTACTTCCGCGCAGTTACCTATCGTTATCATTAGCGTATCTGGATAGCTATCGTTTGCTCGATCTACAATCATAATTTTCATTTTGTAGTCATTTACATCGTGCTCGAATTTATATTCTGAAAGGCGTGACAAAAATATTAAGAAAAAACCGCTGCCCAAGGAATCACTACTTCCACATCCAAATTTTTTATCCAAGTCACTCACAACGAAAAAAAATTGTATGTGGAAATAATTGTTTATGGAACTTTAATAATATAATATTTGAAATCCTCTACCCCAAAAACCCATAAAACGATACCCCACATCGGTAGCGGGGTGGGGGTGGTGATGGGGGGTGGTAATGGGGGTGGATGAAGTAAAAAAATATTTTGAGGTTTCTGGTTCTTGTACACACACTAAATCACAATTTTTTTTCATCCCCTTTAATAATGCGGTGGGGGTGGTAATGGGGGTGGCTAATGCCAAAACTGTTTTTGGGACCTTAGCTTCTCTTGTATATACTAAATACCAATTTTATGGACTGTTACCTGCTTGATTTATCTATTTTCCCCAAATTTACCCCAATTTACCCCCCAACCCTTCGACGGAACAAGATGAAAATATAATCTAGTTCTAGATCTTGTTGTGTGCCAAATTTCAAGTCAATATCTCAAACGGTTCCAGAGTGAACGTGCGCACAAAAAAAGTTACAGACAGACAGACAGACAGACCGACAGATAGAAATTTTTTTTTTGTTCAAACTTAAAATCTCGACGTTTGGTGATATTCTAAGCCTATTTGAACAATAAAAATTTTTTAAAATTTTTTTGTCGTTACTATACTTCCACTGGATGTGGAAGTAAAATGTATACAATATGTATGTTATTATGTTATGTTATTCAATTACTTAAAGTAGATATACTTGTATATTACGATATTTTTGTTATGCATTGCAAAGGCTGGCTTTGGATTTTTATTTATCAGTAAAAACAATTCTTCTCGAAAACGAGTAGTTTCATCAGTATCAAGCAAGATGTATCTTTTATTTATAAAATTTATTGGGGCATTCCAAATGCAATCTAAAATCCAAAAAATGCACATATGCGAAAGTTTAGAGGTAATAGGCATCAGTGATATTATCCCCTTTACGTTATATTATTATTATTATGAAAATCACCATGTATCTCAATCACAGGCACTACTTGCTGTGTCAAAAAACAGTCTCTGTTCCTCTGACTTAAAAGTTGCAAGCGTTCAGGTTATTTTCCACTAAAATACTGAATACTTATATTATTTTGTAGATCACAGGGACATCATCTTTAAAGCAAGCTGTATCTGATAAATAGAAACAGAAAAATGTCACAACTAGCATTTAGACAGCACTGTCTGTGTAAACTGTCCAAATTTTGTTGCAGTCAACACAGTAGTTTGGAAGTTATGAAAAGAACGTTTAAGGGAACCCAGAAGGGGGATGACTTGGTAAATAATTTACAGTGTTATTTTAACAAAAAATATACACTTCTGAAGTACTGCCCATGCTTTTGGAATACCCTGTATAGCAAAAGTGTTCTGCAATAGTCTCATTTTTATATCTCAAAAATATCAAACAAATAGTATGCATATGCTTAAATGTTAAACAATTAAAATGTGAATTTTCTTCCAACGAGGAATATGCCTTATTTGAAATAACGTTAATGTTTTGGGAACGAAAATCTACAAATATAGTAATGCTTATTACCTATTAGTCGATTAAAATCGCGGATTCAGGTATATTTTGCCATTTTGTATTATTACAAGAAGTAGAAGTTCCCTAAACTTTTAACCTAGTATATTTATATTCATTGATACCCTATATGTTTCTCCACATACTTAGTACGTAAGACGCTACAGCCAAGGACCTCTCCACATAAACTATTTCTAATATCTCTTGACCTCGACCACCATAATAGAAGTCCAAACCAACCAATTATTAAGTTAGACTTGCTGTCGCCATTTCTATGAGTATAAAATAAATACACGACCTTACCCTAGAATCTTTCCCTTTTTTCCGACTATCAGTGTGACTCTCTTTCATGGGATCAAGGATCTTAAATTTTCCAACTGCTTCTGGAAATATTTATTAGGTATCAGATAAAAAGATTTAGTGGCTGTTTTTATTGTTTTTTATCTTAAGTATAATAAATTGTATATTCGAAAGGTTAACCGAATGTTCCATCAGTATCTAAAAAATATACAATTTAAAATATCAGTAGCATTTCCATTAAAGCCGATTAACTTCCAAACGAATAATTTTACCCTTCACTGTTTTATTGAAGTTTCTATACAGTGTGTTCCACTTTTCATGGAGCCCCCCTCATATCTCATACACCTCCCTCAGAGTTTTATACGCACTATGTCATGACATAAACTCACTAGCAGACTACGTCCGAGACATTTCTCAAAAATTTTACTAATTCAAACTGGGCGATAGTCCGCTAACCTGCAACATAACCCGAATCAGACAGCATAATGCAATACTTTTCGATATAAGACACTTTTCCGTCAACCTCTACCCTAGCCATACGATAACCTCATATTTTCCTACTTTTGATCTTTATCTTAACTTTATATTCCCCAATTCTCTCTGTTCCTTTTGTACATGTTCTATTTGCTGTTTTTTACCTTTGTTCTTCTGTACTTTTTTGTCTCTAAATGTCATTCCGACCAATAAATTATAAAAATTCCAACTTTTTTAAACTCTAACTTTCACTTCACAACATTTTCCTGGCAGGGAGACCGCCAGGGTGGAACTGCTTCGAACGGGTTTTTTCATTGAGTTTTTTCCCGCGCTGGCAATCAAAATTTTTTAGTTCTTGTGCGCGCACAAGAACGCAAGTTTCAGTGTTACATACTAATTAGTTGTAAGTATCTTTGTGTATTATGGAAAAAGTTTTATTTCTAAACAGGATCACTAACCCTCCAGTTGAATTACTGTTCAAGCCAAACCGGACCTGCCCCTACCCAGCGCTATGCGTCGTCGTTGTCTGGCTGGGCCAGGTTCCGGGGAGGCACATACTTGTTCATGCTTAATTTAAAAACATATTGTTTTGCTTTTTTTTGCTTTTTTTTGCCTTGCAATCCAAAGGTCGTGTGTTCGAATCCGTTACAGGATTGTTCCTTTTTATTATTATTTTTTTTCACATTTTTTTTTCACAACAAAGTTGATAACACAAAATTTAGAATGTCCAAGAACTAACAATATTTACAAGAAAACTGCGAAGAGTATTCTATAGAATGTGCAACAATTATATAGAAAGCTCAGTAAATTGGCGAAGAGGATAATGCTTCCACTAGTTATTATCTGTCATTCCTCTGCTATTTCTTTTAGCGGGGACAGCTGTATCTTCTTAGGAATGCAACTTGACATAGGAGAAGGTTAAAACTTCATGTCTTGACTTGATCTACACGCTGTTGCTGTCCACTTACTTGCCGGAGACATCCTGTATAAATCTGGTAAATTATGTATTTCCTTTTCCTTGCCTTTTATTGAAAATCATTTGAAAACGTAACTGTTCTGGTAAAACGTTTGATTTTTACTTGGATATATAAATATTAATGGCATAAATTTCCCCGGTTACGAATAATCCCAATTGCTTTGTTCAATACTACACAAATGTCCACTTGCACATGAAACATACCTTCCAGGAATATACTCTAAAATAACAAACTGGCCACTGCCAGGCCGGCGACTTCGTAAATAACCAGCTAAATCTCCGCTGCCCAATCAATAGTGCATCAATGCACTAGCGCCTCTAGGTATTAAAAGGTCAACTTAGGTTAATAATGATAAAATGGGATTATCCAGAGACATCAGAGTAATGCGAAATAATCAGCACTTTATGGCGAAACCGAATAATCGATAATTAAAAACCTAACTGCCGGTGACGAGGGTAGAAGTTTGGTCTTTGATCATGGTCAAAGTGTTTATACTGAAAATAAGCCGTACGTCACTAAAATAAATATTGTCTTTCATTCTCTCCCGCATCATCGGCTGAAGTACTACATTGAGAAAATAATCAATATAAAAAAATAAGCAGGAAAAAACTAGAAGTAAACGATGGATAATATCTGGACTATTAAATTATATTAACGAAAGAAATTAGCACTATAAGAAACTCAAAAGAAATCCTAATAACAACTTTCTGGAAATGAAATATATATGAAAATTAATTAGTCCAATTTGAAAACTAAAGAGTGCTAGTAGGTATGCTTTTAGAGGGCAGAATACTTACTAACGTAAATATCTAAGGAATAAAAAACCAGACTGCAACCAACAGCTATTCTCCGCTATTATCCGGACTAATGCCCTGCCGAGTATCGGATTACAAATTATAAGCCTGGTCGCTTTAAGTGCAATACCTATGTATTGCCACGAAACGCTAAAGCTTTGATTGCAACAAACACCAGCTGAAAGACTTATTCCTACTCAAAGGAGCTCTCATGCTACCCACCCCCACACCACTTGCAGACTGCAGTTTCGAGCTATTGGCTCTCGTCAGTGCACTAACGGAATGGATGTAAGGAGATCCTTGATCACTCTTGGTACATGACGAAATTTATAAAACCACGATATGCAACGAAAATGGTAGGCTCTATCCAGCGGTCGATGTCCATTGCAATCGAAGTAGCAGTAGCACTGACATGGACATAGTTTTAGAGGGCAGAATATTTACTAATGTAATATTTTGTCGCACTCCTCTATACATTTCCTTAAATATATAAGATGGAGCCTACCATTTTTGTTGTATGTCGTGGTTTTATAAATCTCGTCATGTACCAAAAGTGATCAAGGGTCTCGTTGCAGCCATTCCGGCCTTACCTTGCGCTGACGACAGCCAATAGCTCGATTCTGCAGTCTGCAAGTGGTATGAAGTGGCTGGCACGAGAGCTCCTTTGAGTAGGAATAAGTCTTTCGGCTGATAATCCAGCGCTCGGTGGGGTATTAATCCGGAGAATAGAATAATTGCAGTCTGGTTTTTTTCAGTCAGTAAATAAAGAGTGATATTTCAATACTCTTATTAACAAGCTAAACCTAAAACAAAAATAGGCGAAATTAAAATAGCAGATGCCATAATATAGTATAATAGAAATAAGCGAAAAAACACCTTGAAGTGGAACTAATTGCAACAAAGATGATTCCTGTTGTATATCATAGGTAATACGCTCCTAATCAACCTACTAAAAATATACATCCGTACTGTTGCGCAAAATGCGTTATTTTTGCCGCCATCTTGAAAAAACATGAAACAATTTTTAAAAAGTCATAAAAAATCATGTGTGGTATGAAATTACAGAAAATTTCATGCTGAAAAAGAATATGATATTGGTTTTTAAAAGTAAAAGGAAATAACAAAATGGTGGCCAAAAAACTGAAAGCTTTTGCAGTGTTGAAAAACATATTTTTATTAATCTAAGCGGCTTAAAAATCCTAAGCAGCTTTAATTTCGCTCACAATTTAAAACAAAGTGTTAAAATAATTAAAATTTTAATTATTTAAAGTTAAAATTTCACATTAAGCAAAATCTAAAATTTGAAGAATTTATACAATTTTTTTTTATAAGAAAATCATATTTATTTCATTAAAATCAAATCATCATGCATCTTCATCTAAATCTTCATCTTTATCTAAATCAAAACTGTCTGTTTGTACAGTCCTTTCCGCAACAGTTTTTACAAACTACCGAACATGGAAGTCCATATCGTCGACATGTATATTTCATGGTGTCACATAGTTCTTCAACTGTAGTTTGGTAGACACATTTAATCATATTTAAGAATTTGTTCGGTGCTGGGTTCAAGTCAGTTAATATCAGCTGAAATTCTACATCAACCAACTGTCAACCTCATAGTGTAGGATCGGGGGTTGGCATATTAAGATTTTTCCAAATAAAACACTGCAAATGCACTCGAAGCAGATGGTATTTCGCTGCATTTCAAGTCAGTTAATATCAGCTGAAATTCTACATCAACCAACTGCCAACCTCATAGTGTAGGATCAGGGGTTGGCATATTAAGATTTTTCCAAATAAAATACTGCAACTGCACTCGAAGCAGATGGTATTTCGCTGCATTTTGTATTGGAGGCAAATGAGCTATATCAAATCAGGGTGGCCACTTTCTGAAAAACCGGGAAAAGTCAGGGAATTTAATATGTCAGGGAATGTTGGTGAAAGTCAGGGATTTTTGTGAAAATCCAGTCAATGCCGAATGCCGTTTGTTCTTTTTGATAATATGTACCCTTTCTATTCAGATATACTTTTAAAATATGGGTAAAAAGACTGACTTTCATTTAAAGCTGGGATAAATCATATAACTAATCACGTTCACTTAACGAGCAGTTGTAAAGAAAATAACATACGACAAAATGGAATGACAATAGTCAGGGAAAAAAATAAAAAATCGCTTGGAAAACCGGGAAAAGTCACGGAAATTTGTTGTGGAGAAAAAGTGGCCACCCTGCCGGAAATTCTTTATTAGCTGAAGCTATTTTCCTAATGTATTGTTCATAACGAAGCATGTTAGGTTGATTTTGCCAGTGTTACCTACATATAGTGACACAATAACTTGACAGCCAATTTCGACCATATTTTCCTTAGTCACATCTTCGGATGATCCAAAATGGGAAGCCCATTCGCTTAAGATTTTGGACTTTATGATATTCTTGAAAGCAGAAGATTTACTTTTGCTTTTTTTGTTAATACGTGAACAAAAAAGTAAAGTTTTGCAAGCCTCCTCTCCAATAGATCTTTGCATAGCTTGAATGTCACGAACTTTATCAAATTGTATGGCAGACTGCATTAAAAGGTTGTTAGAAGAATGATAGTAGTAGGATTAAAATATCAGGATCATCATCTACTACAGTGACATGTTTTTCTTGGGCTATGTTTAAAGCTTCTTTGACGATTAGTGTGTCTGTATAACCTTCGGCATGAAAGAACTTGGTTTTCTTGATGATCACAGACGAATTTTCATCAAAGACTACTTCAACAGACGACTGCTTCGTGCGCAATCTGTGCTCCTTATCTTTTATATTTGCTTTTTCATATTTATCAAAAACTATTGTCATTTTTCCATAGCTTTTGTTGACGATTCGTGTTGCCTTATGACATCACCAAATGTTGCAGAAGCGGACCATGGTAACTGGTGAATTAATGCACCACCATCAAGAACGTAGGAAGTACTTTGCTGGGAACGAGACCGTTGTATTTCACTGACATTCAGGTTATCGGAGATGATATCTAATGAGTTTGCTAATGATAATCTATTAGTTTTTCTCATTTGCTGGGTACTATGGTCAAATAATGAAGTTGGTAGAGTGGATAACTCGCAATTGAAAAACTCACTTTCATCTTGAGCGCTATTATCCAAGGAGATACAAACAAGCATCCTTTGTGTTAAAAGACGCGAATTTACATGGTGAGTCTCACCAGCAATAACAATTTCTTTCTTCAAAACTGCCATGGTTACTGATGATTTTGTTTACATTTTCATATGTATATTTTTAGTATGTTGATTAGGAGCATGTTATCTACCATTTACAATAAGATTCATTTTTGTTGCAATTAGTTTTACCTCTAACACTACTTCTACTATACTAATATGTGACAAATTTGAAATTTTATTAACCATTACTATGTATAATATAATAGGAGTCAAATATGCCAATTAAATACAAAACCTAACAACTTCACTGAAGACGTCAATACATTGAAAAGTACTATGCTTTTATATCCTTTTAATGAAAATGAACAGCTCACCAAGAGGTGTATCGTCCAAAGCGTCTCTCTCATCGTATCCCCCCGAATCCTTTCATTTTTTGGTAGTGTCAACGGGAGAGAAGGCAATATAGAACAGTAAATAGTCCTATATAAGATGACAAGGGGCGAAGAGTATTTTAATAATTTATTATATAAACATTATGCAATAATATTCTTACAATTATTATCACAATTACACAGCCACACAAAAAAAAGTGGTCTGCGGACCGGACCAGTGTATCCTCATGTATTTGGACCCGCTGAAACCTAATTCGAAGTCAGGATTGTCAGATTGCTTATTTTTTCACCTCTAACCTCAAAGAAAAACGCCCCCCAAAAAAGTAGTCTGGCTTGCTGACTATACTAATGTATCCTTATGTATTTTGACGCTCTGAAACCGAATCCAATGTCAGAATTGTCAGATTCGCTTGTTTTTCACCTCTAACCTCAAAAAGAAAGTTGTCTGGCCTGCGGACCATATCAGTGTATTCTTATGTATTTGGACCTGCTGAAACCGAATTCGAAGTCAGAATTTTCCGATTGGCTCGTTTTTGACCCCCAACCCCAGCCTCCCACTCAAAAGTGGTCTGGCCTGCGGACCATACCAGAATATCCTTATGTATTTGGACCCTCTGAAACCGAATTCGAAGTCAGAATTGTCAGATTCTCTCGTTTTTTCAACCCTCCCAAAAAACACCCCCCATGTTGCATGATGTTTGCCAAAGATGCATATACCCAAAACAAAAAAAATGGTCTGGCCTGTGGACCAGATCAGTGTGTCCTTATTTATTAGTACAGTACCTAGAGGTAAAAAATATGCAAAACTTCGGAATAATGTAATACTGAACGGATTTTGTTCATTTTTGGCAGTAAAATAGTAAATGCTTCACAGAAAAGTTTCTATATTGTGCGAAGGCTTGCAAGTTTATAGGGGGTGGATCCCATCCCCTCTTAGGGGGTGGCACTTAAAAAATATGTATATATTTATTGGAACTGAAGTAGAATCAAATTATAAAAAGAAAAGGTTCTATGCAATTTTTCACATAAATCGATATTTTTTAAGTTATAACGACTTCAAAATTGCGATTTTAGCTTAAAAAAAGGTATTTCCAAACGGCTTTCGTCAAGTATCTCGAAAAGTATTACTTTATCGAAAAAATGTTACAGGCCAATTACAGAAAGTACAAACTGGGAATTCATTATATTTTTTGTTTATTGATGTAGGATTAATAATTTCGGAGATATTTAAGTTTACATTTGGCATCAAAGTGTTCATAAGATAATTATTTAGAGTGAGAGTTAAATATCTCAGAAACTGTGACACTTACGACAATGATGTTAATAGTTAGAATAATAGGTTATTAATTAAGCTTTCAACTGTGTTTTTTTTATTTGTTTCTATAGCATAAAAAACAAAGAAGTTATGACCGAAGCAATGTGCATCTACACATTTTTTTAATAACAATGTCGCCATTTTGTTACTGTAATTAGCCAGTAATTAAAAAACAGGAATTTCAAACACTGTTTTTCATTAATATATAGCATGGCGTAGATGGTCAAATTTTTTGTTTTGTATACATCACTTGCTTTAGAAAAACATACAGTTTAAACTATAAAGGTATTTTCGATAAAACGTATTTTTTTTTCCTTTTCTAAATATCTCAATAAATATTAGTTTTATTGAAAAATGGGTAGAGACCAAAAATAAAGCTCATAAACTGATAATGAATTTCACTTGTTTATTTATTTACATAGATTTAATAGTTTCGGAGATATGAAAGTTTACAAATGGCGTCCGAACGTTTATAAGACGAAAAATGCACTTTAAATGTTAAATATTTCAGAAATTGTGACACCTACGTCATGCGACAATTAATTGCGCTTTCAAATTATTTTTTACTCGTTCCTGTAGCATAAGAAATAAAGAAGTTATGACGGAAAAATATACGTATTTATATTTTTTTATATAGAAAAGTCGCAATTTTGTTACTCTAATTAGCCAGTAATTTAAAAAAACTATCTCAAATACAGTTTTTCATTAAGATGTAGCATTACCTAGATGCTCAAATTTTTTTGCTCATTTAAAGCACTTGCTTTAGAAAAAAAATGCATTTTAAACATTAAAGGTAATTTCGAAACCCTTGGATACCAAATATAAATTTAAATATCTCCGAAATTATTAATCCCACATCAATAAACAAAAAATATAATTAATTCCCACTTTGTGCTTTCTGTAATTGGTCTGTAACATGTTTTCGATAAAGTAATACTTTTCGAGATGCTTGACGAAAGTCGTTCGGAAATACCTTTTTTTTTTAGCTAAAATCTAAATTTTGAAGTCGTTATAACTTAAAAACTATCAATATACGTGAAAAATTTCATTTTCTTCTTAAAATTCGATTCTAATTCAGCTCCAATAAATATATATATTTTTTAAGTGCCACCCCCTGAGAGGGGGTGACATCCACCCCCTATAAATTAGCAAGCCCCCGCACAATATAGGAACTTTTCTGTAAAGCATTTACTATTATACTGCCAAAAATGAACGAAATCCGTTCAATATTACATTATTCCGAAATTAAAACCTCTAGTTACTGTACTATATTTGGACCCGCTGAAACCGAATTACTTTCCCTTAAATTTTTATAATTATAATTATAACTATGCTTAAATGTACTTAAATTAACAGTAAAATTAATGGTATGTTATTGTATATAGTTATTATTCTGCATTCAACAGCTGTAATACATTAATTTTGCAATAATTCTCATTGTAAGTTTGTTTTCTGCTAATATTTAATAATTAATAATGTAACATGTCTTTAAAAATTGTAGATTTTACATTTTCGAGTAATCTATACCAATCTGAGGTAATTTAAAAATAATGTATTTATTTATAGAAAAGGTAATTTAGTTCCCAACAAATTAGATTCACTTTAAGGCAACGTGTTCTTCTTGACGCGCTTTTTAAAATAAATTATTACTTTACATCCACGCTGAAATTTATTAAAACACTTAAAAGGCTTGTTTAATCACAAGCGCTTTCTGTCCCTCCCACAAACTACTTTTTGAAATTACTAATACTGAAGCTTTTAGAATAATGAACGTAATCGTACAAACAGCTCGACTTGTTGCCTATTACAAAACGTCATTATATACCGAGTTGCTTTGTGAAGATGGAGATAGATGCATTCCAGTATGTCAAATGATTTATTACTAATTGAAATTTCACTCCGTTGCTATATATAACCCTTGTGTCACCCTGTAACTCCATTGTATTGTTTTAACCCGTTTCTCAGCCACTGTGTTAGTGAGTTTTTGTTCGCGTAAGCACTAAAAAATCAACACATGTTGCATGTATCTAACCTAACAGTACCTGGATTATACTGTTTGCCAAAGATGCATAAACCAGGAAAGTAGGTGCACTCCATTGTGTTTGCAATCGAATCAGCAACCTGTCAAGTTGGTCAACAGAAGAGGCCGGAAATTTACCCAAGTCACAATTATTTAGCTTTTCAGCAAATAATTCCAATGATTTCGTCAATAAAATTAACAAGATACAATTGCTAGAAGGTGGAATTTTGATATTGATGTTTGCCCATTAGTACAATAACTTGGTGATCTCACTTGGGACTAACGTTATACCAGTTTTAAATTCAAATATCTTTGGATAGATTGATTTAAATAATTGATTTAAAATATAACATATTAAAAAGGAATAAGGGTGCTATTTCGTTGGGGGTGAGTTTCACCCAACTTCGAAAAAAGAAAGTAACTATTGGAACGTGTAGATCGTCGAATTCCACCCTAAAAATACCTCTATAACATTATTTTTGCTTTAATTCCCGCCGAGTTGCAGTGGGGTTGAAGAATGTTGATTTTTATATAAAAAACACTGATTTTTTCAAAGGTTTTAAGCAAATTACTCAAAGAGGATCACATTTTCGAAAAAGTTTGTCATAACGAAAAGTTAGCTTATGAGATAACAAAAGTAATCCATGAAATAAAAATTTGTTTAGGCTCATCATTGCCGAGATACCGTTAATGTTAGGTGCATTTGAACGTAGCCATGAAAAGGTCACGCTTTTCAAACAGTCGTAGCTCTGGTTTAAGAAAACCTTTTAACATGTACCTTGAACCAAATTAAAGCTTATTACAGTAGCTAAAAAGTTTATTTTGTCAAATTTTGATATCTGCAAAATCAAAAATGATACAAGGAAAATAAAGGCAAAAGGGTATAGCAGAATAAGCATGGTAAAATGGCCCCAGAATCGTTTGGACCTAATTCGGTGTCAGTAGATCGACAATAGGAAAAGAAATGTTTTCCTAGAGTTTTAACCTCCCGCCTTAGATTTGACTGATTGGCTCGTTTTTCACCCATGACCCCGAAAAACACACCCCCAAAAAAAAATGGTTTGTGTATGTATTTGGACCTGCTGAAACCGAATCCGATGTCAGAATTGTCAGACTGGCTCGTTTTTCACCCCCAGCCCCAAAAAACACCCCCAAAACAAAAACAAAGTGGTCTGTTCGGCGAACTATACCAGTGTATCCTTTTTCGAATCCGGATTCACCAGGCCAAATTACATAAAGATACGCTGATATAGTTCGCCGGACAGAACACTTTGTTTTTGTTTTGGGGGCGTTTTTTTGGGATTGGGGGTGAAAAACAAGCCAATCTGCCAATTCTAACTTCGGATTCGGTTTCAGCAAGTCCAAATTAGAGATGTAAAATTTCACGAAATATATTTTTTTGAAATATTCCAATGAAGTATTTCATGCAATATTTCACACTATGAGAAATATTCCAAATATGGGTTTCTCTTGTCAAATTCGCTGTTTACTGTTTATTGCCTTGTTTTTTATGAAACTAACTCAAAATATAAGTATGTCAAAAAACTCCAATAATCCAGGATGCAGGTAATATTATTATGTTGGACATTATATTGTATTTATTGGAATTTAAAAACAGTAGGTATTAATTGTAATTTAAAATTATAAAATAAAATTAGAAATAATTATTAATTGTAGTTAAACTAGTGTAAGTTTAGGGGAGGCCACCTTGTGTCGATGTCACTGGAAGCCTCATTTTCATCATCCCAATCAATCTCATATTTCTCATCACTTGATTCGCTTGTATCAGTTTCGTCATTTTCAGATTTACTGTGCGTACTGTCGTCAATATCGATATCGTTATTTGTATCATCATCTACAGGTAATTGAGAGTGAGACTGGGAAGACTCTGGTTGTTCTGTAAATAAAACTGTAATTAGATGTTTACGTTTGATTCATTTTGTTAAAAAGTACCTAATATTTCATCAGTATTTGGTTGAACGGTTTTTTTCTCTAATACGTTGTGAGAGGTAGTACGCTCGTCTTCTAGTTCTTCTAAATCATCAACTTCAAATATTCGAACAACGTCTCTTTCTTCTCCTTCACCACTTGTAGTTGTAGACGATTTTTTTTCTTTGAAAGCAGTTTTCTTTTTCGTTTTATCAGGTCTAAATTATACTTCGTATATACCAGTTTATTCGCCTCTATTTCTGCTCTTGGTATGAACGTTTGAATGGATACTAAACAATCTTTCTACAGCCTCTGAAGTAGGTAGTAGATCAAGTACTCTAACTGCCACTTTAAATAACTAGGTATCGGGATAGTACGATTTCCACCAAACCAATGGCTGTAAAACATTTGCAGTATCCCAGATTTCTTCATCCCCAAAGTAATCCGATTTCGTTCTGTAGTTCGAAAGCTCGGTCATAAACTGAGCCTTTTAATCTTCGACTAGCCAGTCGCCATGCCACTGGAATGAGGACTGGGGTCCTTTTATGAATTTATGACCAGGATCGCCATTGTTTAAATAATATCCCAAATTGGAAATATCAACGACTAATTTAATTATTATGAAATAAATGATTGCCTTATTTTAAATAAATAACTATCTTCTTCCTGAATGATCAAAATATTCACGGCGAGGTGCGACAAACATGCACACAGCACATTCACTATTGGCGCTACTGCACAATGAAACAAAGATTAAACTGCTGAATCGGGGCGGGGTTAAACATAAAACACCAACCGCAGTTTTATGTATTGAAAAATATATTTTTCAAAGTGAAATATTTCGGGGCAATATTACTGAAATATTTCGAGATTTAAATATATTTCCATATTCAATATTTCGAAATATAATCGAAAAAGTGAAATATTTCAGTAATATTTCGAAATTTAAATAAATTTCAAAATCAAATATTTCCATTTACATCCCTAGTCCAAATACATAAGAATATACTGGTCTGGTCCGCCGGACAAACCATTTTTTTTGGGGGGGGGGGGGGGTGAAAAACGAGCCAATCTGACAATTCTGACTTCGGATTCGGTTTCAGCGGGTCCAAATACATACGGATACACTGGTCTGGTCCGCCGGACAAGTTTCAATGTATAAGCACCACTAAACAATGCTTCGTAACAGTTTTTATTTTTTTTAATTATGGCGCACCGCTTCAAAAATTTTGAAAAAGATCTACAATAAACTACTCATAGCAATGTATTTTTGGTAAAAGTTTTGTGTATGCGAATCATTGTTTTCATGAAAAAATAAATAATTTTTAAATATTTTTTTTTCGAAGGAGGCAGCAAAATCAGCTAATTTTTTTTCCTAAGATGCATTTAAATTACATGTACATCGTCTATTTTTTTCGTAATAATTAATGCCCAGAGACAAAAAATGAAAACGAAATGTAATGTTTATTAGGGTACAGGGGTTACCCGTGGCGATGGGGGGCTAAAACTCGAAAAAAACATTTCTTTTCCTATTGTCGATCTACTGACGCCGAATTAGGCCCAAACGCTTCTGGGGCCATTTTACCATGCTTATTCTGCTATACCCTTTTGATTTTTTACACAAAAAAGTGCCCCTTTTTTGGTTCCAGTAAGTTCCAAATTGAAAAAAAAAATCCAAAGCGCGTTATTTATTAGTTCTAACTATTACCTATACGCTCAAATTTTTTTGACCATGATGGATATATTGTGTAAAAGATTTTACACTTAATGTATTTTGAGAATTTTTGAAAAGACGAATTTTCTTGGCTTTAAGGTTAAATAACTTAACAGGAAAGCATCTTAGCTGAATGTTACTAGAGACAAAAAAAATATGGCAATAAACTAAAGAAGATACTGATTTTTCATTTTTTTGATAAAGATAATAGCTTAGGATATCGAAGTGTTTGAAGTTAACTCTTAACGCGCTTTTTTTTAAGTTGACGCATTTAAGATGAATATAGACAAACTGACAACCTTTGTACTGTTTTGACCTACCTGACTTTAAAGAGGATTAAGAGACTTTCAAAAGGCTTTTTTTATGATTTTTAGCGTTAATTGCAAAAGAGATATGACCGAAATAAGGAGCGTGTCTGGTAAAATCTCACAATATTTTCAATTATAAAGGAATTATCATAATTTTTATACTATTTTCATATTCACGCACATTTCTTAAGTCGTTGGACATCGCGTGCAGTTATGTACTTGTATAAATAAGTATAAGGATGAATATGACTCAAACATTGATGAAAATGAATAACACAGCCCAACAAAAAGAAAAAAATTTTTGGAACTGCTATCGAGGCAACTATAATTCCCATGTAATTTTCGACGCTGAATCCGAATTCGAGGTCAAAAAAAATCGTACACCCCCAAAATCAACCTCTAGCGCTAAAAAACACTCCCTAAACATCCGCTGCCCAAGGAATCACTACTTCCACATCCGGATTTTCTATCCAAGTCACTCACAACGAAAAAATTTTGTATGAGGAAATAATTGTTTATGGAACTTTAATAACATAATATTTGAAATCCTCTACCCCAAAAACCCATAAAACGATACCCCTCGGTAGTGGGGTGGGGGTGGATGAAGTAAAAAAAATAATTTGAGGTTTCTGATTCTTGTACACACGCTACATCACATTTTTTTTCATCACCTTTAATAATGGGGTGGGGTGGTAATGGGGTGGCTAATGCCAAAATTTTTTTGAGACCTTAGCTTCCCTTGTGTGTACTAAATACCAATTTTATGGACTCATACCTGCTTGATTTACCTATTTACCCCAATTTACCCCCCAACCCTTCGACAGAATAAGATGAAAATATAATCTAGTTCCATATCTCATAACGCATAAATACAGAGTTAATACTACTTTCCATTGAAAATCACCCCCACGAGTGGGTGGAAAATTTAAAAAAACTGCAGTGATTGCAAAAAAAAGCTTACGATGACCAGTTATTTTAGAAAAAGTATGTAACTGCATTAGTCTCGATGCGATGCTCAAAGACTACCCCCATAGAGTGGCGGAAACCACCCCTAAATTTAAATTGCAGTTGCTTAGATGACTCCTAAAAAGAATTCTCTGAAAATACTATTACTTATTTATATGGCCTCTAAAAAGAATCGTCTAAATATTCAGAAAAAACATCTGACTATATAGTTTTTTGACCAGCCGGTAGGTGGCGCATTGACAACCGCATACGAGTGTTGAATGCGGATTTAGTATAGGTCAAGTTGGGCTCTTTATTGGGGCGTTCATTGTTTCTGTTATTACCTTTTTTCCCCGATTTTCCTTGCAATTTTAATCTAGGGGTGGTTTCCGCCACTCTATGGGGGTAGATGTTGAGCATCGCATCGGAACTAATGCAGTTACTCACTCTTTCCAAAAAACTGGGCATCGTAAGCTTTTTTTACAATCACTGCATTTTTTTAAGTTTCCTGTTGTATAAGGGGTAGTTTTCACCCACTCATGGGGGTGATTTTCAATGGAAAGTAGTGTTAACTTTCTGTGTATGCGTTATTTACTTGAATGTTTATATTTAATTCGATTTATTGAGATTTAAGGCTATTCGTGGAGCGTTAAGTCATTTTTACCATGTTTAGGGAGTGTTTTTTAGAGCTAGGGGTTGATTTTGGGGATGTACGATTTTTTTTATCTCAGATTCGGATTCAGCGTCGAAAATAACAAAGGGATACAGTTGTCTCGATAGCAGTTCCAAGATTTTTATTTTTTTGTGGGGCTGTGGAATTATATTAAATTTAGGTTAAATCTCTATATAGTTAATAAAATTGAAAAAGATGAATTATTGTTTTATTAATTTGTTACACCTTAACATAAAAATCCTATCCAAATTCGTAATCATAAATCATATTAGTTTCATTAATAAATTCCCAGTACTCCCTTTATACTTTTTTAACTTAAAGGGTGGTTTTCACCCTCTTAGGAACAAGAGGAATTAGTTCCCTTATTAGGGGATGAGCTTTATGTCTCAGAATGTAACAATCTGCTAAGAAAGTCCTAATTTCTCAAAATAAACAAAAACATAATCACTTCTTTCATTTTACCACTTTTATATCGCCCATATTGAGGGTGCAACACAAAACTTTTAATTTGTGACTTCACATTCGTGACCACCGACCTCAAAAACATAAACAATATAAATTTCATTGATTTATTATCAGAACTTCGTTAATTATTTCACCCTCTTAAAAACACATCTACTCCATTTTGGTATTTGAAGTTGATGCCCTACAATTTAAGAATCAGCAAAAATAAAAAAATTCCAACCCACTATAGAATTAGTCCGTTGCGTACTTTTTGATACCAAGTGATTATACTACATTGTTTCCAAGTGTATTAGTCCCACTCACTATGGTCTGGGGTCCAACAGTACGAAATCGCTCTAAATTCCAAGTAACTTGTTCCGACATGACGTACATTTTTCAACTTCAGATTTGCAAAAAGGGTTATATAGGACACCAGAAATGACTTGTCGGATTCTTATCAGCTCTTGCATAACTTCTTAAATGATAAGAAAAGAGACGAAATGATGATTCCTAAAAAAATGTTTTTTAATACATAACACGTCCTGTAAAAGAAACTATGAGTGCTATCCATCTAATTTTTTCATAGTATACACTAAAGACATAAGCGCTTGGATGAGGCTCAATGGCACTGTTTAAATATGTTTAGTTTTTTGGGAAAAAAATATGAAATCTGTAACTATAAAATATTGTAGTAAGAATTTCAACATACGAGCAAGTACTTCAATTTTAAACTTTTTGTGTATAAACTATGCTAACAAACATACCCAATATATTGAAAATGTTTTTAAGACAAGAACTAAGTTGATATTGCATATAGTATTCGAGTTGTGAATTTTTAAAATAGGTGCATGATGCGGCGCATGTAATAAAGGCGACAGCTCTCCTAAAATTATAAAGCGCATGAAAACAGTTTACAGTGGAATTAGCTGGTATGTTTATGTATATAGTGTGAAGTTATTTGTCTTAACATTTTAACATTATAAAAACTATTTGTGTTTGATTGTTTAAATCGATTGATTATTGTTTGCGGTTCATATTTATTATTTACTATCTATGTCCGCGGTTACGTTCGCGTGGAATTTTGAAATTGACTAAAAAGCTTTTTTATAAACGACGTTTGAGGTAGAATCACCATTCTGGAATATTTCAGAAAACTCACAAATTTTCTGGAATATTCCAGAGTACTCTCGAATTTTCTGAAATATTACAGAAGTTTAATCTTAAAAGTTTATGCCGTGCAAATACGCTTATTGTAGACATCAAGCTGTATCTCCTGTTCTACTAGATCGATTTTCATAAAACTAGTCTAGACCGATTTCGATGAAATAAGAACTAAATGTTACTCCAAGCTTAGATGAACCTCATTGGTTCAGTAGTTTCTGCGTGATGCGCGTTCAAACAGACAAACAGAGAGAAAAATTCCAAAATCTGTCTTAATGTATTCCATTACTCATCTTACATCCCCACATCAGTTTTTTGCAAATATTTTCAATGTACATACACGTCAACTTTACAAATGTATTATATGTATACGTTTGAAAATTATTAAAAGGTAAAATAATTTAATAAAAGTGATTTACGCTCCCTCCCACCGACGGAAGACGCTTTTCAACAACATGTTGCAAATATTACTTTTTTTTAAACAGTGTTGTGAACCGTCATTCAAATTACCTCCTGCACAAAATTTTGGATGCAGAATTGGAAATCAGGAGCTGGTACCGATAATGTCGACAAAAAAAAGTTTATCTGAACTTAAATTAAAAAGTGCAACTGTAAAATAAAATGCGACAAAAAATGTTCTTGTGAGTGGTATTCAGTTGCGTGCTCTAAAATGTTAGAGTTAAAAATTACCTAATATACAACATTAATGTTTTATTTAAAATATCTCCCTTTTCTGCTTTCTATTAAATATGCTAAATACCTAAAACAATATTTCTCACTAATGTTTTATTTTTTAAACAATATAAAAACGAGTAGAAGTTGTACTCGGGCATGGCCAATTGCGAATACCTATTTGATTAACATTTTGCTCGAACACACAATTCACTTCGATTATTATTTTTTTAAATGAGTGGCCGCAATCGGCAACGCCCGACTACTACTTTCATTCGTTTTGTTGTATTATTAACATAAAGTAATTCAAATTTGCAATTATATTGAACAATATAGTGCTTTTTACTGTTACACTGTACCAATTATCGTGTAGACTATTTTTATTTTAATGCTGCATAATTACGCGCCTCATAAAAAAATCATAAGCAAAAAACTGTATACGTTATCGACAGGATCTTTTTTAAAAAAACTTTTTCAATATATGAACTATATTTGGTAAGCAATTGTATATAAGAATTTCACAAATTTAACATAATTGTCCGCATATCGAAATTTTTATAACGTAAATATCAACCTTTTGATTTTAATTATTTTTTCCAAAAAAAATATTCTTTTCAAAAATACCAATAGCTTAGTTAGAATCACGTATATCTTTTGAGTACACATACCAAAAATCAGATTGGTTGGTTACATAGTTTTTGTTTTAACGGAGAATAACCATTGTAAAACATAATTTTGTAATTATCAATCCGCCATCTTTTTTGCGATTTCTGAAGTTGCGCAAGAGCAAAAATTAATCCGACAAGTGTTTGCTAGTGCCCCAGGTAATGCTCTCTTCCTTACTTATATCAACATTTGTACGTCATGTCGGAACAGGTCATCTTGATTTTGGAGTGCTTGGACCCCGGACTACTAACTTTGAAGTCTCTTGGAGATTTATTCAAATTAAATAACTCAAGAAGTAGTTAAGAAATATATTGATCTTATTGTTACTAAACTTTGGATGAATCGAAATTGCTTCCAGTTTAATTTCCTTCAAGCAACATGAGAGGACTGCAATGGAAAATTCTTTGTCACCTTTCATTGCCAAAAATGACTCCACATTTAGATACGCGAGGTCATTCCAGATAATGTACGCATTTTTACTTCTTTCAAAACTATATTTTCAAATACACACCCTGACATTTTAGGAGCGTCTTTCGAGAAGCTAGATTTCTGTTTATAAATTATTTAATTTTGAG
Organism: Rutpela maculata; assembly: GCA_936432065.2. Classification (NCBI taxonomy): domain Eukaryota; kingdom Metazoa; phylum Arthropoda; class Insecta; order Coleoptera; family Cerambycidae; genus Rutpela; species Rutpela maculata. The sequence continues at coordinate 250,275,463 of OW386286.2, forward strand.
GATGCTTCATCGAATAAATTATTTTTTTAAAGAATAACGACGACTACTTATTATGAACTTTTATTTTGCATTGATTTTTGTTGTCAGCTAAGTTACATTTTTATCTCGTCTAACACATCTTTTATGAAAATTTAAAAAATCTTTCGTCGGATACTGTCTCCCGGGCATCCGCAGGCCATTTAAAGTTTAATGAAAACCATTTATTTCACTCAAAAAACTAACTTATTCTACTTTGTCATATTTATTGCGAATTCTTTGCAGCAAACAAAGAGTAATATCACGTTCCATTCAGTCTGCTATCCTGTTACGTCCTTTTTAGACATTTTCCAGTTTCAAACAGTCTCCAGTTAAATTAAATATGAAACAAAAGCAAGTTTTGCACAATACTCTCTTTGTTTTACTTATGAAATTCCAAGAATATCGGTGATAAGGACGGATAGAGACATATAAAGAAGTTGCTGGTCGGCTTTACTGTTTGGCGGCACGTGTTGTAGTGGCTTATATGAGACAACCACAGTCTTGTCAAGCAGTGTCGTAACCCAAGAAAATTTTGGTAGGGACCTGTTGAAATTATATTTGATTTAAAATGCACAAGTAATGTTAAGATGGGTATAATTGACCACTCCCGACACCTTGCAGAGCTAATGACTGTATATCAAAAACTTACCTGGAACCAACATCTGGATAGAGCAATACATAAGTCGGTAGCCATATTGGCAGCATGCAGCCAATTGTATGGCAAGATAGGGGGGCTTAAGCCTGATATGCTGCATTGGTTCTATACCAGTAAAACATTAACTGCTTTAGTTTAATGGCCCAAGGCTAGTCAAACAACAGCAGTTAACAGGCTAAATCGGGTGCGGAGACTGGCCTATATAGGAATTTAGAGGTGCTATGAACACCACACCCACAGCGTCCATGGAAACCCTATTAGACTTCACTCAACTTGGTGATTCAGGGTGAGGCCAGAATGGGGACATACAAACTACAAAACTCTCATGAGAATAATTAACGTTGTAGTAGAAGATCATCTATTGAGCATGAGGTGAGACTATATGGTACCAAAAATTACATTCAACAGGTCCTTCACTATCACCATTGGAGATAGGAAGGACTGGATGATAGGGACTCCTGGTACATGACGCAAAGGCTTGGCCTGGTACACTGACGGGTCCAGGATGGAAATAGGAGCTGGAGCAGAAATATATGGTGAAAAGCCAAGAGCGAGTATAAGTCTCTCTCTTGGACAGAAATTCTGGCTTTACTCGAATGTGTACGCGAGAACATTAAACGACGATATGTGAACCAGCAGATCTCTATTGCATCAGACAGTCAGGCGACACTAAACGCATTAGCTTCTAATAAGGTGAATGGCTTTAAGACTGGTTTGTAACTGCCAAGGAGAACTCAAAGTTCTGATTGGGCGGAACAGAGTTAGACTACTCGTCTATACTGGTATAGAGGGCAACGAAAAAGCTGACGAATTACTAGACAAGAAGCAGCTGATATATTCTATGACCCAGTACCCGCGCTAGGTATCACAAAAGGCTCAGCCAGAAGGGTCATCAAAGACAGGGTCAGGAATAAAGACAACCATCACCTAGGCCCCCTACATCAAATCATGGGGCCCCGGTACCAAATTCACTGGCGGGCCCCCGTGCTTAATAATTGATGAGCGGGGGGGCAAGTATTGCGCTTACTAGTCTAACCGGGCCCCTAAAATGACCGGGCCCAGGTACCACGGTACCTTCTGATCTCCCCACCTTTGTGGGGCCCTGCCATCACCAGAGAGATATTCCAAGAAATCAACACTTATTAATGGACTATGCCCTATTAAGCACCTGTACATAATCGGAAAGTTTGCTGGCAATTTTAACTGAAGATTATGCGGTAAGGTACCAGAAACTATGGAGCATATTATATACGATTGCAAGGCGTTGGACCGCAGAAGATATAGTATCTGTGGGCAAACTCAAACGGACCCAAAAACTATGAAAAATAAAATGAACTCATTTTCAGACCAATGTCACCTTACCTTGTCAGGGACACAGTAGTCCAGTCATCTTAGTGGTTTCACCTCGGAATTCAAGATAACCGGCTGTAAACTCGTATAAACCTTTATTGTAACATCCTAAAACTTGGCTCAAAACCTACTTACGATAGCGTGGACGCAACTTGTAGATAACTAAGGCCAAAGGTCAAAAAACCGTTTTTTTGCGCATTTTTTGCAAATATCTCGTTCCCTGTAAAATTTACGCTATTTGTATTTATTATAAATATTGTAGGGGATAAAATTCTCTACAACTTCTGTTTTAAAAATTTTTTTATACCTCAAACCGTTTTTGAGATAGAGGGCGGTGAGCGCGCAGTCTTTCACTATGTACGGTGTCATTCAAGTTCGATCTGTAGTCTCAGTCAAAAACACGCCGTATAAAGCCCGTTAATTATTGAAAAATATATAATTATAAATAATTTACATTTTTTCATTAAATATCACATTCAATATAATAATTTTTTTCATAAATTAAGTATATCTTCATTTAGAGGTAAGTAGAGGTAAGAGGTAAGTGTTATTTCATTTAATAACACTTACCTCTTTGTACAATTAGACAATTATTAACAGAAATACTTTAATTACATTTTAATTATATTCAGATTTATACTAATTACTTCCTAAGTAAATAAAAAGACAATAAATAAATTTTTAATTTATATTTTTATTAAAAAATACGATTTCATACATTTTTCATGGTTGAAATTAAAAAAATTGAATAAAAATAAGAACTCCATGTTGTTATTTTTAGTTTTCTTCTTCTTCTTCATCATCGTCGTCTGGTCGTTGTGGAATTTTAAATTCTTCTTCGTTTTCATCTTCAACGACATTTGTCTCTAAGTCTTCCAGGATTTCGGGGTCAAATGTACCATCTCCATTGACATCACTCTGATAGGGTGAAGCATTGAGACAAGCTTGCCCATTACACTGGCCACAAGCTAAAGAGCACGGCAACCCCGATTTCCTGCATCCACATCGCGAACCACAACCATTCTTGCAGTTGCAGAATATTGTGTTCAGCAAATCTTCTGGAGCTGGAGGTAAGTGTTATTAAATGAAGATATACTTAATTTAGGAAAAAAATTATTATATTAAATGATATTTAATGAAAAAATGTAAATTATTTATAATTATATATTTTTCAATAATTAACGGGCTTTATACGGCGTGTTTTTGACCGAGACTACAGATCGAACTTGAATGACACCGTACATAGTGAAAGACTGCACGCTCAGCGCCCTCTATCTAAAAAACGGTTTGAGGTATAAAAAAATTTTTGAAACAAAAGTTGTAGAGAATTTTATCCCCTACAATATTTATAATAAATACAAATAGCGTAAATTTTACAGGGAACGAGATGTTTGCAAAAAATGTGCAAAAAATCGATTTTTTGACCTTTGACCTTAGTTATCTACAAGTCGCGTCCACGCTATCGTAAGTAGGTTTTGAGACAAATTTTAGGATGTTAAAATAAAGGTTTATACGAGTTTACAGCCGGTTATCTTGAATTCCGAGATTCTTACCCTATTTTGACTAAGATGACTGGATTACAGGAGTACTTACAGATGAGCCCTGGGAGAAGTTTTAGTCAGTTTGAATCTGACCCATTCCAGCTAATTATGGGCAGCCCGCGGCAGTTTCCCCTCCTCGAAAAAATCACATGCTCAGTATTATAGCGCAGAGGACTAAAGCATGTTATGTGGTGAGCATACTTGGTCACACGATTCACTGTATGCTGGGTCCGATATCCAGCTCCGACACTGGCGATGGTGAATAATGGATGTTGTCTGTTGTTTTAAAATGTTCCGGAAAACTTTGGCTTAAAGATCATTGTATTAGTCATTATTATTGTCACTAGATCGGTTCAGTGAAAATGTCAATATTGCGCGTGATGATTAAACATTTTAGAAGAAAAAATTAATAATGTTTTGTAATTTTGATGACATGTTCAGAATGTAGATTAAAACTTAAAACTAAGAGCTTTTTGGTTCACTGGATCATTTCACCTGTTAATTTAGTTATTAACTTTACAAGCTTATTAGCCATTTGGCTTATTTAACGTTTTTCTGAGACCTTTGCTTACTGAGTGATTTTATTACCTTGTTTAGTCATTAAATTTACCAGCTTATTTCTAAAACAAGTAATATTTGAGTAGTAATATCATTATTTATTAATCAATAAGGGACGCAAAGTATATTCATAACCTTTTAGTATATTCCAATACACGCACAACTTGTCAAGAAATTGTTTTAAATTTAATTCGCACTAGCACCATTTTTTTTTATTATTTATTTATAAATAGTTTTTATTTTATTTACCGTCAGTGTAATATACTGTTCTATTTATCAATGAGACACCCATCATTCACGTCATAACCTATATGATGGTCTTAGTCTCACTTGCACTCGTTACAGACTACATTATATATATTATCTTCTACAAGTCTCATTGTTGTTTTTTTACTGCTTACATATAAATTTATCGATGTATCGAATATATGATAAGAAGTTCCCTTATAGAAAATTTCATGAGCAACATCTTCTCTGTACATTTTTTTTCAAATTAGACATCGTTTGGCTAACAAATTCGGATAAACGCAAATGTATATATACCTTTGTTGAGGAGGTATGAGATGAAGTTCGTTCTTTAAGAGTGGGAATTGTCGGTTTCAATGTTTACCTACATTCTGAATATATTACCAAAATTTCAAAACATTATTAATTTCTATTCTATTTCCTGTTTTTCAGCCTATATTTCAAAATGCTAATATGTTACGATCATCTTAGGGTCCAATCTATTTAGTGCACATGGTTATCGTATCTAGACTATTTAACGCCCCATAGTTTTGATCGGATTCTTTGGCAGAAAAACATTACAGCACGTTTATTTGAATTAAGTTTAGTTCCGTAGAAACAACAGTAATGACAGTTGAACAAGAAGAGTATGACAGCTGCGTGTCGTCTCCACATGACAATACTAATGGTATTTAACATGATAGAGAATGTTGGCAGTATAAATTAAAAATAGAACTGAATCCATAACGAAGCATTGAGACATACCGGATGTGATGGGACGCACATTGGAGCTTACTTCGTCTAAAAAGACTACTTGGTTATGGTTATGTAAATAGGATTTAAATAAATTTACAGAAGTAGGATCAAAACCAAATACGGAAGTCTCGCACGAAGCAAATCATGATCAAACATATCGAATACTTTTGAGAAGTCCTAAAGCTCAAGTGCAGTGGCGTTTCATTTATCTAACATACCAAAAATATCATCTGTGATATTAGCTAGAACCGTTGTAGTACTACAGCCTTTTTGAAAACCCGATTTGGAAATTGGAGAAAGTTTATTGCTAGTAGCATAATCGTAAATTTGTGTTCGAATGAATTTCCAAAGCACTTTTGATAAAGTTCTTGAGAAATTCGTACCTATATAATTAATGACAGGTTCCTCTGTCCCAGAAAATATCTTGCTATCAAACTAACAATTCATTTTATGAGTAATATGTTTGCTAATAGTTGAAGAACAAAGCTTTAATATTGATTCTATCGGAACCACTGGAATTTGAGGTTAGGTCAGAAATAATAGTAGGCACTGAGCGAATTTGCAACTAGCGAAAAAATCAGTGACTATATAAAGTTTTAATGGGAGTCATCTGCCAAATACTTGTGCTGGTTAAACATAATCTGTCGTCAAAGCTCATTAAAATAGTTGTTAGATTTTTTATTATAATCGAACAGCTGTGTTACGATTCTCCGAAACAAGAAGCTGCTCAGCAATATTTGCTCAGTGTCTATAGAGGTTAGATTAAATGTAAATGAAAGAGAATGATTATACCTTTTACAAACTTGTTTACAGAACAGGTGATTTCTTTAAATGTATTCAACGTCTGCCTATGTCCGCTGCCATGGCATATCACCGACGCCAGGAGGCGAGCTACCCCCCAACCTGGAAATGTTGCATTTCTCTACAGAGAAGTAGCGATCTTTTACTTGCCCAACATTTAGACAAGGGACCAACTCCTTAGGTTCTACGCATACGCTGATATACAAGCCGTTAGGAAGTGGGAAAGAGATCCCCGTGTTTTCTCAACAGGGTACCCATCCAAGTACTAACTGCAATGAACGTTGCTTAACTTTTTATATCGAAACACGAGTACAGTCAAGACACCTCTACCCTCGCCCCCAGAACAGTTGCTTTGTGGGGTAAATACCGAAGTAGGAAATTAATAATCTGTTGATATCAAGATTGGTATTATATAATAACGGGCTTAAGCCAGCCCCATTTGCAGGCATGAACTAAATTATTGAGAATATCGCTTACAACAATTATTCCAGTTTTTTTGTAATCAAGTGTACCATAAGACTATTTCATATAATTATTCTAGTGTAGTCATTGAGAAGATCTTAGTTACAAATTGGTCTGTCATATGCAGAGCTCGGGAATTTTATCTAAGCGCCAGAGACAGCTTTCAAAGAGACATAATATTATATTGCAAATACTTACTGAAACGTTCAGAATAGCGACGAATTGGTGAAATATTCATCATTACCAGCTGCAATATATTCTTGGTAATAAATTTTGCTAAAAACTTTAATGGTTATTACAAAAACATATAATGCACATTTAGTAAATAAAAAACAATTTTGAATCAAACACGTGCATTCCTGTTTTGTTTAATATATATGTATTATGCTTATTTTCATAATAATTAAATATAAAAACCTAATGCGTTGCTGGCAACTTAAAACATTTTTTCCCAATAAAATAAACCCATTTTTATATAATATTAAATCATACATAACAAAGTTAAGGATTAATAGCATAAAACTGCCATGTTCCATGTGCATCACAATTGTAAACAACGTGATAAAGTTAATTTTATTTCATTTTAAAATGTTAATACGTAACTTATTTTTATCGGAAATCTACTACATTTGTGAAATGTACTGACAATTTACCTAAAGACATAGTTGATTCTATTACAATTGCAGTGTTGAAGGCATTGAATCCCGATCGAGTGTCAATATTAAATTTCAGTGACTGGTGGTATTTTTATAAGTGTTTTACTAATCTCCTTTAATTAAGCGATGCCGCCGAAATCGTGAAACATTGGTTTGACAAAATCCCTGTCACTATACCTATTTAATAAAAGGAAAGGGTAGACCACCCGAGATCGCAGTTTCGCAATCCGTAGTATAAATCCAGCCATATGTATGTATCTGCATATGGCGGTATACAAAAATGTGTATGAGTTACTTTTAGGTAGTGAAAAATACATGTATGTGTATGTGTGTGTGTGTGTTAGTTCAATATCACATTCCCCAATACCTCCTCTTCGAGTGAGTGTTTATAATAAACTGACCATATTAAATTTATATATTACGGAATTCCCTAAAAAAAGTACAAGGTAAGATATATTGTGTCATACTTGCATACAAATCTTTCCGCGCTAACCTAGAGCCAACACTAGTTTTGACGTCACAGAGATAAAATTCCCGAGCTGTGGTCACATGGCAATGTTTTGTTGATTATCATGGTATTTTTAAAAAACTATTTTAAAATAATTTTTTGAAAAACTGAACCGCCTTCAAAGGAAAGTCATTAAAAATTATTAATTGAAATATTACCAAAATTGACCGTGCACCCAGGGGCGGATACAGGATTGACTTCTGGGGAGGAGGGGCATCGGAAGAAAATTCATAGTAATACTCTTGTTACGGATTTCTCTTTCTTGGACATGGCCATCTTAACGCGGCATATTTCACACTTCTGGGGCACGGGGGCACGGGGGCACGTGCCGCCCCCCCCCCCCTAGATCCGCCACTGCGTGCAACAGAAATCCCTTATAAATGCGCTTGGTTCTTTTTTTAAAAAAACTATTTTAAAACCATTTTTTAAAAAACTGAACCTCCTTCAAAAGAAAGTAATTAAGAATTATTAATTAAAATATTACCAAAATTGACCGTGCACCAAAAATACCTTATATTTAATTACTTTTGAATTTTTTATGATCTGTTCGAGATGTCGATGGAGAACTTTTATACGTTATCAAGGGTCACCAACACTATCGATTTGTGAAGGTTTCAACCTATGATAAGGTAGTTTCATTTCATTATTTAACTGGATTGATCTATAAAATAATATCTAACATAAAATACGCCGTCAGTTTTGTAGTCAATTTGCATGCAAATTGGTTATGTTTCATGTTTATTTATTGTTCAGTGTTCGTACTATAAACTGACAGTCACATGACTAATACATTATGTAAGCATATCCTACAAACGTGTATATATCATTCAAAGAATATATAAAAATTAAAGACCGCTACTACTATATTTTATTTATTTATTTGGAACAAATGAAATGAGGCAGGCAGTACAAACACTATTAGCCGGGGCGCGGCAGCGTTGCATTTTTGATGGTGATTTTACGCCGCTTGATTTTCTGTGTAATCGATAGTCTAGATATGGCTAGTAATCGAAACAAGCGTCAGCTGTCAGAATCGTGGTGGACCTGGTCGTGAGAGAACGTCTATTATACGAAAAAAAAAAAAAAAGAAAATCAAAAATAATTTCAGGTCGTTTGAAAATTTGTACAACAAATGTTTATATGATAAAAAAGTCAGCTGCTTGGATAATGGGGGATTATACGTCAGCCGCTTATATAAACCTGTATAAAAAACAATTGATGTAAAATCATTTCAGGTTCAATGAAGCTTATACAGCTAACTCTTTATATTATTAACATGATAAAACAATCCTCAGTTATTGTTTCAATGGGGGTAAGACCGTCAGTTGAGGGATTATAAGTACTGAGCGAGCTTTTAATCTGGGTATGGTGCAATCTAATGTATGATCTAACTGACGATCTTTCCCCCTTTATATCAATAGCTGACGTACATTTTCATTTAATATATTGTTTAAATAATCATTTCTAGAATTTTCAAGTGATTTGAAATCAATTTAAACTAAAATTTATAGTTTCAATCACAATGGTAATCTCACTAATGCTGGAAAATAAACAATTTTAAAAAATATATTTTTTCATTGTATTTTCCTGTAGGTTAAATTTGTACAGACCTTGACAAATTATGACAGTAACTATCTGCGCATTTCTACGTAAATTTTCTGCGCCCTTACCTATGACCGTTAGGGCTCTTTGGGATCTATTTAAGTAGAAGAATTCGGGGATCCATGAATGAAGCAAAGCTTGTTGGAGTCTGTTGAACTTCCCATTCAAACATTTTCAAAATTTTAAACTGTTCAAAAAAGTATTTGCTTTAAAATCATTTCAATTAAAACTAATGTATTACTTCCGTCACATGTAGAAACAATTGTTAAATAATAATTATAATTTAATAATCTAAATATAAATTGTTTTATTTTTATTCCAGAAATTATATATTGTTCCAATAAAAAAAAACCTCTACTGATAAAACAGAACAATAGATAAAACAAATTTTGCTGAAAACACTAATTTTGTTAATTTTCTTGCATTTTCGCTATTCATTAAATAATTTTAAATACACTTTCAAATAATATTGATGCAAGTACTATGTATATTGCTATTTTCGGAAACCTAAAGAACCCCAACTACATTCATTTAATTAGGGAAAATACATTTTTCTGAAATCGATCGGGAATGTCTACATTTTCGGAGCGATTTTAGGGCGAAAAATGCACAATTCCAGTATTTTAGTCCGTTGCTAGGAAACTATCAGAAAACAGACTGGAAAAAATCCGTTGCCAAGCAACGATCAACAAAGCCGTACGGGAATGTTACTTCCCGGCCTAGGCCGGGAAGTAACATTCCCGCACGGTTTTTTATATATATTTTAATATGTTAATATTTTTGATTTTTATACGTTTAAAATAGTATTGATTGTGATTTCAGAAATTTTTGTTTTAAATGTATAGGTATATTTTTGATTCTTAAACGTTTAAAATAGTATTTATTGTGATTTCAGAAAAAATAGTATGTGTACTTCGGTGTGAAAGCACATTCCCAGACTTCGATGCTTGTTGGCCTCGGCTAGCGCCTCGGCCAACAATTGCATCGTCGTCCGGGAATGTATCGCTTTCACACCTAGATACACAATATACTATTTTAAAAAGAATTGCTTTTCTTAATTTCGGCGTTTTTTTTTTTAATTTAAAACTGTAGCCTTCAAGGGCAAATTTTCCCCGAAACCTACAAGCTTCAAACCTTATATCGTTTCATTAGGAACCAAAAGGAATCAGACAAATCGTGGGGAGCAACAATTTTCAAAAAAAATATTACCTAAACATTATTTATGCTATGAAAAGTAGATTAAAACCATAAATTTTAGTTTAAATTTATTTCAAGTCACTTGAAATTTCTAGCAATGATTATTTAAACAATTTATTAAATGAAAATGTACGTCAACTATTGATATAAAGGGGAAAAATCGTCAGTTAGATCATACATTGGATTGCACCATAATCAGATTAAAAACTCGCTCAGCACTTATAATCCCTCAGCTGACGGTCTTGAAAGAATAGCTGATGACTGTTTTTATCATTTTAATAATATAAAAAGTTAGCTGTATAAGTTTCATTGAACCTGAAATGATTTTACATCAATTGTTTTTTATACAGGTTTACCTAAGCGGCTGACGTATAATCCCCCATTATCTACGCAGCTGACTTTTTTTTAAAATTATTATTACCATGTAAACATTTGTTGTACAAATTTTCAAACGACCTGAAATCATTTTTGAATTTTTTTTTTCCGACATAATAGACGTTTTTTCACGACCAGGTCCACCACGATTCTGACATCTGACGCTTGTTTCGATTACTAGCCATATCTAGACTATCGATTACACACAAAATCAAGCAGCGTAAAATCACCATCAAAAATGTAACGCTGACTCCCGGGCTATAACGATCCGATTTATTATTTTTATTGAATATCTTCAGGCTGATAGTATTGGATTCTATAATACAATTTGAAAATGAGGTAGGACATATCGCCACGTGAACGGTGGACGTCTTGTAATACACAATTTTGTTTCTAGATATTTCTTATATTCAGTGCAAAAATTACGGTTTCATTTGAAAGATATTGTTCCCCATTGTCCCTATCATTTCGTAATGATTTATCAAAAATACCACTCCAGCAGTATTGGAATTCGCAGGATGTAATTATTTCTTTTATTGCACTGACGAAAAACCGATGAAATAAAATTCGCTTTAAATCGCGTTCTATAATTACATGTGTCAGCTAGTGGAAATTAAATTTCGACATATCGTAAATTCAATTTCACTAAAACAAATGAATAATGGAATTTTAAATGTCTATAAATAAAGTAAATTGTTTTTCTAATGGAATAAACTTTATTTTGCAGAGTTTTGCTCAGTAGGTGAAAGTCGCTCTCTAATAATAACTAATTTACTCCGCTGATTCCTGTTGCACATCTTTAAGTGTAAAATATTTGGTAATACAACAAAAGCTGACCATTTCTTAAGAAATTTTAGTTATTTTTATGAAACGTCCAAGCCTTATACGAGAAAAATATAGTCCAACAAAAACAGATAATTAGGAAGTGTTACTTGCTAGTGAAATATTTTGTCGAACTCCTCTATACATTTCCTTAAATAAATAAGGAATAAAACCAGACTGCAACCAACAGCTATTCTCCGGAGTAGTGCCCCGCCACGCGCTGAATTACGAATTACAAGCCTCTCCGCGTTAAGTACAATAACTATGTATTGCCACAAAAGTGGATGGCAAGAGAGCTCCTTTGAGTAGGAATAAATCTCTCGACTGGTGTCTGTTGCAATCAAAACTTTAGCGTTTGGGGCAATAGTTATTGCATTTAACGCGGCCAGACTTGTAAATCGTAATTCAGCACTCGGCGGGGCATTAGTCCGGAAAATAGCTGTTGGTTGCAGTTTTATTCCTTATATATTTAAGGAAACGTATAGAGGAGTTCGACAAAATATTACACTAGTAAATATTTTACCCCCTAAAAGCATACCTACTGACTGCCCATGTCAGGGCTACTGCTGTTTCTATTGTAACGAAGATCAGCCGCTAGATAGAGCCTGTCATTTTTTGCATGTCGTGGTTTCATAAATCTCGTCATATACCAAGAGTGAACAAGGGCCTCATTTCAGCCATCTCAGACCTACCTTGCACTGACAATAGCTCAAAACTGCAGATTGCAAGTGGTGTGGAGTGGCTGGCACGAGAGCTCCTTTGAGTAAATAAGTCTTTCGGCTGCTGTCTTTGCAATCGAAACCTTAGCATTTTGTGGCAATACATAGTTATTGTACTTAACGCGGCCAGGCTTGTGATTCATAATTCAGCGCTCCACTGGGCACTACTCCGGAGAATAGCTACTGGTTGCAACCTAGTTTTATTCCTTATATATTTAAGGAAACGTATAGAGGAGTTGAACAAAATATTTCAAATGTTAGAAAACTTACTCGATATAAATTAAAAATCTCCGTAGAACTCAGAAAATCTTTACTTTCCAAGTAAATAAACAATATATTTAAATTTCTCTAAAAGTTGACGTTAATTTTAACAAAATTAATACAAAACTGTCAATCATTAAAAAAATTCACAATCAGAACATCATGTTAATATTGTGTTGCCTGATTTTAAGAGGTAAGGATAAGTCTATTTCCAACATACCCCCCCCCCCCCCCCTAGAGTCACTAGCTACAGTTAACAAAATAGTGACTCAATGCTCAAAATATTACAAAACATTGAACGATATAAACAATAAATACATCAAAATACAAGCTACATATTGTATCTCATTGGGATTTTAATTTTTCTACCTCGCTTAGAGAACTGTACTCTAGGCATCTCAAGAGGTTTTTAAACTTAACTTGTTTCAATGCACTATCGCGACCACTAACATTTTTAATCTTGCTTTCTAAGCTATCATTTACACCGGGACGATCTTAAAGAAAGTTCTGCGTATCCCAGGGGGTAGTTTTCAGTAAATATACCTTTTGCACAGATCGTAGAATAGTTCCTGTCAATGTCTTAAACTGTATACGTCTGACTTGACCATCTTTACCTGGTATCAACAAATAACCATCTGGGGATCCTAGCTTCACTCATGTAGTGAAGTTCATCTAACCATCCCAAAAATTTCTTCTTGATATCTTCGCTTACTTCTTCGTCCCATCTTATCTTTGAACTCCACGTTTCTTGTAACAGTACTTTAGGCAATAATGCTGTAGGGTAGGACACTTCTATAGGGTCAAACAATCGATGTTCTACTGTCAATATGGACCGCTTCGTTACAACTTCCGGATACAGGTCTTTAAAACACTTTGGACTTAGGCTTAAAGTATCGGTCCTCTGACATCAACTGAGTCAGGAGATTGCATTGTATCTTCTGGAAGTTGTGGATCAGTATATTCCCAACAGCTCAAATCGAATTTCACTTCAGAGAATATGTCTGTTGCCTGATTAATAAAAACGTTTAGTTCTTCAACATTAGACACACTAGTAAGACAATTGTCCACATAGAAACTTTTATGTAGTTTTGTTACTGTTTCTGTAGTTTAAGTGACATATCCAGCCTCTATCCTCTCCATTATTGTACCTAAGTGATAACCAATCACGGCTGCTAGTAAGAACAGACTGCAAGACACCCCAAAAAACAACCCTGGCATGGCAATATACTTTTAGTTTGTCATTTTCATCACACCATAAAAATTTATTTCAATCATTTTCCTGAAGGCTTATCTGTAGAAATGCTTTGCGTATGCCAGCACTAACCCCTATCATGTTTAGCCTAAACCGAAGAAGAATCGTTGGAATTAGTTCAATTAAGTGGGCACCTTTTTCCAAACAGCTATTCGCTGAGGCATCAAAAACTGGTCTCACAGTAGTTGTACTGTTAATTTTATTACAGCTCTGTGAAGTAAAAAATGACCTTCATCTTTATTGTAAAATTGAACTTCTTCGATTACGTTCTCTTGCTGCCATCCTTGGAACACCCTTTCATAAGAATTATAATAGGCGTATTTCCTCAGCCTTTTTATTGTAACATCTAACCTCTTTCTCGCCAAATTATAATTAGATGGTAGCTGCGGATGCTCCTCTAACCATGGCATTTGCGCCTCATACCTTTCCTCATCATTGATCTTGACAGTTTGTCTAAAATGCTCTACTGTAGCCTCTTCTAACTCCTTTCTATTCTTTCTCTCGAGTGGATCTTCGATACCTAACAAACATAAGAAATCATACCTACTAGAGGGTGTTACTTCTGAAAATTTTTTGAACTAAGGAAGTGGAAGGAAAGGAAGATTCTTTAAAACTTATATTTGGTGTCGTAAAGGAAACGTACGTATTTTCTACATTAGATGTTAGAAAGCCATTTTGTCTTTTATTATTTTTTTTTTTTGTAAAAGTGACTATTTTTATGGTTTCTCCTGTACATTTTTTGTGAATCGCATGTTTCATTGATCAGATTGAAAAAAAAAAAATAATTTCTGCACTTTGTGGATTCGAATCCTATAACTCTATTAACTGAACTATAAAATCTGCAAAAAAAAACCTTCTATGCTTTTAGTGACAAATATACAGGGTGTTATTAAAAAGTATGTCAATCACTTAACCACAAATTCATCACCTTAAAAAAAAGTTGATTGAACCTAATTTACCTCTATCCAAAATCGCACCCCTATGAAGATATATTTGGAAATAAAAAAACATATTCTTTAAATATTGTTCAAATGGCTACAGATATTTTTTCAATACTGATACGCTGTAACATATGTCAGAGGGTAACAGTTTAAAGTAAAAATATTTTAAAATAAAGTTTTAGTGGTTCGCCTATGACTTTTTTGGTACATTGTATTTTATAGAAAATTTAATTCTGTAACGTTTGCCATGTTCTGTTTTTTTCGTTTAAGTGATCATTTTTAAATGAAACTTAGAATACTAAAAACATTGTCATGTGTTTGAAACGGTAAAATGCTGAAAAATAATGATTTTTTTAATTTTATTTTTATTTTTGTTTTGTTTTGTTTTTAATTTTATTTTGGTTTTTTACTCATACTAGGTACATGTAGAACTGAAATTAAGAAGTGACTGATAAAATAAATGTTTTTAACATTTCATCCTTTAAAACACATGACAATGTTTTTAGTATTCTAAGTTTCATTTAAAAATGATCACTTAAACAAAAAAAACACAGGATGTAAAAAAGTTGTAGAATTAAATTTTCTATAAAATACAGTATACCAAAAAGTCATTGGTGTACCACTTAAAAAGGGGGTAGGGGGAAGGGTTGTTTAACTGTTTAACCCTAAATCAGCCGTTTTTAAAACTTTATTTTAAAATATTTTTACTTTAAACTGTTACCCTCTAACATATGCTACAGTTACATACCAGTATTGAAAAAAATATCTGTAGCCATTTGTACAATATTTAAACAATATGTTTTTTTACTTCCAACTTTAGAGAGCTGTATCTTCATGGGGGTGCGATTTTGGATAGAGGTGAATTTGATTCAATCCACTTTTTTTAAGGTACTGAATCTGTGGTTAAGTGACTGACATACTTTTAATAACACCCTGTATAAATATTTCCCCTTTTATTTTATTAAATAACCACCCTGTAGATTTTATTTAACTAAGTTATGTCAAGTATGTTTTGTATTAAGATCAATTATTATTTAAATTCACTAAAACTGTTGTGACTGATAAGAACGTTATTTTATTGGTTTGAGCAATATACATACAGGGTGTAATTAGTTTCATATCATTAAAAAAAACTGTTAGTGGGGAACGATTGAACAAACAAAAAACTTTATATAACTGAAGCCCATAGTTTTGGAGAAAAAAAATAAACCAAAATTTCGAAAATTTAAAAAAATATTGTTTGAGAACTGCTTTATATCGTCCCATCTGGTCATGTGTGATAGGTATAAAATGTCGGCGTCTTTGGCGGTGCGGTGAAGATCTAAGACGCCGAGTTCTTAGTAGATCTGAAGACAACTATACTCTCCCTTCTGATATTCTCAGGCAATATTTTAGTTTATGTCATTGCTTGGTTAAGTACGTACACACGGCCTACCCGTTCGTTACTTTTGTATGTTGCTTTATTCTTTTTAAATTTTGGGCCACTGTATTTTGGTTAAGATTTATTTTATTGACTTACTGCTCAAGTCGTCAATAGACCAGTCGAAATATCTTTTTTATGCGCAATGTCGTTTACCCGCATTTTTTGCTTTTTAAAGTAGATTTTGGGATATCCCGAAACATATGCCAACTATCCGCACGCGTGACAGGTGGGGCAACACACTTTAAAATTCAAAAATCGTCAATTTTTTGCCATTTTTCGCTTTATTTACAATATAACTCGTAAATGAAGCATTGTTCGAAAATATATTAAGAGATAGAAAAGCTGAAAAATTTGATTTTGAACATTTTACTATTTTTGACATTTTCCCATAAAATTCGCTGATTTAATATATGATTTAATGTAATTTAGCCCTTTTTGTTGGTGGCGAAGCAATAATACATTCAATTTCTCTGTTTTCTTTATCTTCATCAATAGCATAACAACAATATTGAATTATTATATTCATTTTTTTTTAATTAAAAAATAAAAAAGTAGCATTGTTCTTTCGTCTGTAGCTCTTAAACGAAGAATTTTTTGAGAAAATGTCAAGAATAATAAAAATCAACTTTCTCAACTTTTCTATCTCTTGATATATTTTCGAGTAATGCTGCTTCATATACGAGTTATATTGCAAGTGAAGCGAAAAACGGCAAAAAATTGACGATTCTTGAATTTTAAAGTGTGTTGTCACGCATGCGGATAGTTGGCATATGTTTCTGGATATCCCAAACTATACTTTAAAAAGAAAAAATTGCGGGTAAACGACATTCCATAAAATGATCCTTTTTGCATCTATTCTTACTGGCCTATAAGTACTTGGTTACATACAGACACAACTTACTTGTTCGTTCTTTTTGTGTTGCTTTTTGGATTTTGGAAAAAGTTTTTTTTTCTTTATTGACAACGATGGTTGATAGTTTAGCGTGTTGTGTGCGATGAACGGAATGCGCATGTCCTTAGTTAGACGTGCCGAAATGTGTATTGATGCAGATGGAGGTCATTTCGAACAATTTATGTAAATCAACGATAATTTATTGGTAAGTTCCAGATTTCTCGAATAGGCCTGTCCACCACGCTGTCACATCAAAAGTCGCTGCTGCTATTTTCTGTTATCGTATCTCGGACATCTAACTGTTCGTTTTCCAGTTTCATGAAATAATTACTTATTTTTTAAGCTTTTATTTATGTTACAAATGTTAATAAACCACATTTAATTTTACAAATTATAAACAACAATAAAAGCTTTAATAATTTTGTTCCAAATTAAAAACACACATTTAAATAAAGTCATCCTGTGCTTGCGGTTCTGCAGAAAGAGATAACAAATCATTTACAATTTATAATTGGTATAAGAAGTTCGGTTCAAAGCGGTCCCATCAAAGTGCCGCGCTTCTTTGTTTGAGACCGCGCGGCGGCGAGGACATAAGTCGATAATCTTTACACTTTCTATCATTCTTCTATGATTCCGAACTATACGTCCATTGACCAGGAAAAGCAGTGGTTCTCAAATATCTCCTACCTTGACATTTTAATTTTTGACCTGGATCACTTTTTCCAAAGTGCCCCTAGAGGAGAAAGTCATATATGTTTTTTGTTTGTCTGGTCGAACCCCATTATCAGTTTTTTTTTAATGACATGAAATTAATTACACCCTGTATTTCTACATCGTTTGTTGATTAATTATTTTTTAAGAAAGCAGCGCGATATATTTTTCACTAACAAAATTATTAAATTCTTGAAAGACCATCCCTTAACAATTTTCTACAAAACATCGCCAATCCTGAGCTTATTTCATTACACTAAGCTTCCCAAAGTTACACTACTAAACTGGGACTTCGATAAGCTCCTCTACTATGAACATAATACCACTTTGTGTCAAGAAATGTTAAAGCCCCTAAACACTGCTATGTAGTTGGTATCCGTTCGAAAACGTTTTATCTGAACTAATTTTTAAACGTTCCCCATCTTTCTGTCACTGTAAATTCCTAATATGCTCCTGGAAAAGGAATGCTTTATTCAATAAAGTTTTACCTTAACCTACATTTTCAAAAGTGGTTAGGACACTAATGTGCCTATTACCACAATTCCCGAAAGTTCCTCTATACCCCAGTTACGTTATAAGAAAAGTATATAAACGGCATGTGCTGATCCCTCCTTCGTAAACGTACTTACGTGAAAACTCGTGACCTGGGTTTTGGCGACGAGGATGCTCTCGATTTATATAATAACTTGTTTATAAGGGTTCCCGTACACTACCAATGAAGATATAGTGATAAAGTAGCTGGAACTTTCAGCCCGGAGGATCTGCACTGGATCAACTAGACTAGATATCAATATAGGGTATTCTCTAAGATGAAATTTATACGTTGATCACATATTCTATCGAAACGAAGTGGAAAGTTTTGGAGTTTTAGCAGAGGGCCGTGTTGCCCCAGGGAATTGCAGAAAACTTGTCAATTTATTCATTAGACAGCTACGTTGGGTGTACATTTAGGATGCTAAACTTATTGCTGTTTCCGTTGTAAGAATTAGTAACTGCCTAATTTTCGATGGTTGTTTTGTCTTGAAAAATTTTATTTTGTTTATATTATTATAGCAGATAATTCCCAAACACCTATTTTGTAATATTTAATATTGTTGAACCTATTCTCAATATCTTGTCATTAAAAATTATTATTTTGAACCAATATTGTAATAGTTCCAATTTGTCGATCAGTCAAGTTCAATGAATGAACATATATTATTTTAAACATCTTTTACGGAAACCGAGTTACTTTTGCTGTTAAATAATAAACTTACAAACAACATATCTTCTGAGCAAGATAATGTATTAAGCATTTTAATAAAAAAAAAAAAAAATTAAAATCAGTGGTGGTACCACTTATGGATTTAATAAATATGTATTTTGAATCGAAAATATTGCCAGAACTTCAAAATTGAGAAAAGTAATGACTATTTTTAATCGAACTCAAATTTTTTAAAAATAGAGTAGGTTCTCAATTCAATTCATGTGTATGTTGTTTAATACACTGCACTTAAGAATGTGCACTCTTAATTATAACTTTTTTTATTTCTTTCCGACTGCGTTACTCATAAAAGTGTGTTCTTTAGTTTTTTAAAACAATAATCTATTTTCTCTCTCTGTCGCGGAAAATTCGAGTTCATGGCGGAGTCGCCGGTGATACGTCCATGAGGAGTCTCTATCATTGCCTCTCACTTCCATCATCATACAAGGTCAGCGGCGCCATATTATTGTATTGTCACCAGAATTGCATAAGTTTGCAAAGTTTCAGTTCGATACGACAATTAGCAGTGGGTGAAAAATGAATTATAAGATTTGTTTACAATGTTGATAATGAAGTATCAAAATTTTTTAGCCAACGTTAATTATACAGGATGTCCGCAATATACGTACAAATATTTTGCAGGATGTCATGTTGGCCCAAAAAGAGAAAAAAATCCTTATACATTTTTTTCTAACCCAAACCTATTTATTGACTTAAAATTAATTAGAAATGTTTTCAGTTTAAACAGTACTACTATAAGAGAAGACGTCTCACGTTTATCAAAACGCCTTTCTCTAAAGGAGGAGGATCGATTTGGGCGGTTTTTGCCCCAAATTATTTTTGGGCGAAAAAATCAGAAAACATTTTTTTTAATGTCTAATAACAATAATAAGTCGATTTTACCCTAAACGGACGATCTCCCCACCTCAATCCTGAATATGTCATCACATGCTAACAGCATGCTTGGGGAGATATATCGCTTTCAAACTTATATTTGCTTAATAAAATACCACACTACCACACTAACTCCCTTTTAACTGTATCTGCTCTCGGGTATTTTGTCCACTATTCTCAATGGCTCTAAATCGATGTGTTCATCTTTCACCGACGTCGAATGCGACGTCCTCGAAAAGGACCCGTTAATTGCGACAACCTTGAAAAGGAGAAACGGTTCTAAATATTTAAATTTAACACAATTAAAATGCGCATACCACAAGTTCTGAACCAAATGTAACTCAATAAATCAAAATTTAACAAAACAGAAAGGCACGCAGGAATGCGTTTTAATAAACGAGTTAAGTTACTATACTGAAATTAGAAAGATAAATGTTGAAACGTTCAAATAAAAAGATGACTGTAACGGGTGCAAGGTAAGCGTCAAAAGGTTTCATCACAAGTCGATGCTGACAAGAGGAGAGAATTATATCTCGGAATTGTATTGAACACTCAACCTGTGACATTGGATAAGGGTCCAATTTCGCAGGCTGAGTGTTCAATACAATCTCGAGATATAATCCCCGCATCTTCTCATTGTTCTTTCTACGTGTGCAATTCTGCTCAGCACCGCGAACACAAGTACAATCCCAAATAAATCTACATGAATATGTTTATAAGCCACCGGTGGGAGCAGTATCCTTGGAAATTTTGTATAATAGTGCGGTCCAAAGTGAACTCACCGTACATGAGGCTCTATCAAGCAATGGAATATATTGGAAAATACTGTAATTTCTTCTAAAAATGATATTACCATGTCTCCCAAATTTTTTTTATACATTTCGAACCTGAAATTACCTATTTTTCATGATTTTCGCCCAATTTTGAACTCTAGTTCAAAAATTCGGCCACAAATATGCTATTCCGACTTTAGATTCGTGTTCAGCGAAAAACATAAGGAAAAGTTTAATTCTCGCTCACGAAAAAAACAGTTTTTGTGGACCTGTGTAATTTTTAGGGCTGTAGCACACCGTATTGTTTTAGTTTAAACATTTCTTGCATATCAACCAGCGACTCTTTCTAACCATCATTTTTACTTCCACATCCAGTGGAAGTATAGTAACGACAAAAAAAAATTCAAAAATGTTTATTATTCAAATAGGCTTAGAATGTCATGAAACGTCGAGATTTCAAGTTTGAGCGAAAAAAAAATTTCTGTTTGTCGGTCTGCCGGTCTGTAACTTTTTTTGTGCGCACGTTTACTCTGCAACCGTTTGAGATATTGACTTGAAATTTGGTACACATGTACTTTAACGAGATCTAGAACTAGATTATATTTTCATCTTGTTCCGTCGAAGGGATGGGGGGTAAATTGGGGTAAATTTGGAGCAAATAGGTAAATCAAGCAGGTAAGAGTTCATAAAATTGATATATAGTATACCACACCCATTACCCCCCTATTATTAAAGTGGATGAAAAAAAATGTGATTTAGTGTGTGTACAAGAACCAGAAACCTCAAAATATTTTTTTACTTTATCCACTCCCACCCCCTGTCACCACCCCCACCCCACTACCGATGTGGGGTATCGTTTTATGGGTTTTTGGGGTAGAGGATTTCAAATATTGTATTATTAAAGTTCCATAAACAATTATTTCCAGATACAAAATTTTTTCGTTGTGTGACTTGGATAGAAAATCCGGATGTGGAAGTAGTGATTCCTTGGGCAGCGGTTTTTCATCTTAAATCTGTTTGTCTGACTCTATTTTATGGTGCACAGAATACAGTATTTTGCTAAAATTTCAGTAGGATAGAACATCTTTTTCGATTAATCTATACATTTAAATCTGATTATTACGATTAAAAACCAACAAACTACTAAAATATCCGAGCTTATTAGTAGGCTGGAACCCCTTTCAAAGACTAGTTAGTTATATCATATCTATAGTGTAAACTTTTAGCAGCCTAATACGAACAAACACTATCCAATTATATTTTATATGTTTTGGAAGATGCGGCAATGATATTTTAGTCCTATTATAGACAAAGTGGAGTCTGGTTTCCGTTTAGCTTGACTGAAAGCGACTAGCACTTCGGTAGTTAAGTAAACATAGGGATCTCGACTGATTCCTTCCCCCAGCTTAATATTCTGATCAGTTTTTAGATTAATAAGACTTGGTGGATGCCGGAATGTATGCTGGGGATAAATAAGATATTTCGTTGTGGTGTAATATAATAACAAGTTTTCGTTATTAAGCTTTTTATACTCCTTTTTGTTTTTCATTAAAAATATGGCTACCGCCGTTAGGACTGAAGTTATGAGACGTTCGTATATTTATTTAAGGTTGGGTTTTCCTGGCTTTGCGATCTTGTTACATATACTGAAAGAAAAAAGGGGGTATGGGGGATTGATTTTGTAATATGATTACAGATGCTCGAAGAAAAACTAAGACGTAAACATTGTGCTGTTCAACGGTTTATTTCAGCTTTTACAATTAAAAAAATACATATTATTTTAAGCATATTATAATAATAATAACTACATTACACATATATTATATCCAAAGTATAAATTAGTATTATGTAAAATTATTTATTTCAGTAAACAGTAATATAATAATGACAACTTATGATAAATTATATATAGTGCGCAATACAATAATAATATAATAATATAGTTTATTTACCATTTAAATCCAGTACAATATAGAGCAAACACAGAAAAATGTAATACAAAATAAAATATAATAGATGACAACGGGCAAATATTGTAAATAAATAAGATACACTCGCAGAAGTACCGGGTACTAATGTAAATAAAAAATAAAAAAAAATATGAAAACATTCAGGTAAATGTTATCATCGAAATACAAGACTTTTTTTTACTTGAAACTTTTCTGTAACATGCGTTTTCATGGAGTTTTTCTGAAAAAACATGAAATTGTAGCGCTTAAAAAAGGGCAATTTAAACATTTGGAAAAGTTTAGACGTATGCATTGAGGCCTTTTTTTGTAACTTGCTAATTTCCCGAGCAGTTTTTCACGATAAATAATGTACATTAAAAGATACATGAAAATTCTAAAAATGAGCGTGATTGATATATATTGTTATAAAAAAATATGAAACCTATATAGTTATACCATGTTTATAGGTTCAATATAACTTTTAAATTAAAAATGTACAAAAAATATAGTACATTACTCATAGTGAAACACTGCCTGTAGCTCGGAAAATTAGCAAGTTGCAAAAAAATTTCAAGAAACAAAAATGTTTACAAGGCCTCAATGCATACGTCTGAATTTTTTCAAATTTTTAAATTAAATATTTTTAAAGCGCTACAATGACACCTGAATTTTTTCAGATATTTCCCCTCCCCCACTTTTAGGAATTCTCGAGTGGCCATACTTCAAAATATATGCATTTTTCGAAAAAATTCACAAGAGTAAAAACATCTTATTTTGGGCCAAAAAAGGTAAATATATTGGTTTTTTTTATTATTGACCTAATTCTACAAGTTACGGAACCCGTGATAAAAGGGATGTTTTCTACACCTTCCGATCATTTCCTACTCTAATCCTTTTTTTTTTTTCAACCTTTTATTGACGTCATTACAAACACATTGCACAAAGTTTCATCAAAATCCAATCATTAGCACTCAAATTAGAGGCGGACTAGACTAGAAGAAGTAAAGATAAAAGGTGGAGACACCTTTTTTATTTGAAACTTTTTTATAAGATTAATCTTTTCGTAGAAGACGCCCTTTCGGATGAGCGACGCAAAAAAGGTGTAAAATTAGTCTCTTCGTCCGTTATCAGAATGGAGTGGAGTCCTATTGAAATACATTATTATTAGGCTTGTAGTTGAATTGTAGTAAGCAATTATTTAACAAAACTCACGAGTCAATCTGTAAAACTAGTTTTCCTGCGAATATATTTCAAGCAATTGCATATTATAAATAATTGTTAATTGTTACAAAGACTTTCTTAACAAAAATCTGTTTATTTTTTCATATTTATGGAAGAGAAAATAGAAGACAAAAATAATAATTTTTTATTTGTTAATTTTTTACATCCATTCATTTTTGTTTTGTCTTGACCGATTAACGAACTAAAGTTCAATTCAATTCATTTGATTTTTTGTGATAATCAGACGTTGCGTATTGGGTAAAGCAACTTGCGAGGTGTAAACTTTTGGGTCTACCAGTGATTTGCGTTTTCCATTAAAAAAATAAAATAAAATAAAAAGATAAAGCATTATCACGTATTTCAAAATAAACTCTCATGAAATATTGCCTCTACTAATGTATTTAATGTAATTATATGGAATTGTTAATGTAGTAAAATAGAGAATAGAGTGAAATAGTGGTCTGATAAATTACGTGATTAAGCTCTTTGTAATGAAATGATCCAATAATTCAGATAAATCAATATTTTCGTTATTAAAATGACTATATAATAAAACGTGTTTAAATTTATTTAATGAAAATTTAATGTTTTAAAACTGCTGTATAAATTGAATAATACCCACTTGTGCAGTTTGGCAATAAATTACTTCCAGTGGCATAAATACGAAATATTAGAAATATATAGCTAGGAACCGTGAAATTAGTGTATTGATGTATGACTCAATTTATGCCAGTTTTGTATGTATTCAATACTGTTTTAGATTCTACCAGCAAATATTTAGTTATTCGTTTATTTATAAACTTCGGTCTACAAACAAAATTTATAATTCCACAAAAATACCAACTAGGTAGAAATCAGTTTTCGTGGGAAAAGTTACAAAAAAGAAAAGTTGAAACGGTACATTGTGCAACAAATAGCACTTTTCATACGTGTTGCCTACTATACTTTTCCTACGACTGTCTTCAGTTTCTATGTTTAAATAAATAAATTTCATAATTAAATTGAACGTGAAAATATATCTATAATTTGACGCTTTTAAGGCGAAGATCGCAAAACAACTTCAATTGTTTTCAATTCACTCTTATGATGCAAGCATATAAGGAGCTTTATAAAGCTACATTTTACACCCTGTTAGCGGACGTTAAGAATTTGTTACACATGTGAAATTAGTAATATTCAAGCCTAGTTAGCAGTGCGACTTTAAACACTTTTCAACGAAGTTGTACAAAATATTATTTTTAACAAGTTGCGAAAACGAATATTTTCACACGAGTGAGACAGTTTGGTGAAACGAGCCGAAGACGAGTTCCACAAGTCGAATGAGTGTGAAAAGATGTTGTGTTGTTTGCGGTATTTTTTCTACGACTACAAGGAAAACAAGCAATTTCATGTGTAAACAGTATTTATTTAACAAAACACTAAAAATTAAAATTCAATGTAAAATTGGAGCAGTTAAACAAGTCGGTTGCTATGGACCTGAATAGGCTAGTCTACTTCAAAAATTACAAATAAAGGATGTCAGTTCAGTTTTCGACATGACTGTGTGGAAAAAGACAGTTTCGAATTATGGTTACTGTGCGTTATTTGTCGTTTTCGAAGGCAGTGGTAGAAAAATTCTTTTGTCTACAATATATACGTTAAGAAAATTCAGGAGGCGATTATATGGCCAATTTCAAGCATAAAAGTCATGATGAAGGTATGTTGTAAGATGTTTCTATAAAAATGGCGTCCAAAGGCGATTTTCAGATAATATCTGAGCAACGTTTAAATATTTTAGCACCAAATGATATACATGTCTTATCACTGGAAAATTCTTGTTTTTTGAGTCATTGCATTGAAACGATCATATACAGGGGCTTAGAAAATAGAGGTTCTCTTTATTTTTCGAATATCGAATATTTCGTATATTTTTTCTCACATTGCTTCTCAAAATACTTTTTTTTCAGCAAAACTTCATGAAAAGCCTCTCTTATTGAATTGCCGTAGGATTCACTATTTTCGATCAAAATGGCCTCAAATGAACTACTGACATTTTTAAATTGGAATTATTGAATAAATAAGTTTCCATGACATAAATATACCATAAATATACCGCTGCCCAAGGAATCACTACTTCCATGTCCAGATTTTCCATCCAAGTCTCTCACAAAGAACAAATTATGTATGTGGAAATAATTGTTTATGGAACTTTAAGAGGAGACAACACAAATCACAAAGTTTCATGGGTAAAGCTAAAGCTGAAGTGAGGCGAAGGGTAGGCAGTGTGGCTATTATAGGGCATGTGCACGTGACGTCACAGCTAACCTCAAAAATATGTGTTTCTTAAGATTTAAGAGTATTATGCAGCTATTATTAAAATTTCTGCCTGGTTCCCAGTGTCGGATTGTGGGCGCAAGGGCCCACCGGGAAGAAGATGTAGGGGGCTCCAGACCAGAGACGTGGAAAGTCTGGAGGTGTACCTCAGTGTACAATTTCAGGTACAATTTAATGTTAAATTGTAGGGAAAAATTATATAAATCTAAGACTTGGTAGCACGAAAGTAATTTTTATTTTTTCTGTGAATATCAGTACAAGTTTCATTTTAAAATAAAGTTCATTTATACATAAAAATAAACATACACAAAAAACCGCTGCCCAAGGAATCACTACTTCCACATCCAGATTCTCTATCCAAGTCACTCACAACGAAAAAACTTTGTATGTGAAAATAATTGTTTATGGAACTTTCATAATATAACATTTGAAATCCTCTATCCCAAAAACCCATAAAATGATACCCCACATCGGTAGTGAGGTGGGGGTGGTGATAGGGAGTGGTAGTGGGGGGTGGATGAAGTAAGAAATATTTTGAGGTTTCTGGTTCCTGTACATAAACTAAATCACATTTTTTTTTCATCCTCTTTAATAAGGAGATGGCGGTGGTAATGGGGGTGGCTAATGCCAAAAATTTTTTTGAGACCTTAGCTTCTCTTGTATAAACTAAATACCAATTTCATGGACTCTTACCTGCTTGATTTACCCATTTACCCCAAATTTACCCCAATTTACCCCTTAACCCTTCGACGAAACAAGATGAAAATATAATCTAGTTCTAGATCTCGTTAAAGTACATATGTGTACCAAATTTCAAGTCAATATCTTAAACGGTTCCAGAGTAAACGTGCGCACAAAAAAAAGTTACAGACAGACCGACAGACAGACCGACAGACAGACCGACATACAGACAGAAAATTTTTTTTCGCTCAAACTTAAAATCTCGACGTTTCATGACATTTTAAGCCTATTTGGACAATAAAATTTTTTTTAAATTTTTTTGTCGTTACTATACTTCCACTGGACGTGGAAGTAAAATAGCTTTTTATAAAATATATAAAATAGAAAATTCTTAAAGTTAATATTAAACAGGAAACATTAACAAACAAACCATTATGCGCGCAAAAGGTAATATAAATAAAAAATGTTAGACATCTCACTAAAACAAACTTAAAATTTCATTATTTTCAAACTGAAACTAGTGCAGAAAGTTTCTTTAGTTTCTTAGACAGGGTATCAATAATTATTATTAATTTATAATCCAAATTTTCTATTAAATCCCATTCAACCACTCATAATTAGAAATGCTTCCAACCTCTTCTGACCTAATAACGATCTTAATCTATTTAATATAATTTTGAGGTTACTAAAAACTCTTTCGCAAGACACTTGTGTGCAAGAGAGGGATAAAAGGTAAATATAGGCAATATACAAAATTGGAGTATACCGCACAGTGAAGATTATATTTTTTTAAAATCTTTAGACAGCAGTCAAAACAGCCCGAATAAGAATCATTTAAATGAATATGTTTTTTTAAATCATCACTGTTTTCATTTTCGTTATCGCTGCTAACATGACTTAAGCATCTTCATCATCACTATGTACATGTTTGCAATCTTGATTTTGGGCTGATGATGAGTATGACCAGTTTAAAAGTTTTAAATTATTAAAATGTTGTCCAAAACTGATAAGCTCATTCTTGATTAAAGATGCATCAAGTCCTGTCAATTGACATATTGTCATGAAAGATTCTGATTCAAATTGCTCAGGTGCAGTTTGAATTTCTTTAAAATTTCGTGGATCAAAATAATAAAATTGTTTATAGATGTTTTGGTGATTTAAAAAATCTGTTTTTTAAACTTTGCCTAACTTGATTAACAATTAATTTAAATATTTTTATTTCAAATTTTTTGGCTGGTCCTTGATTATTAATATCACCATGCATTTTTTCTCTTTCTATTTCGGGTTGCAGGAAATTCTGTTTCTATGTATATGTCAGTATCTTCAAATTGCTGGTTTTCATTTATAAAACTTATGAATTTATTAATAAATAAATTTATTAATAAATAAATTTATAAATTTTGTGAATGAAAACCAATAAAGCATAGCATGCATGCAAAATCTGGAAACTTTTTATATAATTTGTTTATATTTTTTATGGCATTTTCGATTATCTGAAAAGCACGATTAAGTAAGTAATTAGATGCAGGTGTGAGATGCTGGAAAATGCTCATAAAAATAAAGCCTGAAACAATAATTTTATAACGGACGATGCTTTCGCATCGAATTCAGTACCTACAGATATTTATTTCATGCAGGATAATTAAAAGATTGGAATAAACTTCTTTTTCTTGGTTGTCAATAGTACTGAATATAGATTGTAATGTATTTGATTCGCTCCACCAACGAGTGTTACAAACTTTTTTTAAACGTCAACTTTAATATTTAATATTTTTAAGAGATGGCGGTGGTAATGGGGGTGGCTAATGCCAAAAATTTTTTTGAGACCTTAGCTTCTCTTGTATAAACTAAATACCAATTTCATGGACTCTTACCTGCTTGATTTACCCATTTACCCCAAATTTACCCCAATTTACCCCTTAACCCTTCGACGAAACAAGATGAAAATATAATCTAGTTCTAGATCTCGTTAAAGTACATATGTGTACCAAATTTCAAGTCAATATCTTAAACGGTTCCAGAGTAAACGTGCGCACAAAAAAAAGTTACAGACAGACCGACAGACCGACAGACCGACAGACAGACCGACAGACAGACCGACATACAGACAGAAAATTTTTTTTCGCTCAAACTTAAAATCTCGACGTTTCATGACATTTTAAGCCTATTTGGACAATAAAATTTTTTTTAAATTTTTTTGTCGTTACTATACTTCCACTGGACGTGGAAGTAAAATAGCTTTTTATAAAATATATAAAATAGAAAATTCTTAAAGTTAATATTAAACAGGAAACATTAACAAACAAACCATTATGCGCGCAAAAGGTAATATAAATAAAAAATGTTAGACATCTCACTAAAACAAACTTAAAATTTCATTATTTTCAAACTGAAACTAGTGCAGAAAGTTTCTTTAGTTTCTTAGACAGGGTATCAATAATTATTATTAATTTATAATCCAAATTTTCTATTAAATCCCATTCAACCACTCATAATTAGAAATGCTTCCAACCTCTTCTGACCTAATAACGATCTTAATCTATTTAATATAATTTTGAGGTTACTAAAAACTCTTTCGCAAGACACTTGTGTGCAAGAGAGGGATAAAAGGTAAATATAGGCAATATACAAAATTGGAGTATACCGCACAGTGAAGATTATATTTTTTTAAAATCTTTAGACAGCAGTCAAAACAGCCCGAATAAGAATCATTTAAATGAATATGTTTTTTTAAATCATCACTGTTTTCATTTTCGTTATCGCTGCTAACATGACTTAAGCATCTTCATCATCACTATGTACATGTTTGCAATCTTGATTTTGGGCTGATGATGAGTATGACCAGTTTAAAAGTTTTAAATTATTAAAATGTTGTCCAAAACTGATAAGCTCATTCTTGATTAAAGATGCATCAAGTCCTGTCAATTGACATATTGTCATGAAAGATTCTGATTCAAATTGCTCAGGTGCAGTTTGAATTTCTTTAAAATTTCGTGGATCAAAATAATAAAATTGTTTATAGATGTTTTGGTGATTTAAAAAATCTGTTTTTTAAACTTTGCCTAACTTGATTAACAATTAATTTAAATATTTTTATTTCAAATTTTTTGGCTGGTCCTTGATTATTAATATCACCATGCATTTTTTCTCTTTCTATTTCGGGTTGCAGGAAATTCTGTTTCTATGTATATGTCAGTATCTTCAAATTGCTGGTTTTCATTTATAAAACTTATGAATTTATTAATAAATAAATTTATTAATAAATAAATTTATAAATTTTGTGAATGAAAACCAATAAAGCATAGCATGCATGCAAAATCTGGAAACTTTTTATATAATTTGTTTATATTTTTTATGGCATTTTCGATTATCTGAAAAGCACGATTAAGTAAGTAATTAGATGCAGGTGTGAGATGCTGGAAAATGCTCATAAAAATAAAGCCTGAAACAATAATTTTATAACGGACGATGCTTTCGCATCGAATTCAGTACCTACAGATATTTATTTCATGCAGGATAATTAAAAGATTGGAATAAACTTCTTTTTCTTGGTTGTCAATAGTACTGAATATAGATTGTAATGTATTTGATTCGCTCCACCAACGAGTGTTACAAACTTTTTTTAAACGTCAACTTTAATATTTAATATTTTTAATAAGAATAATAACAATATTATGGTCTCTCGACGCCAGAGCTCTCAGGTGCCCCAAAAGTGGTAAGTCGAGTAAGAGTAAGTTAGTTTTATATTTTTTCGTAAATTTTAGTTTTTGATTCATAGTTCGAATTGTGATAGGTATATGGTTTTCAATTGCAATATATAATCGGAATATCAGATAATTAATGTAATGTTAGGGAATTAAAAATAATAGAACAGGTACTTAAAAGCTTCGGATGCGAAAAAACATAATTTGCCTTCATACAAAATATTTATTGTTACTACTTCACATCAGGTAATATGTTGTATTCAACTCAGCTGAATAGCACTATAGAATTTTCCTGTTTGTTAACTGTCTATGGGTATATACCATTATGTATAGATATACCTTTATATTGATTTTACCTAAAATAAACTTTTTCACAGAATCACTTCCATGGTTGCTTTTTTCTAAACAATAATTATTACTGTTTACCGATATTAAATTTTTTCACTAATCGATTCGACTCTAATATATTTCCACGAAATACAATATAACTGTATATAATACAGTATTTACTTATATACGAATTTTCAGCTGCTCCTTTGGTGTCTAAAAATATACATTTTTGTGCTATTTCCCCAATCGATTCCACTTTATATAGACTCAGTGGACAACGCCGTAGCCCATCGGAATACTAAAAACTGAATCGTATGACTGATGATAGTAAAAGGTATGATAACAAGGTGTAATCCCTCAACATCCGAAGGCTTTAACATTAAAGTGAACGTCCTGGTGCTCTAATGCCAACCTTTGTGTCTTCCGTGCTCCATGGAGGTTTAGTGATAGGCAGTAGGGCGTTCAGTGAATACTAATTTCTCTCCGTTGGCTGTCACTGCATTTCTATACTAAACTTGGGTAAAGTCTCTTCTTGATACTGGTATATTAAATGTGTTTTGTTGTAAGCATATTGAAAGTTTTAAAACAACAGTTCATCTGTCATAAATAATGTTTAAACAGTCAGTAGCGGTGTTTTACTTTTTCTGTTGAGGAATTACATGAACGAAGTAAATTATAGGCTTGTTGATAAAGGTTTTATTGTGAAAATGATAATAGAAAAACTGGAAAAACTTCATTAACTTTGTAGCTCTAAAATGACGTAATAATTTTGCACGATCCAGCGACCTCGGATCTGGTTGTCATATGTAATTATTTAATTATTTATATATACTGTCCTACAGGTTAATAAAAACTCAACTATAGGGCAGGGGGGTTGAAGTATAAAGCAAATAAAGCATTTGATTATATTAAAAAAATTTTAAACATCAGATATACAACACATGGAGATTAAAACAGGATTACTTACATTAAATAAGGGTTAATGTTTGATTCTAGCTTTGAGTGTACAGGGCCGGATTATCCATAAGGCTAAATAGGCTATAGCCTAGGGGCGCCGAAGCGGGAGGGGGCGCTTCGGCAGTTCAAAACTAACTAAATTTATCTCCCGATGACCGACGGATGACATTTACTGTTTACCATCGATCTTTGGAAAATAAAATGTATTGTAGCGTTGTATAATGCAGAAGGGCTGACGAAAAAAATAGCCACAAAATTGAGTTGGGATAATGAGCGTAAAAAATTGTTTATTTAAGGAAAGACAAGCATAGAAAGCTTTTGTACCCGCCGTCTTATCTGGACCAGAATTAATAATTTTGTATAAGCTTATATATATATATCCATTCTATGTAACTATTTTGGTTACGTTTTATAATTATATCCGCATTAAGAATTATAAATACCAAAATACCTAACTATTCATTTACTTATATTTAATTTTCAGAGGTATCAGGATCTGAGAGAGAAGTAAATAACATGAAATAGAAAATGCGATATAATTTTAAGTAGAATCCTGTTCATACGTTTAAAGTAATTATCCATATCTGAAGTTTTTATTGCCGTAATCCTTCCGGGTATAGTCTGAGGCCATCCTTATATCTACGTCGGTACTTTTTTTATACAAGAAAATATTTATTTGTTATTTGATTACTTTATTTTGATAAAATTGTCGAATTTATTACCTCTGTATTGTATAGTTCAGCGAAGAGATGTTTACCTAAACCCGTGGATAGTACAAAAAAAAACACCCGACCTGCGCTGGACTTTAAATGGGGGTCAACAGACGATCCAACCAACCAACCAACCAACCAACCGACCTTCTCGGTATACTTTGAATATTGCCATGTGAACTCGTAAAAGTGAGCTGGTCTGCTGAAGCCAATATTCTCGGTACGCTTTGAAGACGCTGGAATTCCAGCAGACCAGCTCACATTTACGAGTTGTCATGGCAATTTTCAAAGTGTACTGAGAAGGTTGGTTGGTTGGGTGATTGGATCGTCGGTACATCTCTTCATACCTTCCGCGCCGGTCTCACTGTTCCTCCAAAAGCGCGAAAGCAAGAAACTCTGCAATTTGATCGGCATGCGCCAGCTCAACTTTTTGTGCCAATAGATAGATATAATATCTATCTCTTTCCTTTCCTATTTTCCCATAAATAATCCTGTAAAATGTTGATATATTGGAAAGGAACATATAAGAGACGTATACATTCGTCTCTTATATGTTCCTTTCCAATATATCAACATTTTACAGGATTATTTATGAGAAAATAGGAACGGAAAGAGATAGATATTATATCATTCTGCTCCTATAGTAATGCCGCTGCCTTTATTGTAGCCGCTGGCCACCAGGCCTCGCCGCTAATCAATTTTCGTTCTTAAGAAAAAAAATTTTTTTCATTTCCTTCTCCCTGGTCATCAATGTTGGTTAAATTTTTTTTTTAGATTTCCTCCCCCCGCTCATCAATTTTGAAAGCGGGACAAACATTTTTTTTTCATATATCTACGCCCCTCCGCTCGTCAATTTTGAATCTGGACAAAAAATGTTTTATTCAGATTTCACCTCCCCGCTCATTAATGTTGTTCCATTATGAATAAGAGGGCGCAAATATATGATTAGCCTAGGGGCGTGCCAATCCTTAATCCGGCCCTGTGAGTGTATTTAGATTGTGTTACCCCGTTTTTAAAGGAATTAAATAATATTCATAAGGGAGAACAGTATTGTGCTTTATGTTTTTGGCTAGTTAGTTTCTCAGTGGGGGCGTGGGTAAGTAAATTATACTGTTGTACTTCCTTTGTCTTCAAAAAGATTATATACTAAAAAAGCAATTACGTAAGATGACTGAAAGGGCGCTAAATAATTTTCTTTGCTCAACATTTGCCCTAGAGCCGAAGGTAAATAGTAATAATGAGAAAGACCATTAAACGTTCACTTTAAATTTAATAAATACTAATAAACCTGTTATATGCAAACAAAGATGTGCTACAAACAATAAGATTCAGCTTAGTAACCCACTGGTTAACAAAATGTTTTACTACGAGTGCACTCAAAAGATATTACCTCTTGCAAGAGGTACAATAGATTTCTACAGACATAGATACAGGGACACCAAATAATAAACTACACTGAAAAAAGTGCACGTAAAATTATAGCCTCATTACATTAGAATTCATGGAATTTTACTATTAGAATAATGTAATAAGAAATAGCTACAGACAAATAGATGTAAAAATACATGCCACATGGAAATATACATAACTTTCGAATTTATTCCTATCTTAATGTGATTTTACGTCAACTGCCTGTTAAATTACAATGTAATTATCCACACTGAGTGCAAATTTATTAGCCCTCGTGTAAATTTACAGACCTTTTTGTAATTAGAGAATATTATTTAGGTATTAAGCAAATCACAACATACACACTTTTTTATTTATTATGAAATTACCTACTTTCTGTATATTAATAATAATAATAATAATAAATGTATTTATTTCCAAGAGACCATTACAATGGTATAGGACAAGTCAAAGAACAGAAAGGTGCAGTTGCGAAAATTAAACGAGATAACTTAACTCTAGATTAAAATTACAAAAAAGTTCTAGCTATAAAAATCTGTATATGATAAACTTTATGATATAAGTAAATACAAAAGACCAAACGAACAAAATACAAAAATAAAACAGAAATACATATAAAAATAAATATTATGAATTTAAATATTCTGAAACAGTGTAAAAACTATTATTTAACAATAAGTCGAATGTTTTTTTCTTAAATACTTTAATATTATTTATAGACTTTACATCATTAGGTAATTTATTATAACATTTTATACCCATGTATTTAGGAGATTTTTCGTATAGTGCCAAATTATGTGCTGGTATAGTTAAAAGCTGATTATGTCTAGTATTATATTCGTGAAAATCATTATTTGAAACGAATTGGGACTCATTATTTTTGACAAATACTAATATTTCCAAAATGTATATGCATGCTAATGGTAGAATATTTAGCTCTTTAAATAATGATCTACATGACTGTGTACTTTTAATGCCAACTATGTTTCGAACTATCCTCTTTTGCATTTTGAATACTCTATTTCCCCAAAATATAATACCATAACGTAAACGTGGCAAGATGTGAGCGAAATAAAATGTTAGAACTATTGACCTGTTTGCAACTTGTTTCAGTCTGCGTATTGCAAAACATAGAGATGACATTTTGTTACATAGTAAGTCAGCATGTTTTTCCCAGCAAAGCATGTTGTCAATATATATTCCCAGAAATTTCGTGTTTTCTACTTGCTCAATGGATTCTTAATAGGTAACTCGTGCTTATAGCGTTTGTTCTTGGAGTAAAATTAATAAAAACCGTTTTTGATGTATTCAAATGTAGTCTATAATTTTGTATCCATTCTACAAACCTATCAATCATACTTTGTAGTGATTTTGTACTAGCGTCTATCGAAGGGCCTGACATTAAGTAAGTATTATCATCGGCAAACATTGTTAAATTGTTGCGAGTGTCAATGCAAGGTAAATCGTTGACAAATATTAAAAATAATAAAGATCCTAATACAGATCCTTGTGGTACACCTATTTTTATATTCTTTACATTTGACCTTACACCAACAATTTCAACTATTTGCTTCCGATCAGACAGGTAAGAGAGTAACCAAGCATGAATTTTACCTCTCAATCCATATTCGAAGAGTTTTTCACTAAGTAAATCATGACTAACTAAATCGAAAGCTTTGCTTAGGTCCATGAAAAGCCCAATGCATTTTTTATTATTATTTAGATTTTCATATAAATTCATAATGAATTATAGAATCGCAGAATGTGTATCTTTGCCTTTCCTAAAACCATACTGACAGTTGCTCAAAATATTAGACTTGTTTAAAAATAATACAATTTTATCAAAAATTATTTTTTCCAATACTTTTGACAATATACACAGAAGTGAAATAGTTCTCAATTGATAATTTATCGCCTTTTTTATGTAGAGGAATAACTTTGGCTGTTTTAAATATTTCGGGGAAAACGCCTTCTTTTGACGAGTAATTTATAAGAAAAGTCAAAGGATATACTAAATAATAAACACTTATTTTTAATAAATTAGAAGATAATTCATCAATTCCACATGAATTTGAATTTTTTAAACCCATTATAGCATTGTATACAGTATTTTCGGTGACAGGTTCAATAAACATAGTGGGAAAGTCTTTTACTGGGCGAAATATTACATTTTCTTGTGTTTCATATTTGGCATTTATTTTCAGTGGCAAATCCACAAAAAAGTCATTAAAATTATCAGCAATTAAGTTAGGTTATTTTATCAGTGAATCATTAGATTCTATTTCGTAGATGCCTCAGTCTCGATTTTTTCCTACTGAATTGTTAATTACTTTCCAAACTTCTTTATTTTTATTTATAGCGTTTAAAACAGTTTTTTTCGTTGCAACTTTTTTGCTGCCTGAATGACCTTTTTGTAAACTTTTCTATATCTCTTATAATATTCTTTATCTGCATCGTTTCTCGTTTGAGTCATTATTTTATGTAACAATTTTCATTTATGGGACGAAATTATTATCCCACGAGTTAACCACAATTTATTATTTTTATTGTTATTTTTTATTTTCTTTATTGGAAACGCAATTTGAAAGTAGAGTATTTGAAAATAATTCAAAGCCTTCATCCACACTCTCACAATTGTAAATGTTGACCCATGATTCCCGACTTAAATAACTTAGAAATGTATTATAAGAATAATCACCAAATACTCTGGTATATACAAAGTTATAAGGTTTCTCAGGTTGGCGGAATTCATAATTTAAAATTTGTGTTGTATGATCTGATACAGCATTCTCTGTTACAGTACATAAGAGGTTATCGTTCTCGTTGTTTAAATTTGTGCAAATATAATCAATTAAAGTAGAGGAATTAACAGTGTGTCTTGTTGGTTCATTTATCATAAAAGTAATGTTGTATGCACCTATTATATCTACTAAGCTATTACGGGCGTCCGACGGTGATAAAAAATCTATATTGAAATCACCACATAGTATAACTTTATTATTTACATTTTTACAGACACAATTTAAAAGGTTATCTAATTCAGACAAAAACATATTAACATCGCTTGCTGGTGATCTGTATATAGAGAAAATTAGAATTTGCTGATTGTTCAGTAGTAGTTCCATTCCACAGTATTCAAATATTTTTTCTTTTGGTTCTATTTTATTATTAGTAATTTCTTTGATTATATAGTTCATATTTTCTTTATAAAATATAGCTACACCACCATTTTTGTTTACAGATCTACAAAAAATAGCTCCTAAATTAAAACCATTGATATTCACGAAATTCTTTTCATCACTTTTTAACCAGTGCTCTTGTATACAAACAACATCAACCTCATTTAAATATAATGTAGCTTCTATTAGTTCTACTTTATTACGGACACACTGTACATTTTGATTTAATATAGTTACCTTATTTATTACACTGTTGCAGTTTTTATTATCTAATTGCTATTCATCAACATCATTAGCCATGATTTTTTGTCTTTCGCCATTAACTTTTCGTTGCAGGACTGGACATTTGTGTACATCAAAAATTGATTGTTCTATGTTAAAGTCTAAACCTAAATTTTTGTTTGCTGATATACAGTTTGCACAACTAAGATCACTTTCACAATCTTTCTTGTTATGATCGGTAGATCCACAATTTAAACAGGTTACGTCACTCTTGCACTCATCTGCTTTATGGTTGAAGCCTCCACATTTAAAACAACGAAACACTCGAACGTATTCATATACCCTACAGCTTAAGAAGCCTATGCTTAATCTTTCCTCCTTCATTATATTCTGAAAGGTTATGGGTCACACTCTAGAATAGCTTGATAACGACTTCTCATTTTCTTGAAGACTATCACCTTTAGTTCCATGTTATCATGGCGGATACGAGAATTTTGTTTTTTAATAGCGTTAATAAGTTCATCTTCATTATATTCCTCATCAATATCTATTACTTTTATGCTTGGTTTCTTTTGATCAGGTATTTTGACTTGATAATTTTTCCCTAATTTCTTTTCTGCAGCCTTTTTTATCTTCTCAATTTCCTCCTTGGTTTTACATTTTAATAATATACCACCACCTTTGACATTCCTCATTTGAGTGATTCCAACCTCCAAAGCAACAGGTTTTAGATTTTTCTTCACAACTTCTTTGGTTTTGCTACTTTCTTGTTTAGATTTTGGTTTTATAACTATTGCTTCGCCAGTAACTACCTTAGAATAGCTTGCATCAATTTTAGTAGTTTCTGTTTTGTTTGATTGATCCGTATTTATTGTCTTCCTAAATTCCTCTAAATCTTCTCTTACAGATTTTTTAAAATCGTCTTTATGTATATTGAGGGTAAAATCCAACACTGGTAAGCAGTTTGTACAAAACCATCTTACTCCCTTTATATTTTTCATTATTTGCAGATCCTTGCCTTCCTTGCCTTGGAAGTCCGTACATTTTATATGATACATTTTGGCACATAACCCACCGCATTGAATGCCATTTTCGGCTTTTACAATATTGTCACATATCGGTCAATTTTCATTATTACACATTTTATCGACGCGGTAGAGCTATACAATGCTTGCTCCCAGAGCGAAGCATTGATAGCGGCTTGGCCACTATTTAATTTGCCGATACGATTTCAATGTTTATAGTATAACTGATAAGAGGTCACTAATAAATGTTATTGTTTTTTTATGCAAAAACAAAAGAAAACATAGTCAATGAATGAAATCGTCACTGATACACCTTTCTACCAAAGTTAAAAATATTTAAAACCTATTATACTCGAAAATAAATGCGAAAATGCAGCACAACATATCAACACCATACTCCGTCAACGTTAATATCACATATTGTTGCCCTAATCTGTGCGCGCTAATATACTAGTTAGGTAAAATACTTTAAAACAGTCATTATTGCAGAACCAATCAAACAACTACTCTTCTAGCTAATACTGACGAAGCATTGAATTACATAATAGGATACTTAGCATTTTAAAGCAAAAAAATATATATTAAAAATACTTAAATCATTTATTTAAATTCAGTCATTCACGCTTTTTTTTAATTTAATATGAAATTATCTACTTTCTGTATATTCGTACCTTAATCTGGGCATGCTAATATACTACTTAGGAAAACACTTTAAAACACTCATCACTCATTATTGGGAAACCAATAAAAAAACTACTCTTCTAGCTAATACTGACGAAGTATTGAATTACCCAACAATAGTTAAAATCGTACTTTTGATGTTTGCTTTTATTTAACTGTTAGCTTTTGAAATGTTTGCAAAAGACAACTCATTTCAAACTACTCATTTCGGTTCGCAAAATTTTTAGCTTTAATCCTGGAGTAGACTCATTAGTTTCAAAACGAGTAAATAAAAATGAACATATACGCAAAGTTTTATTGATTGCTTAAATTTTGTCCTTTGTATTGAAAATTCAAACGTATTTCTACTATTAATTCAGTAATATAACAGTTAAAATTTGAATATATCGGACAAAATTCATAAAGTTTCAAAAATTGGTAGAAGTAATGAGGATAGCACAAGTATTATTAAACCCAAATGTTCCCACCCCTAAATAGTGTGCTTCATCCCCTAGGACACCGTTTCCATCCCCATTTTAGGTTCCCTAGATTATCTCGGAAACGGTGAACTTTTTGCTAAAAATACAAAATTATTCTTTATAAAATTATTTATCAAAAACGGCTCTACACTTTTTTTCCTAAAATAAATAATACTTTGGCAAATGAGTCGCAAATGTCATGTAATTCCGCAGAAAAACGTCTACA
Organism: Rutpela maculata; assembly: GCA_936432065.2. Taxonomy (NCBI): domain Eukaryota; kingdom Metazoa; phylum Arthropoda; class Insecta; order Coleoptera; family Cerambycidae; genus Rutpela; species Rutpela maculata. Next base: position 250,315,164 of record OW386286.2, read on the forward strand.
GGAATACACATGGCTTTTAACAAACTTGTTGGTAAAGCGAACAATACTGTAATGTTATCAAAGCTACCACCAACTTCTGCTGCAACACCCATATCGCATTTTTTACCAAATTCAAACCTGGAAAAACGTTACGCTAGAAGCTACTGATTGGAGATGGAAAAAAGTCGACGCTATGTTAACCTTAACTATGACAACAAAAGAACCAGCTCCCGAATCTGTTTTAACACTAATTTCTTTTTCATGTAAATGAAAACAGGTGCAGTTGCAGAAGAGCAGGCTTATGTTGCTCCACAATGCGTTACCATTGCCACGGACAAGCATACTTGAATGTTGAATCTATGGAAGACGACGAAGATTAATTAACGTAGGTAGCCTTGTCATAATTAGTGGATTAGGCCCACAGGAGACACCACGCAAAAAAACGTGCCAAGTACTTTACCTCTGGTGGTGTGAAACAAGTACAATATACAATATTCTCTTCCTATAAATTTGGCAAAACTTGTAGTCAGTCTCTTTACCAATAGATCTGTTTTTATCCGTGAGTTTAACAACCAGTTAATTGGTCCCCGGAATAACAGCACAGGCCTTCCACAGGGTTCCGCCTTGAGCCCGATTCCTTTTAATTTATATACAGCGGATACACACGAAATTAGTGATGCCCAGTTTAGCATTGTGCAATATGCCGGTGATTTTTGTGTATATACAGAACATAAAAAATACAACATAGCTATTGACCTTCTAACAACATCTATAATTAGATTAGGAAAATGTTTTTTTCTTAACGGTTTTAATATCGCACCAAATAAGTCCACAGTGGTTGTATTTTTTCGACACAACTGTCCTAATATTAACGATATTAATCTTGGGGATTATTTATTTCCTTTTCAAACGCAAGTGAAATACTTAGGAGTGATTCTGGATAAAAAACTCAAACTAAGAATATAATAAACCGTTGCAACAAAATCATTAATTTTCTAAAAATGTCTACTAAAACCTGGTGGGGTGCGGACGTTCAAACCGCTCTTCTTTTTTACAAAGCATACATAAGATCAATTTTGGACTATGGATGTACTCTTTATGGATCTGCATGTAATACTCTTTTAAAACGCTTGGATGTCTTACAAAATACACCACTATGGATATGTTTAGGAGCCATGAGATCAACATCAATTGATGGCTCGTATGCCGATGCTTTGGTTCCGCCTCTTTCGCTTAGACGGCATTACCTGACTGAAAAGTTCCTTCACAGAATAAATATTAACAATCAGCTTTTACACAATATTTATGCTCTTAATACATCTGATTTAATACATAAATTCTGGATACATAAAAATTCTCCGCCTTTTTGTGCAGCTTTTCGAGATTCAAGCGATATTCTTCCCCTATTAGACAACCCATATGATTATACTTCAAACTTTGAATAATCTAATCTTTTTTCAAAAGCCTCATTAATTACACCGCAATACAGTGATCATCCAAATATTAGTATGAACATTTTAAATACAATTTTGGATAAGTTGTTGATATACTCAGATGCTTCTAAGTCTCTCTTGGGTACTGGTTGTGCATGCATACCTTTGACCAATAACTGTATAAAAATCAAATTGTCGCCTCAATACTCCATTTTTACAGCTCAAGCAATTGCTATATACGAGGCTCTCAAATTTTTTTATTCTTCTAATTCAGACACTTCCATAATTCTATCAGTTTCTCTATCTATTTTATCTTCATTAGAAAACAGTTTTTCCTTCAACATCAAAACCAACCCTTATATTCTAAAAATAAAGAAACTGCTACACAATGTTTTAGGTATGGGAAAAGAGGTTCATTCTGTATGGGTAAAAGCGCACATTGGCATAAAAAATAATGAAATTGTCGACTCTTTGGTCAAGAAAAGCATCATCTCAGGATCTGACTCCTCCAACATTTTAAAATCTAAATTTAGAAATAGATGGTTAGAGCTGTGGCGGGAGTTCTGTCATTCCAATCCTACTAGATATAGGCATATTCATCCTGACCTCTCATCTAAGTTTTGGAACGAAAATTATGAATATCCAAGAAAATATATCACAACAACAATACGCCTCAAATTTGGACATGCCTGTTATCCAGCACATTTACATAAAATAAATGTTCTGCCTTCAGAGAATTGTAATATTTGTAATATTTATTTGGATCATATTTTCATCATATTTTCTTCCAGTGTTCTAAATATAAAGCAGCAAGTGACAGACTACATAACAATCTTATTATAATATTCGGGCTCCTTTTAATATAATACACTTTCTCTCCCCAGCCTCCATAATAAACAAATGATTGTATCATCGGTTTTTTGGAAGAAACGAATATTTTATTATGAATTTTGTGAGTGAATGTTTAAGTAGGTTAGCTTCGTATCCTCTATTGTTTTCCTCTGTTGCTTAATTTATAGTGGTCCTCTAATTTTGTTTGTGTTTAAAAAAAATAAATGTCCTGATAGTCCCCAGGACGAGAAGCGCGTGTCCCTGTTTTTTCTCTTTTGTTGATCTTCAATATTTGTTTTTTCATTGTCGACATAGGTTAATAGGAATAAATGGTTTTTAGGATAGCGGTTGGCTGTATGGCTAGTGGCCAGATGCAAAAAAAAAACAATATTCTCGCTTCTTTAAAAATCGTGTTATTTTATAGGGGTGAGAGGGTGGAAGCGGTACATTTATTATAATTTTAAGTGTAGTTTAGAAGCTACTGCTTTAGTGTTAAGCATTGAACTTAAAGTAGATTATGAAGATTACAATTTATTGTGTTAACCGGAACCAACCCTTATAGGTGTGCCTTATTTTCCACAGTACTATTAATTTTAGGAAAAGAAGTATATGGATACGTTTATAACAGAATGTTATAAGGAATAATTTTGTATACAGGTATTTTTACCAGAAAGTGCACCGTTCCCGAGATAATCCAGAAAACATAAAAATGGGGGATGAAGCACACTATTTAGGGGTGGGAACTTTTTGGTTTAGTAATTCTTATGCTATACTCAACATTTCTACCAATTTTCAAAACTATGAATTTTGTCCGACGTAAATCGTTACATTACTGAACTATATACTAAATTAAAAATAAACGGATCTAATATTACAGCGTAATAATACTCCGAAGAACCCTTGTTTTTGATACGAAGATCATCCCCGAGAAAATTTCTCCGACACACAAATAATCCAAAAAACAATTTACCAGAGAGCAGGAGTAAACAAACTCCAATATATGCAAACTAATATATTGAAGAGCCAATGTAGTGTATACGTTGTATGCAAATGTAAAGTAATATATAGGTAAGATGGCAATATATTAGACTCGTGAGCTCGAGGTGGATTAGATACCTATTTTAAATATAAATACTGTCATAGTAATGCCGGTGGCATTGCGAAGGGCTAATTTAAATATTTAACTTTGCGGGTAAACGAATTTTCTACGTTTTTCGTGGCTGCTCAAGGGTTTCTTGATAACGACTTCGTGATGGCCTAGAAAATATAAGCGTGGTCAGCAGGGGCTTAAAAATAATTCTAGATTAGAGGGAATTTAGAAGGGAATTTAATCAGCAAAACTATAGTGTTCGTAGTTGGGGCAACTTTATCTTAATGGAAGTTATGCTGTGCAAGAAACTAATAACTATACAAATCTCACTTAAAAGTTGCTTAGTATAAGATCCTATGTGACCCCATATAACGTTGATTTGGAACAAATTCATGAATTAAAATTTTCCTTTAGCGCAGCTAATCGGCTATAATGATTTTACTAGCAGATGGGTAGATATACCGGGTGTTCCAATTAAATTGACATAGCTAAATATCTCGAGAACATCGCATTTTTTATTGGTTTCGAAGGAGAAATAAAATAAAATTTTTTATTTTTGATTCTATGGACGTTTTCAGGGTCATTTCTAGGTCAATTTTTTTTTCAAACGGAAACCTAGTTTTGGTTGCTGCATCTTATTCTACGAAAAATAACAAACAGCCTTTGTTTGAAACAATTTTTGTCTGACGTAATCGACGTCAGACAAAAATTGTTTATTTTTTAAATTTTTATTGCTTGATTGATTGATTTACCAGCATGCGGTGGACATTGCTGCCACTCCCAGGTATACAGCTGGGCTTGCTACGTCCACACTGGGTTGGATTAGGGTCATGCTTGTTGCTAGCAGCGAGAGCCACATGGCACATAGTAAAGGAATGTGGGACGGGAGGTGTAGGTATTTGTGAGATGCGTTACCGCATTGTGTCGTGAGGGAACTTTTAGCTCTTTTTTGTGTTTTTGGTTCTGGACTTCTGCCTCTTCTTATTCTTCCTATGACATATGTTGCCGCGTTGTGTCGTGATATGGAGTGTTTATGCTCATCTTTTTGTGTCTCTGCTTCTTCGAGTCTTCTTTTTCTGGGTCTTCTAATTTCTCGGTTTCCGATGCTGGGTTGGATTTGGGTCATGCTTGTTGTCAGCAGCGAGAGCCACATGACGTATGGTACAGAAGTGGGGGGTGATCAGTGTAGGTGTTTGTGAAATGCGTTGTCGCATTGTGTTCGTGATGTTTAATGTTTATGCTCCTCTTTTTTTCTTCTTCTCCTTCTAAGTCTTCTGATTCCTCCGTTTCTGATTCTGGTAGAGTATATATGCATCTAGTAAGTAAAAAGGTAACATTAAATAAAAGAGGTAAGAGAAGCAGAAATTACCACTTCTTTTAACAACATTTGGTTTCTTAGTATATGCTTAATTGTTTTCACGTTGGCGGTCGAATATCTCGATAACGGTGTATGGTGGAGGAAAACTCTTTCTTTTTTCCAAATTGAATAAAGAACAATAATATGTACTTTTCATGAAAAAGCCAGTGGCTTAAATATTAAGGATAATTTCAACGCCACAGGAATAATATACAATTTGTTCTAAATTCCAAAACATAACCCTGCAATGTTCTATTAAGGGTCGGTTTATCAGCATAGGATCAAATTTGCGACTTAACTGACCCCGAAATAATTTAAATCTCAGGTCAAACTTAAACCTGTACCACAGCTTATGGTATGGGTTAAGAAACCCCTAAACAACATGAGGTTGGTAAAACTTTCTACAGAGTTACCAGCTTTAGATTGATTGTGGTTGATATAAAAATCACATGACAAACAAACAACAACAATCATAATATAATCTAAAATATTTTCTAATCGAAAATTATATTTTTGTTGTAAAAAACTGAGAGAAACCCCAACAAAAGCCACAATTTTACAGCAGCAGAGCGGTTGCTGAAGATTAAAGTAGCAACGAAACATGTCTTAGAATAAACAAACCAGATACAGTGTCTTGGGGGAGCAAAGAAGCTCCTTGGCGGAAAATTTGCCAGGAATTCAATTCTGCCTGTGAAGGAGCTCTAAGTACTTCAGCAGCAAAGTGATTATTTCGTTACCTAAGTACATATGGCTGTCTTTCATCTTTTAAAAATTCCAAAATTCTCACTATCATCGCTTATTTCGTCGAAAGTTCTCATTGTTAATAATTTTAGCAAGAAATAACTTCACCACGCAACTGTCTACAAGACTATACATTTTTTGGGCCATCTTAGGACTAACAGGCATAACCTTCATTTTGTAGCTCTTGTGAAATTAACCTTGACTCTAACCCAAAGTTGTTTTCAACCTATACCAAAACAAATACTTCTGGAGTTAGTGTTTAACCTCGGGAGAAAACTAACCCATCCCCGAATTAATAAATAGGCCCTAAAGTGTGTTAGCAGGGGTGGACTGACAACAGTTTAGTGGCCGTGAATCTTAAAATTCGCAGGCCACTTATTACTTTACTAGCCGGTCATCTTGCCAAGCAGCCGGCGCCAGCGGCGAACTATTGGAGCAGGCCACCGGGATTCGTCCCGGTGTCCCGATTGGCCATGAGATGCAATTGACTAGACAAGAATATCTAAAAGTCATAGTCGAACCCTCAGAAATGATGAAGCTAATAAAGATCACCCAATAACAAAGTGTGGGGAAGGACGGTATCGAATATAAGCTGCGCAAATATCTGCCAAGGAAAGGTACTATGCAGCTCATCATTAATGCTATTCTGTGGCTACAACAGTGGCCTAGCCAGTGGAAGCATGCTGTGGTTGTTCCCATCCTTAAACCGAACAAGTGCGCAAAAATCGCAGGCAGTTATCGACCAATTTCGTTACTGTCGACGACTTTCAAGTTAGTGGACGAAGTCATTCAGATTAAGCACTGCTCAGAATGAACTTCACATTGACGAAGAGCATCTGTCTCCCTTCAGGAGGGAAAGGAGCATAGTGTGACAAGTTGTCAGAATCGTCAATAGCATGAAGATATAATATAATCTCGTTAAGAGTATGATACTTTTAGATATTGAAAAAGCCTTTGATATCATCTGGATACCAGCACTTTTCTATAAAATGATTACTTATCAGTTTCCGCGATATATCACTAAACTCATACATTCGCACCTGTGGGCGTTCCTCGGGGGTCGGTTTTTAGCTCTAAACTGTACAGTTTGTATGTATCCGACTTTTCTACTTTCCCGAATACTAAACTTGTCAAGTACGCCGATGACACACCCATATATGCGCATAGTCACAACGCACAAGCAGCTAACATTCTTCTCAAAACCCACATCGCTTGTGGCACGGACTATTACGTTAAGTGAAAGATTCGGGTAAACATGGAGAAATCGGAATCTATAGTCTTCACGAGCAGATTTACAGAAAACAAATTCCAGAAAGGGAGTACGTTAAGTACTTGGGTGTACGCTTAGACAAACAACTGACCTTTAACCGACATATAAACGAAACTGTACGGGCAATCTATTCCACGTCCAGAAGTCTGTACCCTCTCTTGGCAAGGAATAGCAGACTCAGCAGACAGATTAAGAAATTAATTTATACCATTGTTGTGAGGTCGGCCCTTATACGTGGCACCGCACGGGTGTGATGGATCATATTGGTCACTAAAATGACAAAACTGAAATTTATGGAACATAAATTTATGCACATCATTTTAAATTCCTTAAGAGACCTTTATGCACGTTGTCGCCACTAGCGGACTACATTAAAATTACATCTAAAAAATTCTACGCATTCAAACTTGGTGATAGTCCTCTTACAAACAACATTACTCAAATTAGAGATAGTCGGTGGGCCCTCCCCAGCTGTACGTGCACCCCCCGCCCGATCCTTGGGGACAATGTTTTTCATAAAGATTGAAGCCTAAGGAACAATTTAAGACATATTCTAAAAAAACTGTACTTTCAAAATGGCGGCCATATGTTAAAAAAAACTGTTGCCAATGTTGTTTTTGTCATTTAACACAAAAACTAAAAAAGATGGACAAAAACTTTCTGCACAAAAAATAACGTGCATAAAATTTTCTACAATTTTGTACCTATACAATATTTTGGTAGGAGTTACCATTTTCCAGATAAATGAGTCCAAAATTAAGAACATGGAAATTCATATTTCGGTAAATCACTTAGAGGAAATAACTGTGACAATTATTGTAAAGCGTATAATATAACTTTATATTATTAACATAAAAATTAAATAAAATAAACTGAAAAAAATTAATAATAATAATAATATTATAATTTGCAGACATTTATCTCGAAAGCGGTAACAGTGGTATCTGAAAAACGGTAACTCCTATCCAAATATTGTATAGGAACAAAAATGCAGAAAATTTTATGCACTTTGTTTTTTGTGCAGAAAGTTTTTCTCCTCTTTTTTAGTTTTCGTGTTAAGTGACAAAAACAATAGTTGCATTTTTTTTAAACGGACGCCATTTTGAAAGTACAGCCAGCTTTTTTTTAGGACATGTCTTAGGCTTTAATGTTTATGAAAAATACTGTCCCCAAGGATCGGGGACAGTTAGGGTGGGCTTCCGTAGTGTTACGTTTTATATTGAATTTTATATTTTATTTAGAGATTTAGAGATTAATCATTTATCTGGAAAATGGTAACTCCAATGCAAATATTGCATAGGAACAAAATTGTAGAAAATTTTATGCACTTTATTTTTGGTACCGAAAGTTTTTCTCCATCTTTTTTAGTTTTTGTGTTAAATGACAAAAACCATATTTGCAAATTTTGTTTTTTTTAATGGACGCCATTTTGAAAGTGCAGCCATTTTTTTTTAGGACATGTCTTAAATTGTTCCTTTGGCTTTAATATTCATGAAATACATTGTCCTAAAGGAATGGGGGGGAGGGGGGGTGCACGGACACTTAGGGTGGGTTCCCGTAGTAAGAGTATAATGTACCTTTTCGCATAAAACACAAATTACCATATCAGACGTTGCCCGTCTTTCGGCAACCTGTTTAGTCACACCCCCTTCTCTCCTATACTATAAAATCCATTTCGATTTATAACTCTTTTCTATCCCCTCTACGTTTCTGTTAGTTTTCTAAATTTTCTCTTCCTATTTATACTTTCTGTCAAAATCTTCTGAAAATTAAAATATTTGAAATCCTAAATTGCTTGGTCTGGCATAGCCGCTCGCTCTTGCAATTGCTTGAAATGATTTTTTTTGGTCATTAATTTTCCCGTGTGGTCGTCATATTTATCTCTGATATTTATTTATACATGCGCTTTTTACTCTTTGCCTTTTTATTTCAGTTATTTTAAGTTATATATCTTTTTACGTGTTTAATTTTAATTTTTATTTTTATTGTATCCTGAGGCCAGAAGATTTTTCAGTTTTTGTTAGCTTTTCGTGGTCTCACCCCGCCCAGCCCTTCAATTCCTACAACGACTGACGTCGTGGATGTCTGACTGGCTCCTAAACGAGTGTCTGGGTAGGGCAAAATGTTGTATTTAATTTTACATAAAAGAGTTTTCCAGCACTTGGATGGGTGACCGTAACTCATCTCACCCTCCTGGTTGAGTGGTAGAGTAGCTGTAGCTAAACTTCACCAGAACGTTAATATAATAAATAAGGCACTTAAATTAACAAACATAAAAAAGAAAAAATCAGGATCGACTGATTTTTAAAATATTTTTATCACAAAAACTAAAAGTTTTTCATTCTAAGTTTATATAGCAAACAAGTTATCGTTACTTTTCAGTCTTTTATCGCTTCTTAAAGTTATGAATGGAAAAAAATAAAAATTAGCTGTGACACTTGTATCGCTTTACGTAGGTTAGAAGATATATCCATTTTACCTTAAGATATTGAGTTATTTTTTAGTGAGTGTGAATACCAAATAAACACGAATTGTTATATAGCAGCATGGTAGAGACCTTTATTGAGATTGAGCAATATTCATCTCATGGAATGATCGCCAGAGATCTATAACCTGTATTGCTATATATAAACTATATTATATTAGAATTTCAGAGCAACTTCTACTCGTTTACAGTGCAAGTTATTCTTAAGAAAATCTAATAGCTATTCTGCTGGCCGACTGCATAACAGGAACTGAATTAATGAGAAAATTATTAAATTCATTCACATTTTTTATGTCATATTTTTTTGCAGAAGGAAAATCGCGCCATATACCCTAAAGAAGAAACACCAAGCAGCTACGGACACGTATTTCGGAATTATTGTTCCTCATCAGCGTAGCGTAGCATCAAAAAGGAAAAGATAGAGAGGAACAATATTGAAGGTTAAAAGTACAGTACATAGTACTCTTATTTATGCATTCATATTCAGATCGGCCTAATTTTAGGCCTTCACCGACACTCGGCACGTAGAGCCCCATATGGACTTGCCCATTTCAACCTGGCGAGTTAAATGAAATGAAATAAAAAGGAATTAGTAAACAAATAAGGAAGGAAAATCGCGCCATATACCCTAAAGAAGAAACACCAAGCAGCTACGAACACGTATTTCGGAATTATTGTTCCTCATCAGCGTAACGTAGCATCAAAAAGGATCTGGAAAAGATAGAGAGGAACAATATTGAAGGTTGAAAGTATAGTACACACTACTCTTATTTATGCATTCATATTCAGATCGGCCTAATTTTAGGCCTTCACCGACACTCGATTTTCCTTCCTTATTTGTTTTTGACCCTACTACTCCTTTTTATTTCATATTTTTTTACTTCTGACGTAACATACCGTTATTTTTCTAAATGTTCCAAATATTATTATGTTTGTCGTTATTAAATTGCTAGGAGAAAAATCGCAGTTAATAATCGAACTTATAGCCATTAATCTGTAAATTTTTTCTAAGAAAATGTTCTGATTAGAGCGAAATTACCTTCACAATTGTTAGTCCAGTAAAAATGGACAAAGAAATAGAGCAAAATAAGATATGAACTTGACATTTTGGATATGAAGTTCAACTCTGAGATGAATATATTCTTGTATTCGCAAAAACGAAGAGTATATTGTATTTGATCGGCACATTTCTAAATCAGTAAATATCGCTCGTAGAGAAAACATTTTCATATCATTATGATAGTGAATGAATTCTACACAACTTTCAAAATATCCGCCTGTCCGTCCGTCTGTCCGTCCGTCTGTCCGTCCGTTACGTTTCTTGTAAGCACGATAAATTAAGAAAGAAAAGTCGGATTGTATTGTATTGTTAACCGGCACGGTAGCTCAATCAGTTAAGGCGTATTGAGTGGCGAATACGCTGATCGACTGTCTACCGCGTTCTGGGTTCGATCCCCAGCCCCGGTATTGACAACACCGGTAGGTGTGGATGTATGTCTGCGTTTTTCCAAATGTGTAACTCTCTTCCGCACAGCCTTGGCTTTGGATTTGGGGGTTGTCTACTATCTGTGGTGTGTTTATGTTTATGTTTATTGAATTTGGAAAGTAAGTTAGCGTTAGCTAGAGAAAGAACCCTATTGTTTTTGAAAAAAATCGATCAGTACATAAAAAAGTTATTAACCATTTAAATTAAAAAAATATGTTTTCTTAATTTTTGTCACTTGTACTTAAATAGAAATCTTGCGATATTTTACTCTCTATAATTTTTTTTTTGTTTATACATTTTACTAATACATATATTTCATAATAATATATCTAATTCATTGAAATATAATACTCGAATGATATCTACTATGGACATTCAATTTTTGTAGTGATCTTGATGGCCCAATGGCTTTGTCTGGCAGTCCAAATGTCTTGTGTTCGAATCCCTGTCTTTTTTCATATTTTTTTCACATATTTTTTTTTCCCAACAAAGTTGGTGTCACAAAATTTAGAATGTCCAAAAACTACATTATTTACAAGAAAACTGCGAAGAGTATGTGTAACAATTATATAAAAAGCTCAGTAAATCGGCGAAGAGTGTAATGCTTCCACTAGTTTCTATTTGAGCTTTCCCAGGTTTTAAAAAGTTAACATTAACTTTTTTAAGGGTATGTACCAATTTTTAACTCTATGCGAACTTTTCCAAGGTTGAATGTCTGTTTTTACTGGATTATATATTTCTTTCAAAAATCATTAGAACATATATAAATCCACGTAGAAAATACAGAGTTTATTATAGGTGATGCTTTTATGACGGAGTATAGTAGATTCATCCAATTTACTTGCATTAAAGATGGTTTCCTGAAACTTTCGTAATAATAAAGTAGCTTCACTTACTAGTTTACCATATTAGAGCTAATATTCCGAGAATGCAGGCTCGCCAACCCCTTTCCTATACATAATTATCTTCTCCATTAAACTGCTTTTAAACTTAAATTACATCCATTAAGATAAGTTACCTTTAAACCGTTCAGCAGAGCTACATCCACATTTTTACACCGATTCAGAGAGAGAGTTTGCTCGTCTAAGGATACGAACGACTTCGCCCTGTTAGATTAGAAAATGTTTTTAATTGAGGAAATTGAAATTTACAATTGAAACGACGATTTGATTGAGTTTAAGTTTTCAATTATAATTAAATTAAATTTAAGATGTAAATTTAAGGCAATCAAGGCCGGCTCTAATATTGCTGTTGAATTGGGAAGGTATATTCCACTAATACGTAATTTTATAAATTGAATTATATAATTTACTTTTATACTTATTGGCATTAGTTAGACGAGTGGCCGTTTTGATTTAGTGTCGAATAACATTTATTTTAATTGTAGCCTTAAAAAGTAATAATATAAGTTATTAGAAAATAATAATAATATAATAATAATTATAAACTTTAATTTCCTTTTATGATAATATGATACAATATTGTATAAGAATAGTTAGACTCAATATCTAAAAGAAGTAAATCACAGAGTACTTTACATATTAAAATATTGTTCTAGTTTGTAGAAGGTTTTGGTAATTAAAAATATTTAAGTTTTTTCTAAATAATGAAGGTTTATTACAATGTTTTATTTTCACAGGGAGGTGGTTAAAAATTCTAGGTCCTAGACAACTGGGTGAATCCTCAGAGACATTTGATCTATTGAAGGGTACATAAAGATCATGTTTTTGCCTGGTATTTACCTCTTGTAGATGATTGTTACAAGCAAATGTACTCTTGTTTTTAAAGACTTAAATTCAAAAGTGTCAATATACTAAAGTCCCTAAATGTATTTTTAGAGGTCTCTCTTATGGATAAGCCTACCAAACATCTTATCACGCGCTTTTGAGCTAAAAATATATTATTTGATAGAGTGGAAACTTCCCAAAAACAAACACCATATCTTAACAGAGAATCAACCTCAGAAAAATATAAATTCCTTAGTTGAGCCATGTTTAAAACATATTTTACATTTTTGAACTGATAAACCACTGAATGTAATTTTGCCATCAGTAAGTAATTCACAATGGTTTCTCCAGTTTAAATAACTGTCAATATTTATAGACAAAAAATTTACATTGGAGATCCTCATATGTATTATCAAGTTAAATCTTTGGATAATCAGAATTTCTTGTGCCTATTGTGAAACACTAAGGTCTATGTTTTTTCAACATAACGAGTATTTTCACTGAACCAATTACTATGGTTTTCCAATAAAATAACACATTTCGTCTCTAAAATATCAACATTTTTATCTTATAATACAAATGGATGTGTCATCTGCGTAAAAAGCAAAATCAGCTAAATTACGCAAACTATCCAGATCATTAGCATATAATAAAGAATAATACGGGACCTAATACCGACCCTTGTGCCACGCTCATATTATTTTCTACGGATGCCGAGTTAACAGAATCAATTGTATTACCCGTAATATTGGTAACTGACACATACTGTTTGCGACTTGACAAATAACTTACGCTAGGCCCCTTACCCCATACTTAGAAAGTTTAGAAATAAGTTATACCAACTAATTTCAAGCCATGTTGATCTTGATCCGAGATCAAAATTCATTGTTACGATTGTTGTAACAATTGTAATCTTGGATTTTGATCTTGGATCAAGCTGAACTTGACTTGAACTTGATACAACTCGCCTTTACATATATAACTGAATTAGCTTTATTTAACTATTTCTGAAAAATATTGTTTTTATTCTCAAGGGATAAAAATTTGCGTAATAAATGTAAAATGTACGTAGGAATTGATACGTTGCCTTTTATAAACATATTTTTCTGTAGCAATATTTATATTTATTTTTTAAATTTACTCGTTCCCAGGATCAAAAGTATTTAAAATCTATAGAATTAAAAATATTTATAATGAAATACAGCTTTATTAAAAATTTAATGAATAGTTGAAATATTTAATTTTGTTTTTGCTAGTACCCTAACCGACAGCTTATACACTAAATTCTTAATTATTAACTTACTTACTTTTGAGCAAATATTTAATATTTCTCCAAAATATATACAGGGTGTAATTAGTTTTATTTCATTAAAAAAAATTGTAATAGTAACCGACTAGACAAATAAAAACCTTTATGACTTTTTCCTCAAGGTCAAAAATTTAAATGTTAAGGTAGGAGACATTTGGGAACCACTGCTTTTCTTGGTCAATGGGCGCATAGTTCGGAATCATAGAAGTTTCTTACCTACTTTTAAAAAGTCATAAAAAAGTGTAAAGATTACCGACTTGTGTCCTCGCCGCTGCGCGGAACTTTGATGGGACCACTTCGACCGAACTTTTTATACCAATTATCAAAATGTAAATAATAATTTGTTATCTCTTTCTACACAACCTCATGCATAGGATGGACGTAGGGGTTTAAACAGAGGATTTGTTTACATGTGTGTTTTTTAATTTGAAACAAAATTATTGGAGCTTCTATTCTTGTTTATAATGTAAATGTGATTTATTAACATTTGTAACATAAATAGGTGTTCTGTGTTACAAGCTTAAAAAATTTGTAATTATTTCATGAAATTGGAAAACGAACAGTTAGACGTCCAAGACACAATAACATAGAATTGTTATAGTCCAATCATTTGGTAGTTTTTACCTGGAAAGTTTTGGAGAAGTTCTGATTTTTGACTCTTTTATGTTTTTTGGTGTGCTGATTACGAATTTCTATCTTGCCACCTCGAAAAATTTCGGGAAATCTCAAATAAAGCAAAAAAACAAAAAAGCCTTCTTTTTTTTGAAAACATTTTTTAAAGTTCTGATTTTTGGTTTTGTATGTTTTTCGGGTGTTGATTACGAATTTGTACTTTGCCAATTCGACAATTTCCGGAAAATATAAAACAATCTCAAAGAAACCCAAAAAGTCTTTTGATTTTTTCCTTATGACATGAAAACTTATGTACTTTTCGAGAAAAATTAGTACCTGCAAATACAAAATACAGAGAGTAAGCAGAGAACATTATTATTAATAATTTTCTTAAATGTGTAGGAATATAATATACAAGAAAAATATGTACTATGTATTAATTAAGCAGATTATTAGAATCGTCTTGGCCCTTTATCGCAGAAGGTCCGGGCTGTCCAAAGTTTTTGTTCTCTTCATCCCAAGGTTTCGTTCTCCTAGAAAAGACGTAAACAAATGTAATGCTAGGTCAGCCTGACTGTATCAAAGCTAAGGTATAAAACCGTGGCAATTGGAATATTAAAGAAGATATGTATAGTTGTGTTCGCAAATTAAATGTATCAATAAAAATACCTTCTGATTGTTTCGCCTGAAAAAGAAGAAAATATGTAGAACAATTTTGTTAATTCAATGTAATTCTATCAAGGTGTGACTAAGGTATAAATCAATCGGAAGTAGGATATTGAAGAATGCAAAATTGCGTTCGTAAATGTAGTATTCAAAATACCTTTGGATTATTCTGCTTCAAGTTTTTGATCTCATCCTCGTCCATATCAGCTTTCTCCAAGTTGTTGCAATTTCCTTCACAGTTTAAACAAATTTGCGATCAGTATAGACCTGCCTTTCTATAGCCACAATTCCCTCGGCAGCCTTTCTTACATTTGCATGAAATGTGATTTAATATAGCTTCTGGAGCGTTTTCCACCTACATTCCTCGGGATTTTTTTCATACACATGAGATGATACTGTCCATCAGCTGTTATTAAGTTAGAAACAGGCCCAACACGTCGTAGTATGGCTCGTCCATATCCATCATTACGTTTTTCAGCGAGTTGTATAACGTTTTCTCTAACTTTTAACTGCCTAACACTATACACAGGATTTCGCTTAGAAGCAGGAAGCCTTGTTTGTTCCTGTATAAACTGAGCAGGTATCAGCATTCCACACAAAAAACAATGATCTTTGAAGCCAAGACCAGGTACAGACGAGCGTAATTGGAGCGTTCGACCACTCTGTTGTGCTCTCTTCACATGGGCAGCAATTATTTTTTTATTGACGTACTGTTTTCTGCATATTTCATGAACTTCAATTGATCTTTTTCCATTCAAATGGACTCCTTTTCCATCCTTCCTTTGCTTACTTGCTTCACTAAATGTATTTAACCGCTTTTGTTTAACTACAGTCACTTTACTTCCATCTTCTAATACACTATCACAAATAAAACACAGGGGGAGTAAAATGTGGGTGTGGAGGGGAAATAATATAATTATAGGAAATTTTGCCTATTGATTTTTTTCATAGTACTTTTATCAAAAAGTGCATGGTTTAAAAAAACAAAAAATGATGCATTTTTTGTTTTTTTTTTTGTTTTTTTTGCTTTTTTTTTGATATTTTCCGAAATTTTTTGAGGTGGCAAACTAGAAATTCGTAATCAGCACCCCAAAAAACATAAAAAACCAAAAATCAGAACTTCTCCAAAATTTTCCAGGTAGAACCGATCTCGACCACTAAATGATTAGACTATTATGAGTATTTTAAGTTAGGAAAAATTTGATTGAGTGTTTGGTCTCTAGGGAAATCAATGTAAACAAAACAACGAATAAGAATAAAAATAATTCCTTTTTTACCCAACAGGTAACACCCAATGACAGAACAATTCTTTTGAATTTTTCACAAAACCACAAAAGTTGCTCATAATAATAAAGTTCACACCAAGCAGCAGCGACTTTGTTTTGAAAGTGACAGCGATGTGACAACGAGGTGGACAGGCCTATTCGAGAAATCTAGAACTTGACAATAAATTATCGTTGATTTACATAAATTGTTCGAAATGACCTCTGCATCAATGCACATTTCGGCAAATAAAGCCACACGCATCCCGTTCAACACTAAACACACTAGACTATTAACTAACGTTGTCATTAAAGAAAATAATAAACACTTGGTCCAAAATCCAAAAAACAACACAAAAAGAACGAGCAAGTAAGTTTTTTCTGTACGTAACCAAGTACTTAACGACTTGAACGGTAAGTCAATAAAAGAAATCTTAACTATAAATAAATGATGCAACATACGAAAACAACGAACGGGTAGGTCGTGGGTACGTACTTAATCAAGTAACAACATAAACCCAAATATTGCTTGAGAACCTCACAAGGGAGAGTATAGTAGTTGCTTTCAGATCTACTAAGCACCCAAAAAATGTCGGCGTCTTTGATCTCTATCGCACCGCCAATGACACCGACATTTTATACCTATCTGCACAAATGTCAGAGTATTATGCGCGACCAGACGCGACGATAATAAAGCCTACCCCAACATTCCAGCAGTTCTCAAACAATATTATTAAACATTTTCGACATTTTTGTTTATTTCTTTCCTCCAAAACTATGGGTTTTAGACCCCATGTTATATAAGGTTTTTTTGTTTATCTAGTCGTTCCCCACCATCAGTTTTTTTTTAATGACATGAAACTAATTACACCCTGTAATTCTTAAAAATATTGTCAAATCTTATATTATTATTTCTTCTCAATCTCGTTTTTTTACAACTTGATTTTTTTAAATTTTTCTTGCGTTCCAAGCACTTACATCCTACTGTTCTTACACATTCTTAATCCAATCTTAGGGCAGATTTCTAAATTCACCGGTGGATCGCACCGGTAGGCAATAACATTATTTGATTGGCTATTTTGAAAAACATAGCCAATCAGCTTGGTATTTTGTTCACCCGGTGCGTATTTTGTTCACCCGGTGCGTTCACCGGTGAATTTAGAAAAGTGCGGGTAGTTGATTAACGATTTTATTTGGACCCCAAATAAATACATGTCAATATATTTTACTCCCGAACCATTCCTGTCTTTCCAACTGGGTTGAACAATTGAACATTCTATAGTTTGCAATGTAGGTAGATGATCATATTTATTGAAGTAAAAGTGATCCAAACATTTAATTTAATTTGGGAGTATTTAGGATTCGGCAATAAATTCTGTTTCTAGAGGCACCAAAATAATTAGATCAGCCTAAATCTCAAGTTAATTGAAATCTGTACTAGGGACAATACATCACGAAACTAAAGTTTTAGAATTATGTGAGAGACAAATTTATATCGCTGATTCATTATTTGTCTTTTGTGATTACTAGTTGATACGTCTTAAGTATTTTATTTCAATACTTTTTTGCTCAATAAATGTAACAGTCGCAGATATGATGAGTTATTTTACGAACAAAATGTTACTTTTTTATTGTTGTATTGTATATATAGATTTCAAACCGCTGGTAGATAGAACGACCCCAGAGAGCTTTAAAAGCGCCTTAAGAAGCGATTAGATACATTTTAATTTGGGCTGTCGGTAGCTTTCGATAATTATACATGGAACTGGGGAACTTTAGATTTCGAGTCTACAATGTAACCACTATACCACTACTTGTTACTATTGAATGCCTTAATATCTATAATGTAATGTGTTTATGAGAAAATCACATTTCAACGGTTGGAGATTATTATGAAATTATATTAGTAACATATTTAAATATATTGTAGTGTACTTTCCAACACTTAATTACTTACATGCAAAATTTATAATATTGGCACGTTAGCCGGAAAGCCGACAGTTGAAAGTATAAAATCCCGCTCATGACTAATCCCTTGTACCTGATGTGTACGGTGTAGCCAGCAGTCATATTTCAGCTCTCAACAGCATCAGCTTTCTTATACGAACTTAGCGGTTGTTGCACTATGTTACAATTTTAGGAGAATGTGTGTTAATCAATAACAATTATTCATAAAAAATCATTGAAAACATGTAGAAGTTGAAAATAAAGCCTTATAATATTACAATATCAATTATAAAAATACATGCATTCAAAGCGGAGATGAAACCATAACGGCAGTCTGCAGAGGGTACTAATTTAGAAACTCGATAGCGACGGACAAAAAAGATAATCACACGTCAGTTGAATCTGACATATTTAATCGTCAAGTTCAACTGACGTTCATAGGTTATAATTGGATATAATTTAACAGCACCCAGTTATGGATAAATATAAGTTCAGGTGGTGTTTCCTGCCATACTGTGTAAATAATACCATCAATTCACCAGAAAAACTGTTCTTAAGTGTTCCAGTAATGAATGCTGAACGTAAAAATGAATGATTCAATGCCACAGGACAAGGTTCAAGTCTTTTTATTGTGGAGACCATGTCAATGTCAAGGAAAAGAAAATTTGAAATGGATACTCTTCACAAGAAAAAACAACAACTTACAGAGGTGTTCTAAGCATTTTGTCTGTGGTAAGTTGTTGTATCTTAATGTAAGGATTTGATTTTTAACATGGGTTTATATTGTAGGAAAACGGCCGTATTACAAGACTATTGTAGCGTTCCAGCTGTCACAAATTTTATATTTTAGACATATTATATAAAATTAATAAGATAAAACAAAAGAAGTTCTTGCAGAAACTACTAGTACCCAACGTACCTCGCAGCTTTTGTACTTCCAACCACTGCAATGCTAAAGCGATCTTTATTTTTTAAAAATTCGCTGATCATAAATATATCTACTACAAGTAGAATGTCAGAATTAGCTCTTTCAAAAATACTGCCCCCGTCGTTTTGAAGAAAATATTAACAATAACAGCTAAACGTCAAATTTACTTTTGACGTATGAGATTATTTTCTTTGTTGACAACAATGTCAACTTGTTTGTCTTCTTCTGTTCTGCGTATAAGTTCACATCTAACTGCCGTTATGACGTCACTTCCGTTTTCATGGCACATTCAAATAGTCGAAGTTTAATATATTTTTTTTAAATGTTGCGCTTAGAATTTTTCTTTCAAATTAAATATATAACTAAATTAACGCCTCTACTACTATATTTAACCATTTTTGAAAATTCGTCAACAACCCAATGTAAACTCTACTTGGTTATACTGTTAAATAAATACCTTCTTCTGATTAAACGTTTTTATTGATTGCACAAATAAGTATCATGATAGGATATAATATTGCATAATATTTCAATTCAATTATAAAATATAAAAATTAAAAAGATGATGTTTTAAAATTAATATGATTAATAACTTTTTTATTTACTTATTATTTGTGTTAAAAAACAATAGGGTCCTTCGCTAGTTAACACAAAAGCTAAAAACTTACTTAAAAATTAGTATATATTGCCAAGTATATGATATTTTGCAATAACGTCATTTCCAAATATTTGTTCTTAAACATGAGACTATTCATGATGCCATAAGGACATTTCAATAATTTTAGTATAATGTCGAGTTAAGCAGTCTCTATTTTGTTGAAATGATGAATTTTCATCTTTAAATTTTAAATAATTTAACTTGTAAAGAAAGTATGTTAAAAATAATCTCACGTATTTACATGTTTTTAAAAGGTCTTTGCACGACTTAAATTACTCCCTGGCCTGCACGAGCATTTAACACTTCATAGTACACTTTTATAATTCATTCAAAAGGTCAGTTTTGAAAAGGAATGTACGTACAAAGAATGTTGTCCTGCACACTCGTACAAATCAACTACTACATTCATTCTATGCTACGCTACGGAGAAATATGCTTCGAATGCAGAAAAAAATTAAGTACATATATTTTAACGACAAGACCGAAAGACGTTCGTCATTGAATTAGTTTGTTGATTCAATACAGTTCATTTCATTATTATTATTTTAAAGAGATTACGAATAGTAGATATATTAGATCAGGACTTAAAATAATAAAATAGAAGTATCTAAGTTACCAGTAGTCAGTTGCCAAGGGACCAAAATTTTGGTATGAGAGAAATATCACGAGGCTCACAAAGATCAGACTTGCTATCACCCTAGTTGTCTCCATCTTTTTTTACGCCTCTGAGACATGGACTATTAGGGAAGGAGCCATACGGCGTATTAATCCTATCGAAATGTGGATCCGGAGATGCTTATTACGAATTTCGAGGACAGCCCATCGCACTAATAACCTGAATTTTCCCAGAAATACATCTCCAAAACCGACTCTCCAGCATCGCGTTCTCTCAAATCCTCTCATATTTTGTCCGCATCAAACTGTAAGAGGACAATATGGAACGGTTGATAGTTCAGGGAAAACCAGTTGGCAAGAGGGGAAGGGGACGTTCTCCAAAGTATTGGGCTGATGTCACCAAGGAGCTGTGCTGCCTGAGATGGCGTGATGCCACCAGGCGTGCTATACAGCAAGCAGAAGCCAACTGGAATAATTTCCATGAGTCACAAAACGTCTGGCAAGTTGTTGTAAATAAGAAGAAGTATCTAAAATCTAGTTACAACATTTTTTTTTTCTGATTTTTAAATGACTATATTTATTTAGGACTCTATCGGTTGTAATATCCCGGCAGGCAGGGACAGAAATTTTTGGCTGATTTTATTAACATTCATTTTAACATTATTCTACTATTTCTTTGCCATAAATAGTGAAAATGGTTGTCAGGGTACACGCGAGACAAGGCTCGGTAGGAGTGTTTCAACTAATATGCATATCATGGATGAAAACAATGATCCACAGATAAAAGATAATTACAGGCCTATCGCTGTACTCAGTGTCATGTTGTGTAAAATAATTGAATGCGTTATATATAACAAAATATTTCCATATCTAACAAGATACCAAACTATTTCCAGATGTCAAAATGGATTTCATCCTGGCAGGTCATGTGAGATGGCGGCTGCTGACTTTTTGGAATTTGTGTACAATCGTGTGGATAGTATAAAGTACATTGCAGTTCTTTTATTTGACCTTGACAAGGCTTTTTATTCCATAGATCCGACATTCGTGACAGAGAAACTTTCTGCGATGGGATTTGGAGGTAACTTTCTTTCATGGATAATATCGTACCTCAGCTTTAGAATTTTTTTTATAAAACTAGAAGAAGCCAGTTCAGAGAAGTATTGTATTAATCTTGAGGTTCCTCAAGGTCCTGTACTGGGGCCACTTATTTTTCTTTAATTTATAAATGATTTACTACTTTACATTGGTGCTGAATGCGTTGTGCAGAGGAGGCAGACCTTCCCGAGGAGCTGCAAGACAAACTCAATACTGTCTATGAACAATTTATCAACTGGTGTGGTACTAATAAATTGATTGTTAACACCAAAAAAACTGTTTTGCTACAGTTTTTTGGTAGTAAAAAAATTCAACCGCCCTTACATGTTACATATAATCAATTAACAGTTGCTCCAAGTGAAAGGACAAAATTTCTTGATATCCATCCATATTGACAGTGATATTAGTTGGAGATATCACATTAATAATGTCTGTCAGAAAATAAGTAGTGGGTGTTATGCAATTTTGCAACTGAAAGGTGTATTAGACCAAAAAAACACTAATAAATGATCAGACTTTTAAAAAATTAGACGAGTTATAGGGCTCGGAAAGGGTGATTCTCTTTTATTTTTTTCCTGTCAGTCTTTTTCATGAAAATATTATCTTAGTATTTTTTGATAGTGATTTTTGTTTCGAATTGAATATATATATCTCTCTTGATGAGTTCAAAAGAGAATGAGAAAAGTTATACAATTTTTAGAGAGTTTTATCAGTTGAAAGTGGAAATATTTTATTTATTAAGACATGTGAGTGAAATTTTATACCTATTTTCTTTGTTCTTTTTAGTATGTAATTTCTTGGTTTTGAAATGTAACAAATGTTCGATTATAATGGGATATCCTCTATTGACAAGAGACCTGACATACCTTTAGTGAAAAAAATAGAGCATGGTCACCCAAAATAAAATACAACGATGCATAAGGTATCAAAATTGTAATATGCAGTGTCTCAAGATGTTTATGCCTGCTTTATCGACTATGACACCGTCATCGTCAAACACGACAAACTTATAGAACTATTCGGGAATTGACACTAAAGACATTCAGATTGTAAAAAATCTCTATTGGTATCAAACAGCACACATCAAGCATGAAGGCATGGCGGGTCAAGACATTGTAATTGCTAAGAGAGTTAGATAGAGTTGCATTCTTTCGCCACTGCTGCTCAATTTACACTCTAAAGAAATCTTTGTAGAAGCAATGGAAGAACACAATGAAGACATCAAAATTAATCAGTAATCTCCGCAGATGATACTGTTTTTCTGGCAGATAATATCGAGGATTTACAGATGATACTCAATAGAGTAGGTAACTACAATAAGCAACCTATTTGAACTTAACAGCAAGTAAACCAAAATGGTAATTAGTAAAAGAACATCCAAAATATCGATCTACAAATAGGAACTGAATCTATCGAAAGAGTACACCACTATAAATATTTAGGATGCACAGTAAATGATAAATGGGACCCTGACTTAGAGTTTAAGATCAAAACAGAGATAGCAAGATCAACATTCATAAAAATAAGAAAGCTCCTGAGTAACGGCAACCTAAGCATTGATATCCGATGGAGAGCCACGAAATGCTACGTGCTATCTACGTTGCTTATGGCGTGGAAGGGTGGACGTTAAAAACAACAATGAACGAACTTAGTTTGTTACGGTCGATTTTCACATTTAATAATGGCCAGAAATTTATGTACTAATTTTCGTTATTTTCCCAAATTTTATTGTACATTTGAGCCTATTGATACCGTCTATCGCGAATTAATAGAGTATAACTGGTTGCATAATAGCAGTACCTAATGGCTTACTCTGGTCATTTAATATACTTTGATACAGGTAGTATGGGTGAGTGCGTTCAGATATTCATTAAGAGAGTGCATTATAAATACGCCCTTGGAAAGCTTCTACAATGGCCAGTATTGTTGATTAAACCTTCTTTGGTGGGTAGATTTATGAGGGGACGGCTTTCAGAGTATATTATGATAATATTTGTGGATATAAACGAAGTTAGGAAAATCTATTCTAGTTGTGGGGTGCGCCGTGGAGTAGAAATTTTGAACGTACCGAGACGGAAGACAAGAACTTGACATTTTGATAGAGGACATTTTCTTCTTGGTCATTTTTCCTTTTGCTGCTTGAAGATTGAGTCGTCTGAATACGAGTTTTAGCAATATTGTAAGTTTTGCTCCATTTATGGGATTAAGTATTCATCACGACAAGATTAGTTGTATTTTCATTTGGTTTGGAGTATCGTTTTGGGAAATGCAGCTACGGATTTTCCGGATAAAGTCAATTTTCAAAGCACGTGGCATCGTCTGAATGCAAGATTTTGGAGTGCCATTTTGACGGCAAAGGACCTCTTTCAGCCCACATCACATCTCAGGTACGTCTCTGAAAACCCACTTAAGGTTAAAATAGATTTGTAATTTAGGTTATTTATTTTATTGTAGGGCTGTTTGTTTGTCTGTTGATTTGTTCGTTTGTTAGTTGTTCATTGTTGAGTATATTACAAGTATTGGGATCTATTTGTTGGTTTATGGCTATTTGGATGGATACCTTATGATTTTACTTGGACCTGTTACTGGTATTCCACTTGAGCTTTTATGTCACATCCTACACTTTACGAGGGACTTCCAGCCTGACCTTAGTTTCAACTTCTAGTCCAGATTTTGGTGTCTAGATGGTGGACGATTGACTGACATGTTGTGTATGTATGGTACTGGGGATCTCGGCACGTTACCTTAGACTCTACGTAGATGGTCTACCACCTGCGGCTGTTATCACCCTGAATTACGCTACCCTGGTAGGACGGGAAAAGGTATTCAGACACTACCAAAGATAAGCGGAATCATATTCTCTATAACGAGGGATCCGGTACATCTACTCAACGTCCACGTCCATTTTCAAGGAATATTGATAATATTTTGCTTGTAACGTAAATCTCAGTAACACATTAGATTTCAGTAATATTTGGTACATTTTGTGTATCGTTACTTCACTCACTTAATAGCATTGCCTTATTTCACAAATAGATGTCAATAATTTTAAGTAATTTTATGTTTTAACGTACCTTGGGTCAATTGTAGTTTTTGTCACGCTTCTGGCATATGACCTTTTGTACATTTTTAAAGGATTTATTATTTTGTAAGATATTTTGTGTATATTAGGTTAAGCGTGTGGGCCCCACTTATTAGAATATATTGTGACACTTGTACTGCGTACCGAGTTATCGGTGATAATTGTGAAAGATTTTGTACTACGTACCCTGATATTGTATTAAATGTTAAATTAGAACGACGTTGTCTTTTATATCTGACCACCTACACCACCCCAATTATCGAAGCCACCCCCAAGGACCTGAGTAGTCGGCCGTGTGAGACTTCCTCCTCACTAGCTTGTTGCAGAGGGGGTACTGCACGTAAAATATTAAAATTTTGTTCAGGGCACAGGGTGACCACCCTACCCTGCGTTCGAGGTTTAGCAGCCTTTGGGGCCCCCTTTTATAAGTGGGCCTAGGCCCCTGCAACAAGTTGGTGAAACACTCAGTGTAAATAAAGTAAAAATAAAAAAAACTATACCATACCCCATATGGGGTTTCGAACCTGGGACCCTTGGATTCCGAGTCAAAAGCGTAAGAACTACCTAACACGTAAATAAATGTAAAAAATGTAAATTTTTACAAAAACATAAAAATCAAAAAAAAAATTCTCAAATTTAATTCATTAATAACATTTTTATTTACTCATCGATTTTGTTCAAAAACAATAGGGTTCTTTCCCTAGCTAACACTAACTTACTGTCCAAATTCAGTACAATCGGATTTTTCTTTCTCGAGTTATCGTGATTACAAGAAACGTGACGGACGGACAGACGCACGGACAGACAGACGGATGGAAATGTGGCTTTATAGAAGCATACTGAGAATACCTTGGACTGAATGAGTGACCAATAGGGATAAAGATCTGGAATTACTTACAACTGTTAAGAAAAGGAAAGCATCCTACATGGACCATGTGTTTCAGAATGACAAGTATGGTCTATTATAACTTATCATGGATGGAAAGGTAGAAGGTAGGAGCGCACTGAGCTGAAAGAAACAATCCTGGATGAAGAATTTACGTGAATGGTTCCAAATACCAAAAGCTTCATCTATAATTCGTGCGGTGCTGAATAGAGGAGCATATCACATGATGATCACCAACCTTCGGTAGAAGATGGCACAGAAAGAAGAAGTGTCTCAATGATTTGAATGAACTCAACGAGGATTAGGTCGTTAATAAATATCAATTTTACTATAGAGTTAGAAGGTATTCTTAATAGGGCTATTATGAAATAAGTGAAAGTTGCCGAATACCTATTTGAAAAATAAAAATATACCCATTCTCAACTTAATCTCAGTGGCACCACGTAGAAGCAATTGAATAGCATTCAAGTAAAATGTTAATCAAATACTTATTCCGAGACGGCCACATCCAACTGCAACTTCTACTTATTTTTAAAATTATATGTTTCACTTTCCTTTATTCAGTTTCATATCCATTGGCTGGTTCTGACATCTGCTCAAACAAATCTATTTGAGAGAGTGCGGTTATAAAATCGATCGCATTACTGGACAGAACGCAAAGGTACAAAATGAATTTATTTCTTGTGTTTTAAAAAAATGGTATCTAGCTGATAATGTTATTTATAGGGATTTATTTTACAAATTATTAAACATTCATGCATTCCGTTGCCCACTTGACCATTGCGGTGACTATGTGAATGTAATCAAATATAACCACCGGCACTTCAATAGAATGTTTACACACTTTGATATATCCACATCGTTTGAAAATGTTGATATAAACTAACTTAATATTTATCATGGTGTGTTGTTGCAATTGAATTTCTAGTAGCATTGTTTTCGATGTCCATGTGGCGCATGTGGTCATACAAACAAACAATTCAACTTTTAAAATGATTTATTCGTTTTTAAGTATTTAGGTTCTGTTCGAAAAGTTGAAAATATTAGAATGGTTCAAAGAACTCAGTAAAAATCAGTTTAAATATTGCAGCAGTTTGCAATTTGTTTTAAATAAAATGTAATATGAAACTTGTCACAGTTTGACTTCAGAACCTTCACTTCACTTAATTAGGAACATACAGAGGTTAGGAATTCATGCGATGGACATCTCGGAAAGTAGGAGGAAGCCTGCCATCTTAGTTTTTATATCAAACTTGATGTGCGCTCTATCTCCGAAACCGTTGGTCCCATTTTAATTTTACAATTGGACTAAAAATTTTGCTTACAAAAATAGAAGGTATTATGATTTTTTTTTGTATCTCTTACTATAACGGAGTAAAAATCGATATGATGTCAAATAAAAATTAAAAGTCAACATTTTTTTAATCACAACAAACAATTTTCATTTTTTAAAAATATCACAGGCACACAGAAAAAAGCAGGCTGTTCTTTTGACAAGACCAACTTATCTTTATGTATTTTGACCCGCTGAATTCTAATCCGGAGTAAGAATTGCTCCATCACCCCCATATTTTTGTAAGTTGCGAAAATAACCTAAAAATAAACTCGTAATATAGGTTATTTACGAAAAATTGGTGGACGATGGAGCTAAATGGACACCTGATTCATATTCAGCACGTCGAAATATAGGGTTTGTCCAATGGAGTTCCAGAAACAAACCATTGTGTGCCTTGAGAGCATTCCATAAAAATTTTTTTTTTCATTTTCAAAAAAATTTTTCAACACTTTTTTGAAAAATCTTGCAAAACTTTTTGCAATGATGACCTCTGTAGACAGCCTACCAAAGAACTGTAGTTTCCAAGGTCCACCACGTGGAGGTTACAGTACGATTTTGCACCACTTATTATGGGGTGTTTGTTTATCGTGAGTCTTCTTGCCTCTCACGAGTCGGGACGCTTGTTTATCGTGACTCCCCTTGCCTCTCACTAGTCGGGGAGCTTGTTTGTTGTGAGTTGCCTTGTCTCTCACAATTCAGGGCTACTTTTTTGCGTGAGTCCTCTGACCTCTCAGGGATCAGGTCTATATTGGTGAGAGATTTCTTAGACTTCATTGCTATCGCCCTCAATTACGGGAATATTATTATTCCGAGTAAAAATATCGATGAAAATTTCAACTGGCTTCAGAACTTTCGACAAATACCTGGATTGCATAATGGAAGAAAGAAGCCGCCCCATGGGCCGATGCATTTCCGATTTGGTACCCATTGATAGCCCCTATCCGAACAAATTCCTTCTGTACAACATTCTTTAGTCCATTGCGCTGCCGTGCCCACCAAGTTATCGTTAAACTTGTGATCCCACTTATAATTAGTGGCAAATTATATAATTTTTTTTATTTCGCATATAAAAAATATCGGCGTGTTTTATGATGCGGTAAAGATAAAAGACGCCGATATTTTTTATATGCAGAACAAATCTAAAGTCCATCTTGTCGTGGTCTTCTTCCGAAACAAAGAAGACCACGATGAGATGGCTGAAACATCAAGCACTCAACAAAGTCAACGCTGAAGAAGACCCTTTTTATTTTGAAAAAAAATTTTCACCACTTCTTTCCGACAAATGGACTCAATAATTTTTTCCTACGTTTGTGCCATCAAAAGCCAAAAATATTTTTTTCATGAAAATCGGTTAATCCGTTCTTGAGAATTTTTTTTTTCCATTTTTCTTTTTACCCCTATAACTCCCGCAAAAATGGTTTTTCAAAAATAATATTTTGAGAAATTTCATCTAACTCTACTATCAACATGTCCTCAAAATCTCGACCCGATTGGTGCGGAGGCAGCTAACACATGCTTATCATGCTTTGCCCTTTCTTAAATATTTTTTGACTTAGAATCACCCCTAAAAACTAATGACTGAATACCTGAAGCACCCTGTATATTAATCGCCAAAATTTCAAATTATTTAAATTTCAGAGAAACTATATGAAAAATGAAACACGATCTATCTTTTAATATTTTCTTTGCATATCTATCCGTCCTCTAGTCAATCTGCGAAACGACCTTTGTTTCCTTCTTGGATATGATCATGCAAACAAGGATTTCATTTTGTGGGAGAAAAATTACATTCTTTATATAAAAATTGCGCAGGTGGATTTAAAAATAAATACGTAGTGTTTTCCAGGGAGCGGCTGACACACAAGTACTTGATATAAACATTAAGGTGAATCATTCAACGCTGAATGTAGCCCTTTGTCCCATTTTTGTGCATACTCTATGCATTTGGTGTTGAATTCTTAACAATTTACGAAATGAAAACATGGTGATCCAATTTACTTCTGTTTAAATCGAAGTAAATATTAAAAATAAACAAATAGTGCAGTAACCCAATAAACGGTTTTGGTTATATAGGAGTAAATTTGTAAATTTGCCACCATTACACCTAAATAACTTTAATTTATATATTACAATAACGGTAATATTTCTGTTACTCATAAATCTCTTAAAGCACTTAATCGGAGCAGTTTATGAAGGTTATCAACACCTTTGTTTAGTTACCGTATATAACTTCAGTGTCAGAACTGGGCAAATACTTTGAAAAAGTATTTAAATATTAAATACTAAATACTTTAAAAAAATTGAAAGTATTTAAATATTTAATATTTTCAAAAGATAAAAGTATTTAAATAATAAATAACAAAAGTAATTAAATAGTTTAAACTTAGTATTTAAATACTTTCTGAATATTTAAATATTTTGATAAAAGTGAAATATTTTGAAGTATAGTTAAGTGTAACAATAGCCTTTAATGGCTAAACTTCGCTAAATGGTATTTTCTATTTTGGTAAAGATCAATTTAGACTTATTATTATTATCATTATTATTATATTAAATACTATTTGACTATTTGAGGTGTCAAAATTTTAGGTTTCATGACTTTCATGAACTTCTACAACACTATATAAATACCTCTATACTTAGGGCCAGTTGTATAGGTTTAATTTAAACTACAAGCTACAGTTAAACTTAGGTTAATCCTCTAATGTCCATTGTATAAGTGACTGTAACGGCCACCTAGAGTTTAACTATCAACTGGTGGATGGAGTACCGGTTAAACTCCAAGCTGCGGTTGAACACATACGCAAATCGACAAATATGTGTGGTGTGATGTTTTTATAACCTCAATACTGTGCGGTCATTCTTTTCACTGGATCCATTTCCTAAGGAGTATATTATTATATGTCTTTTTTTTTCTATGTTCCAAGCAACAAAATACAGCATGCTACAAAATACATTTAATATAACCTAATTAGCACACAATTTGGTTGTTAGCTGTCAATAATAAGAAAAAGAAGTATTGATATTTCAGCAAAGTTTGCGTAAAAACGGAAGTAAGTATTGATATTTTAATAAAGTTCACTTCAGTTAACCAGAATATATACTAGGAGCATACTGGAGCTAATCTAGTTTAAACTGTGGATTAAACTTCTGTTTAAACTTGGGTTTAAACTAAAGTTTAAACGTATCCTATACAACTGGCCCTTAAACTACAAGCTACAGTTAAACTTAAGTTAAGCCTCTAATGTCCATTGTATAAGTGACTCTAACGGCCACCTAGAGTTTAACCGTCAATTGGTGGATGGAGTACCGGTTAAACTCCAAGCTGCGTTTGAACACATACGCAAATCGACAAATATGTGTGGTGTGATGTTTTTATAACTTCAATACTGTGCAGTCCTTCCTTTCACTGGATCCATTTCTAAGGAGTAATATTCCAACCCATAGAAAACATATATATTATTATTATTATTATTATATGTATTTTTTTTCTATGTTCCAAGCAACAAAATACAGCATGCTACAAAATGCATGTAATATAACCTAATTAGCACACAATTTGGTTGTCAGCTGTGAGTAATAAGAAAAAGAAGTATTGATATTTCAGCAAAGTTTGCGTAAAAACGGAAGTAAGTATTGATATTTTAATAAAGTTCACTTCAGTTAACCATAATATATATAAGGAGCATACTGGAGCTAATCTAGTTTAAACTGTAGATTAAACTTATGTTTAAACTTGGGTTTAAAGTAAAGTTTAAACGTATCCTATACAACTGGCCCTTAGGGCCAGTTGTATAGGTTTAGTTTAAACTACAAGTTATAGTTAAACTTAAGTTAAGCCTCCAAGGTCCATTGTATAAGTGACTGTAATGGCCACCTAGAGTTTAACTATCAACTGGTGGATGGAGTACCGGTTAAACCCCAAGCTACGGTTAAATACATGCACAAATTGACAAATATGTGTGGTGTGATGTTTTTATAACTTCAGTATGGTGCAGTCCTTTTCGTTGGATCCATTTTTAAGGAATAATATTCCCAACCCACAGAAAATATACATATTATTATTTAAATATATTTTTTCTATGTTCTAACCAACAAAACACAGCATGCTACAAAATACATCTCGTAATATAACCTAATTAGCACACAATTTGGTTGTCAACTGTCAGTAATAATAAAAAGAAGTACTGATATTTTAGCGAAGTTTGCGTAAAAACGGAAGTATTGATATTTTAATAAAGTTCGCTTAAATTAATTATAAGATATACAAGGAGCATACTGCATCTAATCTAGTTTAAACTTTTGATTAAACTTTTGTTTAAACTTGAGTTTAAATTAACGTTTAAACATATCCTATACAACTGGCCATTAATCAGTTCTAGTTGGGTATTGGATTTTTACTTATCCATAGAGCTAGTAGACCTTTGGGTCTTCTGCAAATACCCAAATAAAGCACAGAGACTATGGCACTAGAATACTACTATTCTGTTCAACTATTCTCTGTCACAATCACAAAACATATCCATTAACAGTTAACACTTACTGTGTATGTCTGCTCTCAACCAACTTTCTGGGAATTAAGACGTGAATGGATAAATACTGAATGATGCAATGTATTTATTAACTACATAGTATAGTACATGTCTTGATTCTTGACGAGTATCTGCCTGTCTCCCTGATGTATTTGATTATATTTGTTGTATTTATATTTAAATATTTTTGAGATTCAAATACTTAGATAATATTCAAATATTTCTGAAAGTATTTAAATATTGCCAGAAAAGGATTTAAATACTTTTTAAAAGTATTTAAATACTTCCCAGTTATTTAAATAGTATTTATAAATACGTTTAAGATCATTTTCAAATACTAAGTAGTAAATATATCAGATAAAGTATTTGCAATTATAAATACAAATAGTTGCTGCAAGAAGTATTTAAATACTCGGTATTTAAATACTTTCTAGTATTTAAATACTTATATGGTATTTGTAAGTACATATTTGCCCAGCTCTGTTCAGTGTTTATAACCAATAGTAACAAAAGCTTTTTCGCTACCTTTATATACCATCTTATATAACCATAGAATGTATAGATATGTTTGGTGATAAAATGTAGTATATAAGCGTTACAGCTACCATTATACGCTTTGCATACAATTGTGTTGGCAATATATCTGCCACCGCATTACTGTTATTTATAGTTAGGGAGCTCGTGACAAAAAACTGCAACAGTTTTGTAACGGCACATATTTCAATATAGTGTTATATTAAGAAGGTAGATGCATCAGCAACAGCTCGCAAGATCAGGTATCGGGACACCTGGTGGCGGCGCGTCTTGAAGTATGTAGTAAAATAAAGTGTCATTAAAGTGTTTTGTAAAGGTTGAAAATTGATATGTTAGTGGTATATTGGATATAAAACTGTTACAAAGTGGTTAGACAGCACAGTTCTAAAGCGTAGCGCGTCAGCACTTGGTTCTATCTACATAATATCTGACAATTTTTTTTCATAAATTATATTCAATAATTTAATATTATGCAAAGATTCAACTTTTACAAAACCCTTATATTGACCTTATTTTCGCGACAGCATATATTAAGTGCTGTCGCGCTGCGTTCTAGAACTGTGCTGTCTGACCATTTTGTAACAGTTTAATATCCATTATACTGGTAACATATCAATTTTCAACCTTTACAAAACACTTTTATAACACTTGATTTTACTACATGCTTTAAAATGCGCCGCCGCGCCGCCAGTTGTCCCTTGTGAGCTGTTGCTGACCCATCTCCACCGTTAATAGAACACTATATCAAAATATGGGTCTTTGCAAATCTTGCAATTTTTTGTCACAAGTTCCTGGACTATTCAAAGTCAAAGTTTCAAAAACATGGTTTTTCGCAAATATTTCGCGCCAAAAAATCGGGAAGCAATAAAGTTAACACAAAGTTGTAGAGAATTCAATTATCTACAAGATTGGTATTTTGCATTTTTCCCCAAAACCTCGCCATTTTCGAAATATTCAAAATCGAAGTTTAAAAAAAACGGTTTTTTGCATGTAGACTTCGTCGTGGTCTAATGCATAGGGAGCGAGATATTCGCGGAGTCTACATGCAAGAAACAGTTTTTTTTAAACTTCGTCCTTGAATATCTCGAAAAGGGCGAGGTTTTGGGAAAAAATGCAAAATATTAATCTTGTAGATAATTGAACTCTCTACAACTTTTGTGTAACTTTATTGCTACCCGATTTTTTTGGCGTGAGATATTCGCGAAAAACCATGTTTTTGAAACTTTGACCTTGAATCTCTCGAATAAGGGGGGTTTGGTAAAAAATAAAAAAGACAATTTGTAGATAATTTAATTCTCTACAACTTTCACATTGACTTCATGGGCATCCGATGCATAGGACGCGAGATATTTGCAAAAAACTTTTGACCTTCAATATCTTGGGTAGCCATGTTGGAATTTTTGTGATTTTTGTGGATTTAGATTTGGGACACCTCAAAGAACGTCTGTGCAAAAATTCAGATTTTTACTAATTTTGTCCAGGTTTCCTCATTTTTTTGTCTAATTTCCAGTAGAAGTAAGTTCGCGCATTTTTCGTACGAGGTGATCACTCCCGTAGTTACAGAATAGAGTTTTATTCAGTTTCAGGTGAACTCCGCCCACTTCTCACGGGAATGTGCTTTCACGCTTTTACAGAATAGAGGTCCTGTAGTGTAACTCTATTTACACTTGAATAATCAAATCAAATAAAATCAAAATATACTTTATTGTTCAGAGGAAAGAGTTTCTCAATAACAAAGTAAATAAGCATAGGTACATAGCATATATAGTTTACACAGTGCTCCTACATTACATAAATACAAATCACAGATTACATATAAAGTTTAATACAATAATTATAATAGTAGTAATATAAAAAGTCAGAAAGGACGATAAAAGGTTGTTAATGTCTAATTAAAATGTGTCATTATAGTACTCGTCTAATGGGTCTAACTCGTCTTATAATGGGGTTTAACAATTAACAGGCATTTAACCGCCTTTCTGAAGTTTGTATTTGAGCTCATTTCTTTAATATTATTTGGTAAGTGATTGAACATCTTATAGCCATTGTAAATATTGATTAATAAATTGAGTCTTTGACTAGGGTGCTATATAACTTTTAATAATGCCGTTATAAAACTGTTCGATAAGTTCGATATACCTATACTTTTAAGTTATCTAGTGTTTCTGAAAGTGTTATAAAACTCACACGTCTCCAAATGTATTGAAAACAATTATAGTAACATACATTACTTGAAATGATGTTATATGCCTTCAGTTATAACCTCAACAAGTTTCGACCTGTGCCTGTGGCATGATATCTTCCTTCCAGGTTTTTAGGAAGCTGCTAAATGCATTGTTAAGATAAACTATAAACACTCAAGAAACTCTATAATCAAAACCCAGAGGCTACATGATGTATTTTCAGAATTTATAAGGGCAACATGCTACACTTAATGTAATTGAAGATTGTATAAGGAATTTTCGTTACTAAATTGATCATGAAAACTTTTATAATATATACACCGAAACTCCATTATCTCTTAGTTTTTATAAAGGTAATTAACGATACTGCTATATACCCTAAGAAATATTAGTTTTATAATGAAGTAACGTTAAGTCTTGTACAAATTTCTTATATATGTTATAGTAAAAGTTACTGTAGATTTTATATAATATTACTTCATTAAATACCTGTAACTTACAGTAAAATTATAAAGTCGTAATAAACCTTGGTGACTATAGGTTCTTATTGAAACCTTTCCTATATACCTTCGTTACCTTTATATATTCTTTATATAACTAAATGTTGCCATGGAAATGTTTATTGGGACCTAGAGGCAAAAAACATTTAGGTGACGACATTTTTTTATGAGTAATTATTGTAGTAAATATCACCTTTAATTTCTATATAGTCCCCAAGTTTTCTCTTACCCCAAGGCGTGAAAACCCGATGTTGTAACTTAAAGACTATCAATTTATATAAAATGTTGCAGAGAACATTTTCTTCTCAAAATGTGGTTCTTTTTCAGCTGCATTTATTTTCAGTTGCCAGTCGCCAAAAAGAAGTGTCATCCGCCCCTTAAAAAACTCTCGCATACTATAACTCTCCCTTTAAAGCATTTACTGTTAAATTGTCAAAAAAATTGAAATCTAATTCATGACATTATTCCAAAGTTGAAACCTTTAGTTACTGCACTAAAAGATGTACACTAAAAATGGCTGAATTAGAATTAACTATTTTTATAGTTCGATCAGTCCGGATTTCCGTTGAATACAAATCTGTTCAGCCTGCTTTAAAGTAAGAACAATAAATTTATATTATATCGTGAGAGGATGATTTATTTTTCACAGGTTGGCATGAATTTTCCCTGAGCCTGTAAACATCACCGAACGTTTATTAGTACAGATTGGCGTAATAGAATTTTTTCCAATAATTTGTTTTGGCAGAAATGTTCTTCATCGATACAGTTTCGTAACTGGCAATTTCCTATGAGACCATGTGATTTCTCGGTTGATAGACTCATCAGTACAATCGATACACGAGACATCTGTTGTGGGGCCGCCTGCCGCGCCGGTTGTTTCGTCCGTATTTGATTTAGCTAGAATTTACAGCTTAGTACGTTAAATGTTTTCATTTACCTGTATAATAAAATGTTTATCATAACCCCACACGTGGTTAATGTCCTATAAATCGAGAAAATACTTCATAGTACACTAGAGATATAAAATATGTAAAATTTAGGAATAGTTTTTCATATGTAATGACAATTTTCCTTTATGGGTTATTATTGTAGCAAACGGTATTATGTTCAGTCTTTACCAAAGGTGGAAAGCTAAATTAAGATATTTAATATTTGAATAAGTATTACCGATTTATTTATTTATACTTTTGCGATCGCTGCCTGAAGTCAAAATAAAAAAATTCAAAAAGGCGATTCTAATATAGAGGATGGAAAATTTTTATTAAGCAATTTTTTTAACGGAGCAAAATAATTGAGCATTTAGGAAAAACAGAATTCTTGAAAATAAAAACTTAATTACTGGACAATTACAATAACAAATGGAGACAGAAAATCATTTTAAGGATTGATTAATTGTCTTTAATTCTTTTCCTTCAAATATTTGATGAAAGTGTCACAGTTTCTAAGATATTCAACATTTAATGTAAATACTTCATCCTGTAAGCGTTCGGATGTCATCTCTAAACTAAAATATCTCCGAGACATCCTAGGTAAATATAAAATAAAAAGAAAGTTTATAAGCTTTATTTTTGTTATCTGCCATTTCTTCGTTTAAACTAATATTTATTAAATATTTGCAAAGAAACAAAAATTTTACGTTTTTTCGAAAATCCCTTTATAGCTTAAAATGCAATTTTTTCTAAAGCAAGTGCAGTAAATGGACGAAAAATTGAGGGTCTAGGTCATACTATATATTAACGAAAATATATTAACAAAAAACAGTAAATGAAAAGATAGATTTATTTACAATTGACGTATAAAGAGAGGAAAGTGCCAATTTCCGCTCTTAATACACAAATACCTATTTTTAATTACTGACTACTTACATTAACAAAATGGATACGTTTTTATTTAAACATAACTTCTTTGTTTTTTATGCTGTGGAAATAGTCAAAAATTATTTGAAAACCTAATTAATAGTCTTTCACTTTGATCGTGAACATTGTCATTGCCTTCGAAATCATAAATTTAAAAAAATTAGAAAAAAACGAAATTCATCATCAATTTAGTAGCTTTCTTATTCCTCTAGCATGTTTTCGCTCAATGTAATACTTTTTGATTGATTTGACGAAAATCATTTTGAAATACCTCTTATTTAAGCCAAAATACCAATTTTTCAAGTCGTTATAACTTGAGACTACTAATTTATATGAAAAGCTGCATAGAACCTTTTCTTGTCAAGATTTGATTCTTTCAATTCCAATGTTTTTGATGGTGGCATGTTGCAAGTTGTATTCAAGATCGCTGAGAGACTTGAGGCAAGTGATTTCGTCAAGACTTTCAACTGTGTCTCTCATGACATACTAATAGAAAGCATACGATTTTATTGTATTAGAGAATTAGCTCGTATTATCTTTGAATCGCATGTAACAAAACGAAAGCAGTGTGTGTCAATAAACATTAAAAATTTAGATTTTATAAATGTCTTATGTGGGGTACCTCAAGGATCTGTATTGAAGCCTCTCTTTTCCATAATATCTGTCAGTGATTTCTGTGCTCTCTGTTCGAATAACGAAAATTGGTATAAAATTGGTTTACATCAAATAGATTAAAGCTTAACCAAGAGAAGAGCAAAAGCTTACTATATCATTTAACAGACACATAACTATGTTAAACTTTTAGATATTTATTTGGCGATAACCTTATGTGGTTAAATCACATAGATTCTCTATATCTGTAGCTTACTAGCACTACTTTTCTTTTAAAAAATTAAAAGTATTTTCAATTTAAATTTACTGGAACGCACTTATTTTTGTCTTTTTCATTCAAAACTGTGTTACGCAGTTAGTATATGAGAAAATTTTCAACATGTAATAAAAGCACTGTAACATCAGATCCAGAAACTAGTCTCGAGTGGTGTCCCACAGATGGCGTACTTTAGCCGAGCAGTATACGTCTTCGCCCTAATTAATAGACTGGGCGGCGGTTGGCTTTGAGACGTCCACATATTCGGTCATAAGTCTTTTGTTTTTATGTTAGAGAAAAAATAAAAAAAAATGTCGAAAAGCTCAAGCAATTCTCTTTACATAAGCTGTCTACAAATTTTTCGAAAAAAACGATAATTATCGAGATATTCGAGAAAACGTAGGAAATTACACGTTTTCCTATAGAGTGTATGTAAATCTTAAAAAAATAATTTTTCTCAGAAACCTTTGCTCAAAGAGCCGAGATTAACGCAGCGTCAAAGTAGTACATGATATTAATTGGACGTCGTATATGAGATCGTTTTTACATGAATACCACCACATACCACCGTTGGGAACATATCTCCGGAAATTTTGTATAATAGTGCGGTCCAAAGTGTACATGAGGTTTTATCAAGTAATGGAATACACTGGAAAATACTGTATTTTCTCTCAAAAATGATATTTCCATGTCTCCCAAAATTTTCTGTTCATTTCGAACCTGGAAATATGACAAATCCCGAGTTTTCACGATTTTCGTCCAATTTTGAACTCTAGCTCAAAAATTCGTCCACAAGCATGCTATTCTGACTTCAGATTCATGTTCAGCGCCCCGAAAAAAGTAAAGAAAAGTGGGTCTTAATTCTCGCTCACGAAAGAATTTTTTTTCGTGGGCCTCCCAATAGACAATATCACTACAGAAAAAAAAGCAGCTACTGGTTGAACCGTCGAAAATACTACTTCCTGCATAGAAAATTAGGCTTGATGAAGCAGTTTGTCAAAGTGCTTGATAAACAAGGTGCTTTGAATACTTTAGTCGAACATTGAGTCAGTTGTCGGAAGCTTAAGGAAGGAATTTTTTATGGATCCCAGATTTGAAAGATTTTAAAGAATATGCTCATTACAACGATGACTCCAAAAGAGAAAGCCGCATGGGAAAGCTTCAAGGCAGTAGTCCATTACTTCCTAGGGAATCATAGAAGTGATGACTACGAAATCATTGTAGCTGAGATGAACAAAAATTACCAAAAATTAGGTTGTTTAATGAACTTAAAATTACATTTCCTTGACTTGCATCTAAGTTATTTCCTCCTCAATCTAAGTGACTTCAATGAAGAGCAAGACGAACGATTTCATCGAGATATCAAGGAAATGGAGAAACGGTATCAAGGAAGATGTGTATCAATATGATGGCAGACTTTTGTTGGTCATTAAAGAGATAAACAGTCCAAGAGGCACATGAACGAAAAAGATATCCATTGCGATGATCATTCGATGATAAAAGAGTCCAGAAACGAGCAAAAATTAACTGATCTCCAAATTTAGAGGAATGCGTTTAGATAAACGAATTAAGTTAGACTAGTATTACTATGAGAAGATGCCAGGGCGGAGCCAAAATGCGCGAATATTTTTACCAGAATAGTAAGTTCTACTAAACTTTGCCTAATAAAGTTGTTTTATTATTATTATTACCGTCACCGCCGCTCTACTGCAGGGCACCGCCGCCACTGGTGTTGACATTGAATGTCACGTAATTCTTTCTCATTGGCTTAGAATGATGGAGCGCACAAACTCGTTTCTGCGCATATTTTTTGCTGGCATCTTCTCATAGTAATACTACTTTACTACACTGAAATTAGAGAGATAAATTCAGACTGAT
This sequence comes from Rutpela maculata, assembly GCA_936432065.2. NCBI lineage: Eukaryota > Metazoa > Arthropoda > Insecta > Coleoptera > Cerambycidae > Rutpela > Rutpela maculata. The sequence goes on from OW386286.2 coordinate 250,354,313, forward strand.
AAATGTTAAAACGCTCAAATAAAAAGATGATTGTAATAAGGGTGCAAGGTCGTCCGAAAGTAAGCGTCAAAAGGTTTCATCACAAGTTGATGCCGGCAAGGGTCCAATCTCACAGGCATGTGTTCCATACAATCTTGAGATATAATTCTTCTCATTGTTCTTTTCGAGTATGCAGTTCTGCTCGGCACAATACCGAATTAATCTACATAAATATGTTTACGAACCACCGTACATCAAGCTCTATCAAGTAATGGAATACATTGAAAAATACTGTATTTCCTCCCCAAAATGATATTTCCATGTCTCCCAAAATTTTCTATTCATTTGGAACATGGAAATATGACAAATCCCGATTTTTCATGATTTTCGTGCTCGAAAATTCGTCTACAAACATGGTATTCTGACTTCAGATTCGTATTAGGCGTCCCGAAATATATAAAGAAAAGTGGGTCTTAATTCTCGGTCACGATTTTTTTTTTGTGGGCCTTTGTTATGGTATGCACTTACTTGGGAAATTTCTGTTTTATTATCTTTCTCTTATTTGCTTTCTGGTTCGAATTCTACTATAAACTATAGTGCACCGTCTCCTTCTCTCAGATCAATCTAGATCACCTTGACTTAAGAGCGTCATGGTTAAATGCATTTCAAATATTTAAAAAATGTCTGCCCTTAAATCACAAGTCACCCCACAAAATTTATTAAATTTGTATATTCGTTAACAATCAATGTACTATAAATCTGTGCAACTTAATTTGAACTTGATATAAATTTACATTGCTTCCTATCCAAACTAATTGGCAATTATGATAAAAAAATCAATCATCAAACTACTATTCCTATCGTTTTTATTTCATTGGGGTTCTACGAGAGTGTTGAATTAATCGAACAATAAAAAAGTGATTAATATTCACGGCACCATAACAAAGCTAGCCCAATTTAGAGAGGCAGGTAACACGCACTGCATTAATTAATCACTGGAACTTTTATTTTCGACAAATAAAGTTTTATTATTAGAACGTATTTTATCGCAACAGCAAATCGGAAAGGGATTTCTATTGATTTTTTCTGTCAACGTCCAGGATTCCTTCACAAATTCAGCAGGAAAATATATCGTATTAAATACTTCACCGCATACAGCTGATTTTTTTTTTAATATTCTTATGTAACTTTGAGACATTAGATCCCGTCAACTTGTGTATTGCATGATAAATTTGTAGTAGAATAACTAGAGGTTTTAATTAATAATGTCATGAAATATATATAAATATAATTATAAATAATTTAACTGTAAATGTATCAAAGAAACCTTCCTATGTTGTGTGTAGGTTTACTAATTTATAAGGTGCCACTCCATTACGGTGGGTGACGCCCAAAGAAAATCACAACCATTCATATGTAAATTAGGCAAATTGGCGGCCTGTCAAATTTGATGAATTTTTGATATGTTATAGTTCAACTGATTCTGAACAATAGGTTTCTTTGGCAAAACTTCAAAATTATGGACAGTTTCTCCGATAGATGGCTCCAAAGACTGTCTCGATACTGTATCAACGATTCCTTAAAACGTACTACAGGTATTGAAATGATAACTGCTGGAAATGAATGACTATTTACCATTATTATACTCTTCGCAAAAACGAAGAGTATAATAATATATAATAATATATCGGCACATTTCTTAAACCTTAAAAAAATTTCATATCAATTGTTAGTGAACGAATTCTGAACAACTTTCAAAATGTCCGTCCGTCCGTCCGTCCGTCCGTCTGTCCGTCTGTCCGCTGTCCGCCTGTCCGTCTGTCCGTCCGTCCGTCCGTCCGTCCGTCCGTCCGTCCGTCCGTCTGTCCGTCCCTCACGTTTCTTGTAAGCACGATAACTTAAGAAAGAAAAGTCCGATTGTATTGAAATTTGGAAAGTAAGTAGTGTTAGCTAGTGGAAGAACGCTATTGTTTTTGAAGAAAATCAATCAGTAAATAAGAAAGTTATTAATCATTTAATTAAAAAAAAAAAAAATTTTCTTAATTTTTGTCGCTTGCACTTAAATAGAAATCTTGCGAAATGTTATCTCTGTAATATATACTTATTTTTTTGTTTATGCATTTCTCTATTATATATTTTATAATAATATGTCTAATGCGTTAAAATATGATTTTCGAAAGATATATATTACAGACATTCAATTTTTCTTGTGATCTCTGATGATCCAGTGGTTAAAGTCTTGTTTTGCAATCCCTTTTGTTATTTTCATTTATTTTTTGTCTCTCTAAATGCCCTCTAGGCCGAAAACTTACGTAAGTCCTAATTTTTTAAACCATAATTTTATTTCCACCCTACCTTCCTTGTCAGCGATCAGACCACAAGGTCGTCATTTGTTCGAACGGGTTTTTTCGTTTAGTTGTGTTCCCCGTATTAGGCCGTTGGAATTAATAAAAATAAGGTGATTTTCAAGAAGTTTTATTTTCAAAAGATTTTATTGCATAGAATGCATCTTTTAGGTATAAAAACTTGAAAAATTATAGTCCGTACGCATAGAATGACGGGAAAGTACCTAAAAATGCATAATTATGCATTTTTTGCTGTTTTTATGCATTTTTCAAGGGTTTTTCAAAGATATTCGTTTAAGATTCATAAAAATTTGAGAAAAATGGTTTGTTTTAGAATTTTCTACAAGCCTTAAGTAACATATGGGGTCATTTAAGACCCTTTATGGGCCGATTGTAGCCATTAAACGCATCTTAAAGTACATAATTTGCATCCGTTTAAAAAAAAATTTAATAATTGCTCTAAAATTAATAAAATATCGTCCAAATTTTTTACTCGGGGGTTTTCGAGGTCACTAATTACGAATTTGAAGATAAAATCGGAAAATTCAAAATGGCTGACTGAAAATGGCGCGAAATTCTATTTTAAAAGTACATTTTTTTCCTTTTTCTTCACATGAAATGTAAACAAAGCAAATAAAAAAATGAATTTACGTCTTTTTTTAACAAAATTTTCAGTTTTTATTTTTTTTTGCATTTTCCTCTCCCCCCCTCCTATATCTTAATGTTTAACACGTTAGCATTGAATATGAAAATTGATAAAAAGAAAAGTGCATAAAAAATTATTATTAGTATTATTTATTATTATTATATTATTATTTTTTATGCACTTTTCTTTTTATCAATTTTCATATTCAATGCCATCGCGTTAAAAAACAAGATATAGAAGGGGGGGAGGGGAAAATGCAAAAAAAATTGAAAATTTAGTTAAAAAAAGATGTAAATTCATTTCTTTATTTGCTTTGTATACATTTTATGTGAAAAAAAAAGGAAAAAAATGTACTTTTAAAATTGAATTTCGCGCCGTTATCAGTCAGCCATTTTGAATTTTCCGATTTTTTCTTCAAATTCGTAATTAGTGACCTCGAGTATAAAATTTGGACTATATTTTATTAATTTTAGAGCAATTATTAAAAAATTTCTTAAACGGATGCAAATTATGCACTTTAGGATACGTTTAATGGCTACAATCGGCCCATAAAGGGTCTTAAATGACCCAATATGTCACTTAAGGCTTGTATAATACTAAAACAAACCAGTTTTCTCAAATTTCTATGAATCTTAAATGAATATCTTTGAAAAAAACTTGAAAAATGTACAAAAACAGCAAAAAATGCACATTTTTTGCATAATTATGCATTTTCATGTACTTTCCCCGTCACTCTGTGCGTACGGACTATAATTTTTCAAGTTTTTATACCTAAAAGATGCATTTCATGCAATAAAATCTTTTGGAGATAAAACTTCTTGAAAATCTCCTTTTTTTTATTAATTCCAACGGCCTATATCAACAATCAAAATTGCGAAGTGCGCTCGCCTACGATTTTAGTGTTCTCAGTGTTGTATTTATTTTTAAGTTACTTTTAGGTCCATGTGAACACATCAAAAATTTTAATCTAGTTTTTAAGTCTGCCCGTGGCAGACAGGAGCTTCTAGCCCCCCCCTCGAATTTATTTCCAAGCCGAACCGGACCTACCCCACCCAGCCTCACACCCACCTATGCGATGTTCGCCCTGGTTGTCTGGCTGGATCCGGGCTAGGATCCGGTGAGGCACATATATTGTGCTTGAACTTAAAATAAAAATATTATTGTTGTTGCAATCCAGTGTTCGAATCCGAGTCAGGTTGGATTATATAAAAAGCTCAGTAAATTGGCGAAAGGTACCTACGTTTTTAGCTTGTTTGGTCTTAGATTGACGTGCCTAAACTTCCGGTTTTGCCGGAAGTGACGTCAAATCACGTTTTTCGAATGCACAACACCCGTTTACTTCAATATTATACCTAGTATATATAAGTAGCTTTATTAAAATTCACTATCTTAGTAAGTAACTCAGTACGTGCATTGATTGATAGAACATTGATGCTAGCTTGATACCAGACATATCATACTCTTGGATTTTTCAAGACATAAAATTTCAGTTGTGTCTAGTCAACGTAAACTAATTATTTGTGAGACCTTTAAGTAGAGTAGAATAGGCAGTTTTTGTTTGTTTATAATCCATTAAACTTTTAAACCTTATTAATGCAGAAATAAATCCTACGAGCGGCATGTTAGGTTTTATGATAATAATGACTTAATTTAAAACTTAGAAAAGCAATCGGAATGCATATACAGATAGCGGCAGGCAAGTATGTACAGCAGGCCGGATTTTAGCATAAGATACCCCTCTCGATCGAGCTCCCACCATTTAAATAACTTTGTATCGTTGCGCATTCAATCTGCTACGTGTACGTACTTGGCTGTCGTTATCTGTATATGTAACTCGAAGTCGAAGTCTAACAGTAGGAACTTGTTGTCACGTAACATGTGTGATTTGGTGTTTAGGATAAGTACGATTCGAAGCACTCGTAAAATATCCATCCATGAATAACCAGGGGCAATTGAAAATGCTGGAGACCGTAACGCAATGGACGTTGTCGCAGTTTAGTGACTAGATTAGATTTATATTAGTTACTTATAGTTATACGAAACTTATATTCTTAATCGTTGTTTTTGTCCTTTTGAATCCCTAAAAAGTTTTTTTTGATTGATTTCTATTAATGAATGATTAAAATAAGCAAATAATTAAAGAAAAATAAAAATAATGAACTATGCAATTTTTGCTAAAGATAATAAAGTTTAGTGTATTATAAATAAAGAAAAACTGCCTCTTCTACTCAAAGGTCTCGAAAATAATTAGTTTTCATTGACTAAACACAACTGCAGTTTTATATCTTGAAAAATAAAATAACCTTTTTTTTACCAAGAGTATGATGTGTTCGGTATCAAGCTAGCATCAATGTTCTATCAATCAATGTACGTACTTACTTAGTTACTAAGATAGTGAATTTTAATAAAGCTACTTATATGATGCACTAAATTGTGCATTCGAATAACGTGATTTGTCGTCACTTCCGGCAAAACCGGAAGTTCAGACACATCAATCTAAAGTCATATAATTTTAAATAGTCTGGTTATTCATTTCCCGCAATTTTCATCGATATTTTTTTCTTGAAATTATTTCGGCCTCACCCCCTAAAGTGGTTCCAATTATTTAAAAAATGAAGTATACAAAATTTCAACTCGATCGGATAACGCTAACCCGTGCCCCAAGGCAATTAAAATTCACCATCAGACGCAATTTTCATCTGTTTTCAATAGCATCTCGTGAACTGTTGATTACATCGAAATGTTATACATACATAATTGGAAGAAAATTTATTTTTATAAAACGTTATTTCTTTGCATTTTTCTCATACATTTGGTTGGCATAAACAGGCACCAGAACATTCATGTTGTCGTTGAAATGCCAGGATACACATTTCGTGTCCCGTGAATTAATCGAATTAACTTCCCTTTACTGTAAGAAATGTCTTATAGCAACACGGTATCTTTCGAGGTTGTCTGCTAGGCGTACGACCTCAACAAATACTTTTTCATTGGTCGTTTTTTAACAACAATGATTCCCTACGATACTGCCATCTGCTGCAGCTTAGGCTCGAACTCAGCAGAGATATCAGCGACTAACCACGTTGTTTCACTCAATCGCGGCCTAGGCCATTGCTACAGTTTCTTTAACTCACTAAAAACGGCACTAAACATCTATACCCTAACCAGGAACTCTCGAACCAGGAAATCCGTGATCTCAATGCTAACACGTAAGCACTGAAACACTGAGTGGGTTAAGTTTCTTTCACCATTTGCCATCTGATTTTCCATAAACCATTAACCCTTTTATGTTTTCTTTTCGGTTGATGTGGCCACTAACATCATAGGATGGAAAGTTTGGAGATATAGCGGAACTCCGATCGGCTTCAATTGTTCGTAATAATTATGGTCACATATTACTGAATTCACCAGTCACGAGTCTTCACGACGCTGCTAAAATTTTTCTATTTAGAGATTTTATTAATCAAATTATCGGCAGTAAATTGCCATTTAGCAGACAAGTTTTAGGTGAGTTCGTTTCAATTTCAGAGAGGTTAAAATGACAATTTGTAAAAGCGTTTTGCATATTAATTGCGATATATTAATATTTTAGCTAACAGTCTGGATATTAACGTGTAATAAACAACATTGTCCAGAGGTAGAACCTCATATTCGAGATAGAGATGCCAATAAAAACATTTGAAAGTACAGCTAAAAAAGAAGAGAACTTTTGAGGAAAATTAGATAAACTCTCATTTTTTGGCCACATCAAGAGTGGACAATATAGAACAGTTGATATTTCAGGAAAACTAGATAGCAAAAATCGAAGAGGCCGATCTGCTCAACGTTGTGCTGATATCAGCAAGGAGCTAATGTTCGCCATTAGCTTTGTAAAGGTTGTGCGGCACTGACAATGCCGGTGGGTTTGGATGTATGTCTGCAGACAGCCTTGGTTTTGGATTTGGGTGTTGTCTAGTTATATGTGGTGCGCATGTTTGTCCGTGTTGCTTCAGAGTTAGATTTGATGTAGATAATTGAAGACAGATTTTTTTTATTTCAAGCAATACAAATTTGAGAAGATCAGGTTGAGGTCATTTTATATGGCCAGTAGTGTACAAAATTTCTATTTTAAGGAATTATTGAGAAGCCAATTCGGATAATTCATGGGATCTAAAATATTTGCTAAGATGTCAATAGCGAGAATATGAATGTTCTAGTACCTATTTACGTCAATCAAAACTCCATTATTTCGAAAAGTATTAATTGTACGAGAAAAATACAAATAAACGAAGTTTTAGAAAATGAAATTTTCATTCAATTAAAAATGTAGGAAATTTCGATATGATCAACCGGTAACGAAATAATTTTGAAATTAAGTGAAAATAGCGTATTTTAGTGACATTTAATGGCCTCGGGGTATGGGTTAGCTTTATCCGATCGAGTTGAAAATTTGTATAGTTCATTTTACTTCCACATCCAATGGAAGAAGAGTAACGACAAAATTTTTTTTTTAAATTTTTATTGTTCAAATAGGCTTAGAATGTCATGAAACGTCGAGATTTTAAGTTTGAGCGAAAAAAAAAAAAATTCTGTCTGTCGGTCTGTCTGTCGGTCTGTCTGTCTGTAACTTTTTTTTGTGCGCACGTTTACTCTGGAACCGTTTGAGATATTGACTTGAAATTTGGTACACATATGTACTTTAACGAGATCTAGAACTAGATTATTATTTTCATCTTGTTCCGTCGAAGGGTTGGGCGGTAAATAGGTAGATCAAGTAGGTAAGAGTCCATAAAATTGGTATTTAGTATATACAAGAGAAGCTTAAGGTCTCAAAAAAAATTTTGGCATTAGCACAAGAACCAGAAATCTCAAAATATTTTTTTACTTCATCCACCCCCACTACCACCCCCATCACCACCCCCCACCCCACTACCGATGTGGGGTATCGTTTTATGCGTTTTTGGGGTAGAGGATTTCAAATATTATATTATTAAAGTTCCATAAACAATTATTTCCACATACGAAATTTTTTCGTTGTGAGTGACTTGGATAGAAAATCTGGATGTGGAAGTAGTGATTCCTTGGGCAGCGGTTTTTTAAATAATCGGAACCACTTTCAGGGGTAAGACCGAAGACCGAAAAAAATCCAATGTCGTAAAATAAGGACCCCCCTAATGTACAGTGAAAACGCCTCTACCCTCGCCCCTAGATTTGAGTAAAATGTGAAAAAGATCTAGGAAAATACATTTTTTCGAAACTTCTAAATATTCTTATTCTTCTTACTGATTTGCGTGTAAATAATAAATTATTTACAATTGAATATATTTCTTCCGAAAAATATTAAAGTATTTCTATCAATACATTTCTACTTTATATTAAGTATAAGTTGCTAATTTACGGAAGCATATATCAAAGAAAGGCAGAGCAAGAAGAGCAAGATAACGAGAAGTAAATTTTAGACAATGTAGAAATTGGCTCGGTGCAGGAACAAGTATTATCGTATATGAAGTACGAGTGCCGCCCCTTGGGCTTGGAGAAACCTCCGTGAACAACAATTAGACAGATATAATTCACAATATGCGGAAATACCATTAACATTAAATTTTCTACAATTAAGTGGATTTCAGGAATAGTTTTCTGTAGCAGCAGGAAGTGGATTTTTGTTTGAAACTGTGGGAAATACACCCAATTTACGAACATTGCATTGATTCAGAATTTGACCATTTTCGTTTGAAATAGTTTCTTCTGTCAGAGTGGTAACATAGCTAAGCTGTTTAAGCGTGGAGAATTTTTTTTCTTCTATTTATTGTGAAATTTGAATAATTGACATTTTTATAACTAGGTATGCAATTATGCTTTTTCTATTTGGAGTTTTCTAAAAACAAAAATGCAATAATCTATAAAATAATATAATTATCCGATATATTATTTGGAAATAACTTCTAAGCTAGTGACTTCTGGGTCAAAGAAATAGTTAGAGTTTATTTTTTGACCCCGATGTTTGTATTATATCAATAGAGATATATTACAACGTACACAGATTTGTTAATATTTTTATTCCGAACAATATTTATTTTCCCAAATTTCTCTTTTAGCATTGTTTTAACGGGGTTGTATGTAGAAAAATCTGCAAATCAGTTGTATATCTGTCCATCTTCATTTAATAATATTACTTACATTGCGGTTTTGTAACAGTCTTAAAGATGCAAATCATGCGAACTTTTTATTATTCCACTTCACGTACCAACAGACTTAAATCTTCTGATTTTCAAAATGTGAAAATTGCAACAAAATCTGTGAAAAATTTAATATTTTTCATCTGCACTATTAATTCTCTAAGATATTATTATAGACAGGAAATTTTTACTTTGACTTGTGCGTTTAGTTAGCTTTAATTACTTCCACATCCAGTGGAAGTATAGTATCGACAAAAAAATTTAAAAATTTGTATTGTTCAAATAGGTTTAAAATGTCATAAAACGTCGAGATTTTAAGTTTGAGCGAAAAGAAAATTTCTGTCCGTCGGTCTGTCTGTCTGTAACTTTTTTGTGCGCACGTTTACTCTGGAACCATTTGAGATATTGACGTGAAATTTGGTACACATATGTACTTTAACGAGATCTAGAACTAGATTATATTTTCATCTTGTTCCGTAGAAGGATTGGGGGGTTAATTGGGGTAAATTTGGGGTAAATAGCAAGTAGAGTCCATAAAATTGATATTTAGTATATACAAGAGAAGCTAAGGTCTCAAAGAAATTTTGGCATTAGCCACCTTCATTACCGAGGGTAAACCGCTGATGCATTTTGGTGTACAAAACCTATGCATTGTAATGAATTGCAATGCACAGTTGGTGCATTTAAGTGCCGACGGTAAATTTAAATGCATTGTTAGTGAATTGTGGAGCATTGCGGTGCATCATAATGCTTAGCAGTGAATTTCGATGCATTTACGTGCATTTTTCTGCATTGTGGGGAATTGTGCTGCATTTTATCACGATTTAGGAGGACGGTGCATGCGCGTGAATCACTTTCGCAGCAAGCAACAGGTGTATTGGTACATATTTAAAAAAGAAAAACTCATATACATTTTCGGAATTTGTACTTGAAAGATACATTATATAACGAGATATACATGGTATGCTGAGGAGTATTCCATTAGTTTCGTGAAATTGGTATTTTGGTTTCCCACATTCTGTCGTTACCCTTTGTAGAAATTATATTCTAAAGATAAAACATGATACCTCGTATAATATTTTAAGACTCTGTTTTCATACTGAATGGGCCTTTTCACAAGATTCTTAAATCTCAAAACAAATATATTTATTTGAAAGCTAACTGATAGATATTCACCTTGTGCAACTCTGTTTCAAATGTAAATCTCACAGTGTTTAATAAAAAATAAACATTTATTACGGCAATTTCAACACTCATTTGACCTTGAGGCTGAGTGACGTCACACATCCCGGACTTATGTTGGCAGCATTTGCCAGAACGCCTAATAGCCACTAACATCACACCACAACTGACACATGTTTATTGTTTACGCTTTGTTTTGGGGTTGTGTTATGTGTGTTCCTTTACGAATTGTGTTTTGCTTTGTTTTTGTATAATAGTGGAAGAAAATAGAGCCAGGTCTTTCTAAAGGAAGTGCAGAAAATCCGCCGAAAGTTGATTGGGCAATTTATGTTGTTATTTGTACATGTAAAAATCACTCTTTAAACAGTTTCTAAGCACAAAAATCCAAACTAACGAGAAACGACTGTCAAAGTGTCAATTTCAATGTCAACTGTCAAAAAGCAGGGAACCAACTTTATGGTCGTAGGCTCGTCGATGTCACTAAGGTGAGTGCTTGACCTCACGTTCAAAGCGCGCGCTTTATTTCCACACTTTTGATATATTATTTTTTTTTTTTCGATAGAAATCATGCTAAAAAAATGTGGCGAAGTTTTTTTATAAAACACTACCACATAAAGCAATAAAAAAAATCACTGAAAAGGCCCATTGTAGGTTATTTGTGTTTATTTTTACATATTTTCCACAATATTAAATATACAAAAAAATGCTTCATCACTGAAAACTGGAATGTTCAACTTAGGTAGAAAAAACAATGAAACTTCTCTTTTTCTATTGAAAACATAAAAATTTAATTTTCTTTTTGTCCATGAAAATATCTTTGCAGCAATATAAATTATAGCGTTAATAAGGAATTTGTATATTTTGTCTGTTATTGCAGAATCACTATTTACCCGATACTCTGGCTTGCTACAAAAATGTAATCAAATAAATATAGTTTAATCTAATCTACGTATACAATATCTAACCTCGTGTCTAACATTGTGAATCACTTTAAATATTAAAAACTCGATTAAGGACTACTGACATCTACGATACATCTTTGGTGTTTCCGAGGGTTAGTATCCGAGGGTTAGTATCTACGATCCAAGTTAAATAATTATCTAACATTTACAGAATACTGCATCAAAATGAATGCAATTGTTTTAAAATTATGAAATAACAGACAAACAAGATCAAATTCTAAACTCATATGCCCGCTCCGTTCCATCGGTGTTTTTTTTTTTTTTTTTTTTTTTTTTGGCATAAAGGCCGAGGCCATACAGCCAGCCACAAGAGAAATTACAAACCTACATCTAACCTAAACAATAACCATTAAACTACCTGACTACTGTCAAAAACAAAACAAAGGATGTACATAGGTCACAAACTTCTCGCCCAGGGGTCTTTCAGGGCATTTTTCTAACATACAAAATAAGACCACGGTTAGGAGGGTTTTTATAACACAAAGGTGAAGAACAAAGGAAACAAAGCTAACATATAACTTAGTTTTTGTCTCTTCCAAGAAATCCATAAGATAGTCAAAAATTTTCTTTTTATTTAAGGACAACAGATATAGTATATTGAACGGTGTAGGGATGTTGCCATATTTTATTACATTGTTATATAATGTATCAATTGCTTCTGCGTGTCTTGTACATTCAAAGAATATGTGATCCAGGTCACCTGTGACATTGCAATATTCGCAGACATCAGAGCTGTAGATCTTTATTTTAAACAAGTGTGCAGGATAACATGCATGTCCAAATTTCAAACGGATAATCGTTGTGATGTATTTTCGGGAGCAGTTATAGTTTTCATGCCAAAACTTATTTGGCAAGTCAGGTTGAATAAGAGAATATCGAGTCGGTTTTATGAACGCTGATTCTTTCCACATGTAATCCCAATTATTCCTTAGTTTCGATTTAAATATTATCGTTGCATCCGTCATACATACTTTATAATTACAATTATTTCCTACCTCAATACTCTCCTTAGCTAAATCGTCCACGTGTTCGTTATCCTTCAATCCTATATGGGACTTTACCCACACAAAGTATACCTCTCTCCCTTCGTCAAAGATATTTTGTACCAAGCCTTACCATCGGTGTTAAAATATCAAATTACATCGCATGCATCTACAATTTAATGTACACCTTACAACATTATTTCTGCGTTTATTTAATAGATATTTTCGGGTTATGAAACTGTTTAACGTTTCACTCAAACACAAATTATACATGAATTAGGAAACGGGCACTTTAGGTAAAATATTTGGATTTATTAAAATGCAGAGAAAATAATTGAAATATCTCGCTTATGACAAACCACATCTATGCCTTGTGAAATGTGAAGGGTGCATTTTAGTACATTGCAACGCACAGTGGCCGCGTTTCGAAGCATTACAATTCTTCGCGGATGCATTTTAGTGAATTTCAATGCTTCGCAGATGCATTTTTGTGCATTGCCATGTCTCAGCGATGAATTGCAATGCTTAATAATGCATTTTGGTGTATTTAAATACTTCGGTTTACCCCTCGCTCATTACCATCTCCACCCCATTATTAAAGGGGATGAAAAAGCCGCCACTCCACTATTGATGTGGTGTTTCGTTTTATGGGTTTTTGGGGTAGAGGATTTCAAATATTATACAAAGTTTTTTCGATGTGAGTGACTTGGATAGAAAATCTGGATGGGGAAGTAGTGCTTCCGGCAGCGGTTTTTAATATTTTCTTGTCTTATTTGTTACAATTTCTTTTTTATATGGCAACCAGTTCATTTTTCTGTTTCCTGTTTGGTAGTATCATGGGTAGTAACTGTTGAGTGATGTACGATAAATAAATAAACAAGCTAAAAACGTACTCTTCGCCTGTTCACAGAACTTTTTATATAATTGTTTTACATTCTATAAGATACTCTTCGCAATTTTCTTGTAAATAATGTTAGTTTTTAGACATCCTAAATTTTGTGATACCATCTTTGTTGTGAAAAAAATTATATGAAAAAAAAATGAAAAAAAAAAACTCAACCTGGGTGGAATTCGAACACGGGACCTTTGGATTGCAACTCAAAACTTTAGCCGCTGCGCCACCACATATTGCTACGAAAATTGATTGTCTGTAATATATAATTCGTTAGTCCGGAAGAAAAGTGACACAAGTCAAAAAACGCTCTTTTTTGTTTTTTTGTAAAAAATGACTGCCAAAGACGTATACTTTTCACAAAAAAAATGTCATAACTTAATTTATACCAATAGCCGAAAGGTGGCACTAGTGTCACTTCTCCTCCCTAATGATTTATCAAGTCGCCATTGAAGAAAAACGTCATATGTTTAGTTGCGTCTTGACATTTGAAGTGTGGACTTAGAAAATCGACACATTTCGAAAAGTGACTGTTTTTATGTGTTATTTATTGGAGAAAAGTGACATTTCTAAAGTTGGGACACTTTTCTTGTTAAGGTGAGTACAGTTAATTTTATCACGCATGGTATTATTTAGAATTGAGTCATTTTTCATCATTTTGCACGATTTTTTTTCTCAGATGTGACTATTCTCGTTTATTGAATATTAATTTTAATTGTCAAATCATGAAACATTGCACTTTTTATTATTCAAAATTAGTGTTTAATTCTAAAGATATCTAGTCAGCAGAAAAACGAACCAAATTTATTAGGTTCAGATAAACATGAATGGAAAATTTCTAGTTATCAGAAGAATAACTTGAGCAGTAGCATATCAGAGGGAGGTTAGTACTAGTGCACTTTTAGTTTATAAATCGGTATATACTACAAGTTGTTTTATTCTTAGTATACTGATTTAAATTGAGATCTTTTGACTATTTCAGATAAAGGTTGCACATTTACATCGACTGATACAAGGCCAGATATTTCCACTAACCACATAAATGAGTGCGAACCTAGCACTAGCGGCATAAACCTGGGTAATACCTCATTTCATAAATCAATATTATCATAATATTCTTATAGTCTAATATTGTTTAGTACAACATTGCTTACTATTCACAGGAAACCAGAATAACACCAATCTGGATGATCTTCTAGTAAAAAATCGTGAAGACAACGACTCAAATGAACTCAATTTTTACACAACCGACTCAGACGACTCTGTAGCTGACCCAGATTATAGTACAACCGATTTTTCAAGCTCTTCTAGTAATGAAGAAATTGAGGCTGTGCCACTAGAGGGTATAACTGAAAGAAATGATTTTGCTGAAAACATCATGAATGAAACAGGTGACAACAACAAAAAAAGAAAAGTTAAAAATCCATGTGAAACCAAGAAAAAAAGGTAAAAAACGTTTACGTAACCCAGATCAGTGGCAACTGATTTCTGAAGACCTTAGAGGAAGACACGGAAAGCATGCCAAAGTAGACGAGGAAATTAAAAATGGCATTCGAAATCATATAAACTCTATACCCCGAATACCTAGTCACTATTGTCGTGCCGTGATATCAAAGGAGTACATAGATGGAAGTAAATCTATCGCCGATCTTCACAGGGATTATGTAGCGAAATGCAAAGAAAATAAACTTCCTTCTGCCAACTACATGATGTATTCTCGAATTTTTAATGAAGAGTTTAACTTGTCCTTTTTCCTTCCTAAAAAGGATCAGTGTGAACTATGTATAGCTTATTCAAATGCTACGGAAGATGAAAAGGCCGAATTAGAAACTAATTATAACTCTCACCTGGACGAGACCAAATTGTCTCGAGATGAGAAACAAAAAGAAAAAACAGCAGAAAATAATACCGTAGTAGCTGTGTATGACCTTCCAGCTGTTCTCCCTTGTCCTATAGGGCAGGCTTCTTCTTTTTACTACGTATCTAAGTTGGGTGTCTATAATCTGACTGTATTCAGTTTGAAAACAAATGATGGTCAATGTTTCGTTTGGCATGAAGGTGAAGCCCAGAGAGGATCAAACGAAATCGGATCCTGAAAGATGAAGAGCACAACACTACCGATGGCTCGAATGAAGTTGATGTCATTTTTTATTCCGACAATTACGGTGGCCAGCAGAAAAATCGATATCTGGTTGCAATTTACATGTACGCAATCTCTAAATGCAAGTGGATAAAAAGTATAACACACAAGTTTCTTGTAGTTGGACACAGTCAAAATGAAAGTGACAACGCCCATTCTGTAATTGAGCAACAAGTGAGTCGGGCCAAAAAGGTCGGACCCATTTTTGTTCCTGAGCATTATATTTCTCTCATAAGATGTGCTAAAAAAACTGGTCACCCTTATAAAGTAAATGAAATGTGCTACGATGACATTTACGATTTGAAAACCTTAGCGGCTGATATTGGATTTCCAAAAAAATGAAGAATATTGACGGGGAGGATTTTAAGATAAGTCAAGTAAAAATTTTAAGAGTAGAAAAAGAACATTTCGGAACATTTTTTTACAAAACGTCCTACAAAGTCACAGAATTCAAGCGTGTTGAGATTATACAACCCCTACAATCCAGAATGTTCTTAAGGCCAGTGAAGTTCCAAAACTTGTGTTACAAAAAGAATATAAGAGCAGACAACCAATTGCTGCAAATAAAAAAAATGGTTTACTCTATTTAAAAAAAATGTATTCCAAAGTTTTATTTGCCATTTTATCAAAATTTATAACTCTTCCGTGTAATATAACCTAATATAATCCAGTATTTTGTAGTGTGTATTAATCAGAAACTGTAGGTATTAAAATAAAAATATGTCATAAATTTGTTTTTTATTTTTTCAATAATTTAACTCAAAAAACACAATTAGTTTCACATGAAAAGTGACACAAGTCAAAATAAGGAGGGACCCCCTAATTTTTAGGGGCGATTTCTCAAAAATAGTAACCGATACATAAGGTCCCTGAGTTGACTCAATTAATGAATGGTACGTACTTATCAGCAGTAGAAATATGTAGGTATCGCACTTCATAATTTCGATCAGTGCGAGTTTAAAAAAAAAAAAAAATTTAAATGGCTCCTACTGAAAAATTTAGTTTTTTGAGTTATGTCACTTTTCTTCCGGGCTAACGATATACCTTTCAACAATCATACATATTTCAACTCCTATTTCTATGAAATATATTAGTAAAATCCATAAACAAAAAAAAATGTATTATGGAAATAATATTTCGCAAGATTTCTATTTTAGTACAAGCGACAAAAATTAAGAGAATATATTTTTTTTTAATTAAATAATTAATAACTTTTTTATTTACTGATCGATTTTCTTCAAAAACAATGGGGTTCTTCCTCTAGCTAACACTAACTTATCTTCCAAATTTCAATACAATCGGACTCTTCTTTCTTAAGTTATCGTGCTTACAAGAAACGTGACGGACGGACGGACGGACAGACGGACATTTTGAAAGTTGTTTAGAATTCGTTCACTAACACAATGATATGAAAATTTTTTCTCTTTACGATTTTAGAAATGTGCCGATCAAATACAATATACTCTTCGTTTTTGCGAAGAGTATAATAACAGTACTGGTCTCAAGTACAACAAGACCATCTTCAGCTAGTAATTAGGAAAATGTGGTGCATAACTATGACTTCCACCTTGAGTTACATCAAGCTTTTCTATAAATGCAATAATATAATACTTGCGCACGACAATAACACAGCCACACAAAAAAAATATTTTTTTTGGCCTAGGTACTACACTAGTATATTCCCATGTATTTTCGCGCGCTGAATCCGAATCTAAGGTCAAAATTGGTCAATTGGCTCATATATTTAAGATAGCCATTGGACCACAGAATTGATTATGTATATTTTAACTCATACATAACCTCAACAAAAAATGCTCGATATCACCCATAAATAAAATTCTCATATACCGTAACCTAGATTTGTGAAGCAAGGGAATCAAAACAGCTTTTTATTTTATTTGTTGAGAAGCTGACTTTCAATGAACGACAGAAACGTGTTTCATAGGTAGGAGATTGATCCCTAACCTCAAAAAAATTATCGAAATCCCTCAAAAAAGAAATTTTTATATACCGAATCGAGGATTTGCAAAACAAACAAATCAATGTAATTTCTTTTCATACATATTGAGTAAGTTTTTATTCGGTTGGTATCAAATGATAAACTAATTTTTTTTTTTTTATATATAAACACTTCTGAAAATTCCCTGTACAAGCGATGACTCCTTCGATCAGCTGATTATAAAATCACGTTTACAATTGGTCTGCTCTCCCGGATAATAGGCCAGTCGGATTAGATGGAAAAAGAATTATTTTACGAAATGTCGTTTACCCGCAATTTTTTTTCTTAAAGTATAGTTTGGGATGTCCACAAACATATGCCAACTATTCGCACGCGTGACAGATGAGACAACACACTTTAAAATTAAAAAATCATCAATTTTTTGCCATTTTTCGCTTTATTTGCAATATAACTCGTAAATGAAGCATTGTTCGAAAATATATTAAGAGATAGAGAAGTTGAGAAAATTGATTTTGAATATTTTATTATTCTTGACATTTTCCCAGAAAATTTTTCGTTAAAGACCTACAGACGAAAGAACAATGCTACTTTTCTATTTTTTGATTTTTTTTTATGTGAATATAATAAATATTAATACGAAATATATCATCGGTATAATGTAAATTATGTTTAAATGTATAAAGTATTCTGCTAAGATAATTTTGATTAGAGTAATATTAGTTATATCTTTTTTACGCCCCCTCCCTCCCACGCACAAGGTTCGCCTTAGTGGGCTAGCAGGCCCGTTTATTTACATATTTTAGTTATTAAATTCTTCTATAGGTGTGTAAGTTCTAATTGTGTTTTTGTAAATTTTAAATTTTGTAATTTGTAATCTGTAATTTGTAATCATACTTTGAAATAATTTGTAATTTGCAACTTGTAATTGTAATTTGTATTTTTTTGTAAATAAACATTATTATTATTATTATTATAATGTCGAATTTACACTTTACCTGTTTTGTTTCCCTTGCTTCGCAAATTTAGGGTACGGCTTATGAAAGTTTCATATTTGAGTGATTTCACGCATTTTTTTGAGGTTATGTATGAGTTAAAAGATATATAATCAATTCTGTAGTTCAATGTGAATTCAGATGATAAAAAACATATTATCATATATTTTCCTTTGAATGTTTTTGAAAGACCTTGAAATACGCAATAGTGCCTGCTTTTAATCATTTTTTGCTATTTTTTAAAGTTATCTTGAATATATGAGCCAATCGGCCAATTCTTACTTCGGATTCGTATTCAGCGTACGAAAATACATGGGAATATACTAGTGTAGTACCCACACCAATTCTTTTTTGTGTGACTGTAATTTATTAATTTTTCGTCTGTAAAATGATTATTTCTATCAATGTAAAGTATTTTTTTACGATAAAATAATAATTTAAACACAAAATGTCCCACAGATTTGCATTATTGAAAAAGTGTTTACCTCCCCTAAAATAAAAAGATAATATTAATTTTCAGGTAAAGGGTATAGCTGGAAAAGTTACTTTCTTCATCTGGTTCAGTACGTTGTTTTTCAGATGTCGTAATGCGACAGTAATTACAAAGAACATCATTCATTGCTAAACATTTCCTCAAACTCCTAGAGAGTTAATACTTCGCCCCTGGGGGGTGAACCCTGGAATCTCCTGAAGTGGTATTGCCAGATTGTGCCGAATTTCCGTACGTCTGGGGAAAAAATAAACTTGGCAACATCGCACTAGTACCCGCGGTCGGTTGTAGATATGCAACAATACCTTGTAAGGCTATAAGTATTAACTGTTACAACTAAGAGGCATGTTAGTCTAGGAAATAGCGTGCAAATTCGACGACGAGTGGTTACCGTCTGCCAGTCGGTAATCGAACAGACCATATATATACAAAAATTTTTTCTCTCTGGAACTTTTTGGTATGGTGGGGGGATAGGGAGGGGGGGGGCATTTATTTTTAAATCGAATGATTATCGATATCTGTCCTCATAGGTAGTTAGTATATGCACTTCACATACCCCAATTACGCTGGCAGACGAAATTTCCAAACGGCGCGCGCGCTAACCGGAAAAAGAAACTAAAATTTTTTTTCTTTTTCTGGTTAGCGCGTGCGCCGTTCGGAAGTTTCGTCTGCCAGTGTAATTGGGGTATGTGAAGTACATATACTAACTACCTATGCTGACAGATATCCCTATCCCCCCACCATACCAAAAAGTTCCAGAGAGAAAAAAAAATTGTATTTATATGGTCTCTTCGATTACCGACTGGCAGTCGAAATTGCACGCTATTTCCTATACTATGTGTAAATATTTTCTTTTACCCAATTTTATTTTTTTCCATATTGTTCCACCACAGCAAAAAATCTGACAATTTAGTATGATAATCACAAAGTGTCAAGACATAATATATCATAGAATGGTGATTGTACCACGAAGGGTAGCCACCCTTTTGTCCTCTAAAAAAAAATTATATTTTTTTTTCCGATGGTTACAATGGTCATAAAATGACCTTATTTTTTGGAGTAAGTTATTTTTTTTCCACCTTCGTAGGGGTAGTAGAGGGTTAAAATTTTTACCGTGTAATATACTCTATAAACTTTAACTAAGTAAGTGCGGGGGCACATTTTCCTAACTTTTCCGGCTATAGCCTTTTCTGCTAATTTTAAGACTTACTGCATAGAAATATTCATTACTACTTAGTAATAAACATTTTTACGTAGTATGACGCAGATTATCAACTGTTACAGTTACCAGAACTAATCCCCCCCCCCCCTGTATAAGAATTTAGTCAAAAAAGAATATCAGTTTAAGAATATTTTTAGTTGAATTGTGAAATGACTGAAATAAAACTGTAAAAAACAACCACTTTCCTTTGAATTAATTGCTGCACAGGAGAAATAAATTTCGATATAAATCTTGAATTTATAATCAAGACCAATTCAGAGACTACTATCGCCGCTATTTAAACAAAAAACGTCCATATATCCTCCACACGCTGTACAGCACGTCCTTTACACTTCATTTAATGCATTTAAAGATTTCCAGCCATGTAATTTATATCCTTACATAAACT
The DNA here is from genome assembly GCA_936432065.2 of Rutpela maculata. Classification (NCBI taxonomy): domain Eukaryota; kingdom Metazoa; phylum Arthropoda; class Insecta; order Coleoptera; family Cerambycidae; genus Rutpela; species Rutpela maculata. The sequence continues at coordinate 250,374,649 of OW386286.2, forward strand.
TTTCAGGCGGACACCGCTGTCGTTTCCGCAGAATTACGTGCATGTTATATCGCAACAATAATCGAAATCCATTTCACTTTACAAACGCGTTCTTTTTGTCGCCACGAAAAAGTTAAAGGGCCTCTACGGGTCATTAGTTATACCTTTTCTTAAACTGGAACGATTAATTTTATGTCAGGTCGCGTTTTGTTAAATACACTATAGTATTTTTAGATACCTATATATATATTTTTCTATTTGGGGAGCGATGAACCAGATCTGGAAATGGCATGTATCGAAAAAAAATCACTTATTTCTCATTTTTTAACTTATATATTCCTCTAAACTTATACATTATGTGTAATTTTAGTTTTAATTTCAAATTTGCCCAAGAGAAAAACTAGGGAGTGGTAGAAATTATTAGCCTATTTCCAATGCAGAAAAAAAGGTATTTTAATCGGTATAAATAAATGATAATTATCATATTATAATTATCGATTATACATCCTTTCTTATCTTTATTCACTACAGATAAAAATCAGGCAAATGCAGCTTTACTGCAAAGTAGTGTATGACAAAAAATGAAAACATAATTTAAAGGCAATACACAATATACTCGTAGTTTAGAAGATAGGTTGCTTATTTCGAAAGACATGGTAAGGACTATTTACAACGCTAGGAGACAAGCTACGCCCAACCTGAAAATTTTGCCGAACCTCCTCGTTTTAGAGGACTAGGGATTTTTTACTTGCCTAACATTTAATACACAAGGTACTGACTGCTTTATATCCCCTTTGAAGGGTATGATAGGCTTATCATATCAGCCTGGCATATGTCGGCCAGTTTGGCCATAGTTCAAGATATAAAAAACTGATAAATTTTGCCATCGCATCGTTAGAAAACTCACTTTTCGCATGCTTACAATTATTATACTTGTAATAAACAGAATAAGATCACTAGAGTATGAGCGAGGTCGGGAAGCGCAGTCAAAAAAGGTCAAAACGGTCAAACTATTCGCAGGATGAAAATTCTGTAGGTTTAACTAGCACAAAAATGTTTTCAAATTTTGAATAAATTGAGATATTCATGGTATGTTTTATGTCAGACCTCTAAAGTCGTAGTTACAAGTTCATTCTCTTTTTTAAAACGTAAGTGTAGAATGTTATGACTGTTAACAAGAATACCACATATCCTTAAATGTACAAACATTGGTCATTTTTCGGTATACTGAGTTTCTACCTCATCTCATTATTATTCTATTCTATTCTATTTTTTTCTAAAAAGATTGAGCCCGATAAGCGGTCCAGTGCGCCCCAATATAACTTACTAGCGCCCTATCCAGGGGGTTAATTTAACGCTATTTTAGTCATATTAACTAAGAAATGCAAAAAGAGCTAGCACCTCTTATGACCGTACCAAAAGAATAGATGAGGGATGGCGGGACACGTTTATATGTTTTCAAACAATTTTTTTTTACCGTTGCTTAAAGGAAGGCGTCCTTGCTCCATTTGAATTAAAGTTAACGCACTGACTCCCAATATAAGTTATTAGTTATTAAAGCCATAGCGAGAAGCTGGTGATGGCAGTTACATTATAACCATTATTTGATGCTTTGTTTATATAAAAAAGCAAAATACGTTGTTGGTAGAGTAAAAATAATTTATTGCGTTTCTGTCTTCAGAAAATGATATTAGAGGTGTACTGAAAGAATAATTAGAGAATTATAACATTAACTATTACACTCTGTGACGAAGAGTATTTTGGCAGGCCTAGTTGCAACCAGAGAATTTATTGTGTATACGTTATTTCAGTATTACTAATTAAAACTACAGGCTATGGTGAAACATTCAATAAAACTGTGTATTATGCATGTCGACGCTAGACCGTACAAACTCCCCACCACCGTACGCCAGCAAATATATATACTAGTCAATATTCTCTACGGAGAATTGGCAGGCGATCCCAACTAGTCCGAGCATGCAGAAACCAGTCATAAAACGTAAGTGGAAATATTTTAATAAAACTATTCTAAATCACTGAAATCTGGTTTTATGGAATTATTCTAAGTTCAGCCTACGTCACTTGATATTTGTACGCATCGAGTTGTGATCGTATCTCCCACTTTTCCGCCGCGGAGGAATATGGGCTAGCTATCAGTTGAGTTGAGAAGGAACGGCGAGTTCCTCACGAGCTCCGCTATCGACTAGACGTGCCGAAGCAGGATCTAGGACTAAATAATTACAAAGTTCACAAATCTGCTGTGGTGAAATTTTATAAGTTCCGATGACTTCACCGTATACTTGTACGCACCGTGCCTGCTCATGCCTCCCACAGTTGGAGTCAAGACAGTGTGGCCGTCCTGCCTGACCAACCGACCATTCAAGACGTGCCCTGCCAGGACCAGTTAGTAAGTTTTGACTGGAGAAGTTTCCTAAGTCGTACAAATATCTGTATCCGAATAATATCACAAGTCCAGCCTATGTTATCACCAGTGCGCAGAAGGGAGAGAATTTCCCTACTCTTTGGTAATTTTGTTCTAGAAACCGTCGTTGCCGTTGCTGTTTTCCGGTTAAATTTTGTGTTCTCAAGGTATCCGGGGTCCATTCATTTCTCAGGAGGCATCTTGTAGGCATATGATTAACACGCTGATATCCATGGGGGTCTATCCTTCTCTGAGGAAATCAGTGTGCATACCGCTCTAACCATACATTATTTCAGGCCACCATACCGTAATTAACGTCATGCCGCCACTCTACTTCCGTTCGCCATATTAACATCACCATAGCAAAAACCGTAACAACACCGTCACCCTGAGGTGTTTGTGTATATAGAGGTAATTTTGGTATACATAAAAATTCTAATATTGTAGCATAAAGGAAATAAAATTTATTTTATTCCGAACACTGTGTTTTACTGCTGTGTATGTGAAAGACTAATTTTCCCTATTTGACCCACTGGAATTTATCGTTTCTCCACTCTAGTTATCTCAGCTGTATTGTACCGGCTGTTTTAGGGACGTGGCGTTCCCCCACGCAATATAGGGAACTGGCGCCCGAGCAATCGTAAATACCGCCGTTGCTAAGATGCCAAAAGTGACGCTTTCAGGTTTCACCAAGAAAGTACGTCACAACTTATTGTACTATTATTTTGGAAAATATCGAGTAATAGTAATCAAAATATTATGCTTTTAAAATCTTATATTAATCGATAACTTAAACTATTGTTGCTCCCAATGGTACTCACTTGAAGATATGCAAAAAATTGAGCCAATCTGAATTAAGCAGAACATTACGCGGATGTAGAACTTACATAGGGTTAAAACAAAAGCTACTCTTTAGAGGCATCGGTTTAAGAGTACATCGCACCTGTTGACTACAATCCCCCCGACTTTGATTACTAATATCTTATTAAGGGCAAGGGGGACAATAAGCGCTAGTTGCCTCTACGACACTGTAATCATTTTTTTTATAAATATAAAAATGAAAAAAACTACGATTTTATGCGAATTAACAATAACATTGCTAAAATGGGAAACGGTAATTTTTCTGTGCTTAAAATTTTTTAACAAACATTTCTTCGCAAGCATATTTTTTTGGTGTTAAGGAGGGACTATTAAAGTAACAAAGTAGACACAGACCTTTTAACGATGCTTAATTTTCCATCTTCGAACTGTTTAAATAAATATTCTGAGAAAAACTTGTGTTTTCTCTCAGGCAATATTATTTTATTTATTTTAGAAATAAAAAGTGTACGTATACAAAAAATGAGCCTTGCAGCGACAACATAATTCCACTATTTATTAAATGGTGATTGTGACGTACCTGACGGGAGGTGCCTCGCCAAAAATCAAATTTGTGAATCGCTATCATTCATAAAATGATAAAAAAAATCATAAAGCATAAAACGATGACGTACAGAAAAAGTCTCCTAGTCAATGGACTACTGTATTAGCTATAAAAATAAGTTATCCAAACTACAACTGTTCCATCTAACAACTACTTATTGTAAGGTAGAAATAATTTTAGATGCTAGTTCATAAAGTTAATGAAAATTAACCTCTTTTAGCATTATAAGACACAGCAAATGAAATATCGTTAATTAGTGACGAAGAATTAGACTGCGCACTTGGGCTAATGCTGATTGTAAATCGTTGGACATCAATCTCTCTCGAAGAGTAGAAAAGAAAATGTACTTACAATAACACGGATGTAAAAACATAAGAACGTCTATGGTACAAAGGACACTACTCTCGTAGCTATATCATTTACTTTACGTATTTTTCACTTAACAATAGTCTGTATTTTCTGGTACAGCATACTTAGGAAACACAGACATAATTCTTTGCGAAAAATGTATTTAAGTAACAATAAGCCAACTACATAATTAATTCTTCTACTGAGGTATTATTCATAATGTTGAAATAATTATTAAATATCAAAACAAAGTTCTTATTTGGTTTAACGATGTAACTGTACTTAAATCTCAGGTGAACTTATAACCAGCACAGTAAAGAAATTTTTACTTAACCCTCACAAAATTATTTTCTTTATTGAATAAACTCAAGTTTAGGGCCTACATATGAATGGTACAATAGTTACCATAAATTTTCTGCAATTACATTATTTGTACCTTCATTTCGAAAATGACACGCTGATAGCCGAAACTACTGTAAAGTGCAAATTACAATAATTTGGTGATAAAAACAGAGTCAAACGTTGGTGTTTTTGCTAAGTATATCAAAAATTGTTATATTCTTTCTATTGACAGGTAACAATAAAATACAAGAATTTCGAATAGTTAAGGAGAATCGTTGTTACTATAATGGATGGTCTACCCTCAGATTTATTTTTGTGGAAGTTGAAATATTATTTTGCAGAAAATTCTAATGTATTTCAATTTATTTGATATTAGTATATAAAAACCGTTTACAAAATTCTGGCATAAAATTAGTCAATTAATAATGCTACTTACATAAAATTGTATAATTTCCTTATTACATAGGAAATTTTCCTAAGTAATATAATACAATTTCTTGAATATATCACAAGTTCAGTTTAACTAGATAAGTTTCAAACTTAATTTTCCTTTGCCTCTTAATTTAGAAATTAAAGCTCGCGGCATTCGTTCTGTTGTTGCAATGATACTAATTATCTAGTTACTTAACTAGGTATATAGATTTACTTAATTAGATTCTGTACCCTCTGCTATTGCTTGTCACCTAAAAGCTACTGAATTTATCATTTAGTATACATACTGGGAGAGTACACATTTTTAAAACTTGTGCAGCTGTTGTTTCCACAGATATCAGAACATTTGAATATTACAATAATTTATTTCTGCAAAATAATTAACAAGTGAAAGAAATATTTATATCAAATTCTCGAGCTGGAGATCCCGACAATGTGGTAATCGATCACCAGCTCTGATAAGAGTTTTGATTAAAGTATAATTCTTGAGGAAGTATCCTAATTTGGTATTTTAACTATTTTAGTGATTAGGTTTCTCATTTATAGAAAATCTAATTTGATTTCAAAGAAAATTGTCTAGTGGATTTGGCCATCGCGGTAGCCAATCAATACGTCCTCTTTAATCCACTGATCTTCTGTGGAAACGTCTCATATAAGCATTGTCGTATATTAACTTCATAATGAAGTGTTGCTTCAACTTGATGCCAGATTTCATCTGCTGTTGTTCTGAATTTGATCCATCTAAAGATACGCGGACTAAAGTTTGATTGTTTGGTTGTAAATAGCGATCTAATTAAAATTTTCTTTCGTAGAGAATTTAGCCATTAGAATAAATCGTCGATTAATCGGAAAATACTATGGATATTAACAAAGTTAACGTGAACCGCTACACTGTACTCATTATTTCTCAATAAAACTACATCTTTCTATCAGAATCTTCATTTCATTTATGTATTACCGATGTTTAACTAATATCGTACTGGAACTGGTACTGAAGTCTTTGGTTCTTCTTGCAGATTAAAGTGTTTTTCCTTCATTTATTGCTAATTTAATTTGACCATATTTTGATCGTTGTTCAACACTTCTCGTTTCTTGGACTACAACATTTATAAAACTGTTGAATTTGAAGTAGGAGAATTTCTGTCAGGGAATGCTGACTAAAAAGACTACATGGTCGTTACAAATATCCTTATTTATCTTTTATTCTTCTCGTCTTTCTTGGTTTTGGATGAACCATCAGTCAGTAGCTCTAGGTTTATAGGTCACGACACATAGAAAACAGCTCCAGCGTGTTCAGATTTTCATTCCAATCGTTATAACTATCCAAAACGAGCATGTAACGATGTACATTTACAGTTACAATACACATACATTTGTGTGCCATATACAAAGATACGTACATATCTATCACCATCTGTCTTTAAACTCCCAAGCAAAATAAGACTCATAAGATTTAAACCTAAATTGTCTAGGCAACCAGATGATATTCCAGCTTTCTCATTAAGGGATTGTGCGTACGTTCTTACGAAACCACTTACTTTTTCTTTAATTTGTCCTTGAAACTTGCTACTTGGCCGAAAATCGGGAAGATTTGTCGCATTTGCCCTATATTAAAAAAACAGTGAAAGGAAAAAAATGAAAACTGTCATCCAACAACTGTCATCTGTAGCTTTGCTAAAGTGTTTGATATGGTTTTCCGCGAACCACTTTATTCTCATGTACAAGAGCAGCTTTCACCAAGTCAATACTTTTTAGTACATGGAAAATCAATTATGACAAACTTCTGCTATATATTACAGTATTTATCTCAATATGTAGATGCTCAAGTTGACAAACTAACCATGGAGTCTCTTAAATAACTTATTGAATGTGGGATTATACTCACTTCTTATCTTTGCTTGCGAAAATAATATGTTGAATACTGTATTCAAAAATCCTTTGAGACGTCGGCCACTTCTGGTGTAACCTTCCGTCTTGGGTTAATTATTATTTGTTGCCTTTGTTAACGATATTATTGACGCAATAGATATACCACACTTGCTATATGCTGATTACTTTCCTGGCATAGAGCGTCTGTTGATGGCTGTCTGAAAATCCAAAATAACTTAAATAAAACTCTGGAGTGGTGGACCAATAATACTCTGTCTCTTACCACACGAATAAATTGTTTTAATTTTTCTTGTCATCTGAATGAAAAAATTCTTGACAGTCCTGAATTCTTCTGGGATCTAGGGGTGGCATTTGACCATAAGTTATCATTTTCAAAGAATATTGAAAACATTGTATCAGCATCCTAAAGGAATCTTGGTTTTGTTATTACAAATTCATATCGCTTTACAGAAATTCAAGTTCTATGTATACTATTTAAGGCATTCGTAAAATATAAATTAGAATATACGAGTTTAATTTGGTACTCAGGGTATTGTAAATATAATGACTAGATTGGACATATTCAAAGGAGACTCTTAAAATGTATTTCTTACACATATCTTCCAGTTGGAACATCATATAATGTACCTCAGAAGATGATCAGTGCTCTGCTTGATATATCGCAGAAAGCTTCATTTCTTATTATTTTGTTTTTAAAATGGTTCATGATATGTGTAACTGGCCTGAAATTTTATGAAATCTAAGTTTTCCTGCACTAACGATCGCAACAAAATTTGAGAATTTATTAAAATACTCTACGCTGCATATTATATGTATTAACTATAACAGGCTGCAGGATAGACTATACAATTATACATAATACAATTGTTCTGTAATGAACAATAAGAAGCTATTTTGATAACAACTCACAAACTACAAAGTTATAATTAATAGTGTGTGTAATATTACATAGTGTTTATTTAGGTATGTATATCTCAATGTATTATTGCTAACTTAAACTTTATTTTATTTATTTTTTTTTTAATACAGCTTCTTGTCTTTCTTAGTTAAGAAGGTTATATCTCTTATCTCAGGGAGCCGGTTCAGGTGAAACAAAATACAGAAGAGCAATCCAAATAATTCAAACAAGAAATCAACTTTTAAACCAATTTAAAAAACTTTTATTTTATAAATTTTATATACACGTTAATCATATGAAAATTTATTACAATATTTTAATTTAAAAAAAAATAAACGTTTTACCAAATATTATTTACTTATTAACTAACACTATACGACCGGAAATCACGCGAACAACAAAACTTGCTTTAATTTTGATACTTCTGTCCTTGATGTTTGAAATTTGCCAGCTAACAGCTATCTTCATGCAGAGCTACAGATATTTGTTGACATTTGCTAACCACGTCCTACTAATTTTCAAAATATAAAGTTTCGTTTCGAATTTCATGTGCCAAAAGTGTTTGTTTTCTAATTTCTTGGCTTCTAAATATATAATATACATTTTATAGGGAGGTAGGTACAAATTCTTCTGTCCTAATTTTGATGTGAGTTGAGTTATAACCTTAAAATACTACTTATTAAACTTTTCGCAAATACGAAAATGAAGAGTATATTTCATTTGATCGGCAAATTTCTAAAACCATAAATATCGCTCGCAGACAAAAAATGTTCATATCATTGTGTTAATGAACGAATTCCGAACAACGTTCAAAATGTCCGCCCGTCTATCCGTGTAAACACAATAACTCAAGAAAGAAAAATTCGATTGTACTGAAATTTGGACAGTAAGTTAATGTTAGCTCGACCATTTTTTAACAAAATAGATCGGTAAATAAAAAAGTTATTAGTAATTTAAAATTAAAAAAATAGTTTTTTTTAATTTTTTATGGTTTAGAGTAAATAGAAATCTTGCGAAATATTACTTCCTATCATTATTTTTCTTCTATACATTTTACTAATGTGTGTTTCCTAATAATCACAATAAATTTACCAATAGTGATTATTACGCTCATTAACAATTTAAACAATAAGAAATGGTGGTGTAGTGACAAAAGTATTGCCTCAATCCAAAGGTCGTGGGTTCAAGACCCAGACAAATTTAATCTTGACTTTTTTTATTATTTTTTTTTTCTGAAAATATAGTAAATAATATTTAAATAATTCAGTAATATCCAAAGAATAGAGAAAATTATTGTTATAAGATTTCAAGGGCTACTAGTTTCTATAGGGTGATAAAGATTATATGTAGTGTTATATTTTTTATATAAAATTGAAAGCGTCTTTTTTTTAGTTTTGCGTCATCTAACAGAGTATATCTATATAACACATTCCTTTAGTATTTTTTTTTATATTGTCGGTAATACTTGTACAAATGAAATGGAGGCTTTCATTTAAAAAAAAAACCAAAGTACTTGATTAAAAGTTATTAGATTTCTAGAAATTAAATATGATGGCAGTCTACAACGCCTACTCCACGCCTTCATGTATCATCTCTAATTGCAGAAGTTATCGATTTAAAGTCATTAGGAAGGTATTACAGGAAGGGACCTTAATTTACAAGGCAAAAACAGGATTACTTTTAAAAAATTGCGAAGAGTATCCTATAGAATGTGCAACAATTATGTAAAAGGTAAAGTAAACTGCTGCCTGTGAAGAGTATAATGCTCATCTCTACGGTACGTAACTTTCACTGTACCTCTTTTATTATTATTCGTAAATTATTATTTAACAATATAGTTGAAAACCACCCAACGGTGCTTGTTTGAAAAAGTAACTTTACTTCTTTACGGGAATAGTTTTTACCATTAAATTATTTTTATGTTACGTATCAAATCTTATCAAATTTTATTATATTATAATGTTTTTCCTCTTTCGTGGGATTTCTAGCAACAAAGACATAAATTGCCACCTAGAAGAATATTTGCTTTCTGCAGGTAATGTAAACTGCCACACATAAAAGCACATGGAAGTCACAAAATGTTAAGATAATTATATTAAAATTGTATGTTGTAGAAATTCTAGCCGTTCATCTACTTGGATGATATTAAACTTAATCTTTTTAGTTCAGTAAAGTAACAATTAATATTTTAATATATCGGACAAAATTCATAAAGTTTTCAAAATTGGTAGAAATGTTAAGGATAGCATAAGAATTAGTAAACCGAAAAGTTTACCCACCCCCTAATAGTGTGCTTCATCTCCTAGGAGGTCAGGTTTTCTAGATTATATCGGGAACGGTACACTTTTTGATAAAAACATCTATGTACAAAATTATTCCTTATAAAATTCTCTATCAAAAGTGTCTGCATCATTTTTTCTTAAAGCTAATAATACCGTGGGAAATAAAGCGCACACATAAGGGTTGGTTCCAGTTAACACAATAAATTGTAATCTTTACTATAATCTACTTTAAAGTTCAATGCTTAATGCTAAAGCAGTAGCTACTAAACTCCACTTAAAAATAATATATGTAGAAAATAATAATAATAATAATAATAATAATAATAATAATAATAATAATAGCTAGGGAGAAAGAGCAATAAGAAGTACTAGAAGGTCAATATCTTGCCCTACGACAACAGCTGTGTTTCACTTATATCATTTTTCGATAGCAGTTTGTACTATTAATAAATCAGCGTCATCCGCAGCAACGAACACCTCGATTCCTTCTTTCCTAAATTTTTTCACTAGTTCGGCAATCAAACATTCTTTGTTAAACAAATGACTAAGGAACTTCTGCTGAGTTTCAGAAATAACAGTGTTTTCATCAAATATAATTTCAGGACAGATTCTTTGAAGTAACCGCCTTCGTTCTAGGCACTTCGTGCTGTTTTTACTCTCCAAATAACCATCGATCACGACAGTTACTCTGTATAAAAAAATAATAATAACTAACAAGGCAACTTTATACCAAATTATTAATACTGTTCCAGAACGAGACCATATTTTCGAAAATAGTGAGTATGTGATTGATGGAAGATACTTACTTCTCCGCGTAATATGGCCTTACATAAGAAAACATTAGGATAACAGAGTAACTGTCGTGATCGATGGTTATTTGGAGAGTAAAAACAGCACGAAGTGCCTAGAACGAAGGCGGTTACTTCAAAGAATCTGTCCTGAAATTATATTTGATGAAAACACTGTTATTTCTGAAACTCAGCAGAAGTTCCTTAGTCATTTGTTTAACAAAGAATGTTTGATTGCCGAACTAGTGAAAAAATTTAGGAAAGAAGGAATCGAGGTGTTCGTTGCTGCGGATGCCGCTGATTTATTAATAGTACAAACTGCTATCGAAAAATGATATAAGTGAAACACAGCTGTTGTCGTAGGGCAAGATATTAACCTTCTAGTACTTCTTATTGCTCTTTCTCCCTGCAACAAAGACATTAAATTTTTAAATTAAAAACAAGGTAACACCAGCAAATGGATTTACATTTCCCGAGATTCACAGTTCTCAACTGTTCTTAAAAAATGTAAAGAAACAATATTATTTGCACACGCCATTAGTGGTTGCGACACAACCTCAGCGTTTTTTTCCAAAGGAAAGATTAATGCAATCAATGTGCTTAATAAAAGAGATGACTTATAAGACATCGTGCAAACTTTTAATAATGAAAAAGCTAGTCATGAAGAAATTGCAGACGTAGGAGAGCGATTTATTCTAGCTTTATATAACTCTTCCTCCTCAGAAAAAAGTCTAGTCGTATACAGATTCATGTCTTTTAACAAACTTGTTAGTAAAGCGAAGAATACTGTAATGTTATTAAAACTACCACCAACTTCTGCTGCTGCTCGGCAACACTCATATAGCGTTTTTTACCAAATTCAAACCTGGAAAAACATTACGCTAGAAGCTACTGATTGGGGAAGGAAGAAAGTCGGCGGTATATTAACACCAACTATGACAACAAAAGAACGAGCTCCCAAATCTGTTTTAACGCTAATTTCTGGTTCTGGCAACTTAGGGTGCGAAAACAGGTGCAGTTGCAGAAGAGCAGGCTTACGTTGCTCCACAATGTGTTCCCATTGCCACGGACAAGCATGCATGAATGTCGAATCTATGAAAGACGACGAAGATCAATTAACGCAGATAACCTTCTAAAAATTAGTGGATTAGGTATACAGGGGACACCACGTAAAAAAACTCGCCAATTACTTTACCTTTGAGATAGCGTGGCAACAGGTACAATATACTATATTCTCACTTTAAAAAATCCGATAGTTTTTATGGGTGAGAGGGTGGAAGCGCTACATTTTTTATATTTTTAAGTGGAGTTTAATGGCTACTACTTTAGCGTTAAGCATTCAATTTTAAAGTAGATTATAGTAAAGATTACAATTTATTGTGTTAACCAACCCTTAATGTGGGCACCTTATTTTCCACGTTGTTATTAATTTTAGAAAAAAAATTGTAGAGATGAAGAATTTTATAAGGAACAAGTTTGTAGATAGGTATTTTTATCAAAAAGTGCACCGTTACCCAGATAATCTAGAAAACCTCAAAATGAAGGTGGAAGCGACCTCCTAGAGGATGAAGCACACTATTTAGGGGTGGGAACTTTTCGGTTTAGTAATTCTTATGCTATCTTTAACATTTCTACCAATTTTCAAACCTTTATAAATTTTGTCCGATATAATCGTTATATTACTGAGCTATTTGGCAAGTTAATTTATACTATTATTGAGTTGATCGAAACTAATTAGATTTCCTTTTTTTTTCTGTTTTGCAGGTTTACAATCGCACGCTCTACTTCACTTTTACCTTTACATTGTCTCATGTTTGTTATTTAAAATCTTATTTTTCTAAATTAATCTATAGTTACATGTTACTTTTCTATTGTCATTCTATGTTTTATCGTGCATTCTTATTCTATGGTTTAAACTGTTGATTCACAAATAAACTGTAACCAAACTAACCCTCTGTACTCTGACTTCCTTAAATTTAGTTAGTTAGTAAGTGAAAATTATTACACAGGCCCACAAAAAAAGTGGTCTGCGCCGGTGTACTGACCATACCTATCTCTTGTATTTTGACCCGCTGAACACGAATCTGACCTTAGTTTTTCCCCAGCACGTCAGGTTTTTTTTTTAATGCAAAAAAGTCTGTTGGATCGTAATATTTATATATTTATTTGCGTTAAAAAAAACCTGACGTGCTGGTGAAAAACTAATTTCAGATTCGTGTTCAGCGGCTCAAAATACAAGGGATGGGTGTGGTCAGTACCCCTGCGCAGACCTTTTTTTTGCGGGATTGTGCCACACTGATTGTGGCACAGTTTCCCCCAAAGAAAAGTGGGCTGCGCGGGGGTACTGACCACTCCTATCCTTTGTATTTTGAGCCGCTGAACACGAATCTGACCTTAGTTTTTCCCTAACACGTCCAGTTTTTTATTAACAGCAAAAAAGTCTGTTCAATCTCAATATTTATATATTTATTTGCTGTTAGAAAAAAAACCTGACGTGCTGGGGAAAAACTAAGGTCAGATTCGTGTTCAGCGGCTCAAAATACAAGGGAGGTAGCAGATCTCTTGTTTTTGTGGGCCTGTGTTATTAAATAAAATATAAGTTTACTTAACCTTTTTTTTCTTTTGAAAGTTAAATTCTCAGAAAAGTATTAACATAAATTCTGTACGTACAGCGGATAACATGTCAGTATACTCATATATTTTAAAGAATTTAATGCTTCTTTTATATCATTTTATTTTGTTTACTATCTTGTCTATGTTAGAAGTAATTACTTACAATTATTAATCTGCAAATGTTAAATTGGCGAAAAATGTTGGATAGTGTATTGTAGATAAATAAATGCGTATTTCTTTTAACCCATCTTTTATTTTAACCAGAAATGCGAACTCTGTCAAAAACGATAAACAAATTCGCAGTGCTATTTGCTGAAAGATATTGTCACTTATTTTTCAGGAAGCACACATAAATAATTTTTATATTTGTACCTTTACTATATTATAAATTACAAGGATTCATATCCTCTTGGCAGAAGAAGAGAATAAAGCATTTCCTCAAATAATAACCAAAATGCAGAAAACAGTAAGTAGCAGGAAGCAACTGTGTCGTTTTCAGAAATAAGTCAAAGTAAATGAGTTCGCGTATAGCTTTCCCCAGAAGCCTTTTCCATTGTTGTTGCGGGCGTGGTAATTTACTTTATCTCCCACGAATTACCGCGCGTATTAAGTTTTACCCAACTACTAATCTATGAAAGACGGTTTCCATACTCAACTTCGGTGTTTCATTGTTGCCTGCATTGGCTTTGTGTATCTGTTTTCAATTATTCTATGATGCCTTACAGAGTGGAGTGGAACTGACACTTTAAACATTTTGCTATTTTTCTTTTTGCCTTGTATAACAAAATAGCAAGTGTTCAGTTTCCTGGTTTTATAAGGCTCAATATAATAATAGATCTATTTTTGGCTACCACAATAGTTAGTAATTCTATAGTGCACGATATAAGAACGTTTTATAGAGAGATTCATATAATACAGTGTAAGTTTTTCTTATTTTCTGGCTTAGTAAGGATTCACTGATACTATAGTCCACGGCAGAGCCAAAATCCTTTCTGTTTGAGCTTCGGGTTTAAGAGCTAAAACCTATTTCAAACGATTAATTGCCTTATGGGTCATTAAAATATTCGATGATCGTCAAAAGGTCGTCCTGTATGGGCTGGCCATAGGTGGTGATATGTTGGAAATACCAAAATTATTTTTGACCTATTATAATTTATAAAAAAGAGAATCAGTTTTGTTGAAGCCCAGTATGCATTGCAGTTAAGCAAACAATAAGAAAATATACTAATCAATTCTGTTAAATTTTGGTCAAATGGTTGACCTTTAACCTATAACCTTTGTATTTTCCTGTTATAATAGTACAAGGTCCGGCATAAGAAGTAAATGTTATTCATATAAGTAATAGTTTTTATGAAATATAACATGTAGGCTAATAGATTGCGACTAGGTTGCATAGCCATATCTTGACCCCATGACATTTAATTTTAAAAGAATTATAGTATATTATTCAACGAGCGGTAATGTAGGTAATAACTCACGCAGATGAAAATTTACAGTGTAATTCGTCAAGTGAGTTATTACCACTATTGCAAGTTGAATCCTATACTTTATCTACGATTATAACAATAAATATTAAATTGAGAAAATTTTGTTAAATTACTCAGTTTGTTTATTAATAAAATTAACTGTAAAATTTAATTTTTGTTCACCCTTTTATATTTGTTGTCTTCAAAGATACATCATTAAGCGGAGGTAGAATGTGATTTTTAATCGAAATAGTGCATAAACTGCTTGTAGACAAAAAATCAGCTTTGTAGATTAATATTACGCGGCGGAAAATATAAAAACTTCTCCGCGAACTGCAATAGCCCGGAGCGCATATTCGGTCAAAAGTCTTGTTTTTCATGTTAGAGAAAAAATTAAAAAAGTGTCGGAAAGCTCAATCAATTCTCTTTACATACAAATGTCTGTCTACAAATTTTTCGAAAAAAAAAAACGATAATTATCGAGATATTCGAGGAAATGTAAGAAATTACACGTTTTCCTATAGAGTGTATGTAAATCTTAAAAAAATAATTTTTCTCCGAAACCTTTATTTCGAAGGGCCAAGATTAACGGGTCGTCAAAGTAGTGCATGATATTAAGTGAACATCGTATATGAGATCGATTTCAATTAATTACCGATTAATTACGGTGACAAAATGGAGAAATTTTACCAAAAAAAAAAAAGTCCCAAATCCCGCCCCCACTAATTCCTTCATTTTTGTCGGAATTCAAAAAATAAAGAAAGGAGTTTTAGCAAATTTAATTCTATTTAAGTTACCTAGCGTAGTCTTTTGGCGTAGGAGCCAATATTAAAATGTTGCCAATTGTATAAGCTCAAAATTTGCGATTTTTTGCAGTACATGGCCAACATTTCAGTGGTTATCTCCGAAACGAAAAAAAAAATCGAAATTCTGATAGTAGCAAAAAATTCGTAATGGAAAATACTCGTTTGACCTTGTTTTTTATTTCGAGCTAACTCCCACTGTTTCGAAGATATCTGCGAAAAATAACAAAAAACAGCTTACATTTCGGAGTCGAAAGAATTGCAAAATCATGCAATCTTGACATGTTCATATTTTTCGAAAAACACCATTGAGACGGTCGTACGATGTCGCAACGTAAAGAGGAAGTCCTCCAGATAAACCTGATCGTAAATTGCACGGCGAAATTCGAAAATTCGGTTCGGCATGAACGAATCAAAAGTAGCATTTTGTGACATTTCAGAAAATCTGTATAGATATTAACGCGAATAATCTGTCACTACCTACCTGGCTCCACCTTTGTGTGACGCGCTCTACGTCGATTGGACAGGCTAGGCATGAAGATGAAGGGTGATTGGCTCTGTACCTAGCGTGAGTCATGCTGTTTGTGTGACTCACGCTGTTTGTTTATGGATACTATTAATTAATCAAAAGCAGTTCATTAATTGGTATATAACCTAATAAGAGTAGATAAATTAATTTATCTACTCTTATTATGTTATATACTAATTAATGAACTGCTTTTGATCAATTAATAGTAGCCATAAACAAACAGCGTGAGTTTTAATGCGCGAGTTATTATAACTCAGTAGGTACAGAGCCAATTCATACATACCTAGCCTGTCCAATCGACGTAGCGCGCGACACACAAAGGTGGAGCCAGGTAGGCAGTGACAGATTATTCGCGTTAATATCTATAAAGATTTTCTGAAATGTCACAAAATGCTATTTTTGATTCGATCGCGCCGTGCCGAATTTTCGAATTTCGCCGTGCAATTTACGATCAGGTTTATCTGGAAGACTTCCTCTTTACGTAGCGACATCGTACGGCCGTCCCAATGGTGTTTTTTGAAAAATATGAACGTGCTAAGATTGCATGTTTTTGCAATTTTTTCGGCTCCGAAATGTAAGCTGTTTTTTGCTATTTTTCGCAGATATCTCCGAAACGGTGGGAGATAGCTCGAAATAAAAAATAAGGTCAAACGAGTATTTTCCACTACGAATATGTTGCTACCATCAGCATTTTAATTTTTTTTTTTTTTTTTCGTTTCGGAGATAACTCTTGAAATGACGGCCATGTACATAAAAAAATCGCAAATTTTGAGCTTCTACAGTTGACAACTTTTTAATCTTAGCTCCTACGCCAAAACACTACTCTAGTTAACTTAAATAGAATCAAATTTGCTAACACACTTTTTTTATTTTTTGAATTCTGACAAAAATGAAGGAATTAGAGGGGGCGGGATTTGGGACTTTTTTTTTTTCGGTAAAATTTCTCCATTTTGTCACCGTAATTAATCGGTAGTTAACTGAAATCCATCTCATATACGATGTTCACTTAATATCATGTACTACTTTGACGCTCCGTTAATCTTGGCCCTTTGAAACGAAGGTTTCTGAGAAAAAATATTTTTTTAAGATTTACATACACTCTATAGGAAAACGTGTAATTTCTTACATTTCCTCGAATATCTGAATAATTATCGTTTTATTCGAAAAATTTGTAGACAGCTTATATGAAGAGAATCGATTGAGCTTTCCGACGCTTTTTTAATTTTTTCTTTGTCATAAAAAACAAGACCGAATATGCGCGAACAAAAATAAAATTTTACAGTTAATTTTATTAATAAACAAAATTTAAACAAAATTTTCTCAATTTAATGTTTATTGTTATAATCGTAGATAAATTATAGTATTCAACTTGCGGTAATGGTAATAACTCACTTGATGAATTACAGCACTCGCCTACGGCTCGTGCTGCAAACTTTCATCTGCGTGAGTTATTAGATACATTACCGTTCGTTTTTTCTTTTTTTTGTCAGGCGAAATCGGAATTTTGTCTTTAAACGTATTAATCCTACAGGAATTTTTCAAGGAAGCAAATTCATCATCATTTTATAATCTTTCTAATAGATCCTTACCAGTTTCTTCCTAGAAGTAACGTTTATCTAGATATTCGCAAGAGATGAAAAAAAAATACGTTTCCTTGGAAAATGTAAATTTCCAGCTCTATCGCTCCTAGCATCCTTATTTTTTCTCGTAGGGCAAAAAATAAAAAAGAGACTTGTGGCTTATTTAATTCTCTACAAATTCGTTAGGTCTTAGTTTTTTGCCGTAGGAACCACCGTTTAGGAATTATGGACGTTTTAAGCAAAAAAGTGCAAGACACCGCCATCTTAAAAGGCCCGCCGGGCCCAAACCAAGAGTCACAGTCAAATTTGGAACGCGGCAAAACGTTCCTCACATTATGTAGTTTTCCTGTGGTAGTTTTTATTTTTGAGCTATCTCTCACTTATTCTGAGTTACGGGCGAAAAACCGTTTTCAGAAATGCGGAATTCGAAGGGAAATTTTCGTCGACATTTAAATATACTTGTATTTTCAAAAATACGATACCGCGACGACCGTACATTCGATACGGAAGACTTGTAGTTGATCCGCATCGTAAATCGCACGCCGACGTCGAAAATTCGGCCCGACGCACAGTGTGCCATTTGCAACTTCTAGGTGGACGAAATTCTAGAAATTTCTGAATGAGCTTAAAATAGTTGTTGGAAGACAGGAAAAATAGTGAAAAAATTATAAGTATTATTAAGGGGTGGTTTTTGAGGGGTTGAAAAGTAAATTTGCTTCTAAAGTTCCGAAACTCTGTGAGTATGATAATATGATATCTATGAATAAAAAATAGTTAAAAAATAGTAGGGGGGTTGTTTTTGAGGGGGCTGAAAGATAAATATTGTTTTTAAATTCTGAAACTTTGTGGACATGATGATATTAGATCCATGAATTCGCTAAAAATAGTAAAAAAAAATCTAAGCAATAAGGGGTTGGATTTGAGAGGATTTAAAAATAAATATAAGTATACTTTAAAAACTATGTAAAAAAGTTTCAAAAAATTTTTTTACCGTTGTGCATTGGCATCTTGGATCTTTCGCTACACTACTCAAACTTTTTTATTGGTCGCCCAGTTGGTATCCCAGCAGAGGTTGATGGCTGTATGCTGTATGTTTAAACCATTCTACAAAAAAGTAAAAGTGCTCTGAAAAAAAAAAGTTGTGCTCGAATGTGCTGGGTAAACTTCATATTATTACAAATGGAAATGGTCCAGCTATGATATATAAAAAATTTAGCCTGGATACATGTGTGTACATGCTATTTACAGACATTGAAAGTTATTAAGCAAAGGAAAAATAACATGTATTTTTCATATGTTTTCAAAACGTTCTTTTATATTGTTTGACTAACAGACAGATTTATATTAATTAAAAAAATGTTGTACTTACCCTCAGAAATAACATCCATCATTAAAAATTTCTACTCAATTACGAACTGCCACAGTTAAATGTTGTCGAAAGTGTCGTTAAAATGTATTCTTTAACTTTTAATCCTTATTACTTTTCACTGTGGCCCAACCCCTTATTGCTTAGATTTTTTTACTATTTTTAGCGAATTCACGGATCTAATATTAACATGTCCACAAAGTTTCAGAATTTTAAAATAACATTTATTTTTCAGCCCCTTCAAAAACAACCCCTCTACTATTTTTTAACTATTTTTGATATATTCACAGATATCCTATTATAATACTCACAGAGTTTCGGGACTTTAGAAGCAAATTTATTTTTCAACCCCTCAAAAACATCCCCCTTAATCACCCGTTAATGCCTAGCATTTTTTCACTATTTTTCCTGTCTTCTAACAACTATTTTAAGCTCATTTAGAAATTTGTAGAATTTTGTCCACCTAGAAGTTGCAAATGGTACACCGTGCGACGCGAACGAATCAGTATTGATATTTTTGGCATTTTTCGTTTGACGTTTCTCGATCACGATTTTCTGTTAGAAGAGTGTCTTTCGCCCATCTCTTTCCGTCGCAAAAAAAGAGGTAGTCGACCTTCCCCTGTTAATAACTAATCAACCATAATAGTAATTTACGTTATAAATCCGGTAGGTGACTTATTACAGTACGAGTTGTTTTACGGACGAGGAGACGTAGGAGCCGAGTCCAGAATATAAAAGAGTACTGTAATGAGACCTACCGGACGTGTATCGAATAATATTTTATTTCATACTGTCTTTATAATCCTTTTCAAAGTGAATAAAAAGTTATAATCATTGAAAGTTAAAAAATATTAGTTCGTAATATAACAATCGCATCACCTTATCGATGTTATAGCCATTGTTTTCCATAGCTAATTTTGATTATATTTAGCTTGTCACAGTCAAATAAATAAAACCATAATTTTTGCATTGTTTTATATTATGGAGATTTTGGAGGAGATTTTAAATAAATCTGTGGAAGAAACGGGAAAATTAATCCCGAAAGAATTATCAGATAGATATCAAAAAGAATATGGATTGTTTTGTCAACGGAGACAAATAATATGACAGTGTTGCTAGGTAACACGTTACAGTATCAGATACTGTAATGTTCGCAAGTAACATAATACGGTATCAGATACCGTAATGTTCGATTTACCGGCCGCAAATGATTCCGGGAAATAGTCGTTTACAGGACAGTATGAAATAAATAATACAACGAAAGATAACCTAACATACGTAGAACTTAATTATAAATCGACCTGCTCCTCCCGATCCCGTCAGATGTGTTTAAAAAAAGCCTTTGTTAATGCAAATTCGTAAAGAGTAAGGGGTACAGACGTGTAGAATTTTACTTCAAAAACTTCGAGCTATCTTTTATTTTTTGCCTACGACAAAAATAAGGACGCTAGGAGCAATACAACTGGAAATTTACATTTTTTCTCATCTCTTGCGAATATCTAGATAAACGTTAGTTCTAGGAAAGAACTAGTAAGGGATTTATTAGAAAGATTATAAAATGATGATGAATCTGCTTCCTTGAAAAATTCCTGTAGGATTAATGGTTTCGTTGCTATATACGTTTAAAGACAAAATTTCGATTTCGCCTGACAATTTTCAAATTAAATGGCGTGGGGTCAAGATAATATGGCAACCTAGTAGCCTAGATGTTATCTTTTATATAAACTATTTCTTATCTGATGAGGCTATTAATTTCTTATGCCGGATCTTAGACTATAAGTATAAGTATAGTTACTAACGATTTGTATTACCGATTTATGTTACTTTTATTATTTATATAATTACTTAATAATGATATTATTTTTGCGTTTGTATACAGTATTAATTTTATACTTGTAAAATCTCTATCCTGTAAATAGATATCTGCCTGGACAGCAACCAAAATAGGATTTAAACATAAAAATATTGATATACAACAAAATTAATGTATCCCATCTCGTTATCGGTAAACGAACGGCCCACGTCAATTTCAGCACCGCATCATGGTTGATTTACCTCCGCTTATGTTTCCTCAAAGTATCCAGCAGGTTCAAGTGGTGTGGCATTTGTTAACCCGGTAATTGGGGATTTACTGTGTCGCATTTCAAGCAGCATGTACGAAACCAAAATCCTCCATATCAGCAGCGCAGTTTAGGGCACACCAGGGCCCAATTTATATTAAATATTTAAATCAGTTTGACGAAAATTCCTCTTGAAAATCGCAACAACCACGAAGTTTCTTTCGCTTAATGACTCTTGCACTAGATAATTCATTCAAATTTACCACGGGAAGAATCGAAATAGCCTCTAAACCAGAATTTTATTTAGAACACTAATGTATTGAAAATAATTGAATTCGATTTTATTGAAAAAAAATTATATGCTATAGGCTTTAGGGGTGAATTCCTGTCATGGATAACCTCTAATCTTCAGTATAGGAAAATATCAGTTAGAATTGAAAACATTTTTTCTGATAAATATGAAATCCATCTTTGTGTTCCGCAGTGTTCTTATATTTTTATTATTTATTAATGACTTACCAATATATATTTCTGCAAATTGTGTGATAATGTATGCAGACGATGTCACTTTAGGAATTGATGCAGGAAATCCAGCGGATCTCCAAGATAAATTTAATATTATTTCCAATCAATTTACTAAATATTGTTGGAAAAACGGTTTAATTGTCAATGGAGATAAAACAGTCGCCACAAATTTTTACAATAGGAAAAAAAGTGATCATCATTACGATATAAAAGTCAATAATGTGACGATAGAAATACCATGTTCTAATAAGTTTTTAGGTACTTATATCGATGCTGACTTAAGTTATACATGTCACATTGATCATGTCTCTAAAAAAATTAATAGTAGTTACTATGCTACACTACATCTAAAAAATTCTGTCGATACAAAAAGTCTGATTAATATTTACCACGCACTTGTTAACTCGGTGCTTTCATATAATGTTATTCTGTGGGGAAATATCAATGTTGGCAATTGTAATAGAATATTTATTACCCAAAAAGAATTATCAGGCTCATTTTCTCATTAAAACCAACAGATTTGTGCCCACCAGTATTCCGGGAATACAAAATATGAACTTTTCCGTCCCTTTATATTTATAATTGTATTTTATATGTAAAAAAAATATTGATACGTTTCAAGCCTCGTATAAAGCTAATCATAATTATAGCACGAGACATGGTTCTCTCCTTGAGTTACCCAGTCATCGTTCTTGTTTATATGAAAAGACCCCATCGTAAGCTGGAAGCAAATTCTATAATAATTTGTCTGAAGATATAAAGTTAACAATCTCCATGCATCACTTCAAAAAAAATATAAAATTATTTTTGATTAATAAATCTTATTATACAGTGACTGATTACCTGGATGATGCGATATCAGCAGTTTTTTAGATAATTCAGTTTTACTAATATATTTACAGTATAGTTCTGAGTAAAATTTTGTTTAGAGTGTAAAATTGTCATTCGTGTATTAATATTTTAAATAATGGATGTTTTTAAAAATTACTAATTTAATACATATTTAATTGGGCATTAATGTAATGTATTTCTTTGACCTGTCCAATATCATGTATATTGATCGAACGGACCAATAAATTATTATTACTATTATTATATAAATATTAATGAAAGGTGTCTAAGTTCAATACAAATAAATATTCTTTCACGTTAGCTCTTTTACGCTTAGTTCTTTCTCCTTCAATCGTACTAAGACAAGTAGTTGGTTTGTACAGAAACATATTTGTTTAAATTAGGTATGACCCTACAAATCAGCTACGGGTTTTATTTTAAAGTAAAAAATATTCGTTCAGATCGACAACTTCTACTTTAGAGTTATTTTGCATAAGTATAAGTTATAATTAGTTGCAACAATAAGAGAGAAAACTACCTACTAAAATCATTTATAAGGCTACAGAATCAAAAATACTTGTGGAATATACTTAAGTTTCTGAATATACAGTAGAATTCGAGAATTAATTTACTGAGCAATATGGAACATCCAGATGATATTAACGACTACTTTACTTCAGTTTGTGAAAATAATGACTCATATCAGGAAATAATTGATTTTTATTGCTCTAGGAAGTATACTAATAACATGAGTATTAATTTCAAAATGACATCAACTGAGCAATGTAAAATACTTTTTAATCTAAAATCAAATACTTGTGCTTCTGGTAAAATTTCCCAAATAATATTAAAAATCAGTTTTCCAATCATTTAGAACGATCTAACTCACTTTATGAATTGTTTCCTGGAATATTTCCCTGAACTATACAATGAGTCACTAGTTAGTCCGTTGCCAAAAGTTAGAATTTTTCAAAATATTTCAGACTAATGTCCGGTAAGAAAATCGGCAGCTACGGAAAGCGGCCACCCGGTGGATCTTTGAAGCCGAGAAGAGCACAAAATATTAACGATCTCGTTTAATTATGTTTATTAAGTTGAAACGATTTTTTCATATTAAAAGAAAAAAAAAATCTTGCGATCGATAGAATTTGAACCTGCGAACAAGTTTAAAATTTCTAGTCTCGCGCAAAAAGCAAAAACAAAAACAAATTTATTTCAAATTAGGCATGTCAAATATGCGCCTCCCCAGAACCTGGCCCAGAGAATTGTAAAATATATGATACATAAGCTAAAAATTACATTTTGATATGCTTTTTATCCCTGTTGGGATGACTCAGTACCTTTCCAGCAGAGGGTCGTAGGATGACTCAGTACATTTTGACATGTTTTATTTTTCTTTTTTTTTTTTTTTTGCATTGACTAAAGTAAAGGCATTACATTTTGAAATACTGAAAGGGCATCGGTTATATTGTTATTTAGTAAATGAAGATCGGTCAAATATTTATAGAGATAGAATTTTCCCCGGTATGATCTTCATTTTTTTTTTGGATAGATAATTTCGTGTATTATCAAAATACAGACTTGTTTGAGAAGGCACGATATCAAAATCTATTTCATAGTAAAGCCTGGTTGGTTTTGCATTTATTTTTTTAAATAATTCTATGGACAATCATATATTATTTATATTTTTATTATTTAATTTTCCAAAATTTCACTCAAGAATATAGAAATAGAAAATTATAAAATGCAGAAACATTAGCAGAGTGATTCCAGACTTACGATTTTATTTTCGGGCGGACTGCCACTCTGATATGCCGGACGTGGTCATGCATCTTCGTAGATAACTCGTTTATTTTTAATTTTTCGAAAAAACTCTATTTCAGATTTTTTGTCCGAAAAGGTCCGTGCCTTATACTGGTTACAGAGATTGATCGACGGAATACTTAATTTTCGATTTTTATTAGGAAACTGTTCGGTATTTGTAGAATTTATCAAAAAAATCGAGTTTTCCAGGATTTGTAGATTCGCTTTTGTTTTGTCAAATTTATCGCAAGCGTCACCTAATAGAGTTAATTGAGCCTCACAATCGCCATTTTTGAAAATCAACCTTCGGTTCGGGAGTTATTAATTGCTTTGGAAAATCATACTCGGCCTTGGCAAAATACTTGCGGTCAACGGATTCGGGCCGCCAGCAGTAGGCTTCATTTGTGGCCGTGTACCTTCGATCTCACCAAGTCTCATCGAAAGCGATCAATATCCTGGGCAGTTATCGTGCTTCCTAACCCGATTTCGAGAAAACCAGTTTTTTGCAAAAAAATTCAATTTCCGTTCTTTGACATAGTCTCTGGTATACTTATCTGTAATCGTTGCCAGCGGCACCATTTCTTTTTTCAAATATCTCGATCCGACTGCCCATTACCGAGTTATTCAATTTTTCCCGAAAAACTTGAAACGTCTATATCGGGTACTTCCGGTTTCCGAACGGAGCCGAGCTTCCAGCGTTAAGGTTTTCTAAAGGCCCAAGTTTCATCGAAATCCGAAAACGGATTAGGCGGGCTGAGCGTGACAGACAGACCGACAGACAGACCACTGACCGACGGACGGAATTTTCTAAATTCGCTCTCGAGTCGATAGATATGATTTTAATTTCGATCCGATGTTTTTTTTCGGGTTTCGATGGTCCACCGGAAAAATGCAAAACCTTTACTACATTTTTTTTCAAAATGTAGTAACAAGGAGCGTGACTCTATTTATAGATTGTTATTTTGTTTTTTAAGTTTTTCCATGGAAACCAAATCGAAAGGGTGTAGGTGTGATGTATCGTTGAAATCAGAATTTTATCTACTTTTCAATGGTTCAATTACAAACTTTAAGTCAATATGAAATAAACAACTTGTGCCAAAACGGCACTAAATGTAATCCGATCATAACCAAAACAGATCTTCTGGAGCACTAAGAAACACTCATGTAAAGTTTCATCCAAATCCGTTTAGTAGTTTCGCCGCTATCGTGCTAACACACATACACACACACATACATTTTCCAAAAACCACTTTTTTGGTTTCCTGGGACCTCAACACGTAAAGATTTGATGTTATCTCAATTTTCGATTTTGGACCAATTTTAGTAACCCCCCACGTTTTTATAGTGGGGAGATTAAAATTGTGTATCAGCAATAAAATGACTATCTAAGCCAATCTTTGTTTTTCTCCCTAGCAGCCGTCGCCTAACTTCAAAAATATGCCAACTTGTGAATTTGTCTGATATTTTTAACATATCTGTGACACCTTCACTCTGGATAAATATTTGATAACCTAAATATTATTTTTGTTTTTATTTATTTTTTCTAAAAAAAAAAAAAGATTTTTTAAAAAATTCTGTAGGTAAATAAAATAGTATACAAACCAGGGAGCACGAAGAAGGTCCCGGTTTTTGGTTTTTCGCTCATATCTCGAAAACGGTTAGCCCTAATCAAAAAGTGGCTATATGTAAAATTAAAGCTGACTAAATTTTCCACAATATTATTATTTTTCGTATCTGTTATGGTTCAATAATGAATTGTATATCTTGACTGTATTTTAACTTTATTATAAATTTATTATAAATTGAAAATAAATTTTAATAATCATCGTAGAAAAAAATTTCTTGTACAGATAGCTGTTTCACAGCAGACTGAACTGAAATATCGAATAAAAAATGTCTTTGCGTCTGTAAGTGTGTGTGTGTGTGCGTATATATCCATGTGTGCGTGTATACCGTTTCTTGAAAAAACGATAACTTCTGTTAGACTTAAAATATTTGATTTCAATTTGGAACATATGTAAAACAGCATATTACCATAATCCCTATTGAAATTGGGCCATATCTGTAATACATGGTGATAACCAGAAGCCTACAAACTCTCATACGTAAAATACGTTTTATTTTAATTTCAGAGCAAAATGTTACTAAGCATACAAAAATAAGAAGATGTATAAGATTTCTAAACCGCAATATACCGGGTGTATGTTAGGCAAACCAACTTTATTTAAATTAGATGATATATCAGTGTTATCCTAAAATATGGAAGATGGTATTTTTTCGGTATTTTTAATAACATTATTATGAAGTGAGAATTGTAGGCCTCTGGTTATCACCATGTATTATAGATATGGCCCATTTTCAATAGGGATTATTGTAATATGCTGTTTTACATATGTTCCAAACTGTAATCAAATATTTTACGTCTAACAAGAAGCGGAATACACGCACACATAGATATACACGCACACACACACTTACAGACGCAAAGACATTTTTTACAGTCTGCTGTGAAACGGATATCTGTACAAGAACTTTTTTTCTACGATGATTATTAAAATTTATTTTCAATTTATAATAAATTTATAATAAAGTTAGAATACAGTTAATATATACAATTCATTACTGAACCATAGCAGATACGAAAAAAAATAATAGAAACATTATTGTAGAAAATTTAGTCAGCTTTAATTTTGCATATAGCCACTTATTAATTAGCGCTAACCGTTTTCGAGATATGAGAGAAAAAACAAAAACCAGGACCTTCTTCGTGACCCCCTGCATCTCCCTCGCCTCCTACGTTCGGGGACTTTTGGTATGTTTACCTCCTAAATAGTCCAAACACAGCCCTCTAGTCAAAAATTGTGATATCAGCATTTCCCTCTAGAAACCATTCATTGACTGGACTATTTTCTAAAAACCATTTTAAAATTTGCGTTCCCCTTTCCTACCTACCACTCTACCACGTTGCAATATAGAATGTTACTTTTCCTAGTTTATACTTTTTACATTAAATTAATTTCCTTTAATCTCCTGACATTGAAAAGGCTTCTTATACAGACAAATGAAATTTTTTATTTTACTATTTCTTGCACTTACGAATGGATGATTTAATCAATAATAGAATCTACACAAAAACGATACGGTGGAACTCAAGAATTATTGACGCAAAAAGAATTGACAATTTCGACACAAAAGGAGACAATTATTTTTCGTTTCGCATTTCCGATATATCGGAATATGATATAAGATAAATTTAAAAAAAAAACTAGTAACATGTAAAACATGAAACGTCAATAGTATTAAATATCTATCCATCTGAAGTGCAAGGAGCGATTACTGGTGTTTCCATGAATTTACAGCTCCTTGATAATTTCGGATATAGTTAAATTAGCTTGGCAAGCCTGATACGCCGCAATATTTAGATTAATTGGTCGCCATTATTAACCATTAAACTTGGCGTATATGCCTATAATCCGAGCAAAATCTATTAATTATATGCGGTTTATGTAAGTGCTTAAAGTAGTTTGTAATGATTAACTTGGTTTTAAATTCATATTTATTGCCCAGTAGAAAATATATACCCACTTCTGTTACTGCATGATGTATATTCTTTGCCGGTCGGGATCAAGCTAAGTCTATTTATTCGCGTACAATGGGATAGTTTTTAATCAACTGTGAAAAATCATTCAATGAAAACTGGGAATGTATTCCGCTTATTGTAAAATGGATAAACATTTTCTGTATATTGAGTGCATATGCAGGTCGTTGTATCATTTTTCAGATAACAAAAGGTAGTCGAAATGTCCAATATTTTTATAGGTACCACATATGAAATCGATCATTTTGAAAGACTTATATGTTCAGATATCGTTTTACAAGGCCCCATTTAATTGTCTTTTTAGGTAGAAGCTTGAAATTTGGTTTTGGTTATATATTGCTCGTGTTTTCCATGAAAAAATAATTGAATACCACTTCCGGTTTTTTCGGAAGTTGGTCTAAGTCAAGAATTTTAAATAAAATCCTGTATATTTTTTTATAGTTGGATAGAGATTAGAATTCCCTTTTCAACGACATATCACATAAGGTCATTTTTTTAAATGGCGGCGTAGGACGTGTAATATCGTGTCAGCCTGGCGTTATTAATGGAACTGATGCCAAACAACTTGTTAAGATAACAAACAAAATGTGTTTTCTTATTGGTTTTTAAATAAATTTGTCAAACATTTAATTTGTCTCAAAATGGGATAAATTTTAGATATTGTTTAAAATGTAAATATTTTTCACAAATTTCCTCGAAAACTTCGAATGGGAACCACTGCAGAAAACTTATAATACGATGCACTTTCGCTTTTGGTTTTATTTTTTGAAGATTTTTTTATTTCAAACAATAATATTGGCTTAATGAACTAATTATAGTACGGGAGCCATCGACCAGGATTTTCAGCCTCATCGCGACATGAGAATTTCAAACTTTTTCGGACAGTTTATACTCAAATGAAGAAAAAAGTCCTTTATGGCGTCCTCAATGTTGCTAAACGATCGAAAAACAATAATGAACATGTAAAAAAATGGGCTAAAATTGTTATTGCTACACGTCCGTTTCCTGGTTTTTGTGTTGAAGTACGGTGACTGAAACTCAATAAAAATTTTAACGGATATTTTCCGCCTTGTGCAGGCGGCTAATGAAGCGAAAATTGGAAAATTTCCCAATAAATGTGAAAGTAGACCCGTCCGCTTTCAGTGTAATTTGAGAATTTCCGCTCAAAACTCGAGTGCATGAATAGACTCGTATAGACACACATAATCACACTCACACGCAGATTGGTAGATAGGGAGGAAAAATCCAGAGGCAAATCTAACTGGAAGGAGAGAGGAAATTGAAGAGCTAAACGTACCAAACTCTACGGGGGAAAGGATTGATAGGGATGGAAAGCAAATAGGCAAATCTACCTGACGCAGGGAGCATTAAACCCCTCGAGTTCAAACTTGAACCTTTTCCTCCGTGAACTTTTTGGTATACAGGGTGACAATTGAAACACTAACCAGCCGGGGAAGGATGCGGGGAAAAAGTTTCGGTCAAAAGTTGTAGGGTCCGGAGGGGCGAATCGAGTGGGATGGCTTTGGCGATTTGGTGGTAGGATCTCAAGGTCAAATGGAACCTCTATTTTTTTACTCTTGTGCTTTGTTAACAAAGGAACATCTTTTGCCTCAAACTTTTTTAAATAAAATATGAATACTGACTCCGCAGAAGATAAAATGAATTCTAGTATAGCTGTATAGCTGTAAAGGTGGAGGCATAGACATAGAAGTTATACGAGGGCGAAAGAGGGCGAAGAGGGCGAAGAGATGTTTTTGGAGGTGAAATAAAATTTTCTCCAGGCTTTTGGTACCACGAAGATATATTTCTATTAATCTTGAGCTTTTTCCAACCATTTTCTCTGGGTTTTATGCGTTCCGAGATAGGGGCCAAAAATCAGCTATTTTTAACATTGTCCTTTACGGATTTCGAAGATGTCGGACGTCGTTTGGATGTATAGATCCTAGTCAACCATCTAAACAAGATTTTAGCCATTCTTTTATTGAAGGAAAATGTTTTTCTACCACATCCGCAACGCTCCAGAGCTTTGCTTTACATAACAAAGTTTCCCATTTTCCCTTAAATTAAACAGTTTTTATGGATTTGTCCATGTTGCGATGGCGAGAAATTTTGGAGTTTTACGGATCCGCGGGAACCTATAGGGGGTGAAAAGGAGTATTTTTAATAAAAAAAATCGATTTTTCTCTATTTTCTCGGGAAATATGGCATTTACAAAAAAAATGTTAAAATAAAAGTTGTTTCTGACAAAATTATCTTTAATTTGGTATTTTTAAATTTAATTTTATAGCAATAATTAACCGAAATACTAGAGGTTTTAACTTCGGAATAATGTCATATGAATTAAATCTCGTTCATTTTTAGCATCTTGATAGTAAGTGCATAAAAAAAGAAGTTTCTATATTATTCGAGGGCTTGCTAATTTATAAGGGTTGGCAATTAAAAAAAAAACAAAGACATTGCAGCTGAGAGAGAATTTAATTTTAAAAAGAAAAGGTTCTATACAACTTTTCATATAAATTGACAGATTTAAGTTATAACTACTAGAACATTTGGGATTTTATAAATTTCGTTTTTTTTTTCTAATTTTTGTGTTAAGTTAATGGTTTCGGAGATCTGGAAGTCTAAAGGTGGTGTCGGAACGTTTATAAGACGAAGTATTTAGTTTAAATGTTAAATATCTCAGAAACTATGGCACTTAGGCCAAAATCGCTAATAACCAGAATGAAACTATTAATTAGGCTTTCCTGAACTTTGGCCTATTTTAAACTTATAACCTAAGTTTAAAGTCTGCACAAATTTTTTTCGAGTTACGGTAATTTTTTTCAATCTTTTCCTGTACCATTGCGCTCACACTATAAGAGCAAGTGTCAGCACCATATAGGAACTGAAAGATGATATCTTTTACTATAATAATCAGCTATACAAAAATATTATTATTACAGGTGACATTATATCTAAATTTTGCATATTTTTTGCCTCTAGTCGACAGTATTAAGAAACGCTACAATTGGAATTATAAATCAAAATATTGAAAGTATTAATAACGTAAACAAAATGTCTCTAAAGTAGATGTATTTGCATCTACTTTAAACCACGAGTAGTAACTAATTTTTACCAACCGTGACAAATTATTGTAAAAAAAACCTTCAAACCTAACCTAATGTCCATTTTTCATCATTATTATAAGATGCCTATCGTTGACGAATCATTTTATTATCAGCCACAGACAAAATTTACGTAGATTATGTTGAGGAAGATATTCTGTTTATCTGACGTTTGGATCTTATAGGCTCATTTATTAAGCGGACAGGATGAAATAGTTTTTACAAGCCTATTCCTTATCGTATCGAACTCATTTACGATTTACGAGACTTTGGTAATCTATATCCAATTCATGATAGATTAAATAGATACACTAAGGAATTTATAAAATTCTTGAGGTGAATTTATTGAAAACTGTTTTCCTGTAAGAATCAAATACATCTGGAAAACATTTTAAATACCAACAGAACGCATATTTGTGAATTACGTAACAAGATATCTTGTTTCTGAAGAGGGCTGAAACTTTTGGTGATACCCGATCTAAATCGAAGCTTAAATACACTTTTATGGGGGCTGTTCCAAGCAAAATGAGATACACCGTATGAAAAAAAAAACTAGATAATTTCATTTATCTATTTATTTATTTGATTACACTGCCCAACAGGTTCTTGACACAATTATAGGACAGCGAGGTACAGAGAAATTCTGCTAAAATTATATTAACAAACAATAGACATGTATGTAAAAATAAAAAATCTATCTCAGAGATTAAAATAACTTATGGATAGATAACAAGACGGAGAAAAAACAAACTATATATATTTTTTTTATTAGCCTTATTTATATTAACGTCCTGGCGGAGTTCAGCCGTAGGCTGATCTTCCACTCTACCAGGATAGACACTCACACATAGACAACATCACAACATCCATTCCCTGCGACATTTCCATCTGCCGCAGCTGAGACACGAACTCAGGAGAGGAGAGCGACTAGACGTGTTGTCTCTCACACAACCGCAGTCTAGCCCACTGCTACCATCTCGGTAATACATGAAAAACGCCACTACACATCCATACTCTAGCCAGGATTCGAACCCGGGACTCCGTGGTCGCAAGCCTAACATCCTAAGCACTGCACCACGGAGCCGGTCAATATTTAATATTACCTATATAAAAGATGAAATACAAAAAAGAAAAACAAACAAATTCGACTAGTTTCTTTGGTAATATGTTTTTAAACCATTCAGGTAGCAATTAAAAATGTCTATATCACCACAGATTGCGTTGTGATTGTCGCATATTACGTAAATGTGTGAAAACTTTAGGATACTTGTACGAGGCGTAGGGTAGGTTAAACTCCAGAACTGTTACGGGACATTGTTCTGGGGATGTTAAAAGAGAGTTTGATAGTAATATTGATGCGTCAATAATATTGTTAATTATTTTAAAAAGAAAAATTTGGGACAAGCATTCTCGCTTCCGGCTTAAACTAACTAAAGAGTATTTATCCAGCAGGTCTTCTTGTGGAGAACTGATGGATAAGTACCTTCAGATCTGAGATACATAAATTTAAGGAATTTACGTTGAACCGTAACTGTTTGACATGTACATTATATAGTACAGTAACTAAAGGTTTTAACTTCGGAATAATGTCATATTGAACGGATTTCGTTCATTTTTGGCAGTATAATAGTAAATGCTTCACAGAAAAGTTTCTATATTGTGCGGGGGCTTGCTAATTTTTAGGGGGTGGCACTTAAAAAACATATATATTTATTGGAGATGAAATAGAATCAAATTTTAAGAAGAAATGATTCTATGCAATTTTTCACATAAATTGATAGTTTTTAAGTGTTAAAGACTTGAAAATTGCGATTTTATCTTAAAAAAAAAGGCATTTCCAAACGGCTTTCGTCAAGGATCTCGAAATTATAGAAAGTACAAACTGGGAATTAATTGTATTTTTTGTATATTGATGTAGGATTGATAATTTCGGAGATATTTAAGTTTATATTTGGTATCCAAGGGTTTCGAAATTACCTTTAAAGTTTAAAATGTTTTTTTTTCCAAAGCAAGTGCTTTAAATGAGCAAAGAACTTTGAGCATCTAGGTAATACTACATCTTAACGAAAAACTGTATTTGAGATAATTTTTTTAAATTACTGGCTAATTAGAGTAACAAAATGGCGACCTTTTTATATAAAGAAACATAAATTAAGTATATTTTTCCGTCATAACTTCTTTATTTGTTATCCTACAGGAATGAGTGAAAAATTATTTCAAAGTGCAATTAAATGTCTTTAATTTCATTTCTTAGCATTCGTGACGAAGGTGTCACAATTTCTGAGATATTTAACATTTAAACTGCATGTTTCGTCTTATAAATGTTCGGACGCCATTTGTTTACTTTCATATCTCCGAAACTATTAAATCTACGTAAATAAATAAGCAAGCGAAATTAATTATCAGTTTATTTTTTCAATAAAACTAATATTTATTGAGATATTTGAAAAAGGAAAAAAAAATACGTTTTATCGAAAATACCTTTATAGTTTAAACCGTATTTTTTTTTTCTAAAGCAAGTGGTGTATACAAACCAAAAATTGGAGAATCTACGTCATGCTATATATTATTGAGAAACAGTGTTTGAAATTCTTTTTTTTTAATTACTGGCTAATTACAATAACAAAATGGCGACGTTGTTATTAAAAAAACGTGTAGACGCACATTGCCTCGGTCATAACTTCTTTCTTTTTCATGCTACAGAAATAATAATAAATACCTCGAAAAAAACAGTTGAAAGGTTAATTAATAACCTATTATTCTACCTATTAGCATCCTTGACGTAGGTGTCACAGTTTCTGAGATATTTAACTCTCACTCATAATTATCATATGAACACTTGGATGCCAAATGTAAACTTAAATATCTCCGAAATTATTAATCCTACATCAATAAACAAAAAATATAATTAATTCCCAGTTTGTACTTTCTGTAATTGGTCTGTAACATTTTTTCTATAAAGCAATACTTTTCGAGATAATTGACGAGAGCCGTTTGGAAATATCTTTTTTTTTTAAGCTAAAATCGCAATATTGAAGTCATTATAACTTAAAAACTATCAATTTATGTGAAAAATTGAATAGAACCTTTTCTTCTTAAAATTTGATTCTACTTCAGCTCCAATAAATATATGCATTTTGAAGTGGCATCCACCCTCTATCAATTAGCAAGCCCCCGCACAATATAGAAACTTTTCTGCGAAGCATTTAGTATTATACTGTCAAAAATGAACGAAATCCGTTCAATATGACATTATTCCGAAGTTTCGCATATTTTTTACCTCTAGGTATTGTACTAATAGTGTGGAGTCCAAACAAGTGACGCATATTCAAGCTTAGATCTGACATAACAACAACAGAGCATTTTAAGCGTCTCTAGGTTTGAAAAATCAAGGGAATTTGTAACTATGAACCTGCTGGCTTCTGATATTATGGTGCTAATATGTGTATTAAAAAAGGGGGTTTTATCAAAGATAACACCTAAGTCACGTAGTGTTTCGAGCCGATGTAGTATATTATTTTCTGTATTATAATCGTATGGACTTACATGCAAAAGATATAATATTGCATTTCTGCGAATTTAATGGAATATTGTATTTAGTACACCAGTTATTTATTTTGTTTAAATTTTCCTGCATATGAAGACAATCTCAATGATATAAATTCTAGAATAGAGTATCAAATCATCAGTATACATTAAATAATTAATATTGTCTGTTAAGTCATACGTTACGTCATTGATAAATATTGTGAAAATAGTGGTCCAAAAACCGACCCTTGCGGTACTTCCGAGGCAGCAATGTATTCGACAGACTTGAATCCATTGAAGTTAACATATTTCATTCTGTTTGATAGGTAAGACCTGAATAATGTTATCAAGCTATCAGCAAGTTCGACATAATTTAGCTTTTTAAGCAGCATATTATGGTTAAGTCTGTCAAATTCCTTGGAGAAGTCAGTATAAATTATGTCGGTTTGGGATTGATCGTCGATGTGCAATACAGAGCAGATTGGTGGTTGTAGAGCGCCTTTCATAGAACCGTGTTGATGGATAGTGATTTTTGTACTAATTTTATCATATTTGTAGTTGTAGTTGTTCTCTCTTTATCCTGTAATTGGGCCTTGTGCCTGTTGGATATCGTAATAAATAAATAAATAAATAAATAAATGATGGGGTGTAGTAGAAATGCAAGTACTTTTGCAAAATTGCGTATTATTGAAATGGCCCGAAAGTTTGATGTCAGACTTGTCACCGTTTTTAAAAATTGGACAAACTTTAGAACGTCTCCACATATCCGAAAAATCACCATTTTTAAAAATTATATTAAAAATTGTTACCGAAGGTGTGGCAAAAATATACGCACAATTTCTTAGCAGAAATTCAGGTATGCCGTCTGGGCCAGTGGTCATTTTATTTTTTTATTGCTTTTTTCACATCATCCTCCTTAAATTCTAACATCTGTATTAGCTATTTATTATTAAAGCTACGTCCGTTATCTACAGCGTGATCTACCAAGAAATGCGGAAAATAAAATGGTGTACTAGTCGTCAATGTGAGAAAGCCCCTGCGGATTCTGAGGTAATTTAGTATATTGAATTATTAGTAAATTTGCGAAGATACACTACTGATGTTGAGTAAGTCCTGACCTACTCCTGAATAGGTCGACGAACTCACTTGTGAAAGAACGTATTCGAGTTGTTTACATTTCCTTAATTGGCATAAAAAGTGAAGCCGGCCGGCGAGATCAAAAAAAGAACGATCCAGCGGCAGGGAGCCAACATTGTCGGTACGCTTTGAAGATAATTGGAATTCCAGCGGACCAGTTCATTTTTACGAATGAGTTCAAAGCATACCGACAAGGCTGGCTCTCCGCCTCTGCATCGTGTGTAGACCCCTTCTAGGAGTCATTGACCGGTTTAACTAAATATCTCGTATATCTGCTTGTCACTTCAGCATGGGGTCAATGTCTTCGATTTATTTCGCTATTTTTGTAGTGTGATTTGATTAAAACCAAAAAGTCACTTCTATCTTATCCACCTTTGCTGTCAGAAGTGTCAATCCCAAGTCTGATAAAGTGATATGATTGTACCGCGTTACGTTAGATTAGTTAAAGTCATTGGCGGAGCATTTCTACAAAGAAATAAGGTAATTTTTTTTGTCATTTTTTTTAATTTTTCATTTTTTTAACTCCTTAGGTTGGGGACAACCTACTGTTAAATTTTCCGCATGTCATGGTAGATCACGTTGTATATCTCCCATGGAATCACTAGGAGATGAAAAGAATTTCGAAAAAGGTCCGCATGTAATATTTGGACAGGTTCAGATAATTCATTACCATTATATTACCATTGTATACCACATTAAATATATAAACTGCAAAGTGTAAAGAATTTTGTTCAATTAATACCTACATAATATTTTTCTTATGTTAACCAGTTTAAAATATTTGTTTGCAAAATATGACACAATATAACTCTGGAAATATGCTAAAAGAAGTCTGGTGCCTACTCCTCTCATGTTACCTCCAGAAGAATTATTACGTTCACGTACTAAATGAGGTAGATTATGTTACATGCAATTTAATTTGATATAATTTATTACGAATTTAAGTTATCTAATATTCTTAAATTAAAAACGTGCGTACTCCTGCCAACCTCGCACTCTGTTAGAAGAACATGAACTATTATTCTAAACATGCCTACGTTAAAGTTGTCCCTGGTTTACTTCTATTATCACTCATATTTTCTAAAATTTTATCGAATGTAATATCACTAGTGCTTAGAACTATGTCGGTAAAATTTTCGGGGACGTTGTTGTCTAGTAATATAAAGAATGTAAACTAACAGTTTATTATTTGATTGTATCA
The DNA here is from genome assembly GCA_936432065.2 of Rutpela maculata. Taxonomy (NCBI): domain Eukaryota; kingdom Metazoa; phylum Arthropoda; class Insecta; order Coleoptera; family Cerambycidae; genus Rutpela; species Rutpela maculata. The sequence continues at coordinate 250,411,597 of OW386286.2, forward strand.
TTACAAAATGAGTACAGATTGCAGTCAGGTGCGGCCGACTGCGAAAAGTATAACGTCATTATTTTCTGAAAGAGAATTATCTTTATTACAGTCCCCAAAAAGAGACAAAAAGTATAGCCCAGCTATTTTAATAAAAACTATATTTTAAAGGTAAAAATGAGCAAAAGGAAATATATTAATTCAAATCAAAGACCCAGCTTATTACTTCAATAGTAGAGAGGCCAAGTTCAAGAAACTAGCATAATAACGATTTTCGTAGGACCGAGAAGGTTTATACCGACAAGTGATATTGTCGTAATCAATGTGGTCCACTGATCATCAAAATGCATGTTGTCGCTTTCTAAAATGGTGGAGTGAGTACCTATGACGTCATAAAGATGGCGCCTCCTGATGTTAAATTTTGTCTATTATTTCGATAACTATTCATACGATTTAAACACAGTAGATGTCAACTGCTAAGTATTTTAATGCCTGACAAAAAATGTTAAGCCATTTTTATTGTAAATATTAAATTAAAAAATATATATTTAAAAAACTAACTCTAAAATAGAAACATATTAACAACACCGTAAGTTTAATGTGTAATAACGCAATTAATATCTGAATTTGACCAAAACTCGAGGAATGAAGAAATTGCTACATTTTTAAGGTACATTTAACACTTTGAACTTTCCAAATTGCAAAAAAAATAAAGAAATTGTGACCATTTTAAGCGAGCCGCTACCCTCTACCCGCGCCCGACTGTCCGACGTCGTTTGCATTCGCCTGCCCGGCAAGTCACCTACAAGTGATAATACTGAACATATGTACGTGCGTGAGATAATAAGTACTTTTTAGTTTGCTTGGTATACCGCTAATTTACCTATTCAAAACTTACCTCGGCCTATTGATAAGGGTTGGAAATTAAAGGATCGGCAACTACGTCCCATAGCATCATTGCATGAGCCTATTTCACTTAAAAATTTGGAATTGATTTCATGTAATTGCAAGACAGGTTGCAGGACGTCCCGTTGTGGATGTGCTGATTGGAAACAAAAATGCATGGAAGATATTTGCCATGTAGGTGTGCATTGCTTTAATCAGTACAATTATGAAACTCAAGAGGATGTTGATTTACTGCAATAGCAGTAGCATAGTAATGCGACAAGAGAAGACTTTATTTTATGACCATGGATAATAACTTTTGTTCTTAACATTGTATCTCAGTTCATTTGTTATAATTTTGTTATTATTCATCCGAATTCCATTTTTTTATATACAAGATGTTCCACTTAAAACTCCCGGCATCATTTTCTCGATAACAAAAAGCGATATTTGAATTGTGTAAAAGGTATCTACTAGAATATATAAATGACATCAGTTTTGAGTAAAAATCGTTATTTTACACATTGAGGTATAGATGGCGTTGCGATGTAAAGAAATTTTTCGATCGCAGGAACGATGAAATGAGTTGCATGAGATGGAGAATTATATTCAAAGCAACTTTTTTGATATGAACAATTTTCGAAAAATTACTGGTTTTCGAGATATTTGAACTTCAATATAATATTTTAGAACATAAAAATCGTTTGGCAACAGTGTACATTGTTGTAAAAAATGAGGCAAATCGGATTAACCGTTAAAATGTTATGACCAAAACAATTTTTGGACAAAATTCATAAATCACTTTGTATGATAGTAAAGAAAGGGAACAAGCACTTTTTAATGGTCACTTGGTATTTGTCTTAGCTGCCTCTACTTACGGTAGAAGTATGTTCAGTTCCTCATGACTCACCCTGTATAAAAATCTCGTGTCACAGTGTTTGTTATCGAACTCCTCCGAAACGGCTTGACCGATTTTTATGAAATTTTTGGTGTATATTTGGTAGGTCTGAAAATAGGTCGTAGGCTATTTTTTATACCCCTAGCTGATAAGGGTGGCTCTATCCAGAAATTTTATTTTTATTTTTTGGACAAAAATTTATAATTTATATGGCAAAACAACGTTTGCTGGGTCAGTTAGTAATAAGGTAAAATTCGTATATAAACTAAAGGACTTTTGAAATAAAAATAACTGATTAACAATAACATCTATTGTAAATATAAAAGGTAGAGCAATTGACGAATCGGGGGGTGGGCGAATAAAATATGTGCTTGGATTACGGATACAAAGATCAAATAGAATGAAGGATGTACAGAGAGACAGACAGGTTTATCATATACTAAAAAAGTTAAATATATACAGCAACTTACAAAGATAAATAAAAAATTATTGACAAAAGGCCACAATATACAAAATATTACTGTAACTACTCCAAAAAGATAGATAACTAAATTATTAGTTGGCCAACGTAGTTATTACTGAATGAAAATATTAAATGACATTTTAATAATAAACAAATTTCAATTTTATATCATAAACAAATCTCTAAACGTAAATAAGGGTAATAACATAGGAAATGAAATAAATGTTAGCATTTTAAGCTAGAAGATACATACAAAAAATGTAATGTGCTCTGCACAGAAAATTGTTTACAGGTATTAAATAAGAAATTTTATTTATTTAAGAGACGGGACGAGCATTCGCTAAAAGAATGTAGCTTGTTTGTTTGAATCAAATAACGAAAATGCCCGCACATAACACTGAAAGTCGCACCAAATTGGCGTCTTTGGCCATAGTGTAAAACAAGAGTTACCTGAATGTAGTTATGGACTATTATCAGTTGCCGGTACACAGGAAGGAGAAATGAAAATGTTTCTGTACTTACTGAACTGCAGCAAAATGGACGAAGGCACTGTTATGATTACAAAATCTTGTAAACTCAACAAACTAACTAACTATACCCATTATAGGCATATTTAACACTGAGTTTAAACTTAACTGTCTTATTAACTTACTTAAAGGAGCTAGCGTTACACCTATTACATGCTACTTTAATTCAGGACGTCTATACTGAACAGATTTTGGTGTTAATTTCTCAACTACTCGATACAATTTACCAAAGAAGTTAAATTTCAAAACTAATAAACACTTAAATTGCTCAAATTCCAGTCATAATTTAAACCACTATTGACGAATTTGCGAGCCCAAGGGCCGCTTAGAAAGTGAATATATAACATTAATTTTCGGTTTTATATTCGTTCCTTAACGAACTATTTTCGGGGGGCTGTAACCAAAGCGAATGTAGGCATTATGTCATATCTGTACTTGCTATTGGAGGAATAGTTCCCGCGTGGCCATTTTACCCGCTTATTTTAGGGAATTTCTGGAAGGCTAACTCGTAAATAATTACCATCCGACGGAGCCGGCGTTAAATTTTGTTTTTAGTAAAACTAACAAAATAGGTTAATTTTGGTAATGAAGTTATAAAATAATGTAATTTCACGGATTTTAATAGAAATTTATGAATACTTAAAAAGTTGATCGTTACATTGGATTGACATTTTTCTCAAATACGGCTCAATTCACTTTTACGTTGTGTCACTGAGATTAAGTATAGAGCCAACATTTTTTATTTTCATTGTTAAAATGATTTTCGCAGTAAACAACGCTCTATTATGTCGCTTTTTTGTAATATTTATTAAACATACCTTGTAACAACCTCCTAAAATAAAATTAAAAAAATAATAATATAATAAATTTCTTATAGTTTCGATATTCTCGTATTTTCGTTTGGGTGACACCGCTGTATATTTTTCTATTCATAAAAAGTAGATCATATTTCCATCCTTGGCAGTATTATCAACTACACCCTGAATATTATTTTTCTCCTTCGTTTTTTTTTATTAACTGCTTTCTTAACGTAAACACTCTGTATATTGTCACTGAAAGTATAGCAGGTTTCCCTTATCAATTGTGTTAGTTGCATGCCAAATATTATTGCCCTCCCTTACGTTTTTTTAATTATTTTTTAAGGTCCACACTGTAAATTAACACTAAAAGTATATGATTTATTCCTTGGCAATAGCGTCAATTACCTACCATATGTTAGTTGTAATATTTCACAGCCGATAGGTACATGTTCTATTCTCGATGAGCCCGCCATCACTCGCTGATAAAAGTATTTTTACTTGCTTAATTCTGCAAGAAATTGATTTTAATTATAGCTTTTTGAAAAAAGAAGATGCTATTGATGCAATTGTCATAGGTCATAGGTCTCCGTCGTCAGTTGGTCTGTACGTACATATGTACGGAGACATTCTATAGGTCGCAATTCTTAACGGATTCACTTGAATATTTTTTGGTCACTTCGTCTATTATCAGAATAGAACCTTATTGAATTTCATAAAGATCTATCAACTAGTTTAATTATTATAAATAATTATTTAACACCACGAGATCATGAGTTTTCGCGGCCAATTTCTCTAGTTTGATGTGTCAATTGTATAAATAAATCGACTGTTTTTCTGTTTACCTCACTCTAACTCAAAAACGACACAATGGATTACTTTCTTGTTACCACTATATATTTGGTAACAAAATGTGTTGATATGGAAGTCAAATTTTAATAAGTGGAGAAAATACTCTATTTTCTAAGGCTATGTCGAAAATTTGCATTCTCAAATGTTACATACGGGAAACTTTTTATATCTCGAAATAGATACCAGATATACCGAGAAAAACGAAGATAAAGGATGGACGTAACTTTTTATTGGAAACCTTTTTTTCTAGCATTAGTAGTTTTCAAAAAAATTGCAAATGAATGATTGTTGGCCTGGTATTGCAATTAATTGCTATTAGATTTCCACGTTCTTTGTGATCTTTTATCATTAAATAAGTTTTGCATATATTCCCTCTTCCATCCCAAAAGTGCCACTCCCTCGTGGTTGGTAAATTACAAACTTAAAAAACTAGAGTAAAAATCATGGTCTTCTCCTACTGGTTGAACTTTTTATATAATTGTTGAATATTCTTTAGAATATTTTTCTGAGTTTTTATATTAATTTTTGAACATTTTAAATGTTATATTGCCAACTTTCTTGGTAAAACACTTGTCAGTATAATTAAAGATAAAAAAGAGCAACTACAACTAAAATAACTCACGATCTTTGGATTTCAAGCCAAAAATTATATCCATTATACCACCATACACCACTTCTGAAAGCAACAGTATTGCTAATATAATGTCACTATTTGAAAATCTTGTTTATACGTTTTAATATTAAAGAACTCGTCAATGTAAAATATAATTTTTAAAAAAGGCACTACCAGTTAATCCGAGATTTAATCTTCGAGCCAAAAGAGTAACCACTACACCACACTCAAATATTATCACTCCGTAGATTTCACCAACTATGTCAATATCATCTGGAGATGATTGAAACTCAGCTGATGATGCCAATGTGATTGGCGAAACTCATCAAGGGTAGTGTTCACATGTTTTGGAGACTACTTCAGGTTCCACAACTTTTTTATTTACTGATCGATTTTGTTAAAAAAACAATAAGATTCTTCCTCGTCAAAATTTCAATACAATCAGACCTTTTTTTCTTAACTTATCGTGTTTACAATAAACGTGACAGACAGACAGACGGTCGGACGGACAGCCCGATGGACATTTTAAAAGTTCAGAATGCGTTAACTAACACAGTGATATGAGCGATATTTATTGTTTTAGAAACGTTTTAGAAAATTCAGGATTCTGTTGCAACCATACGTGAAGATGTGATCTTATCTGTCTATGAAGAATTTAGAAAAAATTAGAAAAATGTGTACCAGTAGGAGGCCTACATATGCAATAGTTTTTAACTTAATACATTTTTTTTCTTAATTGCTATTTCCTTATTTTGTAACTAAACTCCGTATTTAACACGTTGACGGCCCGTATTATAACATAACGGGAACCGTGTGACGTCCACTGCAACTAAATAAAAACCTGTAATTATATTTTCCATCAATCGATTTTTTTTTTATTGAAAAAACTTTATTAAACAAAGTTTTCAATAAAAATGTAAAAAAGGCAGTTTGCTTAAAGTCGATTTTAGTATCCTGTTATCCTGTATAATTTATCTTAAGTTTGACAACTACTATTTATGACTTCCTAAGACGAGCAAATTTTTTTTATAAAGAATGACTTGTCGGCAATTCAAAAATTAGAAAGTTTACAAGAGTGCGGTACCCCATCCGGGGACACACTGTATATAAGAATTGATCTATGCACTGATTTTTAAATATCAACGATTTTTATGTACTTAATAAGTGCCTTCTGTTAATAATAGTTTTTTAAAGCAAATATGTCATTATTACAATAGTTTTCTTTCTTAAAAATCTAACTTTAATTAAATTAAAAATGTACCTTAGCATGTTTATTACAAACGTCGGAATAGAGGCATACGAAATGCACGCTATCACCAATATCCATTAGTTCGAATAGTATCGCAGAATGCAATTTCTGAGTATGCCTTTCAGTAGGGTTTACGGTAGAATGACACCCAACATCACTGTGTAATAAAATACTTAGCATGAATGTTATTGACAGAACTCTAGGTAACCATGTTAACATTTGCCAGTACAGGTACACGAGGAGAATTCAGTGTTTCGTTGTTCACGATGAACAAAAACGAACAGTTTACTCCTGGATATAAGTCATTATAAAAAGTTCAATGTGATTTATTATAGACAGACCACGGTAAACCGCTTTGATAGAAATATTCAAGGTACCTAATTAATTTATTTATTAATTATCTATTTTTGGCTGGCGAATATCTCGTAAACTATAACACATGGGAAGAAAATGAATATAGACATTCTTGTAAGAAATTTAATTAAGTTTAATTTTGCATAGATTACCTTCTTCCGTACGACTAATCGTTTCCGAATTATAAGCACCCCCTGAGGCATTGAGGCTAGGGGGGGTCCTGAAGAGGAAAATTCTCCCCTTCTCCATGTTCTCTACAACTCTTTCGTTGACTGGACTATAAGTAGATTTGGAAAGGAAAAATGATACAGATGCGAGTTTGGTTTTAAAAGTGTATAAAAATATACTAAAAATGCAACCTTCAGTTTATGATCGCCATATTGAAAATATGGCAGTCAGTTTAAGAAAAGTATTATTTAACAGCTAAATGTTGTATTTTAGAATTTTATTTTTTTCTGTTTGTTAGCAAATTATCCCCGAGAAGGCTGAAAATACTAACGTAATTATAAACTGTTCATATTAAGGAAGTCATTTCAAAATCTCTTGATTACCATGTTAAACTAGGCATATTAGGAAAAAAATGGGGGTTCAGAGGAAAGTTTTGCTATAGTTTTAATTTTCTCACCCTCTATGTTTTTTGGGTCACTGAACATGAATTTGAAGTTTGCAGGCAAAAATTTGGCCCGGAACTTGTTTTTTTGACACTTTTTGCCCAAATTTTGGCACTTTCAGTTTTTGGCCTAAATCTCAGAAAGGAAGCGTTTTTTCGACAACCCCACTCTATACAAAATTAAAGTAGATAAAATTTCCTACATTATACAACGTTTTTCCGAAGACTAACCGTTCCGCCGCTAGAGCGCGCCAAAAAAGGGCCATATCCCCATATCTAGTGAAATTACCGCTTTCGCGGAAATCGCCCTTGGTGGGATACTTAACTGTTGATCGTAAATGATTTATAATGAACTCGTGTTTTGTATGGGTTGTAATGATTGCTGAATATAAATTTCTAAATTTCCAAAATTTGCGTGAGACGCAATGTATCCCGATGAGTATTACAAGTTTGCCTCTGAAGGTTTTTTTACGGTACGACGGACAGCTACCAAATTTTGGTCAGGGACGTGGACCGATATGGTCATTGAACAGTTTCTAATGAGGAGTCTGAGAGAGGAGATGGACCATGCCATTCACAGCTGGGCAGCATGTTTGTGAGCAAATAGAAAACTACTGTGGTGCTTCTTTTGAGACCTCCCATCAACATCATGACCTATCAAGTGAAATATCTATTCGGGATGATAAGGATTGTGCCAAGATGTATGCGTGGTTGCAGGAACACTTTCCATTCCCGGAAAGCCCTAATTTATTTTCTCTGAGCACAGGCATTGTTGCTGATGAGAGGGTCGATTGTCATGAGGTGTGGGAGAAGGGTATGAGGGGCATCGAAAGGTGTGTTAAAAACTTCAACTTTGGTTAGGTCAAATTCCAAAAGAGTGACCGAGGCCAACCTCTTGCCATAATGAACAATGCGATCAAAGTAGGTGACGACATTCTCCCTGTTAATCCGACCACACTGTTCCAACGCATCAGTGTGGCAAAGAACTGTGATGAACAACTGGAATTTTTCTTGTCTTACGATCTGGGTCCGTACTCCTCCCTATTTAAAAATGGTTTATGAAAAGGAACCAAGTCTGCTATATACAAAGCTTTTGTACCCACACAAAACAAGTTCAGCGAAAAAGTGCAATATGTTATCGACGGTGGGTTCTTATTACACAAAGTTGTCTGGCCCGATAATCAATCCTTCTCTGCAATATGCAACAGATATGTTGACTACGTCATTAATATCTATGGGCCACAGACAGTAGTTGTCTTCAATGGATATCCTGAAGGTACGAAAGGTGGAACAAAAAGTGCTGAACGGTTGAAGAGGTCTATGAAAACGATTTCCGCTGATATTCTCTTCGATGAGAACATGATACCGACCATAAAGAAACGTACTGAGACTGTGGTGGTGGTTAGAGAGGACATCGACCTGTTGGTCATCCTCACGGGTCTTTGCCAACGAGAAAACGTATTCTTCCAGAAACCAGGAAAGGGAAACGTTTCTCCAACCACCTACTCTCCTGTGCATGCTCTGCAAAACAAAACCATTAAAGAACACATCTTGTTTCTTCACGCAATTCTTGGGTGTGATACGACTTCAGCACCTTACAACCCAGGGAAATTGAAGTTTGTGAAAATTTTCACCAAAAACACTCACACTGCCGATGTTGTAAGTGTGTTCAAAAACCCCGAGGCAACTCCAGAAAGCATTGCAGTAGCAGAGGAGAGATTCCTGGTCAACGTGTACGGCTACACAGGAAGGACTGAACTGTCGATAAACCGTCTGAGGTACATTAATTATAAGAAGGCAGCTTTCAAGACCTCATCAAAAATACTACCATCATAAGCTGCTGCAGCCACGCAGCACAGTTTTAGGGTGTATCACCAGGTGCAGCAATGGCTGGGGGTTGAGAAAAATGCCGAAGATTGGGATTGGAAACGAGCAACAAATTGCCTGGAACCGATCACCTCCCTACAAGCCCCTGCTCCTCCCGTACTACTGCATCTGGTGTCATGCAGATGCGTCAAGACCTGCGCAAAAAAATGTAGCTACAAAAAAGCAAGCCTCGATTGCACCAATCTGTGCATCAACTGTGAGGGGTCCTGCAACAAAGTGACAATCTCACAAATACCCTTGAGGACGGACCATTGGACGTCGAAGTATAGGACGAACTGGGCTTCACCTTCTCCCCGGTTGTTGAGACCATCGAAGAAAGTGTGGACAAGGAGCACGAAGGTATATAACATTTCCTTCCCCAAAAATAACAATCACACACATGGAGCATAAATGTACCTGTCTGAAGTAGTTAATTTGAATGTACAAGCTGACCCATATTTTCTGTTCATTACAGACCCCCACTACCTGAAAATATAAGGAGAATAGATGAACGGACTGAAGAGGATGTAGGAGAATAGATGAACGGACTGAAGATGATGTGACAGTTCTTTGAAAAACGAAGGTATGTACAACAGTATCTTCAACAGTAAATATGTGCAGATTACTCTCTATCAATAAATCCATAAAATAACATCTCTTGTTTGTACCAGATGATTAAGGCGGCCCAATTTATGACAGAAGCGACATTCATAATTCGCAACATTTATCATTATAATGATATATGAGTATATATTGTACTACTAACTATAATACACTAATAACTACTTTAGTAATAACTGCATTTCATTCGTTTGTCTCCATTTTTTCAATTGCTTTCCCTATATTCATTATTCATGTAAGGTATACTGGGTCCGGGAATATATTTTTTTTGGCGCGCTCTAGCGGTGGAATGGTTAGTCTTGCAAAACAAAAATGATATATGAAAAGTGTAAGAAATTTTGTCTACTTTAATTTTGCGTGGAATGGGCTTGTCGAAAAAACGCTTCCTTTCTGAGATATGGGCCAAAAACTGAGAAAAATGCCAAAATATGGGCAAAAAGTGCCAAAAAAACAGAGTTCCAGACCAAACTTTTGCCTGCAAACTTCAAATTCGTGTTCAGCGACCCAAAAACATAGAGGGTGAGAAAATAAAAACTATAGCAAAACTTTCCTCTGAGAATTCTAATATGCCTAGCCTATATGTGCTAGAACAAAACTACGTGCCTACTAAGTTTAATTTGATATCCATAGTTTTAGCTAAAATATATATTTGGAACTTTGTTATTTTAATAAATACAGAAGTTTTTTGAATGCTATTTGACAGAAAAATTAAAATAATCAACAGTATGTTTTTAGAGTAAATAATTTTCTATTTGCTTATAGTTACAGTAAAGATTATTTTTATGAGATTTCGCAAACAGCAGAAAGAAAGAAGAATGTAAGAAAATGTATCTAAGAAATTATTAATTTTAATTCATTGCATTTTTCGATTATCTACTTCTGGTTATGTCATAAATTAAGAATTTCTCAAATTAATTTGTTTATAAAAAAGAGCTTTAAACAAATTCATTTTACAGCTCTTTGTCTCTAGCACAACCAAATGTAAGTTGTCAGAGAATTACAAAAATTAAGATATTTATATTTTAATTAGATTTTCATTACTGATTTAATAATAGATAGTTATTTTGTAAATGAATATATCCTTCAGAATTTTTAAAACAGTCTATACAGTTTTTAAAATATGTTGTACGATTGTATTTGTTTACGACATTCAATTTAAAAATTGATAAAACCTTTTTATCTCCAAATGACGCAGTTTTCCTTCGGACAAACTAATACCATTAGACAGCTTCTTAAATCTCCAATGCGATTTCTCCACTGATAAGTAGATGGAGGCGTAATTTACAAAATATTTCTGTAGAATACAGGCTTATTAATACCCGGAAAGAATCTCCAGTCACGCATATTTGCATTAAATTTCTTAACTTTGCGTAAGAGAAAGCCTGTTTATTTGTGAATTATGGGAGTTCGACAATAACTTGATATTTAAAATATCGATTCATCTCAAAGTTTTGTTTAAGCTCTAAAATACTTGCTGCTTAGGTAATTGAGTCGCTCAAAGAAAGGGCTACCAAAAATAATTTTTTATTCATAAATAATATCATAAGTGATATAATTTTGTCGGCAAAATTTAGTGGGTATTAAGAGAGTTTGTTGCTTGGCAATTTCGCGATTAACATTGACAAATAAAAATTACGAGCAGTCAGGCGAGTTATTTTTTCAATGTCAAGAGCGAATTTGCCAAAGCAACAAACTCAAGTAGAATAATCATTAAATTTTGCCAGACGAAATTATATCACGAATGGTATTCGTGATGACTATTTCATGAACAAAAATTTAGGCAAAAGAAAACAAATTTATTAGATATAGGAAGTAAATTTTGACATGTCAAACAAATTATTTAGCATTATAATTGACGATCTGGAAAGAGCAATTATGATAATAAACATTTTTGTCCCTGATTTCTTATAGTTTGTAGTTCCTGTAATTCTCCTTGTTTCGACGAGTCATTACTGTTCTACTCGCTGTTCCCTCTCAAATTTTGAACCAAACTACCATGATGATCTACTTCAAACTGAATATAAGGTTTCAAAGACTGAGCCACGACCGGCTTTAATGTGAACAGGCCGGAGTGTACGATGTGGTAACGCTGCAATCTTAAACTCTGTCAGTCCTACTAATAGTCTATCTAATGAAGGAAAAAATAGTGTAAATATTTCGTGCAAAGACGAGATTACCTTCCCCCCCGTTGTCGAGGATGCTGAACATGATGGAAGTGGTGGGAGAAGTTTTTGACCGCCGCAACCCCCTGAAGCGGCCAAAGACCATCCCTTTTAACCACCCCTTTTAAGTATCCCTTTATGTTCTCATATATAAACTGGTCTGGGGAGTGATTTATCGACAAGTTATACTTGAAATTACATGAAAGAGGGTCATAGAGTAAGTGGAATCCAGACAGCAGGCCTAGGGGGTTGGTTTACCCTCCCTAGGGGTGGAAAATCATTTTATTTTCAAATGATTCGGTTCAAACGCATATCCCCTCGTTTTTGGGGTCGCTGATCATGGGAAAAAGATCATTTTTAGTTCTACCTCCTCATCCTTCAAACTGGCAGAAACCACCCGTTACTCACCAGAAAGCATGCCAGGGTTTACAAGTTTTTCGACACATGATCGTTATTCCTGTGCACATCCCTTCATTTTTCACGGAAGAGAAGGTGGTAGCACCTAGGGGGTTGCTTCAACCCTTCCAAGGGGTGTAAAATTCATTAACTACATTTTGAATCGTCAATACGCCCCCCCCCCCGTTTTCGCAGACGCTAATCACGATAAAAATATTCACCGTCATCTCCGACTCTCCTCAACCCCCATTTTGTTGTTCTATAATGGACGGAAACTTACCCTCATCCACCAGTTATCGCTAGGGCGATGATTGTGTAAGTTGCTGAGTGGGGTATAATGAATTTCTTTATCGGGGAGTAATGAATAATAAGTTTTGTTGTCAATGGAAATGTTGTTTATTCAAAGAATTACATGAAAATATTTTTATGACAAATTAAATTATTTGCTTACAATTAATTTAAAAAACCTAGGTCGTTAACAAACAGCATAACAATCATCATATTCTTCAAAAAGCACATCGCACGCGATCTCTTCTCCTTCATCATCGCCCCAGCGATAACTGGTGGATGAGGGTAAGTTTGCGTTACCCGGGGCACTGTACCAGACACTAACATAAACTTTTCCATTTATCTCTCCTTCCACACACCATAAGCATCTATCGTATCGTTCAGATTTGGATATTGCACTGTCATAAAAATGTGCACACCACTGAATATTTTGTAGGCTGCCAATTTTTCCTAAAAATTCTCTTTAGCCACTGTTTCCTCAGTTCTGGTTGTTTGGGAAATCTAAAGGCTCGGACATAACCTTTAGATGAAAAACTGTAATTGCTTGTACAGCCAGGTACACGACATTTATCCGGCATGTTCTTATTGTTTTCAGACCCCAGACCTAGAATTAATTAAAATTATTTTATTGGTTTTGGTAGTAAAAGCGAATTGAATTAAAAATATAGTTTGCATAATAAGTAAGGTTATAACATTATTTGATGCACAAAAAGTGATTTCAGGTGCGAACGGTGCGATATAATTAATTAAAATAATAACTACTTACTTTATAAACACAATTTGTGAAATTACGCCAACAGAGAGGCACTTTTTATGTATTATAATGCCAATTTATTCATGACAGATTACTGTACAACTGTTTTGTTTTGCCAAGAAAGGACTGAACCACACGTTGCCACATTTCCATATACCGGTCTGTTCACATTAAAGCCAGTCGTGACTGAGCATTTGCGTGTTCTGTTAGCTTAATTAATTGCTGCTCTTCAACCCTATTTTTGGCTAACGTAGATATTGCAGAAGATCGGTGAGAATGATTTGTTATCTTCATTTTCTTAGCATCTAACCCAATCTTAAGTGCTCATTCCTTCGTCCATTTTGATAGGGTGTTTAAGCCTATAGGTGAATTTTTAAACCAAGAACTTTTCTCCCAGGCAGGATTTACAGTCAAAAAATAGCCTGTCGCCTGTTATTTTTAAATTTCGTTTTTCTAAAAGTTTTTGAAGTAATCTTACAGGACAGAGACTTCCATTTTCTCGATTATTTCTTACAAGCCATTTACTGGAAGCTAGAGATTTAGACCCACCTTGGGCAGTCTTAGAAAAAACAAGATTATATTCAACGTGAATTGGTCTTCATTATCTATTTCATCTTGGAAAAAGTGTACTTTGCAATGTACAGCTTCGTTTCCTCTCCATAGACCTGCGGTACATGACCAGTCAGGTGCAACGTTTTTAAAATGCATGCCAATCATATATATGAATGTAATTACCATGAATATGCCAGAAACGTAAATTTTAGGCAGTCGTCGCGTGCAGAAGAGGTGCAAATCGATTTTTTTTTTATTTTAAAATGGATACCAATAGTGCCAAACGAAAATCCGTGAAAAAAAATCCAAAATCAAAAATACCAAAAAATTTTACGTAATGTGCGCACCAAAATTTGTTTTGCGTGCGGAAACTGCATGCCAATGAATTTCCGCTGGATTTTTTTTCACAGCTTTTCGTTTGGCACTATTAGTATCCATTTTAAAATAAAGAAAAAACACAAAAAAAAAACAAAAAAAATCGATTTGCACACTCTTCTGCACGCGACGACTGCCTAAAATTTGCATTTCTGACATTTTCATGGTAATTACATTCATATATATGATTGGCATGCATTTTAAAAACGTTGCACCTGACTGGTCATATACCGCCAGTCTACCAGGCAAGCTCGAACGAACAAACATGAAAGAATTTTCTTCATTCCAGCTGATTGCCATGGCTCGAATCTTGTGTAACGTAAGAGCTTTAGTAAGTTTTCTTTTCGCATCACAAGCATTTCTGTCTTGCTTAAAACAAATATCGGAGAAAGGATTGATTTTGATACCACAATCCTTAAAATATATTTCTTGGCCATTAATGATATTGGGTCCATATCGATTTGACGCTAGGTTCTTTGTAGTTTTCTCCGTTCTTCTTTTTCATGTTGAAAGCCCAATCTTGTAATATTTTTGCGATTTCTTCAGGAATTGTTCTTGAATGTAAATGATAACGCCACTGTTTACAAAATTCGCTGAATTGCTGCCACACTGACGCTTTAGTTTTCACAGTATTTGCAGGAACAACGTTGGAACTTGTTGGACTTGTTGAATCAGTTGCTATGTTTTCAAAAAACAAAGGAAAATTTGCCGCTGAAAAACAGGTTGGTTGCTTCCTTCCTTTCTTTTTATTGGTTTATTGGAAATTTATAGGAATGAAATTGTCAAAGAAAAATCTTGGTTCTATTTAAGTTTCAATTTAATATACAGATCATAAAACAATTGGGCGCCTTCAATTTATGGAACATATATGTCTAAAATAATTTTAAAATATTGGTACCAACATTTCAACTTCGACTGAAGACGTGCACCCAATGTAGACAAAAGAAAGATAATATGACCTACTTCGGTATTTGTCCCGCCACACACTCAGCTGACATGATTATCAGTTTCAAGAGGAGAGCAAACTTTATCCTTTAAGTAGAAGAACGACCATCTTGTCAGGGTAGTTTGGGTACAACAGTTAAAATATATATCACAATGTTTAATATGTTTTTATCCTCCCGCACAATAAATTTCTCGATTTTTGACATGAGCCCAGCTGACTTTAAGAAGCCAAAGTTGGAAGCACATACGAGTTTCTGAATATCTTACATGCTGTACTTAGAACTATTCGGCTGGACACACACTCCAAATTTGCTTCTATTTGACATAAAAAAAAAATATCTCAACCTCAGTGTTAACTTCGATACGAGATAAAACCGAAAAATATTTAAAAATTACTCTCTGAGTGATGATTATTGACTTTTGGGTAGTAGAGTGCTTGAACTACCATGTACATGGTGACCATTTTATCAGGGCCATCCAGGATATCTCGCTTGATATCAATCGTGCAAAAAATATTTTTACAAATAAGCTACAAAATTGTTTAAAGAGATTTGAAATCCATGGCCTACTTTAAAAGTTATGACGAAAAATCTCGAAAATGTATGTGAATATATCACATATCTCGAGATTTATTTCTTAAAATTCTGAAAGAGGCTGCAAATGGGGGCATTAAATAGAGTGATTTTTCTTCTTTTTAACAATATATCATATCATATTTATTAATTAAAACTAAGCAAGTAGTTACAAAAATGCATAAACTAGTAAAAAAAATTTTTACAAATCTTGCAAATTCATCATTTTCTTACTTAACAATAGTAAATCAAGTCAAGTCAATTTAACGCATTTTTCTGAGCAAGCAAAATATCGAATTTCTTATAATTAGTCACATTTTACTTCTCAAATTTCAAACAATTAGCGTCCACGTACAATAAAATAACTAGATCTTCCCTACGTTTCAAGACAATCAAGATAGTTTAATTTCTATGCTTAATTTCTGAGACACAAAAACAATTGATAAATATTACCAAAATTATAGGTGTTTGGGTCACGTAATGAGTATTCCTACCAAAATTTAAAGTTGTAGTTGGTAAGGTTGGGGAACAGCAATTAACCTCCCAATTCACCAGTTTAGAGGTGGATTTAAAAAAATCTCTTCACAATGTCATATATTTTAGTAAAATCCTCTTTACTACCTTCCCTATAAATGGTGTCAGTATTTAAACACTCTGTGCATAATATATAGAAATGCTTTATTAGAAATTGTCCGTTGGAATAGATTACCTACTCAAAAAATATCGTAAATATGGCTTGCAGTCTAATAAACGAATATTCAATAATCTATTTTTTGTACCAAGAGCTAGAGTTTACATCCAAATAAAATTCCACAGAATAATTAATGAATAATTGGATTCCATATCCGAAAAATTATTCAATAATGGATTATTAACAATTAAAAAAAAGACCATAATCATGATGTTTTTTTTAGATAAAATATTAATCAAAAGACAAACAAAAGTAATCATAATTTCATTTTAATAAATAATCCAAACAATTCACTATTCAGTTGAAATACGTTGAACTTTTCTAGTCCAGAAAATAGTTCTATTTATAATAAAAAAAGTTAGTTAAAAGTTAAAGACTCACTGAAAAGTTATATTGGTTATATTCGTCATTCATTTATAAATTTTAAAATTATCTGCTGATCTTTTTAAACGAAATCGGATCCTATGTTAATCAAAATGTATTGGAAACTTCCAGTGAAACAAACAAAAGCCAAATTGTAAAGCACTTTAATAATTACTCCCCGGAAGCAGCACAAAAATTGGTCGACAATATTAAAATGCTATAAGGGAAATAAAACAAAAAAATTAAATGTAAAAAAAGTTTTTAAAAACAAGCTTTTATTATTATTTAGGTGTTCTAAAACGGAAAAAATAATAAAATAAAATTAATTGTCTTAAAAGCTTACCGTATATTTTTTTTATGTTCACGCGACAAGCTTTTAAGACAATTAATTTTTTTTATCTATTTTTTTTGTTTTAGAGCACTTAAACAGTAATAAAACTTTGTTTTAAGCTTTTTTTACATTTAATTTTTTTTATATCCATGCTTAAAATAATACCGTATTCTTCGCTGCACGCGTTCTTACTTAAAACCGGAATTTTCACCATTTCTTAGAACACAACGCCTGAGTGAGCACACATTGCGATCAAAAAAATTAAAAATTGTAGTGTTAAAACTAAAAAACAAACTTTTTGGTACCATGTATTGTCACCAGAACTACATGTGTATACAAAATTTCAACTCAATTGGACCTCGCTGAGTGGTTCAAAATTGACTTGCAAGATTTGACCCAAACATACTAACTAACATACATACATACAAAGCAAGTTAGATAAAAGCTTGGCAAAAGCATGACTGAATCTGAGGTAAACAATTTGTACGGAATGAAATTAAATAAATATATACGAGTATGGACAAAATTGGGTCAGAGATTTGGAAAAAAATATATATTTTATGGTTAAACCTTACCTATGTTTTAATAAATGAAACATGTGATGTCTTCCCAAATCCTTTTAGGATTATAGCTATAAAAGCATTATCTACTCATTTCACTGGTATCAGATGTTGTAAAGCGATTTGAGAAAACTATTATAGAGTGTATATGTAATTATAATAAAAGCACCATATATTCTGTGAAATACAATTCGATTTTAGGAAAGCAAGTTTCAGTACAAGATGTTATAGAAGTACTTAATAAGGCAATGGAACATATAAAATCTGCGCTGTGCATATTTGTTGATATGGCTAAAGCGTTTGACACAGTTTGTCACAATATACAGTGTGTTTCACTTCTCGTGAAGACACCCCTGTATCTTTTTTATTTGTGGCCGAATTCATTTCAAATTTTTATCAGCCATATAACTCCATAAGACGACTTTATTCAACACATAAATGCCGCCCAGATCTACAACGCCGGCCTACTGCGAAAAAAAGAAAATAGCAATTTTCGAGAAATCTTAGTAGGCTTAGAGATAGACAAAAATTTTGTTAATAAAAGTTGTTCAGAATCACTTGATATGCTCCCCTGTAAAATTTTGTGAAAATCGGAATATAAAAAAAAAATTTGATTCACTTCTCGTGAAGACAACCCTGTATCTTTTTTATTCGTGACCGAATTCATTTCAAATTTTTATCAGCCATACAACTCCATAAGAAAACTTCATTCAATACACAAATGCCGCCTAGATCTAAAACGCCGGCCTACTGCGATAAAAAGAAAATAGCAATTTTCGAGAAATCATAGTAGGCTTAGAGATAGTAAAAAATTTTGTTAATAAAAGTTGTTCGGAATCACTTGATATGCCTCCTGTAAAATTTTGTGAAAATCGGACTATTTTCAAAAAAAAATTTTTGTTTCACTTCTCGTGAAGACAACCCTGTATCTTTTTTATTTGTGACCGAATTCATTTCAAATTTTTATCAGCCATACAACTCCATAAGACGACTTTATTCAACACATAAATGCCGCCTAGATCTAAAACGCCGGCCTACTGCGATAAAAAGAAAATATAAATTTTCGAGAAATCATAGTAGGCTTAGAGATAGACAAAAATTTTGTTAATAAAAGTTGTTCGGAATCACTTGATATGCCCCTGTAATTGTATTTTATGAAAATTGGACTATTTTCAAAAAAAAAAATTGTTTCACTTCTTGTGAAGACACCCCTGTATCTTTTCTGTTTGTGGCCGAATTCATTTCAAATTTTTATCAGCCATACAACTCCATAGGGCGATTTTATCTAACACCTAAAGAAAACTTTTTCCAACAAATGAAAGTTGTGAACAAAAATCGGCATTCAATAATACGCTAAAAGGGATACTTTATTATTACACATCAACTTAAATGTAATATCGTTTTCTTTTTTTCAGTCGTCTTATAATACTTGGAAATCTGTATGTAAGTATGTATTATGCATGAATGAATCAAATTTACCCACCTTCCGTTATCCAATCAAGCTGAAATTTTGCATACACGTGTAATTAAATAATAAATAATTTCATTAATAATTGTGTATGACTTTCATTCGCTGTAAAAAGTTCTCTTTATGTGTTAGATAGAATCATCTCACGGAGTTATATAGCTTCACGAGAAGTGAAACAATTTTTTTTTTAATATTCCGATTTTCACAAAATTTTACTTACAGGGGGGCATATCAAGTGATTCCGAACAAATTTTATTAACAAAATTTGTGTCTATCTCTAAGCCTACTATGATTTCTCGAAAATTGCTATTTTCTTTTTATCGCAGTAGGCCGGCGTTTTGGATCTAGGCGGTATTTATATGTTCAATAAAGTCGTCTTATGGAGTTGTATTACTAATAAAAATTTGAAATGAATACGGTCACAAATAAAAAAGATACAGGAGTGTCTTCACGAGAAGTGAAACAAAAACATTTTTTTTTGAAAATATTCAGATTTTTACAAAATTTTACAGGGAGGCATATCAAGTGATTCTGAACAACTTTTATTAACAAAATTTTTGTCTATCTCTAAGCCTACTATGATTTCTTGAAAATTGCTATTTTCTTTTATCGCAGTAGGCCGGCGTTTTAGATCTAGGCGGCATTTATGTGTTCAATAAAGTCGTCTTATGGAGCTGTATTGCTAATAAAAATTTGAAATGAATTCGGTCACAAATAAAAAAGATACAGGGGAAGTGAAACAAAAAATTTTTTTTTGAAAATATTCAGATTTTCACAAAATTTTACAGGGGAGCATATCAAGTGATTCTGAACAACTTTTATTAACAAAATTTTTATATATCTCTAAGCCTACTATGATTTCTCGAAAATTACTGTTTTCTTTTTATCGCAGTATGCCGGCGTTTTAGATCTAGGCGGCATTTATGTGTTGAATAAAGTCGCCTTATGGAGTTGTATGGCTGATAAAAATTTGAAATTAATTCGGCCACAAATAAAAAAGATACAGAGGTGTCTTCACGAGAAGTGGAACACACTGTATTAGTGGATACACTAGAAAAATTCGGTTCCCGTCAATACGTTTACCACTCCTTGAAGAATTTTCTGACCGAAAGAACTTAATTCGTAATGTTAGACATTATTTGAAAAAAAAAGTAAAGTATGGAGTACCACGAGGCACGGTTTTGAGACCTATATTATTTATCCTGTATATTAAACACCTGTTTAACTTGTGTATTGAAATATATAATTAGTTTTGTAGCCATCTTCAACAACAGTTTATCACGGGGTTTACTGAATAAAAAAAGATTTTAAAATGATGCTGCCTTTTTTGCTGTATAAAATGCTATACTAATGACAACTTATACCATTTACAAGTTATCCACAGAACATGTCTATGTGTAATACGCTTTCCATCCAATATAATCAAAAGACCATCGAAATTATACCTGTTGATCGTCACATGAGATGTGAAATATTACAAGAAAGTTTTGATACCTGCTACCTATATTTATGTATTTAAAAACAAATGCGATAGAGAACAATTCAAATTTGCGTATTTTGGCCTTGTAGTGTTATCTAACTTATATTGTATTGGTGGGGGGGGCAAGTTATCTAAGAGAATTGGAAACCACAAAAACGGATAATTAAAATTATATAACACACCTCAATTATGTTCCTCAGGTAGATTATATAGCGACACAGAACTGTTTAATCTACGTCAATTATTTTGCCATTATATTTCGATTAACCAGAAAAACACAAATTGTGTATTGTAAAAATTGACAACAAATATAAAACCAGGCTAACCAGTAGCATTGTATCGAAAATACTAAAAACAATTGGTTAAGGGCATATTTTTATCCCCCAGATCATATACCGTGTGTGTAGTCGCGGGCTAGGCATAGGCAGAAGAATTACAACATCGCGCGTGCCAGCTGGCTGAAATGAAATAACAGAGCTGGAATGCTCCATCACGGACGAATTTACGGCTGACGGTGTTGTCAAATCTCTCGCGCTACGTGAATGTACATGCCTAATGGGAAATTACACGCACGGTATCTTATACTGTGTACTATAATTACCACCTACTTAGTAGAAATAAATATGTTTTTCTTTTTACTTCCACATCCAGTGAAAGTATAGTAACAAAAAAAAAATTGAAAATTTTAATTATTCAAATAGGCTTAAAATGTCATGAACGTCGAGATTTTAAGTTTGAGCGAAAAAAATTTCTGTCTGTCTGTAACTTTCTTATGCGCACGATTACTCTGGAACCATCTAAAACATTGACTTGAAACTTGGTACAGGTATGTACCTTATCGAGATCTGGAACTAGATTATATTTTCATCTTATTCCGTCGAAGGATTGAGGAGTAAATTGGGGTAAATGGGGAGTAAATAGGTAAATCAAGCTGGTAAGACTCCATAAAATTGATATTTAGCATATACAAGAGAAATTAAGGTCTCAAAAAATTTGTTGGCATTAGCCACCCTCAGTACCACCCCCACCCCCATTATTAAATAAAACCTCAAAATATTTTTTACTTCATTCACCCCTACACCACTACCGATGTGGGACATCGTTTTATGGGTTTTTGGGGTAGACGATTTCAAATATTATATTATTAAAGTTCTATAAACAATTATTTCCACATACAAAATTGTTCCGTTGTGAGAGACTTGGATAGAAAATCTGGATGTGGAAGTAGTAGTTCCTTGGGCAACGGTTTCTTTTTGTAGTTAAGACAAATTTATTTTATATATTATTACATGTGAATTTATTGTTAACAGTTCTGTAAAATTATATGAGTAGATTATTTAGAGTAGATAAAAATCCACGTATAAGGTTCTCATCTATGCTCATGTTTTGTATTGAAATTTCTACTTTTTATTTTTATTACTAAAATTGTATTGTATTGCATTGTATTTTATGTAATACTTGATAAAATAGTCATAATAAATATACATAGATCATTATGGGAACTTTTCCTTAAACGATAGTAAAAGACCAAGGAAACACACTGCAGGTATATACGGAGAAAATCTTATCATCCTCTTGACTTCAAGATTTCCCCGCACTTTAATTCTCTCATCTCTAGCAGAGACAACTTAAGTTTTTCATGTGCCTTTATAAGAACACACACTCTTATGAAAAAAATTCTGACACTCACACATACTACGCCTTCAAATTACTAGATCGTCAAGAAAGGCGCATCCCTTTGTCTGTCGCTTTCTTATGCATCTGTAAAACGGCCGGTCTTAAAAATAAATCGTCAACTTAGGGAGAAAGTGTAAAATAACTGTTACAATCCGGGAAATTCTAAAAGTAAAATACAAATTACTTGAATTATTCAGATACCTATTATGTTGCTATAATATAGACAATTTAACAGTCATGAATATAGTCTGGGGGCTTAAGTAAAAATTTTTATATACGACTAACAAATAATATGAACATTAAATGGGTAATTATTGGAATATCATGGCCATCAATTAATCCTACAGGGAATTATGATGAGGAAATTCTGGTCATTATACACTAGGGTGGAGTGAAAAAAAATTTTTTGTTTTCAAAAAGCTTGGGTGTGCAAAAGTTGTCACTTAGCATAAGTAAACACTTCATAATTTTTTCTTAATTTAATTTATTTTTTAAGCTACCACAAAGGTCATCATTTTTTTAATTTTCAAGAATGACACTTTTTTTTTTTTCGCCACTGTACATAACTGCACAACACACTGTACTGACACACTGATGCCCACTGCGCAAGCGTAGGTTGCTTTCTAAAACAAAACCCAGAGGTCTTACATTCATGGGTTAAAATGCTAAAAATTTGAATATTTAGCAGCCTTGCAGCAACTCATAGCTTTTTAATACAAAACTAAGTTTGACAAAAGTATTTGAATGGCTTTTTATACCCAAGCTAAACTTTTACGCAAAAAAATAAAAAGATATGAAGATTATTTTTAAGCGGGTTTTTCCAAAACTTTAAGGTCTTTGTGGCACCTCAAAGTAACATTAGATTTTAATAATATTTTATCCTGGTATTGCTTTTCTGGTGTAGTAACTTTTGTGACCCAAGCATTTCTGATTTCCAAAAAAAGTGAAAAAGTGTCTTTTTTCACTCCACCCTCCTATTATACACCCTCGTGTACCAATCAGAAAATTATGCATAAATTAGTCTATCATCTGTGTACATCGAAAATGCCATAGAGGCCGGTAACTATGAAAAAAAATAAATGAACAGACGACGTAAACAATCAAAGTAAAAACGTTTTGTGGAATTGTGTTTGATTGTGTTATTTTTGTGATTGAAGGAATGGAAAGTGATTCAGAAGATACTATCCCCTATACTCCACCAGAAATAACAGAAAGAGCAGAAGCCACAGCATGCTAAAAGCAGTTTTGAAAATAAAACACGACATAGATTTGGAAAAGTATGGAAAACTACATTCTTTTCTGAAAAGAAAATCTGAGGAATATGAAGAACCTGATAGAGTTTATCTTTTACATAAGGTAAGATTGCCAGATACTAAATGTCTCAAATCTAACATATTAATTTATTTAAGGTCGTATTAATCGTGGGAATTATGGGTGCATATCGCTCTAATAAGTTCCACGAAATGAAAATTGAACACGTGAAAGACCTAAGTACAACATTATTAATAACTGTACCTAAAACGAAAGCCAAAGTGGTAAGAAGTTTTGTCATTACTGGTCAATTTTATGGGATTGTAAGAACATACATGGATCTTCGGCCGTCGCACGTGAGAATAAGCTCATTTTTTTTAAATTACCAAAGAGGTAAATGCACCATTCATCGAATTGAAAAAAAAAAGTTTACTGTACTTGGAAAACAAATAGCAACTTATTTGAATTTGATAAATCCTGAACTTTACACCCGTAATTGCTTTCGGAGATCTTCGACTTCACTATAAGTGGATGGAAGTGGAGATATTACGGGGTTGAAGAGTCACGGAGGCTAGAAGTCCTCACTCGTAGCTGAAGGATACATCGACCAATTTGTTAAAAATAAAATGATCACAGCCGAAACTACTTTAAAGCAAGTGAACAATGCTACAACTTCTACATCTGCTAGAGTGGTTAATGCTGATAGTATTACTACCATTGAAAATGGTGCTAATCATACGGTAACACAAAATATGCCCTCATTAGTTCAGTTTGTTAACTGTAGTAACATCAACTTACATTTTGTTGAAAAGAAATAAATAATTTAAAAATTAACATTTTTTATCCGTTTATATATTATGTATGTATCACTATATTTTATATACAGGTTAGTAATATATAGAGTATAGTATACAACTCACTATAATTGCTATTATTACCTCGAATGGTTACAACACTCGCTCGCAAGTTGTAATCTCCATCCTCAATAATAAGAGCCTTCATTATAGCATCATTGTATAATATACTATAACTAAATTGTATATACATTTTGTAGGTAAAAACGCGTATTGTTAAGCTAATTATTAATTTTAAATATTATGTGAATCAGCAAATTGCAATTTGAGCTGCTATATTGGAAAATGGCTGAAAAAATTTGTTCGCAACCCGCAATTTTAAAATGCGATTTTAATAATTCTTTTTTTCTTTGCTCTTTTTTTAACTAAAAATTTTTCATCATTATGAACTTTCCCTAAACCTTCAAGGCTTCGCATAATTTTTGAAAAACTGAATATCAACTGGTTTTTGAAAGTCGCAAAAAATCCAAATACATATTACCCTTATTACGGGTTTAGTACGTATGTACACTTTCATATGTTATGTAATTATTTTTAATATGGACAAGGCATTGCAGTATATAATTACAGGGTAAAGTTAGTATCTTAATCTTATAAAAGCATCCCTACAATCATCCCTATATGATAACCCAGCAACGATTCTGACAGCCTTCCCTTGCAGTGAAAAAACTGTTGAGGTATGTGCCAAGTGGCCCTATATTAAAATGGTATAAGTAAGGGAAGATTGTTATTAGATGGTGATTGTTACCATCACTCTAACCTTTGGTATATAGTTGAGATTAAATCTTCTGGGGATGTGCATCATACTGCCATGCATGGTATGCAGGTCTGACTTGTTTTACATATAATTAGTTAGGCAATAAATTATTTCATTTTATACAAAGTGACTTCTTAATCAATGCATATTCATATTATTTGAATTCTATCCTTTTTTATTCAATTTTAAGCTTAACACCTCGTGTGATGTGTGTTGGATCTGCAACTGTTTTTTGAGGACTTCATATAGTTAGCCACGTCCGTTCAGAACCCCGATTATTGCATAGACACTAACGAGAAAATTCTAAAAAGTCAATTAGCATTTACCACACATATCAAACATATCAGACATATCAGAAGAAAGTGCATCAACGAACATCGACGAAGACATCGGAGAAAGGCAGAATGGCAATTTAAGTTAAGACAAGATTTTTCGTTTTTGTCTATCAGAGGACTCAGGTTTTAAGTTGTCTATTATTGTGATGACTCACCTTGGAAACGAACACGAACTCAAGACTGGCGTCTTCGGCACATAAATATTTTTTGTCAAACGAACAAGTCAATATTTCATCTCTGTTTTTCTCTACTGATTTCCAAAAACACCTAGAGCACCGTACACTCTTTTTCTAAAATTTCTTATGCCACTGATCAGGTGAGGCAGGTCTATGACTCAGCATGTATTGATGGTTTTCTCTTCTGTTGGCATTTGCCCATTGACAGTGTACCTTCTGTGAGTCAGCACATCGCTCTGAATATAATGTGACCTACCATTTTTGGTTCCTTTCTACATAATCTACAATCTAAACCTACCTTCGATTTTCCGATTATATGCAGATATTTCTTAACAGGAAAATGTCCTATTAGATAGACATTTTGCTATTATTCTTCACTGTGACCTAACCTAATCCATGATAGCAGTTCTTCTCTTTATTAAGGTATGACTTTTTGATCAGTCTTTTCTATGCGGATTTCCTGGGATATTCTTCTAGTGATTTTTGTGTATGTTCTTGACCTAGTCTGTGATAATTCGTCTAGCTGAACCTGAACCGTAATTTCCAGCATGGGTTTTGAAGTTTATTAGCTGTCCCTTGTCTGACAAGTTCCTCAACTTTTTCGTTACCAGCTATTCTATAATGTCTCAGTACCAAGAGTAATTATAAGTTTGTTCCGCTTTCTTAGACTTTTTAGCCCTTCATCACAAAGCCATACCAGCTTGGATGACATCTTATTAGAAGCGCTTAATGCCGCTTTATTGTCCGATGCAATCGAGATCTCTTGTCTTACATATCATCTACTTGTGTTCCTGCGTCTACATTCAAGTATAGTTAGAATTTGTATCTGAAATACAATGGTGTAATGTATCGGAGAGAGACTTATACTCGCCATCGGCCTTTCACCATGTATTCCCACTCCAGTTGCTGTTACCGTCCTAGACCCGTCTGTATACCAGATTAGTTCTTTACGTAACATATAAAGAGTTGCTTTTGGTCAGTTTTTCGTATCTTTAATGGTGGTGTTAAAAAACTTATTGAACGTGATTTTTTATGTTTGATCTAACCTCATATTCCTTAAAGGATCTCTTACCACGTTTACTATTCTCACGTGCCTCGATTTTGCTCCATGGAGACTGGAGTGTTTGTAGCCTGTATGTCCCTATTCTGGTGCCCCCCTGGATCACTATGCTAAGTGGGAGAAGAAGACCCACGTTTTCATGACCACCGTTTTCCACCTTCACTTTTTTACCCAAAAATATATTCCTATCAGACTGTACCCGTTGTTTTTGAGGATGGACATAACTAACTTGAAACATCGTCTCATTGAATCGGCAAGGATTCCCATTTTTTAAGCATATTATCCCTTTTCGCCAAATTCTCTCGACCTGAATCATAAAATAGATAGCATATATTGCCAAATGTATAATATTCCAGACAGTTTCGGTGCTACCTCTTCAGACTGTCTAGTTTTATTGTTTTAATAGAGGGTTTTAGCTGCACTGATTACACAGGCCCACAAAAAAAAAAAAAATTCGTGAGCGAGAATTAAGACCAACTTTCCTTATGTTTTTTGGAGCGCTAAACATGAATCTGAAGTCAGAATAGCATGTTTATGGACGAGTTTTCGAGCTAGAGGTAAAAATTTGACGAAAATTGTGAAAACTTGGGATTTGTGATATTTCCAGGTTCGAAATAAAAAAAAAATTGGGAGACATGGAGATATAATTTTTGGGAGAAAATGCAGTATTTTCCAATGTATTCCACTAGTTGATATAACCTCAGGTATGGTGAGTTCACTTTGGATCGCATGTAGATTGATTTGGGATTGCACTTGTGTTCGCAGTGCTGAGCAGAACTGCACACAATGAAGGAGGCGATAGTAGTGATGGAAATAATTCTGGAGATGATGATTATGCTTCATCTGCCAGAAATACCAAAGAAGCACAAAAGTTTACACAGGCAGAACTCAGTGACTTAGTACGTGATCTCGGACTACCAAAAGATAACGCGGAATTATTGGCTTCCAGATTGTGAGCGAAAAATGTCTTGGAAAAGGACTAAAGTTTCTTTTTATCGAGATAGAGATAAAGCATTCCGACAATATTTCTCCCAAGATTCAGATTTAGTGTATTGCAATAATATTAACGGGTTGATGAATGAGTTAAAACCAAATATATATAAAGCAGACGAGTGGCGATTGTTCATTGACTCATCAAAGAGAAGTTCAAAGGAGTATTATTGCATAATACAAATAAATATGCCGCTGTGCCCATAGCACATTCGACAGTGTTGGAAGAAAAATACACCAATCTAGAGATGACATTAAAAAAAATAAAATATGAAGAACATAAGTGGCCAATTTGTGGTGATCTTAAAATTACTTCCAGGATTTTAAATCAACAGTCAGGATTTACAAAATATCCTTGCTTCCTTTGTGAATGAGATAGTAGAGACCGAAACAATCACTACAAAAAAAAATATCTGGCCCACGCGATCGTGTCTATCGTGGTGATAAGAATGTAATAGAGCAACCACTGGTTGAACTGTCGAAAATCCTCCTTCCACCCCTGCATATAAAATTAGGCTTGATGAAGCAGTTTGTAAAAGCGCTTGATAAACAGAGTGACTGCCTTGAATATTTGAATCGAACATTCAGTCAGTTGTCGGAAGCTAAACTTAAGGAAGAAATTTTTGATGGACCCCACATTCGAAAGATTTTGCAGGATGATATGTTCATTACAACGATGACTCCAAAAGAGAAAGCCGCATGGGAAAGCTTTAAGGCAGTAGTCCATCAGTTCCTAGGGAATCATAGAAGTGATGACTAAAAAGCATTGTAGCTGAGATGATCAAGAATTACCAAAAATTAGCTTCTTTAATGAATTTAAAATTACATTTCATTGACTGGCATCTAAGTTATTTCCCTGACAATCTAGGTGACTTCAGTGAAGAGCAAGGCGAGCGATTCCATCAAGATATCAAGGAAATGTAGAAACGGTATCAATATGATGGCAGACTATTGTTGGTCATTAAAGAGAGAAACAGTCCAAGAGGCACTTAAAGAAAAAATATATCCATTGCGTAGATCATTCGATGATAAAAGGGTCAGGAAACGAGCAAAGAATAACTGATCTCCAAAAGAGGAATGCGTTTTGATAATTGAATTAAGTTACTATAGTGTATTCCACAAATATTTCAGCGATATAAAAAAGCTCGCAAAAAAGCATAAAAGACGCCGACCGCTTCTAGTTAGTGTACCGCCCACCGGTCCAATTTGACAAAGCTAGTCCACGCTGACCACCAACCTATCATAATTTCGGTAGAGAAAATTTAAACCAATTATATTCAGTGGGAGTGGCCTACATTTTTCTTCGGAAATATGTGACCATTTTTTGTGATGATAATAAAGAAGCCGAACACTTTTATGGCCTTTTATGTAAATAGACTGAAATTGATACAGGTCGGTACCCTTTACGTTTTTTTGCGAACTTTTTTATATCGCTGGATTATCGGTGGTACAAGCTATACACTGAAAATAGAGAGATAAATTCAGACCGATAAATGTTGAAACGCTCAAATAAAAAGGTGACTGTAACAAGGGTGCAAGGTCGTCCGAAGGTAAGCGTCAAAAGCTTTTATCACAAGTCGATGCCGGTGAGGGTTCAATTTCACAGGCTGAGTGTTCCATACTATCCCGAGTTATAATTTCCGCTTCTTCTCATTGTTCTTTCCGCGTGTGCTGTTCTGCTCAGCACCGCGAACACAAGTACAACCCCGAATCAATCTGCATGAATATGTTTATAAACCAATGTTGGGAGCAATATCCTTGGAAATTTTGTATAATAGTGCGGTCCAAAGTGAACTCACCGTATATGAGGGTCTATCAAGTAATGCAATACATTGAAAAATACTGCATTTCCTCCCAAAAATGATATTTCCATGTCTCCCAAATTGTTTTCATTCATTTCGAACCTGGAAATATCACAAATCAAAATTTGTCATGATTTTCGTGAAATTTTGACCTCCAGCTCTAAAACTCATCCATATACTGCTATTCCGACAGATTCGTGTATTCATGTTCCGTGCCCCGAAAAACATAAAGAAAAGTGGATCTTAATTCTCACTCACGATTTTTTTTGTGTGGGCCTGTGTTATTTTATTATAAATTGATTGCTTAACAATTAAATTTGAACTGAAAATACGAGAATAATATCCCATATTTAGAGATGAAAACCAATATGTTCCATCACCTCGAGTTATATTCATTTCTCTAGTCTTTCAATAGACATAAATTTCTTGAAATTATTATACGTCAGACATACATTGGACAATATTTTACTTTACCACAGTTTTCAATAAGAAATTTTACACCAAAAAGAACTAGAAGGATTCCCTCAAATGGCAAAGATTTAAATCCGATGTAATACTTGTAATCGAATGAATGGAATGGAAACGACCGTATACTAAAAGACCATATACGAGATATGGACCAAATATGTTAGAGGCTATTGCAATATTGGCAGTTACATATAGAACGGGAACGTCCATTCGAGTAAAACCGAATCCTTCTGGTAAAAGTAAAAAATAAAAGCCTTTATTTTATGAAGT
The DNA here is from genome assembly GCA_936432065.2 of Rutpela maculata. Taxonomy (NCBI): domain Eukaryota; kingdom Metazoa; phylum Arthropoda; class Insecta; order Coleoptera; family Cerambycidae; genus Rutpela; species Rutpela maculata. The sequence goes on from OW386286.2 coordinate 250,441,888, forward strand.
AGTTCAGCTTTACTTCAGTTCAATAAAATTAATCCATAGAGGAACACATGCACATGGATAGACTGCTATACAGTGTGATTTATTTAATGTGTTGAGGCAGATATTTCCTTTGAAAAATGTTTGATAATGAAAGATACTGTGTTTTAAATATTTTACAAGTCGATGTATATAAATAAATAAAAGCCGGTCAAGTACGAGTAACTTACGCCCCAGATGTTCTGTACTGGAAAATATGATGTATATCTGACTGTTCTCAGTACCCCAACCTCCTATCACATTCGTTATCCCATTTTTTTTTATGTAAGAGGCGTCTTCCTTAATATCTCCTTAATTTATATGTCATTTAATCTATCTCGTATTTCATAAAATACTTAATATATTTACGTTATTTTTGTGATTTTTTTAGATTCTTTGGTTTAGGGGTTTCCAAGATCAACAAAATGGGGTACCATATATGAACAATTCGAACACTCTTGCTCTCAAATGTTTCGGTGCATAAAATTTTCATTGAGAATGGTAGTTTCTAAAGCAATGTGGCGATTTTGAAGATTCAATATGGCGGCTAGATTCAGGACAATCATGAAGAAAATGAAAATAAACAGCAATTGCATAGCGAATTTATTCACAAAAAATCTGAAACTGATTACAAAATTTTCTCTTGTATAATAATATCTTTTGAATAACTTATCTGGTTTCAAAATATTTACTATCATGGTTCCAAAATGGTGTTTAGTAGAGTAACTAGAGATTTTAATTTAAAACGATTCTAATGTATTAATGGTTTATTAGCAAATGCACCACAAAAACGTTTATATATTGTGCTGGGACTGTCATTTTATAGAGAGTGAATGCAACTGATCTTCGGGGGTGGCAAAGAAATAGTAATTTATGCAGCAAATGCAGAAAGTTTTACTTTTTTCACGAATGGGAAGTTTTACGGCAATCCCATAAGTGAAAAATAGGCATCTTATGCATGAGTTTCATACAATATTTTTTCTACGACAGTCCTCAATTTAAATATTTAGACAAATATATTTCAATATTAGCTTAAGTGTCAAAACAAATTCATAATTTGACGTTTCTAAAGCGAAGATCGCGAGATAACTTCTATTGTTTTCGATGCACTCATGGATCCACCTATACATTAAGAGAGAAATAATTTTGCTTTTTTCAGGCTTTTTACCTTTTTTCACTATTGCCATAAACATATTTTGACAAGCCTCATACACCTGTAGAGATCTATGGGAGTTTCCTCTAAGTTCCATTTATTAGAAAGAAAGTTAGTTGGTTAGTTCGTCAATAATCCGAGAGATGGCGTGCCGTCTAGAAACATCTAAAGAACTAGTGACATCTACTGCAATATGGTAGAATATTCTAGAACAAATTACCTAGGACTATATAAAGGAGTGAAGAAGCCGTGGGAGGACAAATAACAACCAATAACATCATCAACAAGAAGCAACAACAAGAAGCATGGCAGCAGAGAAACAAATGCAGGACCTACTTGACGAATTGAAGAAAAATTATGGAGAACCTGAAAATATAACGGCAGGAGGAGAAAGAGCAACAAGAAAAACGACGTCAAGAAGAAATAGAAGAGCAGAAAAGAAGACGTCAAGAGGAAGAAAAGCGACGTTAGGAAGAAAAAGATGATCAAGAAAGAAGACGTCAGAAACAAGAAAATAATGAAAGAAGATGACGTCAAAAAGAAAAAGAAGAACAAGAAAGAAGAAGTCAAAAAGTAAGAGAACAATTTTATTGAGTCAATAGTCGCCAGGATGTGGAGGCTTGGTGTCGTAAATGCAAGAATTGTGCTGCCAATAAGGAACCACTTTCCGTAAGCAACTATGCGGATGAAAGTCGAGAACGGCTGAAGAATGTCCAAGAGCAGATCACAATAGTTAGTGACCAAATGAAGGCTCATTATGATCGTAATGCCAGTTCAGGAGGATTCAAGTTGGGAGATCTGGATTGACTGTATAACCCGCAGTGGAAGGAATGGAGATCCCCGAATCTTCAATTGCCTTGAGAAGGACTGTATTCCCGAACCAATGAAGTTGTCTATCAAATTCAAGGAAGTAAAAGTCGAAGATGGAAATCGTACACTTAGATAGACTGGCGAAGTTCGTGGAAGACATTAAATTGCGTGACCGGGATGTTCAGGCTTAAGGAGGGGGCAGTCTGACAAGCCTTATACCCCTGTAGACATCTATGGAAGTCTCCTTCAAGTTCCATGTATAAGTAAAAGAAAGCTAAATTAGTTGGATAGTCCATCAATAATCCGAGAGATGGCGCGGCATCTAGAAACACCTAGAGAACTAGTGACATCTACTGCAACATGGTAAAATATTTCAGAACAAACTACCTAGGACTATATAAAGGAATGGGGAGGCCGTGCGATTAGAGTACAGTTCAGTAGACACTTCAGTTCAGTTCAGAGAGCGAAATCAGAACATCAAGAAGTGAACGATTGCTTAATTTCCATATTTGTATAAATAAATTTTAAAATTAACTTAAAAGTCAAAACAAATTCATAATTTGACGTTTTTAAAACGAAGACAAACAAATTGTTTTTAATGCACTCCTGGATCCGGCTATACAAAAGAGTGAAATAATGTTACTTGTTTTTAACGCTTTTTACTTTTTTGACGTTTATTACTTATTACCTTAAACATATGTTTTACGCACTAAAAATGATCGTAGAAAAATATACTTATTGGAACTGAAGGAGAAAAAATGCTCTATGCAATGTTTTACATAAATTGATAGTTTTTAAGTTAAAATTGTAATTTTATCTTGAGGAAACAGGTATCTCAAACCAGATTTCGCCGAATAACTGGAAAAACTTCACATTTGGCGAAAAAATGTTGGGGACTAAAATGAAAGCTTGTACACTGTGGATGATTTGATTTTTTCTGATTTCTAAAGGATTAATAGTATTGTTCGCCATTTTCAAACTTCCATGTCTCCGAAACTATTAATTTCACATAAATTAAACATGTGGTGAAATAAAGATTAGGAATTTTCACTAGCCATTTTATGACTCCCTGTCCACCAAGCCATCTGAAATATCTGATTTGAATATCCCATTTCATGCCATTTTACTGAAATCACATCCTATTTTGAATAAAATTGTTCTCATTATGGAATAAAACAGTGAATACTGGGGTCACGCAAGAGATTCGGGTATTTCTGAGTGGATATTATCCATTTATGTAGAGCGGCCTACTCAACTTAAAAAAATGTTGTTATTAGAGAAGACGTCATAGCAGGAAAACCAAATCAGGTAAGTCAAACATGTCCCATTTAAGATTTTTTTAATAACATCAAGATCTAAAAAGACAGTTATAATTTAGTTTTTTCCTCGCCCTGTATTTATATAAATGCTCACACGTAGAAATAGTATGCATGTTTAAAAGTCAATAGCTATCGCATTTGTTACTACTACATTTATCATATACCATTTCTGCTGTATACAACAAAATTAATAATCTTATAACCCAAAATAGTTTTTTTTAGATTCATTTATTATTATATTTGAGAATGGACAGTGAATAATGTGAGGTTAAATAACACATTTCGAAACTTTTAGGAAACTTTTAATTTGAGGTTGCTGATTCCAAGTTTAACTGTTGCTCAGTTGAATCTTCATATGAAACCAAAGAAATGCAATATAGTGGCCAATTTTCACACTTTCAGAAACAATGCTCCTAACTCGAGGTATACTTATTTCATACAGGCATACTAAAATATAAGTTTAAATGCAAAAATATGCAAATCCGCAGAGTATCAAAGCATTCTGTAAATATGAGCAATTAAATACCTGAGTATGTTGGGACCAGAGGGTGACCAAAAAATTTTGACGAATTTTTTAGGTCATTTAAATAAATAACGAATTTTTTAATATAAAAAACAAGTAATATTTTCTGCACACCATATACCCCAACCCCAAAAGCCCCTTTTTTAACATAAAAAGGGCTTTTTGGCCCATCCGTGGTAAAGTGTGGAAACCATATTTCTTAACTAATTTGGGGGTGCTGAATACGAATCTGTCATCCGAATTGGCTAAAAACATCGGGAAGACAGTAAAGGACAATCCTTATTTGTGGGTGGCATTGAAATTGATATTAGAACTAGCAACAAAAAGTAATTTTTAGAACAGGAAATTCCTTAAAAATACTCAGTTTTGTTAAGTAGAAAAAGAAGCAAAAATTCTAAATTCACCCCCCCCCCCCCCCCTTCCCCTCGTTTCGACCACTCTTCACCACCCATAAGAACGGTGTAAATTACAATATCTAACATACGGTTATTTATTTATTTAAAAAAACAATACTTCTTTATTAAATAGCCATTACCAGGTTATAATGTGATTACTTCTGAATACACTCTTACATACATCCCCACCAATCAAGGTGGTGGATTTTATCTTTTTAGAGTTTTTATTGGTTTTAATTGCAAAAGAAATCCCTTATCACCCAGTTTGATGTTTTTTTTTATCATAATAAGGTGATTTAGTCAATTCAGATGAATATTTCTCACTTGTAATATATGTAATTGGGGCCCTTTTTTTAACATTTTTAGCGCTTAGCGAGGCACTCTAAAAAGTTCATGGTAATCTCTATCATAGATAGAGAAACCTTACGCACTCCTGTGAATCTTGACAAGACTATAGTGAATACAAGTGAAGAAAGGGGCAAAATGCTTTAATTAATGAAAATGGGTTGTCAGTGCTCCGAAGAGTTAGAAATCACAGATACACTTATAACCTTCTTTAGTTGTCGAAAAACTTTTAAGTGGGCTACAGATTTAAAATCGACTTAAAACTAGCAAAATGCGTCTATTGCTTAAAAGCCACAAAATTTGTTGTTAGACTTGATTTAGAAAGACTGTTAAATCAATGCGCAATACAAAGAAGATAACTGTAATTATCAAGGTTTTATTATAATTACTAAATCTAAATTCGGCAAATCCAAATCTGTGTTAACTGTGAAATCTGTAGAATAAAAAATTTAATACAACCACACAAAAAAAAGTTCTATGCAGCGGACCAAATTATATGGATATGGTGTATTTTTCGACGCTGAATCCGAATCCGTGGTCTAAAAAAAATCTACCGTGTCAGTCTTGTTTTTTAGTCAAAATAGTGTAAAATCATAGAAATAATGTAATAACCCTTAACGAAGTGTGAAAAATGGTAGATGTGTTGTAGTCGAAAGTAGAGAATATAAATTCGAGCCACAGTAAGCTGTTTCTAGAAATTAAACCGAAATCCGCCCTTATGGGGGAGTGAAAACTACCGCTAAAACTCAAAAGACGCAGGTGAGTGTAAATAACATGTACAATGGCCAAATTTTTGTATATCTAACACCCGGTTTTACAATCGCCGGTTAACTGTCAGTCAGAGTTAACTTTCAGGTCATTATAGAAATTGGGTTTTACAATAGCTGGTCATTCTCAAGGTCGTAGTTATCTAGTAGTTAACTTTACTAGCAGATGAGGTGTGAGTAAACTAGAAGTTGGCAGTTTATAACCTATAAAATAACTGGTACAAAATAATGTTTTGATATTTCGTTTAAAAATGGATACATATGAAGTAAATGCACATAGTAGTGATGAGGAGCCAAGAAGGCCCAAGGTAATCCGGTATAGACCTAACTTTTTTGAAGAATACATTTTTTATTCTCTATAACATTTATATATTTTTCTGTTAAATTTACGAGAATATCCTCCTCATCGGCAGAAGAATGTGTGCACCTTTTATTATCCAGTATCTAATACTTAAAATAAAACACATTTTTATTGTTAAAATAAACGTTTCTATATATTGTAGTAGAATATAGAATAAATTGTATAAATATGTTATTTATAAAAAAATGTAAACATTAAATACTACATACTTACTAATAATAAACCACTACACAGGCAGGGCGAACAAATATGGAGTAAATTCATTCCAACCAGCGTCGGATTGTGGATGCAAGGGCCCACCAGGAAAAATATGTAGGGGGGCCCCAGACCAAAGATGTGGAAAGTCTGGAGGTGTACCTCCCCCCCCTGCGCACAGTGGGAAAAATGTGCCCTTTTGGGAATCTGCCGACAGTAGACATATCAATCAATTTAAATTAAAAAAATGTAAAATATCCTTAAGACATTATACTTTAGAGTAGTGTTGTGGCAAAGTGGCTTTGGGTTAACGGTTAACGTAACCTAAAAATCGCAGATATTTTTCTTTATTTCGCGTTTATCTCCTTGGTTGAGAGTCACAAATAAACGAAGTAGTGTTCATGTAGATTGGATACCAAATTCATTCTTATGGGATAATATGTTAATCGCTTAAGTTTCTTGAATCGTTTTTAACGTATGAACCATAACTTTTGAAGGTTAAGGTTGAAGGTTTAAGGTGGTAAAAATTCGAGATTCAAGTGAAATAAAGTTTAAGTGATCAAAAGTTGTTCTTCAGGGTTTTTTTATGCTGATCTCATCTTTCATCTTACTAGTGTTTAGACTAGAAATGTGTAATTCGTGAATGGTTGGATCGTTGGGATTCGATCACATTGAAAGTATTGAATGGAGGATCGATCGTTTCATTCAATTCATTCGTTTAGTTTCATATCAATTATTTTATTTTTCCCATTCATTTCGTAATGTTTATAATAAAATAGGTGTTTAAATTAAGAAAGGCTTGTAATGCAGACACGCATACAGGGAAAATAGAAACAAAATGTATTTGATTTTCTAAACATATAAATAATTAATAATACACGGGGTTAAAAATATATGAATGGAAAAGAGAATCAAAGGGCTCTGAATAGATGATAATTACAAAACATGTAAAAAGTGTGTACATAAAGCTGTTAATTCAAGATTTGCCCAAAAATATTCAACTTGGGCCCTCGACGGCCCTTGATTTTTCGAAATGCAGATATTTAAAAATACATGAACATAGGCCAAAATCAAAAAGATTTGAACAGATTATGATTAAAAAACATGTATGAAGTTTGTATATAAAAGCCGATGATTCAAGATTTCCACAAAAATATTCAACTTTCTTGTGAACACGATAAGTTTGTTAAACTTAAAATTCTTATTTAATAAATAATTTATACGCCAGTTTCACATTTTGTTATAAAAATAAAAAAGATAGCTGTGTATTTAATGGCAAGATGTAAAGGTGAATTGGAAATATTAATTAAATTAATTACTTAAAGAGGTATTCGCATTCGATTTTCGATCACGCCCGACTACAACTTCTACTGTTTGACTGAGGCGCATCGGTTCAGCAGCTGGCTATTCAAGTTTCAAAACGATGATCGAATTTTGTGTATCTATCATTTGAATGACTGAATGTAGTCGGGCGCATACTGGAATGGAATGAACGAATGATTAATACAAGAGATTCGATCTTTTTTGTAGTCAATCACGAATGGATCGAATCGTCTCAAAATGAATGAATGACACATCTCTAGTTTAGAATTGTAAATTTTTCGTCCCACTTTCAAAATTGATGAGCAGGTGGGAGAAATTTTAACCAAAATTGATAAGCAGGGAGAAGGAAATGGACAACAAATTTTTTCTCGAAAACGAAAATTGATAGCGCGCCTCTTCACGCATTGTCACCCCTATTCTGTAGCCTAGTTAGCCTTGTGGATAATCCGGCCCTACGAGTGTTGTCTTTGCGAAAAATCAATTAAACTCTAAACCAAGCGAGACACGCATGTTAAACGCAATTTAGGAACAGGTAGACATTACCAAGTAAATACAAGTGTAAACTGAAGTCCCGTCAAGCGACGGCGATAATAGAGCTTATTACCGCGTTGCGCGTGTTTTCAAAAATACGGTTTATATGGGAAAATGGGCGCAAGTTTTATATATTTTCTGCTTACAACTTTATTACTGTTATTATTTTTATTAAGAATAATAACAATATTACGGTCTCTCGACGCCAGAGACCTCGGGGGCCCCAAAACTGGTAAATCGAGGGCCCACCGGGAAATTTCCCGGTTTCCCGGTGGTACAATCCGACGCTGATTCCAACCACCAATACATGACTAAAGACTACACTTAAAGGGTGGTAAGAGCTACCCCCATGCTCAAATGTTACATATGGGTGCTATTAAAATTCGGAAAGAGTCAAATACTTGTAGCTCATTCTGCTCATTGTGCCAAATAATAATAAATAAAACACAACTGGCTAATGCTTAATGTATGAATTTACTCCATTTTTATCTACCCTACCTAAAACTACAAATGCCTGAATTTCTGGTCCAGGATATTAGAAGTAATGAAATCCATCCGTCTGTGGGAGTAGTTTTTACCCCTCTCCCCAATAGGGGTAATTTTCAACCTTATTGAGATTGGGTGGTTGTCGTACCAGATTTGTATATTTGGCACTATGAGCTACAAGTATTTGACCCTTTCCGAATTTCAATAGCACCCATATGCATCATTTGAGCATGGGGGTAGCTATTACTAAGAGTAGACTCTAGTCATGTATCGGTGGTTGGAATTTACTCCATATTTGTTCACCCTGCTTAAAACTACAAAAGCCTCAATTTTCTTTCCGTTTTGAAACCTATGAAGGGTAGTTTTAACCCTACATAGGGTTGAATCTCTACCCTTTAAAAGAGTAATGGCTAGTGCCGCACCAGAATCAAATATTTTGCACTAAGATATACAAAAATTCTCCTTTGTACATGTTATTCATACTTACCTGCGTTTTTTGAGTTTTAGCGGTAGCTTTCACGCCCCATAAGGGCGGATTTCGGTTTAATTTATAGAAATAGCTTACTGTGGGTCGAATTTATATTCTCTACTCTCGACTACAAAACATCTACCATTTTTCACACTTCATTAGTGTTACTACATTATTTCTATGATTTTACACCATTTTAAGGGATGTTTTTGACTAAAAACAAAACTGACACGATAGATTTTTTTTTAACTACGGATTCGGATTCAGCGTCGAAAAATACCCCATATGCATATAATTTGGTCCGCTGCACAGAACTTTTTTTTTGTGTGGTTGTGTAATTATTCTATTTGCTCAATACGTACATTGTGCTGCTTCTGTATAAATGTAAAATAATCTTCATAATTCATTTAAAATGTGAGCCTGAAATTTACAAATAATGCTAACCTGAAAAGATAAAAGGAAAACACATCAGTGAGGGAAGGCCTCTAATGTAATTTACATAATTGTTGCGAAGACAATCGAAGGGTTTCTCTTGAAAAATTAATGTACGGAAATGTGTTACAAGGGTGCGATGACGGGAAAACTAGACAGTAAAAGGGTGCGATTATGCGTGGGTGTTGAAACCGAGGAAAACTGTTTTTTTATTTATTCAAACAAATTATGTAATTCTAAAGAATGCAACATAAAACGTGAGCATGAAATAAAACAATATTCAGATTCTTTACAGAAACAAAGGTTTTAATGCATTACCCTGGAATAATAATAACACCAACTGAAGTTGAAAATATTATATCCAAAACTACCACTAAAAACTCACCAGGTGTCGATGAAATAAATGGCAAGATACTAAAAGCAGCAAGTGCAGTTCTAAGTGAACCTATAACGTATCTAATAAACGAGTCCTTTTCAAATGGGCAATATCCTAGTGCGTTGAAATTATCAAAATCCATCCCAGTATACAAAAACAAAGGGTCGCCAAAGGAGTATGCTAATTACAGAAATATATGTGTACAGAGCCAATTGGCAAAAATATTCGAACTTGCATTCTATAATAGATTAACTCCGTTCCTGGAGACTAATAATATTTTAAACATATCCCAACATGGTTTTCGTAAAGAGAAGTCTACTTCAACTGCCATAGCTGATTTCTCAGATTTTATTTACGAGTCGCTGAATAAAGGGAATTTAAATATAGCTTTATACTTCGATTTGAGCCGTGCATTCGACTCAGTTGATCACTACCTGCTGCTTGAAAAGCTCTCGACTGCTGGTGTTCGTGGTATTTCAAACAACTGGATAGCATCCTACTTAAACAACAGAAGCCAAATAGTTACTATAAACAGTTATAAATCGGAGCCATGTAATGTATCAGTTGGAGTGCCACAGGGTACCATATTGGGGCCCGTATTATTTTTGGTATTTTTAAACGATATATCCTTAAACTGTTCTACAGCTGATACGCAAATAATATATGCCGATGACACAAATTTTGGCATACATGAAAATAATATGAAAGAAGTAGTATCAAAAGCTAATAAATCTACTCATGAATTTCTAGAGTACTGCTCAAACAATGGACTATCCGTAAATATCAATAAAACTAAGTTTATGACATTTCTTCCGAAAAATTCTATCCGAGATTGCAGTTTCTTAGTCAGACTAAATAATATCTCAATTGAACAGGTACATACTGCAAATTTTTTAGGTGTAACATTTGATACTAAGATGACATGGGAATTTCATGTAGAAAAAATATCTAGTAAATTAAGTAGCATATGTTTCTTAATTCGACAGCTAAGGGGTACTGTAAGCTTGGATGTACTTAGATCAGTATATTTTGGCTTAGCAGAATCCATTATATCCTACGGTTTAATATTTTGGGGAAGCTCGGCACACATAAATAAGGCGTTTGTTGCACAAAAACGCATATTGAGGGTAATAGCAGGTGTTCATCCCCTCACTTCATGTAGGGATCTTTTTAAGAGATATGGCATCCTGACCCTCCCATCATTATATATCTTTCTTCTGATAGTAAATATAAAGAAAAAATCTTTGGTAAAAAATAGCTCCATACATTCCTATGATACACGAACCAAAGATAATTTACATCAACCATTTTCTAGGCTCTCTGTTGGTCAGCATTGTCACATTTATAGAGGTATAAACTATTATAATAAATTTGTAAATCGTTATGGCAATAGCGACAATTTTAATAATTTTAAATCAAGGTTATACGATTTCCTTTTAAACAACTCCTTTTATAGTTATGAAGAGTATTTAAATTCTAAATGATTGTATGTGTTTTAAAATGTTGTATGTTACACGATGGTTTACATTAGTTTTAAGTTTGACTAGTCCAATAACTGATGCATTTTTTGTATTATGTTGAGTGATGAATAAATTATTATTATTATTATTATTATAATAATTTTATTTGATGTCTAATTAACAATGTTAACATTTTTATACAACGTATAGAGAATGAAGATATCCCCACGTACCAGACAGATTTGTTTGAAGTTCTAACCCTTGCAATGCACAGGCACAGGCATATAAGTAGAAGTAATGTTATTCTATTCACTACTATTGGTGTATATAGGTATACCTATTTTTTGAGATAATTGCAGAAAATTCATAATCGGTAGTAAAATCACTAGGCAGCACGAGCCTACAATTTTATTACTATAAAACGCGATACACCCATTGACATGTCATATTTTATTTCATGAAATATTTTCCCCAAATACAAATATACAGTATGCTCTTAAATTGTATATAAATCTCTCGAGCTTGTTGGCCAAAGTTAACACAATTTGTTTAAATTTTAGTAATATATGTTATATTCTATATCAAAATTAATGTTTGAACTTCACATCCAACATCAGGTTTTAGCGATTCAGTTATAGTTATGTAGAGAGACTGAGCACTCTTACCTTTACCTTCTCGTTCGAGCCGGATGGTTTTCGGATCGGATATTCTTGATCTGGCCAGATTACCCCACTCGTAGTTTCATCAAACATATAACACATAACCCATAAAAAGTAGCGAAAATAGCAATTTTTTAGTATATAGCAGCGAAAAAAAGCGAAACGAAGCGTACGTATCGAATGTCTCGATGCGGATCTCTTTTGGCCGTTTATTTCTGTTCCTCGCTCAGGAAAGGCTGACTTACTAGCGCTCTTAAAATACAACACAGTGACACCTGTTTATTATTGCTAACCAAAGAAAATTAATAAAACAAACATCATAATACATATGAACAAAAAAAAACTATATTATAAAAGGACGAAACATATAGGCCTTATAGACCTTTGCCTTTTTGTAACTAATTTCAATTTCGAATTCATAAATTGTCAGCTAAGCTCTTAAAATTTAATGAGATAGAAAATCCTTCAGGCAAAAATTGTATGTAAAGCTTGCAATATCTCATACAGAGCCAATGGCCGAGTCAATGAAGCGGAAAAATTATTAAATCTTCTAAACCGTCAAAAACAGGTCCGATTTTGGTGATTTTTTTAAAATGCTTGTTATATTTAATTATTCAAAATAAGAAACATGAGTGATGGGGCAGACAATTTTTTGAACCAGAAATCTTAAAATTTTCGAAAGATTTTGTGTAATTTAAGGTTTTTATATATTAAGTCCGGTTTTCGATTAAAAAAATATGCCTTGAGGGTTTCGGAGTTACCGATTGCGAATACATCGTCAAAAAAAATTTTAGGAAGTCAAAATAAAAAAATTCAAATGGCGGTCAAAATATAGAGGATGGTTATTTTTTCTAAAGCAAGTGTTTTAAAGGGACAAAAAAAATTGAGCATCTAGACGATGCTATACATTAACTAAAAAAAGCATTTTTGAAGAAATAAATGTATTTGCTGGACAATTACAATAACAAAATGGCGACATTTTGTAAAGAATAATGTAAAATCGCACATTGCTTCGACCATAACATCTTTATTTTTTATGATACAGAAACAAGCTAAAAATAATTTAAAAGGCTGATTAATAATTTTTAATTCTGTTTCGTAGAAATTTTTAGTTTCTAAGATAATCAACATTTAAGCTTCATCCTATAATCTATCGGATGTCATCTCATCTATAAACTTAAATATCTCGAAAATTATTATTAATCCTACGTAAATATAAAAGTAAAACAAATTAATTCTCAATTTATAAGCTTTATTCTCGATATCCATCATTTTCTCGCTTGAACTAATATTTATTGAGATATTTGCTGAGAAAAAAATTTTAATTCTTTTCTGAAGCAAGTGCTGCAAACGTCTAGGTTATGGTATATAAACAAAAAACAGAATATGAGAATATATTTTTTTAATTACTGACTATTTACATTAACAAAATGGCGGCATTTTTGTTAAAAAAATGTGAGAAAGCAGGTTTTCTCTATCATAACTTCTTAGTTATTTATACTATAGAAATAGAAACCTTAATTAATAGGCTTTCGTTCTGATGGTTAGCAATGTTGACGTAAGTGCCATAGTTTTTGAGATATTTAATATTTTAACTAAATGCTTCGTCTTATAAACGATCGGACGCCTTCTTTATGCTTCCATACCTCCGAAACCATTAATTCTACAGAAATTAGAAAAACACGACGTTTTAGCTTTCTTATTTTTCTCTAGCATGTTTTCGCTCAATGTAATACTTTTCGAGATATTTGACAAAAATTATATTGAAATACCTTCCTCTTCAAAGTAATGTCCCAATTTTCAAGTCGTTTTATCTTAAAGACTATCAATTCAAGTGAAAAGCTGCATAGAGTCTTCTCAAAATTTGATTCTCTTTCGGCTCCAAGCAGTTTTTTTTTTAACTATTTAACGTCGGCCTATTTCCGCTACCAGGGCCTACCACCGACGCCAGGAAACGAGCTACCCCCAACCTGGAAATTTTGCTGAACCTCTTCCCCTAAGAAGAGTAGGGATCTTTTACTTGCCTAACATTTAATAGACAAGGGACCGCCTGCTTTACATCCCCTCCGAAGGATAGTATATCCACTACGTAATCCTCTGCCAAGCAGTTATTTTGATGGATTTTTAAAGTGTCTATATCAGGTAACAGCTGAGGTGGAGAATGTTATGTAATTGGTTTTCTTTTACATTAAAACTCAAATGGCTGGAGTTTAGCCTTGCTGAGATCAATCTCTGCCTTCTTGCATACATCCGACCAGTTTACACCTGTTAATAATATAGCTGCATCGTCAGCGTATGGGACGATGCAAGCATCTGTCAGCATATTTTCAATTTGGTTAATGTACACAAGAAAGAGGACAGGTCCCAGCACAGTACCCTGTGGTATTCCTATAGAAATTAACCTGGGTTCACTGAACGATACTGCAATTTTTACTTTTTGTATTCTGTTACTTAAATAATTAGTTAAGAGCTTTAAAGGACTCACTTCGGGTCTGACTAATAAAATTGTATGATCTACAGTGTCAAATGCTTTGGCCAAGTCTAAAAATACAGCAAGAGATTCTTTGCTTTTATTCAAGTTATTCATTATTAAGTTTGTAAGTTCAAAAACTGCATCTTCTATATTTTTATTTGATCTGAATCCAAATTTTTTTCTCATAAAAAGAATGTTATGACTATCAGTGTGCTGTTTTATTTCTTCGTTCTCATTATATTTATACTATGGTGAACTCCACGACAAAACTCTGTTTTTGCAGGAAATTCAATAAAAAGTTCACCCCCTATAAAGATGAGCCTATTGAATATGTTCCAGAAAGTTAAGTGTTTTCCCTATTTTCCTATTAATGTTCACTGTCAATAATAATTAACTGTATTAAATTCTTTAATTTGTATATATGAAGAGCAAAATTTCGAACTTTAATACCATAATGCGATATATGTGTAACCCATGGAAAATTGTAAAACGCGATAAAAATAATTCGTGTTGTGGATATCTTGTCAGGACTAACCTAATTATCAGTTGGGGAGTGTGACAAATTACTGGCAAGCTGGACAAAAATTAACTTTTCAACTTTTCAGATCAATAAAATTACTGATTAATGTGGCAAGCAATTTAAAAAAGCTAATTGAGAGTTGTGAATAACAATCCAGCTGGATCAATGCTGAGCTCGGTTGCGTCCGTTTTTTTTTGAATCTATGCAATTCCGGAAATTATAGAGGATAATATTAGATACATATTGAGTGATTTTAGATGCAAGTAAATAAAGCCGGGTATTACATTTATGAAGCAATACGATATAAGAAATGAAAATTAATTTTAAAACAAGAAACAATCCAACAATTTTCTACATATATAAAGGAAAATATTAGCCTGAACCAGAAAATAGTTAAACTAAACTTGGGAACTGCTCCTTATACTTTCTACGATTATTAATAACAATACTACATCTTTTCTAGATTGTTCAAGAGGTCTCTTAGCTTTGTCTTGACTATTGTAAGTTACTCTACATTCTACAATTAGTTAATGCCCAGGGTTCCTAGATGTTTCACAACATAACTTCAACTATTCACAATGTTAAACTAGGTGTCCCTAGGTGTTCTGCTGTTTATGCTATATGTTAATGACCTTCCAAATTATATAGATGACCGCGTGATCACGTATGCTGATGGTGCAACTAGTTCAATTTCAGCAGAGAAGATTTATGGAGTTAAGATGAAAGGATAACGATTCATAAATCAACTAAGTGGTTGGTGCAATAGAAATAAATGAATATTAAATAAAAATAAAACAAATATCTACCTCTAAACTTTAAAATTTCCAACACTGAAATTTCTTATGAAACAAAATTCCTTAATAATCTAATCGACCCCACGTTATAGTGGGATAGTATTGATAACGTTTGTAAAGGGTTGGTTGAATAAAGCATATTTTGAAATTCTACAGATAAAGGATAGATACCTTAAATGAAAGTTTATGCCTTGGCTTACTCACATATTTCGTTAAATATAAATTTCCCCACGCAGTCTTAAGATATCTC
The DNA here is from genome assembly GCA_936432065.2 of Rutpela maculata. Lineage (NCBI taxonomy): Eukaryota > Metazoa > Arthropoda > Insecta > Coleoptera > Cerambycidae > Rutpela > Rutpela maculata. The sequence goes on from OW386286.2 coordinate 250,457,544, forward strand.
AAGAGCAACCTTAGATCGGTCTTCTGTTCAAAAGTGCAGAGCTTGAGAGCTTTTAATGCTGCTTGGCTCTTTGAAAGTATTTAGATCTTAACCCTCCGAATGCCTTTGTTTATGCATTCTCGTACACATACGCGGTATAAATTTCTGCTTTGAAAGTGGTTGGGTGCTGTCTAGGACTTTATTTCCTAGAATTAGGCCCGTCTGTCCCCATATCTATCTTCCACCACCTCAGATCCATATATGTACTAGAAAAGTGACCCTTTCACTGCATTGCCTCAATCCTGCTCATCTGACGTTCTCGATCAGCACATCGAAGGGACAGTTAAAATCCTCTTTCAACATCGAGTAAGTAGGTTTGTTCATGGACTTCAGTTGGATTCACTACAACATCCTCAAATCACCAACCAAATCACCTGGTTTATTTAAATATATGTTACAGTTGTAGTATGCCAAATTCCGTGTCCTTTCGCACACAGCAATGTGTCGAAGCAGATGTAGCATTGCCTTCATAGCAGCCGTGATGCAGAACCTCACTCTGTCTGTAATCTTGAAACAGTGAAGTCGTTGCAATATTTGTAACTTTCCTTGTATTGACTTTTCTTAAGTTTTTGGCCACCATATACGTATATAGGTGAATATACGTGAACCATGGTCTGACAACCGAAAGATAGGACCAGCATCATTTTTTGTTTCAGGTATCAAATCTTACCAAGTAGCGTGAGATTAGACCAGGTGGATTTTGTAAAAGTTATTCCTAAATAAGAGTGAACATAATTTTTTGATCCACAGTTACTACTAGATATTTAAGTTCACTGAAAATTTGCAGTAAAATTCCATTCAACATGCTAGCTTTCAAGTTTCTTCTCCTTGTTCTAAGCAGATAGTTGAAATGCCGCTGCACTCAGGCAATGTGATTTATTGTGTCCTCGCTACAAAATCACGAAATTTCCCTATTCAGGCCCGATTTTTACCTGAAGACCAGAATCCTTCCTGTCTGGGCATACCTTATTTCCTCCAGCACAAGAAAACCAAAGCTCTCAAATTTAGTTTCCTCCTACTTGTAAGTAGAATAATAACTGCCTTGCTCTCATTGGCACTAAGCCCCTCTGATTTGGATATTATGTTTAAGGTAATTTGCATGAGATTTGAAATAATACTTCTTACCGAAACATCAATTTAATTGTTGGGGACTATATTCCCTTGTTACTAAGCTTCTAGAGTGATAATTGTTTATTATATTATATTTATCTGTTATATTTGTTTAAAATAAAGTTTGTTGGTTTTCAATTGGTTTACTTTATCACAAGAATATAATAATACTATACTCTTCGCGGGATTGTTGGAATTTTCTATATAATTGTTACACATTCTATAGTATACTCTTCGTAATTTTTTCGAAAATAATAAATTTTTGAATCTATCATTTTAATTATCACCCGATTATGCTGACTTGATTGATGAAATGTTTATCGGTATACTATTCAGTATCTTTGTATTTGTAGAATCTTATCAAAGGTTACAGCCACTTAACTTCTCACGTGATATTTTTTCCTGAAAATATTTTATAAGTCTTATACTCAAGAATCGATTTTTTTCAAAAATGGGGTTCTTCCCCTGACTAACACTAACCCACTGTCTAAATTTCGATTCGATAAAACTTTTTTTATCTTAGGTAATCGTGCATACAAAAACGTAACAGACGGAGAGACGGACATTTTGAAAGTTGTTCAAAATTCGATCATTAACACTGTGATGTGAAAATGTTTCCACTATAAACGATATTTTCAATGCATCAAATACAATCTACTTTTCGTTTTCGTATTTGCGAAGAGTATAATAATTCATTTTAAAAACCACAAGGAAACGTGCTTCCTTAGACATGAATTTCAATCTATAGTTTTTGTTGGAAGGTATGCTTTTAGAGGGCAGAATATTTACTAGTGAAATATTTTATAGAACTCCTCTATACATTTCCTTAAATATATAAGGAATAAAAACCAGACTGCAACCAACAGCTATTCCCCGGACTAATGCCCCGCCGAGCGCTGAATTACGTATTACAAGCCTGGCCGCGTTGGTGCAATAACTATGTATTGCCACAAAACGCTAAAGTTTCGATTTTAATAGACACCAGCACTGACGAGAGCCAATAGCTAGAAACTGCAGTCTTCAAGTGGTATGAGATGGCTGGCACGAGAGCTCTTTTAAGTAGGAATAAGTCTTTCGGCTGGTGTCTATTAAAATCGAGACTTTAGCGTTTTGTGGCAATACATAGTTATTGCACCAACGCGGCCAGGCTTGTAATACGTAATTCAGCGCTCGGCGGGGCATTAGTCCGGGGAATAGCTATTGGTTGCAGTCTGGTTTTTATTCCTTATATATTTAAGGAAATGTATAGAGGAGTTCGACAAAATATTTCACTAGTAAATATAGTTTTTGTATTTGTATTATATTTAATATATCCTTATATTAGTTTATCATAATTTTATTAATTCTTTTGCATACGTCATTTTGAATAATTTTTTATTGTTTTATCTACATCACTCTTATGCACTTTTTAAATTTGTTTTAAATATTTATTATTTAATAGTGGTGTAATATAGCTAATGCATCTATATTTAAACAAAGTAACCTACTCTGACTTTTTCTATACTATTGTAATTTGGTCTTTTCGAACTATTCTGTCTATCTATTTATCTATCTATCCATCTTTTTTTTCGGTGTGGGAAAATCTTCAAAAGACACCGCGGTCCGTGGTAATGTGGGCTTTTCATTCACTAAAAACCACCACCTCTTCACTTTCACACCCAAAAATCGCTTTGCAGCATACATCTGCATTTAAAAGATTCTGCCTTAGTTATCCTGTTTTTTCGCATGTCTTTTTCCTCCTGTTCTTTTGATTGCATCTCTTTTCTGATGTACTTTTCTATCAAGCTCCATTTTTCGCTATTCTCTATGAGGTTGTTCTCGTTTAGTACTATTTCTACTTCTAGATTTAAACTCTGTCTTTCGGCTTCCCATTTAATACATTCGAACATTGTATGTGCTAGCGTACTTCTGTGTTCGCAGTAAGCACATATTTCCTTTTATGTCTTGCCTATCCTGTGCGTGCAGATCTTGAAAGATCCGTGTCCAGTCAACATCTGAGTTGTAAAATAGTCTGTATGTCTGTCTGTCTATGTCGGCACTTGAACCATTTCCTCACGTTGGGTATGAGTACTTTTGTCTACTCAGCTACTCTCAGCGTGTCCGTCCACCACGCCTGCCATCTCTTGAGACTGGTCTCTCTCTCTCTCTCTCTCCTCTTTCTTGGCCTCGTTTTCTCTTTCGTAGAGTCTTCTCCTTTCATCTATTAAAAGATCTGTGGGGAGTATCCCTGCCACTACTTGGATTGCGCTCGCAGATACCGTCCTATACCCACTTATGGTCCTTAACAGATCTTTTCTTTGGTTGCTTATTATCATGTGTCTATGCCGTCTTCTTCCTGTGGCCTGTATCATATTGGAGCTCTATACCTCAGTATTGACTGTGCCACGTTGTATAAGACCCTCTCTATTTTGCTCCCAGGTCCTTTTATATTGGGCATAATTCTCGAAAGTGATGATATATTTGCGTCTACTTTCTTGATCGTAAGCTTGATGTGTTCGTCGAATGTCCCCTTGTCGTCGATTATTATTCATAGTCTTAAGTACTTCACGTGTTTATTTGGAACAATTTGAACTTCTCTCAGTTGGAAACTGATGTGTCTTCTGTCCCTTTTCCCTTTGAGGTTAACCATATCCGTTTTTTATGGAGCGAGCTCTATGTAATGGCGTCTCATCCATGCATCTATGATCTCCATAGCATTATCTGCCTTGGATACTAGTTCTTCTGCCCTGTCCGCTGCTAGCACTAGAGCAATGTCGTCAACAAAAAAAAATGATTCAGGTCTCCTCCGGCATTTTCTCTTTCATACCGCCGTCATATAAGGTGTTCCATTATGTCGGACCAAGTACCGAACCCTGCGGGACTCCGACTCCAGCGGTAACTTTGAGAACTGCTTCTCTTTCGATCTCTAACGATCTTTCTTCGAGGTATCTGCTCACGATGTTAACGAGGTATTGTGGGATTTCCCTTTTCATTAACTCCTTTATGATTTTTCTCCACGGTGCGGTGTTGAAGGCATTCCGAACATCAAGAGTGATCTATCTATCTATCTCTCTCTTATCTATCTATGCATTAGGCTTACATAATTTCAAAATTTCTGTTTTAATTAAGACAGAGCATCATTTCTCTATTTCTCTACTAAATAAAACATTTTTTCAAAATAATGTAGGGAACATAATATTCCTTAACAAGTTTCCGTATACTTCAAGCCCCTTTTGTTTTTGATGTGTAATAAGACAAAAGTGAATAAAAATTGCAGTAAGCAAACATTAACTTTCACTACTGTCTTGTTCGTAGTTTTATCTTGCATACTCTTTATTGGCAGTTTTACACAATAGTTTATTTCAATTGCTTACTTTATTCAAGAAAAGGAAACACTACATACATTTCCTTTTAGTTGTTAAAATGAAAACTAGAAGATGGTCGTTTGCTTTTTATCGACAATCTACGCGAACTAGTCTAGAAGCTGGCAGCAACTGACGTGTTTTTCTATGGCCAAGCAATTTCTTTAAATAAAATTATTAATGTTCAGATATTGAAAACATACTTTAGTACAGTAAATAGAGGTAGAGAATATGTGAAATTTAGGAATAATCTTACATATAATGATAATTTTTTTATGGGTAATTATTGCAGTTTTACTAATTATTCTGTGGCAAAGAATTTTTTCTAATGCCAACCCACAAAAGAGGAATATTGCAGTAAAATGCATCATCTTCAGTTTCTGTATGGTCCTGATACTTGCTCTTACCCCCAAGGGGCGAAAACTCCTAAATTTAAATATTTAATATTTGAAAAGTATAGCTGATTCATTTCTCTAATGTAGAATAGTTATATTTTTGAGATCGTTGATTATGAATTTGAAGAGAAATTTTTTCTAAACCAAATGTAGAAACAAAAGAAAAGAACTTCAGGGTGGTGCTACATGTTAAGAAAAAACAAATTTTGAGAATACATTTTAATTACTGACAAATATAATAGGAAAATACCTACTAGGAGCCATATTTCCTAGTAGGTATAAATTATTATAAAACCCTTACTCTATCAGTCAGTATTTGTGAATCAACCGTTTGAGAATGACATAAGCTATCTAAACTGATGTAATGTTTAGTTATAATAAATTAGTGATAAAAAACAAAGAAAAGTGTTTTCATCTAGGTATTTCGTTATTTTAATTATCACAAAGTAACGGCTTCCACCATTCAATTTTTATTAACACCTTCTATTAGCTTGACTTAAAAGTCAAGCTGATAGATTGTAAGAAAATCTTGCAACTCACTTGTCACTCACTTCTAATTGTCGTATCGATTTGAAACTTATGCAGTTCTGGTGACAATTCAATAATATATTCTAGGAGATAGCTACATATATGGGACCTGGGATATAATATGTTAGCATTGTGGAACAGATTATAACACTTTGAGGCTTGGTGTTACTATCTGACCAGGCGGAAAATTTCCGTTGTCAGTGCTCATTGCTGGAAAACCATATGCCAACATTTTCTGCTTACCCATTTTCCAGATTTTTGCCAAAAATTGGACTTTTGGCCTAAAACGGGCTAAAAGTGGTGGGAGGTGATCATAGGGACTCCTAATGATGTATCACCGGCGACTCCGCATAAATTCTAATTTTCCACAACCGGGGGAGAAAAAAATTATAGTTTAAAAAACTAAAATATACGCTTAGAGTAGCGCATTAAGAAGATAAAAATAAAATTTGGTCTTTAAATAGGTAACTAAATTTAAAAGCGTAGATATATAATATAGACATAACGTAAGCGACAGTAATAAATAATAATATTATTCCGATGGTAATACATCTCTGAACATGTCAGGAACAACATACCAAGAGTTACCAACAATGGTCCTTGAGCGTAATTTGTTATTAAACAAATTAGTTGCAAAATACCAGTCTTTGTCAAATATGTCTTAAAATATTTTTTTTCTTTCAAGAAGTAATTTCGCATTCGAAAGTACGGGAAATTTCACATCAAAAATGTAATATAATAAAGTTTTTTTGTACGATCAAAAATGTAGGCTCCAGATTTTTTTGTTTAACGCACGGAAATGGAACGTGCTACACTAAACTTGTAACTTTTGAACTAATTAATGAAATTGACCTCACAAAAGCTTAAATGAAAAAAGAAACATGTAGCTATTAGATTATTATATTTTTAAATATAAAAATGAATGTATGTAGAAATAGTACATACATTAAGTTGGAACATAAAGAGATATGCGATGAAATAGGTAAAAGCTCTACCATTTCTAAAATTTAAAGATAAAAACTTGAGTCTTTCACATTTTACTCTAGAAGTAATGTATAAAAAGATCCGATGAGTGAAGGAAATCTCAAAAATTTATTTTTGAAGATGTACTCTTCCAAAATTTCAAAATTTTGAGAAAACGATAAAATTTAATATATATAATTAACTTATACCACCTATTTCTCAGGTTTAAATTGCGTCATTAGATCTCTGTAGGCGCGATTTTTAAAGCTTGAAGTATGTACTTTAATATGCTTAAAAATTAAATTAACCCCCTTTTTTTACGAAAATAAAAAAAAATTGCTACACAATTCGTGAAATTATAGGTAAAATAAACGTTAATAACTGCCTACCGACGCAGCATACGTTTATAGTAGGACCTCAAAATAAGTAAATCTGATGATGAAAAAATTTTGGAATAAAACCTATACTTTTCACGAAATATTCAAAAAATCAAGTCTTTTCGGTAAACCTACTCAATGTTGATTGTTTCTACAATTTTTATCATGTTTAAAATATCGAAAATATATTAAAAATATTCACGCGGTACAGGGCCATGAGTCAAATCATAATGCTTGAATAATAGAAAGAGACTTAAAGTAAAACAACATCTTCGCGGCAAGCAGTACGCATCAACCGCCCCGCACGCTGCGCTGTGTGTATGTCCGCAGAGCATTATAAAAGTAGTTTGGGCACGTTTTCACAGATCATCTTGTAATGTTATGTACAATATCAAGTTTTCTCAGCTTTTTTAAAAGTTTTTATGTGAATATTTAAATTGTGTTTTTAATTGAATAGTGTTTTGAATTATTTTATTGCTTGATAGAAGTTGGTCATATTGGATCAACCATTTTGAATTACCTCTTTTTGACATCATAATCTGTTTCAGCGACCTCGAAAACCCCCTTATATATCAATTTTAATGAAAGTTTTACAATTAAATATTTTTTATTTATTTGCTTTCATCATACACTTAGAGCATATTATTTAGGTATATTAAGCAAGTTACGACTTACACACTTTAATATTTATTATGAAATTACCTCTTTCTGTATATTGTTGCCCTAATCTGGGCACGATAATCTAATGGTAAATACTTCAAAACACTCATTATTGGAGAACCAATCAAAACAACTGCTCTTCTAGATAATACTGACGAAGTATTGAATTACATGATACAATTCCTAGCATTTTAAAGCAAAAAAATATATTGAATATACTTAAATCATTTATTTAAATACAGTCATTCACACTTTTTTATTTAATATGAAATTATCTATTTTCTGTATATTGGTACCTTGATTGGCTCACGATAATATACTACTTAGGAAAACACTTTAAAACACTCATCGTTGGATAACCAATCAAAACAACTACTCTTCTAGCTAATACTGATGAAGTATTGAATTACCTGATAGGATTTCTAGCATTTTAAGGCAAAAAATATATTGAAAATAATTAAATCATTTATTAAAATTCGTTCATGCACAACAATTATTAAATCTTATTCTATTTCAACTCTAGAAAAGTTGTACAAGTTTTTTCGAACTCGTCACGTCAGGATTTTGAAATATTTGAGATGAAGTACTTAAAAAATGGCTTTTTTAGCAAGTTTTGAAGTTATGTATAGAACTCAAAAAATTTTTCAGCTTATTCTTAATAAATACATAATTTAATACCATCCTTCCTCTTTAAAATAAGCTTTTGAATGGTCATCTACGATGTTTCCTCGCAAAGTTATAGCCATTTTAAGGTGACATGAATTTGAAACCATGTTCCTTACAACTCAACAATCTTAACCAAACGACTCTAAACGAATCAAGATTTAACACAACAGAAGGGATAACCCAACAATCTTGTTAAGATGGTTGAGTTGTAGAGGATCATGGTTTCAAATTCATGTCACCTTAAAATGGCTATAACTTTGCGAGGAAACATCGTAGATAACCATTCGAAAGCTTATTTTAAAGAGGAAGGATGATATTAAATGATGTATTTATTAAAAATAAGCTGACATTTTTTTTGAATTCCATAGATAACTTCAAATGTTGCTAAAATAGCCATTTTTTAAGTACTTAACCTCAAATATTTCAAAATCCTGACGTGATGGGCCAATTATGAGGCCATATTCGTATTCAGCACGAAAAATTACTACGGAAATGACCTTCAGCTGACCAACAACATTCATGACCCTTTTATTCGCAGACCTGTGTAATTAAAAAACAATTTCCTCACGATTATATCTTTATAACTCTTTAAGTTATGTAAAAGTGATATCAAAGGATTTTGGGAAAATCAGATCTTCCCGTAATTATTCCGAAATAATGCATATTTTCAGCCTCTATTGACTCCACTAATATGTTTTCAATTTAATTGGCTATTTAAATAAGAGACCAAATTTTATTTTTAACTTTTTAGTGCGCTACTCATAAAATAATAGTTTTTTTAATTAATTTTTAGAAAGTAACTCTTTGTACTAACTTGTTAACTTACTATAAATATAATATCCTACCACAATAAAAACGTATCTATTAGGCCGCCATTATTTTAAAATGGCTCTTAAAGTCACTAGACTAAATTAGTCGTGTGATAGTTTCAAATCCTTAAACATCCTAATATAAATCCTTATCACAGTTTGTTGATGACGTAGGAGGAAAGCCAGCCCCTCTACTAAACACTGTGTCCTAGTTTGCAGTGCAATAGGCATTCTTGGTGATAATAACAGGCTACACATCAGCCGAAATTGGTGTGCGTTTCTCCGAGAAGACTGTTTTGTCGCTACGGGAGACATATCTAATATAATAACGGGATAATGCTATGTAAAACGGCTAGGTTTAAAGTGAAAATCAGCCTACTTCTCCTTGTACCCCACTCCTAATAAAACTCTCTAAATTAAAACTTCTTTTATTGCGTTGTCACTTCCTTGTCTTTTATCCCAACAATCGCGTAAATTAAGACGACGCTGCGCGGCGCGGTTTTGAGATTTAAAATAATTGCAGCATGGAACAAAAATGCTTTCTAGGTCGATATTATAATGCTCATGACTTCTTAAATGATTACAAAGGCACGGAAAAAATACAAATCTTAATTTCCAATATATATGCAAATTTTGTATGGTTGTTAAATCTGTAGGAGAGTATTATATTGTAATTCTAAGTTTGGGAGAATTTTTTATGGGAGATTTTTTGTTGGAGAGTCATGTGCCGATTTCTTGCGGAATATTCGCTGTGCTGATTATGAAGACACTGCTAGAATATAGAACTGGTACTGAGATCTACAAGTATGCAGCAGTTTATTTATTTATTTATTTATGTATTTAAAGGTACAACTGCCCAGACAGAAAAAATCTAATTAAAGGGCAGGAAGATACAAATGATAAAAACAACAATATATCTCTATATAAAGACAACCTCAAATACAATCCTATTATATAACTTAATTACTTAAAATGCAGATCCTAATATTACAAATATTATAGTTAAAGAGATCTAAGTCCGTCTGGTATTGGGTAAACTGTCAGCACATAGAGTAAATAGGTGAGAATTTCAATAAATTAGTACGAGGAGTAGGTAATTAAAATAAAGAATACGATCGAGTTTGAAAACAGGGTATATTGACTCAGAATAGTCAATTTTCTTGGTTAAAAGTTTATGTAAGACAAGTACAGCAAAGTATGCTCTTCATAAGACTAGTTCATTTAAGTTAAATCTAGCCAACAATTCAGATTGCAATCTGCAGTGCACCAACAGCTGGATAAACACCATCAGACCTATAAGTATTTAGCATGCTTCCTCTGAACTTTTTCGAAGTTAGAAATATGAGTTTCATAGTCTGGGCCCCAGACAACTGAAGCGTATTCCAGTTTAGACCTGTCAAAGGCATTAAACAGCAAAGTAATTTTCGAAACAGGTGACTTGACTATCTCATAATAAAACCCAGATTCTTATTGGAATTAGCTATAATGAAATAATTATGAGGAATAAAAGTTAGTGTAGAATAAACACCCAAGTCCTTGAATTCGGAACATCTGGTAATGGCTTCACTTCCTCTATTATTAGAAAAAGTCATTGAATTAGTTTTTCTTGTGAAGGATATGGCATTACATTTCGATATATTTAACGGTAACTTATTAGTATTACACCAATTATTAATTTTTGTGAGGTCTTGCTGTATTTTATCACAATCACTTATTGACCTAATCGAGGTAAATAGTTTGAGGTCATCGGCATAAAGGAAAGCATTAGATGTCTCAATGTCCTGACAAATATCATTAATGAATAAAATGAAAAGTAGGGTTTCAAGAACTGAGCCCTGCGGTACTCCTGATGTTGCCGACACTTGAACAGATGTGAAACCACGACAATATACATTTAATAACCTATTAGACAGATATGAACAGAAAAAATTGATAAAGTGCGTGGTTAGCCAAAAGGTTGATAATTTTTTCAGTAATATACCATGATCTGGCCTATCAAAAACTTTGGAGACGTCAATATAAATTACATCAACCGGACCACCTTGATCACGTGATGTAGCAAGATAATTGATAATACTTACAAGGTTAGTGGCTGTTGATCTACCAGCTAAGAAACCATGCTGATGAACTGATATTTGAGATTTCGTATTAAAAGATAAGATATCATATAAGATAAGTTTGAAGAGCTTACCAAAGTTACAGAGGATAACTATAGGTCTGTAGTTCTTAATTGCATCCTTGTCACCTTTTTTGAATATAGGACACATTTTTGACGTACACCAAATTTGAGGAAATGTTTCTGTTTGAAGAGCTAGACCAACGATAACAGTTAGAGCTTTAGGGTTAGAGCTTCATCCGAGGTGTCTGGATTTTATTTCAGTTTGACCACTTTTACAGATGCTGGAGGTGAGATAAGTATCTTTTAAATCCATCACAGTGACGTCTAAATTAAACAGCTGTTATAATATTCATATACGATTTTATTTAAATTGCCATTTAGTACACCCAAAACTATATGTTACTCATTCAGGATATATTTTCATAACAGATAAGTTGTGGGTAACTAGGTACTCATATACCTATTGTTTTACATTTCTGTAGATTTAATAGTCTAAATTTTGACATCGTGAAACCCAGAAATTAAAAAAATAGCCGTTGGTAATTAATACAATTTTTTACTAAATAAAATATTAAAATCCTTATAATTTTATTAGGTATATGATTTTAAGTCAAAAGTAATGTTATTTAAATATTCAGTTTATCTAGATTTTATATAATTTATTTTATTTGAGTACACATAACATCATATTACAGTAATATAATTTATTTTTTCTATGACTGTTGAGAAACGTCTACTTTTTTTCATTATTATTTGTTCGTAAACATATATTTATAGTCGTAGTATTGTTGAAAATGCTTCTGAACTTACGTCATTCATTTACCAGAGATTCACCCATTTGGATATTGTTGGTAATCATGTAGTGATTGAGAAAAAATTGGGTGATGGTCTATGCGAGTGGCCATTTTGGAAAATGGACGCCATCTTTGATGCTTATTGAAAGTGCACTGCATAAGTAAGTGAGGTGTCATTTTACATGTTTTTAAGGATGCTGAACAAGTTGAAGACATTAAAAAAACATTTTAACAAAAATTGAAATATATAAAACTGAAACCATATCTATTATGTCAAATAATTATTAGTGGATATGGAAATTATTTCTGCTTGCATTGATTAATTTTGTGTTTCTGTATTTTCAGGCCTAGTAGTTAAGAGGGATTAAAAACGAGTGGTTACAATATGGCTCCAGAAGGTATATCGTTAATAAGAAGAATAATTTCAGTTGATTCTGAACTATGTGAAATATGCCAAACATCTGTTGAAGTTGAGCCAGTATCAACTGAAATTGGTCGAAAATGAGTCTGGGAGGCTGGTGATATTCGTCAAGATGAAACTTTCAACAGACTCACGCAAATGGGTCGAGGTAACACCTTTAAGAACCTTGTAACTAACGTATGCTATAAAAAACTACACTCACAAGGGTCAGCTAGAGAGGATTATTACTAAGCGTAGAAAACTTACTGATCAAGAATCATTTCAAACAGATAATATCGCAGTAACAAGCGAAGTAAGACAAAGTCGTTCGTCAATAAATCCTGTTCCTGCACCAACATATAATTCCGATGCGACAAGTAAACTGTGTTATATGCGGAAGCAATAAGCATCAAGGAGAGTATAGTAAATACAAGATTTGCGAAAGCGAGAGGGCGAAACATTTAGTCTCGCGCTTCTTCAAAGATGATATGTTCACTCGCACTGCTGATCTGAGTGATCACAAAAATGTTCTTGCGAAGGACCTTTCCTGTCACCCAGCGTATACGTACATGTATCAATCACTATGAAAGTAAAATGAAAAAGTTATCAGCATCTAGTGGCGGAGAAGCAACAAAGTTATCTAAAGAAGTAATTGCTCTTGTTATTAATGAGATTCACTCCACAGTTGAAATTAGTGCAAAACTAAATGAAATTTATGATGACAAACTTTTCATAAACAGGAATGTTAAGAGTTGCCTTGAAAAAACTTCAGCAAGGACATCCGATTGTCTATTCCAAAAGAGGCAAACCAGCCAATCATGTTTTTTCATTCTTCTGTTGGTATTGAAAATACTATTCGTGTTTGTGCAAAACTGCTTAGACAATCATTAAAGGCTGTTCAGTGTCACCCAGAAGACGGTTTTTCAGATGAAATTATCAACTGACAATATGAAGATTCGAGAACCCCTTACTATTTTCTTGACCGAGTTCTTCGGTTGTAACGAAACAGATTTCAACCAACCAGAATTTCTTCGTAGGAATAACTCGAGGATCACAAGATCACACATCCAGAAAAATATTAAAACTAACTAGTTTGTACCATATAATGTATTATATATTACATAATGGAAAAAAAGAAGAATCTACTTCATATCAAGAATGGAATTGCAGTCCATGATGCTTGCAGGAGTAGCATGTTAATAAAAAGCCTAAATCATATTGGAGTTAGTGTAAGTTATGACGACGTTTTGCGCTATCGATGTGATTTAGCGCGTTTTGCTACAGAGAACAGTAACGGAAATGTGTCTATTCCCAGCCATTTTGACAAAACAAAGTTTACAATCTGAGTCTTTGATAACTTTGACCACAATGAGAACACTGTGTCTGACTTAGATAGTACTCACGATACTATTTCCGTGCTATTCCAAGAGAAATCCTTGTCGTCAGGAAGGAAACCAAAGGTGTCAGAAACTTCAGTTCCCCATGGGAACAGGACATTTAGATAAGAGTTGGTTTGTCAGAAAGTGATTCGTTTTACAGCATCACGTACTTATGTTAAGATACCAGAAAACCTTAATGTCAACAACAACTTGTTTGAAATGAATAACAATGAATATAAGAAAATAGCTTATTTAAAAAGAGTCATATATTGTTTTTTGTTGTATATTAGTCATCTCATAAACTTAACTAGTGATATCATTGACTTATTCATTTTATGTTAGTTCGTGTTTTATAAAACAATGTAAATCTGTTTAGTATAGAAATAAAATATGTTGATTCGTTTCTGTCTTACTAAATAACGATCAGTAACCACTTTTCAGTATTTATACTATCGGGAACGTGCCCAGTACCCTAAAAAACATATAAAATGACACCTCACATGCCTATGCAGTGCATTTTCAGTAATAATCAAGGATGGCATCGATTTTTCAAAATAAACAATCGCACAGACCACCACCTAATTTTTTTTTAATCACTGGACAATTACCAACAATATCCAAATGGTGAATCTCTGGCAAATGAATAACATACAGAAGTATGCTCAGCGGTTATATTTTTATGGTAATAGCGAAAAAAGTCACATTATTTCACACTTGTGTACAACCGGATCGAGTGCATTGTAAGCAATTGAAGTTGTCTCAAGATCTTCCCTTTAGAAACGTCAAATTACAAATTTATGTTTTGACGTTTAAGTTAATTTTGAAATTTATTCATCTAAGTCTAGAAACGAGGGACAGTTGTAGAAGAAATATTGTATGAAACTTATGCATAAAGTGCCTTTATTTCAGTCATGGGATTGCCGCACACACCTACGGCTTGTCCATCAAACTTCCTATTCACCAAAAAATTACCACTTAATGCACTTGTATAAATCGCTATTATTACTTATTCATTTTTTTTTACAAAAGTTATAAAATAGAAACTGAACGAGCGCTTGAAGTTGGAGAATTTTATTTGAAATTACCCACTGCGTTTAATTTTTTATGGCAGTTAAATCGAAACAATATCAATCAATAAAAATTAAATCTACCGATAAAAATAAACGGATTTCACCACTCAAGTCTGCTGGAGCTAGTTAATTTTGAGATTTTATTAGGAATTTAATGTTTTAAGTTTATTTCACAATTGGTTTTGCTTATTATTTTCATTGTAATCTGTAACTGCTAACTCCTATATTTCCTCAAAAAACTGTATAAGCAAAATAGTCGGGGGACGTAACACTTCCCGTGGGAAATTTGATGATGAAATACATTCCTTATACCCTCTACAATCATACCTTACCTTACAGATGCTTTGCTTGATTTTGTGGTAGACGGCCTATATGACGTCACATATCCAAGATGGCGTCCACCCCAGACATCATCGGAAGTTCTCGATTAAAACTCTTGATAAAGCCACCCTATCAATATTTTATACTGAACCTTTTTTATTTTCTAAGAAATTCTCTATAAAGAAGTTCCTTAGGAATTTATCGATATCTTTTATCATTTAGGTGTTTTGAATAAAAACATTTTTAATTTTCTTATCACTCGTATCATTTCAAATTAACATAACACGAAAGGAAAATACTTTAAGACGATTCTTTTTTACCTCTCCTGGCTGGCAAGACTTTCTACAGAAACCAAAGCAATAATTGGAATTACAGAAGAAATAAAAACAAAACACCACTATTTGACACGTACTAGAGGAAAGCGACAACATGAAGATGTGCAATGTATCTATAACACTATCAGAACATCGATCAACCCTATAACATATGAAGGCAGTGAATTGATCAACACAACAACAATGTGTGTATTTCATGAAACCATACAAACGGATGTATTAAGCATTTTAGAAAAGGGTTGTGAAATGTACACCGCTTAAAAAAAAACGAATTGAAACTGACGAATTTCTGGGACCCAATGTAGAAAGGAAAACTTAATTTATATAAAGCTACACTCAAAACAACAAATTAGTTGACATTGTAGTATAATTCGACCAATCATTATTCACACGCTTGCTAGTTGTCTACAAATAAATATAAACTAATGAAGACCTTAGAAGAGCAACACCCTACAAAAATTGATAATGCTGTACAAACTTCTTTGTCTATACCTTTGGTGGACTCAAATATAACAGAGCATCTGAATGCAAAATTCCACTGTGTCGCCATTCTTGATGAAATGGCACAGCTGCAATCGTTGATAAAATTTATGCTGGTTAAAACATGCAATATTCTAGCTTTGAAGTTTAATAATAAAATCAAGAAAACTCTTCAATTCAAATTCACTTGGTGTTTGACACATATGAATATTCTCTTAAATCTGCGATGTAACCTAAAAGGACATTTACATAACACCCACTGAGTACAAAATAACCGACTCCACAAACATTGCAAATATACACATGAAATCCCTTCTTTCTCATATAAAAACAAATGATAGCTAACAGCGTATCTTGCAGAGAAAGCATTGTTGTACGCACGCAATATTGAGAGAAGCCTAATCGTAAGCTGGAGGACTGAAACCAAATCGTCTTTCGGAAGTGACGTAAGTGAACTTCAAAGTAGTCATGAAGAAGCTGACGTTAAAATAATACTGCACTGCCTTTTTGCCTCCCGAAAAGAAGCTACTGCAATTCATATATATTCGCCTGATACAGACATATTTCTACTAGCATTGTGGTGGTCATCTTTTACATGTCTAAGCATGTTTGTCACTGGTATAGGAAATAATCGAAGACTGATTGACGTTGGCGGAATTTGGACCGCAATAGGACCAGAAAAGATAAAAAGGTTACTAGGTCTGCATGCTCTGTCAGGATATGATGTCGCAGGTTCACTTGCAAAGAAGAGAAGGAAAATCATCATTTTGGAAGGTTTATAAGACCGCAGATAATGACATTTTTGGGAAACTTGGATCCATTGAAGAATTCGGGGATGAAGCTGAAACCTGAAACTATCATTGGAAAATTTATTCGTAAGGTACCTATATACACCAAGGACGAAGATTTCAAACATTGGGGAGCCTCGTTAGTTGATGTTCTCCAAGGACAAGACGCAAAGTGAAAATCTGCCTCCTACAAAGGCGTCTCTGTCTCCTTTTATTCGTAGAGCACATTACCAGGTTATGGAATAGTATCTTACTGACCAGCAGCACCCTAATCTACCAACACTTCCTTGTGCACCTGAAACCATTTCAAAATTAATTCGGTGTTCATATGTAAAAGGGAAACGTGGTGTATCCTGTAAATGTAAATCCCAAAACTTATTATGCACTGAGCTTTATATGTGTGGAGGCGATGAAGACATGCGAGAATCATGGCCAAAATTTTTATATCGATGACCTTTCAGATGAAGAGTATTAAAATGAACACATTTTACATGCATACAACATTACAATTAATTCAATAAAAATATTGAAATAAATATTAATTTCTTAACTAGTTGTTATTTTTGAACCTAAAAATCCTTTAAAACCAAAAATTAAAAATTGGTTAATACACTTTTTAAATGGCTATAACTGATAACCGGTAGGTTATATCACAAAAACTGTCATAACTTTTTTTGTTTAAAATTTTATTTAGAACAAAAAAGATTTAGTACAAAATATTGCTAGGGTGGGCCTATCAACAGTTATAATCGAGAACTTTCGATGATGTCTGGGGTGGCCACCATCTTGAATATATGACGCCGTATAGGCCACCTGCCACAAATTCAAGCAAAGCACCTGGCAAGGTGTGAATATGTAGGGCATAAGGAATGTATTGAACTTACTCCCACAATTTCATCATGAAATTTCCCATGGAGTGTATATTTCATCAAGTATGTCCCCCCGACTAAAAAGTGATAAAACGTTTTGCTATAATTTCATAGTTTTGAAAATATAGCGCAAAAAATTGAAAAGAACACTCCTTTTTCGACTTTTATACTATGCTCTCTTCTGAGTTCGTTTATACAAAATGAAATCCATAAAATTTAGGTTGAAGTGCACCCACAAATACAACGATGTGCCTACTTTTCATTAACTCATTTTTAAGTCAATTTTTGGCCCTTAGATACCAGCCTATCTCATTGAGCTTTCCTTGCACAACACGATGAGCATCAAGTTTTAAAGTGAAAATAAAATCGCCTCTTTTTGCACCCCACTTCTATTAGAAGTATGTAAATTGAACGTTCTTTTATTGCATTGTCGCCCGCTTGTAAGTTACCCTAACATCCAAACAAATTAAAAGAGTGCGGTTTTAGAGTCTATTTAATTACATCTCAATTGGATTCCGGACCCGAAAAGAATTAACCGATACTTTACCTCACGCACTTAAAAAGATTATATTTACCCGTTTCGTGTCGTAATATATCTTGGTTTCAATTAAATTTCAGGGTTTATCCATTTTTCTTTTCAGTTGTTTTGTAATAAACGCGCGCCTGCTGAGGTAGACTCTCAATGTACGATCTACGTTTCGCTTGGAAGTTCCTTTTAGTTTTATTTTTAAACATTTAATTCATTCAAATATTATTTTTAAAAATTTTGTGTATTCTCAAATGGAATTACGTTATATGGAAAGGCATCTTTTATAATGTGTTCATCATTTTGAGCAAACAGCATAAAATTTTGTTATTAATAAAATAGTTTCCAACAGACTAACAACTCCTTGACCCTGACATATCATTCAATGTAGATAAATTGAAATAGTGAATTTTATAGAGGTAACATAACATATATAAACAGGGCGCGGCAGGGGAAACGGGCGTTTATAAAAGCTCAATAACTCATTAAAATTCTTTATTAGGAAATTATGAAAACATTATCTTAAAGTACGGAAAAAAACATTTTATTTTTTGTTGTCATAAAATGACATATGGTTTGAATCACCTTTAGTATGTAATAATACAATGTTAAAAAACACAACACAACACGCTTAAATGGATCACCCTGTATATAATAATAATGATACACGTCTTTATTATTTTTCTAATATTTTCGTACAATCATTATATATAATTTGTTTTGTTTGAATTACAAAATTAAATGGCGTAGCTCAGTTTTCCTCATAAAGGGTATATGGTAACTGTTTTTCTACTTAACCAGTTAAAATATTTTTAATCTATATACGTTTGTGTCCTCTAACACACCGTTATTGAAAATTTTCTATATCTTTTACGAGACAGTCAGGACCTTTGGACGGCGCGAATCTGAGACACCCTGCACACTTATAATTGCCACATCAAAGATTTAAAAGAACAGTGTGGGCTGTAAATTATTTGTCAACAATACCTTCCAAAAGTTTAAATCTCACTCTCAGTAAACAAGTATATAATCTTACAGCACACAGCTCGTCATTTATAATAAATCCGTTTCAGATTTCAAAACAAATTTCCAAACAAATATTTTAAATCTTCTTAGGCGGAGAAGCGCCTCGCAAAACTTTTAACCTCTCGATAAAAACCACATTTATATCTCTCTTTATGCTAAAAGAGAGGAAGTGTGGCGATTGATCCTGAAATTCGGTCCGTCTTGTGATGATAACCTTGCACATCAAAGGGGTTTTTGTATTGTGGAAGGCAACAAGGGTGGGGGTGGAACGTTTGCGGCCTGAGGTTTTCACAGGCACGCTGCATCCATACTGAACTGTAAATCAAAGAGTGTAGTGGCCGACCGCTCTGAAATGCCCAGACGGGCTGAGGGCAGGGGCTAAATGAACGTACTGTAATTGTGGTTTCATAACTATGTGGCGGAATCCACATTAATTTGACTTATTCAGGTAATGGTGGAAAAAGGTGGATAGGATTGCAGCGTCAGAGGTAGAATTAATGTTAATATTTTTAAACGGTATCTCTATTTTGTTCCACAAACGTTATACAGAATGGATAAAAGTAGCGAATAAGCGCCTTCCTGTATAGATGAAAACCACACTCTAGATTTACCGCAAGATTTATACCGGTGAATTAAAAAGAGGTAGACGCTCAAGCCAGCTCAGATATTTAATTTGATAAGTACTTAGTTTATATTTCCAATTGCACTAAATAACATAACCACAAAAAAAATTGGCCTGGGTACTACACTAGTATATTCCCATGTATTTTCGCGCGCTGAATGAGAATCCGAAATCAAAATTGGCCGATTGGCTCAAAAAATAGCTAAAACTTACTAAAAACAGGCACTATTGTGTATTTCAAGGTATGTCTTTCAAAAAAAATCAAAGGAAAATATTTGATATGTATTTTTATTAACTGAATTCATGTTGGACTACAGAATTGATTATGTATATTTTAACTCATACATAACCTCAAAAAAATGCTCGATATCCCTCAAAAATTAAATTTTCATACCCTTAATTTGCCTAAATTTTTTCGTACATTAAATTTGCGAAGGAAGGGAATCAGAACAGTTCTGTATTTTATTTGTTGAGAAAGTGACTTTCAATGCATGACCGGACTGTGTTTCGTAAATAGGATCCCTAACCTCAAAAAAATGATTGAAATCACTCATAAATGAAATTCTTACATACCTCATCAAAGATTGGCGAAACAAACAAGTCAGTGTAATTTCTTTTCAAAGATATTGAGTAAGTTTCTATTCGGTTGGTATCAAATTGATGATATCTTAAGAAAATTATTATTTTAACATTGGAAATGTTAATGTTCTCGTATATTCATTTCTGCAAGGCCGCCGACCGAAAGTGTCGAGGTCAGATGACGTAATACTGAGATACGTAGATATTGTGTACGTAGGTGTGAAAGCAATACATTCCCGACATTTAATATGTTTTAGTGGCCTGAGATTTGAAAATCGACAGCTACCGTAGATGACTGAGAGGCGCATTGTTTGGGTCATAGAATCAGCGTAGGCGCCTTCTCAACTCAAACAGAAATTGGATTTTGCAGTGTAGGGATATTCTATAAAGATAAAGCACAGTAGAGCAAGTGCTATTTTAATTTAAATATTTAGTGTATTATCATACCTATTTGATTTAATCCAATAGATATATTATAACCGGGCAAAAATGTTTAATAATCATCGTAGAAAAAAAATTTGTACAGAAATTCGTTTTATAGCAAGCGTTGCCGACTGCGAATATTAAATATGATAGAGTTTGTTGGACTTAAAATTTGTATTTCAAATTAAGAACATAGATAGCATGGTAAAATACTTCTTATTGAAATTTGATCATATCCGCAGTACAGAGGGATCATCAGAGGCGTGTATAAGGTGTTATTTTGTAACTATGGATTCTAATAGTTATTTATGTTATAAGGATCATAATGGCAGCGTTCGAGTGGCCGTGAATAACATGATGTATGATTGTTTATGATCCAAATTTCATACAAAATTTTATCTTCTGACACATTTTGACACTGAAAATGATGTCTATAATTAAATCATTTTGACACGTCGACACGTCAGAAGATAAAATATCATTATGTTTCATATATGGTGTTATCATTTCCAATGTCTCCGATGGTTGCAAGGATTGCGAAATCTGTGATTTTTTTTTTTTTAATTTAACCACTTCTGAAAATTCCCTGTAGAAGCGATTAATTCTTCGAGCAGCTGATTCTAAAGTCACGTTTACAATTGGTCTGCTCTCCTAGAACTCAAGAGAATAGTTACAAATTCTAATATATCTGACTGAGAGAATCTCGAACATTCATTTTATTTTTAGCTATAGAGAAGAATATTCTCTCTTTTTTTTATGGTGTTGCTGTCTTTTACATTCAAAAGATCGGCACAGAGAGAGTCTTTTGCGTTTTATTCCTCTTAAAAGTTGGGCCTTGTAAAGCAATACGTTAAAGCTTTGAATAACGATGGTGATTGCTTCAAGCATATTCAACAAATGTTTCCAAATATTTCGGATGCTGAGGGAAGAAATTTTCAATGGATTAGAAATCAGAAAGAGGCAAAATTTTTGCCACAAAAATAAACAAAACTGAAAAAGCTGCTTGGCTTAGTTTCAAAAATGTAGTGGAAATAATAAGAGTCGGAAATTACAAAAAAATAGTAGCGGAAATGATTAAAAATTTTGAAGAGTTGGGCTGCCTAATGAATTTAAAGCTGCATTTCTTAGATTGGCTACTGTAGACTACTTTTCAGAAAATCTTGTATTGGGGGTTATAGCGAAGAACAGGAAAAACGATTCCATCAGGATATCAAGGAAATGGAGAGTCAATATCAAGGAAGGGGTGTCCCGTCAATTGGATGCAGGTAATAGGATGCGCGACAACTAGATTCGTTGAATTGGACACGCGAAAATAGGACGAATAAGACAATTGGACGCATAAGACAATTTGACGCGGTAAAATAGGACGTGTTACATTGGATGCGTTTATTAAAAATATTCATATTGCATAATTACAAACAGTGGTTGCTGATTATGCGAACAGAAGAATTTTGGACTTCTTGCGAGGAATTGCCCAACTGCAAGTGTAAATAAATTATATTTTATAATTTCTATGTTACTATATTTTGATAATTTTTTTGTCTGATTATTTTCTTATGTTATCCATATTTTCAGTGTAACTTATTTTTTATGGTGAGTCTGTTTCTGTGTTGTATTTGTAATTACTATTATTATTTAGTTTAGTGTGTTACTGTGTATACATGATTTTTTTTAAAAAACGCGTTCAATGTTATACGTCCTACTTTATTACGACCAATTGTCTCATGCGTCCAATTGTCATATGCGTCCAATTCATTAGAATTTTTAACTATTCCCCTGGATTATCCGGGAGAGCAGACCAATTGTAGATGTGATTTTAGAATCAGCTGCTCGAAGAACTCATCGCGGGTACAGGGAATTTTTCGGAATTATCAAATTAAAAAAATTAAATGAATTTTTGTACTTTATACCTACCTACCATATAGAATCTGCGATTGAATGGAAATTAGCTCCCTCAATAGGCATGAAAATTATTTTGATTTGTTTGTTTCGCAAATCCTGGATTCAGTATATAAAAATTTCGAGCATTTTCTTGAGATTAGGTATCAATACCCTACCTACGAAACACATTCTGGCCATGCATTGAAAGTCACTTTCTCAACAAGTAAAATACAAAACTATTCTGATTCCCTTGCTTCGCAAAAAGGTACGGCATATGAAAATTTCATATTTGAGTGATTTCGAGCATTTTTTTGATGTTATGTATGAGTTAAAACAAACATAATCAATTCTGTAGTCCAATGTGAATTCAGTTGGTAGAAAAACTTATAAAATATTTTCCTTTGTTTTTTCTTCAAAGGCATACCTTGAAACACGCAATAGTGCCTGTTTTTAGTCATTTTCAGCTGTTTTTCTGGGTTATCTTGAATATATGAGCCAATCTGCTAATTCTGACCTCGAATGCAAACTCAGCGCGCGAAAATACATACTAGTATAGTAGTGCAGTGCCAAGGCCAAAGTATTTTTTGTGTGCGGCTGTGTAATTACTAAAATCGTTGGTAAAACAAATTAATCCATTCAGTATATACAAAAGACAGCGCTTTGTCTACAACAGGTCAGGAAATTTGGCAGCGATGTTGATTTTGATATTCTGATTAAGCCCGTGAATTTGCGAACAGGCAGCTCGCACGCCATCATGAAAAAATGGCACCAAAAGCAAGAAAAGTGGTAACCTTATCGGTAATCGGTAATCTTAGTAACGGTACATTTTATCGAAATAACACCTAAATCAAAAACAATCTCCACAAAATTTCCTAAGTCTGATTACGTTAGTTGAGCATTTTGAACAGAATAACTTTAGGAAAAAATGAGCTTGAAAGAAAAATTTCGGAAATTCATACATCAAATGTATACTTATTATTAGAAATATACTCAAGCTGGACTTCAATGATAATGTAACATATTTAGTTCTATTTGGGACTGACTTTCTTTGTGTGGAGTTGCCGTCTTGCGATTTATTAAGGTTTGCATGAAGTAATATTAAGAAATCAGTTGTTTGGATAGAAACCAATGCTTAGGGTGTTAGGCTTGCGACCACGGAGTCCCGGATTCGAATCCTGGCCAGGGTATGGATGTTTAGTGGAGTTTTTCACGTGTTGACGAGACGACAGCAGTGATCTAGACCGCGGATGTTTGAGAGACAATATGGCTAGTCACTCTCCTTTCCTGAGCTCGATTCTCAGCTGCGGCCATGGTGTGTTAAATAAGTGATGCGACAAGAATCCGCACAGTGGCTTTATAAGTGCTTACTTTTATACATAATATAATAGATGGCAGGAGCAATAGGACGTGCCGTTATTTACGCATAGAAAGATAATTTTACAGGTTGTGTGAATACAGTGTTGCATACATTCCCGGCCTTTCGTTTGTGTTTAGTGAAACAAGAGTCCCACTGGCATCTGACATTAAGTAGTTAGAAGAAATACATTTAATACAATACGATGGTTTTAAATTTTAAAATATCAGCTGTTTTCATATAGCGTGGTTAAAGTATGTGAAATGCCTACTGTACTTATAAATTTAAAGGGTAAATTATCACTTTTCCTAGTAAAAAAAATGCTGAAGAAAGACAGAAATGGAGTAATATTTTACACATTATTTTAAATGAAAAGGCACATGTTTGTGAAAAACATTATTGCGGCAGCAGTATAAAAAGTGATTTTACTTCACAGACCAAAAATGTATATACTGTAAGTTTTAAATTTACATAGATATTTATAACAGGATTTATAGGTATAGAAACATTTTATAAAATATATTTTATGCTTTTATAGCGGCAGTAAACAATCTACATCTGAACGAATTTAAGGAAAAACTACTACACAACAATGTAATTGTCTTTGTATAATGAAAATGCATTTAAAACTGTCTACTTCAATAGTTTATATCACACAAAAGTTAAAAAAGTAAAGGAAAACTGTGAATTTCAAATTAAAGACATTGAAAGATGGTTGTGTGGCCTCCAACCTTGTCGGCTGTCAAATGGTGCTCGGACCCCATATATGCAACACTACGTGCAGCATGACAATTTCATCTATCTACACACAAGAAATTGTAGGACCCTAAAACTCGCGCCATCTACTAAATCAAATAGAAACCACGCACTTATAAAGTCATTATTTTCATAGGAAAGTGCCGTATGTCGGATCACCTATTTATTACACCGTGGCTGCGGCAGACAGCAATGTTGCAGAGAGTGGATGTTGTATAACTTAAGACATCCCGTGGATGATATTGACCTGAGTTAAAGTCTGCAAGATTGATAGTTGCGTCTAAAAACATGGCATAGTTTTAGGATATAATATAAGGATAAAGTTATCTTGGTCAGTTTAGTATATATGCAGGGTGGAAAGCTTTTGCACCACCCAGATATATCATGTCAATTGGCAATTGGCAATTTGAATATTTGATTGTAAAGCTGCATATATGTCATACTCTCAATCCCATTTATAACGATTACTTTTAAATAGCATTTTATTTATTGCCAGCAAATTCAAATTGCGGAATTATAAATTGATATAGCACCATCTAGTTTAAACCAACAATAGTTTAGCGTTTAATAAAGTTTTAAGCTTTGCATTTTAATTTATTTGCAATAAATAATTTAGTACTATTGCGGATAAACATGCTAACACATTTATGAGAATACGCCTTAAAATCAATTGTCATTTTCACTTCTATATTATACAGGGTAATTCACAACTTGTCCGAAAAATTCTAACCACTTATACACTTTGAAATAAGTAGCCGATGTCGTAAAAAAATATTATAACAAAAATCCAACAGAAATCGAGATAAAAATTGTTAAAGTTACAGTGTTATTGAAAACAATAAAAATGGTAGTGGAAGTATATTAACGGTAAAAAAAAAAAAGATTTTTTTTTGCTCAAATAGGCTCAGAATGTCATGAAAAGTCCAGATTTTAAGTTGGAGCAAAATAAACTATTTCTGTCGGTCTGTCTATCTGTAACTTTTTTGTGTGCATGATTACTCTGGAAAGGTTTATGATATTGACTTGAAATTTGATACACTTATGTATTATAACGAGATCTGGAAGAAGATTATGTTTTGATCTTATTCCATTGAAGGGTTCCCGAGAGGGTTCCCAACTAGCATTACTGTGCTAAAGCTCATCTGAATTGTCGTATAATTATTTTATAGTGGTAGAAAAATGTTCTTTTATGTTTTATTAAAGCGCCATTGAGAACTAATTTGCTCTCTGTGACAATTTGGCGATATAGAAAAGCCCTAAAAATGTTCTTACAACATATTTATAAAACTATTTTATAAAGGCTCTATTATCCCTTTGTATATGTTCCTGATATATGTCTTATAGAACTTCAAGTAATTATGCGAACCATTTTATCTTATAAAGATTACATGAAGGTTGGTTACAGAGCTATTATAAAATTTGTGAGTTGCTCTTTAATGTCGTATTACCAAGTGATATAAACGTTTTTACAATTAATTACAAAGCGGTTATACAGAAGCTTTCTTAAGGTGTTTTAACGGAACCCAGTCACCTGCAATAGGTATATTTATTAAACTGTGCAAGCTGGGGAAAGAATTGCTTTTTTATTATAACATTTGAAATGTGTCAGTCGATATACAGTTTCCGATACCATTAGAAAAATCAGTATGATGTCTACAAGGAAAAAATAAAGCGCAATGGAAGCTGTCGTCGAAAGTGAGTGTCAAACTTGATGGTATGTTACACACATATAATGGAAATATTGGTGAAAAACCAGAGAGCTCGGCGACAACAATTTGAGATGTACATCACATACTTTCAAAATAAATACACAAGAAATATTTTGAAACCACTTAAATGTTTAGTGGAAATATTGAAATTCGCCTGCTATCACTAGACATTCTAGACAGCTATATGATACGTACCTATATAATTACCGAAAAACTCACCAAAGAGTTGTATAGCTTTATAATGGCTTCGCAATACACTCTATAAGAGAACTACTACGCGAGATTCGTGGTTGTATAATGGCTGCGTAAGAAGCTAAATTGTTCTCTAAATTAAACCGCAGCCCCTCTCTATAAACTAAAGGTGCTTGCTCTATAGTTACTGCATAACGAGCTGAATTGTTTTATAGCAAAACCTGAGGCAATCTTGGTACAATAAAAAGGAATATTTAGCTATATACTAACCGTATAGCGAGTTGAGCTGTTCTATATGAAAATCCGCAGTAGCTTTTACGCTACGTAAAAACTTTGTCGTTATACAATAGTTAGATAACGAGTTAAATAGTTCTATAAAACAATCTGTCACAGTATTTATATAACAAAAAATTGGAATATGTATAATTAAAATCAATTGCACCGAGGTCTCTATGCAACTAAAAGAGCTTCGTAACAGTTATAAAAGAAATGGAGGTCTAAAAGCTGCTTAATTGAACCTGAAATTGTATTATTTCAAACACCGTATTTTTTAAAGATGTAAGGTTTTAGATGTGGCATCCATCTTGAAAAAAAAATTATATGAAAAATATTAAATGTTCCCTTTTCATTCATGTACTTTTAATTATGTATTATATTTTAAATAATTAATTTATGGAAATTAATAACAGTTTTAGTTAATAGGAGTCAATACATTGAAGAACAATTTAATTAATAAATCTTAATCAGTCACTTAATTTGAAGAATTTCGGAGGCGCATTGTTAACTCATGGAATATCGTATCATATATCGACAGATAAATTTCGGAAGTTAATTTTAGCTTTAGTAATCTCACAAAATTAAAATTTCAATGTACATGTATTTAGTCACAAAACGAATAAGTCGAAACTACGATTGAGAATTTCCATATTTTATAATTTCTCAGATATAACTGTTAATAAACGAGAAAGTTCTTTAAACTATTCAACCAAGAACAATTATACAGTATTTATTCTGCATATAAAAAATGTCGGCGTTTCTTATCCTTACCGAACCATTAAACACGTCGACATTTCTTATATGCAGAATAAATGTGAAGTCAACTATAATAATGCATCGACAATGAAAAGCTGCAACAAAATTGCTAATTTGAGAACCTTTACAAAATAGTTTTTTAAGAGTTTCTTAAGATATTTCATAGATGGTGTAAGAATGTTACTAATTGGTTGTATAAATTGTTTTTGTAGTCTTTAAAGGATAAAAGGTTTTATAAACCTGTGCCTATTGTGGATATACAGTGGTTGCATAAATGCTGAGAGAACGCTTTCAGACTTTAATTATTATGCTTTTATTATGGATGTAATTAGAGCTATTATAAATTAATTAGTGTTAGTTGGGTTTGTAATAAGTAAAGCAAGCAAGAAGAGCCCATAATATTTGGATTTAATATGTGCACGAGAAGCCAAAAACATATTTTTCATTTCAGCCACCACCACTCTCGCAACCATTACCACCCCACACCATTATTATAGAGGGTAAAAATAGTAATAATAAAATAATAATAATAATAATAAAATTTTATATACAATTTACAATTTCTGTGAATTGAACTTTATACAAAATTTTGTAAATAAAAGTAGGACAATCACTAGGTATAGCTCGCACTTAGGGGAGAAATTACATAGCTTTATAATAACAGTAACAATACAATAATAATTATGATATAAAAAATATAAAAATGCACACATAATTACGTAAACACAAAAATACATTTACATTGTCATATATACATTACAGCATACATAGTAGACTAAAAATTATGAAGGGTTCTAAAGTTGTGAATTGTGATTTAGTGCGTACAAGGACCAGTCTATTAGCCCAGTCGATGAAGGTATTTACGAACAAAAAGTTGCAAACTGTGTAAACTTTTTTTAATGAGTTTGTGAATGTGTGTATTCTGAAAAGTTTACATTTCGCTCGGGTGCAGAATATAAAAAAAAAAGTTAAAAAAAAAATGTTATTTCATACATTTTTTCAAAATTTTCAAATTAAATCAAGCTAGAAAAAAATGAAAAATACAGATGGATAGATCACGTATTTATATACAAAAAATGTCCTAACAAAATGTATCGTTAAAGCCACGGTTTTCCCAGAAAAAAATAGTCAAGTGTAACGTTATAACTCGGAGCGAGATCCATGCGTGCACGCGCTTGCAGAATTTGTTGAATCTATATGAGTGTTCGTTCATTTAAAAGATGGAAATTGTAGCTTTCTGATGCTTTTTTGTTTCAAACAATACAAGTAAAGGACGGATGGGAAAAATATGCTTATATATATTATTACACCCGAACTCAATCGTCGCAATAAAAAATATAGAAAAAAATAAAAGCTCTTCAAAAAAATTCTTTCTTCATTGACAACTGTTAAAATGTATGTACACTTCATGATTATTATGGTTTATTAGGTTGTAGTAATGTGGATTCAAAAAAAGTATATCTCAAATCATTTTAATTTAATTGCTTGATGATTTTCTTGATAAATATATATATTGGAAGCTGTAACTTGCCAAGAAATTGACCCATTGGAAAAAATAAAATATCACTATTTCGGAAAAAATGTATACTTTTCGAATGTTCAAACACAAATTCGTTTACTTTTATGCATTTTTTCGAAAATATGATTAATCATATCATGATAAGAAATTGCGATTGTCGCGATCTTATCTTTATAACTATGAAAATATCTTTGATTGTCTTGAATATAAATTCTGGAACTTTTCCAATACATTAACAAATGTATAAGGAATTCAATGGGGGGCGAGCGTAGAGGCGACTTCAATATGAATATCAGTCGATATTCCGTTGAAGAAACGTCGAGCGCGGTTAGTACTTGGGTACATCTTGGGAAATACAGCGTTCTCGTCCCACCTTCTAGCGGCTTGTATATCAGTGTATACGCGGAAGCTACGTAATTTCAGACGAGGATTACGTAGTAGATATACCATTCTTCGGAGGGGATGTAAAGCAGGCGGTCCCTTGTCTATTAAATGTTAGGCAAGTAAAAGATCCCTACTCTTCTTAAGGGGAGAGGTTCGGCGAAATTTCCAGGTTGGGGGTAGCTCGTCTCCTGGCGTCGGTGATATTCCCTGGTAGCGGAAATAGGCCGACGTTAAATAAATAGATTAAAAAAAAAAAGGAATTCAATGGATATAGCTGAAATGTGGATAGGTATCTGTAATAAATACAATCCAATAAAGGCACGTAAAAATTCATGCGAGCGATTCAGCGGCTATGTGTGGTGTCTGTGTATGCTCTCATAATTATATATTTTCCCTCCTCCAGACTCACTATTTATCCTCTTAGTCACTAAATGTTAAAAATGTGTAATCAGAAAGAGAAAAAAGCTTTATTTTACTTGTTAGAACTGCTAAGAATTTTTGGAGGTTCCGTACGCTTGGCCGAGCAGAGTGACAAAATTACTTCACTATTTTTTTCCGGGAAAACCGTGGCTTTAGCGATAAATATTAGTAGGACATTTTTTGTTCAGAAACACGTGGGCTATCCACCTGTATTTTTTTGTTTTTTTCTAGCCTGACTAATATAAAAATTTTGAAAAAATTTATAAAAATTTTTTTTTTTCACTTTTTTTTTATGTTCTGCATCCGAGCGGAATGTAAACTTTTCAGGATATTATTCTATACACTTTCACGCACTCATTAAAAAAAAATTATTCAATTTGTAACTTTTTGTGGGTTTCACTATAAAATGATCTCGTTCGTCTGGGCTATATGTAATGAAGCATTATTTGACGAGTTTTTTGTAAATATTTCGTGCAAAGACGAGATTACCTTTCCCCCCGTTTTCGAGGGTGCTGAATGCGATGGAAGTGGTGGGAGAAGTTTTTGATCGCCGCAACCCCTGAAACGTCCAAAAGCTGCCCCTTTTATGGGGATCCCTTTATGTTTTCATATATAAACGGGCCTGGGGAGTGATTTATTGATGGATTATACTTGAAATAAGATGGGAAGGGGTTATACAGTAAGTGGAATCCAGACAGCAGGCCTAAGGGGTTCATTAAACCCTCCCGAGGGGTGGAATTTTTTTTTTTTTCAAATGATTCGGTTCAAACGCTTATCCCCGTTTTCGGTGTCGCTGATCACGGGAAAAATATTCATTTTTAGCTCCAACCTCTCCTCATCCCTCAAACGGGCAGAAATCACCCCTCACTCACCGGAAATCATGCTATCCAGGATTTACAGGTTTCTCGGCACATGATCGTTATTTCTGTGCATATCCCTTCATTTTTCACGGAAGAGGAGGTTGTAACGACATCGGGGATTGCTTCAACCCTTCCAAGAGGTGTAAAATTCATTAATTACACTTTGAATCGTCAATACGCCCTTCCCCGTTTTCGCAGGCGCTGATCACGATAAAAATATAATTAATGAATTTTACATCCCTTGGAAGGATTGTAACAGTCCCGAGGTCGCTACCACCTTCTCTTCCGTGAAAAATGAAGGGATATGCACAGAAATAATGATCATGCGAAAAACCTGTAAATCCTGGATAGCATGCTTTCTGGTGAGTGGGGGGTGATTTCTGCCCGTTTGAGGGATGAGGAGGGGTTGGAGCTAAAAATGAATATTTTTTCCGTGATCAGAGACACCGAAAACGGAGGATTAGCGTGTGAACCGATTCATATGAAAAAAAAAAGATTTCCCAGCCGAGGGGTTTAATCAACCCCCTAGGCCTGCTGTCTGGATTCCACTTACTCTATAACCCCCTTCCATGTTATTTCAAATATATATAACCCGTCGATGAATAACCCGTTTATATATGAAAACCAAAAGGGATCCCCATAAAAGATGTGGTTTTTGGCCGTTTCAGGGGATGCGTCGGTCAAAAACTTCTCCCATCACTTCCATCGTGTTCAGTACCCTCGAAAACGGGAGGAAAAGGTAATCTGGTCTTTACACGAAGTATTTACACTATTTTTGCCTTCATTATATAGACTAAAAGGCCTCAATTTTTTTTTACATCAGCCAACCCTACTACCACCCACCCTATTACCGATTTGGCTTATCGTTTTATGGATTCTTGGGGTAGACGATTTCAATATTGTGTTATTAAAATTTTATGAACAATTATTTCCACATAGTGAAATGCAAATATAGTATCAATATGTTTTTCTTTGTAAGAGACTTGGATAGGAAATCTGAACGTGGACGTAGTGATTCCTTAGATAGCGGTTTATTTTTTTTGTTAGATGTATTTGCAGGGCCGCGCATAAGGGCAAGACTGCGGCGGACAACGACACCACGTAACTAAAGGCGCCGGAAGGCGCCGCGAGTTTTGAAATTTAAAATTAAAAAATATATATAAACGTTTAGTGAACCAGGCCCGGATTATCCAATAGACAAGCTAGGCAATTGCCTAGGGAGCCCAACGCGCGAGGGGGCGCTCCAGCAGTTCAAAATTAATTAATTTTATCTCCCGACGTGACAGCCGACGCTTATAGTTTACCATTGATCTGTTGGAAAATAAAATGTACCAGGAAATTTATTTATTCGTTATTTGATTATTTTATTTTGATTGAATTGTCGCATTTATTACCTCTGTTCTGTAGCAACATTTTACACACTTATTTATAGGATTATATTATAGCGGAATTCGCAAGCAAGAAGTCACGAAAAAGGATATGTTTTTCAATATATCATTTTTGTATTCAGTGGCGCAGCCAGAAAATTCATCTGGGGGGGGGGCAATAGAACCGGCCTCCCCAGAGGTTGAGAAAAACTTTTCGCTGTTTTATGGAAAATCTTCCCACAGTATGAGACCTTTAAGAAGTTAAGTATTTGGGTTGTCTAATCATGATTTTCATCCCCCGCATTTCTAAAAAAGGGTGGTTTTTGAGAAATATATACATATATATGAATTTTAGCGTTTTTTCGTCCTCTTCTGAGGAAAAACCATGCATTTTGGTGAAAAATATCTAGAGAGCAAAGTTGTAGAGCATAAAATTTCCTATAAACGTTGTCTCTACCATTTTTTTTTTCTTCGAATTCCGCTTAGTTTCGCTGCTAGAGGGCACGAAAAAATATACATATGGACTTTTGCGCCTTTTTTTAGATTTTGAGCCAAAATTATGCATTTTTATGAAAAATTACGTGAGATCAAAGTTGTAGAACATAAAATATATATATTTTTATGGAAAAAAAAAAACTAGAAAACACCATGTAATTTTGTAAATTATAATTAATTAAAGTAAATAATTTGTAATTTTTCATAAAAATGCATAATTTTGGTTCAAAATATAAAAAAAGGCGCAAAAGTCTATATGTATATTTATTTCTTTCGCGCCCTCTAGCGGCGAAACTAAGCGGAATTCGAAAAAAATGTAGAGACAAAATTTATAGGAAATTTTATGCACTACTACCTTGCTCTCTTGATACTTTTCACCAAAATGCATAGGTTTTCCTCAATATAGAGAAAAAGACGAAAAAACGCTAAAATTGATATATATGTATATATTTCTCAAAAACCACCCTTTTCTAGAACTGCGGAGGTTTATTACTATTTTATATTTTTATGTCTTGCGCCCACGAAATCTACTTTTCGAAGACAATTTAATTTTAAGTTGAGGCTGTTTGACCATGAAAAATCGAAAATTTCCATTTTCATAATTCCGCCTGAAATTAAGAGGACGCAAATACTTCATTTGCCTAAAGGTGTAATCCGGCTCTGGCATAATTGAAATATTTTGAATTTTTATATTCAATTGTTTAGCGTGATTTATTTGAGATACATTTTTCCTCAACCTTCCTTTTCAGCTCAATTCTAGATATGCTACTGAAGGGCGCATCTTCGTACTTGCACAACCGCGTTCATAAGCCTTGGGCGCGGCCCTGTGTATTTATGTAGTTATAATATGACTATAAATATACCTACCCAGTACGTCTTACATGAGTAAACAAATTTATTCAGATAATGTAATTATTGAAATAAAAGTTCTTTCATTCAAGTAAATATACTTGAAAACTTTGACTGACGAATTTCAAGTAACTACTCCGTTCCCCTGAAACCCATGTTCAGCTGCTTACGTGGGCAATGACCCGGAATCACAAAAACTTATCATTTGAGTTAATGGAAAATTGTTGTGAGTGGAAGGCAAATAATAGAAGAATAAAGGGAAGAAAAGCAAACATTCTCACTTTCACTATTGTGTCGGTATCAAATCGCCTTTCCGTATCGGGGATTTATGAGATTTGAATGCTGCGTTTTATGATTATCGAGGATTTTATATAGGGTATTTCAGTTTTAAAAATGAAGGTAAATCAGCTTTATCTGATTTTTTATTAACGCCTGTTTTCTATGAAGTAGTCGAAAATATAAGGACACATTTTTCTATGTTTGTATAATGAATATAACATATAGTCCGAGAGACGACCACTCGAAAGTATACGTCTTCCAACATAAATTCATAATAAATTAAGAATAAATAAATTAAATAATTAATTAAAAACAACACAAAAAGAACACACTACGAAAATTGCTTTACCCAATGGGCAAGTCTGTAATTTCCAAAAAAAAACTACTTCAATTTTAGTTTATTAATCGGTAAAAACAAACAATAGAAATTGAAAAAAATGCTGCTAACGCAATTGCTGCGTCTAGATTAACTTTGTTTTTTATTTGTCTGATGGCATATACTTTTTTGGACAATTTAGTTGTTAGGTCATTAATATGTGGATGCCAACTTAATCTATTATTTAATGTTACTCCTAAAAAGAAGAAGAAGCTAGAGCTCTGAATATTTGTCATCAAATTGTTCAGCGAATTTTGGTTGATTTTTTGTTGTATCCGTAAAATATTTTTAGGAATGCTATTCAAAGTTTCCATAATAACCACGTGTGGGCGGATAAAAACCTTCATGCCATAACCGAAACCCATTTCCAAGACCAATTTTCGGTTAATGTATGGGTAGAAATTATTGGTAATAATTTTATAGGCCCTTTCCTTCTGCCAAGACGCCTGAATAGACAATCTTATCTGCATTTTCTCCAAGAAGAACTACCTATGTTGCTTGAAGATGTACCAATAGCGTTAAGGAATCAAATGTGGTACATACACGATGGAGCTCCTGTTCATTTCAGTGTAATTGTTCGCAATTATTTACATGTGGTTCATCCCAATCGTTGGATAAGTCGCGGATGACCTCAGCAATGATGAGCAAGATCCACCGATCTCAGTAGTTTCGATTTCTTGTTGTGGGGTCATCTTGAAATCCTGATGTATAAAACTCCCATTAACACTTTAGAAGATTCAAGAGAACGAATAGTTGCCTCGTGTGAAACAATACGGAATACGCCGGGAATATTTGAACGAGTGCGCAATCCGATGCGAAGACGGGCGGAAGCATGCCTATTAAGTGAAGGTAGCCATTTCCATCAATTCTTACAAAACAAAATTTATCATTATTTTAATAATAACATACCGTTCAGCTGCTGTAACAGAAAAATACGTAACTTCAACTCCCTAAATATCGACTCTGAGACTGAAATAGAACAAGCGGAATCCATAAAATACCTAGGTATTACCATCGATAGATTTTTGAGATTAAATATACACCTTAATAATAATAATGTATGTAATACGCTAAGAAACATAATATTTAAATTTAAATTCTTAAGAACCATCCTAGACATAGCTAACTTAAAAATCATTTACTATGCATTGGTTGAATCAAGACTATCCTATGGTATTATCGGATGGGGAACTGCAGTAAAACACCACATAAAAAAATTGGAAATAATACAAAAGAAATTTAAAAAAATCATGTTGGATAAACCCAACACATACCCATCGGACAATCTATACAAGAATGGAAATGTTCTTGATATCAGGCAATTATTCTATTATACTGTAACAATAAATCAATTTAATAACAAACATTCATTAATAGCTGTTAACCATACTTACCAGACGAGAACAAAAGCAACCTCTTGCAGAACTCCATTTTCCTCAAAGTCAATAGGACAGCGAAATGTCTCCTACCTCTCTCTCAGATTTTATAATTATCTTCCAGATGAAGTAAAAAAATTAAATTCTATTAACTTATTTAAAAAAAAAGTAAAGAAATTTATCCTAGAAACTAATAGAATTAACATACACAAAGTCGTGGGAATGAAAAATTAGCTAAATCCTAAACTTACTGAATATATTTAATTCGTAATCTCTTTTTATTACTTATTATTAGTCATTACTATTAAAATTAAAATAGATTTACTCCAACTCTATCTAAAAATGTATGTTTAAGCTTATATATTATAAATTTAGTCGAATTTCTTTATTATTATTATTTATATTCAGCGTGTCCTCCGATCGAGTTCGCTATAGGTGAAATGGACAGAAAATTTTCGAATTTTTTTTTCATATTCGGAGGTTCTACTTACTGCTTACCTAAAGTAATTTTGGGTGTACTTTTGTTTTTTTTTAATCGTATAGGCCATGACAGTTAAGCAAAAACGAATATGAAAAAAAAATTCGAAAATTTTCTGTCCATTTCACCTATATTATATACTATATTATATTCACTCAATCGGAGGACACGCTGTATAAATTGTTGTTAGCCAATATTTTGAAACTTTTTAAACTGTAGTCATGAAATAGTTACTTAGTTATGAAATATATTATGCAAATATGAGAAGTGTATGTAGATCATTATAAACAGATATAACACATCATTAATCTGAAACTATTGTTTTCCTCAACGACAGTCTACGACTTTGTGAGTTTCTTGTTTATTTGTTTGTAATATATATCGACATATATTGTATATTACATTATACGGTATATTACATTATGTACCTACTTGAATCCAAATAAACTATTATTATCATATTATTATTATTATTATAATTAGTTTCAATTTGAATTTAATTGTTTTTATCAAGAACTGTGCGTCTGACGAGAAAAACACAAGAGATCGTTTTCATGTATAATTCACCAGGCTAATCAGAAAAAATATCCGCATGAAAAATTTCAGTGGCGTACCACTTTTTTGGTAAAAAATATCAAAAGGGCTGTTTGCAGGGACGCCATTGGTGGAGTGATAAAGTAACTTTGCTAACTAAAATGTGTAGTTTTATATCTTATTAACACATAAAAAACCGCTGCCCAAGGAATCACTACTTCCACATCCAGATTCTCTATCCAAGTCACTCACAACGAAAAAACTTTGTATGTGAAAATCATTGTTTATGCAACTTTAATAATATAATATTTGAAATCCTCTACCCCAAAAACCCATAAAACGATACCCCACATCGGTAGTGGAGTGGGGGTGGTGATAGGGGGGTGGTAGTGGGGGGTGGATGAAGTAAAAAAATATTTTGACGTTTCTGGTTCCTGTACATGCACTAAATCACATTTTTTTCATCCCCTTTAATAAGGAGGTGGGGGTGGTAGTGGGGGTGGCTAATGCCAAAAATTTTTTTGAGACCTCAGCTTCTCTTGTATATACTAAATACCAATTTCATTGACTCTCACCTGCTTGATTTACCCATTTACCCCAAATTTACCCCAATTTACCCCCCAACCCTTCGACGGAACAAGATGAAAATATAATCTAGTTCTAGATCTCGTTAAAATACATATGTGTATCAAATTTCAAGTCAGTATCTCAAACGGTTCCAGAGTAAACATGCGCACAAAAAAAAAAGTTACAGACAGACAGACAGACCGACAGACAGAATTTTTTTTTCGCTCAAACTTAAAATCTCGACGTTTCATGACATTTTAAGCCTATTTGGGCAATAAAAATTTTTAAAAAATTTTTTGTTACTATGCTTCCACTGGACGTGGAAGTAATTGAAAATATTACCTAAAATACTATCTGGGAAATTAAGAAATAACAATTTAAAAAATATATTTATTTCATACTGTCCGGTAAATGACTATTTCCCGGACTCATTTGCGGCCGGTAAATCGAACATTACAGTATCTGATACCGTAATGTGTTACTTGCGAACATTACGGTATCTGATACTGTAATGTGTTACCTAGCAACACTATCATATTATTGTTTTTAGTAAGCAAGTTTTAACTTTTGACTTTTTCACCTAAAAGTATAAGAAATAAAATATTTAAATACACAGTTTTAGCAATTATTTATTAACACTATTTTCGAATGCTTTTCAAATTCTTTCAGAATTTCTCTCCTTAATGGTGAATATGTGGAATGAAAATCGTAGACGATCAAATGTTTATGTTTCATATAGGTAATATAATACCTTGAGACAATTCGATTTTTCGTCTTGTTTGACAGAAGGCTCTAAAGGAGCCTCTTGAATTTTCCGGAACAACATTTTATCATCCGCTTCTAAAGTACAATTACGAAGTAAGTCAGTTAAGTACGTTAAATGATGATGACGATTAATATCACGAAATTCTACAAAAACTGAGTACACCTTTTTTTGCCATTTTGTTGAAAAACGAGGATATAATAATATCTATTAGGTTATTCAATATCTATAACAAAAACAACTGTCATAATTCAAAGAAACACACAAGAATGGAGTCATAGCCAACTATAAAAACCGCTGCCCAAGGAATCACTACTTCCACATCCAGATTCTCTATCCAAGTCACTCACAACGAAAAAACTTTGTATGTGAAAATAATTGTTTATGGAACTTTAATAATATAATATTTGAAATCCTCTATCCCAAAAACCCATAAAACGATACCCCACATCGGTAGTGGGGTGGGGGTGGTGATAGGGGGGTGGTAGTGGGGGGTGGATGAAGTAAAAAAATATTTTGAGGTTTCTGGTTCCTGTACATACACTAAATCACAATTTTTTTTCATCCCCTTTAATAAGGAGGTGGGGGTGGTAATGGGGGTGGCTAATGCCAAAAATTTTTTTGAGACCTTAGCTTCTCTTGTATATACTAAATACCAATTTCATGCACTCTTACCTGCTTGATTTACCCATTTACCCCAAATTTACCCCAATTTACCCCCCAACCCTGCGACGGAACAAGATGAAAATATAATCTAGTTCTAGATCTCATTAAAGTACATATGTGTACCAAATGTGTCAATATATTAAACGGTGCCAGAGTAAACGTGCGCACAAAGTTACAGACAGACCGACAGACAGACAGACCGACAGACAGACAGACCGACAGACAGACAGACCGACAGACAGAAATTTTTTTTTCGCTCAAACTTAAAATCTCGACGTTTCATGACATTTTAAGCCTATTTGGACAATAAAAATTTTTAAAAAATTTTTTGTCGTTACTATACTTCCACTGGACGTGGAAGTAAAATGCGTCCCGAGAAGTATTTTATTGAAGAAAATCATTCACCACTATATAGCGTTTTTTTACTGTAAAATATACTTTCTACCAACTTTAGTAAATGAAGAATGTTACATAACTATAGATTAGACTTCTACTTACAAAATTTATAATATTTTGCTTAACTAAAGTTGGTAATTTTTATTTTATTTGAACTTATATTAATTAATATTGATACTATTGTGAAGTAAGTACTTTGGCCCCTACCACTACCTATGAAACATACTTTTCTACCAATTTTAGTAAATGAAGAATGTTAGATAACTACAAATTGGGCTTCTACTTACAAAGTTGTTAATATTTTGCTTAACTAAAATTAGTAATTTTTATTTTATTTTGATTAAATAAAGCTCTCTAGTTCTAAAGTTCTTTATTTTATTTGGAGCCAATATACAGATTATTTAATTTACACTAAATATGATGATTTTTTCTGGATAATTTTCCGGTTGCTTCAACACATTTATTTTAAGTCTCCTCCGAAATCTCCATAATACAAAACAATGCAAAAATTATGGTTTTATTTAGTTGACAGTGACAAGCTAGAGACAATCATAATTAGCTATGGAAAACAATGGCTATAACATCGTTACGGTGATGCGATTGTCAGATTACGAACTAATATTTCTCAAATTTCAATAATTATAACTTTTTATTCATTTTAAAAAGGATTTACTGGACAGTATGAAATAAAATATAATACGATACACGTCCGGTAGGTTTCATTACAGTACTCGTTTATATTCCGGACTCGGCTCCTGCGTCGCCTCGTCCGTAAAACAACTCGTACTGTAATAAGTCACCTACCGGACTTATAACGTAAATTACTAATTCAACACCTGTAGTAAAAAATTTAAGCCGTTGCAGACATACGTTCATATATGAACTCTTCTTCATAAAATGACCTAAGGAATCACGCCATGAAATATTAGCACGTCATTATGGAACACCCTGTATTTTGCAAATTCCTGCATTTGTATAATATCTACATAGCTTTTTTATTAAATTATATAAATTCCTTCTTTTGGTTATCCAAAATAATGCCAAAATGTTTAACTTGTTTCGTAGGTGGTATGACGAAGTCACTCTCTACAGTTATGTCCAAATTATTTATTACTGCAGTGATAAATAGTACGTTTTTTGTATTATGTTGTATGGTAGTAGCATATTATTTATATTTACATCACTTCTATCATCACATTTTCATCTTCTTTACTTTCCCATCAAACAGTTTGTATGTACAGAAATCTATCAGTGACTTCCATGGTTGCTTAAATGGAAAATAAAATTCACACAAAACTCAAAAGTTATTTAAGTGAATTTTCCATCTCTAATACTTAGCCAGTTTGTAATATTGCCTCTAAAAAATTTTATTTCAAATAGTTCAAAGGTACTTCTATTAAACAATTAAAAACTCAAACAATAGTAAACGTCATTGCTCCAAAAGCTATGTAAGTCATTATTTCCCCAGTCCGAGATTCACTTCACTACAGCACGCATTGTAATAGAATCGTAAAAACCATGAGATACAGTCCATAAAATTTTTATTTGATGTTTTGTATCTGATGCATGCCATAGTAACTGATCCATTTATTTGAAATTAAGGAGAAATAGCATTATTGTATTTCAACATAATTTTAAGACGATCCACTTTAGAACCCATTAGCTGTAATGGGAAAGCCAGTAAGGACGATAATGGTCGAACATACCTGGCTATAACGTTGTACCAAAGTAACGGAGATAACACAATTTGCAATAAAAATCGTAATAAATAAATCATAAAATATTAACGATGCGTCTTCGTTTTTCAGGTTATAGGGTTCTTAATAATTCATTCCCATAAAGAAAAAGGGAACAAAATTGAATTAGAAATCAAGTTTTCTTTCATTGTTGCTGGCCTATAAATCAGTATCAATACGTTCTTAAATAATTGCTTCTCATCACTTCAATCGCGGAATATGAATCGAGTTTTTATGGCGTTTAAAACCTTACCAATTTGTCTGTAATTTAAAAAAATATATATTGAGGACTATCGAACAAGGCCTTTTGACCTCAAAGGTGACATTAATTGAACTTTTTTAGGTACAATAGCTGAGTTATTGGAATATTTTATAAACTCTAGATTTAAACAGTTATTTTCCTGTCACGAATAAATTGGTGGTGTGATTTATTCT
The DNA here is from genome assembly GCA_936432065.2 of Rutpela maculata. Taxonomy (NCBI): domain Eukaryota; kingdom Metazoa; phylum Arthropoda; class Insecta; order Coleoptera; family Cerambycidae; genus Rutpela; species Rutpela maculata. Next base: position 250,498,587 of record OW386286.2, read on the forward strand.
TACATTAATTTTTGCTATTGTTTCAACATTCCTTTTGAATCTACTTTTCACAATTAAAAATTGCAAATGCTAGTGCATAACTAAATGCCAGATTACACTATCGCTGCCATGTCATGTAGTATTTTGTCACTCAGTTATTAAATTTTTTGCTAATACTACCATACTAACCTAAAGCTGTACATATCTTTTTTACACTAACCCATAGTTGTTATTGTGTATTCTAAATAGTCGATATTAAAACGATATTGCCATTTATATTGATGTTTTTGGCTATTATGTTTGACACTTGTCTGTTCCTCAGTTTCACTGGTAAACGTGTCGTCCGCAATTTTGAAATTTTCGCAAGACACTGTTAAAAATAACTAACAACATTTTTAACTAATTCCAGCTACTCTTGGTCTAGTTGTTGTTTATGGCCCTTACTCACATTTTAGCCTCCGAAATACTGACTAACCGAGGTCTAGTTTATCTTGAGATGGACCTTTTCTGCCTGTTTAAGATCTCTGGTCACCTCATATAAATTAGATATATTTTTTTGACATTAAAGTAACTTTCATTTTGGAGCAATTCACTGGTTAAGGTACAAGTTGGTAACGCTAGTGTAGGCTTGTCCAATTTTCGTATTATATTGTTTTTTTTTTGCTAATTATTATCATTACTATACTATAATGCTAATTATTATAATTTTTATTAGCTACAAACCAAGTTACAAGTTGCATGCCCAACGTGGGGCTTATCCAACTTGACATCAAATTTAGATAAGTTAAACACTGCACAGTTTTTCATATTCAATTATAGTTCAGTTCAAAGATGATTAAAAGAAATTAATTTTTAATTTTATCGTTTCATTCAATTTCCATCAAGGATATGACAATAGAAGTTTTCTGTTGTTGGATGTACACACTGTTTTACCAGAAAAATTTTTTGACATGCACCAATAGCATTAATTTATAACCTTTCCATTGTAGTAGATGGTTTTTAATAGGCAGGTAATTGCTTGTATCGTTTTGGATGTATTTAATAATCCTCACTGATGTATGGTAACCATTATTTATTAGCTTCCAAATCCACATGTGATCAGACACTGATAAAATATTATCAGGCAGCGACATATCTCAGAATAAGGAATACGGTCGTTCATTAAAAAAAAATCACCGATCACTTCATGTCTCTCAAAATACGGTGGCTGCTAAAATAAAAGTACATCATTTAGGGCTAGTCTTATCATCTAAGTTCAGGCCAAGATCAACTTGATCGAAGATCTTGAATCAAGCTGGACTTGGCTTGAACTTAATTGGTACAACTCGCCCTTAACAGGCTGAAAAACGTTTATTAAGATTATTTCTTAATCAGACATATTTTAAACAGAAATTTGATCTTGAAACACACTTGCCCTATTGCGTATACTAATATATGCAATAATGCATTTTATAAAACAGTCTGTAGAGCAAAAAAAATGGGAGGTATCCATAAACAATTCCTACAAGAAACCTTTTGTTGCAAGAATCTGTGGAGAAGCAAAGATATTTAGCATTCTGACGGCTGTAAGTCATAAAATATTATTTTTGCAATTAATCATTTTTTATTTATTTGATTTTAACATGATTAGAATTTAAATAAATGATTTAAGTATTTTCAATATATTTTTTTGCTTTAAAATGCTAAAAATCATTTTTTAAGTTAGTTGCATTCTCCTTTACAATTTGTGCAAAGTAACGTACATTGCAAGCTGGTTTCTTTACAACCACATTTGGTTTCAATTATTTTTTGCAACTACATTGAATTAATTGTCTAAGGGCTTTAGATACCTCCGGAAGTGTTGACCATTTTCTGACAGGCACCATCTACTTTTCAAGACCAGGCAAAATAAAATTTGATATCAGAGACTATACCCAAATGTGCCCACTTTGTAAGCTAGCCCGTAAAATGTGTTGCTCCAAAGCATCCTTTGAAGGGGGATATTACACGTTGTCCTGTTCTTGGAAGTAAACAGTTCTTTTCGTGCCAGATTTACTTCAGTGCAAGCAGAAGTATTGCAGTATATTAAAACGGCAAACCGTTGGAATAAGTTTAAAATTCTATCAGGAATATTTTCTTGAGGTTTCAAAATGAACGTTTCTGTTAGTTCTCGATATATCGTCCATGCCTTCCAAGCAACCACTTTTCCTTTTCCTGAAAAAAGGAAACGGTATCACATCCCGTTAGGAAGTGGAAACCTCGTAATGCATCACACTTGCTTTCTCCTAATTTTTGTGCTATCTCATGCACCTTTAAGACTCTAAAATATTTATTAACTCCAAACTGTATATTTGAACTATTTAGCTCTTCTTTATACAAACAGTAAAAAAAAGTGAAACCGCCAGTACTACTACTAACCCGGTCAAAATAGACATTCGAGGTTACAATAATTCGCATAGAGCTGAAAATTGGTACGAATATTGGGAACACCATTACAAATGAACACCATTATAAATGAAATGTGAAAAGTCTCCATCGATCCCATAACTGCAAAAAAAATTATTCAAGGTCGAAGTTCGCAAATATGAGTTTCTTGCATTTTTCAGCCAAACGGTAAGTTTTATCATAAAAATAGGTCAGACAAAAATTGTAGATCATACAATTATCTATAAAAATTGTTCTTACACTTTCTTTCCTAAGAGTCACCATTTTTGAGATATAGCGATTCATAAAGTTGAAAAAGTTGTGTTCTCCATAATATGCACACGTTTCCATGCCACCTGTAAGGTAGTGTACTTGGCGCGTTTTTTTTAACATGGTTTCCCCGGTAGGCTCATTCCATGATCTATTGTGGTTCTTTTTAATTAAATAATATTGTATTAAATAAAAAATGGTACTATTGGAAATGATGAAAGCGGTGTGAATTATGAGTAATTGCGGAAAACTATTTGTCTGATTGATAATTATCTAATGGAACTGTAAGTGTACGCGTAATGTCTTCTTCTTCTGCTTCCTCGTGGATACAAGTAAATTGTTCTAACAGCGATGCATCAGATGTCTCCTCGCTGATATCGTAAGAATCCTCTTCTGATGGCGATTCAACATTGGAGCACGACTGGCCTTAACAACTGGTACATGCTAATGAACGAAACAATCCAACTTTTTTGAAACAGATGTTGATGAGCAGAAGCAGATGTTGGAGGAAGACGAGCTAACACTCGTTTATTATTACGAGTATTTTTTACAAAAGATATTAACTAAATCTTGTTTTTCAAACAATTTAAAAACTGTTGTTTTACCCCTCCTGAAAATTGCTGATGTCGTATCACAGCCAGTTATTGCGTGTAAAAATAGTATGTGATTTTGGCATTTTGAAAAAGCAGATAAACTTTTGGATGAATATATTTCTGATCGCTGTTGAGTCTTCCCAGGTTTTAAAAAATAAATAATTTTTTCGGTTGGAGTTCGAGCAGTAAGTAATACCAATAAGTCAACATCTTCACCAACAACAATAGTTGTATTTGTTGAGTTGAATTGTTCTATTGCTATTTCAATTATCAAGACATCAGCGTCATTATCAGCTTTTTTGACAAAAATATTTTCAGTGGTAAATTTTTCTTTCAACATTGAAATGAACCGAAACTTGTTGTGAGTATTTGCAAGAAATTTTTGTTGGCTTGTGGGAATTGTCATAAATTGATAAAAAATGACATCAGAAGATGAAGATGTTATTGTAGTTCGACGACGTTGTTCTGCGGCTTTAATATTTGTGTTACAATCGGTATAGCCATCAAAACTGAACGTATTTATCTAAAATAATGTTAAATGTTTCTTCGCGATCCCACACAACGCGGTGTAATAGATATCCTCCATCGATGATGTACGTAGCATTTATGTTGTCGATATCAATGTTTACTGTTTGAAAACAATCGTAAATGACTTTATGCATTCCAATATCATCGAACAGTGACAACGGGTAGGGAGCCAATTCATATTCGAAATATTTTTCGATTTCATATTTGAATGCTGTAGTAATACTCATGCGTTGAAATAATAATACAGAGTCAACAGGTACTTTCTCATCGTGAACTTTTACGGTGCTACTCATAGGCGGCATGCTCATACGGAGAACACAATTTTTTCAACTTCTTGAATCGCTATATCTCAGAAATGGTGATTGTTAGGAAAAAAGTGTAAGAACAATTATTTCAATAGATAATTGCATATTCTACAATTTTTGTCTGACCTATTTTATGATAAAACTGACCGTTTGCCTGAAAAATGCAAAAAACCCATATTTGCGAATTTTGACCTTGAACAATTTTTTTGCAGATGTGGGATCGATAGGGACATTTCACATTTCATTTATAATGGTGTTCCCAACATTCGTACAAATTTTCAGCTCTATGCGAAATATTTTTTGAGCTATTTTGACCGGATTACTACGTCAGTGTCGACAGTTCTAATGCAAACGTCTTTCCAACCTTGTTGAACACAATCAATAATATGCAATATTAGTCTGTATCTACTTCTTCTTGGTTAAGGATTTTAAAGCAGTATTGCAATACCTATTTTTCGCAATTGGGGTCGCTGAGTCCGAATCTGATGTCGGTTGACCTCTATCACATGTTCAAGGTCGTTTGAAAGTTAAGATAAGAATAGGAGGTGAAAAAAATTGAAAAAAATATATACGAATGCTCACCCGCCTACTTATTGTCTGTTTAACTATCTGCCTTTATACCTGCACACCTGTTTCTTTGCTTGTTAGTCTGTATTTATCGTCCGCCTGCATTTTCTCTCTGTCCATCTATCTGACATCCTGCCTTTCTACCTGCCTTTCTGTCGGTAATTCTGTCTATCTTCCTGTCTGACTAAATGATTAAATGTTTCTCTGTGTCTGTTTTTCTGCCACACTCCGTCTAAACGTTCACTGACAGTCTGTCTGCCTCCTTGTCAGTTTGTCTTCTTACCTTTCTGCCTACCATTCTCTCTCGGTTTTGCGTGATTGTACAAAAACTAGATTAAAAAAAAACTTTTGAAAGCCTTCAACAAATCAATTTGCTTCTCTCAGCATAAGTGTATTAATCGAACTTCGAGTGAGAACGCTTACATTGTTCCTGGAATGATCTTCGAATCGCTTTTCTTTCATGTGCTTTATTTGTGTCGCTCTTTAGATTCCAGCAATAGTCGGCTAACTCAGGGACTTAGCCGGATAGTGGGACGACTCCGTTGCCCACCATCACCACGGGGAGGTGCCCTGAGTGCAACCACATGGTAATTTGCTGTTGACATGAATGTGTTGAAATTTCCAAAACTTTATGCTAAAAGTACTTACATTTAAAAACCCTGACTCGAAAAACCATTCAATTACTTTGGTCCTGACATGATTGAGCTTCAAGTAAGTGAAGCCAAAGCCCATGATTCGCGCCTAACTTATATCCCTCTTCTGCCCCAACTCACTTGCGGTGGACATGCGCCATCTATCGAATACTCAAGGTACTCTCTACTATCATGTTCGCTCTGCTTCTGCAACTATACCTAAAGGCCAGTCTTTGCGTTTCACAGGATTTATGTGGTGAATCAACTTTCACAGAAAAAAATTAGTAGGTGATTCATTGAGTTAAATATACAGTATCGGAAAGTGTTCGATTTGGTACGGCAATAAGAGCAAGCGAGAGCGAAGCAAGAAATGACGTACATTAAGGGGCGTGCCACACTTTGCCTTTATTGTGGGCGGTCGGTTAAGTCGTTGAAACTATGCAATCCCAAAAGCAAAACTTTTCGATTCTGTATTTGCACTGAGATAGCTGAAGAATCTTCATATGCAGCTAAAGCTGACGGACAAATGCCGACTTGAAATGACCTCAGAATGACCTTGAAGTGACCTCTGGATGTCGGATTCGGACACCGGATTCGGACTCAGCGGCCCCAAAAACCTGCGTGAATTTTTTCAGATTTTTTGAACCACCTTTTCTTAGTTTGACCTTCAAATGACCTTGAAACTGACGTGATAGAGCTTAACCGACCTCGGCATCGGAATCAGCGACCCTAAAAACCCCTGGGTACCTATGTAGAGTCCGGTGTTTTTTTTCAGACTAAATGTTGACCTGTTATTATGACAAGTATAGAACATTTCCTTTGCGTATTTTGTAAAATATCAGAAGAAACTGACTTTGTGATATTTTACCCAGTAGAGTCTGAATTTTTAGTTTTAGAAAAAAACTTTCTTATTCAAAATTTAATGCGGAACAATTTTTCTTAATAACTTCAATAGTTTAGCTAGAAATGTCGATCTTTTAAAATTTCTATAGCAAACGCCATCTTGGAACCGGAAGCCATTCTGATTTGGCGCTGCTTGGAAAAATAGTCGATTTAATCACAAAAATCAGTATACCAAATTACAAAATTGTTTCACTAATAGCCGTTTTCTAAGGATTTTTACTGTGTTTGCCGCCATGCTATCATCAATCACCCTCTCCGTAACTGCGTCATATCTTGTTTATAATAGTAATTTATTTAAATAAAAATACATGCGATTCTTTGCTACATGTCTATTCGATAAATTTTTAGTATCATTTATATCTGATATTCCAGGAATGTACATTTATTGAGAGTGATCGTCTCACTGTCCACTATATTTTCTTAAAGTTTAAGTCTTTTCACGTTCGCTCTTCCGAGAACCAAACTAGCTTTAAAGTTTTAGAGGATACGTAAGAGAATTAAAGATTCTTCCATTAGGTCAGAAAGTCGGGAGTTCCTGTGTAGCGGCATTATTCAGTTTAGGATCAGGGAATTTAGGATCCTTGGAATAAATTGAATGAAAGTTGATAGGATATTTTTAGACACAGCCCACGATTTAGAACATGTTTTAAGTTTATCATTATTAGAGTGACAGCGAAAGGTATTTTTTATATTTTATTAACAATAAAGATAGCAAGTAGTGTGCTCCCAAATTAATAGTAATAATAAAATATAACTAGTGGGAGCATTATACTCTTCGCCGATTTACTGAGCTTTTTATATAATTGTTTCACATTCTATAGAATACTCTTCGCATTTTTCTTGTAAATAATGTTAGTTTATTGACATTTTAAATTTTGTTATACCAACTTTGTTGTGAAAAAAAATGAAAAAAAACACCTTGTCGTTCGAACACAAGACCTTTGGATTGCAAGGCAAGCAAGCAAGAAATATTTATTTAAAATTTGAATTTTACTGAATGCGCCTCGCCCAAAACCTGGTCTGGAGCCAACCAGACAAACATGGCGCCGTGGTGAAAGTAGGGTTGGACGCCATGGTGAATGTAGGGTTGGACGGGGCGGGTCTGGTTTGGCCAGGGTGTATTAAATAGGTGATGCCACAAGAGCCCGCACAGTGGCTTCATAAGTGCTTACTTTGTATATAATGTAATAGATGGCAGGAGCAATAGCGTCCGTCGGCATTTACGCATAGAAAGATAATTTCTGTGCACGCGTGCATACAGCGTTGCATACATTCCCGGCCTTTCGTTCACGTTTAGTGAAAAATTTTGTAGTGAAACAAGATATCAGTGACATTTGACATCAAATATCTAGAAAAAATACATTCAATACGCTGGCGCTAAATATAAAAAAGTCAGCTATATTTTCATAAAACATGAAGTGAAAATATGGAGTGCCTATTTGTGTACTTATGCTTATGACTGTAAAGACAAAAATTATCAATTTTCTTAGTGCCAAAGAATACTGAAGAGAGACAGAAATATGTGATAGTTTACAAAATGCTTTAAATAAAAAGCCACATGTTTGTGAAAAACATGTTTGATTCAGCAGTATAAAAAGTAGTTTTACTTCACAGTCTGAAAATGGAGTTGTTATATACATTGTAAGTTTTAAATTTACATAAATATTTGTAACATATAGGTATAAAAACGTCTTGTTAAATATATTTTATGCCTTTAGCGGCAGTTTTAAAGAAAAAGGTTGAAAAGAAAGTGCACTTCCAAGCAAATTAGATGCTTGTTCTTCAGAAAATGTCCCTAAGAAAATTAAGAAGTTATTAAATATTAGTGATGTTCACGATAGTATGACTTATCCTTATTTCTGAGGGTTTGTATTTACACTTACTAGAAAAAATTTTGTCTGAAGAATGTGACGTCAAATTACCAAATAAGAATTGAGGTATTCATAACAATATTGAAAGTAGAAGCTTAATGTTTACATATAATCCAGTCAATGAGTGCTCAAAAGAGGAGTGTAGAGAACATGGGATATGCGAGACTTTTTGACTTCAGGACTTCGTTAGGAGTAGTTAGCAGGTAAACATACTAAAAGTCCCCGCCCCTGGGAGTAGGGGAGGAAGATCACATTTTTAGATTTTCCGATTATATCTCGGAAACGGTGGACTCTAGAAAAATATGTTCTACATAAAAATGAAAGCTAATTAAATTTCCTATAAAATTTCTTCCATATATATATTTGTTTAATTTCCAACGGTTTTCGAGATATACGTTATTGAAAATCGATACTTTTCGAAAAAATCATTTTTACCTAATTCTTTTTGTCAAACATTTGCTTCTAGCGCCTTCCACGATCTTTTATCAGAAAAATTGTCAGAAACGAAGTTGTAGAGCATCAAGTTTCCTTCAATTTTATATACACTTAAACAATATTTTTTTCGAAAATTATCGATTTTCAATAACGTATATCTCGAAAACCGCTGGAAATTGTATGGAAACAATTTTATAGGATATTTAATTAGCTTTCATTTTTATGCAGACCATATTTTCCTAGAGTCCACCGTTTCCGAGATATAATCGGAAAATCAAAAAATGGTAAATTCCCCCCTCCCTCCCATCGTAAGCTCACCTCCCAGGGGCGGGGACTTTTAGTATGTTTATCTACTAACTACTCCTAATAAAGTTCTAAAGTCAAAAAGTCTCGCATATTCCATGCATTCTACAATATATTCATTGACTGGACTAATAAGGCAGAACAGCATGATAAATTAATTACAACATGTTTTATGACGGTAAGAGTTTTTTTAATAATAATTGTTTTCAAATGATAATTTACTTTTTCAAGTAATTATTCGTGTAATTTCTATTTTCAGGTTGGGTTTGGTCTCAGGTTTGGTCCTACAATAAAGGTTATTTTTTGCATAAAGATATTAAGTTAACATCAATCAGTAAACCAATCACTGTAGAAGAACTGCAGCATATTTTTCTAAAAATTGACTCTACAACGCTTGCTTAGTATAAATTATTATCAAAGTGTTCATTCTGATATGCAATTAAAGTCAACTCATGTTGGGAGCATAGAAAATGCTCAGTAATTTGGGAAAAGAACTATTTGTAAACATTGTGTAAATCTTGTTCTTTTCCGGGATGCCCAGTACTGTTACAAATAAATTTGTATATTTTACAAAACTTTTATTTTCTTACCATACCTATATGAATCTGAAAGTGGTGAATATTTGTTCCTTTACATAACTGAAATTGCTATTTTGTTGTGATTATATGCAGCACTATATGAAGCAAAGCAAATTCATGTACCTACATACAGGTTTTTGTAGGACGTTAAAGCTCGCGCCATCTACTAAATTAAATAGAAAGAATGCACTTATGAAGCCATTATTATCATAGGAAAGTGCCGTATGTCGGACCACCTATTTATTACACCCTGGGTTTGGCTAAACGATAATTAATAAAACAATGTTAAAAGTCCTATCCGCCTGTGGTGGATTTAAAAATAAACAGTAAAATTAAAAAATGCTGTCCACATGGACCTAAAACTTATTCATATAAAACATAGAAGCTAATCATTGGTTGTAGCACTGAATAAATTTGGGCTGTTGACTCGAGCAAGGCAAAAGCTATAGCCATTGGGCCATCACACACTACTGTAAAAATTAAATATCTGTAATATATAACCTTTCACAATTATATTTCAACGGATTAGATATATTATTATGAAATATATATATTAGTAAAATATATAAACAAAAAAAATTATAGAGAATAACATTTCGCAAGATATCCATTTAAGTACAAGTGACAAAAATTAAGATTTTTTTTTTTTAATTTAAATGATTAATTATTTTTTTATTTACAGATTGATTTTTCAAAATCTTCTTCCTCTAGCTAACGCTAACTTACTTGCCAAATTTCAATACAATCGAACTTTTCTTTCTTATGTTATCGTGCTTACAAAAAACGTGACGGACGGACAGACGGATATTTTGAAAGTTGTTCAAAATTCGTTCACTATCATAATGATATGAACATTTTTTCTCTGCGAGCGATATATACTGTTTTACGAGCTGTTTTAGAAATGTGCCGATCAAATGCAATATGCTCTTCGTTTTTGCGAAGAGTATAACAAGGTTTGGGGATTCATGTCTATAGCTTAGGCGGGAAAGGAGGATACTGATGAGATGAACTGTTAACAGTGTCAGGTGGTACATGTCATTAAGCGACGTTGATTTAATAAGCTTTTGAAAAAATTATTTTGAATTATAATCTCCCTCAAATTTATATACCAATAGGATCTGTTGAACGCACTGACCACATGCAATTATTACTGTCCTCCTTTCTCGGCCAAAGTATAGTACCGATCGTTAAATAAAAAAATACCTTAATATCAAAAATAATATTTAGAAAATATTATTTAGATATTATGCAAATCACAACTTAAACACTTTTTTATTTAATATGAAATTACCTACTTTCTGTATATTGGTGACTCAATTTGGTCACGCTAATATACTAGTTAAGTAAGCACTTTAAAACACTCATTATTCGAAAACCAATCAAAACAACTACTCTTCTGGCTAATACTGACGAAGTATTGAATTACATGATACGATTCCTAGTATTTACAACAATTATTGAACCTTACATTATATTTTAACTCTAGAAAAGTTGTACAAGTTTTTTCGAACTCATTAGTTCTCATTATAGTACGTCGGACACATGGCCGCCATTAGCCTCACTAAACAATTTTGTATCTCAGCTCTTAATGGTTCTATTTTCTTTTTTTGTTGTTTTGAAAGCTCTTGTGAAGAGGATACTTTTTTGTCCCTATATATTTATCTCTGTACCTTAAGGATACTGCACTATTTTCAAAAAAAACAATTATTTTTTCATTTTCACGGATTTTTGAAGAATATTGTGATACGCAATTCAAAAACAAAATTTTAAGGGATGCTGAGAGATCCATGCAAACAGAATACACATTTCTAGGGATACTTAACCAAAAACTTGTCTGAAGAAACGTGTGAGAGATGTTGGTCTTCGTCGCCAAGTAGCACAAGAAAATATGCTACCAAAAAATTGGAATGACTTCCTCTGCTGTGATCAGAATAAGACAGAACTCTTCAAGTTACTTGGAAAACATGCATTTTTGAAGTTTGATTGGGCTCACATCAGTACTGAGATTGATGCGATCATTCGCTCGTCTCAGCGGATGAAACTTCAGTTGATGGAGTACAATGCAGGCAACAGGAAGAAGCATACAGCAGGATTCTTCTCCACGCTAAAGACAGTGTTGAACATGGATCAAAAAATATAATTTTATTTGCCTAGTAGATATTGATGTACCTGTTTTGGCAATCTCTTTCTTTCACATCCTCAAAACTGCGGGACTTCAGTAGATGTGGATTCTTTTTGGTGCTGGGAAGTGTCAGAGATACATGTGCAATAATGCCATGTTTGAAAGTATGGGTGAACAGCTGTTGCATTGAAAGGATTCCATGCCTACCCTGGGTCATCATTTACAATGAAATGGAAACAGACTGCCTGAAAAGTGTGGAAATTATTTCCTGAAGCTGCTTAAGCTTTCTCACCACAACAGTCTATTTCTGACGAGATTTTTCAAGTTCTGGAGAAGTTTACTATTTTGCTTTACAAGGACGCTGAAGACATCTCAGTCAATCCTGTGAGAAAGCTTCTCTTTACTTCAAAAGTCGCAGTTCATGGTTGCTGGGGAGTGGACGCCGGTCTGGTCTTCTCTTCCTTCTATTATGGCAGCCTGCAGAGAATTGGTCAAATGTAGTTGCTCCGGATGCCATATACGATGCTCCTGTTTAAATGCCAAGATTCCATGCATCCTACTTTGCGCGAACTACACTGGGGGGGGGGGGTCTCGACAATGCAGCAGTAAATACATTAAAAGATATGCTTTTGATTGATTATTTTAAAATTTGTTTCACAATTTCAAGATCATGATATTGCTTTGTTGATCCAATGCCTTAATATAATGTCCCAGATATAAATTGGAAGATGAAGAAGATTATTGCGTGATCTAGAGTCTAGAGAGAGAGCTGCATAGAATCAGTTCATTTACATGAGTCGTTTTTTGTTTCCTTAATGTAATAAATGTTTTCAAAATAATTAAAATCATTGTTGTTCATGAAGACAAGTTCTTCTTGACATATACGGAACCCCATATAAATCCCCTTTTTTTGGGGAAAGAGAGAGATATTGAGCACAATAAAAAACTTACTTGTCAATGAAATTCGTAAGAAAAGTGAAATTTTCAGGTTTTTGAAAATTGCGCAGAACCCTTAAGGTGTAGAAATACATGTATAGGGACAAAAAAGTGTCATCTTCACAAGAGCTTTCGAACAAAAAAAGAAAATCGAAATCGAACCATTAGGAGCTAAAATACAAAAAAATTAATGCGACTAAGGGGCACCATTTTGGTCTTCTACACGGATTTTCAAGTGACTCTCTATCTGAAAAGTTACCTTCTGCCATCAACTATGACCACAGAAAGTGGCACATTTCAATCAATCACGTTTCGGTCGAATCACATTTGCCGTCTTCAGGTTCTTGCTGATGGCTTCCTACTGCTGCTTCCCTTGTTAGAACTAAGCAGTTCATTTTGAGCAACGAGATACCAATATATTTATATTAGCAATGAAGTTTTTGTCACAAAATATAAACTAAACTATAGTTCTGTACGGAAAATAATTGTAGACAAAATGAAATCTAATCCAATGACAATATTTCTAAAGCTTAATCAACCATAACATTTTTTTTTTAAATTACTGAACTTGCATCTGAATTGACGTTTACTTTAATCCTAATATATCAACGTATTTTTGAAATGTGCTATAAGATTTCTAGTAATGTAGTTTGATTATTATTACTTAATATGTTATTTAACTAAATTAAGGAAAATATTAGCATCTACGGAGACTCAACTTATTATTCGTATTGATAAATAAATTAGTGAATCCTCAGAATTACCCGACCTACCCTTGTGTAAGCTATGTTATAAATTGCTACCAAGGACCACTTTGGACCGAATACAAGACAACAATTAGAATTAACTGTATTGTTACCCAGGCCCAGGGGTGAATTACTCAGTCATTTGGGGAATACTCTGACAGGCTATTATCAGTTAGAGATTAACTGATTGACATGCTGATAATTGACAGAGAGTCCCCTTATTTAATACCAGATGCAATGAAAAGTGTGGTAGTTTCTATTTTAGTTTTTTCATTTTTAAATCGATTAGAAGGACTGATAAAAGTTAGCAAAACATAGTTAAACAACAGATTATTGATGGGAACTGAACAGTTCAAATAAATCCAAGCAAGCATTAAGGTCACGACACTCATTGACAAAGAAAAGTAATTCAGATTGAAACCACAATATTTGGAGATCTTTAAAATGTTAAGATAAACAAAAAGGTTTATATAATGATTGAGGATATAAGTAAGTAAGTAAGTAAGTACATTTATTATCCAAAAAGACCATACAAATGGCATAGGACTAGTCAATTCGACACAATCAAAATGTAAAATGTTTAAAACATTATAAGTATACAATATCAGATTAAAAATAAAGAGTACAAAATATAATACATAGGTTAAAAAAACTATACAAGCACATAATACTAAAACAACAAGAAAATCATAGTAAAACAAGAAAAATAATCCCAGATAGACATTCAATGTATCAAATAATATTAATTTGTTTCATTTATTAATTTAGAAATTCATGTATGCTGTAATAAGACTTTTCATGTAGCAGATGTTTTAATTTGCTTTTGAACTAATTAATATTATCGATGTTTTTTATTTCAGGTGATAACTTATTATACAATTTTATTCCCATGTATAATGGATTTTGTTCGCATGTCGTCAATTTATGACTTGGTATTACCAAATTATCACTTCCACGAGTGTTATACTCATGATTAAAATTATTTGTGGAAAACAGATTAATATTAGTTTTAATATATATCAAAGTTTTCAGAATATAAATACTAGCCAGTGGTAAAATTTTATATTTTTTAAACAGATCTCTACATGACGTCCTCCTAGGAACATTTGCAATATTTCTTACTGCCCTTTTCTGCAATTTAAATATTCTATCTGCATTATGTGAAATTCTCCAAAACATGATGCCATAGGACAATCTAGAATAGAAATGTGCATAGTAATATGATAAAACTGTTCTACCATTAGAGATATGTTGCAATCTATATAATGCATAACAGACCGGAGTTAACTTTTTAGACAAAAATTCTGTATGAGATTCCCAATTTAAAGCATTATCTATAAATATACCCAAAAATTTTGAAGAATTAACTTGTTCAATTGATTTCTTATTAATTTTTATCAAACTACTTTGAGATACATTAGTTACTCTTGGAGTAAAATTAATAAATACGGTTTTTGAAACATTTAAAAACAGTCTATTTTCTTGAAACCAGGTAGTAAACAATTTCACTTTATCCTGTATTTCATCTTTTGCTTCACTTACTGAGTTTTTACAGCTTAAGTAGGAAGTATCATCAGCAAACATTATTAGATTGTTATCAGGTATACACAGTGGTAAGTCATTGATATAAAATAGAAACAGCAGGGGTCCTAACACAGATCCCTGTGGGACACCTATCGATACTTCCTCAATTCCCGATCTAACTCCATTAACTTCCACAACCTGTGTCCTGCAGGAAAGGTACGATTTTAGCCAGTTATGAATCTTCCCTCTTCTCTCCCCTCTTAAGCCGTAATATTCTAATTTATTAAGTATAATACAATACAAAAACTAAAAGCGTTAATTGGAGGAAAAATACCTTATGAGCATAAAAAGGCCAGTCGGTAGGCTAGTCGGTAAGTACTTCCTGATCGGGAATAATCCCGAACAAGCTGGAATTTATTTTATTATGATTTCGTATTCTTTATTCTATCGTATTTTTTTTTATTAGTTTATTATCGGCCTTAATTAATGTATCGTATTTTTGTATTTTTTTTCTTACTATGGCGGTTACGCATGAAGAAGTTCGGGGCTCCATGCCACTATGCGATAATTATTAGACGCCATCTGGTAGAATGTTTTCCAGGCATCTGAATTGAGCACGGAGGACCAATAATCTGGACTCCAAGTAAGCTGACTTAATTTAAGTTGATTTTTTCTTATTTGGAACCACTAAAAGGAAACACGTACCTCGTCAAATAACACCTCGACCAATTAGGGCTGAACATAGATGGGGCGAAGGTACAACTGGTCATTTTATCTCTTTTCAACGCTAACCGATCTTACTATCTACACTTCGAGTGCTAATGACAGCCACTACAACTTACCTCACCTTTCGAAAAATGTTTTAGAATAGAATTAAAAAGTAGGATTTTCACATTTTGCAATTTGCACAAAATTTTCGATATAAAGTCATTGGGCTAGCTGAATTAAAATTTCCGGGTTGATTACCAGTAAAGTAAAGAAGTTTTCAAGATTGTTTCCACATTTTTATTTTTAGATAAAGTATTGTAAAATGAAATAGTCTTTGTTTTAATGAAATTTTTAAAAGGATTATTGTGACGTACTTTTCAGTGAGGCTGAGAAGCTTAGAATGATTGCTCGGGCGCCAATTTCTATATTAAGGGGACGAATGCCACTACTCTCAAAGCCAGTGTAGCCGGGCTTGGGTAATATACCAGGAGCCCGTCGACCACTAATTGGGAGTCATAGGTTTTACTCCCAAAATGTGTGAATTGTTGTTAATTTGGGGCAGTAGAGCACAGAAATGACCATGCCAGCCCTTTTCTGGGGGCAGGGGCGTACGGCAGGCCCTCGAAGGTGTAAGAAATATGACTTGTAAAAATAAAAAAAGTCTCAAATAAGTCATAGGTTTACGAGGGATTTCCTAATTTACCCCCAAAAATCATGAATCCAGACTCCCATTCATTTTGAGCGGTACAAGGAAGCGCTAGGCCCGCCCAAATTTGAAAAAAAGTCAGATAAAAAAAATGATAAGTTTATGAATGATAATCAGGTAAGTATGAACCTCCTGAGTGCGAAAAGACATTCACCATTTTTGAAAAGTGGTGCGAACGTCTTGCCTTCCGCGATAATTGACGTATCGGCTGTTCCTACCGCATGTACTAGTTACCCTTGTAATTCGATGAGTATCACAAATGTATGACTGGCAATCATAAACTTGGTAAGTGCGAAAATATATTCGCCATCTTTAAAAAGTGGTGCG
Source organism: Rutpela maculata (assembly GCA_936432065.2). Classification (NCBI taxonomy): domain Eukaryota; kingdom Metazoa; phylum Arthropoda; class Insecta; order Coleoptera; family Cerambycidae; genus Rutpela; species Rutpela maculata. The sequence goes on from OW386286.2 coordinate 250,515,023, forward strand.
AAGGTCTTGCTTTTCACGATAATTGACGCCTTATCGTAGCTTCCTACCACATGTACTGGTTATCCGTGTAATTCAATCAGAAACTTGTATGCTCGCGTGCGTGTTTGTGTGTGTGTGTGTGTGTGTGTGTGTCACATGTACGAGAGAGGTGATTAAAGAGAGAATAATTTAAACTAGAAGAGAAACTAATCAGAAAAAAACAAACTTTATTAAAATGAAATTAACTAATTATAGTGGAACAAGGCGCTTAGGCGTCTCAACCCCCTCTAGCTGGCCCTTGTACCACTTGTCAAAGATGGCGCTCGTATTTTCGCAATAAGGAGATTCATACTTACTAAGTATCTGATTGCTAGTCGTAAATTTATAATATTCATCGAATTACGTGGGTAACCAATATATGCGGTAGGAAGCTTCAATAATACTCCATTAATTATCGTGAAAGACAAGACCTTCGCGTCACTTCTTAAAGATGGCGATTGTATTTTTCGCTGTCAGGAGGTTCATAATTACCAAGTTTCTGATTGCCAGTCGTAAATTTATGATACTGATGGAATTATAAGGGTAACTACTACATACGGTAGAAAGAGCCGATACGCCGTCAATTATCGTGAAAGGCAAGACATTCCCACCACTTTTCAAAGATGGCGAATATATTTTCGCACTCAGGGGGTTCATACTTACCAAGTTTATGATTGCCAGTCGTAAATTTGTGATACTCATCGAATTGCAAGGGTAACTAGTACATGCGGTAGGAACAGTCGATACGCCTTCAATTATCGTGGAAGGCAAGACGTTTGCATCACTTTTCAAAGACGGCGAATGTCTTTTCGCACTCAGGATGTTCGTGGTTACCAGGTTCCTTATTGCCATTCATAAACTTATCATTTTTTTTATCTGACTTTTTTCAAATTTGGGAGAGCTTAGCGCTTCCTTGTACCGCCTAAAATGAATGAGAGTCTGGATTCATGATTTTTGGGGGTAAATTAAGAAATCCCTCCAACCCCCATGCGTAAACCTATGACTTATTTGTGACTTTTTTTTACTTTTACAAGTCATATTTCTTACACATTTTGGAGCCTGCCTCACGCCCCTACCCCCCAAAAAAGGTCTGGCATGGTCATTTATGTGCTCTACTGCCCCAAATTAACAACAATTCACACATTTTGGGAGTAAATCTATGACACCCAATTAGTGGTCGGCGGGCTCCTGGTCCATAATTACAGTGGAGAAACGAACATGTTCAGTAGGTCAAAAAGGGAAAATTAGACCTTTTCACATCTACAGCAGTAACACACGCAATTCGGAATATAAGTCATTATTTACACTAAATTCTACAGCTCCCTAATAGTATATCTAAAATTAATAACGCCCTTACTACTACTACTACTAAAACTAGAACCTCAGGCTATGATTATGCTACGATTAGGTTACGGTTAGGCTACGGTAAGCGGAAGCAAAACAGTATTATGACGTAATCTATGGTTTGTTCATACGAATGTACGGTGAATGGTGCGGTATAACAAGAAATGGTGGATTAACAGAGCAAGCGGTGGAATCGGTTATATTACAGACAGTGCCTGAATACCACAAATGAGAAAGCAAAACAGTAAATATTTACACCACAAAATACTAACTCTAGGTTTGATACTTAGCTAATACGCAATACCCCTAAAGTACTCACTTTTCCTCGCCACATCTCTCTCGGGTTGTGACGGTCGGTGGACTGACTCTGCGATATTGTGGCTTGGAGAAATGCTAGGAGAAATTGTCAGTTGTAAAGTGGGAGAACTCAGGAACCTCTGCGAACTAGTCGGTAACAGTGATGAACTTATAACACTACCCTATTACGGTTTCTTAACGTGGGCGGTTATTGACTTAAGAAATCTTCACTTACTCTACTTACTTCCTATGGTCTTACTTATTATCCATGTCTGGTCTCCTCGATCAAGCGGTCGCAACTGACTACTGACTACTGGCTGGAGGCTTAGATTGCTCCTCGGTTAAGGTAAACGGTTATAGAGTGGGAAAACTCATAGCTCCTCGGCGCATGCATCGGCTTGATGACGGTCATGGAGTTTTCGTAGTACGGTCTCTTGATCGATTTAGAAAATTTTCTATCACACTTACTTGCTTTCTGCTGGGCATGTCTTCTTCGGTCTGGCGGACAGTTTGGACTGTCTCTACACTTGGGCTTCAACTGCCGGCTATTGTGAATCCAACGGCGGTCGAATGGGAGAAATAACCAACAGCGGTACGTGGTAGTAGCAAGTGACGTTTTACTGACGATTGTGAAAATGTTTCTTATGGACTTATATGTGATAATTTTAACTTACTCTGGTGGCTGACGTCACGGTTGCAGAGTCGCTTGTCCACATCTATCCACTTGGGTGACTTAGACTGGACTGATTCGAGTTTGCTTCGAAAGCAGACTAATACAATACAGTGATGATGCGCGCGCCGTCTACTACTAGGCGGTTTGTATACTTTGACGACATGCCGTCACATAATAATTAGTATTGGGAAAATACATAAAGTATGGTTTTAAAAGAAATATGATAAATAATACAAACATAATAGATTATATGCAGATATGCTTATAAAAATGTTTTTTTTGCCAAATATTGTTTCGGTTACAATGAACAAATTATTTTTTAGGATGATTATTAGACTGAGTTCATAAAAAAAACATGACGCCAGTACCTACTGATAGTTAAGACAGAATGACAATATTTGTGGGCAAACCGGAATTTGTCTAAAAATAGACATCTTAAATAACTCCAAAATTAACAAATTTGGCATAACTTACAACGGGGGTCAAATCGATGCGTATTGAGGTTCTCTATTACCCTACTCCGGCTGGTCCGTTCTCAATTAAACACCCTGTATATACAAATTTGAGATAGGTTCTTGCAGATTAATTCATTTTTAAGCTCTTTATTCTCTATATAACCAGATGTGAGTTTTTAGAGAAATACAATGATTAAAAATGTATATTATAGCTAGATTTCCATGTTAGCCTTTTTTAATTTCTAGTAAGAGTAGTTGTAGTTGTAGGTTATGAAAATAATGCAAAGATTAATAATTAATATTTTCATAGATATATTTTCTACTTGATTCTTCATATATTATTTTTCTTGCTGTTTGCGAAACACTATGAAACGTATTTTTACTATAACTATGAGCAAACAAAAAATAATTCATTTTAAATGAATTTTTCCTTCATAAAATCCGACTAAACGTTCTAAAAATAATTCCAGTCGCATCAATCGTTCCAGCATATCCTGAATGTTCATGTTTGTGCAATATAATTTACCTACGTCGATAGGAAGTGGAAAAGTTTGAAAAGCAAATAAATTTCAATGCAATTTATAAACTCATAAATTAAAATTGGGAAGCTGAGCCACTCCAACAGAACTGAGTTCTTAGAAAAAACACAAAACTCCTTGGGGATCTAGCAGACAGAAACACTTAAAGTTAAAAATGGGATTTCCTACTTTCACATTTTATTTAGATTAGGTATTTATTTATTTATTTTAAATTAGTAATACACACTTGATTTTCTGTTTCACTTATTTTATCAGGGCCGTTTCCAGAGATTTGGCCGATGGTGTAGAAAACCTAAAATGCCGCCTCCTGCGCTTCAATTTTCCTTCCGAAATAAAAATTGATGAGTGGGGGGGAAGAAAATCTAAAAAAATGAATGAAATAAAAATTGATGTCTGACATCTGTTTCAGTTGCGCGATCATTACACTGGCCGAAAAAAAAAATGTTCTGTCTTTACAATCAAACATATCATTTCCTATGTATTTTGATGCGCTGAAACCAAATTTGGCAAAAAAATTTTTTCTACCGTGTCAATTTTTCTCTCCACCCCCATATAACCCATAAATTCTTATAGAGGATATTTTTAGAAAAAATTTTTTAATTATTTTTTATGATTTTTGTATGGATTTTTTGTGTCGTTGATCATGAATCTGAAGTCAAGAATAAATTTCGATTTAATGGCAGCTGTCAACAACCTGTCAAATTTCACAAAAAAGTAAAAAGTTGATATTAATTGTATATTCATAAGTATTTTAGGTCGCTAAATACATATCCGAAGTCAAAAATGAATTATGACTTAATGACAACTGTCAAAAAACTGTCAAATTTTACTAAAATGTAAAAAATTGATATTAAATGCACATTCTTAGTTTTTGAGGTCGCTGAATAAAAATCCTAAGTCAAAAATGAATTTTGAATTAATGACAGCGTTAGCAAACTGTCAAAATTTCAAAAAAAGATAAAGAGATGATGTTTAGTATATGCTGATATTAAGCCAAGCTTAACATAATTATGTTAAGCTTAACAAGCTTGGCTTAATATCAGCATATACTAAACATCATCTCTTTATCTTTTTTGGAAATTTTGACAGTTTGCTAACGCTGTCATTAATTCAAAATTCATTTTTGACTTAGGATTTGTATTCAGAGACCTCAAAAACTTAAGAATGTGCATTTAATATCAATTTTTTATATTTTAGTAAAATTTGACAGTTTTTTGACAGCTTTCATAATTCATTTCTGACTTCGGATTTGTATTTAGCGACCTAAAATACTTATGAAGATACAATTAATATCAACTTTTTACATTTTGGTGAAATTTTACAGGTTGTTGACAGCTGCCATTAAATCGAAATTTATTCTTGACTTCAGATTCATGATCAACGACACAAAAAATCCATACAAAAATCATAAAAAATTTAAAAAAAAATATCCTCTATAAGAATTTATGGGGGTTATATGGGGGTGGAGAGAAAAATTGACACGGTAGAAAATTTTTTTTTGCTAAATTTGGTTTCAGCGCATCAAAATACATAGGAAATGATATGTTTGATTGTAAAGACAGAACATTTTTTTTTGTCGGCCAGTGTTATCAAAGCGTTTTAATAACTTTTAATAAGTTTTAAAAACTTTGATAATGGTCGCGGTGCCGAAATATATGTCAGGTAATAGATTTTCATAAATTATTAATCTGACATTGTTTGCAATCAAAATTGGCACTGTGATTAAGTAAACATGACAATTCGAAAAGTTAATGCAACCGGTTAACTCAGAAATAAAGGTATTAAGTTGAATATACCTTATAATTCAAAAGCAAGGAAGACAAAAATATTAATATTACTTAATTATAATGAAATTACTTGTCTTGGTTAATTATATCATTCTAGGTTTGGTATCTTGTGTTTTTTCATTAAAATTAAGTGGTTAATAATTCCCTGATTTTGTCATACCTACTAGCTAAGTTCAAAAAAGTGTAATGTTTTCGACAAAACATCATTTTGAAAATGCGTAATATAGAATGATAAATGTTTTTTGTTATATTTAGAAAATATTGAGTAATTTTCCAAAGAAATATCAGCAAAAACATTCAGTCACAAAGTGTACATAATTTTATAATTTATATTGTTATTCCAACATATGCAGACAAAAATTGGTAGTCTTTAAAATTAGATACAGAGTCGAATTTTGTAAAACCTTTACTCACAATCAGCCGAAAGTTTAAACTTTTTAATTTACAATTATAGCTATTCCTATTATTATTATTACCTTTTCGATTTTCCGACAGAAACTATGCGCCGAGACTGTGTATTTCATATATAGGATATACAGGTTCATCGCTGGAGTATCGGTGTATACAAGGTGACTTCTTTTCACCGGCTATTAGAAGTAAATATGTAAGAAAAATAATACTGATCTGAAAATTTGGTTATGTTTAACCGGAAGTTGATCCGAAATTTGTTATTTTAAATAGAATGCTCCCATTTTATATTTTTTCTAGATTCTACAGAAAATTTAAAGGTTTCCTATACCTAAAATTAAGTTTCCTAGGATATTAATTTTTTTCCTAAATTTTGACAGAAAAGTTGTATTATATAAAAATTAATACCTTAGTAAAAATCATTAATAGCACGCTGATTTTTTTAAATCGGGTAACACAAGGCGAGTTATCCATCATGTAAAAAAAATAGCAAAATATAAAGTTTTTAAAATTAATGACGTAGTCGACCACATAACAACATCAAAAAGTCATTTTTTTCAACGTGTTCTCAGTTATTGTCACTGAGACAGTTATAGGGGCTTTTAGAATCCACAATATTGATAAAAAATAATTACCACGTCGCATCGGAGCAACAGAGGCAGAGGAAATTGCAAAAACTTGCAGTAAAGTACAAATATTCGCTTTTCTGGCGGCTGTAAACCGCAAAATATTTACAATAAAGAAAAATTGTTTAAATAAAAATTGTAGCTTTTTTTTATCCCCTACAACATTGGTAATGCCTAATTTTAAAGTAGATGTAACAGGAAAGAAAATAATCGAGAAAAAGCTATTTAGATCGTCATTTTTCAAACATGGCAGCGGTAAGAAGAATCAAAGGCTAGAGTCGGATAGGTATTACATTGAGCGAAAACATGCTAGAGACAAATAAAAAGTTAATAAATTGAGGATGAATTTTCTTTTCTAATTTCTGTGGAATTAATGATTTCGGAGATCTGGAAGTATAGAGATGGCGCTCGAACATCTATAAGATCAAGTATTTAGTTTAAATGTTAAATATCTTAGAAATTATGGGACCCACATTAAGAATTTTAATAATCAAACTGAACATCTATTAATTAGGCTTTCAAATAATTTTTTTATTATTTCTATAGCATAAAAAACGAAAAAGTTATAACAATGCGCTTCTTTACATTCTTTTAAAATAAAAACGTTTCCATTTTGTTAATTTAAGTAGTCAGTAATTAAAATATATTTCCAGATACTATTTTTCGTTAATATATATTATGATATAGACGCTCATTTTTTTTCGTACGTTTACAGCGCTTGCTTTAGAAAAAAAATGCATTTTAAACTGTAAAGGGATTTTTAGAAAACACGTAACATTTTTGTTTCAAATATCTCAATAAATATTAGTTTTAGCGAAAAAAAAAAAAAAGGTGGATATCAAAGATGAAGCTCATACATTGAGAATGAATTTGTTTTTTTATACATACTTGTGTAGGATTAATAGTATCGAAAATAGTTAAGTTTATAAATGGCATCCGACCGTTTATAGGACGAAGTATTTAGTTTAAATGTTGAATATCTCGACAATACCTAATAAAAGTGTCCCCCTTGATAAATTGACGGAACTGAGCGTTTTTCGAAAAAATTATCATGCAAAGAGCAAACACGCCAGTTTCGTTTTCGGTGGGCCACCCTGTTTAATAGGTATGGTGTAAAAAATATTGATACATTTTATTGATGTTTGCTTTTATTGTTCTAGTGTATCCTTAGAGTATTTCAGCTTTCAAAAGTTTTTTAATCGACCAATTGCATTAATTCTTTAAACCACCCTGTATTACTTACCTATGGCGTCAGTTATATTATATGCATTGCCTTTTTATTCTGCAAGCATAATCAGATTAGTTTTATTTATTCTACTGAATATCCGATACGTGTCGCAATCAGATAATTGAAGAGTGAAAATAGAAATTAAATGAAGTAAAAATGTTTACTTCACCACATTGCATAAATTCCAGGATATCTGGCCATCGTATACCATACAATGTTAGTGCTGCCCTAAATAGACCATGTGCCAGATCTATCAGTCATTATAATTTGGGGGGACTGAATGAAACCTTTACCACGGGTTTCTGGGGTCATACGGAGCAAAAAATTCGGGGGGGTCCATCATGGGGAGGTAGCTTTCAAATATGGCGGCCGTTCAAAATGGCGGCCCGACTATGAATTTTTAAATTCAATTATCTTGAGATCGGATGGAGCAATCTTGAATTTCTTTTAAATGTAGGTGAATGAACGGACTACAGTTTTGTTCCTAATGTTTATTTCCGAAAACACAATATTTATGGGTCAAAACTCGAAAAAACGAAAAATAAGGTTTTTTTAAATTTGCGTTTTGCAGTTTTTTGGAGTAACGGTTGGGTATATTGAGAATATGTTCTGAATAAGAATTTTAGAGAAACATCTCACCTTTAAAATGCAAAAAAGAAATTGAAGATCGGATGAACACAACCCGAGATATCGAGATTCAAAGCAGACGGGGCGGGGTTGAGCGCATTGACAAAGCGCTCGGTGCTTTGAGCACCGTGAGGCGAGACGTGACGGCGAGCCAAATTTGAAAGCAACAGAGGGATATGTGAACAACTAAGAGAAATAAAAATGCCTTATTAATATTATTAATAAACTTGAATTTATTCTTCTTCACTAGAGTCACTATTGCAGCTATTGTAATTGTACTCTTCCTCATCTATTGTTGCTTTGGTACGTCCCTTGCACCCACAGCGCTCGGTGCGTTGGATTTGAGTTGTTAAGCACGAGCAAGTTTCTGACACACAGTTCCTCTTGCAGTGGCACCGCAAAAAGGAAAGTACGCACTCCGGTGCTGGCAAGCCTTCCATCCACTTGACGCATAAGTTACCAGAAATGTTCTTTTCCCACCCATGAGCAAAGGGGTCCGGAATTATTGGTCTGATTTCCAGGCTTCTGAGCCAAATTCCGGCCTGGTAGTTGGCACGATTACTGTGCTGTCTCACGAATTCCTCTATGGTGTCATCAACATCATTAGACAGCACCCAATCTCTGCCTACCTTGCTGAACGCTTCAATAAATATTTGCTCCTTTTTGCACAAAAGCTTAAATTCTTTAAGTTTTCTCTGGCCAGTAAAAGCGCTGACTGCGTCACAGCCAGACTAGCAATAATACCCGATGTGAGCTGTAACAAGTTGTTCGCCTAAGGCAGATACTATCTGGGAAACTTGAATAACTGTTAAAACACTTTTGTTTCTCTTCACAATACATAAGTTTTTGCTTTTTATAGTTTTACATAAACCTACGGTCCAAACTAATACATCCGTATCGTTTGAAAAGCAAAGAACTGATTCATATGATGCAGCCGCGTTCCTTACATGCAGCATCATTCTGGAATCAGCTTCTTCTTGAGTGCAGAACAGCTCAGGAACAGTTTCGCTCCCAGTAGATGTGACACGACCGTCTTTAATGTAGCCGGTCGTGGATGTGATCCAGAAGCAGATTTCACTAACTGTTACGAAAATTCACTGGCAGGGGTGATGTATTTTTGTAAGTGATGGGCAAACACTGATTTGCAGGTTTTCTTCAAAGACTCATCAACATTTTCCAGAGTTCATGGAAATGGCGCCAGAGGATATTTGAACACTTCCTTCATGTCAAGTTTTTTATTTTCTGCTGAATAGATTTTGGTCGCATCGGAGGATTACTTCTTTGTTTCCAACCTTGGTCGTTTTGCTCGTCTTTGGTCTACTTATCTTGAGACCCACTTTCTTAATAGGATTATGAAACCCTTCTCCTTTGGCTAGGCGAAACGTGAAATCTTGATACGCTATTTTCCCCTTGTTTTCCGAATTAATGAGATCAGAAGCTGTTGATTCATCAACACATATACCAGTAGATAAATGTACAATATCTGAAGGATTAGGATCAAAGGGTTCGTCTACTCGTGGGCTAGAAGTTCTGTGAGACGTGTCACATCTTACTCATCTCTAATTATCTGTGGGCTTCGGAGGTCAGGATGGCAGTGATTTGTTTCGCTGGATGATAGGACGCTGCGGAGGTTTCCTACTGCAGAAGCTCTGTGCTCAGCATTAACAGAGTACCGTGCTACAGCCTACTTTTTTAGACTGAAACCCTTAGTACCTCCAACAGTTTGGGTGCCTTCGATGGCTTGGTCTACTGGAATTCTAGAAAAAGGGTTTTTGCTTCTTAGTTGTACTGAAAAACCTCCATCTACGAAGTATTGGTGAACAAAAGGGGCATCCTTTTCCAGTTTTAATTCAATGAAGTGGTATGATAGATAGCGTGAGTAGTTCACCCTATCCAATGCAAAACACCAAGGCACCATTTTTTCAACGGCAGCTAAGAACAGAAACCAATTTCCTTCCCGATTATCCCGAAGAAAAGCGAGAAGTTGCTCCACTAGGTCTATATATTTCATCCAAAAGGACGACATTGCTCGATTACAAAATTATAAGGACAGATAGATAAACACTATTATTTTAAAATACAGTATTAATGCTCAACCCCGCCCCGTCCACTTTGAATCTCGAAATGTCGGATTCTATTGATCCGATCTTCAATTTCTTTTTTGCGTTTTAAAGGTGAGATGTTGCTCTAAAACTCTTATTCAGAACACGTTCTCGATATACCCAACCGTTAGTCCAATAAGCAGCAGAACGTAAATTTCAAAAACCCAATTTTTAGTTTTTTCGAATTTTGACCGATAAATACTGGTTTTTTGGCGGTAAACATTACGAACAAAAATGTAGTCAATTCATTAACCTACATTTAGAAAAAAGGAAATTCAAGATTGCTCCACCTGATCTCGAGATAATTGAATTTAAAGATTCGCAGTCGGGCCGCCATTTTGAATGGCCGCCATATTTGAAAGCTACCTCCCCATGATGGACCCCCCAGATTTTTTTGCTCCACATGAGCCCACAAACAGGTGGTAAAAGTTTCATTCAGTCCCCCCAAATTATAATGACTTTAAGAGGTCTGGCACATGGTCTATAAAATACCGAATTTAATTATTTGTACTGGGGCGTGTTAGAAAAGGAGCATCTCAAATGGTGGTGAGTTTAAGGTGACGCCGATTGTAACTACTTCACCTACGAAAATAGTTAATCGCAATCCTTAAAGGATTCATTTGGTTTTTTTAATGCCTGCGTCTACTACCAGAATAGAACCCTATTGAATGAATGATCCGTCGAGCAGTGAACTTTTTTTACTAAAAATTTTCCCGTCATTCCCTGTCATTATTTTTCACACCTTACATGTCCACTATTTAAGAAAAAAGCATATCTAGCTATAATTATTGAATTAAGTGTGACCGCAAAAACGCGAAAATTCAGGTAATAAGATTACTGAACGTGTATGGTGCCCTTTAGGCCTGTCGAAAACCCTAACTTACCAACAAAAGATGGCTGCTCTAGTACAAACAAAGCAAAGTGACAGCGTGTTGGACAGGCCTATTGGACAAATAATTACAGATAAAATTAAACAATATTTTTTTTATTTAACTCGCTCTAACTAAAAAGGAGAAATAAAGGTCTTACATTTGTCATGTTTGTCATCAGCCATTCCCACTATCACACCCACGCTCACTAGTGGTTCCTTGGGCAGCTATTTTTTAAGGAGTAATCAGAATCAGGAAAAGTTAACTTGTGCTAATATAAAACAAAATATATTAAAAATGTATATGATAAAGTTACTATCCAAACGAAAAAGCAATCAAATTAGAATATAATAATAACACGCAACATTTAAACGTGTTGTCTGTGCACAAAATCATAATTTTATGATATTACATGTAAAACATTATTATTGCTACAAAAATGTTTATCTTGGTCAACCAAACTTATACTTCTTTTTTTATCGATCGCCATAAACCTCATTATATATGTTATATAAAATTATACGCTTATTACCAAGACTTAGCCATAACAAACCTTCACAGGTATATCATATTACATGATAACGACTTCTCTTATTAATCGCTTATCTTAGAGATATTATGTTTCACCTTTGTTTCTCACATTTTATGATGACTGTCGAATTGCATTTCCTTTGTTCTATATTTTGCTTACTTAGGTTCTGAATGTTATAAATACGACTAGACATGCTTTGTAAAGTCAGTTATTAAACTCAGTTAGAATGCAACACTTCTAATTTATTATTATATTCCTTCTCCAAGAGCCAACGTTGGCTCCATGTAACTAAATAAAAGTTTTTAAAAAGTCATTCATGTGAACCGTGATCTAACATTGGCGCAGTCGGTAGGATCCGTAAACATCATCAGAACAAGAAGCCTAACTGGTAGTGAAGCGTAAGAGAACAAGGAGAACATCTGCAGAAGGTGCCTAACTAATACGTGTACATCTGCGAGAACAAGGAGACCTTCCTCACTGGTGGTGGCGGATCCCAATCCCTTGACGGACGAAGAATCTACTCATGGAGATGAAATTAACGTAAGTCATTTAAGAATCATCTCGTACCATTTTTATTATTTTATTATTTTTCGCAACTTATTTTATTAAAAGTGTATTATACTGCTAATACACTCGGCGCACAAAGCCAGTTCTATTGTCAAAGTGAAATCCATTCCTTTACAAACGCAACGAAACAAGTTCATTTAATTTTAAGTTTATTTATTTTCGTATTATACTGCTAATACGAAACATTGTGTATTATACAGCTAATATACAATCCATTTACGCACGCAACGTAACAAGCTAATTTTAATTTAATTTAAGATCGTATCATACTGCTGATACGCAACCAATTTTTGTCCAAATAATATTTAAATACAAAAAGCAAAATGCCAGATAGAGCTCAACCAGAGTCAGTTCAACCAGTGCCACCGGCACCAACCGAACAACAACTACAACAGCAACAACTACAACAACAACAACAACAACAACAACCTCAACCAGAGCAAATTGAGCCTTACAAGCTCTCTGAGATATTTTCTCTAATACCTGAATTCGATGGCAATGCCATTAATTTACAAACATTCCTCAACTCCTGTCATTGCGCCCAAAGCATGGCAATTGGAGATCAAAAAATTCTTTTGACCGTCCACATAAAAAATAAATTGAAAGGCAAAGCTGCCGAATTAATAAATTCTCGCAACCCTGGCACCTGGCCAGAAATCAAAGCATTATTGGAAACCCACTTTGGAGATTCCAGAGATCTAACGGCCCTAATTCAGGACCTACAACGAATTCACCAATTGCCCGGTGAATCCGCTCTAACATTTATTTCGCGTTTACAAACGCACAATGCTAAAATGCACGCCGCAGTGCAAAAGCAAAATTTAACCACAACGCAAAGAGCTGCACAATCAGATCTCATCGAAACGATGACCTTAAACAATTTATTAACAGGCTTAGAACCGAATTTAGGCCGCATCATACGTGCTAGCAATCCTCCTAGCATACTGAAAGCCGTAAGCAGAATTCGTAGAGAGCTACAACTCTCTTATTTCGAGCAACAAAAATTTCCCAAAAATAGTCCGGTCAAAAATCCTATTATGCAACAAAAACGACCAACTTCAAATTTTCAGCAGAAATTCTGCTCGTTTTGTAAACGAAACGGACATGTCATAAATGAATGCCGTACAAGGCAACAAACACAAACAATGCCGTCAACCTCACAAAATTTTCAACGACCAAATTACCCAGGAAATTCAAGTTTCCAAAACTTTTCACAAAATAATCAATTTAGTCAGAGGACATTCCCTCAAAACCAACCTAATCAACCTCAAAATAGGCCCTCAGCCATAAGGCCGAACCCTAACTTTACGCAACAACGACCATCCGCTATTCAACCTAACCCGAATTTTAACCGCTTTAACCAGCAAAAAGCTCATCATTTAAATTACGAACCTTACGATAATTATGCCGATCAATTTAATCAATACAATGACTATTCACCCGATTATCAAAATGTAAGTGACAGTTATGAAAATTACGATTTAGAAAACGCTCAAAGCTTTTCAGAGAATTATACAGCTAATTCCCAATATGAACAGTACGAGAATTATACTGCTAATTCTCAAACGCCACAGGAGGATTATACTGTTAATCCTCAGGATTTTCGCTTAGATCCGGAGTACCCCACGGATACTCCAACACAGCAAACAGACCAATTCGACCAAATAACAAATCAAATACGAACGATGAATCTCAACGACAGTTTCGACCCGTCGCTGAACTTCCCGGAACAAGGGTTCATGTAGAAACGCTATCACACTCATTGTTGACCGTAAATTCAAAAAATCTATACTACATTAAAGACATCACAAACAAATTCAAAATTCTAATCGATACTGGCGCAGGTATCTCTATCTTTAAACCAAAAACAGCAGAAAATTACAGACGGAGATTTTCAGAAAATGTAATTATACAAGGCATAACCGATCAGAAAATTACTATTAGTGAATCTGTTCTTATACCCTTTACGGATAACGACCCACATAAAGTTTACATCTACGACCTAGATATCAGTTTTGATGGACTGATAGGAGCTGACTTCCTAGAACACTATCATTGTATCGTCGACATAAGAAATAAACGATTAATAACCAATTTTAAAACAGTTCCACTTTTCAAAGTAACCGACGATTCGTCGAAACCCGAATGCGACAAAATCCAATCAAACCACAACCCTAATCAAAATAAGATTCAAATCGATGGCCGTACCGAAAAAATTTGTAAACTAAAATGTAACCTTAGAAACACTGACGCTATTTTGCAAGCGCAAGAGAATGAAAAAGTCCGTTTACCTAATGCTCTTGTTAAAGTAAACGAAAACGGAGAATTTTTAACAACAATAATCAATGCTAATGTCATCCCGAAGACTGTCGATTTTTCCAATTTAAATTTAGAACCTTTACAAAAATCTAAGTCAATTTTTAACTTAAACACGCAAAACTCTGACCAACACTTACAGACAGACAGATCCTTTGAAATCAGGAACGAATTGCGCTTGGATCATCTAAACGAAGAAGAGGCCGAAATAGTAACGCAGCTTTGTTTAGACTTTCAAGATATATTCTATTTAGAAGGAGACAATTTGACCTTTACCAACGAAATCAAACACCCTATTGACACCGACAATTCCCGACCGATATTTACGAAATCGTATCGCTATCCTCAGGTCCATAAAGAAGAAGTTAAGTCCCAAGTATCGAAAATGTTAAGTCAAGGTATTATTCAACCCTCAATCTCACCTTGGTCCTCTCCTGTCTGGGTAGTTCCCAAAAAATTGGACGCTTCTGGTAAACAGAAATGGCGCGTTGTAGTCGACTACCGCAAACTCAACGAGGTTACAATCGGTGACAAATATCCTCTGCCCAACATTTCCGATCTTTTAGACCAACTTGGCAAATGCCAATATTTCACAACCTTAGACTTGGCGTCTGGTTTCCACCAAATCGAAATTAATCCCGCAGATATTCAAAAGACTGCTTTCACAGTCGAGAACGGTCATTATGAATTCGTGCGAATGCCATTTGGACTCAAAAACGCTCCATCAACTTTTCAAAGAGTTATGGATAACATCCTGTTAGGTATTCAAAATGAACGATGTCTCGTCTACATGGACGATATCATTATTTACTCTCCTACAATTCACGAACACATTTCCCGTCTAACTGAAGTCTTTAAACGCCTTCAAAAAGCCAACCTCAAAATTCAACCAGACAAATGCGAGTTTCTCCGCAAGGAAGTCGCTTATTTAGGACATCTCATTACAAAAGACGGCGTAAAACCAAACCCTTCGAAAGTTGACGCTATTCTAAATTTTCCTCAACCGAAAAATCCAAAAGAAATTAAATCATTTCTAGGTTTAGCCGGATATTATAGGCGCTTTATCCCTAATTTCTCCAAGATAACCAAGCCCCTAACAAAACTCCTACAGAAAGATATACCATTTCTCTTTGACAATGATTGTACAAATTCTTTTCAAAATTTGAAACAAACATTAACAACAACTCCGATATTAATCTATCCTAATTTTGATGAACCATTCATTCTAACCACTGATGCGAGCGCATTTGCCGTCGGCTCAGTGCTGAGCCAGGGGCCTATTGGCAAAGATTTACCCATTGCCTATGCTTCTAGAACCTTGTGCAGTGCAGAAACTAAATATTCAACGATTGAACGCGAGCTTTTATCGATAGTATGGAGTGTAAAGCACTTTAGACCATATCTGTATGGTAGAAAGTTCAAGCTTGTCACCGACCATAGACCACTCACCTGGCTATTCTCTATAAAAGATCCAGGAAGTAGACTTGCCCGTTGGCGACTCAAATTAGAAGAGTACGACTACGAAATAATTTATAAACCAGGCAAAATCAATAAGAACGCGGACGCACTTTCCAGAATCAAAATTAATCATTTTTCCGAATGTTCCAAATTCTATTCAAAGGTCCTAGCCGCGAATGACGAAGAGTCAGACGACGACGAAAACACAGACGATAACAACGAAATCACTAACGAACAAATTTCCCGAGAATTTGAAACTTTCACCAACCTATATAAAGCAACATCTTTAATAGACTATTCAAAAATCAAAGCCTCAAACAAACAACTCTTATACCGAGAACATAAAGATATTATAACCTTCTTCCAACAAAATAACTTACAAGACCTACATCACAAAATTATTGAGGACATATTCGAAGAAAACCCCGAATTTCATAACGATAAAATCAATATTGTATCGAGCAAAACAGTCAGACATAGGAGATATTTTATCATTCCTCTACCTTTTGATATCGAATCTGTAATTGAACATCTATTTTTGGTATTATTTAAAAATCAAGATGTTTTAGACCTTTCTAAGACATACTTTGTCGAAAATAACCTAGACCTCCCCATACTCGAAATTCTATCATTCATTTTTGCAGAAAAAGATTTAAAAGTAGTAATTTGTCAAGATATCGTCAGAACTGCCGACGAAGATGAAATCCCAATTATATTGGAGCAAAATCATTTTGGTAAAAATAATCTACACCGCGGAATAAATGAAACGATTCGAAGAATTAGAGAAAAATACACTTGGCAAGGTCTAACTAAAGACGTTGAAAATTTTATAAAAAATTGCGAAACTTGCCAAAAGACTAAAGTATGCCGGAAAAACCTTAATAACCCTCTAGTAGTCACAGAAACCCCAAGAACACCATTCGAAAGAATCAATATCGATCTATTTGAATTCCCCACTCGAAATTACGCTTTAACCATTCGCGACGAATTAACCAAATTCACGCAAGCATATGCAGTCCCGGATAAATCCGCAAAATCTGTCGTAAACACTTTGTTGTTATATTTTCAACATTATGGTACCCCATTAAGAATCCATTGCGATTACGGTGGCGAATTCGACAACCGTTTGCTAAAAGATCTCTGCACCCTATACGACATAAAATTAACTTATTCAAGCGTAGGACATCCCCAATCGAACGGATCAATAGAAAGATTTCATGCTACCTTAGCTGAAATGATAAGAATTCATAAAACTGAAAACCCGAATGAACATCCGTTCACGATTTTACCATACGCAGTAATATGTTATAACAATTCGGTAAATAAAACACACGGTTTCACCCCATATGAACTTATCTTTGGTCATACGTCTAACAGACCACCTGAAACTTTATATAACCAAAAAGATTTAATAACCAAATACGTTAGAGATTTAAACAACAGAATATCCCACTACTATAAAATAGCCCGTAGTCGAACACAATCTCAAAAAGAGAAAGCAAAAGTTCGCTTCGACAGAAATGTTCCCCAAAAACGACCTGAATACAAAATAGGTGACTTAGTTTATGTAAAAGAATCACAAATTAAGAACAAACTACAAAACAAATTTAACGGTCCCTTTAAAATAAAAGAAATTTCTCAAAATTCTGCTACCTTACTAAATCTCGAAACAAAACAAGAAACTAAAGTAAATTTTGATAGAATGAAACCATATACTGAAAATTAAATTTATTTTCAGGTTTCTCCTGCTGTTCGGATCAGCACTCTGTCAATATAAAATTACCCCGATCAATAACACTGTTGGTGTATACTACCACCAAGACACGGACATCGTGGTGACAAATGACAAATGGACTCTGCTAGTGCATAAAAACATTTCATCCCTCAAAATAGCTTTTGACAAAAATCAAAATATCTTAGACAGAATCTTGTACACTCTCAATAATGGTGATCACAAGTCAATTATTTTTACGAGTGAAATTAAAACAGACTTTAACCTTTTGACGCAAATATCCAACTCTATAAAAACAAAATTTGACGAAATCTTTTCAGACACAAAAAGATATAAACGAGGAATACTTAACGGTATCGGTACAATATTCAAATCCATAACTGGAAACTTAGATGCTGAAGATGGCCAGTACTATACTAATTGTATAAATAAACTAAATAACGACGAACATCAATTGGAAAACTTAATCAAAAATCAAATTTCAGTTACAACTTCTGTTATTAAAAACTTCAACTCGACTATACAAAAATTACAAATTGACGAGGAAACGTTTAACAAAGATCTCGAAGAAATCGAACACACAATTCAAACCATGACTCAAGCTATCGAGGCTGCTCACATAAAACTAAAATTCATATACATTTCTGAACAACTAATGGCAAGCTATTTGTATATCGAAGATAATTTGAACGACATTTTGAATTCAATAACATTTGCCAGATTAGGAATCATTCACACTTCAATCATAACCCCTAATCATTTGGTAACAGCATTACAAGAAATTTCACAGAGCTTACGTAGGAACAATTTGCCTCTCCCCATTAAATTATCGGCAGTTGCTAAGTATTTGGATATTATTGAATTACAAGCGTTTCAAATGGATTCTAACTTAGTATTTGTTTTAACAATACCACTTGTTGAACCTCAAAATTATAACACCTATCGCCTATATCCTATCCCGATACTTGATAACAGAACTGGTCTGCATCACATTTTATCTATTTCACAAAAGTATATCGCGAGAGACGATGATTCTTTAATATAATACCTATACAAAATTTGAAAGAATGCAAACCTCTTTATTTTGGAACCAAACTATGTTCGAACCTGTTTGCCTATCCTATCGACCAAAATGCCATATGTGAAGCCAGAATACTAAAACCGTTGCCGAAACTTCCAGAGAACTGTCAAACTTCCTTCATTATTAGTCAGGGATACAACGTCCAAGAACTCGAAGACAACACATGGCTAGTAATTAATTCCGAACCACTTCACATCACCATCAACTGTCCAAAGAGAGAATCCACGACAGAATTGATCAACAAAAATTCCATCATCAAACTACAACCAGGATGTTACGCCTATGCAGGCATTACTCGAATACAAGCCAGTGCCAAAGACTTCTCCGAACTTAAGGACAATTCACATCCTATCCAAATTCCTTTTGAATGCTGTAATCACATGCCCGACAAAATCGAAATTCCAAAATTAAAGCCACTCAAATTAAACAATCTCGACGTAGAAGATCTAGATATTGCAAAAACCAAATTGGACCAATATTCCAAAGACCTGGATGACCTCATAAACGAGCCTTTTGTGACCAAACACGTATCTTGGTTCACGTATTTCATAATCACTCTCATCATTCTATTAGTCCTACTTTACATAACCTGTAAATGCAGAAGAAGAAGATGTGGAGCATTGCGAATCCAACCCTCAACGGACAACCCTCCTTCACCTCCTTCAGAGCGAAGCAGAGTTTTTACCAAATTTCCTAGACTGATCCCTCCAAGAAAGCGACCCGGTATTAAACCTCAAGAAGAAGAGGACATCGAGTTAACATAGACTTTCATATGTGGAGTTTTACCCTTGTCTATTAATTTAGACCATTATATTTTATTCTTATCACATTTATGTAATGTACTACTCGCTTATTATTATTATCATTTACCAATTTTAACTTTTATGTATTTTATTATTTTGCTTTGTATTCATTCAACATTGTTTCAATTTATTTTGCATTATATTCATTTAACGTTTCTAACAATTTTCAAAAGTTGCTGCATAACATCAACTTTTTTATTAAGGGGGAAGTTGTTATATAAAATTATACGCTTATTACCAAGACTTAGCCATAACAAACCTTCACAGGTATATCATATTACATGATAACGACTTCTCTTATTAATCGCTTATCTTAGAGATATTATGTTTCACCTTTGTTTCTCACATTTTATGATGACTGTCGAATTGCATTTCCTTTGTTCTATATTTTGCTTACTTAGGTTCTGAATGTTATAAATACGACTAGACATGCTTTGTAAAGTCAGTTATTAAACTCAGTTAGAATGCAACACTTCTAATTTATTATTATATTCCTTCTCCAAGAGCCAACGTTGGCTCCATGTAACTAAATAAAAGTTTTTAAAAAGTCATTCATGTGAACCGTGATCTAACATATATACTTTATAGTTTACGACACCATATAAACGGCCTTATATACCAAATTATTAAAAAATACATCGTTTGATAAAAATTTATTGTTTGATAAGAAATATAATTTTTATGTGCAGAGTAAAATTTTAATGCCCAGACTGTGATTGTAAGGGTACTTTTTAAAAAAGCTAGGGTTGCAATCTTTTACTACTTCGTATTAATTTGTGAATTTTTTGCAAGGGGTGCATCAAGTATTGCTTTCTTACTAAACGTATAGCTAAGCAAGTATCCTCTTTTATTATTTGAAAATGGTACAAGTAAAACACCAATAATTCCATATATTTCTGGACACGAAAATAGTCGAATAACATTTTCAAGTTCGCTATTTAAAACAAATAAGTAATTCATTTTGCTTTACCACTTTTAATTGACTTAAAAAAAGGAGGTCCAATTTCCGGCAATTCCAAATGTGATAAGGATAAGAGTTTGCATTCTATAAAGAAGGCAACGCGTAAAATCTAGAAAAAAAAATATCTGGGGGCCGAATGAAACCACTGAGGCACCAAGAAGAAAATTAAAATCGGCATCAAAAATAGGAAAATGGAAATACTGGGCTCAAAGTCGATGCTTGGGCAGTTCTTTCGTGACCTCGATGGACAAAAAGGCGTCTATGAAGTGACTGAACGTCTCGGGCCTGAAGGAGACAGGGAAAGCATAATAATAGCAGCGCAAGACCAAGTGTTAAATACTATACCACTAGAAATGACTGTAAATAGGGTGGCCCTTATTTTTTAATATATTTTTTTTCTTTACGATGCACAGTGGAAAAAAAGCGCCTTTTTTGGACAAAAATCTGCCTACAAGTCAAATCTTAATCAATTTCGATCTACCTTGGCTTAAAATGTAGGTTATTGGCTACACTTTCAGAGTATACTGCCTAAATTGCAAACCCCGATTTCCTAACCTCAAAAAATGTATCAAATATGAGAGTAATCACTTTTTTCTATTTCTACAAGTCAAATCTTGATCAATTTTGACAGTCCTGGGGTTCATAATTTAGGCAGTAAACGCTGAAAGGGTAGATAATAACCTGCATTTTAAGCCCAGGATTGTCAAAAGTGATCAAAATTTGACTTGTAGAAATAGAAAAAAGTAGTTACTCTCATATTTAATACATTTTTTGAGGTTAGGAAATCGGGGTTCACAATTTCGGCAGTATACACTAAAAGAGTAGCTAATAACCTGCGTTTTAAGCCCAGGATTGTCAAAATCGATCAAGATTTGACTTGTAGAAATAAAAAAAAGTGAGTCATATTTGATACATTTTTTGAGGTTAGGGAATCGGGGTTTGCTATTTAGGCAGTATACTCTGAAAGTGTAGCCAATAACCTACATTTTAAGCCAAGGTAGATCAAAATTGATTAAGATTTGACTTGTAGGCAGATTTTTGTCCAAAAAAATCTTTTTTTTCCACTGTGCGATGCCCCTTATATTTGTTCTACTTGGTAAAAAAATAATTTCTGCCAAATTTGAATTGGTTGAATTGGATTTCTAGTTCCTGTACTTGTTCATCATCTGTTGAATATTCCAATTCAACCACTTCTCTTTCTAAAATGAAAAAAAATTATTTATCATGAGATGATTTCTAGTTTACTTTAAAATATACCTTGTAATACTTGATGGCTAGACTGGGTCCATTTGATGGAAATTTGGCTCCAATAATTTGACTTTCGTCATGTTGAGGAAGATACAGCTTCTCTTTTTGTCCTGTTGCCATTTCATTTGTAAATTTTTATTTATTACTTTTACTTTATTTCACAATTTTAGCACAACGAATTCGTTTTATAGACTAGTAAGAACTTGTTAACTCTCCACGGGCGCGGGCGCAAGAAACTAAAGAACTGCGCTAGTGATGGGCGATATATCACGAACTGTGATTTAATCACTGATATTAAGAAATCACAGGTAACGTCGTTAGTAAAATTGGCAGAAAAGCGTGACGCGATCACGACTTTCCGTATTTAGTTCCCCTGCCGTGGTTCAACCAAGACCAATATATCTTTCACGATATT
The DNA here is from genome assembly GCA_936432065.2 of Rutpela maculata. NCBI lineage: Eukaryota > Metazoa > Arthropoda > Insecta > Coleoptera > Cerambycidae > Rutpela > Rutpela maculata. The sequence continues at coordinate 250,537,109 of OW386286.2, forward strand.
TCCTTTGAGTCGATTATTGTTTGCGGCCGTATGTACTAACACGTAAAGAAAGCGATCCCGTGCCTTAGCGTTGTTACATATGCATTTCACACTATTTAGATATTTACATAATAAATATCTTTGTCTATTATTGTCTGGCGATGCCTCACGACCCTGCCTCGAATCGCCACAAAACATTTTTGTTATAACACCAGAAGTATAACTAACTACTAAAACCATGCGTAAAAATATTTTATATGATTAAAATAAATATACTAGCAATTTTATTGCAAATATTGAGCATTTACGTTTCAGCATGAAATATGAACAAAAATATGGACTTCGACAATAAGCAAATGAAAACATTTTTAAAAAACATCCTTATATGATATTATAAAACAACAAAAAAAAATGACATTAAAAAATAACTTTACCATTTTAAGTTAACAAAAATTCATGAAAAATAGACATAAACAAGAAATTTATTGATGCTTCCAAAATGTTAATGTTTGTACAACTTTACAAAAATGTCCTGTTATCAAGTTCCATTCACAACCTAGTGCTTTTACTGGTGCTTTTACCTAGTGCTTTTATTACCAATCCATATACATCAGGTTATTTGGATAAACAAATCATAATATATAATATACATATTATATGAGGTAGCACAGATTACCAAAGTAGTTAATTCACTATTCACTATCTGTTGGCGCTTATTTAGGGATAGAGAACAATTAACAGTTTCTCCCGTACGTCGTATTATGAAAGTCGCGATCACATCACGTTTTAAATTCACTGATATAAAAAAATCACAGTAACGATTTACGTTGAGATTGAAAAATCACGATATCGACCAACACTAAACTGAGCATATCAGGTGATAAGGGCAGGGCACCTCCTACATATCTCCCCACTACAATATTTATTGCTCCTATTATTTCAGGGTTGGTGGAGCTCAGAACTCATATGTTCTAAGCTCCACTCGCCCTATATACCTTGCTCAGTTGTTTAAATAAGAAGGATATATAAATTTACGGTACCTACCTAGTTATAAAAAAAATAAAAAAACTTAACTGTAATGTGCCACGTGGTCCCGTGCTCCAAAAAATTTCAAATTTGGTAGAAATTGTTTTTTTACCAAGTAGAAAAAAAATATATTGAAAAATAAGGGCCACCCTACTGTACAATGACCTTGATACAGACTGTTGACTGTAGAAAGTGAGGCCTTGCAAAAGAACACGTGAGTTACGAGGTGGTAGTGCGGCAGCTGATGTCAAAAATTAATATCCCGTATGTTCCTTAGTGTAGAAGCAAACGGCAATTGGATTTTGTTTTAATAAGGTTTCCTAAAGTAAATATGTTTGATGGACACTTAAAAAATGTTGGTGATTGATCCTGTGACGTAATTAGGAGTGGGGCGTGTTGCCACTTTATTAGCGTGATATGTGCTTTCAATAGTCTTATGTATATAGAGTTGTGTGGCAGTAAATTTGACCATGTTAGGAATGAGTGTATAGTGTAATATACAGTGTGTCCAGTGTGGACTTAACTAAACTTCTGATTTGTAAACTTTTTTATTTTTGGTTTCTTGACAAAAACTTTTGATAACTCTGAAAAGTCCTCATCCATTCTCAGGATTACAATTTGCTATACAGGGTGTTCGGAAATGAAGAAAATATAAAGAGTAAAGTCCCTTTCTTTTAATGCATATAATCAAATCTTATGAGCAAAAGTTGTAAATAATGCCAGGTACAGTCCGAATACAAAGCTTCATCCACATTAGTCAAAAATTAATTTTTCTAAAAATGTTTATTTCTTAAAATATGTCATTATTAAATAAAATTTGTATGCTGTTAATTATTGATCGAGTTATTGATTAAATGGATAAAACTTTATACTCGGACTCCAGTTGGCATTTTCCATTCGCGGATACACTGTATATGACCAAGTTTAAGTTTATTCGATAAATAACTTAATACATACAATAAATAAGTATTAACAGTAATCTGCTACACCTATAAAAATATGATATTTACACAAATATAGGTAATATTTGAATTTAAATGAAAAAAAAACAAAGGATATGTACTTTTTTGTTTTTCTCAAAAACGCAGTAGAGGCCCGTAAAAAAATTAGAAGAAATTCAAATTAATAATATGACGTATCAATCAATTGACGTCATTTAATTGGTCAACGATCAGTTTGAGTACCTTCATTTCATGAATTCGGTTCTCATCATATACAAGCAATCGCTGCCTGCACGCCGACTAATTGGTCTTTTAAGGTTATCAAGGATCTGTTGCCAATCACGAATCATGAAGTGGAATAAGTAAATACTAAAGCATCGTGGCTTAAGTGAGTTTGCAATGACGTAAACATAGTGGTAAATAACCTTCAAGATCAATTTTGACAACGTTGATGTTGATATGAATGTCAACAAGCCCTCTTTATATCATTTTTAACTATTTCATTATAATAATGGTACGGGAGCTAAGTGGCTTTTTCGAACACTCATCGTTACAAGCATTTTCTATGCGCTGATTAATTCTATCAAATTTAATTAACGACAAAATAGACTTCTGGCATATGTCAGCCCGTCGAGTTGGCCATGGTTCAAGATATAAAAATCAGTGAAATTATATCATCGTTACAAAGCCAATTTTTTTTGTGTGTACACATTTTATGTTTAGAATGAATAAAATAAGATCGCCAGAAAGTGTGCGCCATCAGGGGCGCAACCAGAAAAGTCCAAGGGGTAAAAAAACGGAGTTATATAACATCATCGTTACAAATTTTTTTAAAGTTTAACATGTTTATTTAAATGTTTTGAACACAGAAAAAAAAATCCCAGAAAGAAACTCCCGTCAGTAAGGATAACCAGAAAGAAAATGTTTAGGATTTTTGAAGAAAATTGGATATTTTTTCGCATATTTCATCTCAGAACTCTAAACTCATCGTTACAAGTTCTGGCTCCTTTTTAAAACATAAATATAAGCTCCTTCAACAATAGAATAGACTCTCCGTAAAGTTCTTAGTGTCAACAAAAGTACCATAGGCTCTTAAATATACAGGAATTTAACACTTTCGGCTAACTTGACTCCGTACCGTGCCTCAGATGTATTGTATCATTATTACCTTTCTGGCTACGGCTCCTGACGGCCTACACTTTCTGGCGATCATATTTTATTCATTCTAAACATAAAATGTGTACACACAAAAAAAATGAGCCTTATAACGATGACATGATTTCACTGATTTTTAAACAGTGTTCGTAACGCTCCTGATAGGTGGTGCCCCGCCAGAAGTCGATTTTATGAATCGTTATCATCCATTAAGCCATAAAAATATCTCAAAGTTCATAAAACGATGAGCTGCCGAAAAAGCCACCTAGCTCCCGCTCTATAAATTATTTTCTTTATTTACTTATAAGTTACACCCAAACTTTTTAATAATTAAACTTTTTTCTGCAGCTATATATTTATTGAGAATCCCGGGATTTACTTGAAATATCGCTATTCTTTCAAGTATTATGTGTGTTGCAGTTTTTTCTTCTACTTTTAAAATTACCTCTGTGTTTTTCATTTACAGTCGATAAGTCAGTTTGGAATTTTATATCATCATATATATTATGATGGGGTACCTCAGCCGATGGGGACACTTTTGTAAATTTTGAATGGGCTAATAGATTGTTTTCTTTGATGTAGTGGTATGGGATGAAATTTCCAATTATATGACGTAGAGAATCAAAATAGCCGATTTCCGGTTTCAGTGCAATTGACATGAAAATCAAATTTTTAAATAGAAGAATATTTATTTATTTATATATTTTTGCATATTCGGATCCTGCTGACCTAAATACATAGGATCTGACCCTCGAATATTATTTTGATTTTCATAAAATACAGTTTTTTATTTTATTTTATTTTATTTTTAATAAATTTAGTACGAAGAGAAGGTAGATATTATGCGTATCATATTTTTCGTAATTTAAAGACCAAATTTAGGTATAGGTTACCCTGTAGGAGTTAAATTTAAAAAAAAAATAGTGTTTGTTCAAAAACCAATTAATTGAATTTAATGAAGAATAAATCGTGTTTAAAAACAGAAGTTAACAAAATGTTGAATGCAAAGACCACAGCCGTGTCAGTAATTGTAGAAGCTCTTGGAACTGTTAAGAGGGCCACGATCGGCGTCTACAACTACTGCCTGGTCAACTGAGTGCACAAGAAGTGCGAAAGATCTCACTATTGAGAAGAGTGCATATTTTAAAGGAGGTCTTGAACTGGGGGCTCTGTGATTCCTTAATGGAGTCTGGACTATGAGCTGTTGGAGCAAACATCACCAACATCACCTAAAGGACTCAAAAATCTGGAACGGGAATCCCAAACGCGCGAAGTCTGAGAAAGTCTATTGCATGTTAAGTCTATAACAATAATAAAATCCGTACATAGACACTCTCGACTTTTTCAGCAAGGAATATGGATTCAAAATATACAAATAATTTAGAAATACTCCATATATTGTCATATTTTTGCAGGCAACTACTACTACGAATTTTCTTATTGATTCATACCGGCACGACGGATATATTTGATATGGCCCACATTTAACCTATTTTCCAATAATAAAATTGACATCAGATTTGTGTGAGCTTTAACATAATTTATCAAAAATTTATATACCTAATTCCGGTAAAAGCATAATTCGGAGTATCTACCTCTGACCCAATTATGCGAGGATGTTAAATCACTTGATATAAATTGTGTCAAAGTTCCTTCCAGCGTCTACTGAATTTATAACGGGATAGAAATAATTGAACACAATTTTATGAACAAAAGACTACTATAATACGTGAACAAATGCTTGGTGGACATTTGCATATAAAGAAGAAAAAACATAAAACGATTATAAATAATGAGAAAGATTATTTTCATCGTAAATTTTAAACGATTTTTTTTTCATAATGTTGAGCAATCTGAATGTAAAATATTATATTATATTAAAACAAATTTTAAATGGAATAGATAATGATCTGAATGGACTGCAGAGGACTAACTGTTGTAATTAATATTGGGTTATATAAATTAGCAGAGCATTAAAAAGGAGAAAACTACTATATATCACTTAATAATTGTTCATAGAGACTCTACATATGCAAGGGAATAACAGATATTTCGAACACGATGTATTTTTAACTTTAGAAGATCTACATTCAGATTCAAATTAGAAGCGGAGAATGATTGGCATTAGAGAGAGAGAGAGAGAGATACTTTATTGTCCAAAGAAATAATTCTCATTGACAAAGTTTAAATATAACACAAACCATATTTGTTTAGTCGGTTTACAAACAATACAAAACAAACACAGAAAAAATACAAAGATACAAAAATCACGAACATACGACAAAAGTTGTATATTTTATAAACTAGTGAACTAAACACATTAAAATGTATCGTCATAGTACTCCTGTAAGTTAAAATGGGGTTTATCAATTAAGAATTTTTTTACAGCCTTCCTAAATAGTTTGTCAGAGGAGATATTTTTCAATGCTACTGGGATACGACTGTAAATTTTCTTACTATTGTAAATCAGAGAATTTTTTGTGAAGTTGGTAGATGGTATGGGTAGAGTAATGTCATTCGCTTGGCGAGTAATGAGGCGATTTTCTGTACGTTCAAAAGTATTTCGTTTTTTATGAAATAAGCACACCGTTTCGTGGATAAAAATAGATACTACAGTTAATATCTAGTGTTAATATCTGTTAATATCTAGAGGTTTGCAAGAGTCTCTAAAACGTGCTTTACACATATATCTTACTGCTCGTTTTTGCAAAATGAGCAACAAATAGAGGTTTGCAAGAGTCTCTAAAACGTGCTTTACACATATATCTTACTGCTCGTTTTTGCAAAATGAGCACCCCATTTAATAGTTGTTGGCTGCACAATCCCCAAAATGGGATACCATATCTTAGATGTGCCTCTATTAAGGAAAAGTATGCTGTTTTTGCAGTAGAGCATCCCAATTCGATAGAAATTGTGCGAATAGCATAACATCCAGAGGCTAGTTTATTATTTAGATTCCTTATATGTTCTTGAAAATTTAATTTATTGTCGATATACAGTCCAAGAAACTTTGTATGAGTTTTATTTTCTAGAATGTGTCCCAGGTAAAGCTCTTCTAAGTTGCAACCGAACGCTATTACATTAGTTTTAGCAATATTAAACCATTAACCACCACAACCACTGTGAATCTATTGTAGCGCTCCTGTTCTGGTGTTGGGCACAATTTTTTGTATTAAAATTGAATAAACATGTTTTTCTTTTTTTTCATTCTAGTTTTAATTATATTTTCTGATCCAGCTTTGTCATTAGTATCAGACTCCACAGCCTTGATGACCCTATAGTGGCTATCAGCCATTGATTTTTCCTCGCCAAGTAGTGAATATCTCAGTCTAGCTATTCTTTCATAATCGCATGGCACTGAGGCTTTCTCTTCTTCTTGGCAGAATCTGCATGTTGCCTCATTTGCCAAATTCATTAGACTTACATGTCTCCTACGCCGACAGTGTCCAGTTAGAACACCATTATCCTAATGGCATTTCCATTTTGGCATAGTGGGTCTTTCATAAATTTGGTCGATAGTTCTTCAACGAACTCTTTGACCTGTTTCGGTCACGGGAAACTCTTCCCCCATTCTAGAGATTTATTTGACACCCATTTATTAATGGATTTTCATATGCACGACTTAGTCATACCACAAAAGGTTACGGGTCCTACTGTGGTCTTAGACGCGCCTTCCCTGGCTAGTTCATTTCCCCTGTGACTTGGTACCTATGACACCGTTATTTTATTCTGACTTTATGCAATCTCATAATAGTTTTGAATCTACCTACATTGATTTGATTGCCCCTAACATTGTTTGGTTATCGAAGCCTTTGAACTAGATCGTCAACATATCCTGGTCAGTAAAACACACAGAAAGGACCCCACAATGGCAATGTAAATTGATTCTCGGTCAAATTCTAGTATAATGTTCCTTTGACCTTCCTCAACAAAAGTCTCTATGGGCATAACCTTCTAACTCCTATCCTTTACGCTACATAAACCTCAGAAGGTGCTGGGGTCTCATAGAGTGAAAACTACATTTTAAGGTCTTTAAAATGCGTCATGAGGTCATTAAATGCAATGCACTGTTAGTAGTAAGTAAAAATAGTCACAATCACATATCAACGCATATATACTTGCATTTGCACTTGTATTTACTTTTAAATACGCATTTACTAGCTAATCTAATAATCTATGTATAATAACGAAGTTATCATTCTTTAAGATCCCAGCTTCTTCAGAGGCTTCTGTAGCTTAAAGGAAAGGAGTTAGAAGGTTATGTCCACGCAGACTTTTGTTCAGAAATGTCAAAGGAAAATCATACTAGAATTTGAGCGAAATTGACAGAAAACTAATTTTCATTGCCACCTTGCGGAGTCCTTTTCCAGAGGAGTTCATCAACAAGAGTTGTCTACAGCAGTGGAGATAATACTTCTCTTTGGAGCCAGCCTGTACTCACATTTGCCTCAATGGTAGCCTCATCTAGATTGGATACTGTTATTTTCATCTCTAAACTGGATTTAACCCACTGGCAGAGCAGTGTTTTTAGTCTTGTATTTGACAATAAGTATTCATTAATGCATTGCGTTGTCACGTTATTGAACGCTCCCTCTATGTTGCCAGCACCATTTACTTGTCACCTAACGACTTTGTCAGTAGCCTAGTCAAATCATCCAGTCTGTTGACTTCCCTAGCTGATAAGGGGGTCTTGCCTTAGTATTTCGTCCCTAATATACCTGTCCACTAGTCTTTCCAATGTTTTAAGTGAGAAAGAGGACAGGCTTATGGAGATCCAAATGTATCTGAATATAGCAGATGGAGACCTAAAGTCTTTAGTGGGAACCGATCAACTTGCCACCACATAATACATAAGACACATTATTTGATAAAGATAAACGTTTTATAATGCAAGCATTATTTTACAGAAATAGTAACAAATTAACACTGAATATAATTCACTAACACTACGATCACAAATAAAACTTGAGATTTTTTAGCTGAACCCCAATTGAGGTATATAAATTTAATTTCAATCATTATGATTATATTCTGTGCGAATTCCAGCCTGCTATATCCCCAAAAATACCCTCGAGTGAAAGGTAAATCCTTAAACACGCTTTGTAATGCTTTGTCACATATTACTTTTTAATAAAATTTCAATTTCAACTAATATGGGACTAACCATTCTAAATACAATGTAATAAAATTAAAAGCACTTTTTTAAGGAAAATCAAGTACTAGATCAACATTCAATGAACTACTATAATAGTTCACTAGCATTAAGTCTAATTATTCCTTTGATACCCCGATAGCAATTGAAGTAGTTCTGGAATGGTTATTTTACTATTAATCATTAGTTGTCAGTTCGTTGAACTTCAAAAATTCGTGAGAAAACTTTGCATGCCGTGGCTATCGCATCGAATAATTTGATAGAATGTTTATAAACCACGGATGACAGGTTATTAGCATGGTATTCGGAGATTAGAAAGCGGCAAAAGCACTGCTTTATGATATATTTGAATCGCTGTTGAATACGTCCATTGATATGAAGCGAAAAGGGTGTTTTCTATCTTAACGGCTCCTTTACGAATAAAACCATGCCCTGAGAAAATTCAGTTCTTGAACAGAATAATTATTTATTAAACATTGTCTGATTGGCGTCGTATCGGGGATATTGGGAAACTGATATCAATAAATTAATCTAGTCAAATTAAATTTTTTGAGGTAACTAAAATATAAAGTTTTAGTATTTTATCTCGGTATATGGAGTACCTAAGAATCAAATATTTTACGAGTTTCTCTTGCAGTTATCATGAAAATGGCCAAAGAAATGGGATTCATCTTTTATTGTACTACACAGGACCTGCGTGTAGGTAAGTAAAAATCTTCAAACATCTCTAGTGTCCAATTTCTGGTCTAGCGATTTGATTGCAGTTAAAATTAGTTCAACAAAGAAGAGAGTTGGGGAGATCTATTCATATATTTGGCCTTCTTACCATATGACTCACCTACGTCACCTCCATGTGACGATTTCAGGAAATTAGTACAATTTTATAAGGAAAAACAGCTGATTCCGTTGGTTCTCGGATGTGATGCTATACCCACTATACGATCTGGGGCAATTCGGATTTCCACTTGAAAGGCACAACACTGCTGGAGTCTCTATTCGCTTCAGACTTGAAGATTATAATTAGAGGCAGTGCAGTGCTCCTATAGTTACAACTCAAGGAAGTAGTCGATCTAACTCAGGTTTCACAACAATGGAGAATATAATAAAAGACTGAAGAGTTATGTCTATCGAGCCATCGATCCATAAGACTCATCCTAGAGGGGAACTGTTCGGAACCAGTTACGTACAAGAATCTCAGATCCATTGACTGGATTCTTTACGCAAAGGACTTGCAAGACAACTTAAAGGATATGTCCTGTAGACCAAAGAACCTGCGGGAGACCACAGCTCTCTAGCAGCGGAAAAATGCACAAGCTGGTCAATACCTCAACACTAAAGTTCTAAAGTTCCAGCTAACTGAAAAATCTACAAATCAGCTCAACGAAGTTATAAAATCTTGAAAAAGAGAGAGCTGGAAGGGCTTCTGTGGAACTATTGAAAACCTACCGGCGATAGCTAGTCCACGCAAACCCCCCTCAAAAATACCGTCATCACGGTTTGATTCTATCAGGCTCTAGATGGGTCCTACACAAGTAACAACCATGAGATGAGATAATTGGGTGTCTTCTTGATACTCATTTTCCAAGGTTAGATATTTTGAATGAAGCCCTCGATGATGGAATCCAGGTCAGAGGCAACCACCAATTGGAAGAAGGTGTCAAAAAATTGCGAAAAATTAAGACGGGTTATATCGGCATTCGACTTCTTCAAATCATCAGGACATGACGGTATCTTTCCGGCTATAATACAAATGGATGTTTTTGGGCAAATAGTTAACAAAATTTTATTTTGACTAATAATAATATCACAGGAAATGAAACCTCTTTTAGCCTGAAGTGACTTTGTACAGAAGCCTACTCATTTCGATTCAAGGGACACAGACTCAGTACCCGAGTTTACTAGGCTTAATTTTTTTGCTGTACTGTACTCTCGACCAAGAAATCATATGGCTGTTCAAATTGATTTCAAATTTTAACATAAAAAACGTATTTGAGCGCATTTGAATCCCCTGCACATTTAAACGTAAGAATTTAGTGAAAATGACTATGTAAGATTTTCATCTGTTTTTACTCGACTACACAAACCAAAAGAGAGTTACGTGTTTCACATGTTTGTGCGAATGTGTGTAACTATGTTCACGTGTTATTTTATAAAGCCTAAACTGCTGGACTAATTTTGAAAATTTAATTTTACGAATATGAACGTTTTTATAAGGGCGAAAGATTAGAAAATTCCTGAAGGAGGATGGAATACCAAAACACTTGAGTATTCTTACTCGACGAATGTTTCGCCAATCATGTTGGCATCACCTAGAAACGAACAAAAACTTAAATTTTTAATCGTCTCCACATGCTGCATAGTACGTCTGGGGGCATTGGGCCATCTGTCGTAGTTGTCCGTTACGCGCAGAACCTTATTAAAACTTTTCCCCATCAATTCTTTGATGACATCAACCCAACGTTTTGGAGGGCGTCCTCTTCACCCATTGCCATCTGGTTCTCCCTGAACTATCAAGTGTTTCATCTGTCTCTATGCGGTTGATGCGGCCAAAAAGTTGTAGCAGGCTTATTGCCGCCTCATAAATTATAAAATATTTTTACTCAAGCGTGAATGTCCGCGGTAGATTTAAATATATTTCTTAAATTTACATCTTAAGGGAAATCAGAACGATTAGTTTTCCGTTACTTGAAGTTTAGAATTTCGATTGCTCGCTAAACTTTTGAAAAGTGATGTATCTTCATTAAATTTCTCCTTAAAGACTTCAACATCGAAAGGGTTGATAGTCCCTCTTCTTGAACATAAAGCAGGCCTAATTATTTTCACCGGTTTAATCCGTAAGTAATTTATAAAGAAATATTTTTTTTGTAACTTAGATTTGGCAGCGGCCATTTTACAGCAAATCACGCTTACACTTCATTTCTTTCCAGGGTTTTAGTATTGGATGCAAATTTTTAGTTTTGGATGCAAGTTTTTATTATAAAAATGCAAATCTTCTAAATTTGGAAGCAAGTTTTATCAATTTTGGGATGCACATCGTAGATATGCAATTTTTTTAACGTCATATTAAATTTTGGGTTGAAAACATTAATTTTTTTTAACCATCCCATGGGGTTATCTTTCTTCTCTTCTACGTAATTAGAAGATAAAAATGTATCAATTAGTCTAGAACAACTTTTTACGGAGGACGCGACGATAGTATGGTAGGATAGTTGGGATTTGTCTTATGGAATTTCTGGAAGCGTCGAATATGGTACTGGGAACTTCTTAACTTAATCTCGGGCTCATCTATAAATCAACGATTACGTCACTGTGGATTGGATTTCACCATCATCATCCCTTACTTGGAGTCACTACCTTCATTCACAGAAAATTCCAGATAAGTGTCGCAAATAAAATTTTTATCTAATGTTTTTTTGTAAATACCTCATATTTTTATGCTTTAACATTTTTTTAGAGTTCTTTAAAGTATCATGTTGCAAATATTTTTTTTAAAAAAACTATTTCCATTTTCAATTTTATTCTTAACATGTTTCAACGAACAGTTAATATTTTCTATTTTTATTAAGGTATAAATTATCAGCATAACGTCTGATTAAAATCAAATATATAAAAAGTTCTGTAAAGACTTTGTGATCACAATTTCTACGAAACGCTTAGGTATATTTATATAATAAATTTTGACCTTTAAACACCATATTGTCAGTTCATGTTTTAGACAATATTTTAAGTAATATCTATATAACACATTATTGTCCATTCGATTCTTCCTTGTACCTAACTTCGTTTAATATTAAGGCATCAGTTTAGTCGTTTTCTAATAAAAACACACCTAGTTTGATTGATTTATAATAAAATCAATTTTATAATTACATTGTCCACTTATTTCAGGTATTTTGATACAAACCAAACTATACAAACAAAGTATTTAGATATGATCTATTGAATTAATTATTTAATCTTTAATAGAAAGTTGAACATCTTTTAGTAATATTTAAAGGTACTAATTTAATTTTTACTTGTGCGAAATTTGAATTATTAATTTACACTTTTTTTTTACAACTAGTACTTTCTTTAAATTTTGATTAGTTTATCTTTCTTGTAATCAAACTTCAATTTTAGTGTAAATTACAAATATAGAAAGATTGGCGCCCCGCTTTTCTAGGAAAATTATCTTTATATAAGTCAAATTAACATCTCTTTAAGAAAAATTATTAAAACATCTATCATTTGTTAATTTCTATCTACCAAACACGTAAAACTATTTGTAAAGTGTTTTCTTACCCATGACTCATCGGCCGAGTCTCTGAGCTACTGGGGTAGTAACATTTTTTCTTTAAATAACATAAAGTGCAGTAAGAATCTCAAACACTTAATGAAAATTAAAAATTTATTGAACAGCGAAGAAATAATGTTACAAAGTAAGAACAGAGTCGGTTTTGGGTGGTATTAGTAAGATGGGCAGTTCAGGGAATTTGTAATAAAAGTATCCAGAGCCACTTCTCGAAAGCATCAATAAGATGTATGTCTGCTTCCCTAGCAGTTCATGTCAGAGGCGTAAAGACACATTGACAAACCTAGGGAGTTAGCAAGTCTGATCTGTGTGCGTCATATTATATATTTATCACGCCAAATATCTTGTTCAGCTGGCAAGTTGCCAATCTTGCCATCTATATTCTTTGTCGAATCTCTTCTCTCAGCCGCCAGTATTGTCCATAAGGACTCCAAGGTATACAATCCTTGTTTACTACCTCACAGTCACCTATTCTTTATATGTCTTGGTGATCGTCATTTACTCGGACTACAATCACAATATTCGTTTTGTTGTAATTTACAACTAATCCATAGTCAGAGATTATTATCTGAAGCCTATCCGGTGTAGGAGCTTTTAGTCGCTTGCTGTAAATAAGAAGATATGGCTCGCGAAAAATATCAAAAAACAAAACAGAGGGCAATTATAATTACTATAAAGAATTACGCGATGATACGAAATCAGCCATTCGCCGCGAAAAAGTGGCATTATTGTCGACTTGTCAGTCTGGATTAAAAAAGAAATCATACTATAACTACAGCATTAACACACATAGTTGATGATGTTATCGGAGAAATAGACAATGGAAAGCGCACTTGTTTGGTACTTCTGGATTTCTCAAAACCTTTTGACACCCTTGATCTTTCACCACTGCTATCAAAATTACATTATTTGGGATTTTCAGACATTTCACTGAAGTTAATGTCAACCTATCTTAGAGAACTTAGTCAATGTGTTGTTATAAATCAAATGTCTCGATTTGAAGGTTTAAAGGCAGGTGTGCCACAAGGATCAATCCCAGGGCCACTACTGTTTTCACTATATATTTCAGATATATCTAAAATTATTAAAAATACCCCTCTCCATTAATATGCAGATGATTCGCCAATATATTGTTCATTTGATCTAGCAGATAATAACTCTGTACAAGTTAAGATCAATCAAGATTTAAATAATATATATAAATATGCATGTGACCATTACCTAAAATGTATCTGCATCACAAATTATTTTAATAGGAACAGTGCTCTAATTAATAAATAATTTCCATCAATGAATTTGACTTTCAAAATAAATAACGAAATAATCAGTGGTCAGTGAAGCAAGAAATCTGGGCGTAACTCTTGAATCATTCCTGCAGTTTGAAAGCCATATCAAATATTAAAAAAAGCTGGCATATTGTCGTCTAAAAAAAGTTATGTCATTTAAAATATAATATTCCTCAAAAATTTAAGCAAATGTTTGATTATGGGGCTGTGGTTTATGGTAATACGCTGACTTTTTTAATGAAACATGCTATCTTCGAGGTACATTTATAATATCCTCTTTCGCAATCATATCACCCCATATCTAAATGATCATAAAACTTTAAATATGGAGAACAGAAGACTACATCACATGTATTGTTTCATACGGAAGATCATTAAAACAAATGAGCCAACTTATTTCAGTTTTAAATTTTGTCGCTATCGACGTTCATAATAGGGCGTAGTTTGGAGCGCTCGGCGAGAAATCGGTGGTACGCGATTTTTCACAGCGAATATCTGCGAACTGTTACTATGACGTCAGAAATGGTTATAACGAAACTTGTAGAGCGGATTCTCCTCTACAAGATTCATCTTGTACTTTTCTTTTTTATTATTATTTATGTTGAATTTTCTCGCTTTTATCCACAACGTGTACTTCATAATTTTAATATTTATTATTTCTTTTCGCCCAAAAAAATTTCTCAGCAACCACCACAATAAAGAACGTTTCATTTCGCAGCTCGCCCAGAGGTTCACAGAGGAAGGAATTAATACGCTCATTGCGAAAGATGATGCCGACTTTCTCATCGTGCAAACTGCGATCGAGAAATGTCAGCAGTATGAGACAGTTTTCATCGTTGGACAGAATGTCGATCTTCTCGTGCTCATTATAGCCCTGTCTCCTCAACATAAAGACATTCGACTTTTTAGAGAATCCCAGGGAAACATAAAGGAGAGGATATACAGTTCTCGCGATTTACAGTCCTCGGATGCCTTGAGAAACTATAAGGAAACTGTGCTGTTTGCACATGCATTTAGTGCAACACTACTTCTGCTTTATTCAGTCAAGGCAAAGCACAAACTGTAACTATACTTAATAACAGAAGATATTTGGATGACATTGAGCCTATATTTAACAACCCTCAATCAACAAAAGAAGAAGTCGCAACTGCTGGAGAGCGTTTCACGATGGCGTTATATAAAGCTCCAAAGAAAGAGAAATCTTTAAATAGACATAGATTTTTCACATTCAATAAATTGGTTGGGAAATCAAGTAACGCTGTACTATTATCGAGACTACCGCCAACGTTTGCCGCTTCTCATCAGCATGCTTATAGGGTTTTTCATCAAATTCAGTTATGGAGAGGAATAAACCTTGATCCGACAAAATGGGGTTGGAAGAAAACTGACACCGTTCTTTCACCCATTTTTACACCTGAGGCACCAGCTCCGTCTTCCGTTCTACAACTTATATCTTGCAACTGCAGGATGGGTTGCGGGAAACGATGCGGGTGTGTAAAAATAGGATTGCGCTGCTCTACTATGTGTTCCAACTGTCACGGACAAGGCTGCTTAAATTCACCTACCGAAGATGAGTTGATTGAAGAAAACCCTATCGGCGACTGAAACCGACAATGACGACGGTGGAATAGGCCTACAGGGGAAACCACTTACAAAAAAAACGCACCACCTCTACCTCATGGGTGGTGTGGAAACAAGGTCATATTACAAAGTGCGTATCCTCGAAAAAAGCGAGAAAATTCAACAGAAATTATAAAAAAAGTACAAGGTGAACCTTGTAGAGGAGAATCCGCTCTACAAGTTTCATTATAATCATTTTTGACGTCAAAGTAGCCGTTTCGAAGATATTCGCTGTGAAAAATCGCGTACCACCGATTTCTCGCTGAACGCTCCAAATTACCCCCTACTATGAAGGTCGATAGCGATAAAACGGTGGAGAGTACCCAAATCGACCATAGAACTTTTTTGTGTAGAAATTAATGAAGAATATTTTTGTTCCTATACCTGTTTTTCGTGGGAATGACGGATCCGAAGAAAAATGAGAATAACCGTAACTAAGTCCCGTCTGGGGGTGGTTTTTCGCCCCAAAAAGATGTTTCCATCAACGGATAAGGTGGGAACTCTTCGGATCCTGTGAACTATACATAGCCCAAATATAATTTGTATATGAATTTTTTCTCCTAAAAAATCTAATTTGCGTGGACTAAATCCAACGTCAATAGTTCTGTGGGGTCCCCTGTATTTTCAGTTGTTTATAGGTTGTGACCAGAGACTTGTTCGGACACGTCACGCCCACCTCTGTTAGCTTGTGGTACGTCATTGTCATGAAAATAGATATTTTAGTTTTAGTTTTAATTTAGATATAGTTAGTAGTACTGGAAGAGGGCAGTATTGTCGAATTTGTACTATTTCATTTATGAATAAATGTATTTATTATTATTATTATATCATCTACAAATTCTAAGTAGAAATCTTGATTCCGCCTATAGCTACTTCATCCTGCGAGTCTTCAGCACACCTTGCATCATATGTTCACTATGTAAATTAAAGATGATTGATGACAGAATACAGCCCTGCCTGGTGCCATTGCCGACTGTCTACTTTCACCAAAGCTTTTTCTTTATATAGTCGGCAGATAATAAATACCAGATGTTTGGGTGTCCCCATCTTCAATAATACAGTTTGTCCCATTTCTCTGCCTTATGGTGGTCTACGAAACAAAGGTACATAAACACTTAAGATTCTCTTGCCTTTTCGATAAGTTGTCGCAAATTTAGTATTTGCTCTCTGGTACCGCGTTCTTTAACAAAGTTTGCTTGCTCAGGAGGTATTTTCCAAGATAGATAATTATGAAGACTGGATTACAGAATATTTTACAGCATTATCTTACTGTCGTGTAATATTAGTTCCAGAAATCTGCAGTTATCACAGACATCTGTCGTTCCCTTTTTATGTAATGCTACGAAGATTGAGGATCACCTCATTTTTTCCCTACGTTTTCAGAGCCTATATGTAAAAAATAGGTTTTTTTGCGTTTTCCCACTTTTTTATCCTAATTTTGAACCACAATATCTCAAGTATACCATAGAAAAGTTTGGCGGGTACTCATTTTTTTCGTTATTAAATAGATAAAAAAAATATTCTACACATTTTAGGAAATAATACATTGTACGAGTTACAACACGATAGTTAAAAAAAATAATCTGTTTTCCACTTAGAAAGAACTGGTGTCTGCAGATCTAGCTACACTTCATTTGTGTCTAAATACACCCGAAAATGCAGAGAAATTCCAGTTATCAAACATTTTCTATTTAAATTCTTCCAGTACTGGCCTATTAACTCACGCAAAATTATTTATGTATCCAGGATAATTAAGAGACTATCTTTATGCGCACAACGTCACGACACTAGCGGACTACGTCCAAGATATTTCCCAAAAATTCTATGAATTCAAACTGGGCGATAGTCCGCTAATCCGCAATATAACTCGAATTAGACAGCATAATGCAATACTCTTCCTTAGCCACACTTTCCTGCACCACAACCTCTTATTTCCCTACTTCTGATCTTTCTGTTAACTTTATAAATCTAACCTTTTCTTAATCTCTTTGTATGTTCTATTTGTTCTTGTTTTGTTATTCTTATTGTTCTTTTTATCTTCTTTTTGTTTCTAAATTCACTTAAAAATTCAAATATTTTATACAGGTTTCATTCTACCACATTTTCCTGGCGGCAGCAAGGCCACCTGGGCGGTAGTTGCTTCGAACGGGTTTTTTGTTGAGTTCTTTTTCCCGTGCCAGCAACCAAAATTTTTTAGTGCCTCGCCAATTGTTTTAATGTTAATTATAATTACTTTTAAGTCGCTTTGCAGATTGTTTTAAACCAATTGTTAATTTTAAAGTTTTCTTTCCCGTGCCAGCAACCAACATTTTTTAGAGCATCGCCAAGTGTTTTAATGTTAATTATAATTACTTTTAAATCTCTTTGCAGATTGTTTTAAACCAATTGTTAATTTTAAACCTGCCACAGGCACGTAGGTGTTTTAACTCTTTTTTTTTTAACTATTTAACGTCGGCCTATTTCCGCTACCAGGGCCTATCACCGACGCCAGGAGACGACCTACCTCCAACCTGGAAATTTTGCCGAACCCCTTCCCTTAAAAAGAGTAGGGATCTTTTACTTGCCTAACATTTAATAGACAAGGGACCACCTGCTTTACATCCCCTCCGAAGGATGGTATATCCACTACGTAATCCTCGTCTGAAATTACGTTGCTTCCGCATATACACTGATATACAAGCCGCTAGAAGGTAGGACGAGAACGCTGTATTTCCCAAGATGGGTTACCCATCCAAGTACTAACCGCGCTCGACGTTGCTTCACCGGAATATCGACTGGTAGTCACATTGAAGTCGCCTCTACGCTCGCGCCATTTTAACTCTTATAGTTCAAATTCTTGCTCAACCAAACCAGATTTACCCTGTCCAGACCTACATTTACCACGGCGCTGCGCGCCGTGTTTGTCTGGCTGGCTCCGGACCAGCATCCGGCGGGGCACATTCTGTATATTAAAATGTTTAATAAATTTGTTTACTACTACTACTACTATATCAGCAGTAATTTTGTTTAGTTTCTTCCAGCTCGAATTTCCTTTTTCTTAGTTAAGTCTTTACATTTTTCTTCAATTTATTATTCTCTACTATCCTTAACATTAGAAGATTAGAAAAAATATTCATAGAAAGCTGAAATTCAATATTCTATATATAAGTCCCATGAAAATCCACTAAACTTTATTGTACCTAAGTGGGCAACAGATAAAAAGGTTCAAGCTACACTCCAACCATTTGACCCTTGTCCGATAACTTAATGGTAGCTGAATACACAAACAGAAATAATAAAATGTATTTCCCGCAGTTTAGTAAACGAATATACATATATATAAATACTCATATATGTTTTATCGGAATCTCTAGAGAATTTATAAGAGGATCAAATGTCTCGTTAAAATTTATAACGACGAATGAAATATACGCAAAAAAAGTGTAGTCGATAACTTTATAACTTTTGACACGCGTATATTGAGTTTCTCATCAAAGTTTACTGACAGTTTTATGAATATTTTCAGATTTGTTGATTTATCGATTTTCTGTGGAAACATTACTAAATCATGAGAATCGAGCAACATATTTATTGAGAGATTTTCTGTGTAACTTTCTTATCAAGATTTTATTTTACACGGAAGAAAATATGAAAAATTATCGGTCTGGGAAACAACATCTGCAACTGGTACTGACTTGATATCGGCGCTCCATAATGCTTTTGATCTCTTTCTAGAGCAAGATCCAAAGGAGCAGAGATCATCTCTGCATTTAGTAATGTTTTTCTCTGGGATTTAACTTCGAACTTCTTAAGATCCAGTATGGATTCAAAGATATTCCTTCCATCACGAAAAATTATGGTATAAAAAAACATATCTTTTGGTGTACTATCACTGTTTTTTTTTTTTAATTATGATATTACTGAATTTAGCGTGTTTACTACCTTGAGATTTGCGGATTATACCACCTTAGTTGCAACAAGGGAAAACGAGCTTATATACTTGCTGAGCAGACTTCAGACAAAATTAGCTCAGATTATAGTTTAAGTGCGAATTACAACAAAATGAAAATTATGATGTAGACCGAGCAAATTATAGCCACCCAGACATGTTGGGATAGGCGGCAGTAAATCTGAATGATACCTTGGAACTCTTGTGAACAAAACTGGCAGCTGTGAGCATAAATTCGGTGCAAAATACAGCTGACATCGGCAACTTGCCAGTTGAGAAAAATTTGGAATGATAAAAATATCACGACAAGTACAACGATCAGACTTGCTAATGCCTTTACGCTTCTGACACATGAACGCTGGAAAAATGATGTGGAGGAAGCTATGGAAGCCAAGTGACTTCAAAAAGAAATCCGGCAAAATAGCAGTTATCGAAAGTTAAGATACGAGGAGCAGCAAAGGTCGTAGGGACCTCGTCAATTCGTGGAGCTGCCAAGCTCTCCCAACTAGTTCCAGTAACGGAACCTGAACCATCAATAGGAAAAAGAGCACATGAACAAATTTTAACACCAAAATTATGACAGTACTGGGCAACTGCAACATCTGCGACAGATATGCAATTTGGCTGATTTTCACCCACGAAGAAGTACTTGAAGAGGAACTTAATGATATTATTCTCAACAAAACATAGATTTAGAGTTACAATCGGTATTTGCTCAAAGTACGAATTGAATATCTAAAGCAGCATTAAACGAGGATGAATTGAAATCTGCTGTTATTCACTGGATGTGAAATGACTTCCATCATCGAGTGAGAAAGAAACCGGTAGATATACTTCTCGTGGTCTTCACTAGTGAAGCTGTGTTGGTCCCTGCATTGGAATGAGGAACCGAAATATCACAAGCAATGACAATTCACGAAATTCGTTCAGAAGTTTCAATACCACAGCTTCGAACACATTAGTTTCAATAGAACCTGTGTTCTTTAAAACAGTTTCAAGGAAGATATCTATTGTATCTGCATTCCGCATTTACGAGTTGGTCCTTAGAGGAGAGCTCGATGAAAAAATCGGAGCAGCAAATAGTCCCTTGGTACTAATCTTCAAGAGGATCCAAATTAATCAAAACTGTTTTAAATCTGGCTTTGGGGATCTATAAGTCAGCGACCACATAGAAAACATAGGCGAAATTTACTAACTTAATGGCGTACTTTGTAAGATGCAGCACATCAACTCCAGGAGGTTATAGGAAGTTTGTAGAAATAGAATTGGTACTGTTGCGAGAAGTTCCTCTACAATACTTACCGTTTCGTGCTCCAGGGACGATGTATCATGTTCAGTGTATGGAATAAGCTATACTTTGATTGTTTCAGAAAAAATTTCATCTAGCGAGGTAATCCAGCAAAGATGATGAAAGCAGTAACCAACGCAAAGCGGTTTCAATTGCATTTGATTTAACTACATTTTTATAGAATCATAACCTAAAAGATTATTTCTGTGAAAATTAGTGTGACCATTTACTTTTTGCTCGTTTATATCATTTACACTTTGTTGTTATGTGTGTGTTATGTGTTCCAAATAATTGTACACTTATTTTATCATATACCTTACATTATTTTATGTTTCTTCAGAACGTCTTGTGATCCATGAATTATTCTAGGTGGCATCTCTTTGATGTATGGCACGCCTGGCAGTATCACACCATGTGTCGTGGTTGTCTGTTAGGTGCACAGCCTCACCAAAACTCTCTCCAATCAGCTTGGTGACATCAGTCCAACAGTTTGGAAGACGTCCTTTTTGTCATTTGCCATTTGCTTTCTTCGGCTAATGCGGCCAAAAAATGAAAGGATTCTAGAGAATACGATACTGAAGAGTCGCTTTTGGGAACGAATTTCTTGGTTAATTGAACTATTAGTGTGGTGGGCTGTCCAGGGAATTCATGGCAAACGTTTCCAGATACATAACTACCTCGAAAGAATCAATACGTCTGTCTGCTTCTCTATATTTATGCATAGGCCACTTATTAGCATTTCTTTTACGGGGTTTGATTTAGGTCAGCAATTTCTAGAAGCGGACTCGTCTATACGGGGTACAAACACACGGATAGTGGAAGTTTTTATACCGATATATTATGACATGTGTATTGGAGTAGTCTTTCTATGCCCGATTTGTTACTTACTGTGTCAAATTCACTTCATCATTTTTCTCTACTTCGCATCGGCACAACGACTACTCTTTTATCATTTTTGTTTTGACGTCATCGTTCAGCATTGTTTTCCTAACCTGACGGCTTTTAATAAGTTATATTAGAATATTTCTCTCTCGTTCCCCTGTGTACCCTACCTCGTCCGCCGCTGGCATTTCCGCAGACTGTTAAATCGTCCGAAGACCAGATTCTGGTGTATTACTCATTTTCTCAATGTATATATTTATGTGTAAATAGGCTATTTTCAAGTTTTTTTTATTACTTCCACATCCAGTAGAAGTATAGTAACGACAAAACATTTTAAAAAAATTTTTATTGTTCAAATAGCCTTAGAATGTCGTGAAACGTCGAGATATTAAATGTGATCGAAAAAAAAATTGTGTCTGTCGGTCTGTCGGCCTGTCGGTCTGTCTGTAACTTTTTTTTTGTGCGCACGTTTACTCTGAAACCGTTTGAGATATTGACTTGAAATTTGGTACACATATGTACTTTAACAAGATCTAGAACTAGATTATATTTTCATCTTGTTCCGTCGAAGGGTTGGGGGGTAAATTGTGGTAAATTTGGGGTAAATAGGTAAATCAAGCGGGTAAGAGTCCATAAAATTGGTATTTAGTATATACAAGAGAAGCCAAGATCTCAAAAAAAAATTTGGCAATAGCCACCTCTATTACCACCCCCCACCCGTTATTAAAGGGGATTAAAAAAAAATGTGATTTAGTGTGTGTACAAGAACCAGAAACCTCAAAATATTTTTTTACTTCATCCACCAACTACCACCCCCACCCCACTACCGATGTGGGGTATCATTTTATGGGTTTCTGGGGTAGAGGATTTCAAATATTATATTATTAAAATTCCATAAACAATTATTTCCACATACAATTTTTTTTCGTGAGTGACTTGGATAGAAAATCTGGATGTGGAAGTAGTGATTCCTTGGGCAGCGGTTTTCATTACACTGTTTGTATTTTTATTTTTATATGGAAAAATAAGCTCATAAATCGCAAAATTGAATTTGTAACAAATAATTACGTTTTAACCACTATCTGTTAATTTCAAACGAAACAACAGTCACGAGAATGGCCGTATCATCACACCGTGTGACGAATGGGATGTGAATACACGAATATTGAATACATTCTCATAGTCTGAGATTATCTGTAGCTGTGGAACCATATGTCGGCGCACTGTATGACGTCATAGGCAAGGGCGGAGTGCAACAAAATAGTGTAAATTATTCAGACTTGAATGGCTTATATTTAACATAAGGAATTGAAAAATGTTTTTTTGTGAACTACAAATTTTTAATAAGTTACGTTACATTTGTAAATATTATTATCAAAATATAAATTTTTATGCAAGTTCCTATTGCAGTCTCACTCTTGATGGTGTTTGGATAAAAGACCACCTGTTTTCAAACCGTCCTTAGCAACCAAGAAATATTTAATTGAGGCACTCAAAACTGTTTAACTACGCTCAAATCGTTTATACCGTGTGTGTAGTCGCGGGCTAGGCATGGGGAGAAGAAATACAACATCGCGCGTGCCAGCTGGCTGAAATGAAATAACAGAGCTGGAATGTTCCATCGACGGACGAATTTACGGCTGACGGTGTTGTCAAATCTCTCGCGCTACGTGAATGTACATGCCTAATGGGAAACTACACGCACGGTATCTTCTTCCTAAAGGGCAATGGGTAGCAGCAGAATTTCCTCAAAAATTATTCTTCCATTAAGTTTCAATGTAGAAAAGGCTAATAAAATAAAAAAAAATAGAAAAATTTAAAATAGAACCTTTACTTACAAAATGAGGTAGTTTTATTTAAGCCAATTTGAAATATTTATAGTTTCATCTGTTTTCTTTCTCAAAACCCGCGTACAACTTATAAAAAAACTTTAGAATATTTTTGTAAAAGCATAGTGAATACGGAGAATGATGGGAATGTTAAAAATGTATACGATGCAAACTGAGTTCATTTCTACAATAATTAAGAGTTAATTTTACAGGGTAATGGAGTACACATCAAAGAGGAATCTTATGGCACCTAAAATTGATGTCAATAAGTAAATGTAAGGAATTTTAATTACTTGTAGAACGGTTTCTGGGTTTTATTTCATGTTGATTATTTTGAATGCTTGACATTTCTATCATATTGTTGTGGTCTACTTCTGAAGTGAAGTGAACTCAGCGTTTTGAGATGCTCTATTTATATGCGCCATCGAAAGACATAACTTCATTCCAGTGGAGTCAGGTGATTAGTCATCACAGGTGAAAATATTTAGATTTTAGTGTACTTATATGGCTTCTTTGTATATTCTCGGTTAGTAGTTTCTTGTGTGCTCAGACTTTTTTTGAACTCGTCGAATTTTCTTCAGTGATTAATTTCCTTTGAATGTTCGACAACCACAGATTTACTGATATGTTTCTTTTCAGTATGACTGACACGTTCTTTAAACCAGCAGTTTATATATCTTTTAGTCTCCCAATGAATGTAAACTTGTCCCCAGAAATAAGGAATGCTACAGACTCCAAGTAAATCGAGTTTTTTCTCTTGATTTGTATTTGGGAAATTTTTGGCCAATTTTCTGTTTCAATAGACCACTTTGATCTTTTTCTTCTCTTACCATAAATTTTTGCAATTTTGAATATACAACAGATGATGAGTAGTAGCTGTATAATTCTTTTCTTCTTTTCTACTAGCTATGTTACCTTCTAATAGCGTTGTTTTGTTACAGTCTATTTCCACATTTAGTAATTGGCTTAATTTTATATACTAATTTCGTAATTGCCCAAATTTTATTGTGCATTTGAGCAACTAGATTTCCTTCGGCTCCCAAAACGAGAATAATTGGTTGCCTAATAGCGCTACCTGTTTTACTTCAACCATGAAATACGCTGCTGGCACAGGAAGCCAGCCGAACAAGGTGCGTTTGGTATTCTTTAAGAAAGCGAGTTGCAAACCGCCTCGGTAAAGCTTCCACAATGGCCAGTATTGTTAATTAAACTTTCTTTTGGTGTGTAGACTTATGGCAGAACCGCCTACGGAGTACATTATGATAATATTTGTGGATATAAACGAAGTTAGGAAAAATATTCTGAGTGTGAGGTACGCCCGTGAAGTGGAAATTCTGAACGAACCGACGGAAGTTACAAGAATTTGATAATTTGGTATTCAGCAAAATTAGTCGTATTTCCATTTTGGCATTTAAGTATCGTTTTTGGGGAGATACAACTACGAATTTCCGGATTAAATCAATTTTATGAAGCACGTGACGTTTTTCGAATGCAAAACTTCGGAGTGCCATTTAACAGCAAAGGACTCCTTTCAGCCCTCATCACATCTCAGGTACGTCTCTGAAACCCACTTAAGGTTGAACCCAGGCCTGTAGCTAGAAAGTGCTTTCAGGTCGGGCAAACAATTTTTCAGGACGGGCCCGTAAAAAAGTCCGAAAAAGTTTTTGATGAGCGGGGGAGGGGAGAAATCCAAAAAAATTTTTGATGAGCGAGGGGGGGAGAAATTCCGAAAAAATTGAAAAATTTTTACCCAATCTCTTTCAAAATATTAAAAAGACAGTTAAAATTGCCCCCGTTACGATCACCGTAGGTCGGGCGAAACTTATTCCAGGACGGGCGTCGCCCGTCCGTCCTGCCCTCCCCCCCTAGCTACAGGCCTGGTTGAACCAGATTGTAATTTAGGTTACTTATTTTATTGCAGTGCTGTTTGTTTGTTAAGTTACGAGTATTGAGACCTGTGTTGGTTAAGTTACGAGTATTGGAATCTATTTGTTACTTATTGGCTGTTTGGATTTGTTACCTTATGATTTTACTTGGATCTGTTATTCTACGTTTTATTTGGATCTGTTACTTGCATTCTACTTGAACTTTTTTGGATTATTGCCTGTCATCTTGTGCTTGTATGGTACTGTATGGATTTCGTCACGTTACCTTAGACTTCACGTAGATTGTCTACCACCTGCGGCTGTTATCACCTAGAATTACGCTACCCTGGTAGGACGGGAAAAGGTATTAAAACAGTACATCAACACAAGGTCCACAGGACAGTGAAATAAATTTCCAGTAATATTTGTAATATTTTGCTCGTAACGTAAATTTGAGTAACATTTTAGATTTCAGTAATATTTGGTATATTTTGTGCATCGTTACTTCAATAACGGGTGAATCTCAAGAAAGCGGCTACACATCGGTATCTTTGTTCTAAAAAAATATGGAACCACTCAGATGAATAGTGCATCTCAAATAGGTGCAGCAATGATTCTGAACCAATCACTGAATATTATCCAACCCCCTCCGAGGGGTGAAAATGACTTTCACTGCGGCACAGTGGTATCTTTCTAAAAAAAAACTTGTGGACCTGCTCAGTTGAGCAGCAGGCCTCAAAAGATGATGTAATCATTATTATGAGCTACCCCATAACGCTTTTTCACCCCTCATGGAGGATGAAAAGAGCTTTCATCTCTGCATAGTGGTATCTTTTTGACAAAAGAGTGATGGAACCATTCAGATGAGTACTACATCTCAAAAAAAGATGTAGCAATTACTGTGAGCCGCCCCCTAGGCCTTTTGCGCGTCTCGCGAGGGTATAAGTAACTAGAAGTACGTCTGTTCAGATATTCTTTCATCGTTGCGCCATATATCACAGAACATATAAAATAATGGTACTATAATAAAAGAAAAAATTGCCCCCTCCAGGGAGTAACAAAAGTAATTAAAAAGATACAGAAGTATTGTTTCATTGAAAATAATTATAAGCAATGTTCAGGGAATCGCACAGATTAGATGTCTTGCTTGTATTTCCTAGGATGTTTATATTTTTGCATCCCCTACAGGAATAAAAAAATCAGGAAATATAACAAATATTCTACTGTGATCTGGTTACCATTGATATACTTTTTTGAATAAGAAAATACTGTATTTTATTGTGCTATAACCAAAAATTATAAGGGTGTCTAGGTGCTTTGTACTTTTGTATCAGCCGTTTTATTGATTTTCACACCCGGAAGGGTTGGAGAATGGTCAGGGATTGGCTCAGAGTCATTGCTACACTTTTCTTAAGATGTACTCATCTAAGTGGTTCTACAATTTTTTTGGAACAAAGATACCGCTGTGTAGCCACTCTATTGAAAATAACCCCCTAAAGGGGTGGAAAAGCGTTAGAGGTACTTCAGAGTGATTTTTGCACCGTCTTTTAAAGTTTTCTCTTCAACTGGGCATTTCATAATTTTTTTTGGAACAAAGATTTAGCTGTGCATCCGTGAAAGTGATTTTCACTCCCCGGAAGGAGTGGAAGGATGTCTAATTGTAAATCAGATCCTTCGACTGAGGTTTTTTACCGTACTGAAAAATACAAATATTTTTTTATAGAAATGCAATTGTTAAATGTATTCGAACGCTTTTCACCCCCATAAAGGGTAAAAAATGGTGGAAGGGTGTATTTCTGCGACTTGTGCTCTTTGAGATTTTTGATCTACTGGATCAGTAGAACAAGATGTCAAAAATTGGAGGAACTTAACGGATTGCCTTTAAAAATTTATATATTTTTCATCCACTTTTACTTCATACATAATTCATTTTATATTCAATAATATACAAAATGTGGGAGGTACACAGGTACAGGTGTCAATCAGTACACGAAAGTAAATATGTCGATGGGTAATTTATGCAGTTAGAAAGTAAAGAAACATGAAATCCATTTGTTTCTATACATTGACATCAACTATTCGCATGTCAACAATTGTTTACCTAGAAAACAAGCTCATATATTGTATTTATTTGGCAAATACACGAGCTTAAATCAATATAATAGAGGCTTCAGAAATAATCAAAATATGATATTGTAAATAAAATACCAAATCATTTCAGTCGTAGAGTTATTATATATGGATTTGTTTAGTCTGAATATGGTTGGATGTGGAATAAAACCTCTTGTAATTTTACTTGTATAGTGTAAAGTAAACGTCGCCTTCGATTTGAATTTTTCTCTTTCCATATTGGAATATTTTGCCATACGTATGTTGTTATTTTTAACCGAAAGTAGTAGTTAACACATAATATAAAATCCCATTAATTGTTTCTGTTTAGTTTGTTATTTCCACATCTAATCTAGTGGAAGTATAGTAACGCAAAAAAAAATTTTGAACAGTTTTATTGTTCAAATAGGCCTGTCATGAAACGCCAAGATTTTAAGGAGCGACAAAAAAATGTCTGTCTGTCTGTCTGTCTGCCTGTAACTTTTTTTGTACGCGCGATTACTCTGGAACCGTTTAAGATATTGATTTAAAAGTTGGTACACGTATGTATTTTAACGAGATCTGGAACTGGATTATATTTTGATCTTATTCCGTTGAAGGGTTGGGGGGCAAATTGTAGTGTTCGACCGATACCGATATACGTATCGGTTATCGGCAATATCGGCAGACCTGCCGAAGTATCGGATCGGCAAAAAATGCCGATATTTTCATCAAAATAATTTGATAAAAATTGTATAATTGACAAACACTATGTATTGAACATAAAAGGTTAACATGTTTATTAAAAGAAAAACTTAAAAAGTACAACAAACTACAATTAACTAAACCATAAAAAAAACAACAAACATCCTCTAGTACAAAAAATAAAAAAACAAATAGAATGTAGATGCTTAATAACAAATGACTGAGAAATCCGAACTAGTCCAGGACAAATCAGAACACATTTTACTAACTACGCATCTGCCTGGCATCCGAAGACTGTTATTTCTCAAAACCAAAACAAATCTATAGAGTCGGGCTTTCACGAATTCAGTTCACTAATCTGTATAATACATACATATCGGTGATTCAGTCGCAGAAATTACGATGATCGCGTTTGTTACGATCTAATTCTTGAACCTATAATGTAAAAATATGACCGATATATATCGGTATCGGCAAAAAAAGATGTATCGGTCGAACACTGGTAAATTTGGGTAAATAGGTAAATAGGTAAATAGGTAAATCAAGCAAGTAAAGAGTAAAATTGGTATTTAATATATATAAGAGAAGCTAAGGTCTTAAAAAAATTTTGACATTAGCCAACCCCACCCATATTGAAGGGGGTGAAAAAAATAAAATTGTGACTTAGTGTGTGTACAAGCACCAAGGGCCTCAAAAAAATTATTTTACTTCATCCAGTCCCATTACCACCTCTACCCCACAGCCCTACTCCCACTACCAATGTGGCATATCGTTTTATGGGTTTTTGGGTAGACGATTTCAAATATATTGTTAAAGTTCTATAAACAAATTTTTCTCATTGTGAGACTTGGACGGAAAATCTGGACGCGGAAGTAGTGATTCCTTGGGAAGTGAGAAGAAGATACACCAGAAATATGGGTAACGGAAATCTAGACCAGCGAACAGAGAACCGTCTTTATCCCCATACCTCGTACCACTATAAATTAAAATTAACTATTCTTCAATTTAAACTTCAACATCAATAAAATTGTCAAATATTCCTGAACAAGGAGGCTTTGTTAAAGGACGAGATAGATGAGAAGAAATTTTGTATTTAAAATTTATCAATAAAGTAAAATATTACACGCCTATATACCTTTACTTCATAGACTACCGTAAAATGTTCGCATTGTGCAAGTAGACAAGCTGTAAACTGTGCTATTGGATATTGAAAAAACTAAATACCTGATCTTCCTTGTTCGCCAACTGTATGAAGAAATTTCCACATTGGTAAAAATGTACTGTTATGTTCATTTAGAACAAATAATATACCTAATATCTATTCTTAATAACCTCTTCAAGACTTTCAAAAGTTTAAGTTTAATCGTAAAATATTCAATAAAAGTGTGGAATATATCAAAATTATGTGCATATTGGGTTGCAATTTTCTGTGGTTGCTAACAACCATTAAGAGCATATTTTTCCAACATTTTATGTGAATCTATGCATTATTATTAAATTATTTAAAAATAATAATTTATGCAAAAAGTGCATAAAGTGGTTCTTACCTTACCTACCGGGAAAGTTACTTTCCCGACCTGAGCGGGGAAAATAACTTTCCCGGACTGTTTTTTCTACATATAACAGGCCAGGAAAGTTTTCAAGTTTTCAAAATACATTAAGTGTAAAATCTTTTAGATAATGCATCCATCTCGGTCAAAAAATTTGAGCGTGTACATCTAATATATAAAAATCTCGTGTCACATTGTTTGTTATCGAACTCCTCCGAAACGGCTTGACCGATTTTTATGAAATTTTTGGTGTATAATTTTGTAAATTTTGTTGAAGGAAACGACCCTATTGTATCTCTGCAACAATGAGCTTAAACAAATGGATTATTTTTGTTATTTCATTAGCTAACTTTTTGTCATGACAAACTTTTTCGAGCAATTTGCTTAAAACCTGTTTTTTGAATAAAAATCAGCGTTTTCAACGCCCTGTAAGTCGACGGGTGTTAAAACAAAATAACGTTGTAGGGACCTTTTTGGGGTAGAATTCGACGATATACACTTCCAATATCATTTTTTTCGAAACTCCTGAGTTGGGGTGAAACTCACCCCCAACAAAAAATTATTTCTCTTTAATGTATCATATTGGACCCATTCTGAATCAAACTATCGAAAAATATTTGAATTTAGACCTGCTATAGAATTAGTCTGAAGGGAGATCACCAAGTTACTGTACTACACCTTGCTACAAAAAAAGTATCCAAACCGTGCTGCTAAGTAAAATTTTACAGGTGTGTGAAGGTGAGAAATAAAACACCCTGTATGTGCACTTCGGATCCAGCTAAATATTTCCGTTCCCAGATACCTTGTTTATTTCAATTTTTGGCTTTATTTTTATTCTATTACAAGTTTGTATTTTTTGTTTGTGAACAACAGCAAATTGCTATTGCCAATCGGGCTCCCTAACTATCACCGTAGCTAATGAAATGACTATCCGAATAAACACTTATCATAAATACCAGGAAACGATATCGATGCAAATTTCGAGAAATCCGTAGCCATAACTCCTCCAACTGGGTCATAGGTGAAAATCTTATCTAGCTAATTGTATTAAACGTTCAATAAATTAGTAAAATGGCACTAACAAATTGGGCTGCCAACTTTTTCCAACGAATTCCTTATTTAAAAAGATTACCAAAGAGCAAAGTATAAGTTGGTATAGATCGGGGGAGGTGCGCCTGTGTCGCTATGTTTTCAAGGGTTCACACCACTGTCAGGGTGGCGTTATGCTCAGTGTGCAGAAACTCACCAAACACTGACTACGTTACCCTACCACGATGTTGCCGGGTGAAAGAAATTGACCGCGCTGCTTGAATAACAAACTTGCTTTTTTGTGAGGTTGGATTTTTATTTTTCGGAAATGATGTAAAGTGTCTTTCTAAGTGAACAACTGAATTTTTCAAGGGAACTACAACCTACAATTTAATTTAATGTTTAGTTAAAAACAATGTGAGTGTTGTTAATTATTAAGTGATGGAACTAAATTGGTTGTAGTTTTTGTGCGAGAAAATGGCCCTAATAAGGATTTTAACGCTGTGTGCTTTTACACTTGCAACAAATACAGGTGAGAAGTCAATTACATACGCGGAAAAATAACATTAAGGCACTTTTATAGTAGGTACTGATACAATTAGATTTTGTATGCGGGTTGAAGTCAACAAACAAGTTTAGTGAACACATTTTATGTAGGCTTTTAAAAGTTAAATGTAAAAGTAGTTTTAAACGTAATAAAGTTCTATTCTGATTTGTTTACTATTTCTTTAGTTGGCTCGGGTTTAAGTCAATTTATTTTCCGAGCTTTTATTTTACAATTTCGAAGTAGAATTTATTCAGATTTATAGTCTCAATATATATTTACACCGGAATTATTGTTATTCAATTGGTTTTATTCATTACATATAAATTTAAAAAATTATTACGTTAGTGTCTTTTTATATTATTATTTCTTTTATTTTTATTATATCGTCTTATTTATATTACCATCCTGCTGGAGTTTAGCCATAGCTATTCCATCCCTTAACCAGGGTACACGCATACACAAACAACATCACAACACCCATTCCCTGCGACATTGCCATCTACTGCAGCTGAGACACGAACTCAGGAGAGATAACAGCGACTAGCCATGTTGTCTTACTCAACAGTGGACTAGTCCTCTGTTACTGACTCGGCCACACATTTAAAACGCCACTAAACATCTATACGCTAACCAGGATTCGAACCCGGGACCAAGTGATCTCAAGCCCAAATTACCAAATTGTCTTATATATATTTTCTTTAACTATCGTTTGCATGTCAGTTTTAAATCGTGTTTACTTCATTTGACAATCATAAAATATAAACATTGCGTCACAATAATCGCGACTGGTCGTAGAGTGATAGAGTAACACAACGGCCAGGTGTTCCGGCGAACGATTTTCAGATCATGTAATTATAGATAATAAAGAACGGTCTCTTGATAGTAAAACCGTGTTTTGCTGCAATATATTCAGCGATTTCGGATTTAATGTATTGTGTTTAAAAAGAATGGAGGTTAATATTTTGTTATACAGGGGAAATAAATATAAACAAAAACCCTGAATGCAGTTGTCATGTGCATAAAATATGTATTTGCCTGTAAGAGAGCAAATTCTTAGATGGTGTATAGAGTTCAGCGAGAGGTCAAGAGGGGTAGAGGGGATTCAACACGTAAGCATTGAGGTTACTGAGTCGGTTTACAAAATGTTCATTACTGTCTGTAATTATTTTTTTGCGGCATATTCGTAATTTCGTTACCTTTATTGGGTGTTTTGCAACTTCTGCAAAAATATTTTAAAATTTAATGAAATAAACCTCTGCAGCAAATTGAACCAGACAAAGGTTCGTTTTCAGAAAAGTTCTACTTAATACAAAATATCTCGCACTTAAAAATATATAAACTGAAACAAAATGTTAAATAGATTATTCCTATGCGGGGTGTTTAGTACATCGATAGAATGTTTTAAGAGAATGAGGGGGTTATTTAGAAACTATATGATGACTTATAAAGTTCAGACATTTTAGGATGGTGATCTGGGCAAAAAGGCAGGAAATATCTCCTTATTCATTTCAACTGATAAATAAGGGACGTGGTATAACGGGATTGTAAGTGTAAGCAAATACAAAAATATATCGTGCCTTTTTAGATATTTTTGTTAGTAAATAATATCATTACACTATTGAAAGGTATTAAGTTTTTCGAATCTTCAATACGTATTTCCTCAGAAGAATGCAAAAAAGAGTTCTAAATGTGATGAGAAAAATTATGCATACAAATTAATCTTCTTGGATGGGTTTCTGTAGAATTAAATTTAAATTTTAATGGAATTTTTTAAAATAACACACACCAAATACATTCAAATAACTTTAAAACCAGAGATGAGCATTAGTGAAATAAATTTTTCGTCATGATTGAAATTGATCGACTAGCCCTGACTAATTTAGTCATTAATCGTACGTCTTATAACTTGTGCAGAATTAAACAAGTAGTTATTTTGATTTTGTTTTGCTTAAAATTTTGCTAGCAAAACAAAATTCGAGTCATTCCAGTCAAAGAATCCTTTTTCAAACTTATACATAATTATATATTTTTATGGGTAATAGTAAGAACTTATATAGTTTATAGGCTTTAATATGTTGCATTTATTTTACCAAATATGTATATAAAAATTATATTAGGGTGAATAAGTGTAAATTAATTTGAAGAAAACTTCTTATCGGATCTCAATAGAAGCAATAGTATGAGAATGTTTAATCGAGAAAACCAAGGAAAAGTTTTTTAACAATTTATATGAAACAATTATTATTTCATTTTTATAAGATTTGAGAGGTCGTTATTAGTTTAATTTATATAAGAATTTAATAAAGACATATAAGGACACGCACTCAAAAGTATTAGTAAATGGTTTAAAATTATTAATCTGAAAAGTTTTAATGAGATCTCAATAGTAGTAAAGCTAGGAATGTTTCATCACTAAAACCAAGGATGAGTTTTGTAACATTTTGTAAGAAACAATTCATATATAGTTTTATTAGTTTAGTTTTATATAAAAATTTAAAAAGGATTTCTAAAGACATCCATTGAAAAGTATTAATAAGGATTTACAACTATTAATTTCAAAAGGCTTCGTGGGATTTAAATAGTAGTAAAACTAAAAAGGTTTAATCAGGAAACCTTGGAAATAATTTCATAATGTTTTATAGGAAACAATCAGTACATACAAGATTTGAGTTTAGTTCATATAAGAATTTAATAAGGATTTATAAGGACACTATTTAAAAGTATTAATAAGGATTTGCAACTATTAGTTACCATAAAAACTTATAAATGTACTGATAGTCTTCATTTAAATTAAAAACACATTTCAAATAGACACATCAGAGCACATTCAGAACTTCTAACAACTTTGTATCTCAAATACTTTAAAAGCTCACAGATATTAATAGGTTTCGTACTGGGAATTTTCGTAAATATATTACAAATCAGAACCTATAAAATCTTCAATACTTCAAATACCAAAAAATACCTATCACACTTCGAAATTCAATTACCATGAAAACATAACTATACTGATAGACTCCATCCAGAAAATCTACATTAAAAGCCCATTGCGCATTGAATCTTATAAAAACTTTGTATTTGCTATTAAAACATGCAAGTGCTGATAGACGTCAGGCAATGAACTTACATTAGAATCTCATTTGTAACAACTTATAAAAATTTGGTATTTCAAATGCTATAAAAACTAACATATTATACTAATATCTTTCATACGAAAAATTTACATTTCAAACACACAATTAAAACTTTCGTGCTACATACTCCAGCCTCCACATCAAAAATTACAGAAACATATACATTTTCTATATAAGTTTGTATAAGAATTTTCTGTATCTAATTAATGAAGTATAAACTATAAAGCAAAAGCTTATTTCATCCATTAAGTATGTATTATAATCTGTAAATAAAAGTCAAGTTTTCATGAAATTTTAAATAACTAAAATGGCGTATTAACCAGGTATCCAACATAAAACTATAAATAAATATTTGTATGGCTTATAAACTGAAATGAAGAAAAGTAATAACCTATTGTAAATTAATTGTAGATCTAGCAGGTCAAATTGTAAGTGAAACAGATGTGTAGATTTATTTAGTAGAAAATACGATTTTGGTTTCAAGTCCATCGTACAGTGTCTTTTGGAGACAGCTAACAGAATCGTGAACAGACGATTTTCACATTTTTTTGTTACTTTTTCATTTGAGAAATCCGCAAATGGGGTAATAGCAGCACTTACACCTCCGGAAATCAACGTTGCAGTTTCGAAGCAGCACTTCAGAAGCACCAAACATTAACATTTTTCAAGTCTGGCAAAATACTTTGCAAATATTGAGTAATTACGAGCCAATGAAAACTATCAATACTATGATTAAAAATCAACTAGAAATTGTGTACGTAAAGCCGATCATTCAAAACAATAATATTCAGCTTCGGCAGCCCTTTTTTCTTAAAATAGAGACGCGGTAATCGAAAATATACATACAGAGAAAAGAATGTAAAAGTTCTAAACAATTATGATTAAAAGAAAAGCTAAAAGGTGTGTACATAAAGCCGATGACTCTAGATTTACACAGAAATATTCAACCTCGGCAGTTATTGATTTTTAAAATCGATACGCGGGTAATCGAAAATATACATACTAATTGAAAAGCTATGAATATATTATGATTAAAAAATTATAATTTAAAAAAACGAACGAACACGCTTTTATAAGTAGCGCACTAGAATATTAAAAAAATAATAATAAGTAATTAAATTTAAAAGCGTGGGACGCTTTCACATAGCGGTCTAGGCATAATGAACAAAATATAATGTAGTTACCTACCTACGTATATAAGTACGCTTTTCAATTCAATTAATAATTATTTTTTCTACTCCCTTATGTAAATTGTAAATTTGCTGTTTTCTGTACAGTCTGTAGAATGGATAAGTAGGCAATTTCAGTTAACTGAATGGATATATTTCATATCAGTTCCAGGATGGATATGAAATGAAACCGACCAATCACAGTTCGTGTATTAAGTACATGACAGCTATTCGTTTTAAAATCAAATTAGTGCGTAAGCTGTCAAAGTAACTGTCAGTGTGTATTTGTGTAATATATTAATGTTTAATAAATTTTGTAGTTTTTTTAAGCTGGTCGTAGAAAAAGTATACTGTACAACTCGATTGGATTATCCATATCGCACTCAGAAGATTTGAAGCACTCCGCCTACGGCGTCGTGCTCAAACTTCTTTATCATGCGATGTGGATATCATATCCACTCTTGTTGCACAAACTACTATTTTCTACTCCCTTATGTAAATTTGCTGTTTACTGTACAGTCTGTAGAATGGATAAGTAGACAACTCCAGTTAACTGAACGGACATATTTCATATCAGTTCTATATGAAATGAAACCGACCAATCACAGTTCGTGTATTAAGTTACATGGTTGCCATAATTTTCGGATACTAAATCAGGACTATATGTATACCCCTAATAAAAAAGGCATATCCGTTAAAGAAACATATATCATTGTCTTTTTAACAAAATTAAAACTGCTTCTTATTTTAAGAAATTACATTGTCTTTATCGTGACGTCGGAACACGGAGGTCAATAACGGTGACAGTCCCGACACAGTCCCGATATATCGGGAATGTTGGCAACCAGACAACTATTCGTTTTAAAATCAAATTAGTGCGTAGCTGTCAAAGTAACTGTCAGTGTGTATTTGTGTAATATATTAATATTTAATAAATTTTGTAGTTTTTTTAAGCTGGTCGTAGAAAAAGTATACTGTACAACTCGATTGGATTATCCATATCGCACTCAAAAAATTGAGCACTCCGCCTACGGCGTCGTGCTCAAACTTCTTTATCGAGCGATATGGATATCATATCCACTCTTGTTGCACAAACTACTATTTAACTTTTTAGTGCACTACTCATAGAAGCGTATTTTTTTAGTTTTTTAAACTATAATTTATTTTATCTACTATCAATACGTAATGTCAAACATTACAATATTTACTTGAATGTCATAATGATATACATAACCGCACTAGTTCGGTAAAATGTTACTTTACCGAACTAATGCGGTAAAAAGATATAAGAAATCGTAGCAATTATATATACATTAATTCAAGTAGGAATTGAATTAGTACCCATTAAAATCATTGATTACATTTTAAATATGTATTCATTGAAAAGAATAAAAATTAGACTTTACTTATTGTAAACATCGATTCCTGCATCTTTGCAGTTTGATATATTAATTTCTGCAGATGTACAGGCAACTGAACTATTAATGTTTTCCACGGAATTTTCAATGTCTGAAACAGTTTCGTTGTGACCCAAAATTTTATCATCTTAAAATTGTTGTAATTACAAATTATAAACTTTTTTATACCATTATGAGGAGTATTGATTGTATGATATTCGTATCGTAATTACATATTATGATACTTGATGGGTATCGTAATATGAAAGTTTACGATACTTATATGGTAAATAAATATTACTGTTTTTAGTTTTATATGCATTAAGGCTTAAAAGTCTAAAGCCTATTAAGAAATTCCCATGACCACCTTCCTCCTCCATCATCAGACCTTCCAGGTCACAATAAGTAATCAAAGCCACAGAGCTAAGATACTGGAGCAAAAATTAAATTTAAGGTACAGTAGTATTATAGTAAAGATCAAAGACGCCGGCATTTTTTACACGCATAATAAGTCTGTAGTTAACTATTACATATTTAACATTAAACTTTAAGAAAATGGCGAATGCGCCGGGATAATGGTAGTTTAGTTCAAATATGAAATTACCGTTTAAAAAATTAAAAACACGCTTTTTGGTACCATATTATTATATTGCCTCCAAAATTGCATATGTTTGCAAAGTTTCAAATCGATATCACAATTAGAAGTGGGTGAAAAGTGAATTGTAAGATTTGCTTAAAATATTACAAGCTAACAGAAGTGTATTAAAAGCAACTAAAAAATATATAAGTACATAAGGCCGATGACTCAAGATTTTCACAAAAATATTCAACTTTGGTAATCATTGATTTTGGAAAAGAAAATCGAAATATCTATTATTTCTTTTTACAAAGAAATTACATTTTATTTTATTTTTGTTAAATAAGTAATTAGTTGTTATTTATAAGAATAAAGCATTTAATTTTTAATTGTGTCTTCAAGGTGCCATGTTTTACTTTATTACTGTCATAATTTTATCTTTTTTCTTTCGAATTGTTCCCGAATGGAAATACACATATAGCAATAGAAATTTAGCTCTTGCGAAACAGTAAACAATTGTTGAGATATTTTCCTAGTTAAAATTTTATGCATACGAAATTAGTCGTTACATTTATCAGTCATAATTGGCGAATAAATCAATACATGGTCAAGACTAAGACTAATTTATCACCAATCGAAACATCTACAACTCATGACTAACCAATCACCGATTGGAGTATCCATGACTAATGACTAACCAATTAGTCATTAATCATGACTAATAATAATAATTATAATAATTTATTGGTGTTAATGTACAAAAGTACTTACACAAGTCAATTAGAGTAGGTTAGGTAATTTCGTAAATTACATATCACAAATAAATATAAAAAATAAACAACAAATAAACATATATTGTTGACAAACAGTGTGTATATAACAAAATTTTACAAACGAACATGAACACTAACATACATTCATTGTCAAAATATCACATTCCAAAAATTCCCTGTAGTGGTAGAATGCCTTTCCTATGAAAAAATTTTTTATTGCGTTTCGAAATTTTTTTAGATTATCGATGTTTTTTATGTGTGATGGTAATTTATTAAACATTTGAATTGCTAGATAATTTGGTCCGTTTTGTGACTTACTTAATCTATAATATGGGGTAATAATGTTATCCTTAGTTCTTGTATTATGGTCATGTTGGGTCACATAAGTAGGGTAGTTATTTATATTTGTTTTAATATGTGTTAAACATTCTAAGACATATAGCGAAGGTAATGTTAATATGCCAAATTCAATAAAAGCATTTTTACAATCCTCTGTATATCCTAAACATGCTATAATTCTAATTAATTTTCTCTGAATAGCAAATACCTTATCAAAGTTCGCAGCATCTCCCCAGACTATTATAGCATAAGTCATGATTGAATGACACAATGCAATTGACTAATGTATGATAGCACTACCTCAGTACTAGTGCCAGCCTTGACTCTTACTCGCCTATCGAAGTATATCTTATCTCGAACCCGCTTGGGAGTGGAATAACGCGGCTGGCGCAATTCTAAAAATAAATTAGTGTCGCGTCACCCAGACGCTCGGTAGTGAGTTCTTCTAAAGATACACTGTATATTAATTATAAATAAAATGATATTATTAATGAAACAGATATCAGTAAATTAATATAAAAACATAAAACATAATAATATAAATGGTATAAAGGTAGAAATAAAGTAACAATATTTTTTTTCTACTTATATACCTATCTTTGACCTTTCTCCTTTGCAATGCTGAAAGACCCTTAAAAAATAATCAAAACATAAATAAATTGTGGATAAAATAATTTGTTATACAGTTCTTTATAAAAAAGCCCTAATGCATTTTCTTCATAAAATTAATAGAAAAAAACTTATTGACAATAATAGTTTTTCATCACATAAATTTTCATTAATTTTTGCATATAACTTCTTAATTGTCGAAGTTACAATAAAAAGTTGTCAATAAAAGTTGAATATAATATTATTGTCTACAAAAAAATATCTCTACACATTTTTTGTGGGAGTTATAATTTCCAAGATATATTAAACAAACCATTTATACCCTTATTTCAAGATGGCGGCCAAATGGGTGCACCTCGGACTACGACCCCGAAAACTCAAATTTAAACTTATGTTGGACCCCCCCCACATAATAAAAAAATAACGCCGCATCCTACCCAAAATGCACGGTTGAATCCCCAATTAGACTAATAGGTAGCCCATGAGAAGATGGTATTATTACCATAAGAAAGACAATTCAGGAATATGAAGCTAATCTGATTAAAAACAGAACAATAATAGTTAAAGTTAGAGTTTATTTGTTCAGAACATTAACTATAGATTGGCATAATTAAATTAAAATAGATGAATAACATAGTGGCTTCTGTGAGTCGGAAAAAACCTCGAAAAGTGTCACCAATTCAGAGCCTAAGGAGACTATGTCTCCCCCTCATTTTCGGGGATGCTGAACACGATGGCGGTGGTTTAAACTTTTTTCGAGTTAACCTCATTCCCCAAACGGCCAAAAACCACCCCAGATAGGGGTTAACGCGGATACGCCGCGCCGTCTCATACCGATAAAACCTTCCCCTTTTCGAGGATGCTGAACACCATGGCCGTGGTTTAAACTCTTTCTGAATTAAACCCACCCCACAAACGTCCAAGAACCACCCCCGAAAGGAATTAACGCGGATACGCCGTCTAATACCGACAAAACGTACGTCGTGCCCCGTTTTCGAGGATGCTAAACACGATGGCGGTAGTTTAAACTCTTTCCGAGTTAACCCCACCCCCCAAACGGCCAAAAACCACGGATACGCCGTCTCATACCGACAAAACCTTCATCACCCCCCTCCCCCCGTTTTCGATGATGCTGAACACAATAGCGGTGGTTTAAACTTCTTTCGAGTTGATCCCACATCCTAAACGGCCAAAAACAACCCCCGAAAGGGGTGAAACGCGAATACTCCGTTTCATACCGACTAAACCTGCGTCACCCCCCGTTTTCTACTTTGCTGAACACGATGGTGATGCTGAATCTTCTCCCCCAAGCAAACTAACCCCTCAAACGACCAAAAACTACCCCTTTGATACTCGGTTTTACGAAGTGCACCGGATAAGAGAAAATGAATCATTTGTTCACAGATCATTGAATACACGCCGGATGATGATTACATCTTTCTTGATTGACTGTTCAACTGAAAAAATAGGCGCATACTTCGTGTCTAGTTTTTAGGTGGAAAAACGACATATACGAAAGAACTACATTCAAAAGTACGCGGGCTCGCGGCAGCGAAGAGTACATATCATACTGCGCAACATCTCTGCGCCTCCACTTTTCACTGTAGCTGGACCTCGTGGAAGATTAGTCCATTAACATAAAAACAAGAACTGAGATACCGTTAATGCCTATACGACTCATCTCGTGATAATTGCGTGTTATTGCTTAAATAAGTGGCTGTTTAACAACTGCAGAACATGGGGTTAGTTTTCTTCGGGAAGAAGATCCAGCATCACCATCGTGTTCAGGATCCCCGAAAAGAAGGGGGGGGGGGGCGTGTGACGCAGGTTTAGCAGGTATGATATGGCGTATCCGCGTTTCACCCCGTTTCGGGGGTTGTTTTTGGCCGTTTAAGGTCACCTAGAAAAAAGTTTAAACCACCGCCATCGTATTCAGCATTCTCGAAAACGGAGGGTGACGCAGGTTTAGTCGGTATGACACGGCGTAATCGCGTTAACCCCTTTGTGGAGTGGTTTTTGTGGGGTGGGGTTAACTCGGAAAGAGTTTAAACCACCACCACCGTGTTCAGCATTCTCGAACATGGAGCGTGGGTACATAGTCTCGTTAGGCTCTGAATTGGTGACATGTCTGTCCGACTTACAAAAGCCACTATTAATTGGGAAAGGTACATTAATGTCAACATTGGCAACTAAGTCTTTTAACATAACATTAGTAGCTATTTTGTGATTCCGACAACTAAAGTCTATAGTACCGCATGTACTATAGACGTCTGTGTCTAAGTACTCCAATTCTTTTTAGATATTTTATGAGGCAAGCAAGCGTGGCCGAAACTTATTCTACAAATTGTGGTGACAAATTTTCCAGGTGCGTTAATGCCCGTAAACCGTGATGATTTGGGAATATATTTTACAACTTGAATGTACTGACTAACAGAATTATTAATTTATAATTTCCATAAGAATTTGACCAATTATTGTGTTTTATGTCTGGCTGAATTTATATAGTCCTAAACGTGCCTTAAAATTTGAATTTACGTTAGATAAAGCAGTTCTCTAGCAAGACAGTTAACGCGCCCATTATGTGGATTTACTACATGGGCTTTTAACTCAAACAAAATTGACAGGCTTATCCTTATTTAGCTCACATAGAAGAAAGTTTATATGGAAAATATATCAATTTGTGTGGATATAATTTAATGCTCTACGTTTAATGCCCGCTAAAACACTCAAAGAGTCCGTCTAGATTACTGACTGCTTGACTTGATTGCATTTAATATATTCTAAGGCTTTAAGAATCGCTAAGGCTTCTCCAACAAATACAGATGTATTTTCTGTCAACTTAATTTTGATTTCGAATGTTATATCCCTATGTTTTATATTTCTTATCATTTATGTTTCATTGGTCATCATACCTTTCCATATGATATTTACTGTGGTATTTTTCCAATATGTATTTTAATACGTCCTTAATTGTTCCGTATTATTAGAAACATAACATTATTTTATTCTACTTAACTTTCTCTCAAGCTCAGATGCTCACTTGGAAAAATTTTAAATGAAACTTCCTGTCTCCATACTTGCTTTTGCGACCAAGTGTAATATTTAATATCTTCCGTTGTAATTTCCAGAGGATATGTAATACTCCTGATTAACTCGTCATACTAGGTACATTTAGTTGTTGCAGGAGCCTTGAGTGCGTGTTTTATTTGTGTTCTTGTGGGACTATTAGAACGCTGGAGTGCAGTGCGGGATCGTTTCTAAAGCAGCAATAAAATAGCAGACAATAAATATTCACATGTAGAGCCATGAGTGTAAGTTATCTCACTCATTAAACAAAGATACATGATGACGACTTCCTACCATTTGTTGATTGGTTAGAAAATTAACGACGCATTCATTTATACGCAAATATTTCGCTGGAAATGAAAGTTGGCATTTTAGAATTTTTAAAGTAAAATATACCTGTATGTATTTTGCAATACATCAACAACAAAATGATTGGCTAATAGTTTATTGTTATGTTCGTTATTGCTTTTAATTTGTACCCAACCGAAAAAGAACCTTGATCTTAAATCTTAAATATAAATAGGGAAATAGAGTTACTCTTTTCAAATCTTACTGTTGGAAAATTATATTGTATGATTAATTTAAACCTTTATGCAGAACTGAAATCCCACTTCTGATATCCCACTTCTGAAATCCCA
This sequence comes from Rutpela maculata, assembly GCA_936432065.2. Taxonomy (NCBI): domain Eukaryota; kingdom Metazoa; phylum Arthropoda; class Insecta; order Coleoptera; family Cerambycidae; genus Rutpela; species Rutpela maculata. Next base: position 250,579,972 of record OW386286.2, read on the forward strand.
CTACTAAAGTTCCGCATCTCAAATTCTACTTTCGTATATAGAATAATTAACAATAATGTTTTTTTTTTCAATGTGTATATTAGTACGTCCCTAATTGTGTCATATTATTTGAAATAAAATATTATTCCATTCTATTTTATCTTCAACTGCCGAACATATACTTTGTGAATGCAAGGTACTAATCCGCATTAGGCTAAAGTACCTAGAACAGGCGGATTTTTTTTTTTAATGACTTATTTTATATTACGTCCTGGCGAAGTTTAGCTAATGCTACTCTACCACTTAACCAGGACGGCGAGATGAGATACGGTCACCAACCCAAAGGACTCGCCCGGCGTGCTTAACTTCGCCGATCGAGGTCAAGTCGCTGAAACCGGTGCCGTACCTCACCACACATTAACGCCTGAAGACTAGGGATATTAGCTCCCAGGAAAATCACAAGTTTTGCAAAAAGTTTTGGAATCCTGGGCAATCTACAATCTACATTTTATCTTCACTCAAACTTAGAGACTCGCTCTGAAATTTCAAATGGGGCTTTGATATTACACATATTTGTCGCCATGCTTGCTTCTGTGATCAGGTAATATATTTAATATCTTTAGTCGTAATTTTCAGAGTACATACGATGTCCCTGATTGACTCGTCATTCTAGGTACATCTCGTTGTTGTTGGAACCTCGCGTGAATGTTTTATTTATGTGTTCTTGTGGGACTATTAGAACGCTGGACTACAGCGCGAAATCGTTTTCATTTCTAAAGTAGCAATAAAACCAACAGACAATAAATATTCACATGTAGAGCCAAGAGCCATAAGTGTAAGTTACCTCACTCATTAAAAAACGATGTATGATGTTTCCCACCATTTTCTGATGGGTTAGAACATTAACGGTGCATCATTTACACGTAAATATTTTGTTGGGGAGAATGGGTAGTATTCAGATCATTTAAATTAAAATATATCTATATATTTTGCAATGCATCAGCAAGAAGGTGATTAGCTAATAACTTATATTAATATTAGTTATTATTTTTAATTTGTAGTAACCCGAAGTTCCTTGAACTCGAACATTAAATTTAAACTCGAAAATGAAATTCTTTTATAATTTTACTATTAGCAAATTACAATGTATGGATAATTTAAAACTTTATACAGAACTGAAATCCCACTTCTGAATTTCCTACTTCTGAAATTATACTTCTGGAATGTCACTTCTGAATCTCCTCTTCTGAAATCCTACTCTTGTATGTAAAATAATTAACAATACTGTTTTTTTCAATGTGTATTTTCATACATCCTTAATTGTGTCGTATTATTTTAAATAAAACAATATCCTATAGTCCAGTCAACGAATTTATCAATATAGATGGAGGGCGACAGAATTTTTGTTAAGCTGAGGTAAACATACTAAAAGTCCCCGACCCTAGGACTTGAGCCTCGCGGGGTGGGGGCTTCCGGAAAGCCCTAAATTTTGACTTTTTTTGGTTTTTCGCTTATAGCTCGACAGCTATTGGTCCTTGAGAAAAAAATATTGTTACCTTTTTGAAAGCTGAAAAAATTTCCTACATTTTTTACTTCAACAAAACGTTTCTATCTTCAACCGTTCTCGAGTTATCCGCTTCTGAACATCGCCGATTTCCGGAAAACGCTGTTTCAGATCACATTTTTCATCATACACACTGCTCTGAACTCCAGAAATCTTCTTTGTGAAATAAATTATAATCTGCTCGTCCAAAACACCGTAACAAACTTTATTTTAGACGAAGTCCATCTCACGCCAGAAGAACAGGCGACCATCGACACACTCACATCAGAATTTCTAGATGATCCTCCTTCGGTAACTGCAAAACTCTGCATCCAATACTTCAATATAATGGAATTGATGAAGGAGTACATTCATGCAGAGAGGGCTGGCGATTTCCAAGCTCACCTGAACTGTTGTAAGTGAATGCTACTCTACTTTCATGCTGCCCTATGCAAAGTCATGCCACTTTTATGTGCAGGACATGGAAAAACTGTCTTCCCAATTGTCAACTGACGAGTACCAAAAGTTTGTGGAGAAAGGATACTTCACAATGAGGCGAAGTGATAGGTTCTGGTCAGGATTATGGTCCGATATGACGATTGAGACCACTTTAATGCGCAACTTCCACAACCGTGGTGGCATAACCCAAGGAAGGGGAATCACTGATAGTGCTATAAATAAGTGGGTTGTTAGAATGTCTGCAACTAATGACATATGTACTTCACTAGAGGAACATTGTGGTGTCTTGGATTCTTCAAGTGAACAACACAAGTCGATGCAGAAAGGCATCATTAAATTGTTCGTCAGCATGCCTCAACTGCCAGGGCAACTGCCACAATGGAGTACCCATAAAAGTGGATGAAGAATTTGATGACACAGTAGTTTCTTTGGAGGATTCATTTTCCTGTTCTGCTGGCGTGGTGTCCCCATAAACTATTCCCCCGTCCGAAAATTGATCGTTTTTTTCTTTCTTTAAAAAAAAGCATTAGCTAACTAGCTATTAGCCAATTATATGTAAATAAAAGTAGCTGTTATATGTAAATAAAAGTAGTTCAAACCATAATACTGCTTTTTCCCACTGTTTTAAGTGAAGCTACTCATTACTATACCAAATGCAACAACTTACAACAATAAATAGATTTAAAAAAAATGCAAAATGTAGGTAATGATTTCAAGCAATAACCCTATCATATTACAACAAAAAATCTTGAAATCCATAATTTCATCCATTAATTATATGTAGAAAATTTTTAAGCCAATTTAATCCTCTTCACTTGATTTGGTTTTATTTTATTTTACAAAGAAGATTTGAGGAGTTAAGAGCAGAGTATGACGAAAAATGTGATCCGAAACAGCGTTTTCCGGAAATTGGCGATTTTCAGAAGCTGATAACTCGAGAACGGTTGAAGATATGAACTTTTTGTTAAAGCAAAAAAATATAGAAAATTTTGTCAGCTTTCAAAAAGGTAAGAATAATTTTTCCTCAAGAACCAATAGTTATCGAGTTATAAGCGAAAAACCAAAAAGAAGTCGAGATTTAGATCCTTTCGGAAGCCCCCCCCCGCGAGGCTCACCTCCTAGGGTCGGGGACTTTTAGTATGTTTACCTCCTAACTACCCCAAAACCCAGAGACGAACCCAGCAATTTTTTTTGGGGGGGAAAGCTACAACTAATTTGCCAACTGCTAATTTTTTTTACAACTTATATTTCTTTATGTTTTTTTTTAATTTCAGACTTAATCTATAAGTAGCCTAGCGATACAAATATTACGTAAAAGAAGTTTAACTAAACTACATGATGTAGGCGCTAGACCTAAGTTGACCCCGCGCTCTCCTTCGTCTAGAAGCTACTGGATGAGGTAACCGTTATAGTTTAATGACCGTGGAGAAAAACAAGATACAATACGATTACGCGCAAGTCGGGGCGCAAGCTCGTGAACGTCCGCGCTAGTACGGCTACCGGCCACTTCCCACTTCACATTGTGATTCGCAATAGGTAGCATTAAGGGGTCTACACACGATCCAGCGGCAGGGAGCCAGCCTTGTCGGCATGCTTTGAACTCATTCGTAAAAGTTAACTGGTCCGCTGGAATTCCAATTATCTTCAAAGCGTACCAACAATGTCGGGTCCCAGCAGCTGGATCGTCTGTAGACCCACTTTAATAGTCCCAGATTCTGATTCAGTGTCCTCTAAGAATTTAATATTTTAACAATTTCTGACCGACAATAATTTGTTATTGTTATTATCTCTCGTTGAGAGGTTGGTAACTGATATTAGTGATACTCAGTATAAACCAACAACCAACGACTTTATAGCTAGGACAAAGCATTGTATTGATAAAGGCAAAAAGGAGTAATATTCTAATATTTCTAATGTAAGACAGTCTTTGTGAATTGTATGCTCTGGCCGTGCCGTCTACTGGGTCGAACGTCGAATTTCCGCGAGTTGACGAGTCTATTTTGTTGGCCCGTCGCGTAGGCCCGTCGGCGTTGTGCGTTGTCCGTCGACTATTCGGTGGCTCTCACATCAGTCGCATCTAGTCATAAATAATATCAATTAAAATTATTTAAAAAAATGGTCATAGTGACAGTGTCATTTAATTCTTATCAACTCATTATTCGTTTTTTTGCAATTATACCCAATAAAGATTTTTTTACATTTTTGGTGATTTTCCCAACTCAATCAACATTGGGGGGGGGCGTACCCCCCCATAACCAACCGTGGGTTCGTCTCTGCCAAACATCCCTGAAGTAAAAAATTCTGACCGCCTCCATGTATTCTATAATAATTCGTTGACTGAACTACTATTCTATTTTATCTTCACTTAAACTTAGATGTTCGCTCGGATATTTGAAGTGGAGATCCTATATTACACATTGTGTTTGTCTCCATACCTGCTTTTGCGATCTAGTTTTATATTTAATATCTTTCGTCGTAATTTCCAGAGAATATGTAATGCTCCTGATTAACTCGTCACTTCAGTTCAGCTGGAGTGCAGTGCGGAATCGCTCTCATTTCTAAAGCAGCAATAAAATCAGCAGACAATAAATATTCACATGTACATGTACAGCTATGGGTGTTAGCTATCTCACTCATTAAACAAAGATACATGATGACGATTTCTCTCCATTTGCTGATTGGTTAGAAAATTACCGGTGCAATAATTTATACGTAAATAGTTGGCTGGAAAGGAAGGGAGGTATTCAGATCATTTAAACTAAAATATATCTATTTATATATATTTTGCAATGCATCAGCAACAAGATGATTGACTACTAAGTTATTTTTTATAATAGTTATTACTTTTAACTTGTATTGGTCAGAAAAATGACCTTGACCTTGAACATTAAATTTAAACTAGAAAATAATATTTTTATTTCTAATTTTACTATTAGCGAATTACATTGTATGAATAATTTAAATATTCATATAACTGAAATCCCAGTTCTAAAATCTCACTTCTGATGTCCCACATCTGAAATCCCACTTCTGATATCCCACTTCTGAAATCCCACTTTCGTATATAGACTAATTATTAATACTGTTTTTTTATGTGTATTTTAAACACATCTTTAATTGGGTCGTATTAATTGAAATAAAACATTATTCTATTCTATTTTATCGTCACTCAAACTCAAATGCTTGCTCGGATATTTGAAATAGAGCTCCTATATTAAACATATTTGTCTCCCTACCAACTTCTGTGATTAAGTTTTATATTTAATATCTTTCCTCGTAATTTCTCGGGAATATGAAATGCTCCTGATTAACTCGTCATCCAGGTACATTTCGTTGTTGCTGGAGCCTCGCGTGCGTGTTTTATTTATGTGTTCTTGTGGGACTATTAGAACCCTGGAGTACAGTGCAGAATCGTTCTCATTTCTAAAGCAGCAATAAAGCCAAAGATAATAAATATTCACATGTAGAGCCATGGGTGTAAGTTACCTCACTCATTAAACAAAGATACATGATGACGATTTCCCTCCATTTGCTGATTAGTTAGAAAATTAACAGTGCAATCATTTATACGTAAATATTGTGCTGAGAAAGAAGAGAGATATTCAGATCATTTAAAATAAAATATATCTATTTATATACTTTACAATGCATCAGAACAAGCTGATTAGCTAAAACTTATTTTTATATAAGTTATTATTTAAAAAAAATGAAGTTCTAAGCTATTGTTTTCTAATCTTACTATTAGCAAATTAAATTGTATGATTAATTAAAACCTTTATACAGTACGAAAATCCCACTTCTGAAATTTTACTTCTAAAATCCCACTTCTGAAGTCCCACTTTCGAAATTCCACTTCGTGTATAAAATAATTAACAATACACTCGGTACGTTTCATTTCATTGAACATAATCAAGAAGGTTCGACCTTAACAAAAACTGTGTAAAAATGTTCTGCTGTCATGCATGAATTTTCTGATAAATAATAATAGTGCTATGTAAACTCATATCTTATACTTTTCTACTTCTACTCAATTATATGCTTTAAAATGTGTGGCAGTCTATACCTGAACGTGTACATGAGTAAGAAAATATGTAATAATTTATGCATACTTCAACAGTGTTCTTATGAAAATGTATCAAATAAAGTGCGCAGCGTATATTAGTCTGTTCTGTTTCTGCCGAAAAGTTTCCCCGCTTATCTTTATACGTATCTTTAAATGGTACTTGAAACGATTTCGGTTGTGGTTTTTTAATGTTACACTGTTATTTATGACAACAATTTCCAACTTTTGCGGTTATAAATATGTTTACTTGAATTTATGGTGGTGCGTAAACTGTAAGCAAATAAAATACTATCTCCTTCCGCATTCTCATCAATAACCCAGTTGTATTGCTCGTGCGGTATAAGATATAGCTTGGCAGGATGTCGAATTGAATTAGGTATTTTCGTAAACTTTAAAACTCTTGACTGTAAAGATTATTTATACTTAAAAATGATTGAATTTCCACAACTAATTGATTATTCGATTTTTAAATTTCGTTTAAAACCTTTCCGGTTTTTCATAGCAATTTAGTTTATGATTCAATACATACGCTCTACTTTTTAGTTGTATTACAAAAAATTAAATTCCAAAAATAAAAAAACAATAAAAAATCTGTAATAGTATTTTATTTTTCGAAAACGAATTTTTTGGTGGAACTAGCCAAAGGTGAGTTGGTAAAATAAAGTAAAAATAAAAAAAACTATTTGCGTTTCGAACCCGGGACCCTTGGATTCCGAGTCAAAATCATAAGAACTACAGTACCACTTAACACGTAAAAAAACGTAAATTTTTACATAAGAGACGAGCTAAAATTATATTTCCACGGTTGTATTATGAAATGTATATTTGTAAAATATATAACTATTTAAATATTAAGATGAAATATCATTTCACCAGATTTCTATTCAATTACAAAAACATAAAAAACAAAAAAACATTTTTTTTCAAATTTAAATCATTAATAACATTTTTATTTACTGATCGATTTTGTTAAAAAACAATAGGGTTCTTCCTCTAGCTAACACTAACTTACTGTCCAAAATTCAGTAAAATCGGATTTTTTTTCTTGAGTTATCGTGCTTGCAAGAAACGTGACGGACGGACGAACAGACGGACATTTTGAAAGTTGTTCAGAATTCGTTCACTAACACAATGATATGAAAATTTTTTGTCTGCGAGCGATATTTTCGGTTTTAGAAATGTGCCGATCTAATGCAATATACTCTTCGTTTTCATATTTGGAAAGAGTATAATAATCAATAAATTGTTAAAGAATTTTTTTTCAAAAAAAGTCGTTCTTCATTTTCTCTTTAAATTCACTTTCTCACCGATACTTTAAAATTTTATAGGCCAAGGATTTTCATTGAAAAATTGCTAATAATTTTGTTCCATCGGCCCTGTGAATTATTTGGGCATTAAGGATGATCGAATTTGAAAGTATTAATGACATGGTGTGGTAGAAAAAGTGAACTTCTGCACATTTCTAAAATCATAAATATCGCTCGTAGAGAAAAAAAATTCATATCATTGTGTTAGTGAACGAATTCTGAACAACTTTCAAAATGTAAGTCTATCCGACCGTCCGTCCGTCCGTCCGTCACGTTCCTTTAAGCACGATAACTTAAGAAGGAAAAGTACGATTGTATTGAAATTTGGAAAGTAAGTTATTGTTAGGTAGAGGAAGAACCCAATTGTTTTTGAAGAGAATCGATCAGTAAATAAAAAAGGTATTCATTATTTAATATAAAAAAAAAATCTCAAAATTTTTGTTGCTTGTACTTAAATAGAAATCTTGCGAAGTGTTATCTCCATAATCTTTTACCTTGCAATCCAAAGATCGTGTGCTCGAATCCCACACAGGTTGGATATTTTTTTTCCCTTTTTTTTTTCATATAATTTTTTTCACAACAAATATGGTATCACAAAATTTAGGATGTCCAAAAACTAACATTATTTACAAGAAAACTGCGAAGAGTATCCTATAGAATGTGTAACAATTATATAAAAAGCTCAGTAAATTGGCGAAGAGTACGTTTTTAGCTTGTTTAATGTTTAAAATAGGTAATTTTAGGGAGCCTTAATTCGAAGACCAAAAATCAAAATGTTGCTTCTCGAAAAATCGACCCTTTTTTCTTAATAAAAATGCACGCCAATGACTGAAATAAGTTTTGTTTTACTCAAAAAGGATATAGTAAAGGTCTTTGATACCGATCTAAATTTGGTTGACATTGGTTGACCAATAACTGAGCTACACAGATGTGTCCACTTCAGATGGTCCACACTATATACAACGTGATCTACCATGACATGCGGAAAATTTAACAGTAGGTTGTCCCCACAGAAAGGAGTTAAAAAAAATGAAAAAATAAAAAAATACCAAAAAAATTACCTTATGCTTTTGTAGAAATGCGTCGCCAATGACTTTAACCAATCTGACGTAACGCGGTACAAACATATCACTTTATCAGACTTGGGATTGACACTATTGACAGCAAACCTGGAGAGGGTAGAAGTGACTTTTTGGTTTTAATCAAATCACACTACGAAAATAGCGAAATAAATCGAAAAAACATTGACCCTATGGTAGTGAATTCTGCAAAAACAAGTAGATATTTACTTAAACCAGTCAATAACACGCCGGTGTCCTGATTGTTCGACCGAAAGTAAAAAACGCGGCACTTTGACCGCACTTGCCGGCTTCACTTTTTATGCCAATTAAGGAAATGTAAACAACTCCAATAGGTTCTTTCACAAGTAAGCTCGTCGCCCCGTTACTGACTAGTCAATAACAGTGGTGTATCTTCGCAAATTTGCTAATCATTTAATATACTAAATTACCTCAGAACATTCTAAAATTTTACAGGGGCTTTCCCACATTGAAGACTAGTACACCATTTTATTTTCCGCATATTATGTATTTTGTATTTCTCATTGAATCGAGTATTGGCGGAGTCGGTCAATACGAGTATGACCACTATGTGTAGACTGCGAACTTTTTTATCAGTAAAGACCACATTACTCCAAAATATGTAATCTCAAAAGCTATAAAAGCATTAGTTAAGCCACCTTCGCTTTTTTTAAAAGAATGCATAATTTTTACTTTTAAATCGGTTATAGTGAATTCGTCATTTTGAATTTTGAAATTTAGATATATTTTCCGCGATTTACAGTATAATAAGGAACTTGACTAATTTATTTAACCTTGTGCGGTATAACATTTCTTACACAGCTGTACTTTTATCTAGAAAATTGCATATTATGTGTTTAAATAGCATTAAATTGTAACAGGATGCTTTTTAAAAATTAATTTTCATTAAATATGGCTCCGCAGAGCTACATGTTTAACCACAATGTTACCCATTTATGACGCTTTACTAATGACCTTACGCTATAGCCAATAGGGATTGCAATTTACCGGAAGTTTTAATAACCGGTAAATCGGTAAATAAAAATGTAAATAACCGGTTAACCGGTATTTACCGGTAATTTTTAGAATGAATGATTAGAGAGTGGCGAAAATGGCAATTATCTTTTTCCATGTACAAAATTATCTAAATTTGACAAAAAAAATGTTTGTCCACGACTATTAAATAATGTACTCATTATGTATGTTTCCTCAAGGATAATGCTATCCATTATTCCCTGCAGTGAATAATGATTTCAGTATTCACTAGTGAATAATAAGGACAGTCAGTTGTTTATAAGAAGTCACGGGCAGGTATTTTTTTTAATTCGAGTGCAATCTCGCAACTTTTTAGTAGAATTTATGGCTAGTTTCTGAAACCTTAAATATAATTATTCGTTAACTGTCGTAGCTACAATTGTGTGAACAATTTTACTGTTATTATCAAATTTATGAATAGATAACTTTATTTAGCGTTTCAGAAACAGACCATCTTTTATCATACAATTTCGTTTTTAAATTTGATTGAGTAGGCCGTTATGTGTCAAAGAACGGCTTATGAAATTAAATTTAAACGTCAACGTTATTTACAATAATTTTACATTTTACTCAAAAAGAATAATATAAATAATTAATTAATTAATTTCTTCAGTAAACAATTTAACAAAAATATCTAATAGTCGTGGACAAAGTATAGTATTTTACTTGCATATAATGGCTACTCTGGTGATTTACGACATTCGCCTACGGCTCGTGTCTTTAACTTCGCCCTCGTGAATAATAGCCATCATTATATGCTCGTTGAATAATATACTATTATATACGTATATTTAATATAATGAACAAACCAAAAGTTTTTTTATCAAAAGGAAAAATTATAAATGAAATAAATTTAAATAAATAATTATTCTGTAAATAACAAAAATATCAACTTAAATAACAAAAATTGTAAACATAAACTCAAATAGGGCATTTATTGAATACCTAATCTAAAAATACAATATTTTTTAAAAACGGCCTGTTGAAAGAAAGTTTTTCAAAGCTATATCTGTTAGTCGTCTGATATTTCTGCATAGAATACCACCAGCTGAAGATGTCCTTCTTCAATCGATATTGGTGGGTTCATAAGTTAATAAGAATTGGTAATAACATACATCTAAATGTATTCCACGGATATTTGCGGCAGTGAAATATTCAATTTAATATCGCACGATATTGTCAATGTCTCTCTTACTTGTATTTCTTAGGGCTTGGTGTCTGGGTTTTACTTTTTATAATATTATTTATTTATTGTTAAAAGTGCTCAGTGTTGGGACAGTCACTCTGTATTTAGTGAATACTAGTCACTAACATAAATAGAAACGTTGAATACGTGACATATCGTAAGTTCAGAATTTACCGAAATAACCGGTAAAAAATTAAAATAACCGGTAATTATTGTCATGTGTTTTTTGTCCTAATAACCGGTAAACCGGTTAACCGATTAACCGGTATTGCAATCCCTAATAGCCAATGTTATGCAGACTATAAAAGAAAAAATATTAGCGTTCACACGAATTTTTATGTAAATGCCATATTCGGAGATAGATGTTTTTTTTTTGTTTACGTTGAAGTTATAATCTAAGAGCTGGTGAACGATTAATTCGAAATGCAATAGAAAGAAATATTTTATTGATGTTACAAAAAGGACCTCGGAACAAAACCGATGAAAATGTTGATTCGGTGGAATCGGCTGAAATTGGTATTGGTATTGGTATTTTGTAGTTCAAGGCACGCAGATCAAAAGTTCTCATCACATCGAGCCAATCCTATGACAAGTTTTGGAGATACAGCTTGTCAAAGTTAGATAACTTGCGTCATTTTAGACATTCAAGAACTTTTTACTCTTAAACTATTAACTTTAGCAAAAAATTGCAAGAGTCGAAATATTTTTGTTCAAATTCAGTAAAGCTCAAGCATTTCTTTCAGAATTTTTATAAATTTTTAGGTTAGGTTAAATACATATATGTCATATTTTTGCATGCTTCGGTGGGATTGGCTAAAACTTTGCTATTTTGTCGTTAATGTCATGCTGCTTAAAAATTCGTATTGCCCTGAGTCTATCCTATGAGTGGTTTTCGCTCTAGGAGTTCCTGAAGGTCTTAACAACGAGATAACGGGTAATCTATATGTACGTGTTTATGAATGGCTTCCAACGCGTTTATGTACTGCGTGCATGCGTTGTGTGTATATATGTGCCAGTGTATACAGGGTTTTCCGGAAATATCGGTGACAAACTTCTGGTGCAGATTCTACATGCAAAAATATGTTCGCAAATACCTTGAGCTACGGCCCTTTGAAAATGGCACCCAAAAACTGACTATTATTTTATATTTCAGAAACCTTTTGATTTAGAGGGACGCGACTTTATATGCATATTGAACAATAATACAAGCTTACTTTTACATTATTTTTTTTTTAAATATTCGTTACCGTAAGTATGGTATTGTCGATATTTTGCATTAATTTCTTGTCATTAATTTTTTTTTCACTTTGGTACTAGAATATTATTCACTGATTGAAAATACACAAAAAATGTCCTCTTTCATATTAATCGTAGGACTGACCGTTTGTGAGAAAAATATTAAAAGACAACAAAAAGTAAAAATAAACAGATAGAAAGTGAAACAAAAAAAAATGGGATCACCCTGGTTGGCAATGAGAACGCTCTCATACACATACATACACACGCACGCATGTACACAAACATGCTGGAAGCCATTCATAAACACGTACATATAGATTACCCGTTACCTCGTTGTTAGGACCTTCAAGCATTCCTGGAGCGAAAACCACTCATAGGATAGACTCAGTACAATAGGAATTTTTTATCAGCATGACTTTAACCACGAAACAGCAAAGTTTCAGCCAATCCCACCGAAGCATGCCAAAATATGACATATATATATTTTACCTAACCTAAAAATTGATAAAAATTTCTGAAAAGAATTCTTGAGCTTTATTGGACTTGAACAAAAATATTTCGACCCTTGCAATTTTTTGCTAAAGTTAATAGTTTAAGAGTAAAAAGTCCTTGAAGGTCTATAATGACGCCAATTACCTAACTTTGACAAGCTATATCTCAAAAGCTGTTCATAGGATTGGTTCGATGTGTTAAGAACTTTTGATCAGCATGACGCACATAGTTTGGACAAACAAGAATTAAAATAATAGTTACGTTTTACATTTTAAAATATTTGTAAAAATTAGTAATACAAATTTCATACAATTTCATTCGCAAAATCAGTCGAAAAAAATTCTTGAAAATTATAGAAAGCTCCGTTTATAAGTAAACTTTTAACCTGGCCACAAAACTGTTTGTATGATAAAGAAGTAATATGAAATGGGAGTTTGTTAAAAACCGAGGATCAAAGTGGCTAACCCCATTTTTACTTTTTTCTAATCGTAGATATCTCAAGGATGATGACGTAATCGTTTGTTTTCTTTAACATATATCAAGCATCTATAGATATAAAAAGAAGCAACTGTTAATATAATGTTAATATGTTCAATGAATTTATATTTTACGTCATCTCTATATCCAAGACTTGAAACACCCAAGTTAGAATTGCATAAGAAAAGGTGCCTTGGAATAATGAAAAATAGGCTGTCCTCATGACATTTAAGGATACTTCCCCTATGAGACTGTTTATCATATAAACACACCTTACCATTTGCCATTGCCAGTTTTGTTGAAACATAGTCCACATGTTGGTCCCAACAAAGTTTTGGATCAAGAACTACTCCCAGAAATTTTACATTATCTAGGTTTTCATACTTTCCAATATAACGAGTAGAAAATACCATATTTGCTGTTTTGCTACCATTTAAACATAAGATATTGGCTTGGGACTACTCGGAAGTAGTCGACTGTGTTTGCAGCATAATATTTTTCAACTCAATCTGATTTTCATTACAATTTTACTTTAGTAGCATCACCTGCATACAACACAAATTTAGCATTTAAAACGTATTGTGGTAAGCCATTGGCATAGATCAAGAATAACAGATGTCCAAGGACGGATCCCTGAGGTACTCCATTATGCCAGCTATTGTTGATGTAATACCGTTATAAACAGTGACTGGGCACTAGGGTGCCCCTTATCATTATATAACCAAAATTTTTTTCTCAGATTTTGGGGAGTGCCGGGCATAATTTTATTCCAATGGATCTAAAAATAAGTCTTACCAAATTTTAGCTCGATCGAACACTGTTAACCCGTCGCGCTTGGCGTCTAACATAATGAGAATATATGCGCAAGTGTATTCGTAATGCTTTTCTATCGCAGAATCACAGAACCTTCTAATTAGCTATGATTTTGTAGTATATCGAAGGAATAAAAGAGGCATACAAAATTATCAATGAAACCCGACACATGACATCATCCGGGTAGCTAGGAGTGACTGGAGAAAACGATTACAGAATTTTCTTAGTTGAAATTAAACAAGAAATTAATAAATGGCATCGATTATTATGTATGCATTCATGTGACTACGTATTTCTTAAAATAATTATTCCCACTGATATTCAGTAAGATTTAGACAAATAATAATCACTGTGAAAAATAATTTAAAGAAATATTTGCTCCACTTACCCTCAATGCGCATTTTGGGATTTAATAGAAAAGGTACAAGAATTTAATTTTGACACCACTGCTTCAAATACGGGTAGAATTAAAGGCGCTTGCGCGCTGTTAGAACAAAAAGAAATATATTATTTTTTGGTTGCCGTCACCTATCATGTTTTCGAAATTGCTTTGGCAACAGTTTTTGAAAAAAGCAAATTTACTATTTCAGGACCAGATATTCCATTATTTAAAAGATTTAAAAATTATTGGTCTAGAATCAACGTTCAAAATATTTCGTTCCAGCTGTGGTAAACCCTGAAATTAAACAAATTGTTAGCGATTATACTGAAGCTATTCTAGAAAGTATAAATTATGTGATTTCTAAAAAGTTTCCACGAGAAGACTATCTGAATCTCGTAATAACATTCCTAGGAGGCTAGAGGAGAATTTAGAAAGCCGGGTGCTTACCATATGGCCAGGTGGATGGCAAAAGCCATATATTTCTTAAAAATCATTTTATTTCGAACAGAATTCGATTTAACAAAAGGCGAGGAAAAATCACTTTGCCAAACAACATGCTTCATTGTAAAATGCTACGTAAAATACTGGATTTATGCGTCAGGAGCAATATCTGCTTCACTAATGGATATCAAATTCTTGCGAGAATTAATCAGTATAAAGAAATTGATAAAAATATCTCCGAAGTAGCTATTGGGAAATTTGTGAACCATTTGTATTACTTGACTGATGAATGTGTCGCTTGATGGCTCGATTACAGAAAATACAAAATTAAAGATGGCGCACAAAATTTTAGAAGAAGCAGTAAATGTAGAAGATGAAACAGAAGATACGTAATCTTAGGAAATTGCCAAAGAGGCAAGAAGACATTTTCGAATTCTTAAAACTCTCTGATGATGAAATTTTAATAAAATTACTTAGTAATAAATCAATAAATTTATTTCACCGATTTAAAATAGACAATTTTTTACATTTGCATCCATCCGAATGGAAAAATTCTGAGTATAAACAAGGACAGCTAGTCATTGGAGAATTAAAATTAGTAAATGACTCCGTCGAACGGGGAATAAAATTAATTCAAGATTTTGACGAAAAAGTTACAAAAACCCAGGATAAAAAACAATTTTTATTGCAGGTGGGTCATTTTTTCATTGATATTTCCAAACTTTCTACAAAATTCGTTTTCTTAATGTATTTGTCCCTTTGGTTTTCTTTTTGGACTGTCCAAGATTACCGCCGTAAATATCCTCAGACAACTAATAATGTATTGCAGAAAACTTTCGAAATGTAGAACTTTAGATTATGGACTAGTTTTAAAACTTTGTATTCTCTAATCAAACAATAAATAAATTAATAACTTAACATCTATATGTGATTTCCAAAAAGTAAACCATTTTAAAAGACGATGTAGGGCTAAAAATAAAATAAAATCGATAAAAAATCAATTTTTGATTTTTGAAAATTTTAGGCCACGAGCGCGACGTGTTACTTATATTCCATTAAGCTAAAAATTGGTGGGGATTTTTTTTAAACATAATGGAACAAAATTCCGCCCGGCACTCCCCAAAAATTAAAACTTCAAAAATAAGGGGCACCCTACTGGGCACGGTGGCCTACAACCAAATTTAAATCAAAGTTGCTGCCATTCGGAATTTTCTTTTCTTTTTTTGTTAAATGACACAGCCGCACAAAAAGAATGGTTTGGCCTGCGGACCAGACCAGTGAATCCTTATGTATTTGGATCCGCTGGAACCGAGTCCGAATTGTCAGATTGGCTCGTTTTTCACCCCTAACCCCAAAAAAACACTCCCCAAAAAAAAGGTCTGTCCGGCGGACCATACCAGTGTATCCGTATGTATTTCGTAAGGATAGACTGGTCTGAAAAACTGGAAAATGAACCAATCTGACAATTTCTGACTTCGGATTCGGTTTCAGTGGGACCAAATACATAAGGATACACTGCTAGACCAGTTTTTTCTTTGGGGGGGGGGGATTGGGGGTGAGAAATGAGCAAATCTAACAATTCTGACTTCGGATTCTGTTTCAGAGGGTTCAAAAACATAAGGATACACTGATATGCTCCGCCGGAGAGACCATTTTATGGGGGCGTGTTTTCTTGGGGTTAGGGGTGACAAACGAGACAATCTGACAATTCGGTTTCGGATTTTGGTTTCAGCCGGTCCAAATACATAAGGATACACTGGTCTGGTCCGCAGGCCAGACCACTTTTTTGTGTGGCTGTGTCATTGAACAAGAAAAGTAAAATACTTGTAAAAAAAAATTCTGCGATGAATGATTTTAAATAGCATGGACACTGGTTCTATATACATCCCAGAATGTGTAAGAAAAAGAAAATTCCGAGTGGCAGAAACTTTTATTTAAATTTGGTTGTAGGCCACCGTGTGGGTTTCTATTTTCGAAATAACTTTTAAGTAGTTTTAATGACCTTGGTTTTACACCATATTTGTTCAATATGTTTTATACCAGCTGAAATTTTGTAGACGGATAATTTTTTCAAGCCTGAAAATGGAATCGACCGCTTTTTTATTTTCATTTATTTTTAGTTATGGCTGTAAGCAAAAACTTGAGGGTTGTCGGACTAGAAGTTTGAGAATAATTCGATATTTTCTGGTTTTACTATTGGAATTTTCGAGTTCAATATATTTTTTAAGGTCAGGTTCAAGGTTCGCGAAATTTTGGCAGTATTCCATTGAAGTATATCTCGTGAGTATTTTTAAAAACATTCTTGGATCCGTTAAGTTTTGTTGAGTAGGCAGATTTTTGTCCCAAAAAGGTCCAAAAAACAACACTGTGCGGCCTTTTAACATTACTTACTTTCGTAGGTTTAGAAATATGCTGTAAAAATTCTCGTTATAAAATACCTTAACACCACCCCCGATAAGTAATTGTACAACTTTGCAGTTGCATGGCTACAAGTCAGGCCCAACTAAGACACCTGGTATTTCTTTTTTATTATTTAAAAAGGTATACAATTTTGCGTATTAAAATTTCAAGAGGTATACTTCACTTTTGTTTAGCATTATTTTTTGCAATTTGAAAAAATGTTGGGTGCATTTCGGACCGCGGTTGTCCAGCCAGGCGGTCGATACCTAAAACTATCTTTCTAGAAAATTTCAGTGAGTGTAAAACATTTTGGACAAATCGTTCAACAGTCCTACGGCTATTGAACTCCCACATACATTTAATATTTTTTAAGACTCACGACTAAAAATTTAAGTAATCATAAGCCGGAACACATAACTCATAAATCTACTTTCAACTTCCAAAAAAGCAAATTACAATTAATTCCCACTTAAATTAATCATCTTGTCATATCAAAAATGTATTTCCGTTCCTTCGATAGCTCGCAGGAAAAGGATTTCTTTCTAAATGTTTTCACTGGAACGCAAGTGTAAAAAGGAATGTGATTTATTTTTATCCATTTTTTTGCCCCCGCATTCGCCACGTTTAGAAACAGTCTGCGATTAAATCTTTGTACCGTCTCGGCATAGGCGCCGGTTTTTCAAAATTAGCAGGGGCTCGAGACTTTTTGGAAACAACGATCTTTTTATGTGTAAAAATATTTAATATTTAGAAAGTAACAAAGTAATTGCAGCGCTTTAAAAATATGTAATTTAAAAATTTGAAAAAATTCAGACGTATGCACTGAGGCCTTCTAAACATTTTTTGCATCTTGAAATTTCTTTGTAACTTGCTAATTTTCCGAGTTACAGGCAGTTTTTCCCGATAAATAATGTACTACATTTTTTTCACAAAAAATACATGAAAATTCGAAAAATGAATGTCATGTATGTATATTATTATATAAAAATATATATAGTTATACCATTTTTAAAAGTTCAGTATAATTTTTTAATTTTGGTGTATTTTTTAATGTGCAAAAAATGTAGTACATTAGTTATCATGAAAAAAATTAGCAAGTTACAAAAAATTCCAAGAGACAGAAAATATTTAGAAGGCTTCAATGCATACGTCTGAATTATTTTAAATTTTTAAATTACATGTTTTTAAAGCGCTACAAGTTTTTCAGGTTTTTTCCGGAATAACTCGGTGAAAACGCACTTTACAGAAAAGTTGCAAATAAAAAAAGTCTTGTATTTCGATGGTACATTCACCGGAATTTTTTCAGATTTTTTTTCAAGTTTTACATTTCCCCTCCCCCACTTTTAGGAATTTTCGAGTAGCCATCTCCAAAAATATGCATTTCTCGAAAAAACTCAAAAGAGTAAAAACCTCTTATTTTGTGCCAAAAACAGTAAATTTATTGTTTCTTTTTCATGTTTGACCTAATTCCACAGTTACGGAACCCGTGATAAAAGGGGTTTTTTCTGCTCCTTCCAATCATTTCCTACTCTAATTATCTTTTCAACTTTTTTATTAACGTCATTAGAAACACATTGCACAAGGTTTTATCAAAATCCATTCATTAGCACTCAAAGTAGAGATTTTGGTCATTTTAGTGCTCCGTTGACTGGACTAAATATGAATTACTATTTATGAATACATAATTTTAATATCTTTATTATCGCTGCGCGTTGGCTGTCTTGATTTTATTGAAATATTTGTTGATTTATATATTAGTAACTTTTCACGTATTTTCTTGAGCAAGAAAGTAATTACTCGGCACCCTCCCGCAGCGGCGGGTCCTGCTGGTCCGGAGTTACGTCCCTAATGCAGGGCAAATATTTAATGATTTAGTTTGTTTGATTTCTTATTCGCATGCACAGAAAAATCAGATTTCGGCAGGGGATTTCGCCCCGATGCTAAGCAAAGTTGAGCAAGGAGTCCGAGGCCCCGCTGCCCCTGTAACATCGGCACCAATGTATACAGTACATATTTTTTTCCATTTTTGATAGAAGTTATATAAATAATGGAACCTACTAAAATGGATGAAAGAATTTTTTTTTAAATCTAACTTCCATGAAAAAATCTTCAACAAATATCTCTAAAAATAAGAATTATTAATGAAAAACAGTATTTTCATGATTTTTTTTAAATTAGTGGACAATTACGGTAACTAGATAGCGACATATTATTTAAAAAAATGTGAAGACACACATTGTTTCGGACACAACTTTTTTGTTTTTCTGATACAGAAACAAATAATCAAATAATTTATTTTAAAATAGGATTAATTACCTTTAATTCTGTTACTTATTGTTTCGGACGCAATAGTATGGTAAAATATTCAACATTTAAACCGAGTACCCCACCATATAAACGTTCGTATGCCATCTTTTAACTTAAATGTCTCCGAAACTATTAACCCTACTAGCCCAGTCGATGAAGGTATTTTCCCACAAAAAGTTGCAAACTGTGTAAACTTTTTTTAATGAGTTCGTGAAAATGTGTAGAATAATATCCTAAAAGAGGGAAGAAAAATTTTTTTTCATTCATTTTTTCAAAATTTTGAAATTAAGTCAAGCTAGGAAAAAACAAAAAATACAGATGGATAGATCACAACGTGAACAAAAAATGTGCTAACAAAATTTATCACTAAAGTCACGGTTTTCCCGGAAAAAAATAGTCAAGTGTAACGTTATAACTCGAAGCGAGATACATGCGTGCGCGCGCTTGAATACGCATGACTGTGACCCCAACGCATTGAATTACATGTCACTAAATCAGAATTTGTTCAATCTATATGACTGTTGGTTCATTTAAAAGATGGAAATGGTAGCTTTCTGATGCTTTTTTGTTTTAAACAAAACAAGCAAAGGATGGATGAGAAAAATATATATATTATCACGCCCGAACTCAATCATCGCAATAAAAAATATAGAAAAAAATAAATGCCCTTCAAAAAAATTCTTTCTTCATTGAGAACTGTTAAAAAGTATGTACACTTCATGATTATTATGGTTTATTAAGTTGTAGTAACGCGGATTAAAAAAAGTACATCTCAAATCATTTTATAAATATATATATTGGAGTCTGTAACTTGCCATTGGAAAAAATAAAATATCACTATTTCGGAAAAAACGTATACTTTTCAAATGTTCAAACACAAATCGTTTACTTTTATGCATTTTTTCGAAAACATGATTAATCATATCATGATAAGAAATTGCGATTGTCACGATCCTATCCTTATAACTATGAAAATATCTTTGATTGTTTTGAATATAAATTCTGGAACTTTTCCAATACATTAACAAATGTATAAGGCATTCAATGGATATAGCTGAAATGTGGATAGGTGTATCTGTAATAAATACAATACAGTAAAGGCACGTAAAAATTTATGCAAGCGATTCAGCGGCTATGTGTGGTGTCTGTGTATGCGTTCATAATTATATATTTTCCCTCCAGATTCACTGTTTATCCTCTTAATCACTAAGAAAAATGTTAAAAATGTGTAATCAAAAAGAGAAAAAAAGCTTTATTTTACTTGTTAGAACTGCTAAGAATTTTTAGAGGTTCCGTAGTATGCATTTAACCGTGCGCTTGGCCGAGCAGTGACAAAGTTCCTTCACTATTTTTTTCCGGGAAAACCGTGGCTTTAGCGTTAAATTTTATTAGAACATTTTTTGTTCAGAAACACGTGGTCTACCCACCTGTATTGTTTTTTTATAGCCTGACTTAATTTAAACATTTTGAAAAAAATTGATAAAAAAAATTTTTTTTCACTTTTTTTTATGTTCTGCATCCGAGCGGAATGTAAACTTTTCATGATATTATTCTATACACTTTCACGAACTCATTAAAAAAAAAGTTATTCAGTTAGCAACTTTTTGTGGGTTTCACTATAAAATGATCTCTGTCGTCTGGGCTGTACATAAATATAATAAAACAAATTCATTCTCAGTTTACAAGCTTTATTTTTGATCTTCGCCATGCTTTCACTAACACTAATATTTATTGAGATATTTGCAAAGAAACAAAAATTTTATGTCTTCTCGAAAATCCGTTTATAGTTTAAAATGCAATTTTTTTTCTAAAGCAAGTGCTGTAAACGGACAAAAAAAATTTGAGCGTCTAAGTAATGATATATGTTAAGGTAAAACAGTATTTGATAATTATATTTTTTTAATTACTGACTATTTATATTAACAAAAACGTGAAGAAGTACATTGTTTCTGTCACAACTTCTTCGTTTTATATCCTATAGAAATAGTCAAAAAATGTCAAAACTATAGCCCTCTTTTAAGTAGTTTTTATGAAAGTCCCATAGTTTCCGAAATATTTAACATTTAAACTAGATACTTCGTTTTAATTTCTTTGTTAAATGTAGTATTTCTCGGGTTATTTGACGAAAACCATATTTGTTGCTGTTTTCTTTTACCTCTGTAGTATAAAAAACAAAGAAGTTATGACCAGGGTGGGTCAAAGTTGATGGTCGAGGACCGTGGTTTGGAGTCCACGCTAAACTGTAGATCCCTAGGGCAAAATGGGCCATCCCGGCCTGATTGTCTAGTAAAGTAGCAGTACTAATACAATACAATAATACCCAAACAAGATACGTCTTCACATTTTTTTAAAATTAAATGTCATTTTATACTTGTAGATTTTACTATGGCTATACCTATCTATCCCAAATTTACCCCAATTTACCCCCAAACCCTTCGACGGAACAGGATGAAAATATAATGTAGTTCTAGATCTCGTTAAAATACCTATGTGTGCCAAATTTCAAGTCAATATCTCAAACAGTTCCTGAATAAACGTGCGCACAAAAAAGTTAGACAGACCGACGGACAGAAAATTTTTTCGCTCAAACTTAAAATCTCGACGTTTCATGACATTCTAAGCTTATATGAACAATAAAATTTTTTTAAATTTTTTTTTTTTTGCCGTTACTATACTTGCACTGGATGTGGAAGTAATATGTATAAGATAATCTTGTCAAATTCAAACTGCATAATTCACATGGCAGTAGACCTACTCCAATGAATTGTAGTTGCTTTGCACCTATCTAGTAGGTAGGTAGACTCAAACGCGTGACTTCTGGTTAACAAATGAAACGCTTGAACATCTAGGCGCTAGTGTGTTTTCGCTTTTATACTCGTAGGTGTATCGTAATTTATAACGGTCGTTTAACAAGTGCATATTTGTTTAGTATTTTTAATATACTTATAGTGAGTTTGTGTGTAATATGTAGTTAATCAAATATTAATAATAGAGATAGCTAATTAGTCATTCTTAATATTATTGTGATAATAAAAACAAATGTGAGTGTATGTATGGATTGATGGTAACACGTGCAAATACTACAAGGTAGGTGTAATTTGTAATCTTTACTTGAATTCGACGATCGACAGGCGAACTGTTTACATCTCCTGAAAACGTAGAAAGTTTTTAGTGTGTAAGTGGTTTTTTAAGTTAAACCGATCGGTTACTTTCAGTGCGTTTAAATTTTTTCTTTTTTATTAATAATTCATCATTATAAAAATTTAAGTTTATAGTGGGTTTTTTTTTTGATAAAAAGTAGTGTTAAATAAGTAAGTATGGGTGACACCTCGGGCGGTCCCGAACCGCCCGATAAAAACAACATTGATATACCTATGGACGATAATAATTCTTCACAAAAATTGGTAAGTGAAAAAACTAGTAGCGATAGTGAGAATAAAATTACTTATGATTTGCTAAATAGATATAAGTCAACCGACCAAGGCCCCTATTATGTTTTTGTGGAGCACCTCGATAAAAAATTAGGAAGATTATTTCCTATTCGAGTCGGGCATTATTTATTTGGAAACCAACAATTTAAAAACGATATTACAGATATTAAACCGGTAGGCATAAATAGAGTAAAAGTTATTTTTAAATCATATCTAGTAGCCAATTTATTAGTAAACCATAATATTATTAATTCAAATAATTTAGTTGCCTATATACCAAAATTCTACACTCATAAAAAGGGTGTAGTGAAAATGATAGATACGTTTTTCGATGAGAATTATCTCAAGCATGCTATACAATCCAACACTGAAGTAGTCGAAGTTCAGAGATTACATAGAAGGGTCCAAAATCCGGATGGCACCTACCAGAACATTCCTAGACAAATCATTGTTGTTACCTTTTTAGGCAACACTATACCACTTAATATACAAATTAATTTAGTTAATTTCCCAGTTGAGCATTATATACATCCTGTAGTTCAATGCTTCAAATGCCTACGATACGGTCACACTCAAAAGCTTTGTAGAAGTAAAGAACAAAAATGCAAAAATTGCTCTAAAATTATCAAAGAGAATCATAACTGCGACGATGAATCTCTCTACTGTATATACTGCGAGATGGATGATCACTCTTCATTGTCCAGAAAGTGCCCTGCTTACATTAAACAATACCAAATTAAAAAAACCATGGCTATAGAAAATACATCATTCAAAGAGGCCGAGGCTCTCGTTAATAATCCATCGTATAGTAAAATAGTAACAAATAATAGGTTCTCATTATTATATGATGTAAATAATTTCCCTCCCCTAAACTCGACCCCCCCTTCCAAGTCCTTAAATTCAACAAATCAAAATAGACGACCAATATCCCGTACTCAACCCACAAAACGTAAATCTATGTCCCCAGCAAATCCTATCACCCCCCCTCCCCTAAGAAATCCCTCCATGAAGAAATTGCTTGCTTCTTCCTCAATTATTCCCAACCCCTATCGAGATGAATTCATGCAATATAAAGAAAAATTAGTATGCCAACTAACAAATTACTTCCAAAATATTGTAAATAATATTAATAACAATGAAAAAAATTATAATGTTAATTTTGAAAACGATCATAAAATTAAAGAAGATATATTATCAATCATAGATTTGGGTAATACATCAGATGTAATAAATATTAGCGATAATGAATCTACATATTAATAAGATTAAAAAAATTAAGGTTCTCCAATGGAATGCTAGATCGGTTGTTGCTAATAAAGGCCACCTACAAAATTTTCTCCATTGTAATAAAATAGATATAGTTATGCTTTCCGAAACCTGGATTAAACCAAATTCTAATTTTTTTATTAAAGGATACAACTTTGTAAAAAGAAACAGGAATGATGGCAAAGGGGGAGTTGGCATCCTCATATCAAATAACATTACATACACAGAAACAATTATAGACGCAAATTTTAACAATGGTATAGAAGTTTGTGCCATTTATATACCTGATTACACATTATCTCTAGTTTCGTTATATAAGCCTCCTAATGTCACTACAAATAAAGTGGATTGGGAAAATTTATTTGAGCAATTTTCTTCTTCAACAATAATTTGTGGTGATTTTAACGCCCATCATAATTTGTGGGGCTCCTCCCAAGAAAACGTATCTGGCAAAACTTTAATCGAATCCTTAGAAGACACTAATTTTGTTATACTAAATGATGGGAGCCCAACTCGGTTAACCTCCCCAAACCAATTACCCTCAGCTGTTGATCTTACTTTAACAAGTACCAACTTGGTAAGTAAATGTAACTGGAACATTTTATCTAACACAATGGGATCAGACCACTTCCCGATACTGATTGATTTTGAGGTTAGCGATCTGCCAAAAATTATTAATCCATCCACTAAGTGGCAGGAAAGCTCAGCCGACTGGTCGAGTTTTCAATCCTACATAGAAAATGCTATTCAGGAAATTCCAGAGCGTCTAAGCAATGTTGAACAATTTAGCCTACTAGTAACTTCTATAAATAATGCGTCTTGTAGCTCTATGAAAATAAACAAACCATTCTCACCAAAGGCACCTCGTCCCTTCTGGTGGGACGATAATTGTACTCGCTTGGATATTTCTCGTCGAGAAGCACTGACCAAATACAAAGCACAGTCTAACTTAGAAAATTATCTATCTTTTAAAAATATAGATGCACAAACTAAACGATTATTCAGAATTAAACAAAAAGAAAGTTGGAAAATATTTTTAAATAAACTAAATAAAAATACCCACCCTTCAGAAATATGGAAGTTCATTAAAAAAATTAACAATAAAAATTATCAGACTAAAAAAAACCCTTTAACAGAGGAACTGATTGAAAAATTACTAGATTGTTTTGCACCGGCTTATGTACCAAATAATATATCACAAATAAACCCGAATAACTACCACACACCAACATCAAACAACAAACTAATTGAAAAATTTACTATAAGCGAATTAGATATTGCTCTAGAAAATACGAGCAACTCTTCACCCGGGATAGATAGTTTTTCATACAAAATGTTGAGAAACTTGCCAGACTCTGCAAAACAGTTACTTTTACAAATTTATAATAACTGGTGGGTAAACGGGGATTATATTCCGCAGTTTAAAGAAATAGCAATAATTCTATTGTTAAAACCAAATAAGGACACGCTAGTACCTTCATCATATCGACCTATATCACTTATGTCCTGCCTAGTAAAAACTTTCGAAAGAATGATTAGATTAAGACTTGAATGGCAAGTAGAAAATAGATCACTGTTACCTCATGCTCAATATGGATTTCGTAAGGGAAATGGCACTATAGATGCAGTTGCACAATTAGTATCCGACGTACAATTATCGTTCTCACAAAATACGTACTTAGCTTGTCTATATGTTGATTTAAAAGGTGCATATGATGCAGTTGACTTGGATATATTAAATAATAAGTTATGTAATTTGGGAATCGGAATGAATGTAGCTGCTAGAATTACCGAATTATATACTAATAGAAGAATCTTTATTAAAGACCATAACAATAATTTGCATGGGCCTAGAGTTGTTTCTAAAGGACTTCCACAGGGTTCTGTCTTGAGTCCCCTTTTATTTAATGTATACACTCAAGATTTGCATGGTATGTTTAGCCCCCCAATAAAAACAATTCAGTATGCAGATGACATATGCATATACACCGACCAAAAAACATATAACGAATGTATAAAAGACTTAAAGTACATAATGTACTGCCTAAAACAGTGGTTATTTGATAATGGATTTACCATAGCCCCGGAAAAGTCGGCGGTTATGATTTTTACCAGGCATAGACTCAGGACACCAAATATTATTACACTCTGCAATCTTGATATTCCAATAGTAGACCATTATAAATACTTAGGTATAGTATTGGACAATAAACTGAGATGGTCTAAACACATCGAACATATCAAGAATAAGTGTGAAAAAGGCATAAATATGCTAAAGTGTGTCTCTAAAAGCAAACATGGTGCAGATCCGAAAATTAGTCTAACCTTCTACAGGTCTTACATTCGATCCATTTTAGATTATGGTTGTGTGCTATATGGGTCGTCATCTAATACAAATTTAGAAATATTAGATCGTATTCAGTATAAAGCCATCCGCATATGCATCGGTGCTATGAAGAGCTCTCCATGCCCTGCTATTCTGGCTGAGGCCCAAGAAGCTCCCTTGAACCTAAGACGACAATTCTTAGCCTGTAAATTTATTATTAAATTAAGATCGTATAATAATAATATAATTCTCAACACTACATACAGTCTTTCAATAGAAAATTATACTAATAAATTTTGGAACATAAAAAATAGCCCTCCACTAGCAGATGCATTTACAAACACAAGCAAACATGAAAAGTTTATAACATGTAGTGATAAACATCCGATTTTCATGTTGGAGTATGATGTTTTATTATTCAAGCCAACAGTCATATTTCCTAGCTTCACAACTATTCCCAGAGTCAATAATAACCTTCTGAGGTCCTTATTGAGCAGCCACAATAAAGACATAATCATTTATACCGACGGTTCCAAATGCAGGGAGGGTACAGGGTGTGCTTTCTTTGTATCTAATAACAAACAATCTTTTAAGTTTGCACTGCCGGATATAAGCTCCATTTATACAGCCGAAGCTTACGCAATACTGCGTAGTTTGAGTTGGATAACAGAAAATAATTTAAGTAAATGTAATTATGTAATTTTATCGGACTCACAATCTGTTCTACAAGCGATTAGTAATACCTGTTATAAGTCATGCAACAATCATGTAATCTTTGATATTAAAAAGAAGGTAGTGGATCTCCAAAAAAGAGGTACCAGTGTACTTTTCATATGGACGAAGGGACATTCCGGGATTGCAGGAAACGAAATTGCGGACACACTCGCGAAAGAAGCTACATCTCTTCGGGAAATCAATAACGTAGTTACTAATGAGGATTTAATCAACATATACAAGCATGATATTCGCGCAAAGTGGGAAATATACTGGTCCGATTTTACAAAAACGTCTCATAATCACTATACGCTAATTCACACGAAACTACCAAAGACAATCCCTCACATATTCAACTACTCAGTCTCAAAGTTCTATTCATCCACGATTACTAGATTTAAGCTAAACCATGGCTGTTTTCCCTCTCACTTACACAAAATTGGTGTAGAAAATTCTCCCCTTTGCACTTGTGATGGCGTTTCTATTGGAGACCTAAATCACATCTTTTTTTATTGCGAATATTTCAGACAGCCTAGAACAATCCTTTTAAAAAAATTGATACTTAACAATGTTCAATTACCGGCAAACACTACCCATTTATTAAGCCTGAGGTGTAAAGATATTTTCGATATCCTAGTTGAGTTTATCAGAGCAACAAACTTAAAAATATAAACTTAAATTACATACAAATTCTGTGGCTAAAGGACTATGTCCAATGCCAACCCCCTCCCCTCACCACCACCACCAATCTTTACTTGTTTACTGCTATTTATTTAATCATTTACACATTTTCGTTGCTGTAATTATTGCTTATACCCGTGCCCTCTACTTCTTTTGAAAGTTACACTTGTGGTTCAACAGTACAGAATACAATTTCCAGACAAGTTCTAATATAATTTTTAAGCAACAGTAGTAGGTAGGCTATGGTACAGAAAATTTAGATTTATATTTTTTTTCTACAACTGTTAACAAAACTGCGCTTTTTTTCATAATTTTTAATGCGTAAAACATATGTTTATGGTAATAGGTATATAAAAAGCGTTAAAAACGTAACATTATTTCAGTCTTTTATATAACCGGATCGAGTGCTTTGAAAACACTTGAAGTTTTGTCTCACAATCTTCGTTTTAGAAACGTCAAATTATGAATTAATTTTAAAATTTATCTATATAAATATGGGAATTAAGCAATTGTAGAAAAAATATTGTATAAAACATGTCTAAAGTCCCCTTTTTTCACATATGGGATTGCCGCACTCACGTACGGTTTGTCGTGCCTCAAACTTCCCATTCGTGAAAAAAAGTACCACGTTATATGCACTTGTTAAACAAATTACTATTTAATATATCCCTTGCAAAATTAAACACCAATATAAGGTTGCTCGAGCAAGAGAGTAACTTTTTATAGACGGAAAAAGAATTGTTTGCTTAACCTAGTCAGCTTATAAGCTACATACATTTGATAGGGCATATGCTTGGAAGTGAAACGTTATTTTTTGTAGTTAATTATTTGTTCCTTGTGAATATTTTTCTGAGTTTATACTTTGTGCAGATGAACTTCAATCTGCATGTGGGTATGAAACACGTCATGTTTAGTTAAGATTATATGAAAATATAAGACTGAGTCCGCAACTGTTTTGGATGCTTATCTCTATGCAAAGAACAGATGAAAAAGGTTAGAGCTTAGTCTCGCTTATGATGTGTAGCAGGACCGGACGCCCAAGAAAATTATGCATGATTCCTGTCGAAACATTTTAATAGATATACCTATAATATATTAGTACTAGCTGACCCGGTAAACGTTGTTTTGCCATATAAATTATAAATTTTTGTCCAAAAAATAAAAATAAAATGTCTGGATAGGGCCACCCTTATCATCGAGGAGTATAAAAAATAGCCTACGACATATTCTCAGACCTACCAAATATGCACAAAAAATTTCATAAAAATCGGTCAAGCCGTTTCGGAGGAGTTCGATAACAAACACTGTGACACGAGATTTTTATATACTTATTAGATATTTTACAACGACCATTTAATGATGGCTATTAAGACACGAGCATGAGAATTATGACATAAACCGTAGGTGAATGTCATAATAAATGCGAGTGTCTTAATAACCATTAAATGTGGGTTGCATGCACTATTTTTTCTACGAACAGTCATAATAAAATAGAAAATTAACACTTCATTTCTGAGATGTATTAATTACAGATTACAATTTAGGAAATATTATGAAAACTAAACTTATTTTGATCACATGTGCAAGGCATACTCATAGAATGTTGATTAATCGCTGCTTTCAACCAAAATTCAATTCAATTATTTCTTTTATTTTGATATTTTCAAATGATTGTACATAAAATCATGTGCGTAATTCGAACGCAAAGTGTCATTGTCACTCTTGAGCGACAATGAGGCACTTTGCGCTCTTAATACACAATAGATATTTCATTTTGCTGCACATCTTTCTCGATAAATAAATACGTTCAAACAGATGCCAAAAAGCCATTTCGCTCAAATGAAAACTTAAAAACTATAGACATGAGTATACAGTATCGGAAAGTCCTGGGTTAGGTATTGCATAGTTTCAACGACTTAACCGACCGTCCACAATAAAGGCGTCTACCAGTGCTCTAGAAGAGGGGCAAATAGTGACACGCGCATCAAGAAAATCATAGGTACATCATTGACCATTTAATTATCTGAACCTTTTTAGCAGGCGTATAAACTGAAATTTTGAGTAGCTACTAAATAAAAACAAATCAAACTTTTGCTTATTAGGCTAAACGAGAAATGAAGGAAACAAATTGAAATTCCGCAGACAGAGCTGCCCACGCACATGTGGTGGGGAAAGCAGGTGGCACGAGTAGGATGTGTTATACGATAAAAAAAGAATAGCCTGGTTGCTTCGCTCCCGCTTGCTCTTATTGCCGTACCTAATCAAACGCTTGCCGATACTGTATAAACAACTCGTTGTCTAGGGAACAACAGGCAAATCAGGTGTGTAATATACTAAACAAGGCACATTTCGCCATACTGCAATTGAAAGACTCACTGGATGAGGCAGGACTTGTTGATGTTCACTATGCACTTGCATAATCCCATCTGTCCTTTAATATCTGTTTATGGGTAAATCAAGTCAATTGCAGAGGGTCTTTGTACTTCAAAAAAGGATTATTAGACTGTTGTTTAATCTAAACTATAGAGAGAGTTGCAAGGAAAGGAGGAGAAGGAGAATCAACTGAATGCTGATTATTTAATAGTTTAGGGTATAAATAGTGTAGGTGAGTGCGGGAAAGTTTCGTTTGGAGTGGAATCGATTCAATATTGATAGTAAATAATAAAAAAATGTTTTTCAGTTTTTTGTTCAAAAACAAATTAGGCCGAAAACCGGCCTCCTCCTCCTTTTTACCGTAAAGAAAATTTTATCGGCACCCTGTATTTGCATATATACAAATGTTTAATATATGGAGAGCTCTTTGCGATTCCAAATACTTGTTCAATATGCATATTACAGTATTAACGAATTTTTGAGCAGACCATAACAATAGATTATATTGTGTTATGTTTTTTTTTTACTAGTATCGTATTTCCATGCAATGAGAATTTTAAGTATTTATGTTGAAATGCGTTTGTAATAGTTATATGTTCGAAATTATTATGTTAATTTTAAACTATTTGTTACTATTATTATTTAACTTAATTTGTTAAATGTCATGTGTATGTATATACTGTTTTATTGACTTATTATGTATTAACAATATTAAACTGTAATTGATTACTGATTTACTGATTATTGTACCTGACTTACATGTACGTTATTTGTATCGGACATAATGAAATTATTATTATTATTATCATTATAAATCTGTTGTACTGTCACAATGTCACAAAGCAATGATCGGACTTAAATACTGGCCTGTCTCGTTTACAGCATGATCTGGAGACATCAGATTCTTGCGCGTCATGGCGTAATTAACATGTGCTGGCTGGGAGGGGGAATTTTTTTCCATTTATAATGAAATAATAAACTTTATCTACTCTTATTAGGTTATATACTAATTAATGAACTGCTTTTGATCAATTAATAGTATCCATAAACAGACAGCGTGAGTTATAATGCGTGAGTTATTTTAACTCACTAGGTACAGAGCCAATCACCTTTATCTTCATGTCTAGCCTATCCAATCGACGCGACGTAACGCGCAACACACGAAGGAGGAGTAGTGACAGATTATTCGCCTTAATATCTATAAAGATTTTCTGAAATGTCACAAAATTCTACTTTTGATTCGTTCGTGCCGAGCCTGAATTTTCGAATTTCGCCGTGCAATTTACGATCAGGTTTATCTGGAAGACTTCCTCTTTACATCGCGACATCGTACGGCCGTCTCAATGGTGTTTTTCGAAAAATATGAACGTGTCAAGATTGCATGTTTTTGCAATTTTTTCAACTCCGAAATGTAAGCTGTTTTTTTGTTATTTTTCGCAGATATCTCCGAAACGGTGGGAGTTAGCTCGAAATAAAAAACAAGGTTAAACGAGTATTTTCTATTACGAATCTTTTGCTACTATCAGAAATTTGATTTTTTTTTTCGGAGATAACTACTGAAATGTTGGCCATGTACGGCAAAAAATCGCAAATTTTGAGCTTCTACAGTTGGCAACTTGTTAATCTTGGCTCCTACTCCAAAAGACTACTCTAGTTAACTTAAATAGAATTAAATTTGCTAAATCTTTTCTTTATTTTTTGAATTCCGACAAAAATGAAGGAATTAGAGGGGGCGGGATTTGGGACTTTTTTTTTTTCGGTAAAATTTTTCTATTTTGCCACCGTAATTAATCGGTAATTAACTGAAATCGATCTCATATACGATGTTCACTTAATATCATATACTACTTTGACGATCCGTTAATCTTGGCCCTTCGAAACAAAGGTTTCTGAGAAAAAATATTTCTTTTAGGATTTACATACACTCTATAGGAAAACGTGTAATTTCTTACATTTCCTCGAATATCTCGATAATTATCGTTTTTTTCGAAAAACTTGTAGACAGCTTATGTTAAGAGAATTGTTGAGCTTTCCGAAGCTTTTTTAAATTTTTTTCTCTAATATAAAAACAAGTCTTTTGACCAAATATGTGCTCCGGGCTATTGCATTTCGCGGAGAAATTTTGCATTTGCCGCCGCGTAATATTAATCTACAAAGCTGATTTTTTGTCTACAGGCAGTTTGTCACTATTTCGATTAAAAATCACATTCTACCTCCGCTTAAAGGTGGCTAAATCTTTGAAGACAACAAATATGAACAAAACTTAAATTTAACAGCTAATTTTATTAATAAACAAACTGAGTAATTTAAACAAAATTTTCTCAATTTGTTATAATCGTAGATAAAGTATAGTATTCAACTTGCGGTAATGGTAATAACTTTCATCTGCATGAGTTATTACCCACATTACCGCTCGTTGAATAATATACTATTTTTATGAATTATTAGAACAAGGTTGTAGAATTGACCCATTCGCCTTCAGATATGTTATGGTGCACCCTGGGGCAACACCCCAAAAAACTGATTAAAATTTATAAGGTTTCATTATGTAGGTATACTAAAATTAATATCTGTAAGTTTTTTGACTCGCTAATTAGGAATTCGTTAGAACTTGCAGAAACAAGATGGTGGATTCAATATGGCGAACTGAAACCTTAAAAAAACACTGCTCAAAGAATCGCTACATCCACATCCAAATTTGCTACCCCATTAATATAATATTTGAAATCGTCTACCGCAAAAACCCATAAAACGATATCCCACATGGGTAGTGGGATATCGTTTACCTATTTACCCCCATTTACCCCAATTTACCCCCAACTCTTCAACGGAATAAGATAAAAATATAATCTAGTTCCAGATTTCGTTAAAATATATGTACCAAATTACAAGTCAATATCTTAAACGGTTCCAGAGTAACCGTGCGCACAAAAAAAAGTTACAGACAGACCAACAGAATTTTTTTTTTTGCTGATACTTAAAATATCGACGTTTCATGACATTCTAAGCCTATTTGAACAATAAAATTTTAATTTTTTTTTTGTCGTTACTATATATGGATGAGGAAGTACCTAATTATCTAAAAAATCTAACAAAAAAAATTATTCAATGTTCCTCATCTCCTTAATTAATAATCTGACATAAATTTTAAATAAAATACCGAGTAGGTACTTAATATATTCATAGCTTTTTTGTTGTTGTTATGTTCTAGTTTGTCCTCGACTTTGTCTTTAGATTTGCCTTACGTTAAATAAATTAACGATATTTTTTCAAAGTCTTTATCGAATCTCTTTATAGAAAAATATTTAGTTTACCTTTTCATAAGAAAAACGATGCCTACCAATAAATTGTAGGAAATTTTACGCACTTTGTTTTTTGTGCAGAAAGTTTTTCTCCATCTTTTTTAGTTTTCGTGTTAAATTAAAAAAACAATATTTGCAATTTTTTTTAAACGGACGCCATTTTGAAAGTAGTCAGTTTTTTTTGGGGACATGTCTTAAATTGTTCCTTAGGCTTTAATCTTTATGAAAAACATTCTCCCCAAGGACCTGGGGATGCACGGACACTTAAGGTGGGCTCCCATAATATTACGTTTTATATTGAATTTTATATTTTATTTTAAAAGCTGAATCATTTATCTGGAAAATAGTAACTCCTATCCAAATATTGTATAGGAACAAACTTGTAGAAAATTTTATGCACTTTGTTTTTTGTGCAGAAAGTTTTTCTCCATCTTTTTTTTAGTTTTTGTGTTAAATGACAAAAACAATATTTGCAAATTTTTTTTTAACGGACGCCATTTTGAAAGTGCAGCCAATTAATTTTTTTGGGACATGTCCAGAATTGTTCCTTAGGCTTTAATCTTTATGAAAAACATCCAAGGATCGGGGGAGGAGGGGGGGGTGCACGGGCACTTAGGGCGGGCTCCTGTAGTAAATGATGTAATAAACGGGGCTCGGGAATTTTATCTCGGCGCCAGAGTCGTCTCTCATATAACGTTATATTGCAAACACCTCCTGAAACATTCAGAAAACCGAAGAAATGGTGAAATATTCTTCATTGTCAGCTACAATGTATTTTTGATAATAAATTTAACCTAAAAAATACATATGTGTGTGTGTGTTAGTTCAATGTTACATCCCCCAATAACCTCCTCTTCGAGTCAATGTTGATAATAAGCTGATCATATTAACTTTGACATTACGGAATTCTCTAAAAAAAGTACAAGGTAAGATATATTGTGTCATACTTGCATAAAAATCTTTCCTTGCTGACCTAAAGCCAACCTTGATTTTGACGTCACAGAGGTAAAATTCCCGAGCTCTGGTAATAAAGCTGGTGTGTTGCTGAAAAAAAATATTTAAAACATCGCAACGCCTACCGCCATGTATGTTTTTTAATTTTTCCTACTCTAATTTTGAGTGACATTCAGTAGGAGTATAACACTTTATACAGAATATAATTGTCTTCAATAGTTCACAAGAAAAACGCATTTCCTTTGATAAAATAATCACCTTGTAAAACAATTATATAAAAAGTTCATAAAAGTATAGTAGGTACCCATTCTAGTTTTGTTTTCTTTTTATTTCTGTTTTAGTAATTGAGTCACTCGATAAAAATATAACAGCTTTGCTTTTATAAAAAATTAATTAGTATTAAGATACTTTAGATCGTATTAATTTGCTTACACATTGTTTAACTACAATAATTACGTGCGCCATTAAGCAAATTGCCCTAAAAATGTTAAAAATGTAGCTTGTTTTATTACTAGTCTTTCTATCTAATTTTATTACATCCAAAATTAAATATTCTTTAACTTCTCTAAGTTTTTATTAAAGTCACGAAGCAAACACTTGTGAAACTTACAAGACCCCATTTAAGTTTTGAATGTTATGGTTCACTCATAAAATCTTTAATTCTATAAAAAGTTAGTGTCCTTAGAGATAATAACAATAAAATTTGTTTAGTTTACATCTTATTATGCAAAAAGTTTTATTTTTGTCGGAAAACTTTAAATTACATGCAAGTATAATTGTGAATCCCTACATGTAATCCTTTCTTCCATGATATTACTACTATGGGTCTTATTTGCGATGTTTGAATGAAATGTTCAATGTTATGGTATCTGTAGAAAATTCCTTTGGCAGTCGTCTCACTTTTTCTAAATCAGTCTGCCAGACTTTTTGTGATCCACGAATTATTCTAGTTGGCCTGTTTGCTGTATAGCACGTTTAACAACGTCATGCCATCTGTTGAAGTTTCATCTACAACGTCGTTATTTTCTTAAAGGGAAATAAATATATTAAAGTCTCCAAAAAGGGACAAAAAAGTATACTTTTTAAATGTATTTAAAAAAAAAAAATCCCTGTCCGAGAAGGTAAAATACGTAAAGGGAGGGATTTTTAAATAAAAAATAATTATTTAACAATAATAAAATTTATTATCAAGATAAATGTAACGGCAGAGCAATGAAACGTGCTTATGATTTATATTTTTATACCTTCAAGTTGTCAAAATGCATAGTACAGAAATAGAGACAATTCTTCACATGTGATGAAAGACGCCATGATGTATGAAGGAAATCAAGGGAATATAGTCCTTATAAACTGCAATTAGCCGTTGGCCACAAGGGAATAAGATAATTGTTTATTTATTTACAGTAAATGCAGGAAAGTCGACGTATTCACTTATAATAAGTACGGAAGCAAATATTATAGTATGGTATCAGGTTTTCATCGACCACCAAGTCAAATTAAGACGTAGTTTGGCCCACTAAACAAAAGTGACCAAAATAACGTATTTAGTCGTCGAAAACTTGTGCTGAAACTCAAAGGCACATTTATAAGAAAATAATCGAATTTGAGTTCTTTCGTAGATGTTCTAGTACAGGGTCGGACTTAAAATATCTTTAGGACGGAAAATATATGAAAAGTAATTAATTTGGTAATTTGAATTAGTAATTTCTAGAGGTTAAAAACGAACTGTTACACATGTTAAGTGCACAGCCCCACCAAAGCTCTTTCCCATCAGCTCCTTACACAGGTCTATAAAAAAAAAATCTGCTCTAAGGGCTAAACCTATCACGCCTTAAGTATTTTTGTGTGTTGAATCCGAATTTTCAATTAAGAAAATTTTCAAGTAAATCCCGGTTTTTATTGTAAAAAAACCGTATTTTGACGATAAAAATCGGGATTCACTCGAAATCTACTCGGTAGAAAAATTTTTTAATTGAAAATACGGATTCAACACACAAAAATACTTAGGGCATGATAGGTTTAGTCCTTGCGTCCAGCCTTTAGTCCAGCCCAACGTTTTGCCATCTAGTCTTCCCTGAACCCTCAACCCTTGTATATTGTCCTCTCTTTGATTGGTGTAGCCGAAAAATGAGAGGATTCGGGAAAATACAGTGCTGGAGAATCGCTTATGAGGACGTATTTCTTGGAAAATTGAGCTACTCAGATCCACATCTCAAAAACACCAATAAATGTCTGTCTGCTTTCCGAACGGCCCATGTCTACGAGTTGAAGAAAACTGGAACTTTAGCAAGTACGATCTTTGCGCGTTCGCGATATTTCTGTCACGCCAAATTTTGCTCAACTGGCAAGTTGCTGATCTTGATACCATTTTGCTTATAGTCGCGAATTGCTCCAATTTAAGGCTTAATTACTTCCACGTCCAGTGGAAGTATAGTAACGACAAAAAAATTTTTAAAAATTTTTATTGTTCAAATAGGCTTAAAATGTCATAAAACGTCGAGATTTTAAGTTTGAGCGAAAAAAAATTTCTGTCTGTCTGTCGGTCTGTCTGTCTGTCGGTCTGTCTGCAACTTTTTTTTGTGCGCACGTTTACTCTGAAACCGTTTAAGATATTGACTTGAAATTTGGTACACATATGTACTTTAACGAGATCTAGAACTAGATTATATTTTCATCTTGTTCCTTCGAAGGGTTGGGGGTAAATTGGGGTAAATTTGGGGTAAATGGGTAAATCAAGTGGGTAAGAGTCCACAAAATTGGTATTTAGTATGTACCAAGAGAAACTAAGGTCTCAAAAAAATTTTTGGCATTAGCCAACCCCATTACCAAGGGATGAAAAAAAATTGTGATTTAGTGTATGTACAAGAACCAGAAACCTCAAAATATTTTTTTACTTCAACCACCCCCACACCGCTACTGATGTGGAGTATCGTTTTACGGGTTTTTGGGGTAGAGGATTTCAAATATTATATTATTAAAGTTCCATAAACAATTATTTCCACACACAAAGTTTTTTCGTTGTGAGTGACTTGGATAGAGAATCTGGATGTGGAAGTAGTGATTCCTTGGGCAGCGGTTTTTTTGAAGCCTAACTACCTGTCAGACATACGGCTGGAAAGTGTCATTCGTACTCGATGTAAAATTGTCTGCTCCATCTGAATCTGAAGGGCGCAGCACATAAAAATCGGGAATTGCCTTCAACTCTAAATCTGAGCATTTACCGTGTTGGTGGTAAATGTGGGTAAATGGTGGTAAATAAGGAAAGCAAACAAGAGTTCATAAAATTGAGATTTAGTGTATGTACAAGAAGCCAAGATCTTAAAATTTCTTTGACATCAGCCACCCCACTGCCTCCCTCGTTACCACCGCCACACGATTATATTAAAGGGGATAAAAAACATGTGTTTTAGTTTGTGTACACGAACCAAACTCCTTAATTACTTCCACATCCAGTGGAAGTATAGTAACGACAAAAAAATTTTTAAAAATTTTTATTGTTCAAATAGGCTTAGAATGTCATGAAACGTCAAGATTTCAAGTTTGAGCGAAAAAAAATTTCTGTCTGTCGGTCTGTAACTTTTTTTGTGCGCACGTTTACTCTGGAACTGTTTGAGATATTGACTTGAAATTTGGTACACATATGTACTTTAATGAGATCTAGAACTAGATTATATTTTCATCTTGTTCCGTCAAAGAGTTGGGGGGTAAATTGGGGTAAATTTGGAGTAAACAGGTAAATCAAGCAGGTAAGAGTTCATAAAATTTACATTTAGTATAGACAAGAGAAGCTAAGGTCTCAAAAAAAAATTTGGCATTAGCCACCCCCATTACCACCCCCACCCCATTATTAAAGGGGATGAAAAAAAAATGTGATTTAGTGTGTGTACAAGAACCAGAAACCTCAAAATATTTTTTTACTTTATCCACCCCCTGTCACTGTTGTAGAACTCTCCAAAATCGTCCTAAGTTGAAGACAATCAAAATTCGACTTAGGCAAAAATTTCATTTAAAGACATTTTTGGGAGTCTGCAGAGGCGCAGATCAGTCCACAAGGGCCGTTTTGGGTTCTATAAGGCGTTGGAAAGGACCAGGTGAAAATTCGAAGGAACACCGAATTTTCACTTAGGAAAAATGTTTTTGGTTCAGAATATCAGAGTAGAAGTATATAATGACAAAGATTTATGAATAATAAACTTTTTCAAAGGTACCATAAATTGGACTTTGAAAAATAATATTTTTGGAAGGGCGTCAAAATTTGGCCCAAGAATCGATTTATCGAAAGTACGCCAAAGTTTCACTTGCAGACTAATTTTTCAAAACTGCGTTGAAATTTGGCTTGAAGATCGATTTTTCAAAAGTACGCCAAAATTTCACCCGCAGATTAACTTTTCAAAAGTACCTTGAAATTTGGCTTGAAAATCAATTTTTCAAAAGTACGCCAAAATTTCACCCGCGGATTAACTTTTCAAAAGTACCTTGAAATTTGGCTTGAAAATCGATTTTTCAAAAGTACGCCAAAATTTCACCCGCAGATTAGTTTTTCAAAAGTACCTTGAAATTTGGCTCGAAAATCGATTTTTCAAAAGTACGCTAAAATTGGTCTTAAACTGGATTTTTCAAAAGTACCACGAAGTCAGTTTAAAAAGTACCACGAAAATATACTTTAAATTATTTTTTATTTTTTATTCCTCAACCAAAGACATTGACCTTTGAGGTACGATCATTGAAAGCCCAATTCTAAAGTATGAGCATAAAATTTTAACGATGCACTGCATCCAAAAGGCAAAATAGAAGATTTTGTCAAAGCCGGCGTAGTGCCGATAAGCAAAAATTGATAAAAATCAATGCACATGTACAAGGCCGGTTTCTCGCATGGAAAGAGTTTGGATTGACCCAGCGGCTCGCAATTTGGCCGAGCGCGTTGAGTAGTCCAGACAAAGCGATGGTAGAAAAGCCAATAACGGGGCTTTTCAAATGACAAAGTTATAGAGGAAAACGCCTTGTGCATAAAAATCCAAAAATTCAATTTTGCCTAATAGTCGCTCGAAGGTGAGACGCTGCCAAATCGATATTATTAATCGACTGTGATAAGGGTTAGTAAGTCGTGGACTGATCGAACGCCACTCAACTTATGCAGTAATAAGTCCTCAGAATGTGTTTGAGTACGTGAATTTCCACGATACAAGAACTTTAAAGCTAGGTAGTCTCTAGCGAAACTAAATTCATTTAGTAAAACTTTTTTAAGTTAATTTCAGTCAGCCTTAATTATTCATTTACCCAGAGTCTGAAATGATTCTAAAAGCTCGCATTTTGATTCTGAGAAGGTACGTATGAATCTTTTCTACCTAATCGATCGTTAGCGCGAGCGCTCTCGCTTGTATGGTCTGAAAGTCACTACCTTGATTGGGGAAGGCACGATTCTTTCTTGAGAATTTTGTATAACCAATTCTGTTAAATAAACGGATTCTTTGAACTAATATTTCTTAATTGATCTTGAGGCCTGTTGACGGTCTATAATCCCTGGAACTTTCGTAGAGAAAGCCGGATGTGTCGAGTTAATTCGCATTAACGTTCGACCTTCTGGTTGCTTTACGAAGGTTTGATAGGGATTTTTTTATGCGTTTTTTGAGAAATATATTCCGTTATTAATGGACCAAAACGCGATTTTCGCGTACCAAAACTAATCCCTCCGCAGAGAAATTCTTCGGTTGGGATTTTTTTATGCAAAAATTCAGGAAATTAAGAGGTGCCTAAACCCCTAACGAGGGAATTCGGATCCAGAGAGAGCGTAGTTTCCGATCTGTGGTAGTGCAGCCTTGGTCCCGCTTTTCGGCTACCGAAGTCATCTTATCTCGAACCCGCCTGGGAGGTAGAAGAACGGGGTAATACGCGACTGGCGCCCCCTGAGAAATAAATTGGTGTCGCGTCATTTTGACGCCCGGTAGTGCGTTCTTCTACATGGCGCCCAACGTGGGGCGTTGTTAGTCAGCAGGGCTTTCTGGAAAGGATATGGATGAATCAACGCCTTTCCAGTTTTACGACGAGCCGACATCTGTGATGGACAACGTCTCTAGAGGGTTAGAGAGGCCGTGCGCGGAGGATGTACTGGGTAGTTCGGGGGTTGGCCCGAGTACCACTGAAGGAGTCATACAGCCCTCCTCAGAACAAGTGTTCGCCCAAATGGCAGCAGGTCTTGCCAAAGCTCTAAGCGAAGCCACGCACGAGCATAAGTATCGGTCGAAGCATCCAAATGCGGAATTTCATGGCTTCGAACACGAAGACCCTGAAACCTTCATTTATCAAATGGAGGAATTTTTCGTCCGAGTACGAATTACGCAGGATAACGACCGACTATATAAAATATCAGAACAGCTCAAAGATGATGCTAAGAAATGGTTCGAACAATATCGAACCCTAATTACCACGTATCCTCTATTCCTCGAGCGGTTCAGAAGCCGTTATGATTCAGGTGAAGTACTCACCGAAGCAGTAGCTAATTTATATGGCAAGAAACAAGATGCCGAGGAAAATACGTCAGTATTTATTTCAAGGAAGGTATGCCTCTTCAAGAGGATCGATCCGTTTAAGCCGGAGGCGATGAAGGCGGCTACCATCTTCAATCAGTTGAGACCTGATATGAAAATGCTCCTAAAGAGTGCCGTCATACTAGATACAAATACACTAGTCACGATGACCGAACAAATGGCCAAAATCATGGATGAGAATAAAGAATTCGAGATTCTGCAAAATGCAAAGAAAAGCAAAGACCGAGAAGCGTCCACCTCTACCGCTTCAGCTCAAGGGAATCAGCAATCGAGCAGTAACTGGAGAACGGAACCCTCCGCATTAGCGAAGCCGTCCTCCAGTTCCTTTGGTGCATCTAGGACACCATTCAATGGATCTCAAAGAAGAGATAATCCGCCAGCACCAAGGGTGCATTTTGCAAATAGTATTTCCTCGCTGCCTAGAGGGGATATACCGAGAAGGGGTACTGGAGACGTAAGGAACTCCCGAGTCCCGTATCGCCCTTGCAGATATTGCCCAACGGAGCAGTGGCATTTTCATGCAGAATGCCCAAACAATCCCTATCGTAATATGAATACGGGAAACCAAGCGGGGGTCAGAGGCGATGGCCCAGGCCGAACTGTACCAGCCCCGCCTACCAGGCCCCAGCAGGCTCGAAGCGACCCTCGGGGAAGCTCCGAAGCAAGAAGTTTAAATTAAAAAACTTCGATGACCTTCCTGACCTTAATTACCTGTTTAAGGATCAAGAAGTCAACCTATCTCCCCACCGATTCACTCCATTAGAATCTATCAATCAAACCAACGACGCTTTCCCTCTGCCTCGCATTAAGATTATAATTAATAATCGAGCGGTTAACGCTTTATTGGATACAGGTTCGACAAGGAATATTATCCAACCGAAATTTTTGAACGACATTGATCAACTTACAGCTCCCCAAACTTTTGTTATGGCTTGTGGCGATGGTTTAGTAGAATCCCTCGGGACTACGACCATAAACGTTAATGTACTAGATGTACCCTTTCAGACCACGTTTCAGGTCATTCAAAATTTAAATGAAGAGCTCATTCTGGGAGCCCCGTTTTTATATGCTCACAATGTCGTATTCGATTATCAACGTAAATGTGTCTACGTCGGCACTGAAGAGCGAATAACCGTCTTCTGGAATCAAGCAGCACATCAAGCAAGGAAGCAATGCCGGCTTCCCGAAGAACTGATCATCGGAAACGATAATTTAAAACCTCTATTCGAGGAATTCGCTGAATTGTTCACCGCGGTGCCTACCCAAGCTACCACGGTGACAACAAAACATAAAATAAAAATTAAAGATGACCGCCCGTTCAATATCAAACCCTACCCTATGTCTCCTACTAAGAAAAAAGTTATGTACGATCAAATTGAAGAGATGCTGAAAGCCGGGGTCATAGAACCGAGTACCGCTCAGTACAGTTCGCCTCCCATTATAATTGAAAGGCCCGGCAAGAAGCCTCGCTTCTGCATTGATTATCGTCACTTAAATGAAGTAACGGAAGACGAAGCATCCGTCTTACCAAAGATATACGAGAGTATAAAGGATCTAGGAAACGCCAACATATTTACGGTGTTGGACCTCAAGAGCGGATATTGGCAAATCCCTCTTGAGGAGTCGTCAAAAAACTATTCTACGTTTACAACATTAGATGGAGCATCTTACCGATTTAACGTGATGCCTTTCGGATTGAAGACCGCTCCATGTACATTCCAAAAATTTATGGCAAGAGACGTATTGACCGGCTACTTGCATCATTTCTGCAAAGTATATCTCGATGATATTATCATCTACAGTGAAAATATAGAACAGCATGTAAACCATCTGAGAGCCGTCTTTGAACGCCTGCGTTTGCATAATTTAAAGGTGTCACCGGAAAAATGTGTAGTAGCCACGTCAAGCATAACCTATCTCGGGCATCAAATAAATGCCAACACCACTCAACCATTAGAAAAACACATATTACAGATACAAAATTATCCGGCCCCTACGACGAGGCGCCAGCTTCAGAGTTTCCTTGGTTTATGTAATTGGGTACGTGAATATATCCCTAATGTTGCAATAATTACAAAGCCCTTGACCCGACTACTCTCGAAAGACTGGCGCTTCAAGTGGAATCCGGAAGCCCAAGAAGCTTTTATTTTACTAAAAGAAGTATTGAATAAACCTCTAGGACTGCACCGGCCAGATTTCAATAAAATGTTCATACTGCAGACGGACGCATCCTTAATAGGATTATCTGCAGTATTATATCAATTGGGGGATAATGACCAGAAGCACATCGTCTCTTATGCTAGTAATACGTTATCTCCGACGGAGAGAAAATACCATATTAATGAATTGGAATGTTTGAGCGTCGTTAATTATATAAGGAAATACAAAATATATTTGGCAGACCGTCCATTTATAGTCAAAACCGACAATCGAGCT
This sequence comes from Rutpela maculata, assembly GCA_936432065.2. NCBI lineage: Eukaryota > Metazoa > Arthropoda > Insecta > Coleoptera > Cerambycidae > Rutpela > Rutpela maculata. The sequence goes on from OW386286.2 coordinate 250,623,202, forward strand.
TTACTATGGTTAAATAAGCATAAGGACGAGAAAACGAAATTTACTCGTTGGTCATTATTACTTCAGGAATACAGCTTCACCATAGAACATTGTCCCGGCAAGGAAAATATATTGGCTGACTATCTTAGCAGGAATCCTCAAGGCCCAAACGTCGAAGCAGACGACGAAGAGGAGAGAATGTACCCACCAAAATTCTCGTACAAGGAACGAATATCAGTAATTACCACATTGGAATTAAACGATCAGGTCAGAGAAGCGCAAACGCACTCCAGAGATATCCAAGACCAAATTGAACGATGGAATACTCTAGTGCGACAAGCAGATAAAACCGAGGCAGAGGTGAAATTCGTCAATACAAGACAAGTGATAGGCGGCACACTTTGGACAAGAGGCGAAAATGTTAAAGAAAAATTATACGTACCAAAACGTATGGTCATGAGAGTAATATCTCATTTTCACGACCGACCGGAAGTAGGTCACCCCGGCCGCGATGAAACTGTTAGAATCATCTCGGGCCGCTATTATTTTAATAATTTGTCGAGACTAGTTAACAAATATTTAAATGAGTGCATTATTTGTAATTCCGTAAAAAGCAGACAGTCACAACCGAAGGCTCCTCTCAGAAGCCATGCTCCATCGCATCCGTTCGAAGTTTTAAGCGTCGATGTAATCGGACCACTTCAGCGAACCAAAGATGCAGATAACCGATATATATTAATGGTAGAGGATGTATTTAGTAAGTGGGTCGAAGCCAAGGCGTTCACCCAAGTCAGTGGAAAAACAATAGCACAATTTATCGAAGAGGAACTAGTGGCGAGATATGGCGTTCCGAGGGTCATCATTTCCGACCAGGGAGGCCACTTCAATTCCGGCTTTTACGATACGTTCTGTACACGTAACAATATTGAAAGATTCTTCACAGCAGCTTACCACCAACAGGCCAATCCAATAGAAAGGAGGGTGCAAGAAGCTAAGAAGATCTTAAAAACCTTATTATATGGTTCACCCAACGACGAGTGGGATCGACATGTTAGTCAGATGGCATATATCTTGAGAACAAGAAAAAACGCCGCTACGGGGCATACGCCCAGTTTCGTAGTACTCGGCTATGAATTACCACAGATTGGTGATTGGAATATGTTCGCTTATAGACAAGAGCGTCGTAATCAAGCGGACGTTCCCCGCCTTGAAAGAGTCAAGGAGATTCGTAAAAATCAAACAAATTACCAATGGCGTTACGCGCCCAAAGTGGCGGTAACGCCGATCGTATATAAAGTGGGAGATATGGTAATGACTAAAAGGATCAGGAAGGATCATACCTTCACACCATCGTGGAGTGGGCCACACAAGGTTTTAAAGAGATTGTCTAATGAAGTTTACCTCATTCACAAGGGGGTAACTTCGACGAGGTTACATGTCGATGCCATCAGGCCGGCACCTAAGGGAGACCCCGATGTTGAATTGGAATTGTCTGAAGAATCAGAAGATAGTCCGGATGAAACTCATCTTAGTGACGACGCTTCCTCATCAGACAATGAGATCGCGCCCAGGTCAGAGCGACGTAGCGATACCACACTAGTTCAAATCAATGTTCCCGCAAGTGCTCAAGATGAGCCGGATGTAATAAGTCGAGATCCCGAAGATGCTCGAGATGAGCCAGATATAGAAGAGTCACCTCTAGATATTTCTGAGGTCGACCACGGCTAATAGCCGTTTTCGCTTTTTTTTATATAATTTCTCAAAATTCTAAGTGGCGGTTTTGACCTATATGCGGTCAAATCGAAAATTTAAAGTCTACTCCATGAGCAGACATGGAAAGACGGCGAACCCGACGCAAGAGCGCGATCCGGTAAGCCTAGCTTCTCAAGAGCGAGAGCCGCCAAGTTCGAGTAATGGACGTAGGCATAAGTACGAATCAGTACGAGTTTCGGAAGCTGTTTTTCTTATGCAAGAAGACAACTTCAATTTTAATCATTTTAAGTCAACAAAATTAACGTATACCCCAAATGGAAACTACGAGTTTCAGAAGCCGTCCTTCGCTCAAGAAGACGCTTCAATTTTTTTTTATACTTTTTTCACAAGTCGTGATGACCGCACGAGTATCGTAAGCCGATTTAATCTACCTTACGAAGGAGAAACTACGAGACGAGTTTCAGAAGCCGTTCTTCGCTCAAGAAGACGCTTCAATTTTTTTTTTTATACTTTTTTTCACAAAGTAGTGATGACCGCACGAGTATCGTAAGCCGATTCAATCTACCTTACGAAGAACCAATTTCTAACCATTATAAGTTGACAAAATTCATGTTAGAAAAATATTTCATTAAAAACAACACATTGTGTTTGTTAGTCGACGCGTTCCAGTCGACGACTTGCTAAAAAGTCAATCTAGTTGCAGAACTGCATTTTCCATGTGCAAAAATGGAAAGATGACCCAGCCTGTCGCAAGGGCGCGGCATGGTGAAGTCTGGAACTCAAAGGCGAGGACCGTCCAAGCTGCGGCATGGAGATATAGACAGCCTCTTCTAGAAAGGACCGAAGTTAAGCAAGAGCGAGACCAAGGCAAAAAAGCGAGTGCAACGAGTTAGTGAGAGTGGACGCTAATCAAAATTGTGCTACGCTTCGCTTCGCTTCGCACCTCGACGCGGGTGTAATTAAGTTGATAAAAATGTTGTATCAACTTGTCGTATTGTTTAAAAAAATGTATTTATTTTAAGTTAGATAGGCGAATCAGCCGTCTGCCCCAATTAAGGCCGTTATTTTTAAAACATCTGTACCATAGGTCAGACCGTCAAATGAAGGCATACAGACATACAAGTGAATATGGAAATTAAAGGCAATCGATGAGTAGAAAAGATTCAACCAAAGGAGGGGAGTGTTGTAGAACTCTCCAAAATCGTCCTAAGTTGAAGACAATCAAAATTCGACTTAGGCAAAAATTTCATTTAAAGACATTTTTGGGAGTCTGCAGAGGCGCAGATCAGTCCACAAGGGCCGTTTTGGGTTCTATAAGGCGTTGGAAAGGACCAGGTGAAAATTCGAAGGAACACCGAATTTTCACTTAGGAAAAATGTTTTTGGTTCAGAATATCAGAGTAGAAGTATATAATGACAAAGATTTATGAATAATAAACTTTTTCAAAGGTACCATAAATTGGACTTTGAAAAATAATATTTTTGGAAGGGCGTCAAAATTTGGCCCAAGAATCGATTTATCGAAAGTACGCCAAAGTTTCACTTGCAGACTAATTTTTCAAAACTGCGTTGAAATTTGGCTTGAAGATCGATTTTTCAAAAGTACGCCAAAATTTCACCCGCAGATTAACTTTTCAAAAGTACCTTGAAATTTGGCTTGAAAATCAATTTTTCAAAAGTACGCCAAAATTTCACCCGCGGATTAACTTTTCAAAAGTACCTTGAAATTTGGCTTGAAAATCGATTTTTCAAAAGTACGCCAAAATTTCACCCGCAGATTAGTTTTTCAAAAGTACCTTGAAATTTGGCTCGAAAATCGATTTTTCAAAAGTACGCTAAAATTGGTCTTAAACTGGATTTTTCAAAAGTACCACGAAGTCAGTTTAAAAAGTACCACGAAAATATACTTTAAATTATTTTTTATTTTTTATTCCTCAACCAAAGACATTGACCTTTGAGGTACGATCATTGAAAGCCCAATTCTAAAGTATGAGCATAAAATTTTAACGATGCACTGCATCCAAAAGGCAAAATAGAAGATTTTGTCAAAGCCGGCGTAGTGCCGATAAGCAAAAATTGATAAAAATCAATGCACATGTACAAGGCCGGTTTCTCGCATGGAAAGAGTTTGGATTGACCCAGCGGCTCGCAATTTGGCCGAGCGCGTTGAGTAGTCCAGACAAAGCGATGGTAGAAAAGCCAATAACGGGGCTTTTCAAATGACAAAGTTATAGAGGAAAACGCCTTGTGCATAAAAATCCAAAAATTCAATTTTGCCTAATAGTCGCTCGAAGGTGAGACGCTGCCAAATCGATATTATTAATCGACTGTGATAAGGGTTAGTAAGTCGTGGACTGATCGAACGCCACTCAACTTATGCAGTAATAAGTCCTCAGAATGTGTTTGAGTACGTGAATTTCCACGATACAAGAACTTTAAAGCTAGGTAGTCTCTAGCGAAACTAAATTCATTTAGTAAAACTTTTTTAAGTTAATTTCAGTCAGCCTTAATTATTCATTTACCCAGAGTCTGAAATGATTCTAAAAGCTCGCATTTTGATTCTGAGAAGGTACGTATGAATCTTTTCTACCTAATCGATCGTTAGCGCGAGCGCTCTCGCTTGTATGGTCTGAAAGTCACTACCTTGATTGGGGAAGGCACGATTCTTTCTTGAGAATTTTGTATAACCAATTCTGTTAAATAAACGGATTCTTTGAACTAATATTTCTTAATTGATCTTGAGGCCTGTTGACGGTCTATAATCCCTGGAACTTTCGTAGAGAAAGCCGGATGTGTCGAGTTAATTCGCATTAACGTTCGACCTTCTGGTTGCTTTACGAAGGTTTGATAGGGATTTTTTTATGCGTTTTTTGAGAAATATATTCCGTTATTAATGGACCAAAACGCGATTTTCGCGTACCAAAACTAATCCCTCCGCAGAGAAATTCTTCGGTTGGGATTTTTTTATGCAAAAATTCAGGAAATTAAGAGGTGCCTAAACCCCTAACGAGGGAATTCGGATCCAGAGAGAGCGTAGTTTCCGATCTGTGGTAGTGCAGCCTTGGTCCCGCTTTTCGGCTACCGAAGTCATCTTATCTCGAACCCGCCTGGGAGGTAGAAGAACGGGGTAATACGCGACTGGCGCCCCCTGAGAAATAAATTGGTGTCGCGTCATTTTGACGCCCGGTAGTGCGTTCTTCTACATCACCACCCCCACCCCACTACCGATGTGGGGTATCGTTTTATGGGTTTTTGGAGTAGAGGATTTCAAATATTATATTATTAATGTTCCATAAACAATTATTTCCAGATACAAAATTTTTTCGTTGTGTGACTTGGATAGAAAATTCGGATGTGGAAGTAGTGATTCCTTGGGCAGCGGTTTTTCTTTTAACTTCAGCCAACCCTACTACCACCTCCTTTAATAATGAGGTGGGAGTGGTAATGGGGGACCTGGAAGAGTCTTGGATAGAAAATCTGGATGTGGAAGTAGTGATTCCTTATTCAGTGGTTTTTTACTTCATCGTAACTTTAGAAATACTTATACCTGTATAAATGAAATTGTCTTTAAATATAATAGATATAAGTGTATTTATATAAGCTAAGTTTTCATCAGTATATTTACCAAAATACTTACAACCAATAATGTTGTAAAAATTGAGCAAAGGCTTTACGAAATGACAGCTATCCATTTTAGAAAAAGAGACATAGAGAGTAAACTATTTCCGCTTCTCCATTTCGTTATTTTAGATTCATATATGCTAGAATTAAAGAAAATACGTCGATAAATCTAATAAATCATTACCAGAAAACTTCAGTTTACGCCGGCGGTATTGAGTTTTTTTTTTTTAAAGGAAAATACCGACCAGTCGTATAGAATAAAGTAAAATAACGACTAAAGTCCATAGGTATATGTCTACTCCAAAGCCAGAGTAAATATTTAAAACCAAATAAATGACAAACAGCATAAATCGGATGCCTTACATATAAAACGAGAGAAGGTTTTCTATACACGCAATAACTTACTAGGTATCCTTGGGCTTTCCTTTCACATAAACTACTTTTTATTGCTGCTACCATCTATACAATGTTATTCAATGTCCATAAATAAAATAGCATGCGTCTAAGTTTTTCTGGTTTATAAAATTTAATTATATATAATAAAGAAAATATATTGACGTCTATAACATGGAGTTCTTTCGTGTATATCGAGGAAGATCTATGTTTTTTATGTAGCTGAGCAATTTGGATCAGTTTATCAGATAAAAGATACGTATAGATACATACTACTTAACTTCTATATTGATTCTCGTGTTTACCGGTGGAAGTATACGGGGTGTAACACGAATTTGGTTCACAACATTTTTCTGCGAAGTCTTCGTTCGTTGTAAATATGTGTGCAGCATTAACATCACACGACAGTAATGAAATGCTATATTTGATCTTATTTCGTTTAAGGGTTGGGGAGTAAATATGGGTAAAGAGGTAAAGCAAGCAAATGTCCATGAAATTGGGAGTTAATATGTGTAGTATGTATTCTTCATTTGAGAATTTAGTATTATCTATCCTGGCAAATATCTCCTAGGAGAGTAGGCTTTCTTCAACGACGCGGTACTAGAAAACAAACACTGAATGTTCAACCAATAATAGGCAGGACGTGGTTATATATGTGCTTTGTTTCCAAGAAATACATCTCTCAAAACGACTTTCTGGTATCATACTCTTCGGAATCTTCTCATTGTTTGGCCACCTAAAGCAGGCATATGCCAATATAGGCAACGATTTATTATTCAGGTAAGAGGAAAAAGGGACGCCCTTCAAAACCTTGGGTTGATGTTACCAAGAAACTGACGGCAAAAAGGTTTGTTGAAGCAGTAAGCTTAAGAGACACACAGGTGCTATTTCACATGGGATAGAGTAAAGGAACGAGACCGGTTAGGACATACAATGGCCTTATCCGATGTGATAGTGGCGCACTCACTTCAGAGAGAGGTACTCTTTAAAGTTGTCATCCCCAAAAAGGATGACTGGAACCCGGACATACTCAGAGCTGCCTATGTCGTCTGGTTTACAGATGGATCTAGATCTGAAGAGGGTTCTGGAGCGGGTATATACGGTGAGAGACCCAGGGCTAAATTCTCTTATACCCTGGGTACATTTCGTCAGGTTCTATGTAACATTTTTTTACTTTCTACATAGAACCATGTAATTTTGAACTAACGATTTGCTATGGTACTCCAAACCTTTTCCATTTAGTCAATGCACAGAAGAATATCCGGGAGATATACAATGAGGTTCAGGGCAGTAAACAGGTGGATCAAATTTCTCTGGTTACCTGGCCACAGTAACATTGAGGGTACAAACAGGCAGAGGCTAGAGAGGGCTCTCAACTGCCCTTACTGGAAGCGAAGCTCCTTATTTCAGCGCCCATGCCTAAGCGAGCAGAGCAAACCTTGTCCTTACTCAGGAAACACAATCAGAATGATAGTAGGTTTTGACTTGACATGTCTCTTTCAGGAAACACCTGCACACAATCGGGGTAGTTGATAATTCCGACTGCAGGTTTTGTGGGGAAGAAACTTCCATCCACGTCGTAACCTCCTGCGTTGGTTTTATGACCCACAAACAAAAACACTTCGGCATTGGTTTTTCTGAGCTGAAGGAATTCAGAAATGCCCCCGCTGGAAGGGTTCCCACCTTCCTACAATTTGCCTCAGGGCCTGAGTGCAGCGACGTTTTGTCGGTCGCCACGGTAAGAAGTAGAAGAGGAGACCGATTAGAATAATGTATAGGACATAATGCGATTAAGATACTGTTAAAAAGAAGAAGAATATGTGTGATTGGATACGATAGAAAAGGTAGCTTTGTAATGCTTTGTAATGTGAATGAGAAAATTTCTGTCAGATGTGTATCGAAAAATTTTTTTCTCTACTAGTTTTTTGGAATAGTTCTATATTTAAATAGTAATTGGAGCAAACACTGGCATACACTAACAGCCATTTGCACCGTTTTCATTTTAAGCGATGAATAACTAATCGAGGTTTAATTTTTAAACCAGGTTTAACTTGCGTCTCATTGCACCGTGCTTTATTGATTGTGGTTTACTTAAGTTGATAGTTAGCTTGTGATTTTAGGGAATTTGGTATTCTGCTAACTTCTCTTTCAAAATTATAACCTTATTTCTGTCAACTATTGTCAAATATTTGTTCTTTTCAGAAAAAACGTGAATCTGTGTGTGTACATTTTTGCTACTAGTTATCTGTTTACAAGATCTTTATAAATATGGAAAACCATAATAAAAGTAAAAGATCAGGATCCGATAATTTTTCATTAGTTTAAAAACTTTTGCTTATAATACGGTCACAAAATACAAGAATATATTAGAAAATAAACAAACAAATAACGTAACGTCTCAAGAAAAGGCAAATATTTGTTAATAAAAATAAAAATATACTAAAAATTGAGGTTATGCACAACATCGACGACTGCGCAGGAATTGCGATTAAATTTAATCGCCCTTTAAGCGACCAACTTTGGGGGTTTAAGTTAACGCAAGTTTAAGCTAATTTAATCAAGGATTAAAGAACGGTGCAAAGCAAATTTTAAATTTAACGGAGGTTTAAGTTTAATCCTCTATTAAACAATACGGTGCAAGCGGCCGTAAAACACTCTAAGACTATTTTCGCCAACCTGGCAACATCTGGGGACAATTAAGACTAAAGTACAAATAAATACATTCCTGTATTTATACCAAAATAATGTCATGGTTGAACGCATTTATCCAATCCTATAATCTCCACCTACACTCCGTGTCGGTTCAACGAACCTTAACCTAATAGAAACTAATAACCAATAAATCCGACTATTGGAAATATACCATTTGCCATTATTTGTACTATTTTTATATTTTACAATTTCTAAGCTTTCACAAGCATCTAGCTGTGTGTTATCTGTTACATTTCTAATTAGTCTTAAGTTATTAATTCTTATCTATTCTATTACTGCTATTAATAACCCCTTGGGCAACACAATATTCTTCAGTTTTCCACTTTTGAGGTGAGCCATATGTTTCTTTAGTCTGATTAATATCGAAAGTTTTGTTTGACCAACATACTTCAAATTACAATCCTAAAATATAGCAACCTTTTTAGTTATACTTTACTGTTTTTGAATCGAAGATATCAACATAGTCGGAGAGTAGTGTAAGTAATAATATTAAGTATTTTGGTGTTTGTGGAAACTACTTTAGAGACAGCGTGACAGCGAAGGCTCCAGCCCCATCTAGGACTAATTTGTAAATAATTGTAGAAGTAGAAGCAGCATGATAATATCTTCTTTTTGGTCAAATACTGTGGATGCTACTTGAAGTTTATACATGTCAAAAACCAAATGCAAATATGTTATATACAAAAATTGAAAATATCTTGTTTAATCATTTCCAAACACTAATAGAAAAAGTCATGTGTGTCATATAGGAAAAGCCTTTCTTCCGGATATGGTGTATTTTTTATTTCGGCTATCTCTTCAATCATAAATCTTATGCTTAATACGCAAAAAAAAGATTAGCAATTTCCTAATCTGTTTCACCATCCTTACAAGTTTTACATGCTGTTTTATCCGGCCAAAACACTAAGACATACTGTTGACGTCATCGGTCATATTGATGGTAAACACTAACCTCAAAAATACATATCTTTTAAAAATTTCCGAGTAATATGTCACTATTATGAAAATTTCCGCTTGGTTCTCGTACTTTCAACTAAAATCTTGTTTAATGTAATGTTCATAAAGTTTTACATATCTTCTCCCAATAAAACAGGGCGATTTTTGTAGGTTGGAAATCCAATCCTACAATTAGCAGCCCATTTTTAGTAATCAACAATATTGAGACACCATTTGCGTCAATTTTTAAATGTTTGCTTGGAGCCACACTGGTTTCAAATGAGAAGTGCGGATACAATCATTAAAAATGACAATAAACTTAAAAAACCTAAAAGTTGAGGTTATGTTGGTTATATTAATGTAACCGATGATGTCGCAGCCCGTTTTGTATAATACCCGTTCAGTTATTCAGTTTTGGTATGTATTTGTTGAAATTTTAAATTGATATATGAAAGAATGGTGTTTAAATATTGGTAAGTGCTTTAATGTATGGAGTACTTCATTTTAATAATATCAAAAAAGCAAATTTGCATACAGTGAAAACACCTAATTCCTGTTATTCAAAATAATACTTTGAAAACTCTTCTTACTAGAATTATAAATACATAAAACCTAAATAAAAGCCCTAATATTAAAACTTGCAAAAAACAATTGAGCCGAATAACCGTCACAGTTTCAGTCACATCAAATTTGTCAGTTTATTGTAGGGCGGGCCAGCTTGAATTGGAAGAATGATAAGGCACAAATTCTCGACAGATATAATTAAAATCAAAACGCAGAACAAGCAGATTCCGACTAAAGGGTTAAGAGTTTGCAGAGACGCCAAATCTTTATTGAATCTTGGGACCAGCGGCGGCCCTAATTATTGTATGTGTCATAAAAAAGTTTGAAAAGATAAAGTAATATGTTTTTAGGGTGCTAATTAAAATTTAATTATTTTTCGGCTCATTATATAAAATACCAATCTAATAAAAGTAGAGTTGATTAAAATTGTTCCTTCCTAAACGCAAGTAACATTTTTCCGACTGTTTTTGCACTAATTTCAACGTCAACATAAGCACAAAAGCGGTCAGACGAAGGCCAAATCGACGGGAAAACGTTATTGCAACTTCGCAAAACTGTTATGTTAATCTTATTCATCGATTAACGTTTGTTAGACATTGCTTGATTACTAGTCACATTTGGTGTTCTAGAAAACGTTAATTAACCAAATGTGGTTAAGCTCTTATTCCACAATTGGTCGACCTTGAGATTACGTTATACTGACCACACTTCAGAATTATTACATATAAATTGCAAAGTTCCGACTATGCTTTTCTGGAAGCCTTCTAATAATTAGTCGGTTTTAGGTAACTTGCCACCTAAATTCCATTTTTAGGTATTCACTTCTACATGATCAGCCATAGTTGATCGAAAAAATTACAAATTGCTGTCATTTTTGGCAAAACTACTTAAGAATATGTTTAAGGGAATTTTAATATACAAGCTCCAGGAATTAGTGGGGAATTTTGTGGGAATTCGCGGGAACTAGTCTGAAATTAGTGAGAATTAGCAGGAAATTAGGTGAATTACTCTGGAATTAGGGAAATTAGTGAGGAGTTAGCAGGAATTAGTATGGAATTAGTGGAAATTAATGGGAATTAGTGGAAATTAATGAGAATTAATAGTAATTAGTAGGATATTAGGTGAATTAATATGGAATTAGTGGGAATTAGAAGGGGCTTAGGTGAATTAGTCTGGAATATAACACGATTGATATTATCTAAATACTAGTCAACCATCCTAGGATAACAAGTAACCGCGCAGAGAGAGAAGAAATATCGTCAGTGTTGGACAGAGACAAACAGTGACGATATTTCTTCTCTCTCTGCGCGGATACTTGCCATCCTAGGATGGTTGACTAGTAATTAAATATAATTATATAACTTTAAAATCCTTTTAAGAGATTGAAAAATTTGTTAGAAAATTTGAAAGCACATATGGCTTACAGAGAGCGATATCAGCTCAACCGTCTCGTTGGAGTGTTGAGCAGCAAAAAAATGATTCGATGCCCATTGTAGTCTTAAAATACGCTGCTTCGCAGTCAGACAAATACTCAAATTGTAACCTAACCTGATTATACCAATAAAAACTAAATATAAAACTGGCAGAGCAGATGATGGTATAATTAACCTCAACCATTATTGAAATAGTTAGTTTTTTGGACGAGAATACAGTTTGCAAGCCGAGAACCGAATAGTCTACATCCTACAGAATTTCCTCAGGAATCCGAAAAAAATAGTGCTGACCACTCAAAATGGCGGCTTTAATTGTTATTCACCTTTTTGTAAACATAATGAATTTTGCAACTTACTTATTTGCTTATATCTTCGCTTCTAAAGGTCGTAGAAAAACGTTCGACCCGTCAATTTCTTCGCCATGGGTTCCCCTATAAGGTAGGCATATGCAAAGAACTAATTTTTGATTGTTAATAACATTTTATGGCAAAAAACTGAAAAAATTGGATTTTTCGATCCTCGGACTTTGAAGTACTGTAGAAACAAATATAAAATCTGCATGTTAACGATATTTTGAGAAATAGTACATATTTTTACCCTTAATGAAATGCACTTTGTTCCGTTGCAAAATATTAATTATTTTTTTTGCAATTAATTTATAAAAAAAAAAAATCAAACTGTTATACTAAAAGCTCATATTAATATTTTACAGTTCTGTTTCGGTAAAAACATTCTATTTGACGTACATTTACATAATCAAAAAGAATATTGCAAAAAAATTTTAATTTGCGACTTTTTTACGCAAAAAATCAATTTTGCAACTTAAAAAAATGTAAATATCTCAGTGGATTTTGCATAAAATTTATTGCAACTAAAGGCATTTTAATTGTCATAAAAAAACACAAATTTAAGAAAAAAAATTTTTGCTCACATGCTTTGGAGCCGAGATATGAGGATTTCACGTTTTTTGTGATTACGGCGAAATTTGAAAATATTTTTACTTGAAAATATAACTGAATATACCTCAGAGTGTGTGTTATCACTTACATAAAGTGCCATATCTATATATCTAGATGGGCCATGGAAAAAAAATCGAGAAAATTGCATCCTTGGCGCTCGCGCTCACACTAGAAGCTAGATCCCCCTCCCCCTTTACTGCTAGTGGCGTACTTGGACAGTTTTACCGCGGCGGCAGCTTCATTTATCTTTTTCTCGGCTTCAGGACTGGTTAGATGGACGTTTTTTGTTTAAATTCAACCTATTTTTTTCTCAGCTTTCCGATTATTCGATTATTTTTCAGTCATTCAATTACGTTTCTTCATAAAATAAATATGTAAAGATTACATACAATTTATTTGATAAGACATTGATGAGTGACTAGTTTTCACTCTTATTGTGGATAAAAAAGGTATACATTTTAAATTTAAAAATTAATTTATTGAATGTACAAACTAAAGCTTATTTTTCTGTCCTCGTTTTTTTTTTTAGGGTGATTTCCTCTGTCTGACTCGCTGTCCGTTTCGTCTCGCATTTCTGCGTACAGACAATCATTGTCATCATCTTCATTATTTATATCAACATTTCCAATAATTTTCTTGCATTTCATTTAATTTAAACTGACAGACATCAATATTGATTTAATTTGTTTTAAACAGCGAAATAAACATCTAATTCTGAACATAACAATAATGCGTGATTGCTTAAATTATAGAATGTTTGTAAAATTGTAAAAAAACGCTGCCCATGGAATCACTACTTCCACATCCAGATTTTCTATCCAAGTCTCTCACAACGAAAAAAAAAACCAATAAAATGGTATGTCACATCGGTAGTGGGGGTAGAAACGGTGGTAGTGGGGGTGGATGAATTAAAAAACAAAATTGAGGCCATTGCTTCTTGTATACACACTAAATCACAATTTTATTTTTATCACCTCCTTTAATAATGGGGTGGGAGTGGTAACGTGGGTGGCTAATACCAAAACATTTTTTTGGGACCTTAGCTTCTCTTATTTATACTAAATACCGATTTTATGGACTCTTACTTGCTTAATTTACCCATTTACACCCATTTCCCCCAACTCTTCAACGGAATAAGATCAAAATTTATTCTTCCAGATCTCGTTAAAATACATACATGTAGCAAATTTCAAGTCAATATATTAAACGGTTCCAGAGTAATCGTGCGCACAAAAAGTTACAGACGGACCGACCGACAGAGCGACAGACTTTTTTGCTCAAACTTAAAATCTCGACATTTCATAACATTCTAAGTCTATTTAAAAAATAAACATTTTTACAATTTTGTTTTTGCGTTACTATACTTCCCGAGATACTTCCACTGGATGTGGAAATAATTATAAGATGTTTGATTATAAACTACTGAAATTATTTTATCTATAATAATAAAATAAAATTCTTTTTTCGGAGCAACGTAACTGAATAATTGAAAAATAATCGAATAATCGGAAAGCTGAGAAAAAAATAAGTTGAATTAAAAAAAAACGTCCATCTAGCTACTCTTGAAGCCGAGAAAAAGAGAAATAAAGCTGCCGCCGGGGTAAAACTGTTCAAGTACGCCATTAGCAGTGAAGAGGGAGGGGAATCTGGCGTCTAGCGGGAACGCGAGCGTCAAGGATTGCAATTTTCTCGATTTTTTTTCCATGGCCCATCTAGATATATAGACATGGCACTTTTTGTAAGTGATAACAAACACTCTGAGGTATATTGAGTTAAATTTTAGTAAGTAAGAATATTTTCAAACTTCGCCGTAATCACAAAAAATGTGAAATCTTCATATCTCGGCTCCAAAGCATCGGAGCAAAAATTTTTCTTAAATTCGTGTTTTTTTATGACAATTAAAATGCCGTTAGTTGCAATAAATTTTATCAAAATCCACTGAGATATTTACATTTGTTTAAGTTGCAAAATTGATTTGTTGCCTAAAAAGTCGCAAATTAAAATTTTTTTGCAATATTCTTTTTGATTATGTAAATGTACGTCAAATACAATGTTTCTACCGAAACAGAACTGTAAAATATTAATATGATCTTTTAGGATAACAGTTTGAATTTTTTTTTTTATAAATTAATTGCAAAAAAAATAATTAATATTTTGCAACGGGACAAAGTGCATTTCATTAAGGGTAAAAAGATGTACTACTTCTCATAATATCGTTAACATGCAGATTTTATATTTGTTTCTACAGTACTTCAAAGTTCGAGGATCGAGAAATTCAATTTTTTTAGTTTCTTGTCATAAAATGTTATTAACAATCAAAAATTCGTTGTTTGCATATACCTTTCTTATAGGGGAACCCTAAACGAAGAAATTGACGGGTCGAACGTTTTTCTACGACCTTTAGAAGCGAAGATATAAGCAAATAAGTAAGTTGCAAAATTCATTTTGTTTAGACAAAGTTGAATAACAATTAAAGCCGCCGTTTTGAGTGGTCAACACTATTTTTTTCGGATTACTGAGGAAATTCTGAAGGGGGTAGGCTAACTTTTGACTTGTCCCAAAACTTTCCGAGAAATGGTTATTTTTGAATATAAAATCACCGGACTATGGATAATACAGTGATGGTCAATTGTAGAAAGCACATATTGTGACATGCTAAGAGCCAGATTCATATTAAAATATTTAAACCGAACTAAAAAAAAAAAAATCGTCAATTTTGTCCCTGGATTTGAAAATTCCCGCCTACCGAAAATTAGCAGTTGATAATATTGGCATTGGATAGTCTAAATAAACTATTTTCAAGAACTTATTAGTTTTAGCATGGCCAGTTAATCTGTGAAGTTTGAAGTCTAAATATATTAGGCGATTTGTGCGCGTATATTTATTCAGCGTCATTAACGTGTTAGTGAGAATTTTTCTTTATAAAATATATAAAAATAATATTGGACTTCTTTGATAATCTGTACTGAGCATAAGCATGCATAGTTTCATTTATCCACATACATCCATTTAATGTCAAAACAAAATTTGAAGGTTATTTCGTAATTAGCGTGGACATTTTTTATCGTTATTAGCATGGATTCTTGTCCACGTTCACGGCAATGTCCATGCCAATGATATTTTCCAATATTTAATATTTATTTTAGAATTATACATTTTCTATATGCCCAAGTAGGGCTTCCAGATTTTGCTATACATTTTTTGGTCCCGGGACCGCCAAAATCCCGAAATTTTAAAAGTATCACGAGTCGCATGCATAATGGCGTGGCAGTAACATAACGACACAGCACAACAGTCACAGCTGAGCTCGCAATGCGTATAACAATTCTTTAAGACTCTACTCTAGTCCTCTAGCTACACTGCCTTTGAAGGAAAAATTAGACATGGCAATAAAAACGCTAAATTGCAATCAAAACCTGTAAATAATTCACCGGAAAGCTCGAGGAAAATTGTGGAGTAAGAAATGGCCCTATTTGGTGGTATTCGTGGCCACTTTTTGCAATTAGCCTACGAATACTTGTTGACGATTCCTCCAACTAGCGTGAAATCAGAGAGGGCCTTCTCAGTGGCAGGCTCTTTTGCTACGAAAATACAATCGTCATTGGAGAATGACTTTTTAAATGCCCTAGTTGCCCTAAAATATTTCTTTAAATCACAATAACTTATGTTTTTATTATTAATATATAAATATGTATTATTATTAACTATTGGTTACATAACCGAATTGGTCATTGTTTGTTATGTTAATATTATAATTATGTTGGTTTAGTACAAATAAAATTTAAGTTCTCTACAATGTTTTTTCATTCACCACTTATGCAAAATGTCTTCAAATTGAAAATAACGCGAAAATCTGCCATTTTAAGAATTTTCGGGACCTCGGGACTAGTCCCGGGACTTTGCAGTACTGGTCCCGAGGTCCCGAACGACCATTTGGTCCCGGGACTTGGAAGGCCTATGCCCAAGCAAGTGCCAAATTCTGAAGAAGTTGACAAAATGTGTTTACTGTATGATATGTTGTCTACTTTGGTATACTTGAATATGTTTTTACTATGAATATAAACACTTAAAACAATATACTTGTCAGTTAATCAGTAGCATATAATTTTGGTCAATGGCGTGGGTATGAATTTGTGAAAAAAACTAAAAATAAAATGTTGAGCTCTACAAATCATCACATCCTACTTTACGGTCTATAAGTTAACAAATATTCTTTTTTCAACAATTTTCAAAGCCTTTTTTTCTTTTAAATTGTGTTACTCCAAATTGCTCCTATTGTAAGAATAACCTATAAAGCAACTATGAAACTGTACTATCCTATCATATACAATTTAACAGAACCAAATAAATTACATATACAATTGTATATGTAATTTATTATTTATTGTAGTGTATTATTTATTACTATATTATTAATTTATTATATTTATCATTATTTATAATTATAAAAGTTCTCAGAACCACTTCGTGTTTGAAATTGAAATTATGTGCAAAATATTATAACTTTTCTTATTAAATAAAGCGGCTTCCTTTTATGACGTCTCCATTGCTGTACTATACTATCATTATCGATATTCATTTTCGATTACTTTAATACGTCAGTATTGTACTAAAAGATATAGATAACTCGCATTTTATATAGATACCTACTTTGAGGTAATAAAAACGGATACGAGTTTAATATATCCATTAAAAGTAGATTATTTAATATTAAATATCACTCAAATAAGAGAACATGTAGGTATTCAGTTATTTCCTTTCGCGAACAACAATAATATGTCATTAGCGGACAGAAAAAACGTATAAATCGTTCTAACCAAAGTGTTTTATTTACTAGAATGTTTGAGGTATTTCTCGTTTAGAAGTTTATGTGTACTTCTAAACTACTCAAAACTCTTATCGAGTACGGCAAATAATCACCTGATTGAATTTTATAACCTATGCATTCATGAAGGTATAAATAATAGAACTAAAACTCCATCAATTAGAAAATCTGGTGTAAAAAAAAATTACGTTTTCTCAATATAAAATTGACTGTTCAAGAGTCAGAGCCGTACTTTTAGTCGAGGAAATATAACACAAAAATAGCCCCAACCTTCAATTTTTTTTTCAGTAAGTCGGATTGAGATGGGTTTTTTTGCATCCACTTCGTTAACTCGTCTAGAAACTTTGTGCCGTATTTTGGTCCTGTACTTTTTTGAAATTGCATTGCTGCATCGAAAAGTGCATTCTTATAAGTGCATCTTTTCAAGTGATGAAGAAAAAATTCATATCATCCAGAAAAAACGCCCGAATCATACGAATTTCAGTACCCGGGGTTTTTTTGAGTCGCTGGACCTGCATGTTATGTCCAAGTGTGCGACCTGTGTGCACCAGGAGGTCAGAACGGCATCAGGAACGTCATCACCTCGTGTTCCCTGTAAACTCATGGAAACTCGTTACTCGGAGGTTTTTCGGATCGCTCGTCCCGAATCTGATATCGGCAGCCTCCTCCGGAGGACCTGGTGCGCGCGATCTGGCTAATAACGTCATCTCCTGGCGTTTTACTGAAATTACTTATCAAACCGATCGAAACTCGTTACCCGGGGGTTTTTCGGGTCGCTCGTCCCGAATCTGACATCGGCAACCTTTTAACTTATACAAAATGGGCATGTCCTCTCTTTTTCAATGAACTTACTTTATCACCAGAGTTAGAATAGTTGATTTAATTGAAACTATTCCAGGGGTAAATGAAAGGTATGGGTACAAATATATGCAGGCACAATTTCAAAAATATCTGAACTTTATATTTGAAATTTTAACTAGTTTTACTTCTATCAAATAATAAATTTTTGTAATAAAAATAATTATTTTTATTTTTAATTAATAATTATTTATAATTTGTTGCGTCATAGATATTTACGTCGAAATGATAAAGAAGGTTGCAGTGGAAAACTTGTTCTACCATAATAATGTATTAACTAGCATTCATTAAAGCAATGTTAGAAAGTTTGACGACAAAAATTTCAGTAAAACTCCAGGAGATGTCAGATTCGGGACGAGCGACCCGAGAAACCCCCGGGTAACGAGATTCGATCGATTTGATAAGTCATTTCAATAGAACTCCAGAAGATGACGTTATTAGCCAGGTTGTGCGCACCAGGTCCTCCGGAGGAGGTTGTCGATGTCAGATTCGGGACGAGCCACTGAAAAACCCCCCGAACAACGAGTTTCGAACGATTTTCCATGAGTTTACAGGGAACTCCAGGTGATGACGTTCCTGGTGCCGTCCTGACCTCCAGGTGCACAGGAGGCTCATTTGGACATCACATTCAGGTCCAGCGACTCAAAAAACTCTCGGGCACTGAAATTAGTATGATTTGGGAGTTTTTTCTGGATGATATGAATTTTTTCTTCATCACTTGAAAAGATGCACTTATAAGAATACGTTCGGCAGCAAGTGCTTTTCGATGCAGCAATGCAATTTCACAAAGTTTCTAGACAAGTTAACGAAACAAATGCAATAAACCACATTTCAATCCGCGTACTGCAAAAAAAAATGAAGGTTGACTGCTATTTCCTCGCCTATTTGTATTGATTGAAATATTGTTTAATGTAACTAAGTGGTTTCTGTGTTTGTAATTCCAAAACGGCTGATCCGAATTTAATGCAGCTTTTTTAGTTAGTTAAGAAGATTTTTAGCTCCACAGCATTACGCCAGCTTTTTAGGAAGCTGACTAGCAACCAGTAATGTCGCGTGGTTGTGATTGAACAGATATGCTTTTACATACTTTCATTTAATTCTTTTAGCAACTTAGAACTTTTCTATGACCACTTTACTTACAGTTTATGTACATTTGTGGCAAATAAAAAATACAATTTGTAATATAAAAGTATTTAAAGTAATAGACTAGTGATGGTGACAGAAAATCAGAACTGATAGCCTACCGTCTGCAAGTAACTCAGTCAGTATTAGGTACAAAATAAAGCTCAATTTGTGGTACTTTCAAGGTTTGCACGCATGCATGGAATGTAGGAAACGTTTTCCGGTTTGCATAAGAAAACAATGTGTTCAAGTACCCCAAATTGAGCTTTATTATATACAGAATAATGACTAAATTACTTGCAGACGGTAAACTATCAGTTCTGATTTTCTGTCACCATCTACTAGTCTATTACAAGAAATATAAAGTATAACATAAAAAAACGAACAATTAAAAGTTTACCTAATTTAGTATCAAAGTTAAAATATGATAAAAAGTTATGAGACGTGACCATAAATTCAACAACTGAGTAAAAGCAGTGGAAAAGTAAAAAATGTTTTTTTGAAATAGTTAAAATTTAGTTGTTTAACATTTGCTTTTACCGTTTTGTCATCTGACCGTGTACATGTTACCAGTAAGGATACCGATCTTTGTATAATCCTCTCTGGATGTTGGTTCCAGGTAAGTTTGGAGTCTATATCAACTCCAAGATGCTTCACCTCTTTCGCCATTGGCGCTTTTCTTTAATTTCCCATTAGGAAAAAGGTATTGTTTCTATGTTCATTTACCCGCATTTCTAATAATCTAAATGTATCACCTACATATATTTACGCATAGTCTCCCATTTATATAATTCAAGCAAACATTAATAATACGTCTGCGACAACTAGTCAGTTTAGCGTCCCAACAAACCACGTATATATTGAAATGATTCGAAATATATCTAATAAAAGTGTTCTCGATATGATTTACTTTTCTTTATTTTCCTGTTCACCTCCTCACAAATCAATTGTACACACCACATACTACGCGGTCCTATATAAAATACCAACAGTGTCCATAATTCACAATGGTTGATAATATTTCTACTTTGGCAAATAGCAAGAGTACAAGATCCTTTTATGTTTCATATCTTAAAAGAAATATAAAATTCCTGTTGTGCGAGCCACACTCGTGCAATTTTCGTTTCCTTTTTATTTATTTCTTACTACCAGAAGCAAGTCAACTGGTGTTGCATAAACATTCCTGAGTGCATACATACACCGGCTTCCGGAGTAACGTTCGACTTCGTGCACGGATCTTTAAATTGAGCGAGAATTTTCACAAAATTTAGAAAATTGGGACTTGAAATTGTGTTGAAACGTGATTTAACTCCTGTACATTTTCTAGACTTGTGGTAATATACTACATATATAAAAATACTAAAAGATAGTAAGTGGGTGGATAATAAAAGTGTTATTAAAATATAGATAGACAATTTGTTCGCATACAGGGTGCCCTGTAATAATGTGCAAAAAAATGAACTTCGATTCTTGTTTGCAAATTAAGGTGATTTTTCGCATAAAATTTTTCAAAATAAGTCGTTTCGATTAAACTGCACTCTCTTAAAGGAGAGTGCTAAAAGCGGTTTTTAATTTTTATCTCAAAATATCACAAATGGAATAAAACAAGCACATCTCTTTTACAAATAGCTTAGCTAACGATTTTTTTATTCAGCTAGGATATTTAATAGGTGAAATTAACAACTCTCCTTAAAGGGTCTCGCCGGTTAACTATATGGAATTGGTCCCAGCGGCTTATTGGGCTATTCATTCACATGAATGTTGCTTATGGCCAGGAATGCTCAATAAAATATATAATAAACCTCTATCCCCTATATTAGCAGAGTTATGGGGGTAGTAACAACTCTTAAATTTAAAATTAATTTTGTTCAAAACTATTGGAGATAATTAATTGAAATTAATAGGAGACGTTGATATAAAATAGCTTTATATTTTACATTTTTTTTACATTCCTATTACGTCATTTAGTATATAAAAAATAATTTAATTTTTGAGGGTGCTGTTTTTGTATCAACCCATCGAGTGACACCTACCAAAAAATATATATTATTTAACACTAACATAATTATCGTGTGTAAAAATTACTTCAAGGATTGGGAGAAGATGCTTAAAAATATAAATCTAGTTAATGAACACAGGCACACAGAAAAAAATTAAGTGCGAAGCCACTTAATTTCTACTCATTTAGAAGCCAATAAGCAAAAAAATATACTACTACTTTTAGCTTGGCTCTCAATTATTTTTTTTTTCTTCAGAAGTATTGATTTTATTAGACAATATGGTTAGGCCATTTTAATTAATCCACAGAAATATCTCGGAAAGGAGATTAGCGAAAAATATTCCAGACAAAAGTTGTTCCATTCAGAGGGGGACAATCTTTTGGGCAGAATAATTTTCCACCCCATACCCGTGATGAATGGGGGGTGGCGGTGACTTTTAAATTTTTAATAGCACTCTACATTTTTGATCGCGTATTATGATTCTACGACAAAAATTGCATAACTTTTGTACCAAACATTTTTTTCTACTTAACCGGCGAGACCCTTTCTCGAAATATGTTTTTGTCTGTTAATTTTCCTTCAATAAAAAAAAACTACTAAGTTTCTGGATCAATTTAGAAATTGTTCATACATGTCTTAAAAAAAAAACAGTTTTAACCGTTTTAAAAAAAAATGTATAAAGGTTTTTACACAATACCTCCCTCCCTCGTTGACACTTTTTTTAATGTGGATATTGTGGATATTATTGTATTTTTTCATTTAAGTTGTTTTAATTGAGAGTAATAAGGAAAAGATGATCTTTTGGTGTCAGGGCCCTACGCTTAAAGCGTCTTAAGCGTATTTGTTAATCCGTCCCTGATGGTCAGTCATATTAATAACGACTTTGTACAGTAGCATTTCAGAAAAATATACTGATCTGCAAAGGGCAAAATTACTGTAACAGTTCTGAAAGTATCAGGAAAGCTTATTTGAGGATAGAAACCTTCAGATTTGCACCACAGCACTTTTACAAGTTTTGTTTGTAATTATTCCAGATAATTGATATGTACACTATAGCTAGGACACCAAACAACCATAGACAATAGCCCTGTTTTTTGCGTCAATCCAAACAAAGTTACAAAACTATAAATAGTTTATTTATGTAATATAAATTTAAAAGAACGCATAGAGTAGGGAGCGAAAGTTGTCAGATGCCCTAGTCAATATGTATGAAAAACACATGAAAATTCGTTATTTCAACAAATCTGAAATTCATTTATATGATAATTTGCGATATAAGAAAACAATTAAAAAGTGTCAGCTGATAATACCATTGGACAAAACCTGTCAGCTAGGCCTTTTCAGTGTACCGCAGCGTTCAGGTGCTCACCGCGCGCGAGACTTGAAAGAAAATCATATTTGCATGAAATATTAGACATATACCTAGATAATACTAGAGATTGAAATCATTGATTGAGAATAGTGAGGATTTAATAATGAGAATCAATATAAAAATCTTAATATTTCTATTATTTTGGCACATTCAATATGAATAAAACAAATCAATTCTCATCTCAATCACTCTCACTGCTGTATTCTAAATTATCTTCCTCTTTGGAAGTGCAATCTGAATGGTCTTCCAAATCTAAATTTTCCTCAGATGCTCGAACGTCATCGTTCTCATTTTTGTCTTCACAAATATCTGCTGAAAAATATTGAAAATCATTGAAGTGAATAAAAGAGAATTCATGTAGAAGTAAAAGATTATATGCATAGAATACCTGGAATTTCCTCGCTTTCAGTTATGATATTTTCAATTTTCGGTAATTGATCGCCTTGACACCACTTGAAAATATACTTCTCATCGTGTTCTTCCTATCCATAATCAGTTGGCAGCGACAAACTTGGATGAAGATGTGCACGACTCCACAATTGAGCAATGTGAGAAGTTCGTAAAAAATGCTGTTTCAGTTCTGTCCTATGGAGGTAACATAGATCCTTCGAAATTCTGGTCAATCTCCAAGACAATCTTCTTTCTGATTGACATTATACTCGTAAAGTTTTAATTACCTTGCTGTCGTTGACATAATTTTGCCTGCTTCGGGCGCTTGTGATTCTTCCTCGGTCTTTTCACTTTCGAGTTCATTGACCTCTTCGTGTAAACATGTACTTGAGCTGAAAAATACAAATAACATAATAAGTCTTCGGAAATAATAATTATTTTTCTCTCAAAAAAAACTAAGTACGAGTCTTTCAAATATAGGCACTAATTTTTCAGTATTTCTTTATTGAAATTTATTTAATTTGTTGGTAAAATTTTAACTACCTTGCCGTAGTTGACGTGGATGTTTCAGAAGTAACTTCAGCTGCTTCATTGAATGATCAACTGATTGTCTGTATTTTTTTGGCAGAGTTGTAAAACGTTGGTAACAGGATCGATGGTGCATGTGGCTCTCTATTACAGTTTGTGGTAACATCACATCATTCAACTTCAGATTATACTTTTGACGAATTGCTAAAACAATTTTACTCTTCGCTAGAGTATTGTCTGTTAGTAGCGTCAGCGGTAGTGCACTTTTCGAACAAATCACACAAAAAGACATCGTGGAGAAAAATACGACCTCACGCTTGAAAAGTACTGTAGAAACTAGCAATAAATCACGCCTCAGACCCGAAAAGATGTTTTGGTATAGCAGATGTTTTCAGAAATGAGCATTGTCGTGAAGAGGGCCCAGATAGTAAATCCCCTTCATAAACCGGAAATTTAGAACTTCTTAGTTGCTACTATGTAGTATACTATACTATTAAAAACATGCCTCCTGTTTAGGGGTGAGCGTAGAGGTGACTTCAATGTGAATATCAGTCGATATTCCGTTGAAGCAACGTCGAGCGCGGTTAGTACTTGGATGGGTGATCCATCTTGAGAAATACAGCGTTCCCGTCCCACCTTCTAGCGGCTTGTATATCAGTGTATACGCGGAAGTTACGTAATTTCAGACGAGGATTACGTAGTGAATATACCATCCTTCGGAGGGGATGTAAAGCAGGCGATCCCTTGTCTATTAAATGTTAGGCAAGTAATAGATTCCTACTCTTCTTAAGGGAAGAGGTTCGGCAAAATTTCCAGGTTGGGGGTAGCTCGGCTCCTGGCGTCGGTGATAGGCCCTGGTAGCGAAAATAGGCCGACGTTAAATAAATAGATTAAAAAAATGCCTCCTGTTGTTCCAAATACAGAATATCGACATTCGAGCATCGATAAATGTATTACTTATAAAATACTTTATTACTATTTGCGCTTAATATGATTATTATACTCTTCGCAAATACGAAAACGAAGAGTATATTGCATTTGATCGGCACATTTCTAAAATAGTAAATGTCGCTCGCAGACAAAAAATTTTCATATCATTGTGTTAGTGAACGAATTATGAACAACTTTCAAAATGTCCGTCTGTCCGTCCGTCACGTTTCTTGTAAGCACGAGAGAAAGAAAAATCAGATTGTACTGAAATTTGGACAGTAAGTTAGTGTTAGCTAGGGGAAGAACCCTATCAGTAAATAAAAATGTTATTAATGATTTAAATTTGAGAATTTTTTTTTGTTTTTGTAAAAATTTACATTTTTTTTACGTGTTAGGTAGTTCTTCACCAACTAAGTTATAACTACTATAAAATTAAAAATGTCTAATAATAACATTATTTACAAAAAACTGCGAAGAGTATTCTATAGAATGTGTAACAATTATACAAAAAGTTTAGTAAACCGGCGAAGAGTACGTTTTTAGCTTCTTTATCTAATATTTCATACAAATATGATTTTCTTTCAAGTTTCATATGAGAAAAACGATATCAGCAGGCGTGAAATAGAGTATTTCATTAGTTTGTGTTGAGAGAAACTTGAAATTAATCATCAGGTGGTTAAAAAAAATGAAATAATACATTAGCTGGGGCATTAAAGCACGCGGTGAGCGCCTGGACGTTGCGGTACACTTAAAAGACAGGTTTTGTCCCATGGTATTGTCAGCTGACACTTTTTAATTGTTATTTTATATCGTAAACTATCATATAAATAAATTTCAGCTTTGTTGAAATAACGAATTTTCACGTGTTTTTCATACATTGACTAGGGCAGCTGACAACCCTCGCTCCTTACCCTAATGCAGCTGACACATTTTTTTTTCATTTATATTACATAAATAAACGATAGTTTAGTAGCCTTGTTGGATTGACGCGAAAAACGAAATTATTTTACCGGACGCGTAGCCTCCCACGCCCTTCATCTCCGCGGTTGAAGTAGCTGACACCCGATTCTTCGATAAGCAATGAAAAAACAACCTGTACTGAAAAAATGAGCTTTGTTTAAATAATGTAATTAAATTTGATGCTACCTCCCGGACCATATATAAAAGTCAGACGCAAATCTATGTGATTACACATTTTGATTCGAACGTATACCATATATCTTTGTTTTGGGAAACAACGAAATACATTTTTATATGAAATAAAATTTGCGTGTCTAAAATAGGTTAGACACTTATTGCAAATAAATACAGAATACATGCATAAAAAGATCGTTCATTATGCTTTCCCTTCAGTGTGTGCTTGTTTCAGTAAAGCACCTGTAAAAACTGAAAATGACTGGTAATAAATCAATGTTCCTACCATCATTATTCAAATTTGTAACTACATGAAAAAAAATAAACAACTACTAATTTCTTTTTATTGATAACGTGGGTTGGTATTCTCAGTTGACTTTTGTCTTGTTTAGCAATCATTTTTTATGTGTTTTATTTGATTGACATATCGCTTTTTACCGTGACATTTAAGATACTATCTTCGGTACGATTAGCAGAAAATTTGACATTTATGTGGAAAGGTGTCTGGGTGGACGGCATTGGTTATTTTTAACCTAATACAAAGTAAACACGAATCAATATGGGAGGTGCGAGACTCAACTAGTGCAAGCTGCGTTTCATGCTAGGCTCCTACCGTTTCACCCTTATTGTGACTGACAGCGAAAATAAACGTATGCTTCACAATTTTCTGGAACCATAAATAATATTAAAGTATCTTTTTTATTTCACGACGTCTCCATTTAATTTGTAAATGATGCCGCGTCTGTAGAGCCAAGGCGGATAATCTAACTTTCCGATTACTTATATAAGAAACAAATTCAGTTCCTTTACAGAGATAAATTTTGGGCATATCAATAAAGCTACAATAATATCAGAAACAAATACAACGGCTACTTCTATATATACATAGTGCTTTCGTAAAGTAGTGAATGAATTGAAAGAAAAACCTGTTTTTTTTTTTTGGGGGGGGGGGAGGTGAATTACTTGTCAAAAGATTAATTATGAACTCCATCTTTTGATAAATTTTATATTTTTTTTTTCACAAAGCTATAACGCCATAAATATATTTTTTCTACTCCCTTATGTAAATTTGCTGTTTTCTGTACAATCTGTAGAATGGATAAGTAGTCAATTCCAGTTAACTGAACGGATATATTTCATATCGGTTCTAGGATGGATATGAAATGAAACCGACCAATCACAGTTCGTGTATTAAGTACATAGACAACTATTCGTTTTGAAATCAAATTAGTGCGTAAGCTGTCAAAGTAACTGTCAGTGTGTACTGTCAGTGTGTATTTGTGTAATATATTAATGTTTAATAAATTTTGTAGTTTTTTTTAAGCTGGTCGTAGAAAAAGTATACTGTACAACTCGAGTGGATTATCCATATCGCGCTCAAAAGATTTGAAGCACTCCACCTACAGCATCGTGCTCAAACTTCTTTATCGTGCGATATGGATATCATATCCACTCTTGTTGCACAAACTACTATTTTAAATTGCAACTCCCATTTTTGTTACTGAATTTAAAAGAGCGTATTTTTTACATACGATAGTAAATATGGATGTAGGTTGTAAGAAATAATTTACGTCAAAAAGTAATATTTATTAAGTATACAGGGTGATCTACCATGACATGCGGAAAATTTATCAGTAGGTTATCCCCACCCAAGTAGCAAAATAGAATCCTAAAGGAACTGAATTATTTTATAGTTATCGTCTAGCGCCGTTTGAAGAACAGTTTTATTTCTTAGAGTATCAAATTAATACAATTTTATCGTATAAGAGAACGTTTCTATAATATTGTTGTGTAAATGTTCTTATAGCTCATATTATAGGACAAAATCTTATTGTACTACTCACAAATTTTATAACATTTGTATAACATTTTATACAACCATCTATAAAAATATTTTAAAAGAATCGTATAAAAATTATATTACAATTGTATACCTATTCTAACAACTTTTAATTTCTGTATTAAGAAATAGTTGTATAGAAGTCGTATAAAAAGCTGTATTAAAGTTCTTTAAGCTAATTTATGAAACTGTTCTTGCAGTAGCAGTGTACAATAAGCATAAAATCATTTTATAATTAACCTATAAGTACATCAGTTTACTCTATTATAAATACCTTATAGAACAAAAATGTAGTCCTCAAAGATAAAGTTATCGGAAATTCTGCGTTATAAAATCTGTTTGCACATAACCCCATTTTGTCATAAAAATTAGACTAATTTTATTACTCAGTTTTAAAAAATATATCGAGCAGTATCTCAGTGGATGAAAATTAAAGAAGTGGATTTCTTAAAAGAACAGTTAAAAAAAATTACCATCGAATTCTTTGGAGTTACAATTCTGGTCGACCTTTACAAACTGCAACTAATAATTCATCTAACTGCAACCATGGGGCTAATTTGGAAATAAAAACAGTATTATCTACCACTGCTAGGCATCATAAAAATGATACTCCAGTAGAAGAGCTGCCAATAGACATGGTAGAAGATTTTCTTGCTGGGTTTTGCCTAGTAATGTTTATCAACATTTTCTCTTGTTATTTTGTGCAATTACAATATGCTCCTCAAAAATGTATACATTTGTTTTTGCTTTTAGCTGCATCGATGTTTGAAAACGATGTTGAGATGTACAGAGATTTTTATGGTGAAGATATAACAAGTAATGTACACCTACACAATCTCTCACACTTAACTCACGAAGTAAAAAAAAATTGGAGTGCTATCAACATTTAATGCATATCCTTTTGAAAACAGACTTTTTTATATTAAAAATTTACTTATAAATAATTTCCATTTAATGGAAATTGTCATGTGCCACAAATAGCTAAAAAATTGGGTGAAAGGCTAGAAGTTGATAGATACCAAGTTCTCCAGAGGCACAAAAGTTTCCAAATTTAAAAAATGCTGAATTAACAACAAAACATACCAACTAAATGTGTTCAATTTTGTAAGTTAGGTTACTAATGTCTACGTACTCTATACTGGAGTTGATTGCAACAGAACAGAACAGAATAATTGTTTGGTGCAATATATACAATCGTTACGTGATACATTTGTTTTGTAACATGGTTTGCGGACGAACTACAGGATATCGAAAGTTAACACACGGGGTTGCCTCGTTATGCAAAAATTGGATAAAATTAGGGAAAACTATGTTTGGCCAATAAATTACATTTTCTTCTTCTGCATGGTATTGAATCCGAGAACTTTAGCAGGCCAACACACAAATCGTCATGCTAAGGGTGCCACTCAATATTTTACATGTTTTCAATCACTATTCTTTACTAGTTTGTAGATTGATTTATTTATAGTTTGTAATGGATTTGTAATGGTTTGTAATGGATTTATCACCTACACTCTCTCAAACTATTGCCGGAGAAATAGAAATTTTACAGACTGCTCAATAGGATTTAAATCTAATTGGCGTAAATAACCCTCAAATGCATAACAATATATTGAATAGTATTTCAATCAGCTGTTAATATGCTAAAATTTGACTATAAAAAATATTGACTATGATTTTTTTAATTGGTAGCAAACTTCATTTTCATAAAATGTTGGCTAATTCATATACTATAAACTCGAAATTAGAGGAAAATAAATTTGACTATATCTCTGCAATTACTTAAATTGTCGTACTCTATAAAAAATGTGTGAGAAAATAGTTTAATATATTTTGAAATCTGGCAACCTTTAAAGTTCAACTTGTTGGTTTATTTCCAGAATATTTTTATAGCGCCTATAGAAACAACATTATAGGATTTTAATATCGTATAGAGTTTCGAATAACACAAAAGCATTGTATAACGTTTCATATGGGACAAAATTATCGTATTATATTACGCCATATTTACTTAAGGATTTAGCGGTTCATCAATTGCCGCCATTATGCAGAAGTCTCATAGAAATGTAAAAATGCCTATTAAAAATTAATTTTTCAGAAAGGCAAAGATTATTTTCCTATCAATTTAATCAATATTTTGTTTAAACTGAAGACTCAACCATTTTAAATTTAATAAAATATATTCTTTTAATTTTTAATAAACCAAACGCGTATGCTAAAAATATATACATATTTTGTCAGAAAATTTCGCCGCGCAAGAGAATTTTCTTGCTACTAGCGTGTTAATTACACTGTTTAATAACGGGATTTTACCATGTTTAATGGATATTGAGCGCCATTATTGAGGTTGTTATTCGAAATAATAACTACACAACATGTTTGCGTTATATAACCATTCTTGCAATAATTTTGTTCTGAATTTCATCACTAGAAAACAAAATGATTGTATAAATTTTTGTTAGTGGGATACCGTTTACATTATAACTCACTTATACAATTACTATACAATAATTTTATAGCAGTTGCCAAGTGCATATGTAAATATGTTGTATAAGTAATCCTGAGGATATACTTATAGGACAGTTTTATAATCATCGCGTAAAATAGTTTTATAATGGTTGTATGGTTTTCTAATAGAATTCTTATAGTACCAAAAGGTTGTATAAAAGTGGGCCCTTTTTGGTTGTATAGACATTGTATAATGGTATTTAACTGCCTTATATAATTTACATGCTTCTATAAAATATGTTGTATAGCAGTTCTAACAACCTTTATAAAAGTTATTTTGCTACTTGGGCACCGAAAGGAGTTAAAAAAATGAAGAATAAAAAAAAATAACCAAAAAGATTACCTTATTTTTTTGTAGAAATGCACCGCCAATAACTTTAACCAATCTGACGTAACGCTGTACAACCTTATCAATTCATCAGACTTGGGATTGACACTATTGACAGCAAAGCTGGAGAGGATAGAAGTGACTTTTTGGTTTTAATCAAATCACACTACAAAACTAGCGAAATAAATCGAAAAGACATTAACCATATATTAGTGAACTCTACAACAAGTAGATATAAGAGATATTTACTTAAACCCGTCAATAACACAAAAACACCAACTTCGGCGGTGCTTTGTATCTGCCGGTCTCCTGATTGTTCGACCGAAAGCAAATAAAGGGGCTCTTTGACTGCATCCGCCGGCTTCACTTTTTATGCCAATTAAGAAAATGTAAGCATCTCCAATATGTTCTTTCACAAGTAAATTCGTCGCCCTATTACTGACCTAGACAATAACAGTGGTGTATCTTCGTAAGTTTTAACCATTTTTAATATACTAAATTACCTCGGAGCACTCTAAAATTTTGCAGGGGCTTTCCCACATTGAAGACTAGTTCACGTAAATCACGTTGTATAGGATGTTCCAGGTTTCCATCATTTTTCTTTCAAATTAAAGGAAAAAAAATTGAAAAAATTGAACCCAATGGGGTATTTTCCATTTTTTTAAATCCATTTTTGGTGATACATATCAAGTAATGTTATTATTTTAACAATTACTGCATAGTCAATTTAAACCAAAACAATAATTCCTTAAATAAAAATAAGAAATAAGTCTAGACACAGATTTCAAATGATTTCATTTGGAGGGGAATAATTTAACCAATAACAGACAACTTTCACTTAGGCTTAAATTGTGTTTTACTTTACATTATTTTACCTATAACACTTCTATTTTGTTCAATATCTTGAAAATCAATAAATATTATATACCTACTTGTATTTGAAAGGAATTAAAAGGTATTTATGTTTGTTATTATTTAGAAGTTACCTTAAAAATGTAAACAAAACTCACGGCGAGGATTATGTGGCAACATAGTATAAAAACGGCTCTCCACCTCTTCCAACTTTGCTTGCGTGCTGTCACTTACTGCCGTTACTTCTTGTCACAATACAAGTGAAAGAGACATATTGGTTAGATTTATTTGTTTGTTTATGTGGCGTCTGATTTTATTTTATATCTAATCAATAAACTATTAAGATATTGAATTTTGTGAAAGAAGATTTATCCAATTTGCCCAAAGTTGACTATGACATGATAGATTCTTTCTATAAACAAACTTTGGATTTTTTGTCAGCAAATGTGAAAAATCACCACGACGTTAGAACACATCTGTCATTTCACTAGCCGTTGACATTGTTGCCATATATTACGAAATATGTTTTTAAAAATCTAATCGGTATTAAAAACTATTTAAAACATTTGATAATCCACGCCTATTGTTATTTTTTAATATTAACATTGATCTAATAAATAAGCTTTATACTCCTGTTTTCTTCATTTATCTTTACTAGAACTAGAGAAGAAATTTTAACTTTGCAACACCACACTGTTTTGTATACAACCATTCTATCTACAAATCAACACAGACTACTTAAGTCATCGGCAGGTTACATACGTCACCAATTTAAAACGCTTTTCGCGCCATTGATTTTCACTCTTATTTTCTCAAAATTTGATAATTATTTTCGCGTAAATTTGTATTGGAAGGCTTGTTTATACATATTCTATGATATTATTCAATTAAAAAAAAAAAAATGGGAAAATACTCCATTGTAAATTATTGTAACTATTTGTACTCGCTGATATTCTGTAAATGAAATTGTTCTGTATGGTACTGTAACGGAATAAACAAATAAATAAATAATATATTTATTTTAATATATTTCCACTTGTCGACGTTTCGAATAAAGTTTTATTCTTCGTCAGAACTTTATTAAAATAAACCCACAAACCTAATTTTTAAGTAAGAAAGTGTCATAAAAATAAACAACAAGCGGGTTAAAAAATCCAATGAAGACATAACATATAATTTATTATTAGTCTGAGAAAGAATAAAACTGTATTCGAAACGTCGACAAGTGGAAATAACCTCCTTTATTTCCTTATCCGATACACCGACTAATTTCCAAAATAATATTATTTCTGAATTTAATATCATATTTACTACATTTTGGAATCAACACTTTAGTGTATGCTATAAAACAAATAATTCGAAAGTTAAATAAAGAAGTTTTCAGCGGAAAACGGAAAGTGCGCTGATTTGCGGTTAGCAGCCTGCGTACATATAAATAACGAAAAAATGTTTGCCTCAAAACAAGAACTACTTTTATTGCGGTTTCTCTCCGGGATTTTAAAAATATGTTTATTGTATTATTCACTAAATTGGCCGGGACCCAAATGTAGCCAGCCTGGCGAGGGATTCTTTAGAGCCCCAACTACATCTGTGTCAGATGAGAGACTGTTGGGAAAAGCAGCCGAGATTTTAAACTAAAAAGAAAATCCTGCATAACGACGTCGCAAAAAATCTGTTGTGTATAATTCCAGGCAGCAGGAGCAGGTTAAAGAGCGCACTCGTGGCCACATAGTAATTCTGTAGTAACAGGGTAGTATAAAATTAGGTTGGTAGTATATAGTATAGTACCTAGATGTAAAAAATATGTAAAATTTCGGAATAATTTCATATGTAATGATGATTTTCCTTTATGAGTTATTATTGTAGTAAAAGGTATCGTCTTCAGTTTCTATATGGTCCGGATAATTGCTCATATTCTAAAGGGGCGAAAACCACTTGAATATTTGAAAAGTGTTCCTAATTTGTCTTTGTACGTAGGATAGTTATGTTCTTGGGATCGCTGACTCTGAATCTGAAGTCAAAATAAAAAAATTCAAAATGGCGGCTCTAATATGGCGGATGGATTTTTTTTCTAAAACAAGTGTTT
Source organism: Rutpela maculata (assembly GCA_936432065.2). Lineage (NCBI taxonomy): Eukaryota > Metazoa > Arthropoda > Insecta > Coleoptera > Cerambycidae > Rutpela > Rutpela maculata. Next base: position 250,656,284 of record OW386286.2, read on the forward strand.
TAAAGGGACAAAATAAATTGAGTATCAAGGAGTATCTAGGTATATATTAACGAAAAACAGCATTTTTTATAGAAAAAATTAATTACTGAGCAATTACAATAACAAAATGGCGTCATTTTGTTAAAAAAATGTGAAAACGCACATTGAATCGGCCATAACTACTTTAGTTTTTGTGATGTGGAAACAAACAAAAAATCCTTTTAAATATTTATTAATTATCGTTAATTTTGTTCCTTAGAATTTTTTATGGAGGTGTCACAGTTTCTAAGACATTCAACATTTTAAATCAAATATTTCATCCCAGAAACGGTCGGATGTCATCTATACAATTAAATATCTATCCGAAACTATCAACCCTACAAAAGTATATAAACAAAAACAAATTAATTCTCAGTTTATAAGCTTCATATTTGATGTCCACTATATTTTCTCTAAATCTAATATTTATTGAGATATTTGCAGAGGAACAAAAATGTTACGTTTTTTCTAAAATTCCATTACAGTTTAAAATGCATTTTTTTCTAAAGTAAGCACTGTAAGCGGACCAAAAATTGAGCATCTAGGTCATACTATAATATATTAACGAAAAACAATATACGGGAATATATTTTTTTAATTGCTGACTAACAAAATGGCGACGTCATTATTAAAAAAAATTGACAAAGTACATTGTTTTTGTTATAACTTCTTTGGTTTCTATGCTACAGGAATAAAAAAGAAACATTTGAAAGCCTAATTAATAGCATTTCATTTTGGTTCTTACCGCTTTTGACGTAAGTGCCATAGTTTCTGAGATATTTAACAGTTAAACTAAATACTTCGTCTTATAGACGTTCGGACGCCACATTTATACTTCCAGACCTCCGAAACCATTAGCTCTACAGAAACTAGAAACGAAATTCATCCTCAATCTAGTATCTTTTTTATTTGTCTCTAGTACGTTTTCGCTCAATGTAATGGTTTTCGAGTTATTTGACGAATATTGTTTTGAAGTACCTTTTTTTAAGCTAAAATCCCAATTTTCAAGTCGTTGTAACTTAAAGACTATCAATTTTTATGAAGAGTTGCGTAGAGCCTTTTCTTCTTAAAATGTATTTTCTTTCAGCTCCAATGTTTTTAATTTTTGTTGCCACTTCCTAAAAAGGGGTGGCGTCCACCCCCTATAAATTAGCAAGCCGCCGTATAATATAGAAACTTTTCTATAATACATTTACTATTAAAAGTTGCCAAAAATGAACAATACCCGTTTCATGTGACATTATTCCGAAGTTAAAACTTCTAGGTACTGTACTAACAGTAAATTATATAGTAGGGCAGCTTATCACGAAGATGTGGACACAGCGGACAAAAGCACCAAATTTTTTGTAGGTACTAGTTAGGTACGTAGGATTTTATAGTGGCCATTTTGAAATATAGGTATATTATCAATATCTCAGCTTCTAAATCACTTAGGACCACAAACTTGGTGTCTATGTATACATATTTGGAGGAAGGAATACAACTACACAATTTTTAAATGTATCACACTATATATTTATTCGCAAATATATGTACCAATTAAAAACTCTTCACAGATGAATTATTTTGTCCGGTGTGTCCACATTTTCTAATATGTTTTTTTATTTTGCTTCAGATTGAATTGTAATACAAGATGGATTGGAACAAATGCATGGTCTGTCAGAAAACAACTTCAGAAAATCTAAAAAGTCCATTCAATGCATATGGAATCGAAGACAAGACAACTCAATACCGGTCTTTCTTGAACAATATCAATGAAGGAGTCCGTCGCTTTCATGACATAACAAACACTCCATTTTGTAACTCGCTTCACGCCGGGATAATTTCTCCACGGTTGTGCAGCCTACTGAAGTATTTCCCCGCTTCTTAGCTCTATCCAACTTCAAATTGCTGAACTTAACGTTACAAGATTTGTGCAATGCACCATGGTTTTGGGCCAGTTCATCCGCACTTATGTCGCTTCCAAAATTTAGTTTCACTGGCAATGACTCCAAGCCTTCTAAACTCATTGATATTGTTCAAGAAAGATCGGTATTGAGTTGCCTTGTCTTCGATTCCATATGCATTGAGTGGACATTTTAGATTTTCTGAAGTTGTTTTCTGACAGATCATGCACTAGTTCCAATCCATTTTGTATTACAATTCAATCTGAAGCAAAATAAAAAAACCTCGAAAAAAACATATTAGAAAATGTGGACACACCGGGCAAAACAGTTCATCGGTGAAGAGTTTTTAATTGGTAGGTACATATATTAGTGAATAAATATATAGTGTGATACATGTAAAAATTGTGTAGTCGTATTCCTTGACCCCAAATATGTATACTTAGACACCAAGTTTGTGGTCCTAAGTGATTTAGAAGCCGAGATATTGATAATATACCTATATTTCAAAATGGCCGCTATAAAATCCAAGATAGCCGACGGAAAAGTTGATTCCTATCAAAAATTGAAAGCTACGTACCTAACTAGTACCTGTAAAAAATTTGGTGCTTTTGTCCGCTGTGTCCGCTTATTTCTTGAAGACAAGCAAGATTTAGATTTTTTTATGCATTACAGAAAAGGCAAGTAGGTCTTTAGGCTATATAAAAAATAAATAAATAATATGTAAGTAAAAATACTGTTTGTTGTATCAAAATTTTATATACAACTTTACTTACAAAAATCTTAAAAAAGTACAAAAGTAGACGAGAAAGTGAATGAGATAAGACTTTCTATGAAATATAAAATTAAATAAAAAAAGATATACTATACAGGGTGTTTTGGTGTTAGGGCTTTCGCGCAGCTGGTGATCGGGCTGCTGGTTTCAGGGTCTTCTTCCTCGTTGACTTTGTTGAGTGCTTGACGTTTCAACTATCTTGTCATAGTCTTCTTCGTTTCAGAAGATGGAACTAATCTAAACTTGTTTCGTATTAGCAGGTTATAATATTTAATAATAAACGAGAATTCAGTAACCCAATAAGACAATGCCGTTCGTTGTTTTGTTCCTGCAGAAGTTTTGCAAAGAGTTAATGATAATCCACAGATACCTCTATGGAGAATTCAAAGGGAAGTTGAAGTTTTACTTTTTCTTACCAAAGAATTTTTAAAGAAAAGTATAATCCCTTCTTCATCAGTTACGTCTTGGTAATTTTGTACGACGAATGGATATTCTGGCAAGATTTCCAATAATGTGCAAAAAATGCTTCATTTCTTAAAAATGTTTTAAATAGTGATGAAAGATGAAAGTCGCTTTTAGTTCGTATATTGGTAGATGAAACATCCTGTATTTTACTGGTACGTATACGAGACTTTGCAGTATAAGCTGTCTATGAAGGAACAAACTGAGAGGTAATGAATATGACTTGACTTTTCTTCAAAAATATACTTATAATAATATACTTATAAAAATAATTTCAACTTTTCTATTTACTTGTCGATTTTGTTGAGATGGGTTCTTCCTCCAGCTAACATTACCTTGATCGATCAGACTTTTTGTTACTGAGTTGTCATGCTTACAAGAAACGTAAACGACGAAAAGGCGAACAGACAGACAACGAACCGACACACAGTGGGAAATTATGGACTTTTTTTGGACAAAATTCGCCCAACAACCAAATTCGCAACAAAAGCTCATTTTTTTTAATTACAAAGAAAGGTTGTCGCTACAAAATGGTGCTACTTCAAAGTGACTAAAATTAAATCTGACCTCCAAAATTTTAAAAGAATTCCTATTAAACCTTTCAGTCTAGTCAATTTTGGGTATATTTTGACGTTTTTATCAAATTATTTCAAATAGAACATATCTTTATTACAAAATTCAATGAAATTATATGTTTTTTTGGTCGCTGATTACGAATACAATAGATATTTTGACCAACATTGGGCACATTTCGAGATATTGGCCATTTCTGAGTATGTTTTGATATTTTTATTAAATCAGTTCAAATATAACATATCTCTATTTCAAAATTCAACGGATCTGTATTTGTGGGACGCTGATTACTAATACAATAGACATTTTGTCATAATAATTTCATTGAATTTTGTAATAAAGATTGTTCTGATATAATTTGATAAAAAACGTCAAAATATATCCAAAATTGACTAACTAGACTGAGAGCTTTAATAGTTACTATTTTAAGATTTTGCAGGTCAGATTTAATTTTAGTCACTTTGTAGCAGCAACATGTTGTAGTGATAATATTTCTATATAGTAAAAAAAAATGTTAGCTTTCGTTGCGAAATCAGTTGTTGGACGAATTTTGTCCAAAAAATCCATAATTTTCCACCGAGCGTCGCGACGGACAGACGGATACTTTGAAAGTTGTTCAAAATCATACTAACACAATGACATTTTTTCTTTATGAGCTATATTTACAGTTTTAAAAATATGCGAATCAAAAACAATATATTGTGACGTGCTTACACCCTTTTTGTAAACACCCTCTGTCGTGGGTTCGGAAATTATAACACCAAGGTAACACTAAACACTAATTTATTAACTTACTAATTACAACCAATTATTTACTTTACTTGTATTACACTGTGTACTATACAATTCACTACTTGATCACTTTACTCTCTTCTGATCTTAATACACTTGCTATCTAAACTGAACTTAAAACTGTTCTAACCCCTCCTTGGTTTACTCCATGCCTTATGTACCTAAAGATGACAGATCTCGATGCTTCTGTGATGACGTCACTATCCTCTAGACAGTTCCAGAACAGATATGTCATCACTCTAGACCTTCTAGTAGGTTCTTTCTCTGGTAGGTGCAAATCTACATTCAGACATTCGAACTAATTGAATTTGGGCCTACTTTTTAGTGCATCATGTAACCAACATAACCTTAAATTTTAAGGGGTGCAACATATTACAATATTCTTTATTTTCGTATTTACAAAGAGTATAATAAGCTGTATACTTTGGAAGTGCGCAAACATATTGAAGTAAACACTATTATTAAAATTTAGAAATTAGTTTACGTTTTATATTAATTTACCTTCTCATTCACACACATTCAGATACTAATTTTACATTTCTTGAATGCCTATTATATGCCTATATGCCTTGTCACAAAATGTTTTGTGAACCACTACTGTCACTAAATACAAAATTTGCTTTTAATAAATACTATTATATGGTCAATAAGTAATTATTTTGAATTATGTATAGTCACACACCAAATATCCACCCCCCCCCCCTCTGGAACTATGCTATACCAACATGACTGAAATGCATAAAGGAATTGGAATATCTTAATAATATAAAAAATAATTACTTCCATATATTCCCAAAAGACAGATAATAATCGCTTCATTTTTAAGTTATTTTTTCACTTCAAATTTGGAGGTAATGTTAATTTTTACATTATACTTCCGCAAAGTTAACTTACAAAAAAATGCTTCGTCAATTATTGTGGAGCATCAAAGAGTGCATTAAACAGCAAATGTTTAGTTCATATCAGAGCAAATAGATGCGGCATGTGTACTACCCTTGTTTACTTGTATTCAAACACTAAATTTAGGTCACATATTGATTATTACATTATTGTCACTTTACTTTAATATTTTAGTCAACCTTAGAAGCATTCAGATAGTTTAAAGTTTGTTTAATAGATATTTGATACATAACACTGAAATTAATAATGAATAAACTATGAAGCGTCTGAGATGAAGGATTTAAAACAACTAAAATATACATTTTTTATTTTCATATCTTTAGGAACCCTTCAAATTCAAATTCTTTATTTGCCTTTTCAGTGTAATTACACAATCAGACACGTCAATATAATATACAATGTTTAAAAATTAAAATTTGGTACATACATACATTGAGATATATATAAAACTTAATATAAAACATAAAATCTAGAAAACATGCAAACCTAAAAAGAAGATAAAAGGGATATCCGAGGAATCACGTGTTTTTTATTTTCCAACTTTACATTATCAAATTTCGGGGCAATATAATTAGAAAGTCGTATGAGTATGAAGTAAACCTATTTTATCCAAAAGAGTTGAGATCGCTATCAGAATCCTGTTAGCTGAAAATCATTGTTTGCATAAATCACGGATCCTAGCTTTGCATCAATACTGAGTGGCTTGCTTTCGCAGGCTGCATGAAATTTTAACTACACATTCTCGTAAAAGCAAATCCATATCTCAGGTGTGATTCAATTAGTGAGAAATATGCAGCCTTTGCAGCTGAATATTCTAATTAACTGGAGACCACTCAGAGTGCAAAACAGTCAGATACTAGTTTACTATTTAAACTAATAACATGTTCTATAAGATTTAGTTTGCAATCCCAAAAATGTTGAATATGTTTTGTTTTCAAGCTCATGAATATTTATCAAACTTTATATGCAAGTCATTATCTTTGTTTTCTCTATGTTAATCGATAGCAGGTTCGAATTACACCTTTCCTTGATTTTATTTGTCAGAGCATACAGATTCTCGAAGGATATTTTTAGGTTTGTTATGCCACAATACGGTGGTATCGTCGGCGAATCCAGTAAACTTTTTTGTAATCATTAATATATCGTGAAAATAATATCGGACCTAGAACAGAACCTTGAAGGATCCCATAGTTTATGTTAAGTAAATTATTTGGATTTCTAATGGGCAAACAAATAAAACAAACTAAATACATCAGCTTATAACTGTGGTGGTATTAACATATTTCCATTATTTATGAAGTAAATCGTGAAATCATTGTATCTACCATATTGATAGAACAAGCTGTTATTTTAAATCTCTCAACTTCTTATATGGCAGATGATAAATTTCTTGCGAATAAAGCCTACCTATATTACTTCTACATCCACGTGTGTAGTGGATTTAGCTGATATTTTTTTGTTCAAATAGAAAGTCATGATTTTAAGTTTGAGTAGAAAAAGGGGGTAAAAAATTAAATTTGTGATTTGGTATATATGTACTGTCGTGAGCAAAAAAATGGACAACTATTTTTTTCTAATGTAAGTCCCCCACCCCCACTACCGGATCGGTCATATTATTTTATGGAATTTTGGAGTAGACGATTTTAAATATTATATTATTAAATTTCTCTGAACAATTATTTCCAAATACCTATAGAGGAGTGCAAATATCGTTTCAAAATTTTTTCGTCGTAAGAGTCTTAGTTAGGGAATCTGAATGTGGAAGCAGTGATTCTTTAGGCAGCGGTTTTTTAAAATTTACTCCTAAATATATATTTCAAATTAAACATGAACATTATACATTATATACTCTTCGCAGATTTAGTGCACCTTATGTAATTGTTGCACATTCTATATCATGTTCTTTGCAGTTTTTTACAATAATCTTACTTTCACCTTAAACAAATTCTTTCCAACAATATCTAACAGCGACTACAAATCAATCAGTCATCGAAATCGGATACACATACTCATCTTCTGTTTTAGTGTATAAATAAGTTAGCTTATTTTCTATTTCTTAATATTCCGATGATGCCGACTGTGTTGGTGAAACATGTGTCAATATAATTCATTTGGTGTTTGTAGAAACCACTTCACTCCTAGTATAACATTAAAAGCTACAACCCTCTTAGGTCTACTTTGTTTTTTATTACTAATCGATTTCTTTCAAAAACAATAGTGTTCATCCTCCAGCTAATGCTAACTTGTCCTTCAAATTTCAATGCGAACGAAAAGTCTGATACTTTTCGTTTTTAAGTTATAAGATTTACAAAGAAATATGACTGTTGGACGGACATTTCGAAAGTTGTTCAGAATTCGATAACTAGTACAATAATATTGTTACATGTTCTACCCTCAGAGACATCTATGGGAGCTCCCTCTAAGTTCCATGTAGAAGTAACAGAGAACAATTAAGTTAATTAGTTTGGCAATCGTCTCGGAGATGGTGCGCGGTGGTAACATCTACTGAAACATTGTTGAAAGATGTAGAAAGATCTAGAACTACTTACCCAAGAGTATAAAAGGAGAGTGAATGACCGCACGAGGACAGTACAGTTGAGTATAGTTCAGTTAGCAGAATAGTTCAGTTCAGATAGTGAGAACGGATCAAGGAGTGATAAAGTGACTTAAATATTGAAGTGTAATAGTAGTGAAGTAATTATTTGTTGTAATTAGTACATAAGTTAATAAATCAGTGTTCAGTGTTACCCTGGTGTTATAATTTCCGGATCCACGATACAGGATGTTTACAAAAGGGGTGTAAACAAGTAACAATATGATTTTTTTTCTTTACGAGAGATATTCACGGCTTTAAAAACGTGTTGATCAAATGTAATAATATTTTCTTCGTATTCGTATATGCGAAGAGTGTAATAAGTAAAAGAAACTAGGAAATTAGAAACTAAGTAAAAAAATATTATAAATTCCAATTATTATTGAAACATGCAACATGTAGTAGCATTTGATTAAAATAACTAGATTTTAGTGTATCTAATAAATTTTTAACGATATTCGTATCGATATCTACTTTAATATTTATAAAACAATTATCCTTGCTGAATTGTTAAATAATATGTCCATATTACTATTTATTTACTAATCGGCAAGCAGGAAAACATAAAAAGATGTAATATAAAACTGTTTAAAATTACGCGAAAATGACCTATGCTATGGAGTACAATGTGAATAATGTCTGACGCGGACAAAGTCTCCCCATCGTGACGTCGCGTACAGGATTTTCCTGATTTAAATCATGATTTATATCAGCTGATTTTTAAAAATTAAAATCGTGATTTTCGAAATTCAAATATTTTTTAAAATTTAAAATAAATTAAATTGGAACAAAAAATGGGTAGCTCACAGCTGAAACCTTGTCACGAAATGTTTGCGAAAATATGTTAATTTAGTTATAAACCGGATTCGTTGCCGCTGAGCTATGCAATGCAGACCATCGTTCCATGAGCGCTAGAACTTTCACCTTAAGGACCCACCTGAGTGAGACCTAAACAATTATTTTTTGATGGTAAAGAGTTAACTGTGATATACTGTTGAAATCAGAATAACATCTACTTTCGGATGATAACATAATAAATTAGTGTTATGTCAAAAAAGAAGAAAGTCTATGTACGAAAAGGGCACTAAACGTCATCCAGTCTGCATCAAAACCTTTTCAGATCAAGTCTGGTACCATTATTACCATTGTGCGCAATATCATCAACATCGGTTATCCAGTTTTGGCACTATCGCATCCTCATATATATATACAGACATTCTTTAATAACCACTTTTTCATGGGTTAAAAAATGAACTATATATGTAAGGAAACTAAAAATCAGTTTTTTAAATTTCGAATACATACTTAAAAACCGCTGACTAAGGAATCACTACTTCCACATCCAGATTCCCTAACCAAGACTCTTACAACGAAAAAATATTTGCACTCCACTATGTGGAAATATTTATTTGTTTATGGAACTTTATTAATATAATATTTGAAATTGCCTACCCGAAAAATCTATAAAACGATATGCCACATCAGTCTAGGGGTGGTGGTTGTAGTGGGGATGGCTGATGCCAAAAGAGATTTTGTTGCCTACACACATTAAATTATAATTTTATTTCTTTACTCCCTTTAATAATGAGGTGGGGGTGATAGTGGGAATGGCTGATGCCCCCAATCCTTCAACGGAATAACATCGAAAAATAATCAGTTCCAGATCTCGTTATAATAGATATATAGATAGATTTATTAATTCTGTATGCCAATTACAAAAATTTAATAGAATAGGTCAAAATACAAAATATACAAAATACAGTTACAAATAAATATACAACAATGAACTAAGTGTAAAATCAAACAATACAAACATACAGCAAGCATATGATTTATATGTATTTAAAATATAACATGTAAGAAAAATAATTTATACATTGTATTAATTATTATGATTTATAAATTCAGTCAGAGAGTAAATACAGTTATCGTATAGAATAGGTGTACCAAAGGACCCCGCTGAGATCTTATGGAAATTGGTCCACGGTTAAATTGGCTGAATTTTTAATATATTGTAGATTTCGACCTTGTGATCAAAAGCTGGGTCCATCCTACCTTAAAAAATAAGTTAAATTTGAAACAGAATAGCTATAGTATGTTGCGATTAGACTTCTAATGAACAAAATGGAAATTTATGTATTTAAAACTATAAGTGCATCACTAAGCAGAAAAATCAACAAAGCTGTGCAAAAATGTAGAATGGGAAATACCTACTCGAATTTTCTTTAAAAAATTTTAAAAACCGTGATTTAAAAAAAAATATTTCAATCAACGATTTTTTATTTTTTTAATAAAAATAAGATTTAGCATCAGTTGCCAAAGTTGGGAAATTTGAATTGCCAATATCCGCTAATTTTTTCCGTTGTTGATTTCTTATATTGATTTTACGTCAAATAAGTGACAACAGTCGGCAGCGCCTGAATAGTGTTAGTGAAGCTGTTTCAGAATCGCGTTCGATTTGAATAATTTTTGGAAATTTGTTGTCCCTAATCCTTTCTGCTTCTCGAGTTATTTGACGTTGATCAATCCGTAGCACAGCTCATAAAATAGGCTCATTTGTTTGATGAGAGGGCAATCTTGATCTACAACTTTATCCCTACTAGCGCCATCCTGTCTATCACTTTACTACTCTGGCGACCCTAAAGAAAAACGACATAGTTAACCTCGTCACGGTAAGTTCATTGTTGCGTATTAACTGGAGTGTGCAAAAAAATGAATTGCATTATCTACTTATTGTTCTTGTCCTTATTTTATTTCAAGAAATGTATACTTATATAATTTTGCTTATAAAATCAAGTAACTAAAATGTTTATTGCAATATTTTCGGGCTAATGTGAAAATTGAGCTATAATCATATTTTAGTGGAGCTACGAATTCACATAATTCAATAATTAATTTAACTGATACTAATAGTTCCGGAACCGGTGACACTTAACGCCCCGTCATAGCGGAATCGAAATTTTTTTATGTGAACTGATAGTTAAAAACCTCTGCCCAAGGAATCACTACTTCCACATCCAGATTTTTTATTTAAGTTAAAAAATTTGTATGTGGAAATAATTGTTTATGGAACTTTAATAATATAATATTTGAAATCCTCTAACCCAAAAATCCACAAAACGATACCCCACATCGGTAGCGAGGTGGGGGTGGTGATAGGGGGTGGTAGTGGGGGTGGATGAAGTAAAAAAACATTTTGAGGTTTCTGGTTCTTGTACACACCCTAAATCACAATTTTTTTTCATCCCCTTTAATAATGGGGTGGGGGTGGTAATGGGGGTGGCTAATGCCAAATTTTTTTTTGGGACCTCAGCTTCTCTTGTATATACTAAATACCAATTTTATGGACTCTTACCTGCTTGATTTACCTATTTTCCCCAAATTTAACCCAATTTACCCCCCAACCCTTCGACGAAACAAGATGAAAATATAATCTAGTTCTAGATCTCGTTAAAGTACATATGTGTACCAAATTTCAAGTCAATATCTCAAACGGTTCCAGAGTAAACGTGCGCACAAAAAAAGTTACAGACAGACCGACAGACATAAATTTTTTTTTCGCTCAAACTTAAAATCTCGACGTTTCGTGACATTCTAAGCCTATTTGAACAATAAAAATTTTTAAAAATTTTTTTGTCGTTACTATACTTCCACTGGACGTGGAAGTAAAATTATACGAACAAAATAAGCTTGGTATGCGTGGATTTAAAAAGCCGAAAGAATGTTTAAAAAAATTAATTATTATAAAAATGCAATATTTTACTGTCATCGCGGATATTGATTATTTCTAGTGTATTCGATAGAAAATTTCGTACTTTTTCAGAGAAAAAAATTACGCAAACTACTTTATTTGGCCGGACGGGCCTGGCATACCTATTTGACGTGTGTGAAAAGGGATAAAATTTCTCCATTTTCACGTGCAAACTTTTTTTTGATTCGATGTGATCTTTAAAAGTATCATGGTATGAGGGCCCAAAAACTGCCGGTAGTATCCGGCATACCTTTATTGCATGGTCTCGATTCACATCTGTTACAAAAAGTAGTACGTTAAATAAATGTGTTTTGGAGTAAATGCTTTTTCTGAAACTACTCTTGTTTTATAATTATTATAATATCATATATTACATCAATGTTAATCCTGTTTCTTGTAAAATTACTTTTGTTTCATGGTTTTTTTGTATACATAATACAGTTTAGTATAGAGTACTGCCTTAGAGTTGAGTTTCAAGAGCTACAACAGTTTCCATAGTCCCTAAAAGAGTAAGTGAGAGAGATTTTTGGTTTAGGTTTCTCTCTTTCTATGTCCTATATAATTGAAATTTACCTGCATCTGCTATAGGACATACACAATACGTTAAGCCAGAAGATGGAGGTTGTCCTAGGGCATTTTTGAATGTTGAAGCCATCCTGTCCCTTTAGTCTGCTGTCTCTATAATTGTCGAATGTTTCACATTGAACTAGACAAATAACTAGGACGCGAAATAGCAAATAAGTGAGGCCAATTTCATAATCATGCAACCCGCCGTATGGACGTACCTCTGTCTCTTTTTATCCCATTGGAACAAATAAGTGAAACTCTCTCTCACAACAAATAAAAGAGTGACCCAAAAAAATCCTATACTTGCTATTAAGATTGGCTTCAGAACGTAATTTATTTGTGAATTAAAAAAATAAATAAACAACGGCTAAAAAAAATAAGTCAAAAAAAATTGAAAAAAAAAAAACAACAAAACAAGAAAAAACAAAAAAGCATAAGCCTCTTCCTGGATTAGTACCGTGACGTGGTGAAGAGGTTTACATATTATTGAAATACATTTCAGTAATATAACCAAACCTAACCTTTCTTAGAAATATACATTTACTTTTTAATTCAAAGGCCGTTGGATATAAGGTTTGGAGTATCTATCGAGATTTGCTAAATCTCCAGTATAAAAATACCGATTAATCGAATATTATCAGCAAAAATGTTTTTTCTGTAAAATCGGTTATACCTCACTTGAACAACGTTTTTGATAAAATACAATGATAGACTCGAAAAGAACGGAAGATTTTACATAGAAAATGATACTCTTTGCGTATTTGAGAATCTTGAACATAATGAACGAGATTGCCAAAAAAGTTGGATTCATCTTGCCGTGAACAGGTCAACTAACAGATTCGACTCGTGATATCTCCAAAACAAAAACTATATGCTCGACTTGAAATTTTGCCTACTTTAAAGTATCACCATAAGCTGTCATTATACCATTTTTGAATCGAATTCATGAGGACACCAAAAGGGGCGAAATTTTGGATCTCTTTTATATATTTTAATTTTATGCATCTTGAAAATTATTGTATATCAGAAAAGGGAAGCCAATGGAAAAAACATTATTGCATTTTTATAATAATTTCTTTGATCATATTTATCCTCATATAATTTAAATCTAAGAAAGGAATAAGACATTTTATTCTATAAAAACTTTTACTCCAAAACAAATTTATTTAACGTACTACTTTTTGTAATACATGTGAATCGGACCATGCAATAAAGCTGGTATGCCGGATACTTCCGGCAGTTTTTGGGTCCGCATACCAAGATATTTTTAAAGATCACATCGAAACGAACAAAGAAAAAGTTTGGACGTGATAATGGAAAAATTTTATCCCCTTTCACACACTTCAAATAGGTATGCCAGATCCGCCCGGCGAAATAAAGTGGTTTACGTAATTTTTTTCTGAAAGAGAACGAAATTTTCTATTAAATACACTACAAATAATCAATATCCGCGATGGCAGTAAAACATTATTGCATTTTTATAATAATTAGTTTTCTTAAACATTCTTTCGGCTTTTTAAATCTATGCATACCAAGCTTATTTTGTTTGTATAATTTTTTACTTCCACGTCCAGTGGAAGTATAGTAACGACAAAACAATTTTTAAAAATTTTTATTGTCCAAATAGGCTTAAAATGTCATGAAACGTCGAGATTTTAAGTTTGAGCGAAAAAAATTTTCTGTCCGTCTGTCTGTCTGTCTGTCTGTCTGTATGTCTGTCTGTCTGTCTGTCGGTCTGTCTGTAACTTTTTTTTGTGCGCACGTTTACTCTGGAACCGTTTAAGATATTGACTTGAAATTTGGTACACGTATGTACTTTAACGAGATCTAGAACGATATTATATTTTCATCTTGTTTCGTCGTAGGGTTGGGGGGTAAATTGGGGTAAATTTGTTGTAAATGGGTCAATCAAGCAGGTAAGAGTCCATAGAATTGGTATTTAGTATGTACAAGAGAAGCTAAGGTCTCAAAAAAATGTTTGGCATTAGCCACCCCCATTACCACCCCCCACCCTTATTAAAGGGGATGAAAAAAAAATGTGATTTAGTGTACTTATGTACAGGAACCAGAAACCTCAAAATATATTTTTTTACTTCATCCACCCCCCACTACCACCCCCCACCCCACTACCGATGTGGGGTATCGTTTTATGGGTTTTTGGGGTAGAGGATTTCAAATATTATATTATTAAAGTTCCATAAACAATTATTTTCACATACAAAGTTTTTCGTTGTGAGTGACTTGGATAGAGAATCTGGATGTGGAAGTAGTGATTCCTTGGGCAGCGGTTTTTTTAACTATCAATTCACATAAAAAATTTTCGATTCCGCTCTGATGGGGCTTTCAGTGTCACCTCGCCTATAACGTAAGCACCGTCATACTTAAGTTAAATAAATCAATATTCTCTACAAAGTGTAAGAAATATCTTTCATCCTCTTTTGAAGCCTAAAAAGAGAGATGTACTTAATTTTCCAAAGAAATAAATTTCAGTGACAACATTTACTAAATATAGCACAAAAGAATATTTGTTTACTTAATTTTACAAACAGTATAAAACATTGTAACACACATGGCAAGTATTGTATATTTTAGAAACTATATGATAATCCAAACACATTAAAATGTATCGTCATAGTGCACCTGCAAATTATAAATAAATACTATCACACAAAAAGACGTAAAATATACAATGGTTAAAAACTGGTTTTGGAATAGTAATCATATGTTTATGATATAGTATGATCTACTAACTTTACACCAAATGTAGAAAATCTTGATTCAAAGGACCTTTTAAATAATCTGCCAATATAGGTCCCATATGTTAAATCAATAATTAGCAAAAACTTCGTATTTGCGGTATGCATTAATTACTTGTATAAAATATGTTAGTCAGAAACCTCTAATGAACGTATTTCTCTTACTTTTATTTTGATAACATCATTATCCTTAATTTTACTACAAGTTTTAATATTTTGTACAAAATACATCATTCATTAACTATAATAGTCCAATAAACATCAGAACGTATAAAATGCGTGAAATATATTTCCAGTGGTTTCATATTGATTTTAGTATAATAACTAGAATAAAAATTATACTCTTCGCCGGTTTGTTGAACTTTTTATACAATTATTGCACATTCTATAGAATACTCTTCGCAGTTTTCTTGTAAGTAGTGTTAGTCTTGGACATTCTAAATTTTGTGATCTCAGCTTTGTAGATGAAACAGTCATAAGTATAAAAAAATGTATAAAACAAACCATCCAACCTGTCTGGGATTCGAACACGGGGAATTACAAGGCAAAACTTTAGCCACTTAATCATTAAACAACTACAAAAATTGAATGCATGTAAATTGTTGAAAGAAAAGTTGATGCATTCTCAAGGAAATATCTTAATTAGTCATGAGACTAAAAATATATATTGGAAAATATAAAAGAACTAATAAACAACGGAATTCAAGACAGTTTTATATCGAAATCAGTGAAAGAATCAAACAGCTTATAAACATATTTGTGAAACTTTTATAAAATGTAATATAATGTTAAAAAATGTAATCCTACAATACTTTAAATTAAAAAAAATTAAGTTTACTTAACAGAAGAGCGGTATAGCTATAATTTAAATAATTTATGCATCTGCAAATTATAATATCATATAAACACTAGCATATATAAAATACGTAAAATATACAAAGGTTTTAAGATTCTAAAATTTTGTGATACCAGTTTGTTGGTGAAACACTCATTAGTATAAAAAAATGTATAAAAAAACATCCAACCTATCTGGGATTCAAACACGCCGGAAAAAAAAAACTTTCCAAAATTTTAAATGACAAATGAATTTCTAATTTAAGTTAAGAGATAACTCAAATTTGTTATTGATTTAAAAAGTACAGTCTCATACCACTTAGATTAGTTTTAAGTTGCTGATCTACTTTGAATCACTTTTACTATTCAAATACTTAGAGAGGCACATATATCTGAAAGATGGATAGTCCTAAGCATGGGAAAATCTAACCAAGCTACCTGGCATGGTGGTGCTGTGATCAATAAGGTGGTTCCCCAGAGCGAGGCCGTTTCAATGGCACTGAGGTTTGGGCCTCTGACCTCTGTGATTGTCCCTAATGTGGATAACTCGCTTGCATAATTTATGATAGCGGGGGCTGCGTACGCGCTTTATAGGTGGTTTATAAAATGTCATATACAAAGTTAAAAAAAGATACCCGAGAACGCATTTATAAAACATTTATTAAATGTCATAATTTAACGAATTTTCTACTTACGTACATAAAATGTATTTGTGAAACGTTTATTAAATGTCATAATTTAACTACATTTATAGGTAGAGTACATTCGATTTATAAACATTGATTTGGACGGGCATTTGCCGCGATAATAAACTTTTAAAGGACCCCGCTCAGATCTTATGAGAAGTGACCCCCGGTGTTGTAGATTTCGACTTTCTGATCAAAGGCTCTCGTGGGCCCAACTCGATCCTATGACTAGTTTCCTAGATACAACTATAAATTCTTCTAAAGTTCTGTATCTTGTCGAACTTTTAAGTTATTGATGGGGCATTAGAGGTCAAAGGAGCAATTTCCGAAAGTTTTTCAATTAAAGTTTTTTGGTCATCTTCCTGACCACACTTGATATAAAAAATGTTTTAGCCAATGTGACCGAATATTTTTTTCACTTGTTATTTTTATCTAGATTTCCCAGCGCCTTCGTCAACATTTTTCAAACTTTATTTTTTTTCAACGCTATTTTTATTAAAACAACAAATATTTTTAGTGCAAAATGTTATAAAGGGCTATTCGAACGTATCACAATATAAAATGTATGAAAAAAAAATCATGAATTCTATTTTCTTTTATTGTACAAGAGGTCATTCTTGTTCATTTCTTGAGCTGTATCTCGGAAACTTGTAATAGGATCGAGTTGGGCCGATGAGACCTTTTGATCAGAAATATTAACATATTAAAAATTCAGCCATATTAAATATTCAGCCAATTTCACCGAGGGCCACTTCCCATAAGATCTGAGCAGGGTCCTTTACCGTTTTTAGACGTACAGTTCTGCAGCATATAAAACGTTTTTTTAGACTTATTAGTGTTTGTTGGGATGGTTTATTGATTAAGAATTTTTTGATCTAGGCTAAATTTCTTTTTATTATAGTTTTCTCTTGGCTTTTTAGAGAAGTATTTGTTACATTTTCACAGATCGATAAAGCTGACGAATTCAAAAGAATATAAGCAGCTGCACCATGTTATATGAATAACGAGACTGGATTAGAATAGTTTTCACATGCAACAGAACTATGATTCTTATAAATTATTGAATACAATTTTCTGAACTTTCGTGCTGTGTTGTGGCACCACGATTTATAAATTTGCAAAAAAATATATTATAATTTACTATATAATTGCAAAATGGGAGTTTTGCAGAGTGAGAGAGAAATATACATTTATTTTCGATTTATTATAAACATTTAAAGAACTAAACATAGTATAATCTTTAAAACTGTTTTAAGTACTTGCTATTGTCAGAGAACTTATAGAGAAGCGACAATATCGGCGGTTCCTTTGACATTTTATGGCCTGGTTCTAATGACATTGATATGAGTGAAAGACAACCTCTTACACTGAGAGAACTGTAAAGTTTGATGTACACTGAAAGTAATTCAGTATATGTACTCAACACAATCTCTTACACTGAGAGAACTTTAAAGTTATAAAGTAATTCAGTATAATATGTTACTATTAAATATAATTAAATAATATTTTATGTTTTAAATACTATAAGTTTCTAAAAAAGGCTAAAAAAACGTAAAAAAAATGTAAATAATATATTAAATATCAAATATTTACATTCACATAAAATAGAATGTATTGTATAGGTATACGTTATCAAAACATATTTTAGAATAATATATTGTACATAATATTACAATTTATTCTATTTTAATATTTTTTTTGTTTATAATTCTAAAAATTAAACAAACAACATGTTTTCCAAAAAAGATTTTTATTTCTAATATACATAAATTTTATTGCTAAGTTGAATATACAGGGTAGTATAGTACGTACTATATGCTCATGATACAACACTTTTATATTTTGGAAAAGATTATGATGATGATAACTAGTAATATATTAAATATGACTTGAGGCAAATATCACTTTTGGTTTCAGATTAATAAATTAACGCACTCAATTTTAGAAAATCGGCATTTTTTCCTGTTATTGGAATTCTTTTTATAATACGAACTTTTATATCTAGAAAATATATAAAAATATATATATTAATGCCTCATATATTCACACTTACAATATTTAGCTTCTATTTGGGCCACAGCCAATAATTCTGTTATGAAACCTTTAAAAACATTACAAAATAAGAAAGCTTTTATAAAATGTATCTACAATCTTCCATACTTGGACCTACAATAGGGCATGTGCACGTAACGTCACAACTAACCTCAAAAATATATATTTCTTAAGATTTACATGTATTACGTAGCTATTATTAAAATGTCTGCCTGGTTCCTGTACTTTCAACCAAAATCTAGTTCAATGTAATGTTTATGAAGTTTTAAATCGTTTGTCCCAATAAAATAAGGCACTTTTTGCAGGTTAGAAATATAACCTATAATTAGCAGTCTATTTTTATTAGTCAACAATATTGAAATATTATTTGCGTGAATTTTTAAATATTTGCTTGGAGCGAGTATGGCTCTAAGCTAGAAATGCGTATAGAAACATTAAAAATAAGAATAAACTTAAAAAACTTAAAATTTGAGGTTATGTTAGTTGATGCACATACCCTATTAGGCAATCCAACGACCTGTCAAAATTATTTTTCAATATGGCGCTGAGGGCAAACATGGGGTTTATTTTAATTAACTCGCGGAAACGTAGCCAAGGCAACCGAAAAAAAAACTCATTTAACGAATGAAAATAAAGGATTAGGCAATCCAACGACCTGACAAAATTATTTTTCAATATGGCGCTGAGGGCAAACATGGGGTTTATTTTAATTAACTCGCGGAAACGTAGCCAAGGCAACCAAAAAAAAACTCATTTAACGAATGAAAATAAAGGATTGCCGGATGTTTGCCCTCAGCGCCATGTTGGAAGTCACGTGGTTTGGATCGCCTAATTGCCGGATGTTTGCCCTCAGCGCCATGTTGGAAGTCACGTGGTTTGGGTTGCCTAATTAGTTTATATAAACCAAATAATCTACTTGATATTGACTCGATATATACACTAAAAATTATAAATGTGACAAAATTTTAACCTTCCTATTTACTTTTTTGTCGGTTTTAGTTGTTTTTAAATCCCGATTTGTGTATTTAATGGAATTAAAAAAATCTTCATTCTTATAAATAAATTTTTAACATATAGTTTTAGGAATTCTAAACATGGATGAATAAAATATGTGTTGTTCATTATGTTAAATAACGTATTAGAAACTGCTCGTCCAGTACAAATTTCCTCAAATTGATAATTAAATATATGTTCTAATTTGTAAATAAAATTGACAAATTCCTCTGGAGGTGATAACAGGTTTCCGTAAATATTTTTTTCGGTGTTAAAAGCTGATAATTTATTTATATTTAGTGTCTCGCATTATTTCCCAAAAGATTTAGAAATATCGCAAGAGTGTACTTCAAGGGATTTTTTCAAAAGATATCCATAAACATAAGTGAAAGCATTTTGCGAGGGTATATTTTCTTTCGTATAGCTGTAATCAGGAAGAACAAAAGAGCTTTAGGAGGTTTCTTTTCTTCCTCTTCATTAATCGTGTCAGTTATGTTAGTAGATTTTATAGTCATTAATAATTCATCTAAATCATCCTTGCAATTCATGTGATCAGAATGAAAATAGTTTTTTGTTTATGGTTTTTTACTTCTATTTGTACATGTGTTAAAATAGAATATGTTTTAAATTTTACTTTTTTACTTTCCTCTTAAAGGAACCCTCCCTTCAAGTCTATTTTTAATAGCATTTACCTATATTTTTTTTTAACAAAATTATCCGATAATAAATTCTATATCGAGAAAATATTAAAATATACACATTTTAAATGGAAAAATATAATTTTCCAATACATCCCCAAACCAGAGGTTATATCGGATACATTTAAAAAATAATAAAGAAACATATTGCTCACCTTAATTTACATTTTTTAAATTAAAATAAGTTCCCTAAATATACCTCTATCAATGTGCTTAATCAGATTTAAATTACGCAGATTCGTTCTTGAAATATTGAAAAAAATCTTTAGAAATCACTAGATATATACCCAATTGACGATAACTTTCAGGGCAAAGGACAAACCACTGGTGCTCTGTTCTCTAACTCAGAGAATTAGACCAATGGTGATTGGGTCATCTTTGACGCAATGTAAACATGTGGAACTGACAACTAAACAACCTATTTGTCATATGCCACGGTACATGCGGGAAGCCTTGCTGTCGCTTCTCTATGGTATAAGTTCTCTACTATTGTTCCAACGAATACAGCCATATACCGAGTGCCACAGAATAGTGGCTCCCCCCTATATTTCCTTTATTTTTTAACTTATCCATTTGAAATTTGGGATGCGTAAACTACCTGTAAAAATAGATTTTTGGACATAAAAACAGTATGAGACCGTTTCCGGCTTACCCGGAAATGACCGCAAATTTCGATTTTTAAATGGAACACCCTGTATATTTTTACATATTTGGATTCAAGACAACATTCTGAGTATACCATGAGATCTTCGCGAATTTTTGAGTCGATGTTCAGTTTTCTTTTTAACATTTTAAGACATTCGTCTAGAGTGCTTTGGAATACCAAAATTTGTTCTACGGCAGGTAAAGTCCTAGGGAAAAATACAATTTTTCGTTTAATTTCATTAATAACTATTTACGAAGCCTCCAAAATTGAACAAATCACTTTTTTATCGAAAACTTTTTTTTTCATATGTGAAGGTGGTGGCCCATATTGTTCAATAAATTATAGATTTTTTTCTGAAGTAATTGATATCCGTTTCAAATCTATGCTATTTGTTTTTCTATTTTATTGAATTTATTTAAAAATAAAAAGTCACTGTCAATATAATTTTTCTTGAACTTTAACGTAGTTGCCTTTGCAAAAATCATGTGTCGAATAATGAAATGTGAATAACTACTAATACTAACTAATAATAAGCTTTTAGTTCTCTCTTCTGTTTCTTAATAGGTATAAGTACTAGTGCAAAGTATAAGGATCAATAAAAAATATTTTGAAAGTGATTTTTTATTTTTAAATAAATTTAATAAAAAAGTAAAGCAAATAGCATAGATTTGAAATGAATATCAATGAATTCAGAAAAAAATCTATAATTTATTGAACACTAGAAGCCACCACCTTCCCAAAGTGATTTGTTTAATTTCGGAGGCTTCGTAAATAGTTATTAATGAAATTAAATGAAAAATTATATTTTTCCTTGGACTTTACCTGCCGTAGAACAAATTTTGGTATTCCAAAGCATTCTAGATGAATGTTTTAAAATGCTTAAAGAAACTGAACATCGAAACACAAATTCGCGAAAATCTCATGGTATACTCAGAATGTTGTCTTGAATGTATGTAAAAATATTCTGGGTGTTCTATTTAAAAATCGAAATTTGCTGACATTTCCGGGTAAACCAGAAACGGTCTAATACCGTTTTTTATGTCCAAAAATCCATTTTTACAAATTTCAAATGGATAAGTTAAAAAATGAAGGAAATATAGGGGGAGCCACTAGCCTGTGACACCCGGTATATTCCTTGTTGTAAATTTCTGTTGTACTTGAATATTGTAGTTTTTCAATAAAAATAGTTTCTAATTTCAATATTAGAGCATGGCATTTAACTATAAACAAAATTTATGATGAAAACTGTATATTGTTGTATTTGTATTTATATACCATTTATGATTTTGTAAATATTTATAATAAACAGAAAATAAACATATATTTCCCTCTAAGTCTGCAAACTCCTATCCTTAACTTTAACCATTGCAAAAATGTATAATTACCAATACATAGAATTTTTAAAGACCTAACACCGACACCTCCACCATTTATTCAAAAGATTATTGCCCCCAAATGGTCGCACAATTTGCAGTGATTTTTCAACTAATGTGTAGATGTGTACATTCTCATTAATATCTTTGTGACTAGACAAAAAATAAAATCCTTGCAAAAAATTTAGAATATCGCGCCCTCGTCATTTATTTTAAGCTAAAATAAATATGCAAGTATTTCTGTTATTAGTCACCACTTACATTATTCTTCTAAAATGATTTTTTTCTTTATACGTCTCTAAGGAAGCTTTTTTTACACCAGACAGCTTCAATGATAACCAAAATAAAACAAATTATTCCATAATACCCGGCACATTTATCTCCAAAAAAGTTTTCCCTCATTTTCTACTTAAGTGGGACTTATAAATTTTGCACTTTTGCTTTCGTTCCCCATTCGCGACCATAATGTATTGTTACTTATTGCAGTCATAAAAAAAATCTCGTTGTCGCTTTGAGCGTGCTTTACACACAACTTAACAACAATCTGAAATATTGAGATCCCCTTGAATTACACGAATTTGCCAAATGATGAAATTTACAGTCATGCGGGAAGGGGAGTTCCAAATAAAAATTAAAGTAAAAAATAGTGGTTCTTGATGGTAACTGAAATGTACAGCAGATACACACAGCAAACAACCCAATTATAGAACATTTTTCTTCTAATAAATGATTTGCGAATATAAGAGAACATTCATTTAGAGAGAAGTTTCACGTTTTACATGTAGAAAGTAAAGAACTAGGATTGTCTTTATTGAAATGTTTAGAAATCAGTGAATATAAAAATCTGATCTTTCGTTAAATATTGCCAAATCTTTATAATAGCTTTATTGTCCAATAGAAAATCCATTTACAGGACAATGTGAGATAGTGAGTACACAATAACACTAAAAGAAGTAAAACATTTAAACATGAACTTGTACTACCTATAAAATGCTACCTAATTTTTAATTTTATTTTTTAAAAGTTACAAAGTATTATGGGGATTTCTAACATCAAGATGCTCAATAGCCACTTCTACTAACCTACTTAGCAAACAATGGTGAATGTCACATAAACTATTAAAATTTTGACACATAACATGTATCGGTGATTTGGAGAGAACATTCGTTCTAGGTATTTTACACCTAAATGTTAGATTCTGTCGTATGTTGATTCTTGGTACGTGAAAATTAATATCACAGTCAATGATATTGTATAACATTTTATATAAAAATATTAATGATATTCAAGTTCTTCTTATATCTGTTACTAATATTAAATCTGTCAGATAAGAAGTTATAAGTTATACCTCTTTCGTGGTAAACACCATTAGTTTTAAATGTCAAATATTTTAAAATCTTCTCTGAACCTGTTCTATTGTCATCTTTTGGCAATCATAATATGGATACCAGATTAGAGCAGCATACTCAAGCCTGGATCGGACATAAGACCTTTAACGCCTCAATGTCAAATATTTTACAATTCTTTACAATGAATCCAGATACTTCTAAAGCTATATGATCATTGAAAGAAAGCTTACAATCAAACCTTACTCTAAGTCGGTAATATTTCATTATCGATATTGCAAGGATATTCATAAGTTAATTGTTTCCTTGTAAAGCTCATGATCTTACATTTCGAGATGTTAAGATGTAATTTATTATCTATGCACCAGGATTGGACGTGATCCAGTTCGCACTGCAACTTCTTACAGTCGTCAGTGCCAGTTATGACTGAAGATACTTTTAAAGCAACAGCATGGAAAAGTTTAGGACAGTCGATAACGTCATCTAAATCATTAATAAATAGAATAAACAGAAGAGGGCCAAGATTAGACCCTTGAAGGACAACAGAGGTAACAAAATATAGAGGATAATTGTAACCATTGTACGTGACATATTGCTGTCTCTTACATATTGATGATTTAAGAAATTCTATAGCTTGGTGATCTATCCTGTCAAAAGCCTTTAAAAAGTCTATATAAACGACATGTACTTGTCCCTTGTCATCCAATATATTTGACACATATTTGGTAAAAACGGTTAAAGTAACGATTGATCTCTTACTCATAAACCCGTACTGGTAGGTTGATATCTGATTACGAACAGACAAGTAAATGTGATCGTATAAGATAATTTTCAAGACTTTAGAAAAATTCTAATGAATGGAAATAGCTCTGTAATTATCAACAATTGCTCTATCGCCGCTCTTAAATACTGGTGAAACTTTGGCGTTCTTCCAGCAGCTAGGAAATAACTTTTATTTCATTTCGAGATTAAACAGTATGCACAGAGGTTCAGCTAAAACACAAGCACAATCTTTAACAACAAAGGATGGTATCTTCTCTGGACCTGAGGTCATCTTATTTTTTAATTTCTTTATCGCATTTATGACTTCATTTTCAGATATATTCTCGAAGTTAATATTGTCATAATAATCACAAATTTGATTAGCATTTACATCATTGTCCACAGGTAACGAGTAGACACTTTTAAAAACTTCCCAAAAATATTCACAATATCTTGTGACCATAAATTCTATCTACATATGTCATTTTAGCGGGAATTCTAGATTTTTTTTGAATGAAAGTATGACCAGAACAACTGCGGGTCATGAGAGATTGATGATTGCACATTCTGAATATAATTATTATACACATTAGTTATTTGTTCCTTTATTGCTAATCGAAGCCTTCGAAACTCTTGTAAGATATGGTCACTATGGGTTTTCTTACATTTTTCAAAAAATCTGGCTTTTATTTTTATAATTTTCAAGTCATACCATGATAGATACTTACGCTTGTGCGTTTTGTAATATGGGACAGTATCATTAAAGATTGCGTAAAGTTTTTCTTAAAACTCGTGAACAGCTAATTCAACGTCATTAATTTCTTTTAGGAATGGCCAGTCAGACTCAAATAAGGCATTATTTTCTCCTTTCTCCTTTCTCAAAATTATATGTTTTCTGTTCTGTTCCAAGTTAGATAAAAATTTTGGTTCATTTGCACCAATTTTATGAAGATTGAGTATTCGAGATGGATGATATATGTCTTCTTTAACAAGAAGGTCCCATATAACTTTACAGTTAATATTGGTAATAACCAAATCAAGTAATCTTCCCATATTGTTCTTTCTGTATATTATTGCATTCTATAAAATCAAAAAAAGTTAGAAAATTTGTGATACAATCAGTTTTTCTTTCGTTATTAAGTATGTTTAAGGAGGGAATGTAAAGTTTAAATTTAGTAATCACCTCACTATCTGAGGAGGCATATGTTAGTCGAAAATATTGTTATGGTAAAAACAATAAACAAACTTTGTGCTTTCGTTAAGCATAAAAAAAAATTAAGTGGTTTTCATCAAGTAAATGCCGAATCAACCATAAATTATCGCTGTGGTGATCTAACAGAAATAGAACATACTGTAACAGTAAGAATATATTCTACAGTACGACGTAAATTCAATTCAACGCATTGATGTCAACGAGCTCATTTCTACGCTTGCTTGATAATAGTAAAGACTACCGCCCCCCTAGGGCTGTGCGTATTTATTTAATCTTGAAAAACTAAATGAATAACAAACGGAAGTTGATGTTTCAAGCAAATCGTCGCCATGTGGGATTAAATTAGGGCACGGCCCATTTATTAGACGGTATGAATTGAAAAGTTCCGGAGAGTTAAGGATGAACTGCACGGCAAGGAAAGTTCATTTTATGTCTATTCATGAAAGGACAACTGTATAAACTCAGCTCAACTTTTATTAAACCTATTCAAGGGAATTAAAGGCTGTTGCTTTTTATTCCGTGACTGATTATTTTCAGGACTAATCACTTATTTCGTTTCAACTTCCTTTGCTATGTTCTCTTTCCAGAAAGTTGTTAGTGATACCTCGACATAGAAACTCATTGCAATTAATTTTAAGCAAAGAAAACTTTCAAGGTGTTACAATGGCTCTTTTACACGGTGATTTCATTCTAAGACGACCATCTTAAGTAACTCAAGCCAAAGCGAATATAATTATTTAAACGAATAGGTGGAAGTTGCAGTCGAGAGTGGCCGACAGCGAATACTTATAGGGCTTTTTTATTATATGCCACCTTAAAAATTTTTCACATCGAAAAATAAAAGGTTCTGCAAAATTTAAACTCAATCAGGCAACCGTAAGACGTGTCTCAGTGGCTTTGTTTTTTTGAGGTAAATATAGGAAAATTTACAAATAACACAGCCCCACAAAAAAAAATTCACACCAGCGAACCAGACCCATGTATCTCTATGTATTTTCGGTCGCTGAATTCGAATTCAGGTCAAGAAAAAATCTCTGGAAAACCCTTGGAAATGGGTAAAATAAAGATTAAGCTACGAGAATAGTTGTTGCATCTTAATCTATCGAATTATACAAATTAAGGTTAAACAGCAGCGTACATACAATATGAAACACACCCCCAGGGAGGGTCGAAAACTACCCCCCATATATAAAAAAATCGATCCAAAACAGCAATGACTGCCGAAAAAGCTCGAAATGTCTAAGTTTTGTTAAATTGATAAAAAACTGCGTCAGGTCCGACGTAATCTTCATAAGCTGCACCTATAGGGTTGAGAACAACCAACTTTAAGTTTAAAGAACACGAGGAAAACGTAAAATTCAACATGATTTCTATTTTCATAGGATGCTAAGATTGGCTGAAGTTGCGTAGTATTCTAAAATAGAACTAGAAACTTACGTGCCATCAACGTCCTACAGTGTCAACCCTCAGAGGGTGTAAAAACTACCCCCATTCAAGATTCAACTTGAAGCTCGAAACTCCGGCGGTTTGTAAATGTGAGAAGAGTCTGCAGTAGCTTTGGCTCAATTATTGAACTACCCCAACAGCGCTGCCAAAAATCACCCCTTATCTTAAATGACAGAGAGAAAACAAGAAAAAAACATTGATCTAAAAGTATTTTCATTTTTATGGATGTTATGATTCGTTAAAATTGCGTAGTACTCAGAGTTAGATTTAGAGAGTCACGTACCACTGTTGTTATTCAATTCCACTCCTCTAGGAGGTGAGAACTACCTTTCTGAGTGTGTTAATAACATTGATAGGACATAAGTTTCAAACTCTAAGTGTACAACACGATTTTTGCCAATCATAGCTTTCATAAAAATGTAAATCCAGTTAGATTCTCTCTCTTTTTCCAGCATTCTACGGGTATAGGTAACTTGCAACTCCGAAGGAGGTGGTTTTCAAGCTCAGCGTCGAATATAGTTTCTTCTCACTTCCACACAACGCAGGTGTTTCGAATTTTTATAGAAGTCACTGTAACTTTTTATAGTTAAATCTTACATAGGAGGTAGTTTTCACACCCTCTGAGGGTTGACACTGTAGGATGTTGATGATACGTAAGTTTCTAGTTATATTTTAGAGTACTACGCAATTTCAGCCAATCATAGCACCCATGAAAATAGAAATCCTGTTGGATTTTACGTTTTTTCTTGTTTTTCTCGTGTCCATTAAACTTCAACCCTACAGGGACAGTTTATGAGGATTATGTCGGACCTGATACAATTTCTTATCACTTGAACAATACTTAGACTTTCATCAGCCATTGCTGTTTTGGATCGATTTTTTTATATATAGGGGGTATTTTCCGCCCCTCCCTAGGAGTGTGTTTCATATCTATTGTATGTAAGCTGCTGTTTAAACTTAATTTGTATAATTCGATTGATTCAGATGTAACAACTATTCTCTTACCTTAATCTTCTTTTTACCCAATTCCAGGGGTGTTTTTTGGCTCTAGCTAATGATTTTGAGGGTGTACGATTTTGTTTGACCTCGGATTCGGATTCAGCGACCGAAAATACTTAGGAATACATGGGTCTGGTTCGCTGGTCTGATTTTTTTTGTGAGGCTGTCTAATCAGTATATTTGATGGTATAAAATGTGTCTTCTAAATAAAAAAATGGACAATGAAAATACATGGTATTAAATAGAGAAGTATGTACTCCAAAAAACTTACAATACACGTTGTATATTACAGCTTTGATATTCTACGCATTTTCGATTTTTTATGTTTAAAATGAAAATGTCATTATAAAAAATATCATTATCTCTTAGCCCGAGATCAATTTAATAGGGTACGATTGCTTAATTAATTTTTTCACGTGTAAGTTAAGGTGGTAAAGGATGCAAACATATTTATTTCAAGGATTCGTTACGGTTTCAATTCTAATTAATTTACCAAACATAATCCATCATCTCACCAAGATATTCAAAACATAACCGAATTACGTCGAACAAAATATATCGACATGCCGGCTTAGAGCTTGATGTATTATTAGCACTCCAATATGTCAAATATGTCGAAAAGGGTCGTCCTTAACTACCCAATTAGGAGAGGAACTGGATTGTGCGCCACCGTAGTTGATCGACAGATTTACCGTGGTATATGCAAAATCGATGTAATTACATTTAGACCAGTTAACAGCCTGAAATAATTAAAAAATTATATTTAAAATGGGAGACTCTAGACATAGATAAGAACTTTTAATAAATAATTTTGATTTGCCGTTGGAAAGGACAAGGGCATATTATTGCTTGTTGTTCTTGTTAATTACAACGTCTTGTAATCAATGAATTATTCTAGCTAACTTCTCTTTGCTATATGATACGTGTGACGGCATCATGCCACCTGTCGTGGTTGCATGTCGGGCACACAACCTCGTCAGAATTTTTTATCCAAATGTCGACCATCTTGCCGACAGCACTCCTCCAATCTGATCCTTAAATTTTGGAAAACTCGTCGACACATTTCAACAGGAATATTGGTAATGGCCTCCCGAATGTTGTTCTTTAACTGGTTGGTATTGGCCGGGTGATTGATGTAAACAATACTCTTTAAGTATCCCCACAAAAAAAAAATCCGGGGGCGTTAGGTCCGATGGAATAAAAAAAGTGCGAATGTTGAAATGTGACGATTTTTCCAAAATTTAAGGACCAGGTTGGAGGAGTGCTGTAGGCAAGATGGTCGACATTTGGATAGCGTAGTGTTTAAAAAATAAACCGCTGCCCAAGGAATCACTACTTCCACATCCAGATTTTCTATCCAAGTCACTCACAACGAAAAAATTTTATATGTGCAAATTATATAATATTTGAAATCCTCTACCCTTAAAGTCCATAAAACGATACCTCACATCGGGGTGGGGGTGGTGATAGGAGGTGGTAGTGGGGGTGGATAAAGTAAAAAACTAATTTGAGATTTCTGGTTCTTGTACACACACTAAATAACATTTTATTTTTCATCCCCTTTAATAATGGGGTGGGGGTGGTAATGGAGGTGGCTAATGCCAAAATTTTTTTTGAGACCTTAGCCTCTTTTGTATATACTAAATACCAATTTTATGAACTCTTACCTGCTTGATTTACCTATTTACCCCAAGTTTACTCCAATTTACCCCCCAACGCTTCGACAGAATAAGATGAAAATACAATCTAGTTCTAGATCTCGTTAAGGTACATACGTGTATCATATTTCAAGTCAATATCTCAAACGGTTCCAGAATAAACGTGCGCACAAAAAAAAGTTAGACAGACAGAATTTTTTTTACGCTCAAACTTAAAATCTCGACGTTTCATGACATTCTAAGCCTATTTGAACATTAAAAATTTTTTTGTCGTTATTATACTTCCACTGGATGTGGAAGTAAAAATCCACATGTATATAGTATATTAATTTTAAAATAAAATTTTTTTGAACACTTTAAATAATTTTGTTGATTTTTTTAAAAACTGATTTTACTTTGAGTCACCCTGTATAAGAAATTATTAATAAAACTAGTTGTATTTCTCGTATCGGTAATTTTATCATCGCTTGAAATGAAAAACCTAATAGTAATTTTAAAATTTAAAGAAATCTAGATGTCCATGACATACCGGGTGATACAGGAGATATGTAACACCCCGTAGAATGTTTATTTAAAAAGATATTATTTTGAAATTTGGCAGACTTATATAATGCGTGATTGTCCTTTTTTTGGTACAAACAAGAAATTTTTTCGCTTCCGATTTTACCCGAAGTGACATCTACTTCGTTATTTTAAATGGCACCCTGTATATATTTTTTCCTATCTGATTCTACTTAAATTTCTCTTTTCAACTACGTATCGCAAAATGGCATTCGTTTTTAAAATGGCTGCTGAAAACCATTTTATTGCACTAAGTCAAGTAGGCTATGGTATGAAATGTGGCGGTAATTAATGCTTAATGTGCTCCGATATCAAAAGAACCCTGGTACACAATTTTGAGTTTCATATTTGTTTTGTTCTAATCAGTAGCCGAAGAGACTTTGTAGAATTTTTATATTAAAGAAAAATCTCTTGACTAAATCCCCGAAATCATAAAAACTAAGATAGAAACACTAATTTTAAATTTGACCCATTTGCTAAATATTTATTCATCTTTCAGTTTGACCCAATATAATTCATTGTTATGTCTAATTTTGCTTGCTTTTAAATAAAATTATTTTCGAAGAATCTCAAAATGTTGGCCATTATTTTCCCTGCAGCGTCGAATTCTTGTAACAGTACCTCTAAGCACATTTTCTAACTGCAATTCAGTAATCTTATTTATTGCTAACCTAACTCTCATTTCCAAGTCTTCCCTATTTTGCAGTGGAGTTTTATAAACAATTTCCTTGAGATGGCCCCATATGAAAAAATCAATTGGCGTAAGATCCGGAGACCTCGGAGGCCATCTAATTGGCAAAAGTGAAATATGAATAAATATTTTATAAACGGATGAAATTTAAAATTAGTGTTTCTGTCTTAGTTTTTATGATTTCTGGGATTTAGTCTAGAGATTTTTCTTTAATATAAAAATTGTACAAAGTCTCTGTAGATACTGATTAGAACAAAACAAATATGAAACAAAATTGTGTACCAGGGTTCTTTTGATATTACAGCACATTAAGCATTAATTACCGCTACATTTCATACCACAGCCAACTTGATTTAATGCAATAAAATGGTTTTCAGTAGCCATTTTAAAAACGAGTGCTATCTTGTTATACATAGTTGAAAAGAGGAATTTAAGGAGGGGAAAAAATATATACAGGGTGTCATTTAAAATAACAAAGTAGATGTTTATACTAAAAAAAGGACAATCACATATTATATAAGTCTACCAAATTTCAAAATAATATCTTTTTAAATAAACATACTACGGGTGTTACATATCTCCTGTGTCACCCGGTATATTGACATTTGCATGACAGATTGAATTGAATCATGGCATACGCGATATTTTTGAACATTAAATCGTTCGCAACTGTTGAATAATGAAAATGAACTCTTGAGATTGGTTCTAGTCCATTGAGTAATGAATTATTACCCACGGCTGTGAGTAATGAACCCCATTTCTTGTTCAAAAACGTATCTATAATAAATTAATTTTTCAATAGTCGTAGAAAAAAATTTAAATTGTAGTTCTAGCGCGTTGGTAATGATATTATTACTCACGGCCGTGGGTAATGAGGCACATTACTTGTTCAAAAAAGTATCGATAATAAACGATTATTCAGTAGCCGTAGTTTTTCTTCGAATGTTAAAAACTCTCCATTCAGAGAGAAATATCAGTTTGTGTACTTATTGCATAGGTATCTATTGTCCCTGACAAAAGTTCTTACCGAATCTTGATAACTTGGAATATTGAAATAAAAAAATTAAAATCGTTGATAAATTTGTTAATAAATTCTTGCTTATGGTAAAGAGTCCTGTAGAATAACTAATTAATTAAAAGGGACTAATTGAAACACCAACCCCTTTTTGTGTAGTATGATTGAGTTAATAATTTAATTTATAAATTTAAATTACTTCAGACAAAATTGTGATTGTGATAAAATAAGAATTTATTAAAGGCATACGACCTTGGAAAACCGATGCGGGTTGATAGTGACAGAAGTAAAACGAAGGAATTTTAGAAAACACAATTGGATTTTCACAAAATGTTTGCAACGTAGAGGGTCCGCCAAAAAGTCTGTACCATATGGGAAACTCTGTTGTTATTGATTTTCTGAAAATTTTATTTTTGATAAAAGTTGGGGATATTCTCAATCGAAAAAGGCGCTTCCCAGCAAACATTTAGGTATTATTTGACGTCAAAACTACCTAAATTATGTATAATAAATTTAGTCGCAAAATTAAAATTAATCATGTTTTGGTAAAATTTACGTTGATGCTACGTGGAATCGACATAAGTGGAGAATAAGACGACGTCGAAATTAGGTTATATGGACTAAGATAGGTAAAATTACACATAAATCGTACTTGCAGTCGCACAATTTATTTGGTTAGTAATACCTGTTTAGGTAAATTTTACTTAAATTCGATGTCAACTCGACATCAAGTTGACTAGCTTTAGGTAGAAATTACTTATTTAAATATGTGAAATTGGAAAATGACACCAAGAGGAAAAAATAAGGTTTTTATACCTATTTGGTAATTTTCTCTATAATATTGTTGTCAGTCACCTACAAATTTGAAGAGATACCTAACTCACAATGACGATACAAGATGAATGCCGGTAACTAAAATAAATCCAATTTATAAGTGAAGTATTTACACCACTCGCTTGTTGAAATCAATGCGACGAAAATTTTTTTGTGTATAATAGCAGCTTTACTTTGTAAAATAACAATGCGCCTCCAAAATATTCATCTATAAGGAAATTCTTATTGCCAAGTAAAAAAATTATAGTAATAATTTGAGCCGAAAAGTATGCTATACTTGTTAAATATGAGTTTACAGGTATAATAATCTATTTTTTTTAGCTTTTCGTCAGTTTGTTTACATACACACTCATTTTTAAAATTCTAATTTCGAATCGTATTTCAACTGTGCTAAGAAAATATGACGTCTTGAGCTAATTTAACTTTAAAGTTAACTGCCTTTGTAAATGCAACTACAAAAGATAATTGACTTAATATTTGAAATCAGGTAGATAAGCCAGGTAGAATTTACAACAAAATCTACCTAGTAAGATATTCGACTATTAGGAATATTTTTAGTCGCTAAAAAGGTAAATACTACCTAATTATATTACCTATTTCTACCCTATTGTAAATTTATCCTTCAGATCATTTTTGGTAGATTTTTTTAGTAGTTTTTCACTCGCTGCTTTCGTTAAATTTACTTTCAAGGAAAATTGTGTATGAGGTAGATTAATTGGTATTATTTACGTAAACTGAAATCTAAAGTAAGACCAATTGGTAAATTTTTATCGGAAGTGTATTTTTCTAGTCAATTTTACGTCATAATTACCTTAACAAGTAAATTCCTCTTTTACCAAGTCGAATTGGAGCTAATTTTAACAAAAATGTTTGCTGGGTTAGGTCGGAAAATTGTCTCTAGAGTACTACCTTTATTTTTATTTTTGAACATAATGAAAAATGTTATTTAAAGAAGTTGTTTATATTGCTATTTTTACAAATATCCACCTCTTGGGGATAGGCAACACAAAATACATGTTGTACGTTATGCCATCTGTGAGACAGTAGAAACAGTAGGAACATTCTGGAACATTAGAGAAAAGAGACTTCTAGATAACGCCGCGCCGTTTCTAGAATAATTCAGGAAGCAATCGCTAGAGGTATATAAGGCCATATTCTCGGCGGAGAAGTTTTAAGAAAGTTTGGATTGACAAGTGAGGTTAAGACTAAAGTGAAAACAAAGTGTTAAACATTGTTATTTTTAGTCAGTAAAGTACATTTAAGTTAATAATAGTATTGTGAATGTGAAGTATCCAGTAAATTATTTAATAAACTGTCTTAATAGTTATCTCTTGTTATAATTTTTGGAACCCGCGGAATTTGAGTAGTTATGCAGTACCAATACTGGCGCAATTCAAGGTCAAGCTGGAGCTGCGGCTGTAGCTGTGACGTCAGCACGCCTGCAGCCCCGCGGGGGGCGGGCAGGTGATAGATGATAGATCCTATGATCTAGGTTCTAGTGTGAGGTGAGATAATGCTAGATGATAGATCCTATTGTCTAGGTTGTAGTGTGAGGTGGGATCTTCTTAGATGATAGGTGATAGGACCTAATGGGAGGGGGGAGATCCAATCCCCGAGCTTAGATATTAGATTATAGCTAAAGATAAGAGATTATATCTAAGAGGGCGTGGCTAAGAGTATATAGGATGTATCTAGTAATAAAAGAAGTATACAGGGTGTATTTAGTAATAAAAATAAGTATATAAGGTGTACTAGTGATATGGTGTATCTAGTAATAAAAATAAGATGGCTGCCGTTTATTGTTTATAGTTATTGGCGAATAGTATTGCATGTTTACGTTAGAGGGCGTTAGAGGTTAAGAAAATGGCTACAGACATCCATCATTGAGTTTAAATAGACAAGTCTTATATATGGAATAAATATTCATCTACTTCAATACGTAAATTTTATATTTGAATGTTAAAACTGTGACCAAATGCAGAGACGTTATCGGATTCCAGGAAATTGTTAATGTAAATAAATGCGACTGTCTACGGCTATATGTATATTTAAAACGCGATTAATTGTCTTTAGATAACAGCATCCGGCGGTTATAATACAATGACTAATAAGTCACGTGATCTATTATAAGGAGCGTCTCAGGGTTTGGAGAGAAATAATGTAAACAATGAAATCATCATATTTTTTCTCATATTTTTCTGCTTACACGATACGAAAAGTGGGGGTGGAATACAGCATAAAAGTAAAGACCTGAGATCGCTGCATTCATTCACAATCTTAAAGTCGATATATACAAGCAGCAGCAGCAGCAATGTCTTTCACAAAAATTAATGTTGAAGCTCATGTCACGCCGTTCATGAAAATCTATGAGCTGGAAGTCGATAGAAAATATAAAGTGCTAGATATATATAAAGCACTTTCACCGTATGGTATCCAGGTCCAAGTAATCCTCGAAAATTGTAAAGTGAGTCTACCAGCCAGATACTCACGCATTATTTCTGATGATGATATGGTAACGCTACAACAAACCATTATACTAAAAGAAGTGTACTTAGTATATAGAGGGCTAGCAGGCACGACCACTAACATCGAATTCATCGAGTCCTAAAGATGGATCCCGAAACATATAAGAAGAGGTTACAGCAATTTATGAACAATTTAAAATTACTCAGAGAAGACGTTAAGTACGTTGAAGTTTTACGTACATTTCAACATGTCAGTATCCAGCCGAAGAAGTCCAAGAACAGTTCAGTTCAGCGAGGACGTTAAAATTCATCACATTTACCATTGGAGCTATGCCCATAGAACTGCTAGATGTGGTAACTGGATGCAAGACGCCCGCGATCGAGATCGTTTTCAAATTAAAATATTACGATACGCTCAAATAATTAATCCAGTACTTGAACATAAATATTCTGTTATTATATCGCAAAACATGTAACCTCTTTCTTATATGTATTAATAAATTAATTTAAAAAATGGTTGACTATTATTACCCATTTCCTAATTAAATGAAGAATTCAGATTTTTTTTTCAAGTTTATTGTAACGAAAATGTTCATGCTACATTTTATGTCTTTTTTAATGCTGAATTCAAATATGCAATCAAAAAAATTAAATCTTAAAAAATAAAGCCAGCCCAGGCAAAAAATGAAAAAATTCATATTTTTCAAGTTTATTGTAACGAAAATGTTCATGCTACATTTTAAGTGTTTTTTAATGCTGAATTCAAATATGCAATCAAAAAAATTAAATCTTAAAAAATAAAGCCACCCCAGACGAAAAATAAAAAAATAATTTTAATTTTTATAATATATTTTATTTATCTGAACGCATAATACAGTAATAAAGCTTATATATGTACATGGAATACATAACCTATAAAAATAATAATAATAATAATAATAATAATAATAATAATAATAATAATAATAATAATTAATATAAGTGCATAAAAATTAAACAATGCTACTTTTTTCAATCCAACTGTTATGGGAACTGTCAAATCCAAGCCATTTAACGAAAACCTTATTTCCTTTCTTCCTTAAAACTTTCTCAACGAGATACATGTCTGAATGTTTAACCTTCTGCAGTTCTTCAGTATAGAAGCATCCTTCTATTGGCTGTTTCTGTGCATCGGTCAGTAAGTATGTTATGGGGCTGGTATAATTAATTTTTGAAATAGTAAATATTTCATTAGACCAATTAGGAGTATAACCTTTATCGAACACGCCTCTGTACTTGCTTATTCTCACATGATCGTTAATTTTAAATTTAGGTAATTGTGAGTATGTAATTGTAGGATAATTGTAAACAGATTTCAAGAGTATTTTTTCATTCTTTTTATTTACATCTACAGGTTTCATGCCGATGGTACGATGCCTAGTATTATTATATTTCTTAATAATATCAGCAAGTAAATTATACCACCGAAAAGAACCATTTATACTAAATTCTTTATACATCATAGATTTTATAGTCCTATTTACGCGTTCGACTACTGAACATTTTTTAGTGCTATACGAAGAATAATGATTAATTTTATATTTTTTCATTAATTTTTGAAAATTAATATTATAAAATTCGGTTCCATTATCAGTCTGTAAATTGACGGGGATTCGTTTATCTGCGACTAATATTTTTTCCATAGCTCGAGTAACATTTACGCCAGATTTAGATTTAACTGGTTCAGCCCATACGTACTTTGAAAAAACATCAATTACAATGAGAATATATTTATAATTTTTATTGTAATTAGCATATGGAATCATTTCGACTAAGTCAGCCTGAAGCAATTCATTTAAACCTCTAACTACGACTTTTCGTCTCTTAAAGTTAATTCTAGCCGGCTTATGTATTTCATTAACAATATCTCTTTTTATAGCAGACATGTTTACAGTTCAACAATAATTTACGTACTGTTAAATTAATCCAGCGATTCGATTATTTTACTTTCTAATAGTTCCTCTAAAATTCTATTTATTTCATTCGTATGACTTGAATTGCCTGCCTCCTGTGAAGCTATCAAAAGCCTAAGACGATCGACGAGTTCATTAGGATCGTCCCAATATACGTAATCAATAGCATTATCGGTGACTTGCATCATTAATTCACCGCCTTTTACTTTACCAGGAGCACGTTGCCGAGGTTCGCGAGCGTAAAGCATCGGTTTAATAATATGCAGGTACTTCCAGCTCTTACTACCGGACTTTTGCTTTTCAGAATCATAATTTCTCTTATGTGCGCTAGTCCTTTTTACAATATCAATGTACTGTTTCTTATCATCATAGTTATAGTGATGCGAACGTTTTTTAAATAGTAATTCATAAAGACCGCGAGTGCCCTGATACTCTTTATTATTTATTATTAAATTGTCACCGTCAAACTGAATGGCAGAATTTCCAATATAATATTTATCTTCTTCGGGATTATATCGTACACCATATCGAAAATCATGTGTATTTTCAGTATCATGCATCATCTCAGATATATATGTTTTAGGCAGATCGCTAAATTTCTCAAGATACTTCTCATCTGACTGGTCGCCTTCTTCAGAGTCGACAATCGACGGTGACGGTGTAATATTAATATTTTTTTCATCCTCTGAGGGTTCAGACTTTTTCTTAATGTTTAAATTCTCGTCCGTCTCAAGCTTGATATGTTTAGCTATCAAATGTAAAGGTGCGGTGATTGGGGCAAAAGACTTTTCGATTTGCAGATCGTGCATTTTGAGTGCCTCTAATTTGCGCTTTACGGCTTTCCGAGCTTCGATAATTTTATTAGTAATGTCCATGTCGACAGGTGCGTCAGATAACATGTGTAATTATCAACTGATTGAGATAGTAAAATCACAGGTATATATACTCGTCAAACCCCTTTCTGTATCGGCCATGTTTAATATCGCTATCTTTATCTATCACTAGGAATCCGTATTTATCTTTCCAGCATAACGAGCACATATGTTTGAAATCCTCAAAGCTCATATCGGTATTAACGTGATCGGAATATACATGTCTAAGATTCATGTCATCCTGCTTGAATAATATCAGTAAATTTGCATTGTCTCTTATCAGATGTTTTGGAATGCGGGTATAGGTCTGACAGAGATAGAAGCTGTCTATCTGTTTATGCCGCCCCATGCTAAAGTAGTCACGCATCACACTTTGATTGTCGCAAGCTACGTCATCAAATATAAAAATGGAATTAATTTTAGCTTGCGCAGGCGTCATTATTACATCGCTATCCTTGAATTCATGATATCCCACGATCGAGCCGAGTACTTTTCTAAGATATTCATATTTAGGCTGGTAGAGAGATTTCGAGTAGACGTAAACATTCTTGAAACGCAAGCCGTGTGGATGAGTCAGCAGGCTTATCACGATGTTTGTTTTCCCACAATTTGAAGGTCCGCATATGATACACCTGATGCTGTCGGGTAACAGAGGACCATGTCTACTATCTTTTTTCACATGACTATCGAAATCGAGATTATCGATTTTCAGACTGTTACCTGTCTTGATGAAACGCATGATTGACACTGAGGTATTTCCACCAGGAGTTTAAGTATAAATAGCTTTCGATCACCTGTAACACCTCAGTCTACTATTACATGCGATAGAGGTAACATGGCTGTAAACGCTCTCATAAATAAATTACCTTTCGAAGCCCATATCCCTGGCTATCGTTTCTGCGGCCCGGGTACTAAATTAGAAAAAAGACTGGCGCGAGGAGATCGCGGAATTAATGGTCTAGATGAGGCGTGTCGTGACCACGACATACAATATTCTAAAGTCAATGATGTGAAAGGACGGCATATTGCCGATAAAGAATTGGCAAAACGTGCTCTGAAGCGAGTATTTGCTAGGGATTCGTCCATCGGAGAAAGAGCGGCAGCAGCCGGTGTAGCAGGCATCATGAGTGCTAAAGTTAAATTAGGCTTGGGATGTAAAAAAAGAAAATGTGGCGGTACGATGACGTTTAAAAAAATATCCAATAAAATTCGTAAACTAGTACGTGGAGCTCCCTCTGTCGGGGATGCTATTAAAAAGGCCTCTCGTGCAGTACAGCGTATTAAAAAAGATAAAAAAATATCACCGATGGCTGCTCGCGTTATTCCTATACCGAAGACGGGTGGCGTTCTACCGCTAATACCAATATTTGCTGGACTTAGTGCTCTGGGAGCGCTAGCCGGTGGATCTGCAGGTATAGCGAAAGCTGTAAGAGATTCTCAGGCGGCATCCTCCCAGCTTAAAGAATCTAAACGTCACAATCAGGCTATGGAGAGTATCGCCCTCGGTAAGGGACTCTATCTTCGTCCCTATCGAACGGGACTTGGACTATACATGAATAAAAACACCAACAGCAAGTGACTAGTAAAATTACCAAATCGAGCGCTCACCGACGTGGATCTGAAAAAATATGTTAAGATGTTAAATATACCTAATTTTCGAGGAATATTTATGCGAGACCGACTACCTAAACGCGTACATAAAATTGAGACGGGCATTGTGAACTTGGATAGTGATAGCGGTAATGGTACTCATTGGACTGCATACTTTAAGAACGGTTCGAAAGCCGTTTATTATGATAGTTTTGGTAATTTACAGCCTCCTCTCGAATTAATAAAATATTTAAATTGTTCTATTGAATACAATCACAAGCAGTATCAGTCTTATGACACAGTAAATTGTGGACATCTGTGTTTACAATTTCTATATAATGCGTCATGCTTTTAAGTCACGTTCATTCTCAGAGCTAACCTTGAAGCCGCAACATGTCTTGTACGTTTACATTATCCGGCAAATCATCTAATTTAACCGCGCACTTTTCCCCACCCATAGACCTTGAAGACGGCGCTGAATATTCGCTTGCTTTAATAAATTTCGAGGCGTATAACTCCATACCGAACATAGACGCTACAAATAATCATATATATTATGATACAGACGATAAGTTTATAAAAATTCCGGAGGGCTCGTATGAAATAGAAGATATAAATAATTACGTAAGAAAGCATTTTATTCTGAATCATGGTAACGATGGTCATATTTCTATAGTATCCAATAAAAATACGTTAAAAGTGGAAATAAAATCCAATAAGATGATAAATTTTGAAAAGGCTGACGGTATTGGCAGTTTGTTAGGATTTACATCTCGTCGTCTAAAACCGCTCGAGAAACATATATCTGATTTCCCGGCAAAAATTCAAAAAGTAAACGCTATATGCGTGGAGTGTAATCTCATCACGGGCAGTTACATGAATGATAGATCTGTACACATTATTCATGAATTTTTTCCTAGCGTGCCTCCCGGCTATAAAATAATAGAGTGTCCCGCTAATGCAATTTACCTGCCGATTAATAAGAGGCATATAGATAGCATATCAATTAAGATAGTCGATCAAGACGGTGATCTTGTTAATTTCCGTGGTGAGGTCATCACGGTAAGACTGCACTTGAAGAAGAATGGGTCTTAGTTTCCGAAATAGTTTAAAAGGAACACCTGCTCGCGCTCGAAACAGTTCACCTGCAACCTTCAAGGTGTTAACATCTAAAAATAGACGTTTTCTTTACTCTCTCGGTTACAAAGTGCTAATATGAATCCGAATATTTTAAACGTGTTTGAGAAGCCTACGTTTGAAACCGCGATAACTAATTTTGAAAATCATAGTCATGGACCATATTCAATCAGAAATTTAAATAATAACGACGAAATTCGTATACCCATTCAGCAGCAGGATGTGTATACTGCGCCGTATGCTAGTTCGCTGTATATGCGGGGCCGGTTACTTAAAGAGGATGGTACGGTTTCGAACACAGCGGTCTTTGATAAAATGGGGTTATTGTATCTGTTTGACGAGATACGATACGAAGTGAGCGGTAAAATTGTGGACAGCAGTAGAAATCCAGGCCTCGCGACTGTTATGAAGGGATATGCATCATTCACTCCGAATGACGCGAATCACTTAGAAAATGCTGGGTGGACTGATGTGGATGATAATTTTGCAGACGAGAACGGTTACTTTGACGCATGTATACCTTTAAAAATATGTCTGGGGTTCGCAGAGACCTTTGAAAGAATTATTTTAAATGTCCGTCAAGAGCTGGTACTCGTTCGCAGTAGTATTGATACAAACGCAATCATAAATCTTGTAGCCGATGAAAATATTAAAGTAGAATTGGAAATCGTTCAATGGCGTGTACCACACGTGACTGTATCTGACGTTGAGCGATTAAAATTAATGAAATATCTAGAGAGGAATATCGATTTGCCTGTACCGTTTAGAAGCTGGGAATTACATGAATACCCCATGCTGATGGAATCGCAGACGCATACTTGGAATATTAAAACTTCGTCTCAGTTAGAGACACCGCGATATATTATTTTCGGCCTTCAAACGGGTCGTAAAAATGCAGTCGCTAAACGTATGAGTGAATTTGATCACTGCGAGTTGACTAATTTTAAACTTTTTTTAAATTCGGAATCATATCCCTATGATAACTTGAATATTAATTTTCAGAAGAATTTCTGTGCTACTCTGTATGAAATGTTCTGTCAATTTCAGAAATCTTATTATGAAAAAGAAAATGAACCTCTGCTTACTAAATATAAATTTAAAACTAAAGCTCCTCTGGTAGTTATCGACTGTTCGTGTCAGAATGAGGTTGTAAAGTCGAGTGCAGTGGACATTAGGCTGGAATTTAGCACTAATAAAAATATTCCGAAAGACACTGCTGCATATTGTCTTATAATTCATGATAGATTGATTTTTTACAATCCTTTAACCAGTATAGTTCGTCCATACTAATATGTATATAATAGACGTGCAGGGCTTCCAGCATAAAAAGGAGTTAGCTTTTACATGTAAAGAAATTTCAATTTTTAATATTACCGATGTCTCGTGTGTACATCGGATAATTAAACCGACTGTTAGTTACGGGCTTCTTACACACAATATTCAGAAGCAAATTAATTGGATAACTGATCATGTGCACGGTCTCCGATGGTCCACGCCTTATGATAATCTCCGGTACGGCGACCTGCAGGACTTCATCGACAGCCACGTACTTGGAAGAGAAGCAAAAGTTTATGTCAAGGGACTGGAAAAGAAGCGATGGCTTCAGCATTATCTGTCTAATAATAATAATATTATAGACTTATATAATTGTAATAATATGAATAGTTTAATGTTAAATAATTTAGAATATCATTGTCATAAACATATTAATAATCATTTACGCTGCTCTAGGCAGAATGTCTACTCGATATATCAGTGGTATATTGTAAATAAAGATAAGGATTTTGAATAAACAAATTTATGCTAACCATACTGGCTTTTATTTCTGTATACATGTGTGCGTGTATGAATGACGAGTGGGGTGGGGGGCAGAGAGGGAGAGAGAGAGAAGTGGGGGGAGAGCTCTCGCCTCGAGTCAGAGCGCGGTGATCAGTTAGACGTTGCAAAGATGCACAATCAAACGGGGCTCAGAGAGCTGATAGCGGGCAATATATGCCAATGTTCGATGTGCCAAGTCCCACCGGAGGGCTGGAGGTACCTGGGGCTGCCTCAGCCCCAGGACCCCGTAACGCCACCACCACCACCACCACAGGAGATGCCCCGGCTGATGCTCTTAGCCGACATCATGAAAGGTATTTAAAATATTT
Source organism: Rutpela maculata (assembly GCA_936432065.2). NCBI lineage: Eukaryota > Metazoa > Arthropoda > Insecta > Coleoptera > Cerambycidae > Rutpela > Rutpela maculata. The sequence continues at coordinate 250,699,324 of OW386286.2, forward strand.
TTTCTGTTTCGTATAACTCAATACTTATAGATATTTTTTTAAATTGTTACAGACTCCATTGAACTCAGAATTTCTTCGGAGATTTGGAGAGGTCGATCTGTCAGCCGGCGAGACCAATAAATTTCTTTTTTAAATTAACATACGATCTGCCCTCCCGCCGGATAGCCAGACCAGTGTTTTTATTATTTTATTAATTCTACACAATTTTAATTGTATTTTTTTTTATATTAATAAAAAATGTTATTAATAATCTTTTTTTATTTCAATGAGTTGATAGCATCTCATACTTATTAAGTGTCTGAACAGCTCGAACAGCTCCAACAGCTCCAACAGGTGTAACAGGTACCGTACCTGTTACACCTGTTGGAGCTGTTGGAGCTGTTGGAGCTGTTCGAGCTGTTGGAACTGACCATATATAATACACGTATATGTATATGTATATGGGCTGCTTGAACAGCTCCAACAGCTCCAACAGCTCCAACAGCTCCAACAGGTGTAACAGGTACCGTACCTGTTACACCTGTTCGAGCTGTTGGAGCTGTTGGAGCTGTTCGAGCTGTTAAAACTGACCCTATATAATACATGTATATGTATATGTATATGGGCTGTTTGAACAGCTCCAACAGCTCCAACAGCTCCAACAGGTGTAACAGGTACCGTACCTGTTACACCTGTTCGAGCTGTTGGAGCTGTTGGAGCTGTTCGAGCTGTTGAAACTGACCCTATATATTACATGTATATGTATATGTATATGGGCTGCTTGAACAGCTCCAACAGCTCCAACAGCTCCAACAGCTCGAACAGGTGTAACAGGTACCGTACCTGTTACACCTGTTGGAGCTGTTGGAGCTGTTGGAGCTGTTCGAGCTGTTCAAACAGCCCATATATAATACACGTATATGTATATGTATATGGGCTGCTTGAACAGCTCCAACAGCTCCAACAGCTCGAACAGCTCCAACAGGTGTAACAGGTACGGTACCTGTTACACCTGTTGGAGCTGTTCGAGCTGTTGGAGCTGTTCAAGCTGTCTCACCTGCCTCTCTCATGATCATCATGTCAGGATAGGTATTAGGAAATAAAAACACACATTTTATAAATAATTTAATTTATTAAATGTAAAAATATTTATATTACAATACTTTAATACTAATTACAAAAAATGTAGGCGAACTATGTCAAGCGTCTTAACATAATCTTCTAAGGTAGTGGATGGCCAGTGCCCGCTGTCTGGACCAGAGCTCCAACCAGTCGGCTGCCCAGAGCGACCTTTGGATATATTATCCTCCAGCCATTTTATTAACTGCTTATGCTCTTCATTGAAATTAATATCTAATTTGAAATGTATATTATTCCTACCAATTACTCGAAACAAAATTTCAAGAAATTCGTATTGTGTAAAGTAAGCTGCCTCGCAAAATGCTTTATTAATCGACCAATCAATACTTTTATAATTATCAGAAATATTTTTAGCCGGGTACGATTTCGAATAAAAATCAATTGACATATAATCATCATTACACGTTAATAATTCTTCTAAAAAAATTCTAAAATAACTATTATTCGCGGCGGGATAATGTCTGTTAATTACTTCTCGTAATCGATATACGGTAAGGTGAGTAATACATTCTCTTTGGAAAATATATTCCAACTGTTGAATAAAAATATCGTTTTGAAGTTTTTTCGTAAATATTTTTTTCATTAAATCGAAATTAGAACTATCTCTTAAAGCCATCCAGTATAAAGCTTTGTCCGGTATAACAATCTTTTCTAAAATTTTATGAACTAATTGATAATTACCCCGATTCAATGCATTTTGAATGTACCTCTCATATACGTCGCGAGTGATAAGTACAAGCTTGTACTGCAATTCTTTTTCTAACCCGTCCATCGCGATCAAAGTCTCTAAAGTAAATGAATCCGAACGGCTACTGCCAAGCGCTTCACTGCGTCGATGACGTCATCTGACGAGCTGAGACTTGTTGGAAATTATATCCCCAAGGTTTCGTATCGGTATTTATATAATTTATAATTCTTTTATCATCATACGGACTGAGTGCCACCTTATTCTGTTTGATAGTATATATTTCATGTTTCTTTGATCGAATTAATCGCTGCTCTTTGGTCAAAATTTCTTTATTAAATAGACAATTCGTAAAGTCTTCAAATGTAATTTTTCTGATTACCGAACGCGAGAGACCCTTGATTTTTTTATTTACCGACACACCCTCCACTTTATAACTATACATTTTTGCACGGAGTCCTACGAATTCTGTCATTACGCGCCCTTGACATTCGTCTTTCATTACGCCTAGTACCTTCTTATTTGCATGAGGTATTCCGTAGACATTGTCTACAGGATAATCCGATGTGTCGAACTGATGGATGTCTTTTTTAATGTACTTGTATATATCAACGTCGCTAAATTCGTAAATTAAACTGTCTGTGTCAGTGTAAAGTAGTTTGGCTTGCTCACCGAATTCTTTTTTAATATAATCATAATGAAAATCGTAAAGAATAATTTTTGAAAGATCTAAAATGGCGAACCCCACATATATTGGCTTATCGAATTTAATTTTTAGTCGATTCATTTCAATAATAATCATATCCTCGCCGAAGACAGTCGAACTGTGAAAGTTCGGTTTCGCGAGCAGAGACTTGGCACCATATCTCCCCTCCCATTTAGTTACCAATTTAACATCTTTGTGCTTGCGGACATTCTCCATTGTCTTTCCGAACACCGCATTGTTCATTAGCTTATAGAAATTTTTCTGAAACTCGTTACTTGCCTGTTTTCGTAAATCCGTATTTAAATCAATGTATTTCTTTAGCCACCGTGACTGTTTAAATTTTAAAATTCTATGTACCGTCTTGAGTTTTAATCCGCGTTCTAAACATTTTTTTAAAGTCCTATAATGCATTACATATCGCGTTTTATCTAACAGAGTGGTCATTAATTTTGAATGTTTTGAACCGGGCGGCACCATATGTTCTGGACACATCGGGAGATCCTTATGTAGCTCATGTAATTCAAGTGGATACTCGATATCTACTTCCAAAATATAACCGATGTCTGACTCGTCCGATAAATTTGGAATATCTAAGGCATAAAATTGTTCGACGGGTACCCACTCGAAAGCACCTGTAGGTAGCGGAACAGACATCCCGGCTCCATACATGTTATTGATGTCAAAGTACATGATGTGAGTCTCTCTTTCGTCGGGATTAAACGCATCCCCCATGTACTTGTTGTTAGCTTTCGAATATCTGTTAGATACCTGCGCTACACCGCCTCTCACGCCTTTTTCAATCATCAGTATCATATCAATGTCTGTGAGAAGCTCTAAATTTTCTTTAGTTATTTTTAACATCGCGTCGAATGCCAGTCCCGGAGCAGTATAATAATTTAAAGCATCAAGTCCGTACGTCTGTATGCATGTCTCGCGGAAATTTTCAAATATATCAGCTAGCAGTAATACATCTGTTTTTAAATATATATCGGAATATTCTCCTAATGTCTTAATATCGAATTTATTCCAGATATTCATAGCGTGGTTATAATCGTCCTCTGTTATGTTTTCGTCAGTCAGTTTACTGTAAAATTCTTCTTTAGCCGGTAGAGATGTCTCGTCTAATTTTTCCCAAGAATTTAAATAATCATAAGGAAAAACACCTTTCCGCGTTAATAATTGAAATTGTTCGTCATTATTACAGTACGATTTAGTGATTCGTTTCTGCTCATCGTCGAGATAGGAAGCTAGTTTTTCGATTTTGTCTGCCATAAACCTAAACGAATCAATAAATCTCAGTTTAATTTTCGTATCTTTAACTCGTTTAGTGAAAGAAATGTATTTTTCCTTATTAATCGGTAATAATGAAATTTGTCCGTCAAATGCCGTTGCTAGCTGTTTGATTATCAGGTGGCCGTCGTAACCTGATAAACAATGAAATATAACCGGAATCACGTGACTATCTTGATAATTAATGTTACATCTCATATGCGCCGGTCCCCTATAGTACCCAGTTAAATGATTGTGATCGGCTACTTTAATGTCCGTCTCTTTGAAGGGTCTCTCACAGATATGACAGACCTGCGCGAGATCGAATTCATTTTTTTGTGTCTCGTTTAACGATTCCATAGGTTTTATGTCGGACATGATTACATTAACTCGGTCTGAAATTTTTTCAAGTTCTTTAACAAACCAGTACTGACAGTCGGCGCCTCGGTACATTTTAAATTGTGATAGACTGTCATCATAGGAACATTTTAAGTAATACGCGACGCTAAAAGCCGTATGTTTCTGGTAATTTTGCGTATTTTGATTCGTGTTAGCATCACAGTCCTCTAAGATACATTCGAAATCGGCATAAATAGCGAACGGTACCCTTTCTTTATATCGGTAATTTTTAAATTTTAAAAACTTTTCATCCTCGCCGGGTAATTCAATTTTGCATGTATTAGTTTTCGAATTGCAATCATTTGAATGCCGGTCTAGAAGTTCTTGAGTTGTAAAATGATTAAGACATCGGTTGCAAATAAATACTCGATGTCCGTCTGAAGATAGTTGTTTATTTAATAATCGAGACATATTCTTTATCCAAGCAAAATGATATTGCGCAGCATCAGTAAAATTATCGGCAGAATTCGTAGGAATCATTAATAAATTTACGGCGCGTTCATAACTGTATTTACTTAAACATACCGGTAAAACTTCCCTTTTAACTACGGTGTATACGTTTATCGAAATATCATTTAAGCGTTCGAATTTTTTAATATTTCTTAATTCCATCGGAAACTCGATGCCATCATATTTTAAAACGTCCTCAAAATGAGGATATGAAGTTACTCTCTGCCCATCCTTTTTAGCTGGGTATAATGCCGAAACTACTGACCATAAGAAGCAATATTCGTCATTATTTTTAACGTTAATAACGCACTTTTTTTCCTTTATAAAGTTTGGCATTTCAGCGTATGTTGATAATCCCACTGTTATAGGACAATATTTATTAACATTTACTCTTAGCCCGATAATTTCCGATAAGGCCCAGCCTGAATCTTTTCCTTGAAAGTCTTCTAGATGTTTCAATAACCGTTCGGATACATTTTCTCTATACCATTCCTTTAAATTCGTATTTAAGTCTATCACAGCGTTCCTTGTAGCAAATGTTTTTAATTCCACTGTGCCATTAGTAGGCTGTACGAAGTTACATTCAAAAATAACATTTACTTTAATTAGCCCATCTTTTAAACATTTTTTAATTTGAATAGAGAAGCTCCTAAACGCTTTTTTAAAAAATAATACCGGTTCTTTAATTTGTACGTTAGTTATTATACCGGACTTAACACGATTTTTAAAACAAGATTCTACCTCTTGATATACTAAATATTTTCGTGCTGCCGGCTTTAAGGAACCGCCTAATATTTTATTTTTTAATTTTAATTTTTTCAATTGCTCTCGGTAGTATTTTAAAAGCGCTAAATTATTTTCCAATTTAAATATATTTTCACCTTTATTATCGATATGAATTTTGATTTTAATTGCCTTGGCTACTAGTTTAATATTGCTATTAATTATCGAAATATGTTGGTCGATTTCATCATCGGTCTTTAAGAGCAGCAATGATTTTTTAGTTAAATTAATTATATCAGTACTGAGTTTAGATACGGTCTCGGTAGACGACATACTGTTTCAATTAGACAACCGTTCACCGCGAGAGATAAACAGCTAATGATCGAGGTGGGGAGATGACGCTGCTTTTATACTCGGCGGCTGAGGGTCACGTGACTTTGCAGTGAACGATTTCTAAAAGGCCCCCGAATTTTCATAATCTGTTCGTCTTTTACATATAAAACAATGTTAAATTGCTATATCGCTGCGGGGTGGCTACATATTCCCATAAGAAACCATGTATTGTAAGACACAAAATTCTTCGCATGCATCTTTACCGTATACCTATCTTATGTTAGTAGGCTATCAGAAATGATTTCATTTGTTTACATTAACAATTTCCAGGAATCCGATAACGGCTCTGCATTATATTCTTATTACATTGAAATCTAAACGTAGAGAAGCGAACGAATATTTATCTTATATAAAACTCAGGCTAACAAGTCTAGACTTGTCTGAAAAGCGTTTATATTGGCTCTTGATATTTCCTTTGATCTAGCCGCTGTAGTTATCTAAAGGTAATTAATCACGTTTTAAATATACATATAGCCGTAGACAGTCGCATTTATTTACATTAACAATTTCCTGGAATCCGATAACGTCTCTGCATTTGACCGCAGTTTTACATTCAAATCTTAACATATAGAAGTAAATGAATATTTATCTCATAATTATAAGACTTGTCTATTTAATCTCAATGATGGACGTCAGTAGCCATTTTCCTAACGCCCACTAACGTAAACATACAATACTATTAGTCAATAAACAGCAACCATCTTATTTTAGACACACCCTGTATACTCTCAGCCACGTCCTTTTAGATATAATCTCTTATCTAAGCTCAGGGATTGGATCTCCCATCTCCCCCCTCCCATTAGGTCCTATCACCTATCATCTAAGAAGATCCCACCTCACACTACAACCTAGACAATAGGATCTATCATCTAGCATTATCTCACCTCACACTAGAACCTAGATCATAGGATCTATCATCTATCACCTGCCCGCCCCCCGCGGGGCTGCAGGCGTGCTGACGTCACAGCTACAGCCGCAGCTCCAGCTTGACCTTGAATTGCGCCAGTATTGGTACTGCATAACTACTAATTTGCAAGGGTGGTTTCCTAGGGGTGGAAACACGTCACACTATATATCAAATTCGGTTGATCTATTTTAAAACTAAAAATGTTCCACTTTTCTACGCATAAGTCCTGAACTATATTTTTCTTAAGAGTTTCATTTAGCGATTTGTATTAAAAAATTTCGAAAAGTTAACATTAGAAAAAGAGAACAACCATGTACCAAGAGAGAGGAGGGCCTATAAGTCCGGTTTTCGGCCTTTTTTATTTTTGGTCAAAAAATTTCGAAAAAAATTTTTGTATCCTATATATTCAATATCTAATCTATTTTATCCCAAACAGAACTTGTCACAACTCATCCCCCTCCATGTAACCCCCATTAAATTATTATAGAATCAGTTTACATTAGCACACATGCTTAGATCTTTTTGAACTTGAAAATCATATTTCCTTTGAATAAACTGCACCCTAAGCTCCCCCACTACTATACAATACCCCAACCCCAATGCTCCTCCCACAATATAAACCTTTATGCTGCTACCAGATACCTATATAAAATAGTTTTAAAACGACATTTTATTTACATTATTAATAAAAATTAAAATTCCTCTTAATCCCTCCCCAACACCCTCTCTCCCGAACCATTCTGTTGTGTAGAGGTTGGATTTTTTTTGTTTTTTGTCTGTTAAAATCTCCGATTAAAGAACTTATATCTAGATACATAACATCTCTTCACTATATACCTTGTTTGCTCCGAACATAGTCACATTATATGTCCATTAAAAAGAATAGATGAACATCACATCCCATAGGCAACAGTGGCCTGTGTTCATTAATCGGAGGTTAAAATAGAGCTTATTGTATATGTACCTACTTTTGTGTGATTTTTTCACGTATTTTTGTTGCTTTAGACGTTGGGAGAGGGAGTAAAACGGGCACAACGTTATATCATTCTGCCGATAAAAAAAAGTATAAGAAAAATCTTCGATATTCCAGTTTCAAGCTTGTAGCAATATGATGATGGTGGGAATGGTTTGGGAAAGTGGATGTTGAGGGGGGGGTATAAGACTAGTTGACATTTTATTAATAATGTAAACAAAAAATCCTTATCCTTTTAAAACTATTTTATATGCGGTAGGGGCATAAAGGTTTATGTTAGTGAGGGGAGAGGGTGCGTGTCGTTGGGGGTTTGGGGTGTTGAGGTGTTGCATAGTAGTAGGGGGAGCTTAGGGTGCAGTTTGTTCAAAGGAAATATGATTTTCAAGTTCAAGGACATCTGAGCATATGTACTAATGTAAACTGGTTCGTTAATAATTTAAGGGGGATAAATGGAAGGGTTGAGGGTTGGGGGAAGTTCTGTTTGGATTTTAATCCATTACTTAGGCTTAGGATTGGAAAAGTGTTATTTTTAAAATAGAACAACCAATTTTGACATCTGAATATAACTTCGCATTATAAGCAACTTTTTTAAATAATATTTTTTCGATATTTTCAAAAATACAAGGGACAATTTAAAAAAAAAAGAATTTTCCGATCTAAGCGCCAGAACTAACACACACTTATGCAGCCCCTTTTTCATTTGAGGACGTGTACTAACTTTTATTAAAAATAAAATTTTTCAGAAACTCGATAACATAGTTTCTCATACGGTGCAGACTATTTGGCGGACACTGTAAATTCAGAATTAAAATATATCTCTTAAATAAACTGAGGCATAATTTTTATTAATTATATGGATTTTAAATACTGTCCACCTATAAATTGTTTGTAAAGGACATATATTTTTCCATTGTTAAACCTGAACAGCCTGAACAGTCTTGCTCTCATGGCTTTAGCATAGATAATATTTTTTATCCAATAAATGCACAAAGAGAAACTTTAGAAGTTCGCTAAGTGGATTATAAGAGAGGTTTGTTTTAGGAATTCGAAATTGTCGTGACTTTAGGACAGGTCAAATCCTATAGACGTTTCTCTTAAGTACCGTTTGTCTAAATTGCTTTCCATTCAGTTGTACAACAACCCAAATAACACTTCAAAACAAGGGAAGAACCTGTGCGAATGGCAATCGACTTTGTATTTAAGACCTGATGGCGGGCAAAGTTTTAGAGGAAAGTGCTTTTATAGAATGCCCCCGATATTGGAGAATAAACGACACAGTGTGTTTCAGATACGGTCTCTTGATTTATTTACCCATAATCAGAGGAGCGGTAAACCCTTTAGCGTATTTGGGAACATCAACCTTAGTGGAGTAAAACTAAGAGTCTAAATCACATAACAAGGAATTCTTTTACAATAACAATATTTTTTTGCTGAAACTTGTCGGAAATATTACAAGGAGTATGGGAAAAAGTTTTGGAATTAAATCTTTATCCCGCAAGTCATTTGTTTAAACAAAAGAATGTTGAAAATTGTGTTTTTTCGCAGTTTTTCTTAAATATTTTTGATTTTATAAAAAAATAGATTGTTCATAATAAAATTCTACAGAAAACTAGATTTATCCGAACCTTATTGGTTAATTTGTTAAGTTGCAATAAAAAAATAATAAGGAGCAGCCATTTTTAAACAATTGATGATAAATATTAAAAAATAGTTGATGCGGAAGCATGCCTATTAATAACTGAAGGTGGCCATTTCCAACAGTTTTTATAAAACAAAATTCATCATTATCAATGTTAATAATAATTAGTTTCAATTTGAATTTAATTGTTTTAATCAAGAGAAAAATGCAAGAGACAGTTTTCATGTGGAATTGACCAGGCTAATCAGAAAAAATATCCACATGGAAAAATGTCAGTGGCGTACCACATTTTTGGTAAAAAATATCAGAGAACATGTATACAGGGACGCCACTCGTTGTGCGATAAAATAACTTTTCTAACTAAAATATGTGCTTTTATATCTCATTAACACATACGAAAATTGAAAAAAATATCTAAAGTACTTTCTGAGATATTAAAAAATAACGATTTAAAAATAAAAAATTCAACATCATATAGCAAAAAATTTAAGCCGTTATGGACATATATTCATATGAACTTTTCTTCATAAAATAACCTGAGGAATCACACCCTGAAATATTAGGACGTCATTAAAACACACCCTGTATAGAATAATAATAATAATAATAATAATAATAATAATAATAATAATAATAATAAGCTTTATTCATTTCTTTGCCATATAAACTACATAGATAAGACAAGTCACACATGCACGGGCTTACAATGATTACCTAGTAAAAAGGTATGTATATATATATATATATATATATATATATATATATATATATATATATATATATATATATATATATATATATATATATATATATATATATATATATATATATAGATATATATATATATATATATAGATATATATATATATATATATATATATATATACCTAGAGGAATAATCCTATTGTTTTTGAAAAAAAATCGATCAGTAAATAAAAAAGTTATTAATCATTTAAATTAAAAAATATATTATTCTTAATTTTTGTTATTTGTACTTAAATAGAAATAATTTATTTTTTGTTTGTTCATTTTACTAATATATATATTTCGTAATATATCTAATTCGTTGAAATATAATACTGGAAGCGTATATACTACGACATTCAACTATTGTAGTGATGTGTGATGGTCCAATGGCTAAAGCTTTGTGCAATTGACGAACATTGTCAACGCGATTCTGTGATTGCAGCACTGGTCCAGCCAGTGGAAATGCGCCGTGGTCATGCCAATTCTGAAGGCGAATAAGAACGCGAAGCTCGTCGGCAGTTATCGACCGATCTCGTTGCTGTCCGCGATCTCCAAGTTGGTGGAGAAGGCCATCCTGATCAGATTAGACGCTGCTCAGGATGAACTTCACATCGACGACGAGTGCCAATTCGGCTTCAGGCGGCAGGGGCACTGTGCAGCAGGTCGTCAGGATCGTGAATGACGTCAAGGTACAATGCAACCTCGGGTAGAGTACAGTTATGGTGCTCCTCGACATTGAGAAAGCCTTCGACATCGTATGGATCCCGGGATTACCCTACAAACTAAATTCGCTGGACTTTCCAACGCACATTACCAAACTTATTCACTCTTTCCTGTTAGATAGATCGCTGCAGGTCAGAGTGAATAATAAACTATCAACCCGGCGGGACATTCGCGCGGGCGTCTCCCACTTATACATCTCCGACTTCCCGGAGTTCCCGAATTCGAACCTTGCCATGTACGCCGACGACACGGCTATATACGTGCACTCACACAACGCGCAAGCGGCTAATATGCTGCTGAAGGCACACATGGCCCGTGCCACGGCTTATTACGATAAGTGGAAGATTCGGATCAACGCCGAGAAGTCGGAATCGATTCTATTCACGCGCCGTTTCACCAAAAACCGGATTTTAACGCCACTTTCGATCGGGGGTAGAGAAATTCCAATCAAACGGTGCGTGAAATATTTGGGGGTGAACTTAGACAAACGACTAACGTTTAATACACACGTTAACGAGATGGTACGCAAGGTCTACTTCATGTCCAGAAGTCTGTATCCGCTCCTGGCATGGGGTGGCGGACTCAACAGGACTAATAAAAAGTTGTTGTACACAATGGTAATCAGGCCGGCCATTACATACGCGGCGCCGGTGTGGTGCAGCATCCCGGCCAAGACAGTGCGGAAATTAAAAGTTTTAGAACACGAATTTATGCGCCTCATTTCAGACTCCCTCAGAGATCTCTATGCACGTTGCCACGACATAACCCCACTAGCGGACTACTTGCAAGAAACCTCACAAAAATTCTACCAGTTTAAAATGGACGGTAGCCCGCTTACCCGCAACATTACCCGAATCAGACAGCATAATGCCGTACTTTTCGATATAAGACACCCCTTACCATAGCAGGCGTTGCCTATCTTCCGGCAGCTCCTCTAGCCACACTTCCTTCTACCCTTACTCTTATCTTTCCTCAAGTTTACATCTTTCCAATCCCTCTTTCTCCCCATTTATGTTTGTACAATTTTGTTCTTTTATCCTTTTTTGTTATTTTTATTCCTTTTTTGTCTCTCTAAATCCCCTCTAGGCCGAAAACTTACCTAAATCCTAATTTTTTAAATCACAATTTTATTTCCACCCTACCTTCCTTTTCGGCGATCAGACCACAAGGTCGTCATTTGTTCGATTAGTTGTGTTCCCCGTATCAACAATCAAAATTACGAAGTGCGCTCGCCTGCAATTTTAGTGTTCTCAGTGTTGAATGTATTTTTAAGTTACTTTTAGGTCCATGTGGACCCATCAAAAACTTTAATCTAGTTTTTAATTAAGTCTGCCCGTGGCAGACAGGAGCTTCTAGCACCCCCCTTGAATTTATTTCCAAGCCGAACCGGACCTACCCCGCCCAGTCTCGCACCCACCTCGGCGATGTTCGCCGTGGTTGTCTGGCTGGCTCCGGGCTAGGATCCGGTGAGGCACATATATTGTACTTAAACTGTAAATAAAATATTATTGTTATTGTTGTTTGTGTTTGTTTGTCTGGCAATTCAAAGAGCTTGTGTTCGAATCCCTGATAGGGTGTGTCTTTGCCATTTTTTATTTCATATTTTTTTTTTCACAACAAAGTTGGTATCACAAAATTTAGAATGTCCAAAAACTGACATTATTTACAAGAAAATTGCGACGAGTATCCTATAGAATGTATAACAATTTATAAAAAGCTCAGTAAATCGGCGAAGAATATAATGCTTCAACTAGTTTAAACTATTTTTTAATGAGCTGATAACATAAAAACTTTTATTTAGTTTGGATGAAGTTTTGTCTACGTGTTGGATCAATTGGAATGGATCAGTGTTTTTCAAACTGTGGTACGCGTAATGTTTAATGAATGACTGACGGTAAAAAAAAATGTATACTTCACTTCAATAAATGTTTCCACACGCTGGCTTTCGCGTGCCCATGACCTTTCGCGCTTACTTGAACTGCACAATGAACAGCGCATGTTTTTCAAGGACTAAAGATCTAATTTAGGGACAGTACTAAATGATTTTGAATGGCTTTTGCAACTAGCGTATCTATCTGATGTTCTTGAAAAGAAAAACGCTTGGAATTTATCTGCGTAAGGGGAAAGTGTTGATACTTTCTTTGTCGAAAAGAAAGCATAAGCAATGATTAAAAAGTTAAATCTTTGGGAAAATTCATGAAAATACAACAAAACTGAACAGTTTGAAGGAATGGACTCCTTATTAAAAGAAAATGAAAAGAACATTTTTAAGTTTCTTGAAATCAAATCTGAACTTGCGCTTCACATGAGCACTCAGGACTCTATAAAGGAGTGTTTTCCATCACCAGACAAAATTATGGACTGGATCCAAATTCCCTTCTATTTCGAAGTAAAAAATTGTGATCTACCGCTTCCCAAAAAAGAGCAGTTGATCGAATTGTCATGTGATCCCCCTTTAAAGAAATACATAAAAATAAGGCTTTAATATACATTTGGTGTAGCATTGTTATATAGTATGCAGTACTATCGGAATTATTATCCTTTCACAACTACTTATTTGTGTGAAAATGGTTTTTCGTCCTTGCCTGACTTATTTGAAAAATAAGTATAGAAGTAGACTTGATCATAAGGAAAATTTAATGCTTCATTTAACAAAAATCTCGACAAAGATCACCCCAAATAGTGACGAATTTTGTAGGCGCAAACAAGCACACCCTTCTCGCTGATTTTATTAGACTGGTTTTCTTTTTTTTTTAACGTAATTACTGAGTTTGTTATTGCCATGTCAATAAACGAAGTTTTTATAGAAGATATTCCGTATTACTTCTTTAAAATACCTAGTCTGACCCTGTACCTACTAGGTATACAGGGTGAGACATGAGGAACTATACATACTTCTACCGTAAGTAGAGCCACCTAAGACAAATACCAAGTGACCGTTAAAAACTGTTTATTCCCTTTCTTTACTATCATACAGAGTGATTTATGAATTCTGTCCAAAAATTGTTTTAGTCATAACATTTTAACGGTTAATCCGATTTGCCTCATTTTTTACAACAATGTACACTGTTGCCTAACAACCATCATACATATCCAAAATTAAAAAGTCCAGGGATTTCAAAAAAAATTTGTTGGATTGCTTCGTATACGATAATTCACCCTGTATATGATTTATCTAAAACTTGATATAAAATTTGTATAGGACACAAATATGTTGTAAAACCTGAGTATTTGAAATTTTTGTCACACTCTCAACAAATTTTTTATTAACGATCAATTTTCAAGTCAAATGAAAAGTTTGGCAAAATGGAATATTTTAACGTATACTAATATTTATTAATACAAAAATTTAGGTAACAAAAAATAATATCTACATACCTCGTGCCTAGGTTTAATAAGTACTGTCATTTTAATCAATTTCCAGGCCAGGTCTTACATGTTTATTTAAAAATTATAAGAAAAGAAAAAGAAAAACGAAAATATCAAAACATCTTAAACATTGCAGAAGAAATCCAACAAAAAAAGATAAATGTCATAATTATAAACGATTTTCAAAGTGAAATTCATTTGCCTCAATACACTTCTCTTGTCGGATAGTTAAATGTCTGATAGACTTCCTAATTGTTAGGGGGTCATTTCTGATAATGTTGCAGCAGTTAATAATCCGATCAATTATTTCTTGCCTTGTATTTATATTTTCCGCGTAGACCAACTCTTTTAATCGTCCCCAAATAAAATAATCAACGGGATTGAAGTCAGGGGACCCCGGTGGCCATGAAATTGGACCCCCGCTTCCTATCCATCGGTTTCCATAAGTGTTATCTAAGTGATGACGCACAGCAACCGCAAAATGGGGTGATGCACCATCGTGCTGAAATTTAATTCCTCGGATGCCCACATTGGCAAGCAGATTGGGCAAAATATTTTGCAAAAAATTTAAATAAACTTGTCCTTTTAATGAACCATAAAAAAATGAGGACCTAATAGATGGTTATTTATTACCTCAACCCAAGTATTCACAGAGATTCTTTGCTGCGAGTGACATTCGCGAATCGCATGTGGATTTTCTTCTGCCCATACGTGTGAGTTGCGTGAGTTGTATATCTTGTGAAAACCACTTCGTCTGTGTTCTATACAATCCGAGCCTATTGTTCGCAACATGCTAGACGGTGGATTTCATCTCCTGGATGTAACTGTTGAACTAACTGGATGTGATAGAGATGTAAGTTGTTTTTTTGCAACACCCTACTTGCTTTAGATTGGGAAACGCCCAATTGTACACTGAATTTCCTCGTACTTATTTTACGATTTTCCTCAACAGCGTTGAGTATGTTTTCTTGCTGAACAGGATTTATATCTCGTTCTGAGTTTGCTTCAGGTAATGTACCATTTTCTTTAACCGATCCGAATGTTTGATGATTCGGTATTCGATGTCGAGGAAATCGTGTCTAGTATTCTCTTGCAGCACTCCTATCATTCCCATTACAATATCCATAAACAAAAATAATGTCAGCGTATTCGACATTTGAAAATAGATTTGGCATTTCTGACTGGAGAAAATTACAATACACCATCACTAACACACTAGTTGTTGATACTAATAACTAAAGACTGACACCTAATGTCAAATTACTGAAACGATTTCAAGCAATGAAAATGTCAAATTGTCACAGACGTCTATGATCTCTATAAATTCAACAATAATGGAATAAAATACCTACGTAATAACAAGCACCAAAGGACGTAGATCCGTATGTTGTATTTATTTTAAATTCAATGCTTGCATTTGAATATGATGGCTTTTAAAATTATTTCGAAAAACCGCTGCTCAAGGAATCACTACTTCCACATCCAGATTCTCTATCCAAGTCACTCACAACGAAAAAACTTTGTATGTGAAAATAATTGTTTATGGAACTTTAGTAATATAATATTTGAAATCTTCTACCCCAAAAACCCATAAAACGATACCCCACATCGGTAGTGGGGGGGGGTGGTGATAGGGGAGTGGTAGTGGGGGGTGGATGAAGTAAAAAAATATTTTGAGGTTTCTGGTTCCTGTACATACACTAAATCACAATTTTTTTTCATCCCCTTTAATAAGGGGGTGGGGGTGGTAATGGGGGTGGCTAATGCCAAAATTTTTTTTGAGACCTTAGCTTCTCTTGTATATACTAAATACCAATTTCGTGGACTCTTACCTGCTTGATTTACCCATTTACCCCAAATTTACCCCAATTTACACCCCAACCCTTCGACGGAACAAAATGAAAATATAATCTAGTTCTAGATCTCGTTAAAGTACATATGTGTACCAAATTTCAAGTCAATATCTTAAACGGTTACAGAGTAAACGTGCGCACAAAAAAAAGTTACAGACAGACAGACGGACAGACCGACAGACAGACCGACAGATAGACCGACAGACAGACCGACAGACAGACCGACAGACAGACCGACAGACAGACCGACAGACAGACAGACAGAAATTTTTTTTTCGCTCAAACTTAAAATCTCGACGTTTCATGACATTTTAAGCCTATTTGGACAATAAAAATTTTTAAACATTTTTTTGTCGTTACTATACTTCCACTGGACGTGGAAGTAAAATTTACAGTTCTCGTTAAAATTGATCTTAAACTGAACATTTAGGTTGGACACTTTAAATGGGGGAAAGTTAGGTAACACAAATTTGACTACTTATTTCTGTCATTTTAGGGAGCAATTTGACTAATTGGAGAAATCACATACAGAGGCAACTTTTTAAATGAACCACATCAGCCAAATTTTTAAGACCTGGCCTTGAAATTGATTAAAATAATGGTACTTATTAAACATAGGCACGAGTTATGTAGATATTATTTTTTTTAGCTAAATTTTTGTATTAATAAATATTAGTATACATTAAAATATTCCATTTTGCCAAAATTTTCATTTGACTTGAAAATTTATCGTTAATAAAAAATTTGATAGTGTGAGGAAAATTTCAAATGCACCTATTTGTGCCCTATACAAATTTCATATCAAGTTTTAGATAAATCATATACAGGGTGAACTATCGTCTACGAAGCACTTCAACAAATTCTTTTGAAACCGTCCCTGGATTTTTTTAATTTTGGATATGTGTGATGGTTGTTAGGCAACAGTGTACATTGTTGTAGGCAAATCGGATTAACCGTTAAAATGTTATGACCAAAACAATTTTTGGACAAAGTTCATAAATCACTCTGTATGATAGTAAAGAAAGGGAACAAACACTTTTTAATGGTCACTTGGTATTTGTCTTAGGTGCCTCGACTTACGGTAGAAGTATGTATAGTTTCTCATGACTCACCCTGTATAATATGTATTTTTTACACACAATTGCTGCACAAGAAAAATAGGTACGTCAGATAAAAAAATTGAGAAACACTGGAATGAAACACTGATGAATTATATTATAATTTGCTAAAACTTTTCTTTAGACATGCGCAGACTTTTTATTCGATATTTGATTTGAGCGCGTCATGAAACGAATTTCTGTACTTTTTTTTGTTAGGTTATAATATACCTACTTATTTCAATAAATCAAATAGGAGGTATATGAATGAGACGATACTCCAATTCATTGGAAATTAAGTGAACACAAATTTGCTAGCATCAAAACGAATTAGTCTGCATTTGTACAGCGACTTGGCAGAAAGCGTTTTGCGGTAAACCGCTTGCATGGAAATTCGTAAAATTGACGTGAATGCGTGTGTATATTGAAATTATTGATTGGTTTGTGTCATAAGCAAATTCAGCTGTAACTCACTAGATACTCATCGCTTGAATTCATGTGTTTGAGTCTTGTAACAAATTTCTTTGTGGCATGTTATGGTGTGTTATATTGTTTTTTTTTTGGTATGTTTAAAATTCTATCTGATAGGATTCATGTGTAGGTCTAAAAATATGTTTACTATTATGTTTAGGTCTCGGTTTAGGTTGACTCGTTATTTTCACCTGAGGGGACTTTTTGATTTCAAAGGTACAAAATCTTTAAATATCTAAGTTGTGGAAAATTTCTTGCAAACTTTAGTGGTATTGACAAAACATTTATTTTATACTCTTCGAAAATTTTAAATATTTCAAAGAAACACATGTATAGGTATTTTTCAAGTTTGTGTGGATTATCTTTTTTACAACAAAATTCTTAACTAATGTAAGTTTTTCACATTTAATTTATGTCTGACTAATAATTTATGACGGAGGTTGTAAATTTATTATTATATCAGACTTAATACGATCTTTGAAATAAGATACCTTTTACCATACTAGATACTTTCATTACACCGGCTTTAAGGACCACTTAATATTTTATTTTTTATTTTAAATTTTTGCCTGTTAACTGAAATATTTTAATAGAGCTAATTTATTTTCCAACTTAAATATGTTTTTTTTTTCGTACTAAGTATCAGTATGAATAATTAACAATTTTGTAAAAAAAATGTGCAAAATAATTAGTCACTGAAAAGAATAAAGTAATTATTTAGTACAAGGTGTCAAATAGAGAGGGAAGATTTTCGAACGTAATTTTGCAAATTCTTTATATTCCTCGCTTACCGAAGCGAAGTATTCTAATCATGAAAAAATCACAGTTGCAGATTACTTAATGTCTTATTATTTTAAATTATTATCGAAAATTATAGAGGTTGAATATCTCAAAAAAATAAGAAAAAAATGTTACGGAAAACAATAATGTTTGACATGTAACACAATTGCTAAGGATGATACCTGTTTTAATTTTAGTGAAAAAGGTATATATGTTGATCACTAAAAGAATAAAATAATTAACTAAAACTATACCCGTCGACATTTGACGGGGGATGTATAGTAGGTAGGTACATCTTTGTTTTTATGAACTTCTCTAGGGAAAGGTGAGACCATTACGTTGAAACAGGGGCACGAATTTCTTACAGTGTGAGAGCTGGTAGTATCTTCTGCTGTAACTATTACTAGAAAAAAAAAATCACTAACTAACGATAAATTTTCATATTCGGTTAAATTATTATTAATGGGCTCTGTATAAGATGGGTCAATAATAAAAAAACCTTGATAATATTAGCTTTCATTTGAAATTGTTTAGAAGTCTCAAATATTCATCATTATTAAATAAACAATGAGAAACAACGCCAAATAAACAGTTGCCGCGCCCTAAAATAGGAATATCATGTCGTCCCATGTGAAAAGAAATATTCTCAAAAAAAGTAAACAAAAACATTTTATCTTAGAAATGAATAAAACAAAGGTGGAAAGCGTAGACTAATTCTATGTTTTTAACTGCAATGCATGATACATAAGCTGGCCACAGTGCGGGCTGCTTTGACTTACCTACTCGGATCTCTTCAGTCAACTGTTAAATTTTGCCCTCTCGCGGACGACTTTGATGTGGAGGGTGCCTAAGTACGAAAAGCGTGTAGTTACCTCTAAAGAATAATTTCTGGGATACATTTTTAAACATTCCTACTCCGTCGAATCTCGACGAGGTCATTCTAGTATTGTAAATACCTAATTACTACTAATTTTGATATTTTATCTATTTTCATCGTAATTTTTCCAACATGGCGGCCGTAGCGGCAACGAAATTTTTATGAAATATTATATTGTGTATTTAGGTGTGAAAGCAATACATTCCCGGACGACGATGCAAATTGCAAACAAGCATTGAAGTCCGGGAATGTGCTTTCACACCGAAGTATACATACTATTTTTTCTGAAATCACAATCAATATTATTATAAATTAAGGAATTTGTATTAATGCGTAACATTTCTTCATTACAATCTAACTGCTTACTAATAAATACAATTTTAATGTGAGTTGGTTTGTCTGCATGTATTTATTTACTGTCTAAAATATACATAAAAAACCGTACGGGAATGTTACTTTCCCGGCCTAGGCCGGGAAAGTAACATTCCCGTACGGTTTTGTTGATCGTTGCTTGGCAACGGATCTTTTCCGGTCTGTTTTCTGATAGTTTCTTAGCAACGGACTAAAATACTGGAATTGTGCATTTTTCGATCTGAAATCGCGCCGAAAATGTAGACATTGCCGATCGATTTCAGAAAAACATTAATTAATAATTGTTGGAATTCCCCTGCACTATATAAACAAAAGAATCCTTGTAAAAAGTATTCAAACGTGCCCGTGATTTCTCTGCAGGCTGTGTTATTAATGTACTCCATTGTCAGTCTTTTTATCTATCTATTTTATAATTATATACCTACAAATGCTACTGCTGATACCTACTGCCTTAAATCGTGTATTTTGTAGTTTGACTTTTTAAAACTTATTTTGTAGTATGTATTAGGGTGGGCCGGAAAAACACTTTTTTCTAATTTTTCTATCGCTATGCTCCGGAAAAGTTGCCAATCGCCTAGCTAAGCAAAATTAAAAATAAAAAAATTAAAATAAAAAAATATCTTCAGGTTGCGCGTCGCACTCAAAGATTTGAAAATTGGCGAAATTATCGAAACGCTATATGTCCTAATATAATGTTTGGGGCATGGTGAATACGAAAAAAATTTAAAACCTGTATTTCAAAATATTTATTGTTCGCCCAAAAAGCGCAAAAAACAATTTTTAGTAGAAATGGCAATATTTCGAAATTTCTGCTAATTTTACTTTCTCTATATTTATCATTTCTAATTTTGCTATTCAAAAGGGTGCACTTTAAACTCTGACTTCTTGGGAAAACTCTCTCATAATAGGTCTTGATAGGAGGGTCGTCCTAATGAAGCTCCGTCAGCTCCACAGACTTTATTAGATGTTTTAGTCACAAGTTTGACACACCGTTCTATAGCCTGGGTGTGACAAGGCATGCTTTGGAAATCCAGTTGCAGCAGTATGCCAGTCTGTATTAGATTTTTGATGCTCCTTAATAGTGAAGAAGGAGAAATATTGCAACTATCTCACCAAAACATGCTGACATAGCCTGTTGCTTCGAAGTTGAGTTTTGGCGTGGTGAAATTTCGAATAGTCTTTCCCATAGAACACTCGGCGCAGCCCCAGTTCTCTGATCCTCTGATCTTTCATCCACAACCTTTACAAGGATCAAATTTTTAGGGTGAGCAAATGTAGCGTTTCGCTCAATTACTGGGTTGATGATATGATGACAGTAAATTTTGAGTTAGGTACCGTGATGGTCTAATGGCTTCAAAAACTATCTGTGGACATTTCAAAATAAAATGTATCAACTACTTTTGATGAAATGAAGTAGGTTTTTCTAAGCTCACGTATAGTCTGAGAACTCTATTTGCTGTCATCAACCATCTTGAATGTGAAAGCGGACCAGGATCATGAACTGCTAAATCTTCTAAAATTGTACCTGAGTTTATGGCAGCAAAAATATCAAGCAAAAATATCAAGCAGATTGGTCAGCACTTTTCTGTCAACTTGAGAAATGGGAATCTAATACAGATTGGCATACTGCTACAACCGGATTTCCAAAGCTTCCCTTGTCGCATCCAGGCTGTAAAACGGTGTGTCAAACTTGTGACCCAAGCACCTAAAAAAGTGTGTGGCACTGACGCAAGAAATAGCTTCATTAGGACGACTCTTCTATCAACATCTATAGCGATAAATCGCTATTAAATAAATGTATAAATGATGTTTGTAAAGATTTATATTCAAATTGTAAAAATATATAAAAAACCTCATTAACAAATTTTTTGTTATTCATATCCATGACGATTATATATATGTAGTATGTACCCTACATTACTCCCCCTCTACAACAAAGAAATCAACTTACCAAGGTATCAGATTTAAAATAAAAGTTAGATTTGATGGATAAATGACATTAGTAAAAAGAAAAGTCAGATTTGAGTGAAAGGTGACAAAATAACGTAACATAAGGAAAGGGCATAGCAGGATAAGCATGTGTTAGGTGCCCCCGCACCAATCGGGTCGAAATTTTTAGCACA
Organism: Rutpela maculata; assembly: GCA_936432065.2. Lineage (NCBI taxonomy): Eukaryota > Metazoa > Arthropoda > Insecta > Coleoptera > Cerambycidae > Rutpela > Rutpela maculata. The sequence continues at coordinate 250,720,999 of OW386286.2, forward strand.
AGTTGATAGTAGTGTTAGATGAAATTTCCCAAAATATTATTTTTGGAAAACCATTTTTACGGGAGTTATGGGGGTAAAAAGAAAAATGAAAACAAATTTTTTTCTCGAGAACGGGTAAACCGATTTTCATGAAAAAAATATGTGTTATGGCTTTTGATGGTGCAAATGTGGGAAAAAATTATTGGATCCATTCGTCAAAAAAAAGTGGTGAAAAAAATTTTTTCAAAGTAAAAAAAATTTTTTTTTAGGGGATGTTCCAGAGGCACACCCACCATTTTCTTCCAAATAAATGCTTGTATGCCCCTTTAAAACATATCCAATTTTCAAAGCGATCGGAAGGGTACAACATACTCAAAATTGATAATCATTGGCAGACTGCGGGCGGCGTGTAGTCTATGTAATGAAGCATTATAAGACGAATTTTTTGTAAATATTTCGTGCAAAGACGAGATTACCTCCCCCCCTTCGTTTTCGAGGGTGCTGAACACGATGCAGGTGGTGGGAGAAGTTTTTGACCGCCGCAACCCCCTGAAACGGCTGGATCCCTTTATGTTTTCATATAAACGGATTTGGGGAGTGATTTATCAACGGGTTATACTTGAAATAATATGGAAGGGGGTTATAGAGCAAGTAGAGTCCAGACAGCAGGCCTAGGGGGTTGATTAAACCCTCTCGAGAGGTGTAGTTTTTTTTTTCAGATGATTCGGTTCAAATACGTATACCCCTTTCTTGGGGTCGCTGATCACGGGAAAAATATTTATTTTTAGCTCCAACCCCCTCAAACGGGCAGAAATCACCCTCACTCACCGTTTGAGAGATGAAGAGGGGTTGGAGCTAAAAATGAATATTTTTCCCATGATCAACCCAAAAACGGGGGAAACGCGTTTGAACCCGAATTATTTGATAAAAAATGATTTTCCACTCCTCGGAAGGGTTTAATTAACCCCCTAGACCTGCTGTCTGGACTCAACTTACTCTATAATCATCTTCCATGTTATTTCAAGTATAACCCGTTGATAAATGACTCTCCAGACCCGTATAGAAAACAAAGAGATCCATAAGGAGGTTTTCGGCGGTCAAAAACTTCTCCCACCACTTGCATCGTGTTCAACACCCTCGAAAACGGACGGAGGAAGGTAATTTCGTCTTTGCAAGAAATATTTACACTATTTCTGCCTTTATTACATAGACTAGCGGTTCATTACTACATCTTACTACAACGGTCACTGGCGGCCATTACAACCCTACCATTTAAATCAGTATCAAACTTCAAGAAGTGTGGTGCAAAAATTCTCTGACGTCAACTGTGGGGTCAAACAAAATCTAGTTTGAAAATCTGAAGATTTTGCAAGGATGACGTCCGCAGTCAGCCTACGAAAGAACTAGTTTTCAAAGTCCACTACGAGGAGGTTACAGTGCCTTTCACTAGTGAAGGTGCCTGTTTATTGTGAGTCCTCTTGCCTCTCATGAGTCGGGGTGTTTATTTATCGTGAGTCTCCTTGCCTCTAAATAGTCGTTTGTTTATTGTAAGTTCCCTTGCCCCTCATTAGTCGAGGTGCTTGGTTATTATGAGTCCCCTTGCCTCTCACAATTCGGGTTGACCTTTTTGCGTGAGTCCTCCTGCCTCTCACGAATCAGGTTACTCTATATTGATGAGAATTTTATTTTGAAAAAAATTTTCAAAAAAGTTGCAGGGGGTTGCGGCGGTCAAAAGCTTCTCCCACCACTTGCATCGTGTTCAGCACCCTCGAAAATGAGGGGGAGAAGGTAATCTCGCCTTTGCACGAAATATTTACAAAAAAGTCGTGCTTCATTACATAGACTACGCGCCGCCCGCAGTCTGCCAATGATTATCAATTTTGAGTATGTTGTACCCTTCCGATCGCTTTGAAAATTGGATATGTTTTAAAGGGGCATATAAGCATTTATTTGGAAGAAAATGGTGGGTGTGCCTCTGGAACATCCCCTAAAAAAAAATTTTTTTTACTTTGAACAAATTTTTTTCACCACTTTTTTTTGACGAATGGGTCCAATAATTTTTTCCCACATTTGCACCATCAAAAGCCATAACATATATTTTTTTCATGAAAATCGGTTTACCCGTTCTCGAGAAAAAAATTTGTTTTCATTTTTCTTTTTACCCCCATAACTCCCGTAAAAATGGTTTTCCAAAAATAATATTTTGGGAAATTTCATCTAACACTACTATCAACTTGTGCTAAAAATTTCGACCCGATTGGTGCGGGGGCACCTAACACATGCTTATCCTGCTATGCCCTTTATTATTGTAATCACATTATCCTTAATGTGAGTATGTTATATGTCACTGATGAATTGAAATAAAATAATAGCATGTATATGACTGATGCTAAGTGAATAAAAGTTCGCAATCATAATTGGATTGAGCTTCTTTAATAGGTAATTGATAAAAATAGCAAGCATGTGCTAAGTGAATATGAGTTTGCAATCATAATTAGATTGAGCTTTTCTCGCACCAGCTATAGCAGCTTTGGCTAAAGAAAAGCTGGCGAGACAATTAAAATAGCGAATGAGTTTACAATCATAATTGGATTGAGCTTCTCTAAAAGATGTCGCACGAGCTATAGCAGCTCTGGCTAAAGAAAAGCTGGCGAGACAATTAAAGTAGTGAATGAGTTTGGAATCATAATTGGATTGAGCTTCTCTAAAAATGTCGCACCAGCTATAGCAGCTTTGGCTAAAGAAAAGCTGGCGAGACAATTAAAATAGTGAATGAGTTTGCAATCATAATTGGATTGAGCTTCTCTAAAAGATGTCGCACCAGCTATAGCAGTTTTGGCTAAAGAAAAGCTGGCGAGACAATTAAAATAGGGAATGAGAATAATTGGATTGAGCTTCTCTAAAAGATGTCGCACCAGCTATAGCAGCTTTGGCTAAAGAAAAGCTGGCGGGACAATTAAAATAGTGAAAAATTAATACATTGATACACTTGATAAGCTGGTTTTTAAAAAATGTAGGGAGAAATATGAGTACCTACCGTCACATGTACATAATAAAATAAGTAATAACAAGTCTTCTGAAGATCTGGTTTGATTCGTTTCTTGGTACTATCTTCACGGAGAGACTGAGGAATCCGTGTCAAGTGAAGATCTCTATGGAACGGTCGACTTTTAGCTGACTGCCCTCGCTGTGGACGTCGTCCGTCGTTAAAGCTGTCAGCAACACGAGTAGTTGCGTTCGCCCACTCAATCTCGCAGCGAATGACACAGTTTGAAGACTAATCGTGGGATGGGAGAATATTTTGGAATAACCATTTGCTCACAAAATATTATTCAATAATACTGTCAATAATTAATAAACTTCAGTCTTCATCATAAATTTTTCTGACAACTGTCTTGAATTCCATTGACTCTCAGGAGGCATACAATGCGTGAAGTTCAGGGTCACCAATATAGCAAGAAATCGCTATTAAATAAATGTATAAATGATGTTTGTAAAGATTTATATTCAAATTGTAAAAATATATAAAAAATCTCATTAACAAATTTTTTGTTATTCATGTCCATGACGATTATATATGTAGTATGTACCCTACAACATCTATTACGCCAGAATTTTATCAAAAATTTGACTGATAAATACGAGGATAAATATATTCACCATTTGTTTACTAAAAATGAAAAAGTAAAATTAGTAGAAATTACGAGATATTGCCATTTCCACTAAAAATTGTGTTTTTTGAGCATTTTGCGCAAACAATAAATATTTTGAAATTACTTACGGGTTTTAAATTTTGTTCGTATTCTTCATGCCCCAAACTTCGCATTAGGACAAGTAGCGTTTTGATAATAGTGAGTTTAGTACCTAATTATATAAGATTGACAAAAAAATAGCAGAATTTTGCCATTTTTCAAAACTTTGAGTGCGATGCGCGACCGGAAGACATTTTTTTGATTTTTTTTTTTTTTTTCATTTTACTTAGCTAGACGATAGGCAATATTTCCGGTGTATAGCGACAAACAAATTAAAAGAATGTTTTTTTGGCCTACCTTATTATGTATATTACCACTTTGGTTAAGTACAACGTCAACTTGGTCAATTATAAAATAAAGGCGTTTATTATTATTATTATTATTAATATTACTATTATTATTATTTATTTTACATGTACTTCAGATTCCAGAAAGAAGTCCCCCCCCCTCCCTTATTTCGCTATATGGGAATGTATATAATACCTCTAAAGAGGTATCCTGAACAGACTAATTTGTAACTCCGATAACGATAAAATACCGACACCTCCACCAAGACATGAGTCTGTTTATTTAGTCTTGATGTTATGCACATGCATAAATTGTTGGAATGTATGCGTCAAAATGTTGATGCTAAGAAAATGAATAGTTGCACTGCTGAAATGCCACAAGTACTCCATTATTATCCTCAACTAACTACATTAACTACATTCGAGATACAACGGAGTATTTCATGAAATGTGCTCTCCTATATTACATACCACAAATTAGCTACATAGCATGATATAATTTCTAACAAAGATCCATCAGTTTAAGTTAAAATATAGTCTACAGTTAAATGTATTTCATTTTTTTGTTTTTAATCATTAGTTAATTCATTACTTCTATTTTTCTTATTCTACTCACCTTAGGCAAGGAAATAGCGTGGGGCATTTATTTTTTAATCGAATTTTTATCGATATCTGTCCGCATAGGTAGTTAGTATATGTACTTCACATACCCCAATTACGCTGGCGGACGAAACTTCCGATCAGCGAGCGCATTAACCTCAAATAGAAAAAAAAAATTTTAGTTTCTATTTCCGGTTAAAGCGCGCGCCGACCGGAAGTTTTGTCTGCCAACGTAATTGGGGTATGTGAAGTACATATACCAACTACCTATGCGAACAGATATCATTCGACTAAAAAATAAATGCCCCCCCCCTCCCTATCCCTCCACCATGCCTAAAAAGTTCCAGAGAGAAAAAAAATTTGTACTTATATGGTCTTTTCGATTACCGACTGGCAGACAGTAACCATTCGTCGTCGAATTTGCACGCTATTTCCTAGACTAAAGGTAATAGTAATTATTTATACAACAAGTGCATAAAGTGGTACTTTTTTCACAAATGGGAAGTTTGACGAAAAATCAAAATGGAATTTGTTCGCTGTTACCTCTAGTATTTGACTAGTTATTTTTTTATATTATTTTTCAAATAAATAAACTTGTGGGAGGGAGAAACCTTCTGCATTTTTTTTCAAACGCGTCTTTGAGTGCAAAGGAAAAGATTGAGAGGAGAAATTTTTTTACAGATAGGTGAGGATTTTTTTATTTTTATTTAAAAAAAAAAATGTGGCAATCTAAGAAATGGGAAGGGAGGGAGGCGGCAAAATGCGCTTGTGGGAATAAAGGGTTAAGAAAAAGGGATAGAGACTTCGGGCCTTGGTGTTCGGCAATAGAAATCTTTTTTCCACCCTTAAAATATCAATATATCCTTTATCAAATATTAAACTGCCGAAACGGCATATTCTGGGAGCATATTTACAATGCGCCACGGGTCGTTTACAAAATAGCCCTCATTTTAATCGTCAATATATCAAAAACTATCCTGTTAGAATTGAAAAAACTCTGCTAACAACCGCTGCCCAAGGAATCACTACTTCCACATCCAGATTTTCTATCCAAGTCACTAACAACGAAAAAAATTTGTATGTGGAAATAATTGTTTATGGAACTTTAATAATATAATATTTGAAATCCTCTACCCCAAAAACCCATAAAACGATACCTCACATCGGTAGTGGGGTGGGGGTGGTGATAGGGGGTGGTAATGGGGGTGAATGAAGTAAAAAAATATTTTGAGGTTTCTGGTTCTTGTACACACACTAAATCACAATTTTTTTTCATCCCCTTTAATAATAGGGTGGGGGTGGTAATGGGGGTGGCTAAAGCCCAAATTTTTTTTGAGACCTTGGCTTCTCCTGTATAAACTAAGTACCAATTTTATGGGCTCTTACCCGCTTACCCAAAATTTACCCCAATTTACCCACCAACCCTTCGACGAAACAAGATGAAAATATAATCTAATTCTAGATCACGTTAAAGTACATATGTGTACCAAATTTCAAGTCAATATCTCAAACGGTTCCGGAGTAAACGTGCGCACAAGAAAAGTTACAGACCGACAGACAGAAAATTTTTTTCGCCCAAATTTAAAATCTCGACGTTTTATGACAATCTAAGCCTATTTGAACAATAAAACTTTTTTAAAATTTTTTTGTCGTTACTATACTTCCACTGGATATGGAAGTAAAATTATGTGTTCATTATGTGTCTATTTTAAGCCAACCACTGAATAACTTACGTTGTGTAGCTACAGATATTTATTTTGTTTTCTGCATCAAAATTCAGACTCAGAAGTTTTTGAATATAAAAATTTTAATTCACTGTTTCAATTTTCAAAATTAATTTATTGTGTTGTGTCTATGCATTTAATTCAACGCATTACCGATTTGCTTTTAAAGTGAGCTCCTCTAGGGTCGACGCTGAAACAGATATACCTAGTGGTTCGCAAACATAGTAATTTGATCATTGGATGTTGTGGAGTATCATTCATATATCATAAACCTAAGAGGTTCCAACCAGCGGCGGCTGGTGAAATTTCAATATTTTTTTTCTCGTCTGTGGCGCATGGGACCCATACGAAATTTGGGAAATAACATCTAGAGAAGCACTTCTCTAATGACCCCTAAAAAATTTTGAAAAAGCAGTTTGCGAAAAAATTTTTGAAAATTTGCTAGCCTCCCCTGGGTCTAGGGAACCCTGTTTACTTTTATTTTTTTTTGTCATATGCATTTGACTTTTCATAAAAATGCATCGACAGATTTTAGAGTTTGTGAAAATATTTTCATTACTAACTGAAATACAATGAACTGAAATTTTGTAATTTACAATTTAACAAATTACAATATTTCAATTCGTTGTATCTCAGTTAGTAATGAAAATATTTTCACAAACTCCAAAATCTGTCGATGCATTTTTATGAAAAGTCAAATGCATATGACAAAAAAAAATAAAAGTAAACAGGGGTCCCTAGACCCAGGGGAGGCTAGCGAATTTTCAAAAATTTTTTCGCAAACTGCTTTTTCAAAATTTTTTAGGGGTCATTAGAGAAGTGCTTCTCTAGATGTTATTTCCCAAGTTTCGTATGGGTCCCATGCGCCACAGACGAGAAAAAAAATATTGAAATTTCACCAGCCGCCACTGGTTCCAACACTGAATCCTGTGGCACGCCAAGACATATATTTCTTATAGAAGACATTGTTTTTTTCTTTAACTATTTAACGTCGACCTATTTCCGCTACCAGGGCCTATCACCGACGCCAGGAGACGAGCTACCCCCAACCTGGAAATTTTGCCGAACCTCTTCCCTTAAGAAGAGTAGGGATCTTTTACTTGCCTAACATTTAATAGACAATTGACCGCCTGCTTTACATCCCCTCCGAAGGATGGTATATCCACTACGTTGTTATTTTTTACTGTCATTTTCCTATTTTTAAGATAGGACACAGTATCAAAGGCTCGAGACAGATTGAACATTAAAAGCATGACATATTTACCTTCATAAAGTTCTTCATAATTGAAATATAATAGGTGATATGAGGCTGTTTTCGTTGACATATGTTCTTTGATACCATGGTGGCAAGGTGTATAAGGTCATAAGTCATTTTTATTTTGAATTTATTTTGAAGTCTTGTAACGAACAAAAAAGAAATTAGTTTTGAAAAGTCTAGCACAAGCCTTTTTCTAATAAAGATGTAAAGAGTTACGCGTAGAATTTGATAGTGTAGTTATAGCTGCTCTAAGTGCAGTTAAACAATAAAGTACATTATGGTGTATGCCTAAAATGGTACAGTTTTGCATTTTAGCAGAGTTACAGTTGATACCATTCTATGAATTTGTTTCTGTAACCAACATATAAGGTATCCGTCGATTCCCAGCAGTTATTGTAAGTACAAAAACAATTATATTTCTCCGTTGTGTGTATGGGTGACTTCTATGACATAGGGGCTAAATTCCTTTGCTTCCCTTTGTATATTATAGTAGCTGTGTGCATCATTCGCCATAGTGTTGTGCGCCTTAATTTAATTTCACGTCGTTGTGGAATTTTGTAACTTTCGTGCCTATCTCGTTGGTTGAACAGACAAACAAAATTGATATTTCTCGTTTAATACTTGCAAGGTAATATTGTGTATTAGCACATTGTTTCTATGTATGTAAATTTTAGTTGAACTATGCATTTCAGTTAATTTGTTAATACCTTTATTTACGTTTAATGATTTGTTTATTGATCTAAAGAATCACAACATGTTTTTTATTTGTAATCTTTTGTTTAATGTCCTCCTCAAGTAATATGCTACTACATTTAATTTAATTTCCCTTGTAGTTACCTTTGCTAACATGTAAATATTTGTTTATTGATTTAAAGAGTAAAACATGTTGTTTATCAGTAATATTTTAGTTAATGTTTTCTTATAGTACTATTAAGCAACATCTATTTATTTATTGATTTAAAGAGCAAAACATGTTGTTTATCAGTAATATTTTAGTTAATGTCTTCTTATAGTACTATTATTTTGGCCAACCAATTATCTATTTTTTTTATTAGAATATTCCTTGTAGTTATTATGTATAGTGGCCTTTTGCCAAGCAGTATTGCCTTATATTTTTAGATTACCGTGTACCAGACTGTAAAATATAATATGTATAGTATAAACATGAACAGTTAAGCTCAAGTCCTGTGGTTGGTATTAGGAACATCTACAACCATGACGGGTCTACGCCAGATCAAGATGTTGCTTCCATCATTTTAACGATAAGTTCTTCGTTCTTCGACTTAATTTAACTAATTTTGTGGAGGGCAAACTTTACTTTCTTATTAAACCCTGTGCCATGTTATTAGACAACACAACATTTAACAGTTTTCACATCTTGAACAAATTTTTGACGATTTGCTGGAAGCTGAGTCACTAACTTCACGTCAACGGGGGCTGTTTAATTTAATTCGTGTGTTATTTTTCTTTATTTTGTGTATTCATTTATTTTCTAAATTCTCATGCTCTCTAAATATTGTGTACTGAAATACAGTTACCTGTTACTGTTTGGAGTATCACACAAATTAATCAACAGTCAGAATTACAAACACTTTCAAGATAAGCTGACAGACCAACTAAATGTTAGCTGACCCAAGGGAGCACAATTCCATTTTTATTCCTCTTCAGATAAGCCGTTTCTTTGCAGGGATTTTAACTTATGTCACGCTTTATGAAATGATCTCTTTCTGGAATGTTCTAAGCCCTCCCCTTCTCGCAAACGAGGTTTTACATGAAGCTGAAATGAAATTTTATGCTCTTTAATTTCACTTTAGTCAATTTTCGTGGCAGAAGACACAAAAAATGAATTATAGAGAAAATAAAGCCGGCAAATGAAACGAGGTAACGGCCGAATAAAGTGCCGTGACGATAAAATTACCGTTAAACGTGTATGCTCTTCAGTAGATTATTTTTTTATCTCTCATTTTACTGAGATTATAGCACTTAAATTTTTTGTTGATCAGTGTATGTAATTTGTATACGGTATGTTCGCAAAAAATCATTAACAGTTTCACAAAAATAGTCATATTTAGTAGAAATTATATTTTTAGCAATTTTTTTTTGTAAAAACCAAACTATCAAAAAGGTGACAAAAAGTTATAAAATAAAATTTCATCTAATTTATTTTAAATGGCAGTGGTAGAAAAAATTACTTGTGAGTAGGTCATGCATTTATCTGGAAAACACAAGTTCCAGTTATCTGGAAAAACCCAAATAGTAAAGGAGCTAGCTCATGTCACGTGTGCACTTTTATGTCCCCTAAGTTTGATTGTGGGACTTTATTATATACCTATAGGTGTGTTAAAAAAATTGATCACATGGTCCAAAACATGGTCGTTTGGCCGCCATATTGAAAATTTTGTTAAACTTTGTTCTAACGTATCTCCGTAACCAGTGGTCCAATTTTTATTTTGTTTTATTCGTTCTACTCGTTATTAAAGGGTAAACATATTTTGTCTATATATTTTTTAATTAACTCGTGGTTTTTGGGATAAAGAGTGGTTTCTAAAAAAAAATGAAAAAAGAGGTTTTTTGCGTAGTTGATACAAAAATGGGTAGAAATAGCTAAAAATTACTTTATTTATGAATATATGAAGCTTCAGATATATAGAATAGAGTAGGTAGACACACTCTTAAATCCTATAATATGGTACATAAAATAAATATAATAAGGATTATACGTAATTTGAAATCAACAAATCAAGAGGATTATTGGTATTCATCTTTGCACTGGTCCATATCGCTTTCTTTGGATTTGAAAAAGTTACAGCACATGATTTCCAAGTTTCTACAGAGGCACATATTTTCTCTAAAGCACTTCTGGCAATTACAGGGTTTGGGAAAATTTTCTCCCCTGTCACTTATGTAATTAGGGTTCCTTCCATTTTCGTGTAACCGTAGTCCAAGGGATTGAGCGCTGTAGCCACCTTCAAAGCGTTAATCCATTTGTAACATTGGAAGTAGCTTCTTTTTGTGTAAAGGCGAACAGATCTGGATGTAGCAGCCAAATTTTGAATGTTCCATACTTTCTTGTGATGGTGGAAACGCAATGCATCCATTGTATATAAGTTTGAACCAATTGCACGAACCAAAAACTCTTCAGCTCTCTTTTCCATATCCTCATTAAGTAGTTCTTTACCAAAATCGAATAATAGATATTCAGCACCAGATTCTGCTGTCCTCAAAGCTGCCAATTTCGTACTGATTTTGCTTGTGGTGTCACAGCCTGTTAGAGAATAAATAGCCGGTAAAGTTGTCAAGACAGCGTGTGGTACTTTATTTTCAGCAACAAGGAAGTGAAGTGGAATGTACCTGGACATTTTTCCCATTCCAAAGTTCTTTTAACCTTAAGTTTTTCCATTTCTCTTGGTAATGATCCAAAGAAGAGACGTATTGCATACATTAAGAGACTGATCTTCAGATCCCAATCTTCTCTCTGTCGTGTCAGATCTCTCAGTATACAAAATAGGGTTTTCAGAAACTGGTACCGATACCGGAATTTCTTATTTTCTTTTCCTTGCTCATTAGCAAATCTCTCGACATCTTCCATCTTCCATAAGCATTGGCATTTGTCCTTTAACAGTTTCTCCATGAGTTCTAGCTCCTGTAATATTCTCTGTTAAAGTTTTCATTTATTGTGTTGCTAGTTTCCATGAATGCAATCAGCAATAGTCGTTGCAAAGCTTCAGCTAACATGGAGAAACTTCTCATAGTACAAGAATAATGGTTTCCCAGCGAGTACACTCTCAACAATATTTGGACCAAACGTTTCCGATTCAATAAAAATGTTTCCAACTCCACTTCCCGCTAAATATTTTGCAATACATGCCATAATTTCCTTTGCTAGATGAAAACCTCCTAAGCCAAGAAATATGTTCGAAAATTCTTCTGGCTGTAGCAGTTTTATTTCTATTGCTACGACTTCATCAACCTACAGAGATCCTGTTTTCTGATTTACTGTTGTTAAGCAATCTTGGAAGTTTTTATATATGTACATATTGCACTGAATTATTGAGCCGCAGAATATGGTAGAATGGTAGAATGGCTTTACAATGTCTGTATTTGATAGCATACTGTTAAACGTATTCCAGGAGGGGACCACATTCATCAGGAGAATGCTCTTTACTTGCAATAAATCTCCTTAAAATCCAGACCATGTTCTGCCCCTTTGCAGATGAAGTTGCCACGTCAGGATGAGGTTTTCGTGCTACTACAAAATCTTTCTTTATTTCTCCTTTTTGCTTTAGTTCTTATAGTATTTCAGTTTTTGGCATGGTTGAAAACTATGAACTTTTATCTTTAATCGTCTCTGTTGACTGGTATCACTGTTTTGACTTTCATTTTGAAATATAACCAACACTGTATCATAACTGCCTCCAACTCTGTATTCAAGACCCACCGTTATCGAAAATTGATTCTCTCAGATTCATAGAATCAGCAACTTTTTAACTATCCCTCTCATAATTCAAAATATACTTCCTGATGTAGTTTTTGTAGCAACGAATATCAGTAGTAAAAACACTGCTTACATCTTCCAGTGTACTTTTTCACTGAAAAACTACATCGAGGTAAAACCGAGAGGCTTTAAGTAGTTGCTCTGTTCTGAATTTCTCACAAATCCGGCACAGTTTGGAGTCTCCTCTCTTAGTTTTATTTGGTTACAGATTACACACGTTTTAAATTCTGTTTCGGTAGATTGGGAACTCCTTCTTCTTGGACGTTGTCTAGGAACTATGATCCTATAAATGTGATGGGAACAGTCTAAATTCCTTTGTCAACAGAAAAATCAAAAACCATAAAATATTTCAATCATTGTTGAGTTTGTCAAAAAATATATAATGACAATTTGTTTGCCTTTTAACAAGGAGTGAAATAAGCCAAAAAAAAAAAAATAAAATCGGCGCACCCGTTACGGAGATATGTTAAAAGAGAATGTAACAAATTTTTCAATATGGTGGCCAAATGATCATGATCTGGACCATGTAAACAATTTTTTTAATACTCCTATAGGTATGTAATAAGGTCCCACAATCAAACTTAGGGGACATAAGAGTGCACATGTGACATGGAGCTAGCTCCTAGACTAAAACTACTTTATGTTAATCAGTACGGCTTTCGAAAAAAATCTTCGACTATAAAATCATTAATTGAAATAGTGACACATATCCGCACTGCTGTGACCTCATAGAAGGCGTTTGGTTGTGTCACATCAAATTTTGTCAGAAAAAATAATTGATTATGGAATCAAAGGATCGCAATTTAATTATATAATATCTAACGGACAGAAAACAACTAACAGAATGTAATGGAATTATGTCGACTGCACTGACAGTAAAGACAGGTGTGCCCCAGGGATGCATAATGGGGCCATTACTGTTTATACTCTACGTAAATGACTTACCTTGTTATTTACACAATACAATATGCAGACGACAGCACTCTATATAACATCGATAATAGTATCAGTAATTTAAATTGCATTAGTCAAGAGGCGCAATATGCAGCAAAAGAATGGTTCACTTGTAACAAACTCTCTTTAAATGTAAATAAGACTATCCATATTATTTTTTCCCTACAAGATATTTTCAGTGAAGCAGATACAGTCAAGTTTTCAGGAATTCACATGGATAAAAAACTAAATTGAAAAAACCACATTATCTCAGTATGTAATCAACTATCAAGAACTATATCTTTACTGACAAAAATTTCACAACACGCAACGTTATCAGTTTGTAGAGTAGCACATATGGGATTATTTCAACCTCAACTTTCTTATGGAGTGATTTTGTGGGGCAATTCTACTGACTGGATGCGAGTGTTTGTGCCGAAAAAAATCATCAAGGGTAATCGCCTCCGATTAAAGAACTTATATCTAGATACATAACAGGCTATCTTTTCACTATATACCTTGTTTGCTCCTAACATAGTCACATTATATGTCCATTAAAAAGAACAGATGAACATCACATCCCATAGGCAACAGTGGCGTTGTGTGTGTAGAAAATGTGTAGAATGGTAAATATTTTCATTAAAGTGAATTATTGTAATTCCTGCATTACCGGCTCTTTATATAACGTGATGTAGGCATACGATATTACCGTAAGATAAAACAGTAAGATAAATATGTCTTGAAAGGATATTAAAATTTAATTGCTATTTACTTTATAACTGTAAACTGAACTTCATCATGTTACGACTAAGGAACGATCGATTTTCTTCTTTTCTAAACTGCTTTCTGCAAACGGCACAGCACTTCACTATTTATTTGCACTAAATATATTGTCACTAAACTGTGTAAATATGAATAGAGAATATTATTTAGGTATTAAGCAAATCACAACTTAAAATAAAAAGACTTCTTCACCACATTTTGATCGAAAAACACGAAAAACACTTATTAACATTAATGGCGGATATACTGTCAAAAGTGTCAAACTGAGATTATGATAATCAAACTGAACCGATGGTGCCCGAATCGGTCGTGAATAGATCGACTAGCCAATCAAGAACTTATGGGAAGAAATGTCTTAGATTGTGAATCTTTCAGGATCACACAAACTAATGCCATTATGTATCTAGATATAAGTTCTTTAATCGGAGGTAATCGCCAACAAATCTTATCGGGAATCATGTCAACCAATTTTTCGCGAATTGTAAATTTTAACCTTTCCAGCACTTTATATTTATCACTGTCTGATTTATGTAAAAGAAAATCAAGAATATTTTAACAAGCATATTGATCTACTCGGCCATTTTACCAAATATCGAGATAATATACTGCCGCTACATAGATTGCATATTACTTATAAAAGTTTTATTTTCACGGCCTTGAAGCTAAACAATTGCCCGCCTGTTGAAATTAGAAACTTAACAACCAACCAATTTAAGAAGAAAGTTAAAGATATTTCCATGAAAATATCCTCCTATTGCCTTGACGAGTTTTATAATGCTTCTTTTCTAAATCTATAAATTTTCAGCTTGTAGTATACCCATTTTATTTTATATGTGACATAATTTATATTTTATAGTTTTATACCTTTTTGTATCCAACTAACAATGCTAAAACAATATGTATTGTACATGAATGTTTATTCAGCAAATAAAGTATTTTATTATTATTATTATTATCATTCAAATAATAATAATTACTGTCCTTTCCCCATTAGTATTAATTTAGAAAATAAATAGGAATTACATTAGCATTGCTGCTCTGCCAAACATGCGTTTATTTAGTCTTTTAAGCAATGATGTGAATGTATCCTTATTTTCGAGGTAGACTATATTTAAGCGGAATTTGTTCTAAGCGACAATAAAAGCAAAAAGTCATTCAACGGACGACGTAAGTTTCCAAGGCAGAGCACGTTTAAAAATTTAGCTTTCTGTTAAAGTATATGAGATATGAATTCAAAAGAAGTTTGTCAACAGGAGACCTTTTAAAAAGATAAAAATATCAATTCTAACTTGGCGACTTTATTGTTCGCGAACTTTTGTTCTTGTTTGTCTTGCAAGTAGCAATTTTCTTATTTACGGGATATTTGTATTAGACATTTTGCTTTTAAATAATGTTAATTTAATTACTTCCTATATTGTGGATAAACCTGCAATTATGTATGTATGTCAAAACTTAGTAGCTTTGTTTCTAGCATGTTTTTGCGCAATGTTTGACGAAAATTGTTTTGAAATACCTATTTCTTTTAAAACTAAAATCTTTAAGTCGTTATAACTTAAAAACTATCAATTTATATGAAAAGTTGCTTTTCTTCTCAAAGTTTGATTTTTTTCAGCTCCAATGCTTTCTGTTTTTCTGAAAAGGGGTGGCATCCACACCCTATACAGCAAGCCTCCGCATAATATAGAAACTGTTTTTGAAGCATTTACTTTTAAGTTGCCAAAAATGAACGAAATCTAATTCATATGACATTATTTCAAAGTTAAAATCTTTAGTTACTGTACTATATGGTGATTTGTTAGTTTTGATCGTTGAGTGAAATAGACTCTTCAATCAACGGTTTTGATACAGTAAACGGATAAGTATGCTAACCTTATGAAAAGATAGAAACAAACAAAATAATAAATGCAAACAGAATGATACCATACCACTAATAACGATTTAGCATATTGTGGTTTCTATTTACATCAACGGCATTACTTTACGTAGCAATTTTTTTTACTAATGCACAGTCCAATCATGATTATATTAGTACATCAGAGATAAAGAGTTCTATCGATTCACTGAACATAAAGGAAGGACCGGGCCCAGATGGTTTATCTCCTTATTTCATTAAACAATGCAAAGAAAGTTTATGTATTCCTTTGAAAATTATTTTTAATATGTCCTTAAAAATAGCCCATTTTTCGGACAAGTGGAAAATGGCATTTGTGATACCAATTCACAAAGGTGGTGCAAAGAATTATGTAACAAATTATCGTCCTATCAGTAAATTGAGTATATTTGGCAAAATGTTAGAGTTATTTGTACATAATATTATTCTAAGTGACGTTAAGAATTTAATTATAAACGAACAGCATGGATTTTTTCCTCAACGTTCTGTTGAAAGTAATTTGATCTGTTATTCGGAATACATAGGTCATGCTATGGATAATCGCACGCAGGTTGACGTCGAGTATACTGGCTTCAGCAAGGCATTTGATAGAATTAACCACTCAAAACTAATGTTATCGTTAGCTGAGGTTGGTATACGAGGCGACATCCTGCGTTGGATCTATTCATACATTTCTAATAGAACACAAATAGTTATAACGTTAGTTATTTTCTTGAGAGCAAATTATAAATCTTTAAAAGAATGTCAAATAGCAAAGCCCGGCTATCTTTAAAAAACTATATTTTTATGGCTGTTGAAATAAAACATATCTAATTAACAATAACAAATTTATTATGAAGCGAAAAGACATGGTAGAGCAATTGACAAAGCAGGGGTGAGCAAATAAAATTTGTGCTTGGAGTATGATCACAAAAATCAAACAGAGCAAAAAAATTGTACAGAGAGACAGACATTTATAAAATAGGTACTCACAATAAATCACAAATACGGTACCATAAAAAGAAACACTTTTGTCGGCAAAAGGCCACAATACACAAAATAATATTGCAAAATATATAGATAACTAAATTATTAATATATATGAATAGTTGGCCAACGTATTTGTCCTCAAGTAGAAAGGTAAAATGACATCATACTAATAAACAAATTGTAATTTTTATAGGTATCAAAACAAATCTCTATATGTAACTAAAGTTAAATAACATAACAAATGAAATGTAGCATTTCATGCTACAAGGCACATATAAAAACAAAAGGTACGAAACATAGAAAATGTTTTATAACTATTAAATGAGAAATTTCATTATCAGTCTTTTTAAACGGGACTAGGCACTCGCGATCTCGAAATGCCGCACGTAGCACTTAAGAGTTAGTTTTTGCGAAGATTGCCTTTGAAATATAGAATAGTTTGATTACTTACATTGAAGTTGCCTGTCAAATGGAATACACTTTCCTCTCCGTACACCTTCAGAATTGGGTTGTTGCACTAAGTTTGAGGAGAATCTATGTTAAACAATAACAATTATTCATAAAAAATCATTAGAAACATATATAAGTTGAAAAGAAAGTCTTATAATATTATAATATTAATTACAAAAATACATGCATTTAAAACGGAGATGACATAATAACGGCAGTCTGTAGAGAAGTTAGTTATAAAACGACGAGAAACGGGTACTAATTTAGAAACTTGCTGATAGTGACGGAGAAAAAAGACAGTTTAATCTGACATTATATTTAACGTCAAATTCAACTGACGTTCATAGGTTACAATTCGATGTAGTTTAATAGCATCTAGTTATGGATAAATATAAGTACAGATAGTGTTTCCTGCCATACTGTGTAAATAATACCACCAATTCACAACAAAAACTGATGTGTTCCAATAATAAACGTTGAACGTAATAATGAATGATTCAAAGCCACCAGAGAAGGACCAAGTCTTCTTATTGTGGAGAGGAGACCATTTCAATGTCAAGTAAAGTAACAAATTACAATGTATTCTAAGCGTTTTATTTGTGGTAAGTTGTATCTTAATGTAGGAATTTGATTTTTAATTTGGGTTTATGTTGTAGGAAAAACGGCCGCATTACAAGACTAGTGTGGCGTTCTAGCTGCTACAAATTTAAATTACCCGCCAAACTGGTGGATAAAACAGGGTGTATTACTGTATTCTTAACGGCTCTAGATTAAAATGTTATTAATGCTTTGACTTCCTAAAAGGAGGGAAATGGCTTTAATCTGCTTTTATGTATTTTATCTAGTTTATGTTGGAATAAAGTGCAGTTGTTTTTGTTAGCTATTGATTATTTATGAAGCTCCCTAGACGCCCCATAATACTAGGATGATCAATAAATTAAGAAAGGAAATTTAAAAACTCGCCGTTGAAAAACTGTATGAAAAAAACTGTGAAAGTCGTCTAAAGTCGGTGAACACAATCAGTCGGAAATGGCTACGAATGCGTTGGATTCTAGTTATAAATGCCCTTTGAATTATATGTGTTATAAATACATATCATTGTTTATTGCTTAGATAGATACTAGCATAAAGTACTTACCTATTTATTATTTTTTGTTATAATACAGACCTTTCTTGATATCTTCGTAAGTCTCATTCTGACTCTTCTTAGAAGTGAGTATCAATGGATAATAAATAATTTCTTTAGTAGATAAACTTATTTTGTTGTTTTCAGTTATACGCATGTATATAGTTAATGGGAAATAAAACAATGAAAAGGAAATATTTAATAAAATACAAAGTATAGTTAACAAATTCATCTAAATTAAATAATAAAATACATATTAGACATATGTAATATTAATAAGATAAGATAAAGGAAGTTTTTGCAGAAATTACAATAGTTTGTACTGTCTATAGCAGCTGTAACGTAAGTACCTTGCAGCTTTTGCACATCCAACCATTGCAATGTCAAAACGATCGTCTCTTTTTAAAAATTCGCTGACCATAAATATATCTACCGCAAGTAGAATGTCAGAATTAGCTTTTACAGATATACTGCCTTAGTCGTTTTGTAAAAAATATTAACAATAACTGCAAACATCAATCACTGCTAGCTAAACGTCAAATTTACTTTTGACATATGAGGTTATTTTCTTTCTTGTCAGCAATGTTAACTTATTCGTCTTCATCTGTTCTGCTTATAAGTTCACATCTAACTGCCGTTATGATGTCACTACCGTTTTCGCGGCACATTCAAATAGTCGAAGTTTAACAATTTTTTAAAATATGTTGCGCTAAGAATTTTTCTTCCAAATTAAATATATAACTAAATTAAGTCCTCCACTACCATATTTCACCATTTTTGAAAATTCGTCAACAACCCAATTGAGCACTACAGTGTAAGTAGACTCAGAACAGCATTAAAACACTATTTTTACGTACAATTGTACACACAAAAGAATATTTTTAGATTACACTCTTAAAAAAAACAAACATAACCATTTAATGAACTCCCATTAACGGGAAATGGTTAATTGTACTAAACAAATCATAAAGATAGGTAATAAAATCAGGGTTTATAAAGACTCAACCCTCTAACACTAGGACGATTATTCATCTTACGAATTTCACGTCCCTATTCATCATGTCTGCCGCTTGGTTCGGTATTTATCTCTTCCCCCACTAGTAGTCGAAATACCTCTACTCCTTAAACCCGCGAATTTAAACTATGGTTTCTCATTGGAGGAAAGGCATTATGTTCAAATGTTTACCAGTAAAGCCGAGAACTAGGCGACGGTTACGTTACCTTCTAGAACCTTACAGTAGCGGCGATAATTTATTTTTTAAGAGGTAACAAAATAGGTAATTTATGTACGGAAAATACGAAATAATGTAATTTAAGGGCTTTTATGCCTGGAAATAAAAATGACCGTTACATAGTTACGGTTCTTGGACATAAGTCTGATCCTTTTAATGTACGTTCTGGCGTTCCTCAAGGAAGCCACCTTGGACCGCTCCTCTTTAATATCTATGTTAATGATATAAATAAATGCTTCATGTTTTCCAATTTTTTAATGTATGCTGATGATTTAAAATTATTTCTTGCAATAAATTCAATTGAGGATTGCGATAAGATTCAAAGTGATTTAAACAGACTAAGTGCTTATTGTACACAAAAAGATATCATTGTTAACATTGAAAAATGTTGCTCAATAACTTTTACAAAGAATCGTAACATTATAAATTGTAATTATAATATAAATGGCGAAAACCTCAAGACAGTAAGTGAAGCGAGAGACTTAAGTATTATATTAGATAAAAAATGGTCTTTTCAACCACATATAGATAAGATGATCAATGCGGCTAACAGAATGCTGGGCTTTATTATCAGAAATTATAGAAACTTTAAGAATCCGAATTCAATTATATCTGTCTATTATGCATTTGTACATAGTAAACTAAATTTTGTCTCATCGGTTTGGAACCCACAATACGTATGTTACATCAGCAGAATTGAAAATATCCAAAATAAATTATTAAAATTTTTGGCAAGTAGATTCAGTTTACATGAAACTATTAATAATTATAAAACCTTAAGACTACATTTTAAATTGGTATCTCTCTACGACAGGCGTATTATTGCTGATTTACTATTATTACATAAAATTTTAAACAACTTGATAGACTGCTTAAATTTATTATCATCTATTCATTTGTACGCCCCAACTAGGCATTTTAGAAATAATAATTTATTTATGCAGCCTTTTAGTCGCACAAACTTGAGCCTTAATTTACCTTTGTGTCGCATAGTAAGACATTTTAATAATTATTGTGCTGAAATTGACATATTTGGAACAACCTCACTTTCTCTAAAGAACCGTTTAAAAAAGATGTTTCTCAATGTTTCTTGAATATTTTTCGTTATTTGTTAATGAGTTTTGATATATCGGAGCCTCAGTGGCTCGGGGGTGCGGGTCCGTTTTCGGCGATGTGGGGCTGGGGACGCTATTGGATTCTCAAATTTTTGGGACCCAGTGGTGTCCTTGGCTCTGCTGCGTCATAGTTTTGCTAGTCATTATAATAAGGTCTGTTCATTTAAATGTTATTTGAATATTTGTAATTTATCTATAACCTCTTTTTTATATATATTCTCTTCCTTATTTATTTGCCCACTAAATGCTTATTTATACCTAGTGGGTACTTTATTTTTATTCTGTTTGTATATATAGTTGATAAATAAATAAAATAAATAAATTACTCACTTTTTACGGTAAACTAATAAATTTTATAGACGCAGGCGAGTGCCCTGCTGCAGTATTTTGTGACCTAAGCAGGGCATTCGACTGCGTAAATCACAATAAATTGCTGTGTTTATTAGAATATTGTGGCGTAAGAGGAGTTTCTTTGAGCTGGATTTCCTTGTTCCTGACAAATCGGTATCAATATGTTTCCATAAAATACCAAAATGAGAATCTAATCTCGAATGCTATATCTGAAATTAGACAGGTTTAAATGGTCCCACAAGGTTACATATTGGGACCTGTCCTTTTCTTAATATATATATAAATCAACTAGAAACTGAAATGTATCATCCACACTTTGTTATGTATGCAGATGATGTTTCTTTGCTTATTCCTGCAGAGAATACTGAAAACATTAATAATACATGTGAAAAAGTTGTAACTTCAACTTCTAACTTTCAATTCGCAAAATCTATATTTTAATACCAGTAAGACACAAGTGCTACGATTTCATAACTATCACAAGGCGACTGAACCTTTGAAGTTCAACGTTAATAACACTTCTTTTCAAAATAAACATTCAGACGTAAAATTTTTAGGTGTGTACATGGATGAATGCTTGAGCTGGAAATCTCACTGTACACACTTGATTTCCAAAATAAATTCTATTACATATATGTTTAGGAATTTACGATTAGTTTTGGATAAGCATCAACTAATAAGTGCATATTACGCCCAGGTCGAATCTAGGTTGCGACATGGTGTTTGCTTGTGGGGCAACTCCACCAGTGCCAAGGACGTCTTTCAGGCACAAAAATGTGTTTTGCGTTGTATTGGAAATATTCCGAAGACTCATTCATGTAAAAAGCTATTCTGTGAGTATAAAATATTAACACTTGCTAGTGTCTATATTTTAGAAATATCTGTTTATGTTTTCTAATAAAAACAACTTTCAGCTCAATAAAGACATTCATGATGAAAGAAACGGCAGAAAGATTTAATGCATGTGCCTTTTGCAAAATATAAAGTCACCAAAAACTCACCATGTCACAATGGTACCCGAATTTTTAATAATTTACCTGACTATATAAAGTTTAGTAAAAACTTACATTTATTTAAAAGTAGGCTTAAATCGTTTTTATTAGAACGATGTTTTTGCACACTATCGGATTTTTATCTTACACCTAACTTAATATAGTTGACCTTTTTATTACTTGTGTAATGTGTTTCTTTTTTTATTTACTTGTATTTTTTACTTGTAGTTGCTATTCACTATTCCTATACAATTTTGTATTGTCTGATAAGGAAAATAAATTATTTATTATTGTTATTTATTTATTTATTTATTATTTATTTATTTTCGATATTATTTCAATTACGTTAAAATGTTTTTTAATATCTTTAACGTGTTTATCATCCTAAAAATAATGTAAAATGACAATTCAATAGCCACCATGCATTTTCAATAAGCATTATTTTTCAAGATAATAAAATAAAAATGACGTCCATTTTCCAAAATGGCCACTCACACAGGTCATCGCCCAACTTTTTTCCAATCACTAGACAAGCTTCAAATGTGCGAATCTCTGGTAAATAAATTACATACAGAAGCATGCTCAACTGTTGTATTAAGTATGGATTATCCAGGAAATCATCCATTTTTCAACGAATCATGGCACATTTGGCGCCTATCTTTGAAAATAGGTACGCTATGACAATAATTACTAGAACCGTGGCACATTTGTGGTTTATTCTCCCATAAACATGGCCACACTATCGTAAATGTAAATGACTCGTGATAAATTGTATAAATAGTGTGTATTATTGTGGGGTAGCTCGAGTTAAATGTGTATCTTTTATTTGAAAACGACATGCAACAAACATTACGTTGTTTTTGTCCTTGATAGTTTTGATAAAAGTGTAGGACTTGGGAGATCCCAAGAATTGTTGGCAAATTACCATCTGATATCGATAAATTTGAGTATGGAAGAATGGTACTGAATAATTTAGGAATTAGATAAATTGAGCGATACATGAAACGAGTTTGGTGGCATAGCTGGGTTTCCAGTTAATGTTTAATTTATGCATGTCTCCATAAATCGGAAAAATGTTATAAAACTAAGGGAAAAATACAATACCGAAAAGCTAAAATTATGCACTTCGTAACACGCATCAAAATAGACTTGAGCACAAAGGAAAACTTTGCAGTATCTTTTAAAGTAAAATAAGAAAAGAATCTACAGTTTACTATAAGAGGGCCACTTAAAAATGCCCTACTAAAAATTATTCTCTTCATAACACGAAACAAAATATTCTTGCATACAAAGAAAAATATGGCAGTATCTTGTAAAGTAAAAAAAGAAAAGATTCTTAAAGCCGTTATGATAAGTGGACCACTTTGAAATGTCTCCCTTATGATGAATCACACACCAAAACTGTTTTGAGTAAGGTATATTCTACTTCTTTACATGTCTGCGAAAAAAAATTAAAATTCTTGACTTAGTTTCCGAGTTATACCAAAAAAATAGATAAATCCAGAGTTCTCATCAACCTGGAAAATCCTGGGAACCTGGGAACGCCCTCGAAACATTTTTTTTATTTCCAATTAGTTGGCTTGGAGCTGCGCCCATCCAGCCACGAAAATTGTGTCCTATCTAACACGAGACTAAAAAAAAAACAATAACAAAGGATAATAGACAGGGACACATACTTCACGCCAAGGTGCCGTTCATGACGACTCTTTTTTCTAAACAAAACAAGGTAGGCATCGGTAAATGGGTTAACCCACAAAGGATGATGTCCACATAAGGAGACCACAGCTAAGCTAAATTACCTGACCAAATTTTACGTTCAGTATGTTTTATAAAATTATAAAACATTATTCTTAAACGATCATTCTTGACTGTAAAGAAGCAAAGCGATGTGCTACATTGTGGCAACGGAATATTGTTTTTGATTAGTTCTTGCATTAATAAGGTAGTTAGTTGCACGTGAATTACGATGACACTAAAAGATCCAGTGATTGATATCATCCACGTTTCCATTGCAATCAAAAGAAAGTGTTCCCGATAATTTCATTTTAAATAAATGAGAGTTGACAAATATACATCTGACATATTTGATGTTAATATTTTTATTTGGATGACTTCTATTAGCCAAATCGGAGCTAGGTAATTTGTCGACAATTTTACAATATACCGGGTGACACAGGAGATATGTAACACCCCGTAGCATGTTTATTTAAAAAGATATTATTTTGAAATTTGGTAGACTTATATAATGCGTGGTTGTCCTTTTTTTAGTGCAAACACGATATTTTTTCCACTTCCGGTTTTATCGCAAGTGACATCTACTTGTTATTTTAAATAGCACCCCGTATATATTTTTTCCTATCTGATCCTACTTAAATTTGCCTTTTCAACTATGTATAGCAAAATGGCATTCGTTTTTAAAATGGCTGCTGAAAACCCTTTTATTACTTCATGTCAAGTTGACTATGGTATGAAATGTGGCGGTAATTAATGCCTAATGTGCTGTGATATCAAAAGAACCTTGGTATATAATTTTGTGTTTCATATTTGTTTTGTTCTAATCAGTAGCCGAAGAGACTATAGAATTTTTATATTAAAGAAAAACCTAGAGTAAATCCCCGAAATCATAAAAACTAAGATGAAACACTAATTTTAAATTTGACCCATTTGTAAAATATTTATTCATCTTTCACTTTTACCAAATATAATTCCTTGTTATATTTGATTTTACTTGCTTTTAAATAAAATTGTTTTCGAAGAATCTCAAAATGTTGGCCATTATTTTCTCTGCAGGGTCGAAATCTTGTAACAGTACCTCTAAGCACATTTTCTAACTGCAATTCAGTAATCTCATTTATTGCTAACCTAACTCTCATTTCCAAGTCTTCCCTATTTTACAGTGGAGTTTTATAAACTATTTCCTTGAGATGGTCCAATATGAAAAAATCAAGTAGCGTAAGATCTGGTGACTTCAGGGGATATCTAATTGGTAAAAGTGAAATATGTATAAATATTTTACAAATGGATAAAACTTAAAATTAGCGTTTCTATCTTAGTTTTTATGATTTCGGGGATTTAGTTTAGAGATTTGTCTTTCATATAAAAATTGTACAAAGTCTCTTCGGCTACTGATTAGAACAAAACAAATATGAAACACAAAATTGTGTACCAGTGTTCTTTTGATATCACAGCACAATAAGTACTAATTACCGCTACATTTCATACCATAGCCAACTTGACTTAATGCAATTAAATGGTTTTTAGTAGCCATTTTAAAAACGAATGCCATCTTGCTATATATAGTTGAAAAGAGAAATTTAAGGAGAATCGGATAGGAAAAAAAATATATACAGGGTGCCATTTAAAACAACAAAGTAGATGTCACATTCGGTGAAACCGGAAGCGGAAAAAAATGTCTTGTTTGTACTAAAAAAAGGACAATCACACATTATATAAGTCTACCAAATTTCAAAATAATATCTTCAAACGGGGTGTTACATATCTCCTGTGTCACCCGGTATATAGTTGTTGTTATTACAAACTTTGATCAACTCCTCTTCCCGTAGTTGTTTCATATTTGTTTTCAAGACTGGTATTATGTCAGAGTGAGGTAAATTATCGATAGAGTCTTCCTCAGTACTTGAAGACTTGGCTAATTTGTCGGCTATAATATTCCCTCTTATATCAGAATGTCCTTTAGCCCAAATAAATATAAAATTTTTATTGAGATATTTTAACCTGGCTTGCTTTTCCATAATTTCTGCAATAACACAGGTCTACAAAAAAAAATCTGCTTCAAGGGCTAAACCTATCATGCCTTAAGTATTTTTGTGTGCTGAATCCGAATTTTCAATTAAAAAAAATTCTACCGTCTAGATTTCGAGTAAATCCCGGTTTTCATTGTCAAAAAAATCGTATTTTGACGATAAAAACCGAGATTTACTAGAAACCTATCATGCCTTAAGTATTTTAAGTATTTTTGTGTGCTGAATATGAATTTTCAATTTTAAAAATTTTTTACCGCGTAGATTTCGAGTGAATCCCGGTTTTTATCGTCAAAATACGTTTTTTTTTAAATTTTTGACGTTTACTCGAAATCCACGATGTAGAAAATTCGGATTCAGCACACAAAATTACTTAAGGCATGATAGGTTTAGTCCTTGCAGTAGAATTTTTTTTTTTTGTAGACCTGTGATAATTGAATTTGAATATATGTGATTGGGTGGATTAGAAATAATGGTCAAAACTGAGATCAAGTCTGTCATAATTAAAAAGATTCCGAAATTATTGTGGTTACACATGGCCCAATCTAAAGCTCCGCTTATTCCGATAAATTCAGCAGTATATATAGAGCGCATATTATTTAATCTGTAGTTAAACGAGTCTTGGGTGTTTTGAATGTACACAGCACAACCAACACCACTACAGGATTTGGAACCGTCAGTGAAAATTTTACAAGAGTTACGGAATTCAGATATAATTTCCTGCAAAATTAAGTTATTTCTAGTTGTATCATTATATTTGAGTATTATCACCATAGACTGGAAAAAGTAAATGTTATATTTAGAACTAAAGAAGGGCAAATTAGTCATTTTAATGCTAGAATCGTATTCAGCCACCTTAACAAATGCTTCTGGGGGATGATTTATTTTGCCAATATGGATTTGTCAAATCTTGAGTGGTTAACTGGGCAAGTTTGGGAAGAAGTCGAAACAAGTCATTGAAATTGAATTGACAATATGGAAATTTGAGTAAAATCCTAGAATTTTAGTCATTATTTAAAAATGTTTTGATTTTCTACTGTAAAAAGAATTATAAAACTTGTATTTTAGATATATTTGTTTGGATATTCAATATTTAAAATGGCATGAAAAAAATTACTTTATTAGTTTCCGATATGTTTTTCATCATCTTTCATCATCTGAAACAAATTTTGATAAGTACTATACTTAACTTGTGCAGGTGTTACTGGAATGTGACAAATTATTCATATCTTAAACCTGGAAAACTAAAATTTTGTTCCTGGGAAGTCAGGGAGTTGAAAATTCTAATATTTGTGGGAGGCCTGAAATCGTAATACAATCACCTCTAAATTTGTTACTTTAAAGAACCTTACCTAACTAACTGCAAAATACAGGTTTTTCACCGTATATTATAAACTTTAAAACTCTTACTAAATTTTAGTGTACATTCTTGAGAGGGTGCAATATTATCAATCAGTTTTTGAACAAGAAAATTGAACTGTTGATATATTTGACATTGAATATTATTCCTGCTATATATAAGCTTTTATAATGACGACAATGAAAAAAAAAACCGCTGCTTTAGGAACGACTTCCACATCCAGGTTTCCTATCCAAGTCCCCCACTACGATTACCACCCCATCCCATTATTAAAGAGGGTGGTAGTGGCTGATTCCTAAAAAATTGAGGCCTTTGGTTCTTTTACATATACTAAATCACAATTATATTTTTTACCCCCTTTAATAACGAAGTGAAGGTGGCAATGGGGGTGATAGTGGAGGTGGCTCATGCCAAAAAAATTTTGGTATACAGACGCTAAATCCCAATTTGACTCTTACTTGCTTGGTTTAAGTATTTATCCCTGTTTACCCCCCAACTCTTTAACGGCATAAGATCAAATTATCTAGTTCCAAATATTGTTATTACTTCCACATCCAGTGGTAGTAACGACAAAAAAATTTTTAAAAATTTTTATTGTTCAAATAGGCTTAGAATTTCATGAAACGTCGAGATTTAAAGTTTGAGCGAAAAAAAATTTTCTGTCTGCCTGTCTGTAACTTTTTTTTGTGCGCACGTTTACTCAGGAACCGTTTGATGTACTTTAACGAGATCTAGAACTAGATTATATTTTCATCTGGTTCCGTCGAAGGGTTGGGGGTAAATTGGGGTAAATTTGGGGTAAATAGGTAAATCAAGCAGGTAAGAGTCCATAAAATTGGTATTTAGTATATATAAGAGAAGCTAGGGTCTCAAAAAAAAATTTTGACATTAGCCACCCCCATTGCCACCCCCACCCGATTATTAAAGAGGATGAAAAAAAAATTGTGATTTAGTGTGTGTACAAGAACCAGAAACCTCAAAATATTTTTTTACTTCATCCACCCCCACTACCACCCCCTATCGCCACCCCCGCCCCACTACCGATGTGGGGTATGGTTTTATGGGTTTTTGGGATAGAGGATTTCAAATATATTATTAAAGTTCCATAAATAATTATTTCCACATACAAAATTTTTTCGTAGTGAGTGACTTGGATAGAAAATCTGGATGTGGAAGTAGTGATTCCTTGGGCAGCGGTTTAATACTTATGTGTACCAAATTTCAACTCAATATCATAAACCGTTCCGAAGTAATCGTGTACACAAAAACAAAATACACGCACACCTTCAGGCGGACAGAAATTTTTCTTTGCTCAAACGTAAAATCTCGACATTTCATGACATTCTAAGCCTTTATGAACAAAAAAAATATCAATTTTACAAGCTTTTATTTAACTTGCTTTGTATCATAGTTATTAGTATCTTTATTTATTAATTCTAATGTTTTAGAGGATTCTTTCAAGTCAATTTTGAACCACTTAACGACATCCTATTGAGCCGAAATTTTGCATACGCGTGTAGTTCTGGTAAGAAGAACGAGAAGATTTTATCAGACAAGTAGATCTGACGCGAGGAGAAGTAGAGTGGCTGTCCCGGTCACCGGATTGGACCCCCTGCGACTCTTTTATGGTTTCACATAAACGACCATATGACTTAGTCGATCTGAGAACTTGGTAGTGATGCAATGAAAGGAATAACAGACGAAGTAATAGCGAAAAATAGTCGATTTTCTATTCAGAGATTAAAACAGCGTATTCAAAATAACAGACATTTTGAACACTTGCACGGGTACTTGATCTCATGCTATTACTGGTATTTTGGTTAAATCTTATTTTTTGTTTTGTTTTAACATCGCTAATTGTAATTGCCCTTGTATATTGGTTGTACTGGGGCAATTTACTGAAGTAATAAAGTTATGAAATATTTGATTTTATTCGAAAATCTGATTATGCATAAAAATTCAATGCAGTTGAATACCGAAAAAATGATGCAAAAAAATAGTGTGCTGTATAAAATAACTCAGTTTATTGCAGTAATAACTGACAAATATCAAACAAAATTTTCAACGACATCCGAATATGCAAAAAATTGGCAAAAATACTTTTATTTCAAGCACTTTTCTATATTAAGCAAATATTTAAAAAAACATCACTCCATATATATTTGTGGAACCCTGTATAAATTAGACATTTAATATAAATGTTTAAACACAATTTTTGCAGTGCCATATTTGCGAAGACTGGGTTGAAATTCTGCCCACAAAGTCATAAAGC
The DNA here is from genome assembly GCA_936432065.2 of Rutpela maculata. Classification (NCBI taxonomy): domain Eukaryota; kingdom Metazoa; phylum Arthropoda; class Insecta; order Coleoptera; family Cerambycidae; genus Rutpela; species Rutpela maculata. The sequence goes on from OW386286.2 coordinate 250,750,329, forward strand.
TAAATGAAACCATTTAAGTTCTTATAAAAGCGTTAACGTGTCACGTTTCTACCAATAAACACGGAATGAAATGAAATCAAGACCAAAGCCATAATTAAATTACCAATGAAATTAGTTAATGACCTTTGTCGTCAAACGAACCTCTATACTTCGGACATTGAATATACTACGTGGCAATCTTAAAGGTTTTATCAACACTTTTAATAATTTGTGTAATAGACGATTGACTCGTGCATTAAATGCAGTTGGTGAATTAATTATTGAAGAGTATTTTGCTTGTACCTCTATGAAGCCACTACCTACCCGTGTTATGTCTAATCAAAAGCATATTCATAGAATATATGTACTAAAATATTACTCGGAATTTTCAACATTTAATATAACTTAATATCTAGCACTCAAAAATTAATAAATATAGAATTAAAAGTTGTAAATTTGTTTAAACTCGGCAGACAGATTATTATCATGTCCAAAGTTGGATGATAGATAACATAATTTTTAGGCAGATTATTCTGATTGATATCGTGACACATTGCTCTTTTAACAAAGAATAAATTAAAACTGTTGCTCAAAATATAATCTGTTACATAACTCCGTCGAGTCAATGAATTCTTGAAATTAATTTTGCTTCAATTCATTACAGTTTCTTGAATTCTACTTCTTCACTGAGCCCGCGGTAAAGCTGATATACATACTTTCTCATTTAGGTATCCTTTAAACTTCATATTAAAATCATTATTTTTAATAAATAATATAATAAATATTCTTGAAACTTATGTTATAAACTTGTTACATTTTTGTTGAAAATTCTGTTATATAGCCTTATACAGTGTGTCCCAGGACAGATGTAACAAGAGGTGTAATGGATCAAAAATTTTGGAATTTTGGAATGGTATTTGGGGATTGAGTCCTACTTATTGTAAAACTAAAGTATACCAAAAATGACTTGATTTGGTGTTCTACACAGTGTTTTATAAGCAAAGTTATAAAAATCACCATTAATAAAGTACCTTTATTTTTCAAAATATGAATAAATTCCACTAAGAAAAGTTATTTAGAATGCAATCTTATACCTCTATACCAAATTTCAGGAATATAAAATTATTTTTTTGAAACTTCCCATTTTTTGCGCATTAAGAGTTGAATCCATATTTAAACTTGTGTAGGAGCAAATGTTAATCATCTCAAAAAGTAGGCTATTATAAGAAGGTATAATGTTAATCGAGCTAATTGTAAAACAAGATACAATTACTAATAGAAGATTAATGAGGTTTAAAAATTATAAAAAGTAATAAATGTCAAAAACATAACAGATTTACAAACAAATTAATTATTGACCAATACGAAACAATGTTTACAATTTTTTTATTATTCGACGTGGCTACCACCCACATCCACACACATTTCGATCCTTCGCCTGAAGTCCTTAAAACTGTTTCGAATATGATCTAACGGTATGGAGTTTACGGAATTTGTAATTCTCTGCTTCAATACTGCTACATCGTTAGGAAGTGGTTCAGCGTAAATCAACTGCTTGAGGCGACCCCATAAAAAGAAATCGAATATTGATAGGTCTGGGGATCTCGCCGGCCACTTGATCGGTCCATTCCTGGCAATCCAATTTTCTCCAAAATTTAAATTCAACCACCGATTAACCATTTCTGTGGAGTGGCCAGGGCAACCATCATGTTGAAAATGAACTAAAGGCATATCTCTTAAAATATTTCAATGTTCTTCAGAAAATCTTTCAAGAAGCTGTAAATAAGTGTGCTGGTTTAACCTTCTTTCAATGAAATAAGGTCCAGTAACTCCAACGTGATACGAAACGGCACACCACATATTCACTTTTTTATAATATTGTCTTCTACAATGAATTCTAAAATTTGGATTTTCAGAAGCACAAACCGACAATTCTGAGATGAAACAACACCATTGGTTGTGAATGTGGATTCATCTTAGAAAATTATGAAATGATGAAAAAATCTCTCTTCCATGATTTTTTCTCCAATGTGTATGTTTATAATTTGCTTTATATGCCCTAATTTTCTTTGCCTTGTAAATTCTTTGGAGTTCAGACTTGCTAATATTAATAAGAGCTGATCTGTCTCTTAGTGGCATCCTAGGATTTTCTATAACAGGCTTGAGCTATAATAGCCCCAACATTGTCTTCATTATATGCTTTTATTTTTCTTTTTATGTTAAAAACACTACCAGTAGCCAGAAACTTTTTAATTATTCTCATAGTCTGAGTACGTGACAAAGCAGTGTTTGGAAATTTCAAATTAAATTGGCTTACCACTTCTCTTAGCGAGTTTTCACCGCCAATTTCATAGCATTGCGCAATATAAATATTTTCACGCACTGTGAGTACCATTTTCACTTAATTTTTTTTGTTTGGTTCGTTAATTTCAAACAGAAATTAAGGATAATTCTGATTACGTTTGACAGATATGTCAATAATAAATGATAAATGTGTATCCACTGCTTTTCTCATAGCCTACTTTTAGCTTCTACATAACTTTAAATATTAATTCACAAAAAATAATTTCATGGGAAGTTTCAAAAAAATAATTTTATATTCCTGAAATTTGGTATAGAGGTATAAAATTGCATTCCAAATAAGTGGAATTTTTTCATATTTTGAAAAATAAAGGTACTTTATTAGTGGTGATTTTTATAACTTTGCTTATAAAACACCCCCGTAGAACACCAAATCAAGTTATTTTTGGTATACTTTAGTTTTACAACAAGGAGGACTCAATCCCCAAATACCATTCCAAAATTTTTGGTCCGTTACACCTCTTGTTACATCTATCCTGGGACACACTGCATATAATTAACATATATATTATATATGTATATTGTATAGTTGCCTCAATCGGAATAGTGATAAACGTACCGCCTATCTAAGCGGTATTGTTGAAAGGCAAGGAGTGCAGAACGCAGAGCCGGATTTAACTATGTTGTTCGCTCATTTACTTTTTATGTTACACTTTCAATTACAAAGCACTGATAGGAATTGGTAACAAAATTTACTAAAATTATTTTCAAGAACACATTACCAAATAAAGAAATATAAAGTAATTATCGAAGCTCGACTGCGGTGTCCGGTCTAATTGCGGCCCTGGGTAAACAAGACACTCATAAGTTTACGCCCACAGGCTATCTCAGATGAATGGCGGGTATCTGTAGTGAGATAGAATCTTACTTAATGTAAAAGTGGAGTAAAGTCGGGAGATCTACTTGCCGACCTATGGCAGCCTATTCATTCGTCTCGCCCCGCATAGCTCACTATTAAGATTCTTTCAACTATATATATATATATATATATATATATATATATGTATACATAGTACTACGATTTTAACTAAGAACTTTTATATGTAGCTTGAGGGTCAAGAATGGACTTTTAAGACCTTCTACAGCTAAAACAGCACATAGAATCGAATAATAAATTGCAAAGTTTGAGATAATTTAGCAGAAAGTCATTTTCCTTATGAAATGTGCGGGGTTCTTTGGATCATGATTTGTGATTGTGAATTACATATTATTGTACAAGGCATTAAATAGGAACAGCATGAAAACTGGTACCTCGACTCGTGTAAATATTCCAAAATTCAGATTTACTCCTGCTTAATATAAGACCCGTTGAAAAAAATCCCATTGTTTTTGCACATTACTAGAACGTAAATTCTGATTTAGATACATACAATATTTTGTTATTTACGCCCAGTTTCATCTACTGCAAATTTTACTTAATAATAAATACTAAGAAATCAGAGCAAGAACTAGCTAAAAAACATGGTATAAAAAAATGTGGCCCTAATTTCTTGCCAAGAAGAGTTATTTAATAGGACACGTTATAAATTATTGTAAACCGTTTTGATCTCAATTATTTTGGCGAGCAAACGAAAACTGGAATTATACTATCTTGACACTTGTAATATATAAATCTAACACCAATGCATAATTTTGTCACAATCATAAAACAATTTACATATCCAACAGACACATTTATCAAATAGTCTGTAATGCTTGCAAGTACATCAACTTGAGTTGTACTTACATTTATATGTACTTGGTTTATGCATTGTGAAGACTTTATTATATGTATTTTTGCATATCAAACGGTGTATAGTTTAATATTTTTATTGTTCTCTTTCTTCCCATCTCGCTACTGTAAATATTTAAAAGATACATGAGTTGGTTGCAGTGTTTGTTTGCATTGTGCTCTGTCGTGAATTTTTACTGAATACGAGGAATAAAATATGTATTAAGAAGTAGACAAGACTACAACGTAAGCACATATACATCTAATAAATATTAACTCGGTGAGAGTATACGTATGTAAATAGAAAATAGTAATTATTAGCAGACTGAACAAATATATCTTTCAGTATCATTTATTCGAGTTTTAACAGTAACCAAGTAGGCCAAAGAGTCGCGTGCGCGTGACGTCACAGGTCCCAGACCTTAGGAAAAACAAACCGCTGTCATTAGTTGTCAATTGACGACTGACAACCTCAGAATTAAATTTTTCGTAATCCTAGAGTTTTTATCGATAATATATCATACAAAATGGCTAGTTTTTATTGTATTATTAATTGTGGAAGTGGGGCAATCCGAGACAACATCAGTTTTTGTAAAATAACGTCGATTTACAGCCAGAAGAGGTTGGGTTAAACAATTCCAGGCATTTAAAAGAAATGATTAAAGTTAATGCATAAGAATGATTGTGATAGTAATAACTGCTGCTCAAACAAGCAATAAACAATCCATGGTAAAGAAAATTAACATTTTATATTGGTTTGTCTCTATTTTTAATAACAATTTCTTATTTAAATTTTAGTTGAGCGAAGCATGAACTGCACGGAGGGAGAGTATATTTAAGAGAATACAAGTCATAATTAACAATTGACCTACATAAAATAGTAAAATACATGTTAAACATTTTATATAATATATTATAATAAAAAATTTACAAAAATTACAACGGTTTGCGTAGTCCAATCTATAGATAAATAAGGTATAGACGAGGGGTTAACCGCTGAAAGAAATTGTGTACATCTTATTACATACTTCAACAGTTTACAGTAGGTAGGTACGTCAGTCTTTCATTGTTTATTTTATAAAGTGTCTTTTTCACAAAATTTACAGCGGTTAATCTCCAACCATAGCCATGTTCATTGCTAAAAAACTAAAAGGAAACATTTCCTGTTAAGTGGTGAACATGTTTTGTGTAGACTGGCAACACAATCCCAGTGAGCATTTAGGAACCATCTGAATCTGCAGTAGTCCAAGGAGACGATGGCTTTTATTCATGGTGCCTAAGAGTTCATATCCTGAAAAATTAATTTCTGCATTAGTAATTATTTATAAAACAACATTTAATTGGGCAAGCATATATGAAAAAAATGGTTGATAACTAATTCTTACCCTTGAAACAAGCTTTTATCCTGTAAATTTCTTGCAGAGTACTTCTTTCACCTAACCACAAACAGCTTCAAGACTTCTCAATGCCTTGAATTCGTCCTTCTGTCTACGTAATTCTTTCAAAAATCAAGTAATCTGCAACATCCCCATGTGTAACATTTGGAAATACATCAATATTTGTACTAAAGTATTGTTTTTCCTCAAAATATAAGGATTTAATTCGATGGCAGCCGTATACCTAACCTCTACATCAGGAGACAATGAGCAAAATGCATAAATTTTTTTGACATCACCGAATAATAGATCACTAAAAAGCGTTATTTTCTATGTATTTTTTATTTTTTTTTTATCGGAATTAAAGGATAAAAAAATAATTTAGTTTCGCTGAGAATTTAGACACGTTCAAACGAAGCAAGTTTCCCGCCATTTGCGTGTGACGTCATCCGGCATTTAGCATTGGCAATGTTTATTAGTATTATTTTCAACAGATATTTAATCTATGTACTTAATGGTGGCAAACTATTTAATATAAAAAAGTTATATAATCTGGGACGAAAAACAATAGTTATTGTTGATAAAAATATTAAAATAATGCATTAGGTTTACATATTCTGAGGTTAGGTATCTAAATCTAACTGCAGTAAAAGGATAAAAGTGAGCGTAAACAAATTTATTGTTACGAACAATGAATGATGCATCTTTGTCGCTTTTCCACCTCCAATTTCTGCACTGATATAATCGGTATTATTACCAAAAAATTGCTCATCATAAACACGTCGATTTTCGGCAAATTGTCACTTTGAGCTTGCACAAAGTCGCTGTTCGTCATTTTTACCACTTAGATAAATTAATACACTAATAATTTTTACAAAAATAAACAAATCGACATTTAAAGGTCAGCAGACTAAAATTTAACATTTAATTAACACACAATTTAATATTTCAGCACTAGCAGATGCAAACTGTCAAAGCTATCAAACTTGTCACTTATCTCCGTACTTTTCTAAATTTACCGCTGGGTGGATAAAATACGAAGCTGATTGGCTGTGTTTTTCAAATTAGCCAATCATATAATGTTATTTCTTACTGATGCGCTCCACCGGTGAATTTAGAAATCTGCGGTCTATGGATGAAACTAAAACGTTATGCCAGATGACATCAGTACCGTTTATAGTCACATGGTTTTGTTCCGATAAAATTTGAATTTTAAAATGATTTTTTTTTACAAAATAACTTTTTTTATAGTTTCCTTTTATTATATACTCGGCTTATATAATATGTATAATGAAAAAATAATAAATTAATGCATTTTTAAAATTCATGCATCTTGCTCATTCTGCAAAATACGAACTAACCGTCATCCTGACGAGCAAAATTGTTTATATAACAGTATTAAGAATAGTTGTAGATGTTAAATAATCCAACAACAAGTTCTTAAATGGCACAAACACTGCAAAATTCACTTTAAAGAAACACGTTTAATCGGCGGATTTCTCAATGACAGCTGTTTGTTTTTCCTAAGGTCTCAAAATCTGTGACGTCGGCGCACGCGACCCATGCCTCGATCAAAAAGTCTGCCTAATACGGAAATAGCAAATGTTTCCTAATTTATTCCACATATAGCTATTATTAGTTCATTTACTAAAGACAAAAAGTTCTAACTTCGTTGACTCACAACAGATTTTGATCATTTTTTTTTAATTTCGGAAAAGTTTATAGAAAAGTGCCTCGTAGGTGATAAGGTGCGGTTTTTATTTTTTCAAACATAAGGTTTTTGGGATCGCAGGTTACTAATTTGGCCCCAAAATCGGTCTAAAAACAAAATAGTGTCTACAAAACTGCGTCAAAGGTTTAATTTTTTATTTAATTTTTTTTAATTTTTACTAGATATCTGTGGGTTTTTGGAGTCGCTGATTACGAATTTGACATTAAAATTCAACTAAAATAAAAAATGGTGGATCCAAAACGGCGGAAAAGGGTCAACTTTTTTTATTCGGATTTTATTTCTTATATAGGAATTTTTGGGGTCGCTGATCTCAAATTTTTTGTTAAAATTTATCAAAAATAGTAAATGGTGTCTGAGAGAAGGTGGAAACAAATGATAGAAGAGTTAAATGAGTATTAAAGATAATATATTTTAACCGATTTATTATAATTCATCCGCAGTACATGATGTTTTGAGTGGAGTTCCTCAGGGATCTGTACTTGGCCCTATGCTGTTTTTAGTTTACGTTTCTAACCTCAACCTGAGCTGCACCTCTTGCGTTTTGTCTTATGCAGATGACTTAATAATGTTTCAGTCACCATCCACTGACCTACAATCCGATTTGGACCAAATAGGGAGCTGGTGCTCTAACTGACATCTTTGAAAAAAATTCAATTTATTTTTTTCATGCACCAACTTCGAAAGCATTATAACTATTAATCTGTTCATTTCCAGCTAGACCTGTTGCCACATCAAAAATATTTAAAAAAAAAGAAAAGAAAAAATTAAACTTTCAACGCCATTTTGTTTTTAGGCCGATTTTGAGGCCAGATTCGTAATCTGAGACCCCATAAACCTTATTTTATCAAATTTCAGGCAATTGTTTAAATAAGTAAAAGTGTTATAATTGTTTTAATTAACAGTGTATTAAAAAACAATTATTTGTTAATAACAATTGAAAAAATAAAAAGCAAACCTTCTCATCTACGGGGAACTTTTCTATACCTAAGCCTTTTTCGAAATTTGAAAAAAAAATGATCAAAATCGGTTTTGAGTCAACGAAGTTAGAACTTTGGCGAATTTTTAGCGTTTAGAAAATGGACTATACAGGGTCATTCACGGAAAGCGGGTATTAGACGTTTCTTGGGATCTGTCGAGTTTAGAAATTTGAAAATTGGTATGAGGGGGTTTTTAGATATGGCGGATTCAACGAAAATATTTTCATGCTTGTGCTACTTCCGCTTATACCGGATGTAGCACCTAACTTTGTTATTTTAAATGGAACATCCTATATTTTATTGCATATTTCGATTCCTCATAAAATTTTAGCTTAGGTTTATGTACCATAACATACTCTTAAACATTCCGGTTTTCGAGATAATTAATATTTTTGGAGATTTTTGACGGTTCCCACCCTTCGGAAAAAAAATCAATATCTTCTATCATGTAGCCGATTAGCAAATTTTCTTTTCAAACTCTTACAAGTATCCTATGACCTAACTAAAAGTTCTCTTATGTTTTTACAATATCATACAGAGTATTTTATTTTCACAGTCGAACATTGTTTTAGTTCAAACGTCAAAAAGTCATTTTTTTCAAATGGAACCCCCTGTATATTGTCACAGAATCTAATAGAGGATTGAATTCTGCATCGATTGATATTACCACTCCCTATCTCTCTTTGTTTTCTTATTATGTACGAATATTTGTAAAACGTACAAACAAAATCTAATCTTTTTTGAAGCTGTCAAAAACAAATGGTTATCAATTATCTACATGATTATTCTCGTTTATGATAAAAAAGGAACCGAGTTATGACTTGTATTGCCTACTAACAAACAGTGCTGATTTTGTTTGTACGTTTTACAAATATTCGAACATAATAAGAAAACAAAGAGAGATAGGTATAGGGAATGGTAACATCAATCGATGCAGAATTCAATCCTCTATTAGATTCTGTGAAAATATACAGGGGGTTCCATTTGAAAAAAATGACTTTTTGACGTTTAAACTAGAACAATGTTCGACTGTGAAAATAGAATACTCTGTATGATATTGTGAAAACATAAGAGAACTTTTAGTTAGGTCATGGGATACTTGTAAGAGTTTGAAAAGAAAATTTCCTAATCGGCTACATGATAGAAGATATTGATTTTTTTTCCGAAGGGTGGGAACTGTCAAAAATCTCCAAAAATATTAATTATCTCGAAAACCGGAATGTTTAAGAGTATGTTATGGTACATAAACCTAAGCTAAAATTTTATGAGGAATCGAAATATGCAATAAAATACAGAGTGTTCCATTTAAAATAACGAAGTTAGGTGCTACATCCGGTATAAGCGGAAGTAACACAAGCATTTTCGTTGGATCCGCCATATCTAAAAACCCCCTCATACCAATTTTCAAATTTCTAAACTCGATAGATCCCAAGAAACGTCTAATACCCGCTTTCCGTGAATGACCCTGTATATATAATATGTAATTTATCTGGATTGTGAGTAGACGTAGCCAATTTCCAGTTATGTCTAAATTACAATCTTTATCAGTGTAGAAGAAACAATATTTTAAAACAAAAGATTCCATTTTTTTTGCTTCAGAATAAAAGATTGCTTATTCGAAATTAAGAAGTAATTATTCTTCAGAAGTATTCTGTTCTTAGTAATCCAAGTAGACGTCATAAAAATTACGTTAAAACATACTGTTAAATTTATCCAAACATTAAACATAAATATCTAAATTTTGCTTAAATTATTTCATCTCATAAAGCTACTTAAATGTACGAACGTCGAGACGAGCATAAATAAACACACTAGCAAAATTTTTGTGACATCTACGTGTTTTTCTGTAAAGCATCGCATTGCAACCACACGGTAAAAGCCCACTCTGGCTTTTCGGATGCTCCAGGCAATGTAATCGAGGTCGCTTCTCACAGTGAATTCAGTCCAACGTTCTGCTTGTCCGTGTCTTTTTGCCTGTAGAATTACAGGGTCGCTACTCGTTAAAGCGTCAAAGAGTGTTAGTCGCTTTGATGTTTTTCCCAAGGTGTCTGAATACGGAATTTCTAAAAATCCTCCGGTGTCGCATGAAGCCCATAATGGCGAATTTAGCATTTTAACACGTGGAGTGTGTAGATTGTCATGACAGAGATTGGCTTATTTTCTAGAGCATATTCATATTTAAATTCATATTTTTATTCTGTTTATATTTGTGTTTGAGGAATTTAATTTTAAACAGACCTTTCTCATTTTTGTACAATCCCTTTCCACTTAAGAAAGTTTAGTAAAAAGTGTCAGGTCATTGACCAACTTCTAAACTGATAGCTGTCTGCAGTGACAAATTGTATAATTTTTTTTAAAATACTGTATCTTAAGTAACTAGAGGTTTTAATTTCGGAATAATGTCATATGAATTAGATTTCGTTCGTATTTGGCAACTTAATACTAAACGCATCAATTAAAACTTTCTTGGGGTGGGGGGGGTGTCTTGCTATTTTATAAAGGGTGGATGCCACCACTATTCAAAGGGTGGCACCTAAAAAAAAACATTGGAGTTGAAAGATAATCAAATTTTGGGAAGAAAGTGTTCTATGTATCTTTTCATATAAATTGATAGCCTTTAAGTTATAACGACTTGAAAATTTAGATTTTAGTTTGAAAATGGAGGTATTCAGAAACTATTTTCGTCAAATAACTCGAAAAGTATGACATCGAGCTAAAACATGCTAGAGACAAATAAGAAAGCTACTAAACTGAATTAACGGTTTCGGAGAATGTAGTTCAAATGTTAAATATCTCAGAGACTGTGACACGTCAAAAATGCAAAGAATCACAGTTAAAGACTATTAATTAGGCTTTTAAATGATTCTTTGATTAATTATGTTGAATAAAACACCAAGAAGTTATGACAAAAAAAACGGGCTTCTACAAATTTTATTATTAAAAAGCCATTGTTCTTAATGTAGTCAGCAGTTAAAAAAATATATCATCTTATACTGTTCTTCTTTAAGATATAGAATGATCGTTTATAAAACTTGCTTCAGAAAACAAATTCACTTTAACTTATATTCGAGAAAACGTGAAATTTTTATTTTTTTGAATGTCATTTTAGTTTTAAAAAGTTTTTATCTTTATAAATTGAATGCTACTAGTGATATAATAACGTACTTCATTATAAAGTGAGTTAAAGATAGCAAAGAAGTTTATTTACCTTAAATATTTACCACATTCGGTTTTAATTTAATTTTGATGCGATGATTTTATAAATTCAACATCGGGCGTCGATGGCAATGATGATTTTATGTAAACTTTTTATAATCAATAAATAATTGTAAAGATATCGTAAACTAAAGTTAAAATTCTATTTTGACTATATTTTTGTAAGGAATATTAGAGAAAATCTTGAAACAGGAATGTAAAAATGTCTTTCTTCATAGGCCAGTCAACGAATTATTATAGACTACATGGAAGGCGGCAGAATTTTTGACTTCAGGGATAGGTGTGGGGGTAGTTAGGAGGTAAACATACTAAAAGTACCCGACCCTAGGAGGTGAGCTTCACGGGGTGGAGGGGGGCTTCCGGAAGGCCCTAAATTTCGACTTTTCTTGGTTTTTCGCTTATAACTCGATAGCTATTGGTCCTTGAGAAAAAATTATTCTTACCTTTTTGAAAACTGATAAAATTTCCTGTATGTTTTACTTCAACAAAAATTTTCTCTCTTCAACCGTTCTCGAGTTATCCGCTTCTGAAAATCGTCGATTTCCGGAAAACGCTGTTTCGGATCATATTTTTCGTCATACTCTGCTCTTAACTCCTCAAATCTTCTTTGTAAAATAAAATACAACTAAATCAAGTAGAGAGGATTAAATTGGCTTAAAAATTATATATTCTACATATAATTAATGGCTGAAATGATGGATTTCAATATTTTTTGCTGTAATGTGATGGGGTTATTGCTTGAAATCATTACCTACATTTTGCATTTTTTTTTAATCTATTTATTGTTGTAAGTTGTTGCACTTGGTATAGTGATGAGTAGCTACACTTAAAACAGTGGGAAAAAGCAGGTAGGTACCCTATAAAAAAAACACCACATTATTATGGTTTGAACTACTTTTATTTACATATAACTTCTATTTACATACAATTGGCTAATAGCTAATTAGCTAATGCTTTTTTTAAAGGAAGAAAAAACCGATCAATTTGTGGACGGGTGAATAGTTTAAGTGTGATACATCGTTGAAATCGGAATTTTTAATGCTTTTCAATGGTTCGATTATAAATTGTAAGTAATCATAAACCGGCACTAAACGTAATCCGATCTCAACCAAAACTTTTTCAGATCTTCTGGAGCACTAAAGAAACCCTCATTCAAATTTCCATCCATATACGTTTAGTAGTTTCGCCGCTATCGTGCTAACACACATACACAGACACATTTTTCAAAAACCACTTTTTTGGGTTACTGGGACCTCAACGTAAAGATTTGATGTTCTTAATTTTCGATTTTGGACCAATTTCGGTTAATACCAAAATTAAAATTCATTTTTACTTAACTGTTAAACGTTAGTTGTTATGTACTTAGTATGTGCCTAACAAGAATATAGTGTGCAAATTACAATTTATTTTACAAAGAAGATTTGAGGAGTTAAGAACAGAGTGTGGCGAAAAATGTGATCCGAAACACCGTTTTCAGGAAATCGGCGATTTTCAGAAGCGGATAACTCGAGAACGGTTGAATTATATACAGTGCGTCCCGCTTTTCATAAATCCACCTTAATATCTCAGTTATTAATAATGCGATTTTCTTCAAATTTGGGTGATAATTATATGTAGGAAAAATGAATTATTTGGCGTAGTAAAAATTTTCATTCTTCATGGGCGTGCGGTTTTAGAGGGTAAAATAGGGTAGGTTTTTTGGCAAAATGATATTAGGGCTTATTTTAAACAAATTTTTCTATCATATTTGGATTCAGCATGTCCGAAAACCTCTTAATCCATCCATGATCTCAAAAACGGATTATGACAGAAACGAAATATTAATTAATTTCTTAAAAAATACTTTTTAAATTTTTTATAACTTTATTTAATTGCTATAACAAACCTAAAAACAACTTTTTTTAAATTCTAGTCTCTTCAACATAACCACCTTCCAATATAATACACTTTTCACCAACCCTTCTTAACCGTTCAATCACTTTTCTTAAAGATTGGGGAGTAATTTCTTGACACGCTTGCCTAATCCTACGGCAAAGCTCTTGTCTGTTACGTGGCCGAGTAGCATACACTTTATTTTTCAAGTACCCCCATAGAAAAAAGTCACAAGGGGTAATATCAGACAATCTGGGGGCCACGGTTCTAAAGGGCTATTTCTACCTATCCACTTCATAGGGAAATTTGCATTAAAAAAATTTCTAACTATCAGAGAATTGTGCGTCGGTGCACCATCTAACTGAAAGTATTCTCTCCGTGCTAAAGGCATTTCTATAAAAAAATCACTTTGTAAAAAATTTAGAACATTTTCTGCGTTGAGGTTATCCAGGAAAAAGGGGCCAACAATTTGTTGGTATAATATGCCACACCACACGTTAACTTTTTCACTGTATTAGTTTACAGTTAATTACAAAGTTGGGATTTTCGGCTGCCCAATATCTACAATTTTGACTAGATACCACACCGTTTATCGTAAATGTTGCCTGGTCACTAAACAGTACGTTCTTTAAAAAAATCTTTCGTTAAGATAGTTACCTTGCTACCATAGGCAAAATTCAAATCAAGCCGCCTTCTAAGAGAGTATAGAAAAATTTAGGTTTAAATGCCCTAATCCTACTGCATTTCAAACACCTCCATATTTTATTTTTGGTTAAATTTAGTGTTCTCGCAACTGCCCTTATACTACCATTTGGATTGTTCCGAAATTCTGTTAAAATGTGTTCGTCGTCTGGATATTTTCGTAAATTTAAATTGTACCTTCTTCGTTTTGTCTTGAAAATGGCTCCGGTTCTTGTTGATGTCACCAACGGTTTTGTGCCAAATTGGTGCTCGATCACGATGACGTTGATTAAATATTCGAGCAACCTGACGCGCAGATCTTTCATTATCACCAATTAAGCGAATCATTTCAACTTTTTCTTCAATTGTAAGAACTACTCTACGATTTTCTGCCATTATCAGTAAGATCGATAAATTAAATAACACTATTTAACTTTTGACAATTCTTATGAATCGCCAAATATCAAATAAAAACTTGTTTTTCAAAGCACTTTTGATTAATGCCTATGGTTGCAAGGTAACTATCTTAACGACAGAAAGAACATAACGTTTAGTGGCAAGGCAACATTTACGACAAACAGTGTGGTATCATTGGAAGGTGGTTATGTTGAAGAGACCAGAATTTATTAAAAAAAATTGTTTTCAGGTTTGTTACAGCAAAAAATTAAAAAGTGTTTTCTAAGAAATTAATTAATATTTCGTTTCTGCCATAATCCGTTTTTGAGATCATGAAGAATATGGATTAAGGGGTCTTTGGACATGCTGAATCCAAATATGATAGAACAATTTGTCTAAAATAAGCCCGAATTTCTTTTTCCAAAAACCTATCCCATTTTAGCCCCTAAAACCGCACGCCAATGAAGACTGAAAATTTTTACTATGCAAAATAATTTATTTTTCCAACATATAATTACCACCCAAATTTGAAGAAAATTGCATTATTAATAACTGATATATTAAGAAATTAATTAATTTTTCGTTTCTGCCATAATCCGTTTTTGAGATCATGGAGAATATGGATCAAGGGGTTTTCAGACATGCTAAATCCAAATATTATAGAAAAATTGTCTAAAATAAGCCCTAATATCCTTTTGCCGAAAAATCGACCCCTTTTTACCCCTAAAACCGCACGCCAATGAAAAATGAAAATTTTTACCATGCTAAATAATTCATTTTTCCAACATTTAATTACCACCCAAATTTGAAGAAAATCGCAATATTAATAACTGAGATATTAGGGTGAATTTATGAAAAGCGGGACACTCTGTATATAGAAACTTTTTGTTGAAGTAAAAATAAAAAAATAATAAAAAATACAGGAAATTTTGTTAGCTTTCAAAAAGGTAAGAAAAATTTGTTCTCAAGGACCAATAGTTATCGAGTAATAAGCGAAAAACCAAAAAAATCGAAATTTAAGGTCTTCGGAAGCCCCCCGCGAGGCTCACCTCCTAGGGTCGGGGACTTTTAGTATGTTTTCCTCCTAACTGCCCCAAAACCATCCCTGAAGTCAAAAATTCTGCCGCCCTCCATGTAGTCTACACCCCTATATTGATAAATTCGTTGACTGGACTATAACGGCGCGCGGCGTGTTGTCATTTATTTTCCCTATAATTTTAAGAAACCTCTATCTAGCCAAGAAATACGTAGCCCCCAAAGGGTGGTGTAACAACGTTAAAGCGAGCTAATACAAAAGAAATATTCTTGTTAGTTTTGTAAGTGTGTGCTTAAAAACTCTTCAAAATCAGAGACATTCCAGCTGGGACTAATTTATAGGGGGTGGATGCCATCCCTTTTCAGGGGCACAAATATAGTGAAGCTGAAAGAGAATCAAATCTTGAGTAGAAACCGCTCTATGCAAATTTCATTTAAATTGATAGTCTTTAATTTTAGTAAAGTCTAACTTAAGTGCTAATAAATGGATGTTGATGAAACCTTGTGCAATGTGTTTGTAATGACATCAATAAAAAAGTTAAAAAAAAAAAGATTAGACAAGAAAATGATCGGAAGGGGTAGGAAACAACCCTTTTATCACGGGTTTCGTAACTTGTAGAATTAGGTCAAAAATGAAAAAGAAAACCTTTTTTGGCCCAAAATAAGATGTTTTTACTCTTCTAATTTTTTTCGAAAAACGCATATTTTTTTGAGGTATGGACCACCCTAAAATTCCTAAAAATGGGGGAGGGAAAATGTAAAAGGTGAATGTATCATCGAAATATAACACTTTTTTTTATTTGCAACTTTTCTGTAAAGTGCGTTTTCACCGAATTTTTCCGGAAAAACATGAAAAAGTACCCGTCTTTGATACTGTAGCACTTTAAAAATATGTAATTTAAAAATTTTTAAAAATCCAGACGTATGCATTGAGGCTTTCTAAACATTTTTTGTCTCTTGGAATTTTTTTGTAACTTGGTAATTTTCCGAGTTACAGGCGGTTTTTCATTATAAATAATGTACTACATTTTCTACACATTTTCAATTTAAAAATTATATTGAACCTTTAAACATGGTATAATTATATAGGTTTCATATTTTTTTATAATAATATTAATATTATTTATTGTGAAAAACTGCCTGTAACTCGGAAAATTAGCAAATTATAAAAAAAATTCCAAGAGACAAAAAATGTTTTTAAGGCCTCAATGCATACGTCTGAATTTTTTCAAATTTTTATATTACATATTTTTAAAACGCAACAATGTCACAAATAGAGATATTTTTTCATGTTTTTCCGGAAAAACTCGTTGAAAACGTACTTTACAGAAAAGTTGCAAATAAAAAAAGTCTTTCGATGATACATTCACCTGAATGTTTTCAGATTTTTTTTCAACTTTTACATTTCCCCTCCCCCATTTTTAGGAATTTTCGAGTGGCCATATCTCGAAAAAAATCACAAAAATATAAACATCTTATTTTGGGCCAAAAAAGGTAAATACATTGTTTTTTTTTTTTCATTTGTTACCTAATTCTACAAGTTACGGAACCCGTGATAATTTCTTACTCTAATATTTTTTTTTAACTTTTTTATTAACGTCATTAAAAACACATTGCACAAGGTTTTATCAAAATCCATTCATTAGCACTCAGGTTAGAGATTTTGGTCATTTTAGCGCTCCGTTGACTGGACTATTTTTTATAACGACTTGAAAATTTGGACATTAGCATGAAAAAGGAGGTATTTCTTATTTTTAAAATATCTGTAAAATTAATAATTCCGGAGACATGGAAGTATAAAGATGGCGTCCACGTTTATAAGACGAAGTACTTAGTTAGTTTTAAATATCTCAAGATACTTACGTAAAAAATGCTAACAATCAAAATGAAACACTAATAATAATTAGGCCTTCAAATGATTTTTGTCCATTTCTGTAGTATAAAAACCAAAGAAGTTATGACAGAACCAATGTGTTTCCTTGCATTTTTATAATAAAAACGCCGCCATTTTGTTAATGTAAGTAGTCAGTAATTAAAAAAAATCTTATGTACTGTTTTTCATTAATATAGTATAACCTAAATGCTCAAAATTGTTCGTTCGTTCACAGCAATTGTTCCAGAAAAAAAAAGTATTTTAAACTATTTAACAGATATTCGAAAAAACGTAAATATTTTTTTTAGCAAATATCTCAATAAACATTACTTTAAATCTCGATTTAAGCGAAAAAATTATAGATATTAAAAATAAAGCTTAAACTGAGATTGAATTTGTTTTTAATATTTACGTTGGATTAATAGTTTCGCAGATATTAAAGCTTATAGATGGCATCTGGAAGATTATAGGATGAAGTATTGAGTTTAAAGGTTGAATATCTTAGAAATTATATTTCCATCATAATTTCTAGGAAATAGAATTAAAGATAATTAATCAGTCTTTTAAATTATTTTTTGTTTGTCGCCATTTTGTAATTGTACAACTACCGCGATTCAATTTTTTAAAAAAATGCTGTTTCTTGTTAATATATTGCACCACCTAGATACTTAATTTCTGTTGTCATTTTAAAACACTTGCTTTTGAAAAAATTTTAATCCTCCACATTTTATTCGCCATTCTGAAAATTTTTTGGAAAATTCGGAGAAAATTTCAGGATTTTTTTTTAACAACGTATTAGTAATCAACGGCCCCAAAAACCCCCACATTTTTTTTCGTCGAAAATGCGAGTTTATGGAATTTATGAAATATTCAAAGCATACAAAAATCATAATTTTCAACATTAAAATTAAAAACTTTTATCCTGGTCGCTGAAATAATTCTGATTTTAAGTAATATTTTAGAAATATTTTTTTGAAAATTTCATCATAATTAATAACTTTTCCTGATAATTCCTCGGATAATTCCGAAGTTTCGTCGATTTGTAGGATTCACTGACTCGACTATATAAAAAGCTAGCAAAATTTATGTTAAAAATTAGATACTGAAACTTTTAAACATCATTAAATCACTGTGCCCTCGTAGTGTATTCAATAAGGTTACAATATTTTAAATTAACCGTATTTCGGTGTAAATTTTCCTGAAGCTCTAATGAGTTCCATTCAGGCTGCTAAAAAACCACCGCGCGGTCGGGAGTATTGCAATTAAGCTACTAAATATAAGGCGTCTTCCAGATTCGCGTTCAATATATCTCAGGGTAAAAAACAACATAAGAACCCTCCTGTTGAAATTTATATAAACTAAAATGGATATAAGTTAAAGGCGTACACTGCCAGCTGCTAAAACTTAATTGCCAAGCTTGTTACTTTAAATTAAATCCATGGCAATCTACAGGTAATATGCCCTTTGTATTACAGAAACTTCGTGTCGCTGACGAATTCAAACTTACAGACAACACATGCATATCTAGTGTTCGAGCGTTTTGAGAAAGAATTTCAATTCCATAGTCGGAATCAAACCGAAATTCTTTAGCCAATGGCCTAAAGTTCTTGCCTTTTGATCTAGCGGTTTTACTTAAATTATAAAAATCCGGGAAACTAAAATGCATTAGTAATTTATTTTGTAAAAAAAATGATTTACTCCATAGATTGTAAATAATAAACTTTTTTAAGTACACAATTCCAGTGTTTCTCTTGCTGATGTCTCCCACAAGAATAGTTTTTGAAAATTTGGTTCTCAAGTATACTAAACTTGATTATGTAGGTTCTTCAACGGTGTTAAATATTCGGAACTGATTGTAGATACCAAAGTAAACTTCAAAGCATATCTAGATAGAGTGGATACCAAAGCTACGCTGGCCTTATAGTACGTCGGGTACACCAAAGAAAGCTGCACTTTTTTATTGAGATTATTGGGCAGCCATTAAAGATGGCCGCCATTAGTCATACTATTTTTTCTTATCTCAGCTCCTAATGGTTCGATTTCTATTTTCTTTTTTTTGTTTGAAAGCTCTTGTAAAGACGACACTTTTTTGTCCTATATATTTCAAAAACCTGAAAATTTCACTTTTCTCACAAATTTCATGGATAAGTGCTCAATATATTTTTCCCCTATAATAAAGGTTTATGTACATGGTGTTCCGTATATATCAATAGAGACTTGTTTTCATAAACAATAGTGATTTTAATTATTTTGAAAATATTTATTACATTAAGTAAAAAAAAATTATAAATAAAAAACTATGAACTGCTTCTATAGAGCTTTTACGACTCTAGATGACTCGCAATCATCTTTTTTATCTTCCAATTCATCCCTGGAACTCAATAATTATATATTATTATTATATTAAGGAACTGGATCAACAAAGCAATATTATGATCTTGAAATTGTGCAACGAATTTAGAAATAATCAATTAAACGCATACCTTTTATTACATTTATTGCTGCATTGTAGACCCCCCAGTGCAGTTCGTGCAAAGTAACGTGCATGAAACCTTGGCTTTTGAGCATATGTCATCCAGAGCAACTACACTTAACTAATCCTCTGCAGGCTGCCATAAGAGAAGGAAGAGAAGACCAGACCGGCGCACAGTGGGACGAAACTCTACTGTGCTATCCAAATCACTGTACAGGTCGTTCAGTTAAAGTTATCAGAAAGTTTTTTTTAAAACGTTTGTTTTGAAATTCTCTATTAATCTGCCGGATTTTTGATTTGCCTACAGGTTACAAATATGTAAAGATTCGCACAATTTTGGTTTTAAATCTTTACTTTAGAAATACATAATCGATCTGCCAAAGCAGATTTTTCATTTCCTTTTATTATTTTTTACAGCTGCCAAAATCGTAAAAATTTGCAAGTATGTCTCGTATTTTTTAAAATATTGTGAGTTTTCACAGAAGAAGAGATATAAAGTGTTTTAAAACTTTCTAGTTTCATAATTGCTATTGGTTAATAACACAAGTTTACAAAAAAAAGGTCTTGTCCTGAGTCCTGAGGTTCTCATCTAACTTTTCTGAAGTATTTTGACTCGCTGAAGCTAATTTTGGACAAAAAAAATCTATTGCGTCAGTTTTTGTCTACCACCTCTTTTATCCCCTAAAAAATGTCTTGTCCTAAGGCTCTAATAACTTTTCTGAGGTATTTTGACATGCTGAAGCTAATTTTTTAACCAAAAAAATTTTCTACCGTCTCAGTTTTCCTGTACCATTCCTTTCATCCCATAAAAATGGCAAAAGAAAGGTCTTGTCATAAGATTCTCATCTAATTTTTCTGAAGTATTTTGACGCGCTGAAGCCAGTTTTACACACAATTTTTTTTTCTGTCAGATTAGTTGTCCTACACTACTCCCTTTTATCCCCTATTTTTTTGTGCAAAATTGATTTCAGCGCGTCAAAATACTTCAGATAACATTTTTTTCTTTTGTTCTTTTTTAGGGGATAAAAGGTGGTGGAGTGGAAACTGACACGATAGAAAAAAAAATGTGTCCAAAATTGACTTCAGCGCGTTAAAATACTTCAGAAAAGTTAGATGAAAATCTTAGGACAAGACCTTTCTTTTGCCCTTTTTTAGGGGATAAAAGGGATTGTACATGAAAACTGAAACGATAGATATTTTTTTTGTTCAAAAATTAGCTTCAGCGCGTAAAAATACTTCAGAAAAGTTAGATCAGAGCCTTATTAGGACAATACTTTTTTTAGGGTATAACAGGAGTGGTAGACAAAATCTGACGCAATAGAATTTTTTTTTGTCCAAAATTGTCTTAAGCGAGTCGAAATACTTTAGAAAAGTTAGATGAGAACCTTAGGACAAGATCTTTTTTTTGCAGGCTTGTATTATTAAAAATGGTATTTTCGTTCAGTAGACAGAAATTTTGACAGCTGCCAAAAGTGAATACTTTATTTTAATATAAATTATGAAACTAGGAAGTTTTAAAATACTTTATATCTCTTCTTCTGTGAAAACTAATAATATTTTTAAAACTACGAGAGACACTTGTAAATTTTTATATTTGACAGCGATTTTGGCAGCTGTCAAGAATAAAAAAAAAGGAAATGAAAAATCTACTTTGGCAGATCGATTATGTATTTGTAAAGTAAAGATTTAAAACTAAAATTGTGCGAATCTTTATTAGACGGAGAGCCGGCCGTCGAATATCCTATGAATAAGATACATGAAAAACTTTTTGTGAGTGATTAGTACTACCACAGTCCTAAAGGGAGCCACCTTTTATACGAGCTAATTTTGCCCGCGTCATGGCTTTTTGACCTCACTTCCGGTTACGATTTTTAATGTTTTTTAAGTCATCAATAGTCCCTTTGGGTAAAAATTTTACCCCTCCGGACCGCAAGACATGTACCCCCCCGTTTTCGAGGGCGGGGAACACGATGATGACAATATTTTCCGACCTAACGTCCAACCGCTACCCCTAAATCGAAAAAACCATCCCTTTTCTCGATTTTCCGGTGCTACGCTTGCGAGGGCTTGGCAGATTGAATAAAATAAGTAAATATTGACCACAGGTGATCTAACCCACTCCCGGGGGTTGAAACTACCCTCACCCTCAATAACTAAATGCTACGAAAACAGCGAAAACCAGCTGGAAAACGAAATACCCCCGTTTTCAAGGGCGAGGAATACGATGGTGATAATATTTCCCGATCTACCCTTCACCCACTACCCCTAAACCTGAATACCACCCCCTTTTCGATTTTCAGGTGCTGGACTTGCGAGGGCCTGTCGTATCGTTTTTTCTTTTGGTCAGATAGAACAAAATAGTTAAATATTTATCACAGGTGACCTAACCAACCCCCGTGGGTTGAAACTACCCTCACCCCCAATAACTAAATGCCACGAAAACAACGAAATTCAGCTGGAAAGCAGTATACCCCCATTTTCGAAGGCGGGGAATACGATGGTGACAATATTTCCCAACCTACCCTTCACCCACTACCCCTAAATCGAAAAAACCCATCCCCTTTTGAGATTTTGGTTCTTGTACACACACTAAATCCCAATTCAATTTTTTCTGTCACCCCTGTGGTCAATATTTATTTATTTTATTTAAATTGACCAAAAAAAACCCGATCCGACAAGCCCTCGCAAGCGTAGCACCGAAAAATCGAAAAAAGGGGTGGTTTTTTCGATTTAAGGGTAGCAGTTGGATTCTATGTCGAGAGATATTGTCGCCATCGTATTCCCCGCCTTCGAAAACGGTGCTTTCCAGCTGATTTTCATTGTTTTCGTGGCATTTAGTTATTGGGGATGAGGGTAGATTCAACCCCCGGGGGTGGGTTAGGTCACTTGTCGTAAAAATGTAACTATTTTATTCTAACTGACCAAAAAAAAACCGATACGATAGGCCCTCGCAAGCCTAGCACCGAAAAATTTGAAAAGGGGGTGGTATTTAGGTTTAGGTGTAGTGGGTAAAGGGTAGGTTAGGAAATATTATCACCATCGTATTTCTCGCCCTCGAAAATGGAAGTATACCATTGTCCAGCTGATTTTCGCTGTTTTCGTGGCATTTCGTTATTGGGGGTGGGGGTAGTTTCAACCCCCGGGGGTGGGTTAGGTCACCTGTGGTCAATATTTGCTTATTTTATTCAATCTGACCAAGAAAAACCAGACCTGGCAAGCCCTCGCAAGCGTAGCACCGGAAAATTGGAAAAGGTTAGGTTCGAAAATATTGTCACCATCATGTTCCGCGCCCTCGAAAACGGGGGGTACTTGCGGTCCGGTGGGGTAAAAGCTTTACTCCAAGGGACTATTGATAACTTAAAAAAACATTAAAAATCGTAACCGGAAGTGAGGTCAAAAATCCATGATGCGGGCAAAATCAGCTCGTATAAAAGGTGGCTCCCTTTAAGTCTGCGGTAGTACTAATCACTCACAAAAAGTTTTTCATGTATCTTATTCATAGGATATTCGACGGCCGACTCTCCGGCTATATATATTTGTTACCTGTAGAATGATTTTATTTGAAAAATACGATATTTTTTAGTAAAAATTCAATTTTAGGTCAAAATTATAAAAAATTATAGCCAAAAATAAAAAATCCGGCTCGACAGATTGATAGAGAATTTCATAACGAACATTTGAAAATGGAGAACTTTCTGATAACTTTAACTGAACGACCTGTAGAGTGATTTGGGTGGCATAGTAGAGTTTCGTCCCACTGTGCAGCGTCCACTCCCCATCAACCAAAGTCCATCCCCATCCTTCTGGCCCTGAAATGTTGTCTATCACAGAGCATGCTCGACCCCAAATTTGTCCTGCCTGATATGCTGAACGAAGACAATGCTGCCTTAGTACCTCTTTTGTTAGGAGCAGACTTTGTAGACTGCGACATTTTGAATCAAAGATAAGCTTTCCAACATGATTGGCTGAGAAGTCTTCTGCGTCTTTGCAGTAAAGCAAAACAGTAAACTTTTCCGGAACTTGGAAGGTCTCGTCAGAAATAGACTGTTGTGGTATAGAGATAGCTTGGAAGGCTTCAGCAGCTTCAGGAAATGATTTCCACACTTTCCAGGCAGTCTATTCCCCATTCATTGCAAATGATGACGTTATATCTGATCCAGTGAATGCATGGAATCCTCTCAATGCAACAGCTTTATGTTCACCCATACTTTCAAACATGTCATTAATGCTCATGTATCTTCCCAGTATCAAGAAGAATCCACATCTCTTGAAGTCCCGCAGTTTTGAGAACGTGAAAGAAAGATATTGCCAACAGTATCTACTGTGAAAATAAATAGATAATTCACAAATCATCAAATTACAAAAAGAACCCCGAAAAATTAAAAAAATTATATATATTTTTTAATTGCGCAGAACCTTTAAGGTGTAGAGATTAATGTATAGGGACAAAAAAGTGTCCTCTTTACAAGAGCTTTCAAACAAAACAAAAAAAGAAAATAGAAATCGGACCATCAGAAGCTGAGATACAAAAATATTTAGTATGGCTAATGGCGGCCATCTTTAAAGGCCGCCAATTTGGTGTTGTGCACGGATTTTAAACCGGCTCCCTATCTGGAAAGTTACCTTTTGGCATCAACTATGACCAGTGAAAGTGGCACATCCCAATCAAAAATTGCAGCTTTTTGGCTTATATAGCCATGTACCCGATGTACTATTATATGGGCTTGTAGAATAACGGTAGGCAAAAACTGGGACTACAACCAAAATAACTGGCCTGTACCAAACCCTTGTGATACCAATAAAAACCTATATCTCTTTAATTTGGTGATAACCGGAACAATGTCAACAATGCCTACCGCAGCCATGGAAGTACTACTTTACCCACCCCCATTACATTTAGACGTGGAAATTGAGGCACTGCTGGCAGCATATGAGATGAAGATTAACGAATATGGGACTATTCCAGGAACGGAGTACCATACCGAGATATTTCAACAAATAGAAAAGAATCAACTACTAAACATGCAGTTAGATAGAATCGGCACAAGTAGAACTTCACAAAAACTTTCAGAGTATACCTGTTAGGGAGAGGAGAAAACAAGGCAACTACGGAGATATTCAAATGGCACCATATGGAATACTAACGGATCAAAAATGTCAAGGAACTCTGGAGCACTGCAACAGTGTTCCAAGCAGAGCTCACAGCTATAGAAATATGTACACAAGAAGTGATACGGAGGCCATACACTGGCTAAAGTATCCATATCATCACTGACAGCGAACTAGTGCTTAAAGCTCTGGATGCAGTAGAGATACCTTCCAAACTGACGAACTTTCCAAGACTAATATAGTAAGAGAGTCCGTAACACTTCAAGTCTCTGAGATCTTCGACATGGTCAAAACTTCACTATAGGGTAGTTTTGACCTTGGCTCATCCGAAAATGAAGAGTTAATTTGTCAGATATTTAGAGGACCTGGCGTAAAAAGGAAAAAGGAAATGATATTCCCGTCAACCTAGAAACTTTGGTTTGACCATTTCGTCATGAGGGGGGGGGTCAACACTTTACTTTTTGGGACCCTTTTTATATGGAATTGGCTCTTTATTTTCAAATGAAGCAAGGTCAAAACTACCCTAGAATGAAGGTTTGACCGTGTCAGAACTATACAGAGACCTTCACAGTAAATAAACATCCTGTAATCTAGTTTAGAATGTATATTGCGGATGAGGAAACTCCTCACCATATATTATGTGATTGCCCAGTCTTGATGGTTGGAAGGCTGTCATATTTCGGGCACTACTACAGAAGAGACAGCCAGAGCTCCCATCGATCGCTCACTCGCCTTCTTGGTGGAAACGGGACTAATGATTTAACGAAATTATAGGGCATAATAAACTCAAGCTTCAGTTAAGTTGATTTTGGTACCACAACCCGTAAGGAAAAAAATGTTCCTCACTAAATTAGTATACAATTTTTTGTATCATTGCAATATTTCATTATCACTAGCTAAGTTTTTTTTAAAGTGTCTTTGATTTTTCCATTCCCTTCCAGGGAAAGCAACTAGTATATAGTTTATTATCTTCTCCTGCCTCTTTTTATATTAAATGGCTGGCATATCTTCTTAATTAGTATTTCTCATCAGTATCATAGGCTATTGTTGGTAATATCGACAGAGAGATTAGTAATCAATGATTATACATGTGCTGTAAATAATAATAACAAGAAGCAAACCATAGAAGCTTCTTATTAATTTTCCTAAAGAAGTATTTTTAGGGAAAATCAATATTTATTTCTATTTTCCAATACAGTTTTGAAAAATAATTGGAAGCTATTAATTTCTATTAAGAAATTTGTTTGTTCACTTATGCTTTCGATAATGTCAACTGTATCGAAAAATCTAATTAGGTAGCTACTATTTATATATTTGTCGGATACGGCAAAATATACACCTAAGGACAACCTGTTTGCCTGCAGTTAAATCGCGTGAGAGATTAATATTTAGTGGTTGGAGAAGCAGACCTGGATTCCGCATGCCCCTGCGCGCAATTATTGGTACAAAGACACGCACCAAATTCACCTCGAGACCCTCGCTGTCGAAACCCCACCGTAAATTGAGTCGCTTCTGTCATGACATCAACAGAATTGTACTAATGATGACTAAGCGCTAAAGGGGATGTTAAATGTGGGACGAAAATCTTTCCCTATAATGTGTGTAAACTGTGGTGAAATGACTTCGGAAGTGACGATTTGTAGAATACATAACGTGAACCTAAAAATATTTGAATATTAAATTCAGACGCAGCGAACCCAAAACTTTTTTTGAATGATACCCATAGCAAAGATTAACACTTATAGTTGAATAAAACAAAACATCAAAAGTTCGATTTCAACGAGAGTTTGAGGGGAGTAATTTTTTGGTAGAAGTGCAATCGCTGTGTTATCAAGAAGTTACAGTAGAATATTGCCAAATCTAGCCTTTTTTGAAAATTAAGTTTTAATTTTAAAAAACGTGTTTTTGTTGTTTTTTTTAACATCTCGGGTTCCGTTCATCGGATCAGGTAACAAATAAACTAAAACGTTTGCAAATAATGCATGAATAATGCTACATAGGTCCAAATCCGATCTGCCATTTTGTTTTTTGCAAAAAAAAAATAAAAACCGTGAAAATTTTAAATTTTAAGTAAACTGTAATTATTAAAAAAATAATAAACCTCTTTTAATGAAATTTGGTGAAAATATAATATGTAAAGTATTTTGAAAAATTAGAAATAGAAATATTAATTATTTTTTCTAAAAAGTGAGATTTCCGAAAAAATTTGGTGGCACGAAAACCACAACTTTATTTTTGTACCACCTTTAATAATGAGGTGGGGAGATAATTGGGGTGGCTGTTGCCAAAAATATTTTGAGACCTTGGCCTCTCGTGCAGATATTAAATCCCAGTTTCATGAACTCTTACTTGCTTGCTTTACCTAACTACCCAAACATGTAATTTTCATACTGAAATATTGTATAACAATTGTCTTGTAAGACGTCGAAGTTTATTTCGCCAAACTTTATAATAATTTAAGGTTGCGTGTACTTCATTTTGAGACCAAAGTTAGTACAGCTTATTTGCAATTGATTTAACCATAATATATGTAATATTCAAACATATTAATTTTTAAGTTGTTTTATTTTATTTTTTTAAAGTTCACAATCATATTGAAAATGCTTCTAATAAAATACCTTTGTGGGGCCTTAAGTCCCCATTAGACTATGAATGTTCTTTGACAAAGATATTTTATAAAAAGTATTTTATGAGAAATGTGATAGGTAGTGTAATAAACATATTTTTTCTACTCCCATGCTTTAAGTCGTTTATTAGACATTCCCTTCCTGTACTTTAATGAGATTCATTTTCCATTAAGATACAAGTTTATATAACCAACAGAAATGCGACAGACAGCAATATTCTGGCAATATCAACTATTGCCTTGAACATCTGACAGATCTAAAATGTATCAATCTTGACAAGTCATTTGTCATGTCATGTTAACCTAACAATTTCAGAAATAAAGTGTTCATTTTCTATTTCATTATGACTGGTCGTAGAAAAAATAGTGTATGCAACTCACATTTAATGGCAATTAAATGGTCGTTGTATAATACACTATTATGAAATGGGGTCGATATTTTGTAAAATATGGTCGACTGCACTCCCTTTTCTCAGAGAATATCTTTTATAAAAAATCTTTGTCAAAGAACTTTTATAGTCTATTGGGGGCCTTAGAAAACTAAATAAAGTAATGTATTTTCCTGTCGTTCTAGTTGAACAACAACGAACAGCCAAAATGGTGGTTTAATCATGGCTCATGAAAATTACTCGTTAATACCACACACAGAGTACACTTTCTCCCTAGGATCTCTTATGTATTCACAGCACAATAGTGCTGTGAATAGATACGTGGTAAAACCGCTGCCCAAGGAATCACTACTTCCACATCCACATTTCCTATAAAAGTCTCTCACAACGAAAAAATTTTGTATGAGGAAATAATCCTTTATGGAACTTTAATAACATAATATTTGAAATCGTTTATCCCAAAAACCTGTAAAACGGTATGCCACATCGGTAGTGGGGGTAGGGGTGGTGGTAGAGGGATGGTAGTGGGGGTGGATGAAGTAAAAAAAAAGTGAGGCCTTAGGTTCTTGTATACACGCTAAATTACAATTTTAATTTTTTCACTTTTAATAATGGGGTGGGGGTGGTAATGGGGGTGGCTAATTAAAAATTTTTTGAGACCTTAACTTCTTTTATATATATACACTAAATACCAATTTCATGGACTCTTACCTGCTTGATTTACCTCTTTACCCCCATTTACCCCCCAATCCTTCAACGGAATAATATGAAAACATAATTTGTTCCAGATGTCGTTAAAATAATACATAAGTGTACCAAATTTCAAGTCAATATCTTAAACGGTTCCAGAGTAATCGTGCGCACAAAAAAAAGTTACTGACAGACAGACAGATTTTATTTCTGCTCAAACTTACGTACTATAATTCCACTGGATGTGAAAGTAAAATGTAGTTGAATTGTTGGATATTATGTCACAGAATGATGGAAAACCAAAAGAAGCTGGCGTCAGTAGAATTGGGCGGGAAGCAGCAAGAGCCAGTTGTATAAAGTAGCACTGACCTTTAGTTCAGTTGATATGTAGTTCATGAAGTTACTAATTTACATAAGAACTTTCAGTTTTCCACTATAATTTTGATTGGCTTTTGACGTGAGCGTCGATCGCTTAACCTAATTTTTTAGTGTTTGGAGCTCATTTATATTTGTGTTGAAATAATGAGTAAAGATAAGGAAAAATCGGGTGAACTTTGACTTACCGGAAATGCGTTATGTCAAAATGGTTTCCATAGTAATAGTCGTCATAGTTACCACTACCCAATGACACTACTCCCATGGTGGGCACTCGCTTAGTTGTGAAGTTAGGTTTTCCAGAATAGTGGAAATGATCTACAAAGAAGCAGTTGCTGTGACAATGCTTACCACGGTTACCAGTACCTTAAGGTACCACTCCCATGGTGTGCACTCGCTTAGTTACGAAATGATTAGCTGTATTAGTAATTTTTTTTTAAATTCGACTTACCGGAAATGTGTTATGCCAAAATGAATTCCATGGTGACGGTCATCATAGTTACCACTACCCAATGGTACTACTCCCATGGTGGGCACTCGCTTAGTTGTGAAGTTAGGTACTAATAGGTAACTAGGTAACTATGACGACCGTTACCATGGAAACCATTTTGACATAACGCATTTCCGGTAAGTCAAAGTTCACCCGAAAAATCATTATAAACCTTAATATTTAGTTTGGGATATATAAAAATTGAGAGAAAACTTGATTAACAAAGATAATACTATAAAGTCTTATGGAAATAAACAAATTATTGTTATTAAGTTGAGTTAAAGAAAAACATGAACAAGAAATGGCTTTTGCCAGAGATTTCGCTAAAGAGATTTTGACAAGGCAAATATGAATATCAAACAATCAATTGTGAGGTTAGATTACTGAATGGCGTTTGACCTTGGTTTAAGCCATCGAATTTCAGGGAATCAATTATTTTACTACCGAACCTGGTTTAAACCATTGATTTTCTTTTATAAAACAGACTTTTGGCTATAAACAATGGTTCAACTCTGATCAAGGTATTACCACGCTTTATACAACTGGCCCTAAGTGTAGCTTCTGGTAGTTCTATTTTCTGTGCTAGTACTCTTTTTTACTGGTAAGTAATTAAATCTTTGCCAAATTTTAAACACGTGGTCAGTACAATATATGGGAGGACCAAATTAGCAAAAAAATTGCGTTATTAGCATGCAATGAAAAAATATTTTCGAGAATAAAGACAAAGTATCCTGTAAATGAATAAACGCGAAATACAAACTGCATCAAAGTTGAGAAAATAATTTAATAATTTTAAACGTCAGGTTTGAAAAATGAACAATAAACTTACTAACTTAAAAGTGTTGTAGAGTATTGTTGTCAAGGTATCTCACTTTCCGATTTCATAGACGATCACGCCTACACCGAATATCTCTTCGGTAATAGGGCTAGGGGACGATGGTTCATTTTTCTTTTTCTTAGGTGGCGCTTTCTTTCCCGCCTTCCTTCCAACTTTTTTCGGATCAAAGT
Source organism: Rutpela maculata (assembly GCA_936432065.2). Classification (NCBI taxonomy): domain Eukaryota; kingdom Metazoa; phylum Arthropoda; class Insecta; order Coleoptera; family Cerambycidae; genus Rutpela; species Rutpela maculata. The sequence continues at coordinate 250,780,698 of OW386286.2, forward strand.
TTTCAATTTTGCCCCGATAAAACGGAGCTATGCGTTTGATCTCTTCCGCTGAATAAATCGTTTTCTTTGGTTCATTCATCTTTCCGTTTTTCGTCTTTCGATCCAGATTTCTGCTTTCTTAAACTTTTTTATTGCCCCTCTTTTTCGGCATAAATCAAAAATCAAATTCTTGGCAGTTGAGTTGTAATTAGTTCTATTAGTGACAGTTATCGGTTTGACGCACAGAAGACAGGAACTATAGTTCCTGTCATCTGTGGTTTGACGTTTGACAACAGTCCTGGGGCTGTATTTTCGAGCTTGATCGAGGCATTGTCGTGCACGAAAATGTGAGATTATCATATGTAATATCACTAGTGCTTAAAATTTTATCGAAAATTTTTTCGAAAGCGTGTTGCCTGGTAATATAAAGAGTGCAAATTGGCAGTTTATTATCTGATTAAATCCCGACCTTTTTAGCGGGAGGGATTTAATCTTTGATAATAAACTGCCAATTTGCACCACTTATATTAACTAGGGGCAACTTAGCTTGAGAAAAAATTTTTAGATAAAATTTAAAGCACGAGTGGTATTTGAGGAGAATATTTCACGAATAAATAATTCATTAAGTACATCTTCAATATTATGTTTTCTCATCAATTGCCTTCAGACGTTTTCTTGTCACTTTTTAGAGTTTACTGACCTTTATTTTCAATTTCCTCATTAATTTGATATACAGAAATATTTCCAAACCGATTCATATTGTCAAAACAGCAAATCTGAAACAAACGCAGTAGAAACAATGGAGATTCCCTATATTTTAAAATAATCTAGTGACATTTCTATGGCAACTAGTAAATAAAACTAGTTGAAACCTTAGATATTATAATATATAGACTGGCTTAACACCTTTCAGGCGTTTCTGAGGTGCAATATGACGAGGAACGATAGAGAGAGCACTGCATATTTAATCTGCGAGCACTACTATTCCCGATGCCCCGCCTATTTATTACTATACACTCATGGTTCCGAGATTGACATAGAGAGCGCCATCTAGCGCTACCGCCACTAGAGTTATATTCCATAATAATTGTTAATTGATTCATATTTACGTATTTAATCCTTATTTTTAACTTACGAAGTTTACAATTTATGTTGAGGTTTGCTTCGTTAGGCAGAGTGAATTTTAAATAAAACAAATTAAAATATTGCACAGCTTTGATTCAACTAGTTACTTTTGATAGATTACCGTATGTAAGTAGGTACCTAGGTACATTTTTAGTTTGTTTCCAGAGCGAATGTGTTTACTTGACATTTATAATAAATGATTTGCTTAACTTTGTAACTACGTTATTGAGCTATTGAAAGCTGTGCTTGACTTGTTCCTGTATTATGAGCTATGTATATTAAATACAATATTTGTATATTATTGTTACCTGATTGAAAAGTAGGCAAATTGAAATAGTTACAGATAGGCAAGGGTTATAGCCTATATATTTCAGACAGGCTTCTCTTTGGAACTGACGATTGTTTACTATATATGTGGTGTGTTTATGTTTGCTAGTACATAATACAATATTACAATTTACAAGGTAAGTTAACAATTAGTAATAAGTTAGAGAAGATATTTATAGATAAAATTTAAAAGCGTGAGTTGCCCTATTTGCCGAAAATATTTCACGAAACAAAACGTCAAAAAATTATCGCAGTATTTGCCGCTGCAGCGACATAAAAAATTAGAGTGATAAATTTTGCATCTTGGTACTGTCAAAAGCCGATGTAGCTTGAATTTCCACTAATAATGACATTTGATTGGTGCAATGTTGTGTCTCATTGGCTATACCGTTAATGAGTGAAATAATCGCATGAAATAGAATACTGTGTATTTAGGTGTGAAAGCAATACATTCCCGGATGACGATGTAAATTGTTGGCCGAGGCCAACAAGCATCGAAGTCCGGGAATGTTCTTTCACACCGAAGTACACATACTATTTTTGCTGAAATCACAATCAGTATTATTATAAATTAAGGAATTTGTATTAATGCATAACATTTCTTCAATACAATCTAACTGCTTACTAATAAATGCAATTTTAATGTGAGTTGGTTTACTGTCTAAAATATACATAAAAAACCGTACGAGAATGTTACTTTCCCGGCCTAGGCCGAGAAAGTAACATTCCCGTATGGTTTTGTTGATCGTTGCTTGGCAACGGATCTTTTCGGTCTATTTTCTTATAGTTTCTTAGCAACGGACTAAAATACTGTAATTGTGCATTTTTCGATCTGAAATCGAGCCGAAAATGTAGACATTGCCGATCGATTTCAGAAAAATATACGTTTCGTATTTTCGAGCATTATGAACTTGGATGCGATCCTTTCGCATCCGATTTCGTGTAAGAATGTAGGCAAAGTGATCGTTTTGGTTTGTTTTATTTCATACGATATATCCAGTTTAGGTTTTCGCTGTGGTTTGTTTATTATTTAGGGACTTTAAAGTAGACTTATTCGAGATAAATTTACCACTCTTCAATTCCGGGTGAGCCTCAAGAAAATCCACCATTTCTTTTTTCTGACCTGCACTAATATATCCCACCTGCTTATTCGCTGATTGCTTGTGCATTATAAATTATAATATTCAGTCTTGTAATTCAGTGAACCCAAAATCTAGAATTCAATAATAATGGCATACAATATCATAACCTGAAACCTGACATTAGTGTTATCTAGAGGTTTCAAGTCCATTTGGTTGTACAAAACAGCGTTGCGAAAAACAAATCTCGGATGGTGTTCGAAAATACCACTTCAGAACTATAAGCGAAATTTTTTAAACGAGTCGGGTGCCTAGTATTTCGCATGCGATAAATATCGATTGAGCTAGAGAATATGGCCCCTGGGCTAACTTTAACCTCGGAACAAAGTAAGTGTTAAACTCGCAGGCGTTTATCCACCACATTGTATGTGTTGTGTATGTGGTTAGGAAACTCCTAAATAACCTGAGGTTGGTTAACACTTTCTACAGAGTTGCCAGCTCTAGGCTGATTGTGATTGGCTCAAAAATGAGTAGTTTTTTGTTCGTTGGTTTTTAAGTTTTTGTTACCAAGTTAAGAGCATTTGTTTATTTTTGTCGAAAAGTCACCTGACAGTGAGAGTGTTATAGAACATCCTAGGTTCTTATACTACAGCAACGAGCAACAATAGTTATAATAACAAAATATAACTTGTTCATACATAATTTACAAACAAAATTCACAATTTTTTGAAAAAAACTTCGTTAAACTTCATTTTTCCACCGCTGTTTCTCGTTACATTTTAGTCTTAGAAAAAATGTAGGAAATTTGGTGCTCCTTAACTTTGTTAATGTCTTACAAGTCTGTTATTTTACAATAACCACCCTATTTTGAGATACATTAAATGAAAAATAACGCCCTAGGGCGTTATGAATATCTATAACGCCCTAGGGCATTATAAAATTATAATACAACCCAAAGCAAGCAAATTATGATAGCGTTATTGACAAACAAAATGCGTTGCTATGCAACGGCGGCGTTTACAAACAATTTTGATTTTTACTCTCTTTTAAATCAAATCGTTCTGAACATAATAGATGTCAAATTAATAAATCGTAAATGTCAAAAAAAAAATCCAATTTAAATAACAGACTTGCAGGACATTAAACGTTGAAGGCATCACGGGTGTTATAGGATAATGACGCCCTCGGTCGACGTACATTCCCTCGGGCCAGAGGCCCTCGGGATTGTACACTGCCGACCTCGGTGCGTTATTATCCTTATAACACCCTTGGTACCTTAATAATTATTTGAACGTTTTACTGGTAGGATCAACCGTTGTGGGGTTATTTTGAAAAAAGAACAATTTTTTTCACCTTTCATTCAAGATGGAGGCTCGCGCTTCCCCCTTCCAAGGTCGAAAACTTGTATTTTTCATCAGGGTCTCGACTTAAACAACATAATATCAATATCATTTGGACTCCACCTTTTGTAAGGCAAATGTCTGTTTTGTCATGATAATTAGGCAAGTGCTTTCTGCCTGCATTTCTTAACAGAGGTATAACCTTTGAAAGTTTTAAGAGGCTAAGCATGTTAGAACTGCGGTCATGCATCGCATCTTTTCACCGTCCATTATTTATGAGTAATGTATAATTAACAAAACTTCCACAACTGCACTGCGAATGCAGTAAATCAATAAACCTGCACATATGAAGAAAGCGTGGTTTCGCCTGCGAACACATAATTAATCTTACACAAAACGTTTTGATTTTCAAACTCGTATCATACCATATCAAAGCTTTCATCTACAGCACAATGCTCAAGGCTTATTGTATAAGTAATTAATTTCGACAATGCGATTTATATGTATCTTTGTAACGCATACGCTCACTAAATAACAAACCAGTGGAAGTGCTGCAACTATTTCAGAACTTTCAGTTGATCAAATAGTATGTTCAGGATTTAAATTACATGAACGAGGTAGTAAACTGTAATCTCGAGTTTAACCATAGGTAGATACTTCTTTTAGATCTGGTTTATCAATACAGGATTAGATTAGTTTGTCTCGGGGTTAAACGTTAACTCCAGGATAAAGGTTTATTTTGGTCGGGTCGAGAGTCGGGTTAAAAGTCAAAGATAACTTAACTCTAGCTTCAAGTTGGGAGTTATGCTTCTTAGCCCGAGGTTTACCTAAGAATTTCAAGTTTGTTGTGTAACAGTTGGGCGATACGTCAAAAGTTATTTTTTGCTTAAATTAGGAAGCGTATATAGTCCAATCATTGAATGCCCAAAAGGGGATTGTAGAGAACATGGAGAAGGGAAGAATTTTCCTTTTCAGGAATGTGTTGGAGGTAGTTAGGAGGTAAACGTACTAAAAGTCCCCGCCCCTAACCCGCCACTTCAGGAGGGGAGGGGGGCGGTAAGGTTTCTTTTTTTCGCTTATAACTCGGAAACGATGCGTCGCACGGAAAAAGGTATTCTATGCATAATTAAGCTTAATTTAATTTCCTACAAGAAAGTCTGTATTCATTTTCTTCCTCTGTGTTATAGTTTAAGAGATATTCGCCAGCCCAAAATAGGTAATTAATATATAAATTAATTAAAAACTTACCTTGAATATTTCTATTAAAGCGATTTACCGTGGCTTGCTAATAAATTACAGTCACAAAACAATCTTTATTTTACAACACTCGACGTATTTACCAACGTAATATTTTCTCGAAATCTATACATTTCCTTAAATATAGAGTGTGACTCACTTAAAATGAAGACGCCCTTATAACTTTTTTATTTTGTTTCCGATTTGAATTTAATTCTACTCAAGTATAGAATAAATTAGGATCTACTTATGATCAGAAAAACATTGCTACAAAGGCAAAGCCACCTGCGGTACCAAAATATGCGGAAAAAAACACAAACATTTTGAATTTTAAAAATTCTAAAAAATACATCGGATTGTGCGGCGCCACAAACGTACATACACCAAAATTTGATTTGGTTATTGATGGGGGATTTCTCACAAGCTTATCTAAGCAAGAGATCCTCAGTTTCAACAATTTGTGATGGATACGTGAAATTCGTCAAGACCTACTATGATTTTTAATTTTATTCAGCATATTTTAGTACCGTAGCAGGCGAATGTTTTTCTGGTTCTGGTCATAAGTAGATCCTAATTTGTTCTATACTTGAGTAAAATTTGATTTAAATCGCAAACAAAATAAAAAGTTATAAGTTCATTTTAAGTGAGTCACACTGTATATTTAAGGAAATGTATATAGATTTCGACAAAATATTACGTTAGTAAATACGTCGAGTGTTGTAAAATAAGGATTGTTTTGTGACTGCGATTTATTAGCAGACCACGGTAAACCGCTTTGATAGAAATATTCAAGGTACCTAATACTTTTTTTTTTAATTAAACTATAACACATAGGAAGAAAATGCATTCTTGTAGGAAATTTAGTTATGTTTAATTTTGCAGTTTTCGAGATATAAGCGAAAAACCAAAAAATGGGACCTTTAAAGTGCCCCCTCCCCCCCGCTACCACCTAGGAGTGGGGACTTTTGATATGTTCATCTCCAAACTAGTCCAAACAAAGATCTGTAGTCAAATTTTCTGTCCCTAACATTTCCTTCTACACCCTTTTTTGAGCATCCGATGCCTGGATTAAACAGTAATATTTATTTTTGAACAAACCGAGGTATTGTTTCGAGTTTCCAACCGATAGGTAAAAAAGTTTTTTAATATAGCCAAAAAGCAAATATGAAAATCTACTTTATCTGCTCCCACTATGGAAAGCAGACAATTGTCACATTGTTTCCAAGCAGGTAAGTTGATTTTACCGGTAAAGTTCTAGTTGCTATTGGCGACGGAAAGTAAGTGAGCTACTTACTGCTTTGGGTGAATAAGTGTTTTCGAGTCACGCAAATAAAAAGTAACGACAAAATCAAAGCAGACTACGCGACATCCATTAATGTCAAACAACATATATAGTATACCTAGTAACGACAAAAAAAAATATTGTAAATTTTTATTTTTCCAATAAGCTTAGAATGTCATGAAACGTCGAAATTTTACGTTTAAGCGAAAAAGTCTGTCTGTCTGTCCGTCTGTCGGTCTGTCTGTAACTTTTTTTGTGCGCACGATTTCAAGATATTGATTTGAAATTTGCTACACGTATGTATTTTAACGTGATCTGGAACAAGATTATATTTTCATCTTATTCCGTTGAAGGGTTGGGGGTAAATTGAGGTAAATGGAGGTAAAAAGATAAATCAAGCAGGTAAGAGTCTATGAAATTGGTATTTAGTATATACAAGAGAAGCTATGAGGTCTAAAAAAATTTTGGTAGCCACCCCCCATTACCACCCCACCTCATTATTAAAGGAGGTGAAAAAAAATTGTGATTTACTGCGTAGAACCAAAAACCTCAAAATATTTTTTTACTTCATCCATCCCCACTACCACACCTCTATCACCACCCACTACCGATGTGGGATATTGTTTTATGGGTTTTTGGGGTAGACGATTTCAAATATTATATTATTAAAGTTCCATAAACAATTTTTTCGTTGTGAGAGACTTGGATGGAAAATCTTAATGTGGAAGTATTTTATTTCATGAACCGTAGCTGTGGAAGCAGATAGAATGTTATACACCACGCAGGAGGTTAGTAACTTTGATCAGTCTCGCTACGCTCGTGCGTAAAATCGTCCTCGTCTGGTAAAAACTATACCTCCCCTGTAGTGTAAATAACTGTTATTGTATCGAAAAAATCATTAAGTTTCACCAATAAATCAATTGCTTTTAACTTTTGCTCTTTGTGGTCACTGTCAAATGATTTTTCGGCAGACACGATCAAATGTTTTTAACATAGTAACAGAAAGTTAAAAAACTAACACAACAAAAGTCACACATTTTTCAGCCAATCACAATCAACCTAGAGCTAGCAGCTTTGTAGAAAGCGTTACCAGCTTCAGGTTAATCAAGTGTTTCATAACCCACACCATAAAACATGGTGGATAATCGGATGCAGGTTTAACATTGACTTTGACCGGAGTTTAGTTAACACGCTTTGATAAACTGTTCTTAAGTGAATAACTTCAAAACAGTGAAAACAACAGCGTTCAGAAATTTTTCGTTTTCTTTTTAAGTTACTTAGCTTGCAGTGCGTATATTTGGATGAAATTTTTGAAAAAGATACTTCTTGTGATCATAAATAAGTGTGACATATTTTAAATTAAACATTTTTGTTAAACGGCTAAAAAAATTCCTTGCATTCATTTGATTAGTCGATTAGTGAGCAACGTATCGTGGAGCAACGAGACTTGTATCAAAATACAAGCTTGTTTATGTACTTTGAAATGTCATAAAATAAAAAATTACAGAGCCATACAAAAAAAAGTGGTCTGACCTGCGGACCAGACCAAAGTATTCTTACTTGGACCCGCTGAAACCGAATTCAAAGTCAGAATTGTCAGATTTGCTCGTTTTTCACTCCTAACCCCAAAAAACACTCTAAAACAATAAAAAAAAAGTGGTCTGACCTGCGGGCCAGATCAGTGTATCCTTATATATTTGGACCCGCTGAAACCGAATCTGAAGTCAGAATTGTCAGATTGGCTCGTTTTTCACCCTTAATCCCAAAAAAGCACCCCCTTCCCCAAAAATGGTCTGTCCGGCTGACCACACCAATGTCCTTATGTATTTGGACCCTCTAAAACTAAACCTAATCCGAAGTCAGAATTGTAAGATTCGCTCATTTTTCACCCCCAACCCCAAAAGACACCCCCAAAACAAAACAAAAGTTGTCTGGTCTGCGGCCCAGACCAATGTATCCTTTTGTATTTGGACCCGCTTAAACCGAATCCGAAATCAGAATTGTCAAATTGGCTTGCAGAAAAACACCCCCAAAACAAAGAAAAGTGATCTGTCCGGCGGACCAGACAGTGTATCCTCACCAAATACATAAGGTGTTGTCCGCCGGAGAGACCATTTTTTTTGGGGGGAGAGGGGGTGTTTTTTTTTTGGTTAGTTGGTTGACAATTCTGACTTCGGATTCGATTCAGAGGATCCAAATACATAAGGATACACTGGTCTTGTTCGCCAGACAGACCATTTTTGGGAGGTGTTTCTTTGGGGTTTGAGGTGAAAAACAAGCCAATCTGACAATTCTGAGGTCCAAATACATAAGAACACACTGGTTGTTGAGAATTAAATGTAATTATCGGAGAATTTGCGCCTATTAGTTATCAATCGTAGGTTCGACGATATATTATTGCGTATTATTAGTTGCCTATCATTTTGTGTCAGTTAAGATTGCCCCCACCACTAGATACTTAGATAGAAGAATATAGAAACACTCGCGTGCTAGCAGTCAAGCAGAACAGACGACGCGCGTTCTAGAAGTCAATCGACGCGCGTTCTAGCAGTCAATCAAAATAGACGACTCGAGTTCTAGCAGTGAATTAGAAATAGAAGACTCGTTGTGGAAGTCAATATTTTAATCTGTTGTGTGTGCGTGATTATATGTAACATTTAGAAGTTAGAAAACCCCAGGAAGATTGCTCCACTGGAACAGCACAGAGGCCTCTGAACAAGACATTCATCACAACCCCAGAGCAGGAGGATCCAGAAACAGTATACGTGGTAAGCTCGCTTAACTGACCTAACGTTCATTTTATAGTTACTTTATTTACCTATTAATCCCAAATCAACTACATAAAGGAAAAATACAGTCTGCTTAGCTCTAATGAGCTTTTTGTTATATTAATAACGACCACTGGTCTGGTCCGCAGTCCAGACCATTTTTTTGTGTGGCTGTGTTATCGTTCTTAAAAATGTATTTTTCGTCGTTTTTCATTTTTTGTTTTTAATTTTAGGCATAAAAAGGCTATTTTTTGGCACAAAATAATAATAATCACTGAAATTTAAAATCTCATTTTAAGAGTACGTAAAAAATGGGCAATTTGAAAAAGAACTTTTTCAATGTAGTTGGCAACCAGTCATTACTTTTGACATATTACGAACTTATAAGGTAAACAACAATGATTCCAAGATTGAACCTTGAGCCTGTATTTGAATTCTCAAAGGCGATCTACTTCAAATGCTATCGTCATCTACCACCACAGCTTGTTTCCAAGATAATGAAGTTATTAGTATCAAACATATACATATTCGGCCATCAATAGTTCTAACAAAATCATCAAAATCATACCAAATGTGTTAATGCATAATGTGTAATGCGTTATTAATATTTACTAAATCCTGATTGTTTATTTTAACAATTACTTCCACATCCAGTAGAAGTATAGTAACGACAAAAAAATTTTTACTAATTTCAAATTTTAAAAATTAGTTGCATTTGAAAAATTCTGAAAATTATAAAAATTTTCAAAATATGTAATAATATAGGAAGTATAGAATTTAATAAGATAAAAGTTTTAAATAATTGGTGTTCTAAAATGATAAACAGAAAAGTTACAGAAGTTTTCAAAATTTACAGAGACAAAAAAATGGAGAAAAAAATTCATGTAGCTCCAAAACGGCTGGTATTTACAAATTTTTTTATACATAGTCAAAATTATTCATAATTTATTCATTAAGCGTATGAATCGTGTTTCAAGGTTCCAGGCATCAAAAAATAATTTCACACCGCAGCGCCATCTTTGTGCGCTGCGAAGGAACAATTCTAACTGCAGGTATTTAAGATCTTTTTTTTGTGTCAATTATCCGAGATTTGGAAATTTTAAGTATCTTTATTATTTTACGAGATGGTGACCCGGGGATTTTTAGCTGAAACACCCTGTATACTGTATAGGCAGAATATTATTTTAGTCCGAATTAATGAAAATAATACAGTTAAAAATAAAATAGTATCGTGTAAATTTTACTGAAACATGTTAGTTGAATTTAGACTTTTGCATAATAGTATAATTGCCTTGTTTTGTATTTCAGAAATTTATTTAAATATGTAGATAAAATAATATGTATAGTATTGATGGATAAAATAAAATATATAGCCGAATTTTAACCATTAATATAGCTGAAAATACATTATCGATGCATGTTTTTCCTTTTATTTCATTAGTATTTACATATTTTAGAATAGAATGTAATTTTCCTTCTCCTTTTCATTATATTATCCGTGTTCACAAAATTATTTTTATGTGCCGGCATAAAATGTCTCAGTGATATATATTTTCAGAATTAATAATTTATGTACTAATTTCCGTTTAATTTTTTTTTGTCGTTTTTAGACCTTGATATTTTATATCTAAGGAACTTTGTAATAATGGCTCTTACAGAATCTATAATTTATTCACCCTTCCAGTTTGTATTGAATCATAAATATTGAAAAAACGAAGCGCCAAATCTAAAATAAGAATTTTGTTCCGACAAGAGGTAGATATTTAAATATTTTAAAACACCATCCTAAAAATTCTTTCTACGTAATAAGGTTTAATAAAGTCAAATATTTTTTGTTAAAACGCACAGTGTGCTTGAATGTAAGAAAATGAATAAAACATTGAAATACACATTCAGTTTTCAAATTTTTTTCGCCATCATATTGAAGCTATGCTATCATAGAAAATTCTTTTAAAAACAAGAAATGTCGATGACGTCATACTCTAAGGAAATTATGGCAACATTTTTTGTAATGATGACAAAGACAATGACAATTATAATGATAAAGATTATGATAACCGTGACCGTAGCCATAAGCGTAACCGTAACCATAACCACATTACGACAAAAATAATGAGAGGCAAATAAAACTAATCAAAAATAAAAGTGGATTGTATCGAAGAGTTTGAACCAAAATCAGCCTGATCAAAGAACCATTTGCAAAATGGTGTTGTACACGGTTAGTCACCGTTGATTTATGTGTTAAACCAATAAATAATCAGTTGATTGGTGAATAGAGTTCACTCGCGGTCACTTGATTTGTAAGATTAAAATTGTTATTTGTCTACTGTTTCATTTGAATTACTGTTATTTGTATTAATTATTTGGCATAGTTTTTATGAGGGATGATATAATGAGGGATGATATAATGAACGATGAACATTTCCAGCTATATTTAGAGCTTTTTCTTGGGACTTTCTTTATAATATGCCCATTCCCCACTAATGTGAACTTCTGCCCTTCTTGTGCGCTCAGTTCACTAAGCAGTTGTAGACTCCGATCATGGCCCTTATTAAAAGTTTTAGGTGCTCCTACAGTTACTGCCACGAGTATGGTCTTGACATTCCACACTTCTAACTTCTATTTGGAGGTCTTTGTACTTGCTCAACTCTGTTTTCTTGAGCATCATGTTGGTGTTATTCTCAGCCGCAACGCGCGATTGGGATTCAACTCTGTCAGAGCCCGTTCCAGGTTTTTGGACCATCCAGGCGTCGCACAGTGTGGCGAAACGGTCAAAAATCGCTCTGTGAGTCACTGTTGAGCTGTTAACGTTTTTTTTAATACTTGCAAAGGAGTCTGGAATAATGAGTCACTGTCGCCTTGACAGATTATTTTTAGTTGAAAAATTTGTTTTTTTGACGCTTCCTCTCTCAAACATCTTTGAACCCACTACGATGTAATTTTGTACAAAGGGGTTTCTAAAGGTGTGGATCTGTGGATCTATTGTGGCGTTCCTAATCTAATTCATTTAGACTTCCTTATCCAGCTTTATCCTTTATACCAGACTCTATGGCCTTGATAGGGGCTCCTTAGTATAGCTATCTGCCCTTGGTCTTTCCTCGCCAAGTAGTTGGAATCTCAGTCTGGCTAGGCCTTCGCAGTGGCACAGCACATGTACTGAGGTTCCTCTTCCTCTTGACAGAATCTGTGTTGTTGCATCCTCTGCCAGGCCCATTAGAATCATATGCCTATTGAGTTTACAGTGTTCAGCTAGAAGACCCACTATTATCTTAATGGCATTTCTATTTTGGCATAGTAGATCGTGAATTTGGCCGATCGTTCTCTAATGAACTCTTTAGCCTGTTTCTGCCACGGAAAACGCTTCCATCATTCTAGAGATTTGTCTTGTAACCCATTTATTCATGGATGATCGTTTTCATGGCGTATCCACACCACGAAAGGGTCCGGGACCTATCAGGGCATTAGACGCGCCCTCCCGAGCCAGTTCATCAGCCTTGTCATTTCCCGTGTATCCCTTGTGTCCTGGTACCCATGCCACGGTCACTTTATTCTGACTTCCTAGGTTATAAGGGCGTTAATACAATCCCATGCTAGTCTTGAATCGACCTGCATGGAATCGATTGCCTTTAGCACTGCTTGGCTGTCGGAAAAAATGGCAATTGACTGGTTAACAGTTCTTTGCCTCATTATTTCCTTTGCACACCACTGTATAGCGGCCACTTCAGCCTGAAATACTGTGGCGTGTATTCCTAGACTTATCGGGCTCCGACTCTCTGTTGGAGTCGTCCGTATACCAGACTGTTTGTGCTGATATCGGAGGGCTGTTCTTGCAGTCCTCTCTGTCTGGTATTTTGATTTGAAAATTTTTATGGAAGTTATAATTTGAGACCATACTGTCCGTGGGCATTCCCAACTCTGAGTATAACTTTTGGTGCTCTGTTCCGTGTTGTTGCCTTATGGGCGTTGTGCCTTGCATTAGCCTGTGCAACACTGAACGAGCTTCCCCCTGGATAAAAATGTATAGTGGTGGTAGGTCTAAGAGGACCTCCAATGCAGCTGTCGGGGCAATTTTTATGACCCCCTTGGCGCGCTCAGGCAAGCAAGCCTTTGTACGCCACTTAATAGCCTTATTGCTTCCTGCTGCAGTGTCTTGGTCCACCATACCACCGATCGGTTATCTTGGGTCTAACGACTCTAGTACATAATCATAGGGTCATCTTGGGGTTTAACTCCAGTTCTTTCCACGTATTTGCCTGCACCTTCCCAGGGCAATCGTTGCTTTTTGTGTGACTTTTTGGATGTGGGTATTCCATGTCAGTTTTTGATCAAAAACGACTCCTAGGTATTTATCCTCACTGGCAATTGGAATTTCCACTCCATTGAGCCTTAAGGGTTTTAGGCCTCCCTAGGATCTTTTTCATGTGAAGGTGACGACTATAGTTTATGAACATTTATGGATAGTCCTTCACTACATCACCTGTCGACAATGTTTATGGCTCTTTGTGACCGCTCTGATATGATGTTCGCAAACCGCCCCTTGACTACTATTGCTAGGTCGTCAGCATATCCTAGGCAGTAAAAGCCTTCTGCGGAAATTTTTCGGAGTTCGTCGACGAGGTGCTCATTAAGAATATCGTACTAGTTTTCTTCTAAAAAAATCGCTAATTACTTTTTTTTCCATCCTAGAATCGGATTCTAAAACTGAAAATGACTATAAACAAAAATGATATTAAAATGAGCTTTCCCGGATTATTTTCCATTTTTAAATTCTTATGTGAAAGTATAGAATGATGGTATTGCATATTACTTTTATTGAGTACTAGCTGACCCAGCAAACGTTGTTTTGCCATATAAATTATAAATTTTTGTCCAAAAATAAAAAGAAAATTTCTGGATAGGACCACCCTTATCACCTAGGGGTATAAAAAATAGCCTACGACCTACTCTGCCAAATATACACCAAAAATTTCATAAAAATCGGTCAACCGTTTCAGAGGAGTTCGATAACAAACACTGTGACACGAGATTTTTATACATTAGATTATACCATCAGAACCATTGAAAAATGATCCTAAATACTGTACATCTGTTAATATTATTTCAATATTCATATAGTCCGTGGGTCCACCTATGATTTTTTGCCTATCATTATATACATTTGGTAAGCAATATTTCTATTTTACTTATATATTCAACAAGCGCGGATCTAGAAAGTTCAATAATTTTTTTCTCGTCTGTGGCGCATGGGACCCATATGAAATATGGGAAATAACATTTCTAGAAGCACTTCTCTAACGACCCCTAAAAAATTTTGAAAAAGCAGTTTGCGAAAAAATTTTTTAAAATTCGATTACCCCCCCCCCCCCCCCAGGTCTAGGGACTCCTGTTTAAAATTATTTTTTTTGTCATATGCATTTTACTTTTCATAAAAATACAGCAACACTTTCTGAAGTTTATGAAAATATTTTCATTACTAACTGAGATACAATGAATTGAAATTTTGAGATTTGTTAAATTGTAAATAAATTATTGAAATTTCTAGATCCGCGCTTGATATTCAAGATGTCTTAAAATTAAGTTTATGGCAAGTTTTTGAAACTACAGTAAAAAAGTATAGGTGTAATTTGACATAAACACAAATAAACATTATTATCAACTTTTACCAAATGGAAAAGAAATCCAGCGGAAGGTAATTGGCATACCTCTAGATTGGATGGGAGGGATCGACATACTGACCGGAAGTTGTCATTTTTTTTTATAGTTTTAATATATTTTAGTATTCGAGTAGCCCTTTGGTATACAACCTATTTTTAACACTAGTAACACGAATTTACTATTGGCATAACCGTTTAAGTGGATGGTATGTTCGTTACTTCATTACAGTAATGTACGCATCGCGTCCCTCTGACTTATGATAGTATACAATTTCATTTTTGAGCTACACGTTATTAACCCTATATATTATGAGAAAATATTATTGGCATACCATTTTTAGCGGATGAAATTTCAATTTTTTTAAATAAAAAAGTGTGTGCATGATACTACAGTTTGACACAGGGCAATATCCGGTATGCCAAATGATTTATAAATCATTTATAACAAATCAAAGAGAAATATGTTATTTGCATACCAACAGGATGGATGGAAGATGTTTTCTGGTAAAAATTTTTTCTAAAAAATATAACAATAATATAGAGGCTGATCTATCTGATATTATGATTATTATACTCTTCGCAAAAACGAAGAGTATATTGTATTTGATCGGCACACTTCTAAAATCATAAATATCGCTCGTAGAGAAAAATTTTTCGTATTATTGTGTTAGTGAACGAATTCTGAACAACTTTCAAAATGTCCGTCCGTCTGTCCATCCGTCCGTATGTCTGTCCGTCCGTCCGTCACGTTTCTTGTAAGCACGATAACTTAAGAAAGAAAAGACTGATTGTATTGAAATTTAGAAAGTAAGTTAGTGTTATCTAGAGGAAGAATTCTATTGTTTTTGAAGAAAATCGATCAGTAAATAAAAAAGTTATTAATTATTTAACTAAAAAAAAAATTCTCTTAATTTCTGTCGCTTGTACTAAAATGGAAATCTTACGAGATATTATTTCCATAATACATTTTTTTTTGTTTATGAAGTTTACTAATATATATTTCATAGAAGTGAAATATGTATGAATGTCGAAAGATATATATCACAGACAATCAGTTTTTCTAGCAATAGGTGGTGGCGCAGCGGCTAAAGCTTTGCGTTGCAATCTAAAGGCCCCGTGTTCGGGTTGGATATTTTTTTTCATTTTTTTTTTAATCAAATTTTTTTCACAATAAAGATGGTATCACAAAATTTAGGATGTCCAAACACTAACATTATTTAGAAGAAAACTGCGAAGAGTATCCTATAGAATGTGTAACAATTATATATAAAAAGCTCAGTAAATTGGCGAAGAGTACGTGTTTAGCTTGTTTATTAATTTATCTATTGATTTAAATAATAAATCCTTATATTATAGTAGAGTCGGTGAAGCATTTGACCTTAGACACGAGTTAACCGTCATAAATATGTTTCAGATCTTTCCCAACATGTTTTTCACATCGTATAGAAATTTTCTCAAGTGGACTTGCTTTTTATTTGGTGGTGATTCCCACCCTTTTCTGGGGGTGAGAAAACAATTTAAACTGAAGACAGGAATTGATAGAGAATATAACTCTGAGAAAAAAAAATTATTCACCCCAAAAAAGAGGTGGAAACCACCCCCTAAAAATAAGCCAGTTCACTTATGCATCCACAAAATTTGTGTATGATGTGACAAACATATTGCAAACGGTTTCATGCTGATTCATAACTGCTAACTCATGTCCAAGGTTTTGCACTTTTTTTGGCTTTATCGACTCCACTATTAAAACTTTTTTTTTCCCACCCCTTGTAAGTTGGAGGAAAAACATTTTATCAAAAAATATCAAGAACTACTAATTGTTTGGCTTTAATTATAGAAAACGCTGGTGGATAGTGTAAAAAAAAATTTGAGGCCTTTGGTTCTTGTACGCACACTAAATGACAATTTTATTTTTTCACCCTCTCTAATAATGGGGTGGGGTGGGGGTGGTAATGGCTAATGCCAAAAAAATTTTGTGACACCTTAGCTTCTCTTATATATACTAAGTATGAATTTTATGGACTCTTACTTTCTTGATTTACCTATTTACCCTCATTTACCCCAATACGAAATAAGGCCAAAATATAATCGAGTTCCAGATCTCGTTAAAATACATACGTGTACCAAATTTCAAGTCAGTATCTTAAACGGTTCCAGAGTAAACGTGCGCACAAAGAAAGTTACAGACAGACCGACAGACAGAATTTTTCTTTGCTCGAACTTAAAATCTCGACGCTTCATAATATTTTAAGCCTATTTGAAAAATAAAAATTTTCCAATTTTTTTTGCGTTACTATACTTCCACTAGATGTGGAAGTAATATCGCTTACCAAATGTATATAATGATGGGCAAAACGTCATAGGTGCGCCCACGGCCTAATAAAATGTAGTATTTTTCGAATTTTTTACTCAGTCCTCTACTTATAATTAAACCCATATTTTATCCAATCCCCTAACTGACAGTAACAATGTGTATCATGGATGGTTCGTTATTGATTGGAATGTCAGATCTTATACTTTTTTAATCAAGAAAGAATGTCGCGTTTTATATATTTTCAGAGGAAAGATGTCTGATAAATGGACAGGCTGTAAACATAATTTTAGTTATTTATTCTACTTGTTAATATTCCACTGTTTCTATATTGGTATCAGTGTATCCTTTTCCTTCACGACAAACAACATAATTTATTGTGACATTTCCATTTTCTCCTCCGAACTTCTGATATAACTTTCAGAGAAGATAAAGGATCTGGTCGAGCTTCGGAGACAAAATAACTTATTAAAAAATACCATATTCGTTCTCGATTTACCTGTTTTGTGCTATACATAGCGAATTGTCTCTCACATATAACCTTTAACCTTATGTAGGTGGGACTTTACATACAACAATAAAAACATAATGCGTCGTTATAGAAGCTAAATACGTTTAGATTAACTTTAAAATAGATTTAAAATCCTCAGATGTACCTTATGTATCCATTGTATCTATTTAATTTAATCAAATAGGTATACAGGGTGATTTACCATGACATGCGGAAAATAAAATGATGTGCTAGTCTTCTATGTGGGAGAGCCCCTTTTAGAGTGATCCGAGATAATTCAGTAATTTTTGTTGCATTAAAACTTGCAAAGATACGTTACTGTTTCTTGTATGTGGTCTTCTTCTTTCTTCTTCTTTTAGCGGGGCGACGAAGGGTCGCCGCACTCAGACTTTGTGGCCCATTGTGGTACCGCTACAAACTTATTGAATTACCCCATTCAGGCCGGATTCTAACCCAAAAGCCAAGATCCTTCCTATAGGGGCATTCCTTATTTCCTCCAGCACCGGAAAACCAATGCCGAAATGTTTGTGCCTCAAGTTCATAAGACGGGCAGGAAGTAAGGACGTGGATGGAAGTCTCCTCCTCGTCCCCGCAGAACCTGCAGTCGGGGTTATCAACCACCCCTATAGTGCGCAGGTGTTTTTTGAAAGAGCCGTCTCCAGTCAAGAGACTTACCACGATTCTGACCTGTATCCTGCTTAGTCGCAGGATTTGTTCTGCTCACTTCGGCAAGGGCCCTGAGATCAGGAGCTTCGCTTGCCGGAGTCCTGGGTAGGATGCTCAAAAGTCAAAGAACTGGGGGCATAAGAAAGTTCAGCTCTTGGCCTTTCACCGTATATCCCCGCTCCAGCACTTTCCTCATACCTCGATCCGTCTGTAAACCAGACGATATCGGCAGGCCTGAGTATGTCCTCGAGTGGGTTCCAGTCTTCCCTTTTGGGGATGACAACTTTAAATGGTTCCGAGAAGGAGAAAGAAGGCACCATATCATCACTCCTGGCTTCCAGAAGTGAGTGAGTCCCTATCACGTCGGAAAGGACCCTTGTGTGCCCTAATTGTTCTCCTCCGATTTTCCACTGACCACCGCACCTCAGCCTGTAGGCCGCTTTCCGAGCCTCGGCCTCAATCACCAAGTGAAGGGGCACGAGATCCAGAAGAACCTCCAGAGCTGCTGTGGGGGCCGTGCGTATTGCTCCTGTGACTCCCAAACAGGCGAGTCTTTGGAGTTGTGTTAGTTTCTGTTGAATGTGTAGCCTGGTTACGGCAGGCCACCACACAACAGAAGCATACGTGATCATTGGTCTAACTATCACAGTATAGTACCACATTGTTACCCTGGGGTTTAACCCCCATGTTTTACCAAAGGTCCTTCTACATACCCAGAGGATTGTAGTGGCCCTTTGTATTTGTCTCTCTATATGATCTTTCCAGGTCAGTTTAGAGTCCAGGATGACACCCAGATACTTAACTGTCCTGGAGATCCTTAGAGTCTTGTCATAGAGTACAGGTTCGATGAAACCGTCTAGCCTGCGCCTCCTAGTGAAAATTACCAGTTCTGCCTTAGAGGGGTTGACTCTAAGGCCCTGGTCATTACATCATCTCTGTACGATCTGCAGGGCCCTTTGCAGGAGCCCGCTAACCGTATTTGGGAACTTTCCCAAGATGATGATTGCCAGGTCATCTGCGTAACCTTGAGCAAAAAGATCTTCCTTCCTCGTTCTCGAGTTCCTGGAGTAGACCATCGAGAACGAGATTCCACAGCAGAGAGGAGAGGACGTCTCCTTGTGGGCATCCTGTCCTTACTGAGACTTTTACTGTATGTGGTCAGTGATAGGGCGATGAACTTACTTGTGAAAGAACATATCGGAGATATTTACATTTCCTTAATTGGCATAAAAGTTAAGCTGGCCCGTGCGGTCAAAGTGCCGCGTTTTTTGCTTTCGGTCGAACAATCAGGACACCGGCAGGTACAAAGGTACCGCCGAAGTTTGGTATTTTTGTGCTATGGACGGGTTTAAGTAAATATCTCTTATATCTACTTGTTGTAGAGTTCACTAGCATAGGGTCAATGTCTTTTCGACTTCTTTTGCTATTTTTGTAGTGTGATTTGATTAAAACCAGAAAGTCACTTCTACCCTCTCCAGCTTTGTTGTCAATCCCAAGTCTGATAAAGGTGGAGAGGAAATCATATGGATGTATCGCGTTACGTCAGTTTGGTTAGTCATAGGCGGCGCATTTCTACAAAAAATAAGGTTAATTTTTTTTTGGTCATAATTTTTTTATTTTTGATTTTTTTAACTCCTTTCGGTGGGGACAACCTACTGATACATTTTCCGCATGTTACGGTAAATCATCCTGTATAGACCAGACGACAGATATTTTGGAGTAGAAAAAATTCCGAACAAGAAGTTTCTCGATGTCAGTTAGTTCATTTGGTTGTCAATAAGAATACCTAATTTATACCACTTGAACGAGGCCCAGAAACCCCCCTTTAAAGGGGGGAAAGGCACAATGAACTATTTTTTTCACGATTTCCAGCTCCCTCATTGAATTTACGGCAAAGAAAGCCATTTCCAAACTTAAAGCGTATAAAATTTTCTACAAAATATACCTTCTCCAATTTTATCGCCAGATGCATATTTCTATCATTAACTAGCGTATATACACTGTTTTTTTCGAATATTTTTAACAAAATATCTGCTGGCTTAATTGTTTCAGAGATATATCTAGAATGAGATAAGTAAATTATCATGGCTGCCACATGTGAACAGCAGCCCACAGTTATGTTGCCATTAAGTACAATCACAAGTAAAGTAATTCAGTACATTAAGCGGTGCATGTCATCTCTAGTGAT
Organism: Rutpela maculata; assembly: GCA_936432065.2. Classification (NCBI taxonomy): domain Eukaryota; kingdom Metazoa; phylum Arthropoda; class Insecta; order Coleoptera; family Cerambycidae; genus Rutpela; species Rutpela maculata. The sequence goes on from OW386286.2 coordinate 250,801,164, forward strand.
ATTTTGACATCATCAAGTACTACTAAAATTATAATAGCGTGCAAATTCCGTACGCACATACGGAATATTTAAGTTGGTATTGAAATTACTTACATTAAGTACTTTTTTAAAGTATTAATGTAAAAATATCATCTTTACACTTCAAAATTAACATATGCTTAAGGACTTTGAATTTGAGCAGTTTGAATAACTAAGGATTACACTAATAACGCTGGATGCATCAAATAATATTTTGTTTTTATGTTTATAGACTCGAGAATTGATGAAATCATTAAAAAAAATGTTGGCAATATGCGTGTCACATACGCCATCAAGTAATTAGTCGGTTTACCCACTAAGTACCATTTCGTGTTTAAGTAGTGTTCGCCATCGCGTCGATATACCCCATTTAACTTAATGAATAAAATATATTTCTGAGATCGACGTCTTTATTATCTTGGAAGTTGCCACATGTCAATAAAACTTTTAATTTAATAAAGCGGCCTTTTCACTTTTCAGTAATAAATTATGGATAGGGTTTCAAAAACTTAAACCGAGTAAAAACTTTTTTTTCGTTGTAAGCGGACTTCCAAATTTATATTAACTGTATCAATGAAAAACACAATTTTGTGCTTTAAGCGTTTTTGTTAGATTGCCATATTTTTCAGGAGTCTGATAAGGAAATATTTATCAATTTTGGACAACTTCTATTCTTAATATACAGGGTGTTAACTAACTATAACCAAACTTTGTAGGCTTATTCTACGACCCAAAATAATTAAAAAAAAAAATTATATACAATTGTACGGAAATGCTTTCCAAAATATTTATACGACCTCAAAGTTTTCAACAACGTGTTTATTATAAAAATGTATTAAAAACAATATTAAACAACAGGAAACCATAACTATAGCAACAAATGATACAAAATAAATAATAGTACAAATTAAACTGATTGTTGATTGTTTTACAGCAATACACGCTTTACAATGCCTTATCATTGAATGTCTTACACGGTCTAATATTTCTGGGGTGTTTCTTATTACTTCGAAATTTCGAATAATAGGCTCCTTCAGCATCTATGAGTTAGGAATTGGATTCATATATATCAGTGATTTTAAATTCCTCCATTGTAGATTGTTTAAGGGGTTGCTTAGCCCCGAGTTGGCCTTTCTTCACTTCGACCTAAAAGGTCTTTTGTGAATTACCCTACAACTAGTTGTTGCCTAGAATTCCAAGAATTTTTGCAAAGCTTGTGATTTTCCTGGGAGCTAATTTCTCTATGTCTTCAGGCGTTAATTCCGCCTGTTCTAGGTACTTTAGCCTAATGCGGATTAGTACCTTGCATTCACAAAGTATATGTTCCGCAGTCTCAGTTGCAGCTTCAAGTATCTGCATTTGTCATCCTCTGCCATGCCCATGTTCTTGAGATGATATCTCAAGGGTCAATGGTCAGTTAAAAGGCCTGCGATCAGCCTTAGGTCGGACTTTTCAAGTTCGAGAAGCCTTGTGACATTCTTTGTTGAATAAGTTATAAATCTTTTCGCTTGTCTTTGGCCTGGACACCTGGAGTATTCCCTCCAGTAGGGCTTCTTTTGGACCTCCTCCGTTATGTGTCCCTTAGATAAGCCACAGAACGGTTCGGATCCAAAAAATAGAGCTTCCGCCCTTTTTCTTGCGAGGCTATCAGCCAATTCGTTGCCTTCTATTCCCCCATGCCCTGGCACCTCTATCAAAGTAACCTTTTTTTTTGCCAGTTGCCTCAGGGATTGTCTGCATTCCCAGGCAATTTTGGACTAGAAGATATAGAACCTGAGAGCTTTTAGTGCTGTCTGGCTATCTGAAAGTATATAGATCTTTGCCATTCGAGTGCCTCTATTTAGGCATTCCTGGGCAAACTGATCTATAGCATAGATTTCTGCCTAGAAAGTTGTTGGGGTGTTACGAAGTGCTTTAGATAGCCTGCATTTAGGACCTGCTACGCCCACACCAACCCCTTCATCCACCTTGGATCCATCTGTGTACCAGATGTGTGACTCTTTCTCCAACCTCAGTACTTCAAATCTGTTCGCCTGACGACTTTCAATTAGCACATCAAACGGGTCAGTCAAAGCTTGATTGGCATAAATTCCCCCATAGAAAATAATCCAAGATATTACAATCGGGGACACGTGCTAGCTAAGCAATTGATCCTCCCGTCCTATCCAGTGATTGTGTTACCTCTATTCAGTAATTATCAAGCTGTAATACTGAAATGTGCAGGAGCACCATCTTGCATATACCATATTCTAATTCCAACTCCTAATAGTACTTCCACCAACAACCTAGGCAATTCATCGTCAATAAACGTCTATAATTTTGACCATTAAGAATTGAGGGCAGAAAAAGGAAACATTAAAAAATTCCCTTTAATGCCTGCCCAGAATTTCGAAGAAAACTGATTTTTATGTCTAGCAATTGCATTCTTAAGTATGTAGCTTCGTACATGAACAGTATTTTTAAATGAAAATTAGGCGTCTTTCATTTGGCAGAAGATAACAAGAGCTCATGAAAATGCGTTTATCGGAAAGGTCTCTTGGTAGTCTAGGTAAGGCTGGGAGATACTTCTTGATAAGATATCTTGTAGTGAAGTATATAGAAAGAACCCCTGTAGCACAAGTTGATTGGGCCAATATAAGCACCAACATATTGGGGCAACATACTGAGCGACAGATTTTGACAGTAAACCTCCAATACTGCCATCAATATTGGCATAATATTAGATATCAAGATTGACGTCATATTGGATACCAACCTTGTCATAGGAATTCATGCAGTGGTATGCACAGAGGCGCCTGCATCAATTGGAATGGATGTCGTAATCAAAATCTGAAAATTTCGAAAATAATATTTATATGAAATTGAACAAAAACGCAAACAAATAAAAATTTTATTGTGATAATTACATAAAATGTAAAGGAAAACTTCAGAAATAAAAATTAATCAATTTCTCTGAAACTTAAAGAAAATCAATAAAAAATAAACTTAATTATTTTATCCCCCTCTGTATCCCCATCATCTGTTTCGTTTCTCATCTTTATTTGATGATCCAGCTAAGTATGCTGATATTACTTGGTTTATTTGCACATCTGATTCCTTTGAATCGGCTATGAACTACCTCTATAATATTGAAAATCAGTTGACTATAGCAAACTCACTGATTTAATTTTTTACTTACTAGACACTACGTCAGAAAATTTGAGCTTCACACTGATTTCTTCTTTTGTTTACTTCTGATAGCATAGATACTTCCTTTTTCATTAATTGTAGTGGATTGTGTGAGAGTCGGAGGAAAACCCGACTATTGTCTGATCCAACAAGATTAGTTCTCCTCCCCCCGTTTTCGAGGATGCTGAAAACCGTGGCGCTGGCAGAATTTCTCGTTGTGGTGACCCACCCCCACAAACGGCCAAAAACCATCCCCAAATGGGGGTTAACGCATATTATAATTGTTTGAGGGACTCTTACTTGGTGATCCCCGGTTTTCGAGAATGCTGAACACTGTGGTGATGGTGGAATTCCTTCCCGGGGTGATCCATCCCCGTAAATGGCCAATGACAAGGGGTGAGAGTGCGTTCTCAGCATACCCCCACGCAAAGCTCCCCCCTTCGTTTTTGAGGAAAAAAACATTAAGATGTCGCCTCGATCTCGTCAACAAAGTAGACATCTTCATTTACTGTGGGGCTGAAAAAAGATGAATGTGTATTTTTTGTACATATTTTTTGGAAAAAATAGGTTCATTTAATAATTGAAACATATGATTTATTTAATTATATTATATAAAATATTTTTATTGACGCAAACAATTACTGAATATATTGTTATGCTGGCTTTTCTTGCATTATAAAATACAATGCTTAAAAAAAATTATTTATTTATTTTTTACGTTCTTTGAACTCGTGCAGTTACACTCATTATGCAAATGCGATTTCTTGCCATTGAGGGGGTGAACGGGTGTCAAGCACTCGATTCGTGGTCCTCTTCGTGTTCGGCATGCTCGAAAATGGGAGGGAAACCTTTTTTGTCAAGTGGTGGTTATTGGCCGTTGAGGGGGTGGGCGGGTGTCAGGAATGCATCCCAGGGTTCTCCCCATAATTGGCATGCTCGAAAACGGGGATCAATAAGTTAGATGCCGTGAAAAATTATCAGTACGCGTTTGACCCTGTTTGGGACTAGTTTTTGGCCGTTTGCGGCTGCCACAACCACGGTGTTCAGCATCCTCGAAAACGGGGGAGAACTACTTTGGTTGCGCCAGACAATAGTCGGGTTTTTCGGGTCTTTTTTCGACTCACACAATCCACTATTGAGCATTCATAGCTGTTCTCTCCCCACAAATATAGAATTTAAATCTAGAAAATTCGATATATTACTTCCACGTCCAGTTATTGTAACCGGCACATGGCAACATAGCCGAAACTTGAACGTGTCTTCGTTTCTGAATTTGCTACGGGCCGTAAAAAAATAGAAATATGCATCATGTATTTAAATACATATTAATTGTTTTTATAGCAACTAACAAGACTAAGCACTTTGTAGAATATTTAGATAGGCTACTCGAGCAGCAGATCATCGTGATGGTGACTTCAGGGATTCATACCCAACACTGAAATACGCGATTAGCGAAAATACCTACTTATACTCTTCGCAAAAACGAAGTATTTGATCGGCACATTTCTAAAATCGTAAATATCGCTCGTAGAGAAAAAAAATTCATACCATTGTGTTAGTGAACGAATTCTGAACAACTTTCAAAATATCCGTCTGTCCGTTCGTCCGTCACGTTTCTTGTAAGCACGGTAACTCAAGAAAGAAAAATCCGATTGTACTGAAAGGACAGTAAATTAGCGTTAGCTAGAGGAAGAACCCTATTGTTTTTGAACCGAATCGATCGGTAAATAAAAGTGTTATTAATGATTTAAATTTGAAAAAAATGTTTTTTTTTTTGATTTTTATGTTTTTGTAATTGAAGAGAAATCTGGTGAAATGATATTTCATTTTAATACCTAAATATTTATATATTTTACGAATATATATTTCATAATGTAATATGCAACCATGAAAATATGATTTTAGCTCGTGTCTTATAATGTAAAAATTTACATTTCTTTACGTGTAAAGTGGTGGTGTAGTTCTTACGCTTTTGACTCGGAATCGACTGCACAAAAATTTTTGACACAAAAAATAACAAACTCACCACTGACAAGAGACCTAACGAATATAAGAAGACACGACAACGTCAGACATACGCATAAATATCTACATGAACGACTTCCAATCTACGATGAACCCCACATTAATTCCCATAAAAAACACGGCCCCATAAAAAACATCTTCCCTCCAAACCCTCTTTCTTACACCCCCCCCCCCCCCCCCCTCTCTACCCCCCTTGACCTCTCTCTAAACCTCTATTCACCTCTAAATTCGTTTTTAAATGCTGACACTTAGAGTAGGGTTTTTTACAGAACTTTTCCGTACACAACACTGATACCGTGCGTGTAGCCGAACACTAGGCATAGGGAGTAAAATTACAACATCGCGCGTGCCAGCTGGCTGAAATGAAATTGGGATGCTCCGCTCGACGGAGGAATTTACGGCAGCTATGTTGTCATATCTATCGCGCTACGTGAATGTACAATTATTGTACATGCCTAATGGGAAATTACACGCACGGTATAAAACATAACACAGCATACCAATTAAAGCGACTTTATATGGAACTTAAGTCTATGATGATAAACAAAAATCAAACACGATTGAACTAAGTAAGAAGAACGTCAAATAAATACAAGACATGATCTGAAAGTCTCTTGCCAGCAACATCTGACCCTTGTGTCACTTCAACGTGCTTGGACGCGTAATTGTGACGCAACGTTTTATAGAAAAAATTATTGTAATCACAAAATAAAATAAATGAGATAACTAAATGACATGTATGCATAGTTAATAGAATAAAAGTACATTAATTTGGCTAATTTGACTCGGAATCCAAGGGTCCCGGGTTCGAAACCCAAATGGGGTATGGTACAGATTTTTTTTTTATTTTTACTTTATTTTACACTGAGTTCTTTACCAACTAAGTTCGTACTATAAAATTAAAAATGTCTAAAACTAACATTATTTACAAAAAACTGCGAAGAGTATCCTATAGAATGGGTAACAGTTATATAAAAAATTCAGTGAACAGGCGAAGAGTACGTTTTTAGCTTGTTTTTAGTTACATCCTAGTTTCCCCAGTTTTTCATCTTACGGTATTAAGTTAGCCATTTTTAAGTAAAAACTAAATAGTGTCTTTAACGTTTTAAAAACGGGTTCTCGCAAGTGTTTTTCAAGTCACTGAAGTAACTACTCGAAAATTATTTTGTTTCAGGTAAGAAAGACGAGGCACTACAGTTTATTATAGAATATAAACCACATCTAGTACATCGATCTTAGTCTAAACCAGAAGTTAAATATATAACGTACATTAGGATTGATCTTCGCTACCAAGTAAGTAGGTACAAATGCTCGCCTTCTTGACCACCGTATTCCATAACACAGATCAACAAAAAAAAAATTTCTACTCCAAGGACTAAATCTACCATGCCTTAAGTATTTTTGTATACTGAAACCGAATTTTCGTATGTAATATCACTAGTGCTTAAAATTTTATCGAAAATTTTTTCGAAAGCGTGTTGCCTGGTAATATAAAGAGTGCAAATTGACAGTTTATTATCTGATTAAATCCCGACCGCTTAAGCGGGAGGGATTTAATCTTTGATAATAAACTGCCAATTTGCACGAGTTATATTAACTAGGGGCAACTTAGATTGAGAAAAAATTTTTAGATAAAATTTAAAGCACGAATAGTATTCGTGGAGAATATTTCACGAATAAATAATTCATTAAGTATATCTTCAATATTATGTTCAGTAATTAATTGCCTTCAGACGTTTCCTTGTTGCTTTTTAGAGATTACTCACTCACCTTTATCTTCAATTTCATCATTTACGTCACATAAAAATGCATTCCCAAAGCGACTCATCTAATAAAAAACAAAGTAGGTTTAAATTATGACAATCAAGAAAATCAATATACGTTAAACCATAGGTACTGTAACTTATAAGACTAGTCATCACAACAAAGCACGCTTCGACCAATCACATTACGGGTAAAATCACACAAATTGCATATTACCAATCTATCCCTTTTACGTTCTAAGGCCGCCGGCTCAGATGGTATGGTACCACCATCTAGTAACGCTAGCTTAACTTAGTTACTAGCCTAAACAGTGAATTGAATTATTATATTAAAGTGTTTATTAATATATATTTATGTATTTAATCCTTGTTTCTAATTTGAGAAGTTTGATAGTTAAGTTAAGGTTTACTTGTTTAAGTAGAGAGACTTTAAGTACAACGAATTATAATGTATATAGTGATACTGCAGAGTTTTGATTTTCCAAATAAGTGTTAGCTGCTTTGTAATGATTGCTGAATTACCATAAGTAAGTACCTACATTTGTATATTTACCATGAAATAACTGATTTGTCTGCTTCGTAGATATTCATATTTAATTTTAGTTGGGAAAATTATTTTGTAATTATGTTAGGTATTAAGCCATTGAAAGCTGTGTACCTATAACTTGTCCCGAACCTATATAAGTTCTACACAGCATTGGCTTTTTAGGTTATTAATACAGTACTACAATTTACAATTTACGTTAACAATTAGTAATAAGCTAGAGAAGATATTTATAGATAACATTTAAAAGCACAATTTGTCCTATTTGCCGAAAACATGTCACGACACAAAACGTCAAAAAATTTTCGCAATATTTGCCGCTGCAGCGACCTAAAAAATTAGAGTGATAAATTTTGCATGTTGGTCGTGTCAAAAGCAGATCTAGCTTGAATTACCACTAATAATGACGTTTGATTGGTGCAATGTTGGGAAAAAAACGGGCTCTCATTGGCTATAGCGTTAATGAGTGAAATAATCAATTTAAAAAATTTTCCACCTCGTAGATTTCGAGTAAACCCCAGTTTTTATTGTCAAAAACCCGTATTTTGACAATAAAAACCGGGATTTACTCGAAATCTAGGCGGTAGCAAATGTTTTAAATTGAAAATTCAGATTCAGCATACAAAAATTCTTAAGGCATGATAGGTTTATTCCTTGGAGCAGAAATTTTTTGCACAGTGCACAGGTCTACAAAAATAAAATCGCCTACGGCTCGTCCTGGAAGCTTGTGAGTCTAGTAAAAGCACTTTCGAGGCATGTTTCGTACAATATTTTTTCTTCAATCGTGTCTTTAATGAAACCAAAATGATATACTTTGACTGTTTATAAATATTAATATTAATTGTACAATTACACAGACACACACAAAAAAATAAAAGTCGAGTGCTAGAGACCTATGTACTCTCATGTATTTTGATCCGCTGAACACAAATCCAATGTCCGTTTTACCGGATTGGCTCTTGCATTTTTCCTAACCCCAAAAAACACCCTGAGACTGCCCGGAAAATCTCAAACAAGTAAATTAAAACCTTAAATGAGCTGTCCACCATTTCCATACGTATTTTGGGGCGCTGAGACCGAATCTGTGGTCAGAATTGGCCGATCAGTTAGGAATTTTGACATAACCTCAAAAAACACCTAAAAAAATGCCCGAAAAATCCCAAACAAGTAAATAAAAAGCTTAAATGAGCTGATCACTATATCTATACGTAATTTGGGGCGCTGAAACTGAATATGAGGTCAGAATTAGCCTATCAGTTAGGAATTTTGACACAACCTCAAAAAATGCCCGAAAAATCCTAAACAAGTAAATAAAAAGCTTACATGAACTGATCACGTAATTTGGGACGCTGAAACCGAATCCAAGGTCAGAATTTATGTGCAACGATCGAATATCTTGTAAAATCCATATTTAGGATGAAAACGTACCCAAAAATGACTGAATCATAGCCTGAAATTGACTTTGCTCTACATAATATCTAAACATATAATTTTCTATGTATTTTCACGAGCTGAACACAATACCGTAGTCGGAATTAAAGCGCTGTCTGCAAACTTCATAGAGAAATATCATTTCAGCATATATTCTCATCAACCTTAGTAACTATACAAAATGCTGTCATGGCAAAAGTAGAGAAAGAGTTTACGATGCACGGGAGGCCAGTATCGGCGACTGGTCAGGTTGGGAAAGCGGGATCGCGGGCGTCGTCATCATGCAACCGCAGCTCTAGTGAAGTGGGAAACTTGGCTTCCTATGAGTATAGGGCTACAATAAATTTGCACAACTGTTTAAATAATGCGAATTCCTTCTGTTTTGTTTGTAGTAAATTAAATGGCATATGACAATAAAACAGAATAAAGAAAACTATACAATTCTAAATAGCTCTAAGAAAAAAAAGTAAAAAATCATCAAAGGTGTAGGTAAATGTTAATTTCAAACGATATTCCGAAAAATTTTTCCTCAAAAAGTCACTGTTCAGTAATATTGTCCTTTAGATAGTTGAAAATTTAAAAGTTACGCATCTCCGTTCACTAGGGTTGATGAGAATATATGCTGAAATTATATTTCTCTATAAAGTTTGTAGATTGCGCTTTAATTCTAACTACGGTATTGTGTTAAGCTCGTGAAAATACGTCGGAAATTATATGTTCAGATATTATGTAGAGCAAAGTCAATTTCGGGCTATGATTTAGTCATTCTTGGGTACGTTTTCATCCTAAATATGAATTTTACAAGACATTCGATCGTCGCACATAAATTCTTACCTTGGATTCGGTTTCAGTGTCCCAAATTACGTATAGATATAGTGATCAGTTCATGTAAGCTTTTTATTTACTTGTTTGGGATTTTTCTGGAACTTTTTAGGTGTTTTTGAGGTTATGTCAAAATTCCTAACTGATCGGCTAATTCTGACCTCATATTCAGTTTCAGCGCCCCAAATTATGTATAGATATAGTGATCAGCTCATTTAATCTTTTTATTTACTTGTTTAGGATTTTCGGGCATTTTTAAGGGGTTTTTTGAGGTTAGCAAAAGTGCATGAACCAATCGGTCAAAACTGACATCGGATTCGTGTTCAGCGGGTCAACATGCATGGGAGTACATAGGTCTGCCCTCCAGCACTCGACATTTTTTTTTGTGTGTCTGTGTTATTATTATGAATTATGTTTAGTGGATATGACTGATTTGAAACATTTGGGATATTAATTGTAATGAGAAGAAGACAATGCATTTGGAATTTGTAAATCTTGCATACTTGTACTTGGTATTGAAACATCTTGCATATTTGTATTCAGTACTGAAACATCTTGATAACTTGAATTTTCAATCGTACGGGCGATATTTACTTTATTTTGAAATAACTATTATCTGACAGTTTTAAGCGTCAGTATTTTGTTACCATAGCAGCACGACTGTTTAGCGTCGAGTACGAATGTGATTAATGTGATTCATAGTAAAATATCACCTGCAAATTGACATTGACGTTTAGATGATCTGTCACTTTACAGTACTAATACCCGTAATAGCTACTTTCGGGGCTAGTACTAGAATACGTCACTTTCGGTACAAAAAATCGTACCGTAAGTACTTTTGGAACGGTTGAAGAAAAAAGATATTATGTGAGTAGAAGCTTTTGAAACAACCTGTATACAGTGTGTTTCAGAAGCAAACTGCCATGAGTTAATTGTAGATACGTGCTGCGTCTTTAGGTTGATAATGCTTAATAACATATGCCGGAGTCAGTTTCGCCATGGCAATACTGCCACACTTTAATACTAATGGAAGGAAATATACTCTATTTCAAAAAACAGCAATAGTTGCCATATAAGTACCCCAAAAAGAAACAACAATGCAGCTACTGACAGGTCTTTCGGAGTTATTGCTCCTTATCAGCGTAGCATAGCTTAGAAAATGTATTTATAGATTATAGCTTCACTATTTTCTTGAGGGCAATTAACTTAATACAAATTTTTAAAGAGAAAAAAAAATAATAGCCTATCTACTTATAAAAAAACTTAAATTTTGAGGTAAAAAGGAGCAAAAAATAATCTATTAATTTAAATTAAAAACCCTGCTTGTTATTTCAAAGAAAATGAATCCTTGTCTGAGATATAATAAGGTAAAATTCGTGAATAAACTAAGAGACTTTTGAAATAAAAAATAACTAATTAACAATAACGAAATTTATTGTAAAGGTATTTATCATAAATACGTATTTATCATTAAATAAATTGATTAAGGGACATTTTACAAATAAACAAATTGTGATATTTTATATCAAACAAATGTTTAAACGTAAATAAATAAAGGTAATAACATAGTAAATGAAATACATGATAGCTGTAGAAATATTGTAGTTTTTATTATTTATAAAATGTAATAGTTTTTTAAGTTGGCCTAAAAAAAAGACAGTTACTAGGGAGAAATAATAAATAATGATTGTTAAATGTTATGTCAAAGATAATACATAATAAATATGTTTCTATTCGAAGTCTATGAGTCTATATAATATAAATATTCAAGAAGTCATATTACAGTCCACTGAAGAAGTTACAGTAGCATTTTAAGCTACGAGGCACATACAAGAAAAACGAAAGGTACAGAGAATTATTTACAAATTTTATTAACAGTCTTTACGAAACGGGACTTGCACTCGCGATATCAACAAAGTGCCGCACAAAGGTAGAACCAAATAGGTGTCTGGTCACGATGTAAAGGAAAGTTAATGTAATTTCGCCAAAAGTTGTTACCAGTGGCCAGTAAACGCAGAATAGGAATCTAACGTACTGCATAAATTTACCAGTATAGGTATACTGGACACAAACTTTGAACGTAACTTTCTTATTACTGCACTCAAAGCAGCTAGCACTATACTTATTAAATGCTGCTTCAGAGTTAATTCAGGAACTTATTACTAAACAAATTTTAGTGTAAACTACTCGGTACAATTCACCTAAGAAGTTAAATCACAAAACGAACTCATTAGGTACTTAACCCATTAACGGCCAAAGGAGCGTAAACGCACCCTTTCAACCAAATTTTTTTTTCAAGTTCGAGACCAATATTTTACATTTCTAAGTTTTACAGAATGTATATCATCAGTTCAGAGAGTGTACGAATATTTTTGTTTTATTAAAAATATTTTTCTTTCATATTTCAAAACTTTTTTGAATATGCCACAATTTAACCGGTTATGTACATCACCATCAAATTATTTTTTTGAGTTAGCAATTATAAAGTAACAGCGATTCTTTCATGCTATACATAAATAAAATACATACATTGTGATAACTATATTTTTGTATTCACTCATATTTTAAAAATGACGTCCATATTGCCATATATATATATATATATATATAATGGGTGCGTATACGCACCTTTGGCCAATAACAGTTTACATTTTTATGCAGTTTATTTCAAGTGTGGAAAAGACGAAAATCTCGGTATGTCAACATCGTGCATGGAAGCAGACACGGGTCCACTATTCAATCCTGTCGAGAGGGGGGAGGGCGTGCGAGTATGATTCCTCCACCCATAAAAAAAATCGAGCCAAAATAAATTTCTTCGGATTTCTGCCCCACCCGCTCATCAAAAAAATTTTCGGAGTAAACAATTTTTTTTTGGATTTTCCCCCCTCGCTCACCAAACATTTTTTTCCGACCAAAATAAAAATAAATTTTTTCGGATTTTTCCTCCTTTGTTCATCAATTTTCAAAAAATACAACCCCCCCCCCAGGCCCGTATTTCTCCCCACGGCCCTACCACTATTTATTTTTTGTCCCAAATTATTTTGTCAAATATTACCTCACGTAACAGAAATATAATAAAATCTACCTTGATATGGCGACATTTCGCTTTCGCATATGCGTCATATACAAAGCACCTACCTTATTACAACGTGAACTGCAAGTAGATATCAACGTTCCTTTTAGGAAAAATCGAAAAAAAAAACACCCGATGATGGAAACAATAAGAGCGAAACCGCCATTTTCAACTTATTTTGACTCTGGGACAAAATAGTACGACGATATCGCTTTCATATTCACAAGTCGATATCTTCTTCCGTTTTCGAAAAATCAACGAAAACCGTCACGACGATGGAAACTTGGACAGCAGACCACGACCAGAATAGCATATCCTAAGATCGGCCAGCAAAAAGTCCACCTGACGATATAATCAATAAGGACGAAATAAGAAAATCACGACAAAGCGGAAAAACGAACCGCATAGGAAGAAATGTCTGACGATGAAAAAATGAAAAGGGAAATGACAAATTGAGCAACAGCTAAATACTAAACGTCAAGTAATACTATTTATCTATGTAAGAAGTGCAAAATGCATCTGCACCCAGATTGCTTCGAGATTTTTCAGAAAAAAAAATTATTCTGATTCATTTCATTTTTCTTTGTTTAATAATTTACATGTCGGTTTCCGCCAAAGGTCCGTATACGCACTTACGTGTTTTTTTTTCAAATATTTACATATTTTTTTTAATGCCAAATTAGTCTTAATTTATGTATTCTTAATGTACTTTAATAAAAATATCTCTAAAATGGCAACTTCTTATTGTCTTGGCCGTTAATGGGTTAAATGGCTCAAATTCCAACCATTATTTTGACTAATCTCCCGGCTTAAAGCCGATATGGAGAGTTGTACCCCTTCTTCCCCTAAATTCCGCGGTATGTACTATTTATAGGAGTGGATGGGGAGTGACATTGTGGCATAACGTAACAATTGAAATGTACCAATCATTTGCCTAGTTCCCAACATACTACCTTATATGAAAATAAAAGCCGCACTCTGGCATGACGTTATCCTCACATAGCGGGTAACGTTAAAACTTCAAGATATTCGGCTACAGGGTCGGCGTTAATCCTTTATAAAACAATAAAGTAGATAATTTTGGTAATAAAGATTAAAAAAAAATGCAATTCACGATTTTAATGGAAATCCATTGTAGAAATTGCCAGATAGTCTATTTCACAAAACGTGCACGTTACAAGATCAGAAATAAAAATATGATAGATTGGAAAGTACAATACACAGTGTTCGATTCATACATTTGTTTTTAATTATTGGATCCCGCTAAATGTGTCATTCTTTTATAATTAATTTAATGATCTTTTGGTATGTCTTTTTAGGCAGACAAATGAACGTTTTCGACTCCGGTATTGAGTTTTAATAAAATCTAAAAACAGACGAGTTGAGGAACAAAACAAAGGCAGCTGCGTAGAAAGACGACACTCATTTCCCCATTGTAATATTTCTAATAGGTTAATTTATTCTAATTTAACTAATATTATACTTACAATTCAATTTACAGTAGAACGACTTATAATTTAAATTAAATTTCAGTGATTTAGAAGATAATTGCAATTTCACATTTTCATTCTATTTTGTCCTCGATTTGGACCAATAAATTGCGAGATAATTTCTTAGCAAAGGCAAAGGAACGAACGAGAATAACATTTATCTTTGTTGATATATTTTGATTGGCCTGTTAAATGGCGTTAATAAAATAAAACGCTTGTAGTTTTAATTGCGCGACATTTAATTGGGACACAATTATTGTCTTTAACGATAGCGCGAATGCTCCGACTCGTAAAGTAAAACAGATTGTGTTATAAAATGGTCCGTTAAATATAAAAACACATGTAAATAAAATATAGTGCCTTTAAGTCTGGTCAAATAATTAAACCAATTTTTTCTATATACTGGTAAATACAGGGTGCAATTCATTTCATGTCATTAAAAAAAATTGATGGTGGGGAACGACTAGACAAACCAAAAAACCTTATATAACATGGGGTTTAAAACGCATAGTTTTGGAGAAAAAAAAAATAAACAAAAATTTCGAAAACTTGTAGTATTGTTTGAGAACTGCTGGAATATTGGGGTAGGCTTTATTATCGTCGCGTATGTCGGCGCCTTTGACCATCAAACACGCTAATGCGGTTCCATCAAAGTGCTGCGCTTCTTTGTTTGAGATCGCGTGACGGTGAGAACATCGTCGGTAATCATTGCACTTTTTTATGGCTTTTTAAAAGTAAGTAAGAAACTTCTATGATTCGGAACCATACGTTCATTGACCCAGAGAGGCAGTGGTTCTCAAATGTCTCCTGCCTTAACATTCAAATTTTTGACGTTTTTGACGGTCAGTTTCTTTTCCAAAGTGCCCCTAGAGGAAAAAGTCATATAGGTTTTCTATTTGTCTAGTCGGCCTCCATTACCAGTTTTTCTTAATGACATGAAACTAATTACACCCTGTATATCGGGTGTCCCAGAATCTCGTTAACATACGATACCTCCGTTATTTGAAGAGATAAATATTAAATAACAAACAAAACTTACAAAAGACTTGAAAGACTCCGTCTGATCATGTAGAAGAACCTACCACACATCATCGGAAGGACGAGACACTGATTTCTTTCACTTCCACTCTCAGGCGAGTTCGATATATCTGTACTTACCGTGGATTTCTAACTGCTCTCACTCCAAGACTGGCTTCTCTTACGATGCACTTTAGCTTATAATTAACACCATATTGGATCTTTTCACTTCAAGATCTCCTAATCACTTTTTTAGAACGCGCCTCTCAAGATTTCACGATCTGATCGTTGTTCTGTGAATCTCAGATGTCCGGTCCATGAGGATCCCGTTGTTCAGCGCCGACCATCTCTATCGAGATGATAGACTTAAAGTTAATCATTCCATCAGTAAGTCGCAACAGTCCAAATGATACCATTTATTGGTTTGATCCAAATTTACACAGGAATATCTAATAATATGTGTAAGAATCGCCCCAAAACAGGGCAAGGACGAACGCCTCCTCTAGAGGACGTATATCTCAACCACCATACAATGGAGAGCGTATAGTAATAATAGATAAAAGATTCACACAACTTCTTAGAAGTGCATGAATACTCTTTTGGTTTTGGGACTGACGGGTATAAAATAAAAATATTTTACTGGAATTTAGGGACACTTGTGGTTATCTAATAGTTCCAATAGTGATTATATCATTCACAATGAAACGTCGAGATTTTAAGTTTTTACGTGTCTGTCTATCTGTCGGTCTGTCTGTCTGTCTGTAACTTTTTTTTTGGTGCGCACTTATGTATTATAATGAGATCTGGAACAAGATTTTATTTTGATCTAATTCCGTTGAAGTGTTCTAGGGTAAATGGAGGTTAACGAGGGTAAATAAGTAAAGCAAGCAAATAGGAGTCCATAAAATTGGGATTTAGATCTCAATTTTTTTTTGGCAATAACCACCACCACTATCACCCCCAATTACTACCCCCACAATATTATTAAAGGGGGTAAAAAAAAATAAATTCGTCAAAGCGACAGTGACTCGCTATTCCAGACTCCTTTGTAAGTATTAAAAAAAAAGTTGATAGCTCAAAAGTTAACTCTCAGAGCGATTTTTGACCGTTTTGTCACACTGTACGAGGCACAGTGAAGCAGGAATTCGAAAACGTGGCATTTAATCTTAAAATGAAACGAGCTAAAGGACTATATGTTGTTGACATATGGCAAGAACGTATCATTTGCGCCACTATCTAACTTCATTCAAGGTCACCTCACCTACTACCACTTCCATGAAACTGTTATTGTTAAGTAGTATTTGCGTATGCTCGATGCGCTAAATTTGATAGAACTTTTATGGAGAAACTCATTTATAAAATTTGAATTGAATTCCTGAAAATGTATTTCATGAATATTTTTGATACGTGTAGTAGTTAAACTAATTTAATTCAATTTCTTTCAGCGACAACATTCCACTAGGAATTTTATTATTGATTCTTATGTATTATGATCTACTGATTATGAAAAAAATATTTGCGCCCAAAAATTCCTAATGCGTCAAAAGTTATATGCACTTTTTGACGCACTTTCGCGGATTTTCTATTTATCTGCTTAATATATTTTGTACTAGTAATCGAATGGAAATTTTAAAAATACTGACTTATTTGAAATAAAATCTTTAAAAGTTATATCCGATATGTATATGTCAATCCACCATCTTGGAAAAAATATAAAACACCAAAAATGTCCGAAAAATCAAAATTGAATATTTTGACGATAAGAAAGAGTAATTTCACTAAAGTTGAAAAAAACAAAACTTATCTATGGTCAAATATAATGCACCAAACCAGGACGCTCTAAGTCAAATAGAACGCTCAAAGATGGCCGACGAAATAAATTTTTTTTAATACTTCGTCAAGTACCAAGGAGGCTTTGTGCGTCACTTTTCTTTCAATTGTAGGTTCTGTTAGATACTTTAAAGGGATAAAGTTCAATTTTTTTTATCTTCAATAAAAGTGTATTTTCTACAGTTTTCAAAAATGAATTTTCTTTGACCTTTTTTTTCATATATTATTATTATTAACATGCGTATGCTTAATAAATTTCGTTATCAAATTAATGGAGTTTCATTTTGTATTATATTTTTGAAGTTATACGAGACTTTCTATAGTATATTTCATTTTGTTTCGATGAAAATTAGGTGAAAAAAAGAATTATAGAATTCTATTTCGTCCGCCATCTTTGACCGCTGTATTTGACTTCCAGCGTCTAAGTTTAGTGCATTATATTTGACCATAGATGAGTTTTACTTTTGCCAACTTTGATGAAATTTCTCCTTATCGAAAAGATATTCTATTTTGATTTCTTCGGCAATTTTTTGTATTTTTTATTTTTCCAAGATGGCAGATTGACCTTTACATATCGGACAGGTCTATATTTTTACATTTCAACGTCATATTTAAAAGGTACACCCTCAAAAACCCGTACAAATGATTTTTTTAGGGATTGTTCCGAAAATTAGAATTATTGCCACGTTTTCAAATTCCTGTCCCACTTACTGACAGCATGTAACCCAATATATAGGGTTTGTGACATGACCTCGTTTTAGAGTGACGTGCATGAATTTGACCCCTTGACCTCGTTTGTGCACAAGGTGATTTTTTCTCTATTATGGTTAATTTTAAAGACTTGCTTTTGGGTATGGTACTACTACTTTCTGATAATTCTCCGGCGCTCATGACCCATGAGCAAGTCGTCGGATGAATCCACCTTGGCCATTTTTGCCTTTTTTTGATAATAATTTAATTTAGGCCCTGCACGCCATTGCCACTTTTATTTCGCCTCTTAGTACTTTGCCAACTCCAAAAATTTTATTACTTTTCTTTTTGCTAAATCCACAAAATACTGTCCCAAATCTCCCCATGTTTAGGCCAAATCTGATGACAGATTCGGATTCAGCGCACAAAAGTACATTTTTTTGTTTCAGGTTCACAACTTTTTTTTTGTGTGTGCCGGTGCAAAAAAAGTCATGAACCTGAAACAAAACCTATTAAAATGCATGTATTTTTGTGCGCTGAATACTACTCGGCCATCAGATTTGGCCTATGTCATCGGGATTTTTGTCTACATTCGATAAAAGTCAAATGTCCTCAGTTTTCAAGAAAAACGTTCGATTTTCGTCAACTGTAGAAAAAAAATCCGATGACATAGGCCAAATCTGATAGCAGATTCGGATTCAGCGCACACAAATACATACATTTTGACAGGTTTTGTTTCACGACATTTTTTTATGTGGCGGTGTTATTAGCTCTTGACATATCGTTTTCTTGGTTGATTTGAAATGTAAAGAAATCTAAATATATAAAGAATTTGCACCATAAGGTGTTAACGAAGGTTGGTACTTAATTAAATGTCACTTCTTCAAAGTTGACTTGAAGGGTTGTAGCTCCTTATAGAATATATTCTTGTACATAAACAATTCCAAGTACTCGTGGTTAAACTAATAACTATCAAACTTTTATAAATGCCTTGTAAAGATAAAAATTAACAAAATTCAGAAAAGTTATTAAAATACTTGACAAGCATCACAGATATTTATTGAAAATTATATCATTTAATGAAGTTAATTATCCCGTTCTATCTATCTTGGTTTGCAAACTTCGACACAGAAATAGTTTTATGTTGTAGATAAGAAAATTTATTAGAATTATAAATCAACACAAATTGGATCGTATTGCTTTTATTTTGCGGCTATAAATAAAACTTTTGCCGCGAGAATAAAAGTTGCTGACAATCGCACACATTGTGGAATTGTATACATTTGTTTAGGATTATTAACTTTTAAGCTTGAGGGGGCTGAATTATCAAAAGAAGAATCGTTGTGTTCGACGTCAATTGAATCATCGAAATGAAATATGCAGAAAGTTGTGCAATATTTAAACGACCAATTATACAAAACACGCAAATAACGTCATATTGTTTTATTTAATTACCTAATTGGATTATTTATCAAACGATTTCACCAGAAATTACTCGTAGGGTTTAAAATTTAATTTAATTAAAATATAACTGACATGTTTTGTAGTCAAATAAAATTATGTTGTCATATAATTTTACTTATATAGGTATATTAATCTTAAATAACTGATCAAAATAAATGTTGTACTTATTACACTATAATTTCGGATTAATATATTATTACAATTTCTGGTCCTCCTGGTAAATGACAACAAAAAGTCGACTGGAAAACATATACTTCATATACTTCTCAACTCGATGTGAAAATCGAGACGGGTAGGTCCATTTTAGAAATGTCAATGGATGGTACATTAACATCCGTCTTTCAAAAGACCTACAAAGTGGAAAGAGTGACAGATGAGTATATGTTTGATTTTTGAGATATGAGGGATTGAAGTTATGATATGTGTGATGCTATCAAAAAATACACAGCCCAACAAAAAATGAATACTCATCAGCTATGACAGAGCAATCAAGATATTCTCTTAGTATTTTTCGACGCAGAATTCATATCTAATATCGACGAATCCGTATATCCATTGATTAATTCAGAAGGGCTAAAAACATCCCCTATATAGGGATGAAAATAGGGAAAAATGATGCCATTGAGTTATAGAGCTTCCATGAACAGAAATATATTATAAGTCTATTGGATGAGTGTATGAACGAAGATGTTGACTAGGACTTACACAAAGTAATTAATTGAGACACACCCTAAAGAGTATGAAAACTACCCTAATATTATACAAAACTGCATATAAGCTCCAATAACTGGAGAAGAAGCTTGAAACCTCCAAGCTTTATTAATAGGAATGAACCATAAATCTGTTATGACCTAGTTCACGAAAACATCCCATTACAGGGTGCAAAACGTATCCTGAATTTTGAACTCAGTGAGAAGATAGTGAATGTACCAGATATTGCATTCTGGATCTGGAACGATAACCAATAGTCCCACAATAATTTTTTTATACACCTATGAAGGGGTGAGAAAACAACGCACATTTATATAGGCGATCTCGCTGTGAGAATATTACATTAAAGTAAATTCTGTCACAAGGGTAATAAAGGGCGCTCTCCATAAAATTAATGTCATAATGGTCTGTTTTCAAACTTCAAGTGAATTTTATAATAAGGTGGGGGTGCGAAGGGTGAATATCAGAGACATACAATCGCTGTATCACATTAGCGAAAATCTTGTAGCAAGGGTTTTCAAGAGTGCTCTTTAGGAATGTCATGGCCTCGTGATTCTTACCCTGTAATGGATTATTTTTGTGTACTAGGTCGTAACAGATTTCTATTAATAAAGCTTAGAGGGTTCAAGCTTTTTCACCAGTTATTGGAGCTTTTATGCAGTTTTGTATAATATTGGGGTAGGTTTCACCCTCTCAAGGGTGTGTCTCAATTTCTTTGTGTAAGCCTCAGTCAACACCTTCGTTCATGCATTCAGCCGATAGACTTATACTATTTGAATCATTCTTGCACAATAGAAAACAACGTACGGTAGAATTTGATGAAGATGGGTATCTAATAAAATCAGAAGAGAAAGTAAAAAAGAAAGGTGTCCCACAAGGATCCATACTAGGACCTCTTCTATATATATTATATACAAATGAACTACCAAAGGTAGTTGAGCAAAGAATGATCCTATATGCGGATGACACATCTCTGGTTTTCAGTGAACCAACATTAGAATCATGTATGCATCAGATGAAGGACTCTTAAGTAAACTTAACAACTGGTTTTCCAACAACAACCTAACATTAAATATTGAAAAGACACAACTAATTAAATTTGACAGAATCAACTTTGTCATTCCTAGGAGTAACGCTAGATCGTGGACTGAACTGGAACTGCCATATCGAGGAACTTTCCCAAGCTATGGCAAGATACAGCTATGCACTGAGAATATTATCTGTAAGCGTAGACATTAAATCAGCTCTAACTGCATACCATGCATACGTTAATTCCAAAATTAGTTATGGGATTATTTTTTGGGGCAATTCTAGTCATATAAAAAGAATCCTGATAATACAGAAAAAGTGTCTGCGAAATATATTTAATCTAAAACAAAGGGATAGTTGCAAGAACATTTTTATTGAGAAAAAAATACTTACTGTAATTAGTCTATATATCTTAGAGGCTACAATCTTTATAAAAAATAACTGTGAACTGTTCAACAGACACGATCAAGAGCATGATTACCATACAAGAAACAAAAATAATTTAACTTTAGACCTGACCAAATATAGTTTTATACAAAAAAATGTTCAACATTCAACAAGAAAATATGGAACAAACTTCCACTATCCTTAAGGAATTTATCAATTAATAAATTAAAATATAAACTAAAAATATTTCTTCTCGATAAAGCATAATACAAACTAAAGGATTTTTTTGATGACTCAATATCTGTGATATAATAGTTACTACTAGTATTTATATAAATTGTACATGAAAATGTATACTTTTTAATTTAAGCTTTATACATTTAAGTATAATGTTAATTAATTAAACCCACTGTGATATTTATTATATGGTAACTTTTAAACGTGTATGTTCACATATGATTTTATACTATAATCCGCTGTGAAATATTTCTATTTTTATTTTTATTTAAATTGTAATTATTTTTTTTGTTCTATACCCATATGGGTCACTTATGAGAACTAATAAATAGTACCTATCTATCTATATTTCTGTTCATGGAAGCTCTATAACTCAATAGCATCATTTTTCCCTTTTTTGTTTTTGGCCCTTCTGAATTAATCAATGGATATATAGATTCGTCGATATTAGATATGAATTCTGCGTCGAAAAATACTAAGAATAGCTTGATTGCTCTGCCATAGCCGATGAGTATTCATTTTTTGTGAGGCTGTGTATTTTTTGATAGCATCACGCATATCACAACTTCAATCCCTCATATCTCAAAAACCAAACATATGCTCATCTTGAAAATTTGTATTCAGGATGTTCTCATTATTAACAATAATTTAGCACTTAGTTTGAAACAAAATTCGAGGGCTAGAAAATTGACGATTTTTGGCCTATTCTTGTTTCAAAAAGGCTTAGTTTGATATAACCGGGCCCAAAACTGGATGACTTAAGTGGAGTTTTTGATGACATGAAAACTTCTTCTCCATCATATATCCTTAGGAGTACGGCCCCAGAACGTGCACCAGCTTTTTTACTGAGGGGCGCTATTTATTCTTTATAATTAGAGACCATTTTTGCATTTCTTTTTTAATGTGACAAAAAAAGCGTTAACTTACTACCCCAATACCTTCAATAGTTGATAACTCTAAGGAATAATAAGGTGCTAGTTAAATATTTTGAAGCGCATAGGAACGCATAATAGGATCAATCTTTTTGAAAAAGAAGGAGTTAAAAAAATATGGGGGGCCAACTTAACTCACCCTCCAAAATTATTGCTGGAAGAGGTGTGGATAATGTATGAAATGGCATCAAAAGTTAAATACGAGGTTAAATCTCTAAAAGCTTTGGAAAATAACCCTCCATGTTGGAGAAAGTGAAGAATTCTTCAAATTTGTATTGTTCACGGATGAATCAACGTTTCATCGCAATGGATTTGTGAATAGGTACAATTTTCATTATTATGAGAGAGAAAACACTCATAGTACAGTACCTAGTACTGTACCCAGTAAAAAATATGCAAAACTTCGGAATAATGTTATATTGAACGGATTTCGTTCATTTTTGGCAGTATAATAGTAAATTCTTCACAGAAAAGTTTCTATATTGTGCGGGGCTCTAATTTATAGGGGGTGGATGCCACCTCCCCCTCAGGGGGTGGCACTTAAAAAAATATATATTTATTCGAGCTGAAGTAGAATCAAATTTTAAGAAGAAAAGGTTCTATGCAATTTTTCACATAAATTGATAGTTTTTAAGTTCAAAATTGCGATTTTAGCTTAAAAAAAAAAAGGCATTTCCAAACGGCTATCGTCAAGTATCTCGAAAAGTATTAATTTATCGAAAAAATGTTACAGACCAATTACAGAAAGTACAAACTGGAAATTAATTATATTTTTTGTTTATTGATGTAGGATTAATAATTTCGGAGATATTTAAGTTTACGTTTGGCATCCAAGTGTTCATAAGATAATTATTTAGAGTGAGAGTTAAATATCTCAGAAACTGTCACACCTACGTCAAGGATGCTAATAGGTAGAATAATAGGTTATTAATTAAGCTTTCAACTGTTTTTTTATTTGTTTCTGTAGCATAAAAAACAAAGAAGTTATGACCGAAGAAATGTGCGTCTGTACATTTTTTTAATAACAACGTCGCCATTTTGTTACTGTAGTTAGCCAGTAATTAAAAAAAAGGAATTTCAAACACTGTTTCTCATTAATATATAACATGACGTAGATGCTCAAATTTTTTCGTTTGTATACAGCACTTGCTTTTGAAAAAAATACAGTTTAAACTATAAAGGTATTTTCCATAAAACGTAATTTTTTTTCCTTTTCCAAATATCTCAGTAAATATTAGTTTTATTGAAAAATGGGTAGAGACCAAAAATAAAGCTCATAAACAGATAATGCATTTCGCTAGTTTATTTATTTACATAGATTTAATAGTTTCGGAGATACGAAAGTTTACAAATGGCGTCCGAACGTTTATAAGACGAAAAATGCAGATTAAATGTTAAATATCTCAGAAATTGTGACACCTACGTCACGCATGCTAAGAAATGAAATTAAAGACAATTAACTGCGCTTTCAAATTATTTTTTACTCGTTCCTGTAGCATAAGAAATAAAGAAGTTATGACAAAAAAATGTGTGTATTTATATTTTTTTATATAAAATGGTCGCCATTTTGTTACTCTAATTAGCCAGTAATTTAAAAAAATTATCTCAAATACAGTTTTTCGTTAAGATGTAGCATTACCTAGATGCACAAATGTTCTTGCTCATTTAAAGCACTTTCTTTAGAAAAAAATGCATTTTAAACTTTAACGATAATTTCGAAACACTTGGATATCAAATATAAACTTAAATATCTCCGAAATTATTAATCCTACATCAATAAACAAAAAATATAATTAATTCTCAGTTTGTACTTTTCGTAATTGGTCTGTAACATTTTTTCGATAAAGTAATACTTTTCGAGATACTTGACGAAAGCCGTTTGGAAATAACTTTTTTTAAGCTAAAATCGCAATTTCGAAGTCGTTATAACTTAAAAACTATTCATTTATGTGAAAAATTGCATAGAACCTTTTCTTCTTAAAATTTGATTCTATTTCAGCTCCAATAAATATATATTTTTTAAGTGCCACCTCCTGAGAGTGGGTGGCATCCACCCCCTATAAATTAGCAACCCCCGCACAATATAGAAACTTTTCTGTGAAGCATTTACTATTAGACTGCCAAAAATGAACGAAATCCGTTCAATATGACATTATTCCCAAGTTAAAACCTCTAGTTACTGTACATAGTTACTGTACACATGTTGTACAGAATAGATTATTCTGTAACAAGGTTAGAATGAAAATTCGATACGTGTGGAAGGTTTCGAACGCGAGCGAAAGCGAGCGTGAGGAACCACGAGTAGATCGAATTTTCATTCGAACCGAGTAACAGACTGTATTTTCTCCACGACCATTAGTAAAAAAACAATTAATTTATTAATTTCAGGTGGAGTATTGTCAAATTCCATTCACTCGATTTTTAACTCATTTTGTTTATTTGCATTAAAACTTGTCTCAAAACGCCGCATTTACATTTGACACTATCAGTTTTGACATCCACGGCAATCTATGTATTTCGTTGAGCATAAATAATAGGAGGAATGCATAGGTTTAGTAAAATATTTCGCCCCCAGGCGGTTTCCGATCGGCTTTGGGTACACTATTCATTGTGTTCTGTGCTTTGTAGTTTTGATGTGTTGAAATAAGTTTGTTTATTTGAAACCTACGGAAAATGGATAGTTTAGGTGAACTAAAAGAAAAGCTTGGCATTTTTAAAGAAGTAGTAAACAAAGATGCACAGAAAATGCGGTTATGTTGCAGCACGGTCAATAAACGATACGGTTGCATCAATCAGCAGCTTTAGGATGAGAGAGACGCGGGGGGCGGGAAATCGAATGAAAGAGATAGACATATCTGATTTCCGTGCAAAAGACAGAGACAAAGATGCTTGTAGTGTCTACAGGTGACGTAGGCTGTAGACCCTACCGGAATCTTTGTCTCTGTCTTCTGCACGGAAATCAGATATGTCTGTCTCTTTCATTCGATTTCCCGCCCCCCGCGTCTCTCTCGTCCTAAAGCTGCTGATTGATGCAACCGTATCGTTTATTGACCGTGATGTTGCAGTACCCAAACGCGACTCTGGCGCCGCCTACATGCATTCGATCTGAAATGTTTTGAACACACTAGATGGGCTTTTTTTGTAGTTTGAGAGCAACTATCCACTTTCTTCTAAAACTGCTGCATACTGGAAACTAGTAAAATTTTAAATTTTTATTTTTTCTATAATAGGAAATACATTGAGGCACACAACAATTGCTTGGCATTTTTAAAGAAGTAGTAAATAAAAATGCACAGAAAATGAGGTTATGTTGCAGTACCCAAACGCGACTCTGACGCCGCCTACATGCATTCGGTCTATTATGGAATATTCATTCTGGCACTTGTTACAGAATGACATTACATGCAAAACACATAAGAAGCAAGTGTTTCAGAATAAATAATCTACCTCAAGAGTGAGAATTTTTACTTTCTATTATTAAAAATGATTTCGGAATTGTTACATTCTATAATGGTTGTGGAGAAAAATCATTACCAGTACAACTGTTTAATTGTGAAGGAAATGTGAATGGAGTAGTCCTCTTGAATTTTATGCAAAATACGTTTCCACAAATGATCGAGCATATTCCTGACTATATTACAAATAATATGTGGTTATAACTTGATGGTGCACCACCACATTTTAGTAGAAATGTTCGTCAGGCCATTGGTAACCAGTTTTCTGAAAGGTGGATAGGAAGAGAAGGTCTGATATTTTAATAAACTGTTAAGTTGTATCTAATTTATTATTTTATTAAATTATGTTAGGTCCCATTGCATGGCCGCCTAGGTCACCCGAACTGACTTCAATGGATTTTTTCTTTGGGGATTTGTGAAATCAGACGTTTATAAAGTAGAACCAATGACTCGAGACGATATGATTCGTCAGTGTTTCAATTGTGTAAATGTTGATATTTTATACAATTTAGAAATGTTCGTCAGGCCATTAGTAACCAGTTTTCTGAAAGGTGGATAGGAAGAGAAGGTCTGATATTTTAATAAACTGTTAAGTTGTATCTAATTTATTATTTTATTAAATTATGTTAGGTTCCATTGCATGGCCGCCTAGGTCACCCGAACTGACTTCAATGGATTTTTTCCTTTGGGGATTTGTGAAGTCAGACGTTTATAAAGTAGACCCAATGACTCGGGAAGATATGATTCGTCAGTGTTTCAATTGTATAGATGTTGATATTTTATACAATGTAAGGCGTTTATTTATCAAGAGACTTCAGTGTTGCGTGGGTCAATGTGGTGAACATTTTGAGCAATTGTTAGGCTTGTTCCAATATCTTGAATAAATTATTTCTGAAAAATCGTTCATAATTATCAAAATGGGAGAAATTGTATGCGTTATTCATCCATGTAAAAAAAGGATAGGCATTCCATTAAAAAGAATTGAAAAAAATGTAAAACAAAAGACCAAAGCCGTACTAGATTTTAATGCTAAAATAAAGAGCACTTTAATTTACGCAAAAATTATTTAAAATAATCATATCTCAAAAAGTATGTGTATGATATGAAAATGTGGGGACTTGTATGCTTTATTGTCCATGTAAAAAACATTATAGGCATTCCATTTAAAAAAATTGAGAAAGATATTAATTAAATATCAAAAAATGTAAACAAATATTTTGGACACCCGGTAACTATAATAATAATTTATTTAAAAAATATTTTTCAGTAAATACATCAATATCAAATAGCATCCTACATTTTTAGAAAAACAATTAATAAATCGCGGAAATATGACAGTCAAAAAAATGTTTGTAAATTAGCAAAAAAAAATCATATCTTGGCAACGCCACATCCGATTTGCAAAATATTTTAAGGTGTAATACAGGACCCTTGGAGGCTTGACTAGCGCCAAAAAATACAGGGTACTCTATTTAGAAATGTTGTACTTTCTTATGTAACTCGTTTTTGTGACACCTTGTATAATTGAAAATATTTTTACGTTGTAGTAGAGATGATACATTGAAAGTTTTGTTAAGAGCGTTTTTATAAAGTTAGACGTTTTTGCACAACCTTCTGAGGGAACACTAATATTGCAAATATTCCTACAAAAATCTGCTTCGCTACGACTTCTAACAACAAGCTAAACTTTTTATAAAGAATTACTTTTTCTCTTAAAATGCAGAATAAGAAAGATTACAGGTATAGTTAGATCCACCCGGGGACACATTGTATGTTTCTATACAAGTGTGTTTTTGTGGCCACAATATATTGAAAATATTTATTGGCCTATATAGTATAAAATCTAAATAAAGCACATGAAACAAATGAAATACCTTCAACAAATCATAAACAATATGTTGGTACATAATTCTCAAGCCAAGCTTTTCATTCCATATTACAAACATGTTCCCTTAGCACTTGGCTATCGATAAATTTTATTAATGCGGTGAACGGTAAAATATCCACGGGAAACTTCTGTAGATATTTATTATATTACATCAAACTCCAGAAACAAAATAACGAAGTTTGCGGAGCTAAATTATCTCAAATAACAAGTTAGGAATATTAGAATGTTGTGCTGGGGTCTCATAAAAACAATCCCACATTCTACAGAGGGTCGGCGTATTTCATTACGAGTCGAAAATTTATGCTCTTAATTAATAATAGTAGTATTTCTCTCTTGTTAGCGTTAGATGTGGTAAGATAAATATATTTGTAAACCTAATGAAAACTACGGTCATAGCATTGGTGTAAATATTAGATATTTAAATGAAGACGCTTGCAAATTACAAGCAAATTGAAGAAAGACCGTAGGTTATACAGAAAAAAATGAGTATAGAGAGTATAGATGTTATTTTCACGGACGACCGGCTCTTTTTGAACGAGGAACGAATCTAATAATCACCAGACTTGGCCGTCTTTCTGTTTAATTTTCCTTACCTTAAGCTGTAAGGATAAGTACGTCATACACACATAAACAAATATAAAATGTAACTTGTTCATTCTGGCGAATCGAACTGAACGATTCAATGTAGCGAGTTGATTGGATTAAGTCGTTCCTCAGTTAGAGCATGATTGGTGTCTCCTCATCTAGCTTCCGGCTCGAAGGACCAAATATGTTGGGACCCTTGCCTGATATCATTTGCAATTTAGCAAACTGGCCTCCTGTACTTTGTTACTGCGTGATGTAATAGCAGGTGCTCCTTTTTGTGGTTCAAGTGGTGTGGACTGTATGGTTGCTTAAATAAAAACTTTCTTGTTCAAAAATATACATTGATAAAGTCTCAAAATTATAATAACAATTAACAATTTTTTCTGACAGAGGATTACTTCCTTTTTTTTGTATTTGACTATATTGAATAATTGTATAGCCGGTTAGCACTGCATACTAACACCTAAATCTAAAAATGCCCCCGGCCTTGGAAGGGTTGACTTTCAAATAATAGTTACATTTCAACTAGATAATACGAAAATGATTTCAACAAACATTTAACTTAATATTATACAACTACAGCTAAGTGTCTACTGGGAGTGGACTCACTTTTACTACAGACTGTTTTATAATTCTATTTGTTGTCTTTATCAACACTACTCGCACGATATTATCACTTCCTGGATGTTCAATGTACCATTTGGAAGGTTGAAGGTTATCGTCTTTTATCAGAGCTACTGATCCAAACTGAAATTTTCTTGCTTGTTCTTCCATTTAACATGTTCTTGCAGTTGGGATTTATATTCTTTGGACTTTGGACCATCTTGTCCAAAACTGCTGCTTAAGTTGCTATAGACGTTAGAACTGAGAAAGTCACCCAGTGGGCATGTTACATACATGACACGGTGTATTAAATAGGTGGTCCGACATACGGCACTTTCCTATTATAATAATGGCTTCGGGGCGAGCGTAGAGACGACTTCAATGTGAATATCAGTCGATATTCCGTTGAAGCAACGTCGAGCGCGGTTAGTACTTGGATGGGCTCCCATCTTGGGAAATACAGCGTTCTCGTCCCACCTTCTAGAGGCTTGGGGATGTAAAGCAGGCGGTCCCTTGTCTATTAAATGTTAGGCAAGTAAAAGATCCCTACTCTTCTTAAGGGAAGAGGTTCGGCAAAATTTCCAGGTTGGGGGTAGCTCGTCTCCTGGCGTCGGTGATAGGCCCTGGTAGCGGAAATAGGCCGACGTTAAACAGTTAAAAAAAAAAAAAAAAATAATGGCTTCATAAGTGCATGGTTTCTATTTACTTTAGTAGATGGCGCGAGCCATAAGGTCCTACAATTACCTGGGCATGTGCATCTTATAACTAACATAACCTCAAATTTTAAGGTTTTTTCGTTTATTCTCATTTTTAATGTTTGTATAGGCACGTTTAGCTTGCAGCCATAGTGACTCCAAGCAAATATTTAAAAATTCACGCAAATAGTTTTTCAATATTGTTGATTAATAAAGATAGACTGCTAATTATAGGTTAGATTCCTAACCTGCAAAAAGTGTCTTATTTTATTGTGACAAACTATTTAAAACTTCATACACATTACGTTGAACTTGATTTTGGTTGAAAGTACAGGAACCAGGCAGAAATTTTAATAACAGCTACGTAATACTTGTAAATCTTAAGAAATATATATTTTTGAGGTTAGCTGTGACGACACGTGCAATGCTGCATGTAGTGTTGCATATATTCTTTTAATTTAACTACTTAATGTCAGATGTCACTGGACTCTTGTTTCACTAAACAAAAACAAATGGCCGGAAATGTATGCAATACTGTATGCACGTATGTACAGAACCTGCAAAATTATCTTTCTATCCGTAAATAACGATGGACCCTATTGGTCCTGCCATCTATATCATTATGTACAAAGTAAGTACTTATGAAGCCACTGTGAGGGTTGTCGTCGTATCACCTATTTAATACACCCTTTTCCGTAAAATTAACAGAAAGACCAGTTTACCTACAATGATTTTTTTTTAATTTTCTTCTTAGATTAACTCCGCGAGTTGGATCCCATTTTAACTGAAATTTGGTAAAAATCCATTTTACGTCAAGCAAACCGAGACTGCAGAAAGTGAAAGCCGTACTATTTTTTTTTTCTTTTTTGGTATTTTACACCTATCGCAAACACAATCCGGGGACACACTGTATAAAATAATGTAAATGAAAAAGTTTTTAATAAAATACAGTTGAGTTGAGATGGAAGTGGGGGACAATGTACTGTCCTATTTTATTAATTTAATTGATGATCAATGTCATTTTGATGTTCATTTGATAAAGATTTTGCAAAAATTCTCGATTATCTTGAAAATTCAAGACATTATTTAAAAATCTGAAATTTTCATGGAAGTCTTTTTTTATATCGTAGAACAAAATAAGAGGGTGCCCCGGGTAAATTCTAAAAGTTAGTTTTTAAGGACCACCCTAATATTTTGGGCATATCAACCATGAACACTATACTGTACTGTCGGCATGACTTTACTGGATAATTTCATGTGCTAAACCTCTCCATACTAATTGGTTACATTCACCATAATAGTTAATTAGATAGCACACTAATAAACAACTTATTAAGTTAAGTCAACGGAGTTATAATTTTAAGAGAATCAATTTCACATTATTTCTGATAAGCAACACAGTTTTGGGAGCCTGGACGGCCGAAGCCGTCCAACTCTAGACCACCAGTCAAGCGGAAAGAAGCTTTTTCTCCTAAGGCTCCCTGATAAACTCGTTACGTTATCTTTTATATGTCCCGCTTCTCGCGCTACCCCATGTAGGTCTGGAAATGATAGTTACGTACACTAACCAATTAAAATTTATTATGTCATATCTCATATTGGGGCAATTTCTTCATTTAGACCGTCAAAGTGTTTGTTTACGCGCCATATTCTGGAATGCCTAAAGTATCTTGAAAGCAGTAGCAGCGTTAGAAATTTTTACAGATAAAAATATAAAATAACGGCTCAAAAAGTGGACCGTTACAAAAACAAATATTTTCCTTCGAATATTAAAAAATTTTGTTGGTTATCCTAACAGCATTCAGTATTTTCTAAATATCATTTCATTATTGTGCAAATATTTGCAATATTAATGTAGTATTTTTAAAATATTTAAAAGAAATATATGTTGCTTTCTGAAATTGTTTTAAAAAGGCGTTTTAAAATATTTACATGATACTATTATTGTTTATTGATACTATAGTCCATTCTCATATAGCCAAAAATCCCGTGTCGCTTGGATGCTCTGCCAATTTTAAAAAACCTCCAGAACACGAAAGTACTGCTCTGATATAACAAATTTTTTGAGGTTGGTATTCTGGAAAATTGTAAAAAAAAATATGGCGTATCAAATATGGCGGCGCGCAGTTTTTTAAACAAATTCAATCTCCGTAATTTCTTAACGGATTTTAAAGGACAAAAAAAGCAAGTACTCATTTTAAGTACACCTTTTATAAAAAAAAATAGTGCTCATATAAATTCATGATATTTTGTAGATAAATGAAAATATCAGATGCAGAATTAATTTATTAACTCATTTACTTTTAGCGGAAAATCCATTGTAGTACATGAAAAACTCTTCAAATATAAATTGTAAAGAATTTAATGCTGATTTTAGATATGTCTTCACTTTTGCGTTTACTTTAAATAATAATTGTTTTAAACGTCAGAAACCTTGTGCGTGTCGTTTTCCAAAACGAAATAATCTGACGGTGTAGTAGCGGTTATGGATATATTTAATAGCAACAGTTCTAAACTTTTCAAAACAAATTACTTCTAACAGATGAATTATTATCTATTATAGTCGTTATGCATAATGTAGTATTATCAACTATATATTTAAACAAAAACATAAATAATAATTGTTTTTACAATGTTTTAAATTAAATATTTATAATTCAATAATAAAATGTTCAGTATAGCAAATATAAAAAATTTCAAGCGGAATATAATTAATACCATCAATATGTATTTGTTACAAATTTGGTGCTACCTATTTTACGAAACACATAGCGCGCTTTAGTCACCGCCACCCGCTATTTCTAATAAACCGCTGCCCAAGGAATCACTACTTCCACATCCGGATTTTCTATCCAAGTCACAACGAAAAAATTTTGTATCTGGAAATAATTGCTTATGGAACTTTAATAATATAATATTTGAAATCCTCTACCCCAAAAACCCATAAAACGATACCCCACATCGGTAGTGGGGTGGAGGTGGTGACAGGGGGTGAGAGTGGGGGGTGGATAAAAGTAAAAAAATATTTTGAGGTTTCTGGTTATTGTACACACACTAAATCACATTTTCTTTTCATCCCCTTTAATAATGGGGTGGGGGTGGTAATGGGGGTGGCTAATGCTAAATTTTTTTTTGAGACCTTAGCTTCTCTTGTCTATACTAAATATCAATTTTATGGATTCTTACCTGCTTGATTTACCTCTTTACTCCAAATTTACCCCAATTTACCCCCCAACCCTTCGACTGAACAAGATGAAAATATAATCTAGTTCTAGATCTCGTTAAAGTACATATGTGTACCAAATTTCAAGTCAATATCTCAAACGGTTCCAGAGTAAACGTGCGCACAAAAAAAAGTTACAGACCGACAGACAGAAATTTTTTTTTCGCTCAAACTTGAAATCTCGACGTTTCATGACATTCTAAGCCTATTTGAACAATAAAAATTTTTAAAAATTTTTTTGTCGTTACTGTACTTCCACTGGATGTGGAAGTAATAATTAAAGCTAGTACGTATTACCTGGTTTATACCAGATATAGTTAATCAACCGAAGGTATATTTGGGATAATAACTATAGATGGCGACATTCAATTAGATTCCACCGTGTATATTACATGGGAAATTGGAGAAAAATACAGGTAACAGCATCAGTTTAACTGTAGACAGTTCCGATACAGACGTTCTTATGATTTTATTAAATTATTATAGTGTTGCCTTAGAAACAAATATATTAACAGGACGTGAAAAAACAAGAAGAACGATTTGGCTGAAACATATCACCACTACTTTAGGTCCGGGTATTACAGAAGCTATCCTTGGATTCCTTGCATTTACTGGAACCGATATAACCGGAAGATTTTTCAGGAAAAGCAAAGAAATGTGTTTTAGGATATATTTAGGCTTAAATGAAGATGATGTATGCTTTACAAATCTACAACGATTACTTCTGTCAAGGAATTACGATGGAAATTATATTCTATTAGTGATGGGCGATATCGTGATTTTTCAATCACAACGTAAATCGTTACTGTGATTTTC
This sequence comes from Rutpela maculata, assembly GCA_936432065.2. Taxonomy (NCBI): domain Eukaryota; kingdom Metazoa; phylum Arthropoda; class Insecta; order Coleoptera; family Cerambycidae; genus Rutpela; species Rutpela maculata. The sequence goes on from OW386286.2 coordinate 250,835,060, forward strand.
TTATATCAGTGAATTTAAAACGTGATGTGATCACGACTTTCATAATACGACATACGAGAGAAATTGTTAATCGTTCCCTAAGCGCCGACAGACGGTGAATGGAGAATTAGCTACTTTGGTAATCCGTGCTGCCACAGATATGCATAATATGTATAATATACATATTATGATTTGTTTATCCAAATAACCTGATGTATGGATTGGTAATAAAGCAAAAGCACTAGGTTTTGAATGGAACTTGATAATAGGATATTTTTGTAAAATTATACAAACATTAACATTTCGGAAGCATCAAAAAATTTCTTGTTTGTATTTATGTTTATGTTTATTTTACACGAATTTTTGTTAATTTAAAATGGTAAATTTATTTTTTAATGCTATTTTTTTTGTTGTTTTATAATATACAAGGATGTTTTTCAAAAATGTTTTCATTTGCTTATTGTGGAATTCCATATTTTTATTCATATTTCCTGCCGAAACGTAAATGTTCAATATTTGCGATAAAATTGCTAATATATTTAATCATATAAAATATTTTTACGCATGGTTTTAGTATTTAGTTACTTCTGGTAGTATAACAAAAATGTTCCGTCACGATCTAAATAGTGTGAAATGCGTATCTAACGACGCTAAGGCACGGGATCGCTTGCTTTACGTGTTAATACATACGGCCACAGACAATAATCGACTCAAAGTAAATATCGTGAAAGATATATTGGCAAGAGCACGGTAAGGGAACGAAATACGGAAAGTCGTGATCACGTCACGCTTTTCTGCCAATTTTACTAACAGTCGTTACCTGTGATTTCTTAATATCGGTGATTAAATCACAGTTCGTGATATATCGCCCATCACTATATTCTATAAAAGGACAACAAGGAGAGAATTTGCCACCTACGCTTAATGCTCTTGAACAGCATAATCTTAGGTAAATATATTAATTTAATCGAATACTGCGCTATTCAGTAATGTTGGGTTTCTTATATAGGGAAAATTTTATAGCGAGGGTATGGAAGTTAAGTCATACCAATATTCAGAAACTTACCAATCCAGACCTATGTGGATGGAAAAAAATAGAAGGAAGTTTATATGCGGCAGTTCCAATTACAAAGCCACCTGCTCTTGAAAGCCTATTGTTTTTAATAAAATGTGGCTGTAAAGAGGAATGCGTCAGCAAAAGTTGCAGTTTCAAAAAAAAATTATGTTGTACCGCAGCTTGTGCAAGTACAGAATTTGAATGTTCCAATATTGAACCAATGCCCATATCTGACATAAATGATGACGACGATACGGAATTTGATATATCTGAGGGTGAATCGGGTAAGATCAATATATTTTAGGTGAAAACAAAATAGCTTAAGTAAGAATACAATTCTTTCAGAAGACTAGCAAAAAATTTCGGTCTGGCTGACAGCTGCAAGAACTTGCATATATAGACTGGCGGTACATGACCAGTCAGGTGCAACGTTTTTAAAATGTATGCCAATCATATATATGAATGAAATTACCATGAATATGCCAGAAACGCAAATTTTAGGCAGTCGTCGCGTGCAGAAGGGTGTGCAAATCGATTTTTTTTTGTGTTTTTTTTAATTTTAAAATGGATGCCAATAGTGCCAAACGAAAAGCCGTGAAAAAAAATCTAGCGGAAATTCATTGGCATGCAGTTTCCGCGCGCAAAACAACCTTTGATGCGCCCATTAAATCGTAAAATTTTTTGGTGTTCTTGATTTTGGATGATTTTGATTTTGGATTTTTTTTCAAGGCTTTTCGTTTGGCACTATTGGCATCCACTTTAAAATAAAAAAAACACATCCGCCTTATTTTTTTTTTGTAACAATTTTCCAGAATGCCAACCTCGAAAAAATTGTTATATTAGGGCAGTACTTTCGTGCTCTGGAGGTTTTTTAAAATTGGCAGAGCATACAAGCGAATGTCAATATGAGAACGGACTACTAGCTAAATTGGTATAATAAGGAAATTATAATAGAGAAAATAATATGATTACTTGTGAAAGATATTAATTCAATGTAACGAACGAACATTGTGTAATATCGATTCCAAGCAATTGCTCGAAGGTTTCAGAATCACTCTGTCTGGAATGCAGCAGGTGAATCAAATCGCAATTGGATTAGAAACCACATTGAGGGTATTATTAAATTACATCTAACAAACAAACACTAATGTACAATATTGCACACTATATTGAGTGTAGATGGATGGGAGAAGTGAATTACAATAACAATAATTGTTATATGTAGTATTTATCTCTGTCAAATCTCAATGGAATACTAAAGCAAAAATTGAGATTGTTTATTGTAACCATTTGATTTAATTAAATAGGTATATTATAACCGGGTAAAAATTTTTAGAATCAAAATCCAGAAATCCGTTTCTTAACAAGCTGAACTTAAATATTGAATGAATAATGTCATTGTGTAGGCTGTTTCTTGTAATTACGTAATTTCTGTTAGACTTAAATTTGGTACATATGCAAAATAGCAAAGTAGAATAATATCTATTGAATTTGGGTATATCAGTCATACGGGTGATCACCATATGCGTATAAACTGTGACATTTTGCATAAACTGTGTTTTAATTGTATGTTAGAGCAAGTTTAACTAATTCCCACAAGGACGGGGTTTGAATTTTTTAGTTCGTTGTTGGTATTTTTTCGACATACTAAAAGTACAGAAAAATCTGAGTGCGTTTTTTGGCCGCCATCTTGAAAGAATTTCAAATAAACATAAAAAATCGTGTGTGGTATCAAATTACAGAAAATTTCATGCTGAAAAAGATTATGATATTGGTTTTAAAAAATAAAAATAAATAACACACTAATATTTAAGAGCTGTTAGAGCGACACATACTGCTTTCATCTCTATTTACATCATTGTTTCTTCACGATGTCCTGGACAGTAACTTGCAACTTCCGGCAGAGCTCTCAAGTGAAGAACCGATGGAACCAATGGATACAGATGATATACAGTCAATTTTGCCTTTGCAAAGTCTCATGGAGCTTTACGGTAAGCTGTATAATGGAGAAATTACAGTTTCTGAAATAAGTTCCTCTACCGAACTTCTGAAGTTATCTTCTGAATTGTAAGAGGAAAACAACTCTTTAAAGGTACAAAGTAGGATAGCAAAACTGTGGATCATGTATCTAGATATGGTTGACATGACATTGCCAAGGTATTTATTTGGACTGAACGAATAGGAAACTTGAGAATGCATTTGCAAGCTGTAAAGCACATGCTGCCTTTCTTTGCAGCTGCGGGGCCCAATAACTATGCAAAATGTGCCAGGGTGTATCTACAACAAATGAGAGAACTGAAAAAAAAACATGGAAATGTTTATAATTTCTTGTTGTTGGCAGAGGAAAAGAATGTAACAGTTGTTGCTGACGACACCGATATTCTTGTACTTTTGATTTACCATTATACACGAAATATTTGTTTGCAGTCATCTACGTTCAGTGATAAAAAACGTAATATTAAATCAATGCCACATGTGCTTGGCGAAAAGAAATGCAAAATTATTCTCTTTTCACATGGTTTAACTGGATGCGATACCACAAGCTCCTTATTTGCTAAAAGTAAATCGACAGCATATCAACATTTTTGGAAATGTGAGGAATTGAGCATTTGCGGTACTCTGTTTGGATCAGAAAATGCAAACAGAAAGGAACTCACAGATATTGGTACCAAAGCATTAGTATCATTATATGGTGAAAATCCAGAGACAGAGACTCTGAAACTACAACGATATAATCTCTACTTGAAAAAAATCACAACTACCAAAAGTGAATTTAATATTGCAAGATTGCCACCTACAGAAGATGCTGCTGTTTATCATCTTCTCCGCGTACATTTACAATGTCCTTATTGAAAAACTATGAACACCAATATTGCCAATCCCGAAGAATGGGGTTGGAAAATAGTAGGAGACCAACTACAGCCCATAACATGTAAAATGAGCCCTGCACCACAGTTATTACTAAACATGATCTGCTGCACCAGCAAAACGGATACAAATGAGCCGTGTGGTAGTGGTAGATGTACGTGTCGACGTTATGGTGTGGAATTACTGTGATATGTTGTAACTGTTCTGGTAGAGATTGCACAAATAGAGCACCGATAGAAAGTGATTTGGAAGAAACCGAAGAAGACTGTTAAATTTAGCTTTTCTCTTATGTAAGTTGCAAGATTGATGAAATACATATGCATTTGTATTACAACACGCATTTTGATTAATAAAAATATGATTTTCAACACTTCATAAGCTTTCAGCTTTTCGGCCACCATTTTGTTATTTATTTTTATTTTTTAAAACCAATATCATAATCTTTTTCATCATGAAATTTTCCGTAATTTGATATAATACACAATTTTTTGTCTTTTTTAAATCTCTTCAAGATGGCGGCCAAAAACTCACTTTGCACACTCAACTTTTTCTAGACTTTTAGTATGTCAAAAAGATACCAACAACGAACTAAAAAATTCAAACCCTGTCTTTGTGGGAATTAGTTCCACCTATCACCTATTTTTTGCATACATCTACTATAAGGTTTTTGAAAATACACACAAAAGCGATTAAAAGTGAAGTTGGGTGTGTAAAATCATCGGACAGCTGCACTGTTGTAGCAGCACGATAGTTCAGTCGTCGTAGGCGTATTATTTTGCGAATATGTTGGTCGTACTGTCTATTGTGCACTGGGTTCGAGCCCCAGCCCCGGCTTTGACAATGCCAGTGGATATGAACGTATGTCTGCGTTTTTCAAAAATCTGTTACACCCTTCCGGACAGCCTTGCCTTTGAATTTGTGTGTTGTCTACTATATATGTATGTCTACTATATATTATGATATGTTGGCTCAGATTTGAGACACGCATTTCGCTATATTCAGGAGCAGTTCAATTTATATCCCATCTTTCCATAATATCAATTTGCAGTTGTAGTTCAGCACACACACATTACACATTTAACTGTGGCATATAACTTACAAGTTATCAACAAATAGAATATTTGTCTGAAGTTTTTGAAAGGTCGTTGATGAAGAGTGTGAAAAATTGTGGTCCTAGATTAGAACCTTGCGGGACCCAAGAAGTTGCAATGTTCAAATCAGACTTAAATCCGGTATATGCTACATATTGTAGCCTATCATTTCAATAGGACGTAAACAGTAGAACCAGTCAGTTACTATATCCGTTTTCCATTTTGAAAACCTAATTTTCATCCAAATCTAACTTTTTAGAGACAAAATTAAAATGTCCTTATAACTGAAAATTATCTTATGTGGAAAATTTTTACATATGTAAGACGTATGAAAATTATAATTGTCCATTAATAAAATGTTAAAAATGAAAATTGGACCTGTTTCTCATTTTCAAGATCTTTGTGAACACTTGTGTACCCTGAAAATATTCTTCTATCCAGCTGATTTTGTTTCATTTTCAACTCAAATGGCATCTGCTCTCCCTCCCCCCTATGTATAAGCAACCATTTAAAAGAAAGTTGTCTCTTCACCATACATTTGTTCAGTTTTACACATTCATAATAGTCTTATGTACTAATGGCAAAATATTTCAGTTCCGGCTACCAGCGCCTCACAGGATTTAGACAAGTACTCAGTTGAGAAAATTCGACACCAGGCACTCTCTCGGATGCCTTATACGCCACTGATAACGTCCGCTATGATACCAGTTAGTTATAATAGCTCAGTTGTCGGATTTTAATTATCTTAATCTCATTTTGAAGTTAGTAAAACGTACTTTGAGGGAAATTCTATATATTCTTAGCATATTCATGACGGTTTTCATTCTATTAGAGGGCAAAGAGGTAAGGCGAGAAAATCTATCTTTCATGCTTTTTGGTTAGGGGTGGTTCTGACACCTACTTGGTTGTCTCAAAAAAAAATACATATAATCTGATAGAGGAATCAAATTATAAGACAGAAAGGTCTTATACACTTTTTTGCTAAAATGCGTATTTTTCGAGATATTGCGAACTGAAAATTGTATTCCTAAACGTTCTTTTTAAATTACTCGAAAAATGTGGACTTTAATAAAAAAAATGCAAGGGTACAAAATTAAAGCTTTTACGAAAACAAATCGAATGTTTTTTTCTTTTTTTTCTCCGATGTTTAGTTTTGGAAATATGGCATTTTCAAAATGGCGCCGAAACGTTCAGAAAAAATATACGACGTTAAAATCTAAAATTATTCAAAATCTGCAACTGTGAGAAAAATTTTTATTCTTACACAAATTAAAGGTATTAAAATTTTCTTTCGATTGAGACGTATTACGACCTTTTATCATGAAAACTAAAAAAGTTACAAACAAAAAAGTATCATATTTAAAAATTTAGGTGCCATTTTTTTCAGTCATATTGCTCTAATTTCTTATTAATTAAAAATTTTTAAAAATCCTTCTAGATATTGTTAATTAACATGCTCAAATTTTTTAAAATTTTTAAAAGAATTATTTTTCATTCTGTATCCATTTTCAATAATGAAAATTTTCTTAATTTTTTGAAAAAACGAATAGTTTTGTTTATTTTCTTCCACATCCAGTGGAAGTATAGTAACGACAAAAAAATTTTTAAAAATTTTTATTCAAATACGCTTAGAATGTCACGAAACGTCGAGATTTTAAGTTTGAACGAAAAAAAAATTTCTGTCTGTCGGTCTGTCGGTAACTTTTTTTGTGCGCACGTTTACTCTGGAACCGTTTGAGATATTGACTTGAAATTTGGTACACATATGTACTTTAACGAGATCTAGAACTAGATTATATTTTCATCTTGTTCCGTCGAAGGGTTGGGGGGTAAATTGGGGTAAATTTGGAGAAAATAGGTAAATCAAGCAGGTAAGAGTCCATAATATTGGTATTTAGTATATACAAGAGAAGCTAAGGTCCCAAAATAAGTTTTGGCATTAGCCACCCCCATTACCACCCCCACCCCATTATTAAAGGGGATGAAAAAAAACTGTGATTTAGTGTGTGTACAAGAACCAGAAACCTCAAAATATTTTTTTACTTCATCCACTTCAATTACCACCCCCCATCACCACCCCACCCCCACCCCGCTACCGATGTGGGGTATCGTTTTATGGGTTTTTGGGGTAGAGGATTTCAAATATTATATTATTAATGTTCCATAAACAATTATTTCCACATACAAATGTTTTTCGTTGTGAGTGACTTGGATAAAAAATTTGGATGTGGAAGTAGTGATTCCTTGGGCAGCGGTTTTTATTTTCTTACAACAAACTATTCAGGAGATTATAAATGTTTAAGGATAGCGCTTGAGCACATACGCAAGAAAATTGTGTATTTAAAATTGAAATATCTCAAAAACTATTTATAAGAGTGATAAAAACATGATATAAGAATGAAATGAAGCTTATAAGAAAACGAAGATTTTGGGTTTTTATTTTTCTCTAGGACAAACTGTTCCAGAGATATGACAGTTTGAAATAATGTTGAAACTTTTCAGTTTGTATGCGCATTTTAAATGTCTATAGTAGGTAGAGAAACGAGCAATAGCCGTCTATTTTTCGAAGAATACGCAGAAAAGGGGAGTTGCATTGCACTTTGGCATGTTTTAGATTGCAGATTAAAAATGTTATTTAATTACTTTACTTAATTGTATTAATTTGATTTATTTATAACAATCTGTATTTTTAATAAAATTAGACATATTGCCATACTCTTTTACGACCATTTTTAATTCAATATATTTTTTTTTATATAAATTTAGACATCATAATCATATTCAGCTATCTAAAAAACATAAGTATATGGATTTTCGTGAATTTATTTGTAACGTTAGAAGAATTATTAATTTTTCATTATTTAAGGGTGGTTTCAACCCTATATTTTCGACTTTCGTATGTTTTGACCTCATAATCATATTTAGCTACATGAAAAACATAAATATATGGATTTTCGTGATTTTATTCGTAAAATTAGAGGACATTAATTTTTCAGCATTTAAGGGTCAATATTTTCGTCTCATAAATTTTGACATTACAGTCATATTCAGCAACTTCAAAAACATAAGTATATGGATTTTCGTTAATTTATTCGTAAAATTAGAAGTTATTAATTTTTCAGTTTTTAGGGATGGTTTCCACCCTTAAAAATAAAAAGCAGGTAATGCGACAATATAAATTTTGATGTACAATTATAATTGTTGAAGTTGAAAATTAAATGTTTAGTCGCTTAATGTAAAAATTACAAATAAAATCTGTAATCCTCCCTAACACAAAAATTAAAAAAAAACAGAAAGAAAAACAAATTGTACCAAATAAAAACAAAAACTTTAATGAAAGTGAGAATGAAGTGAAAAAATTAGGTATATTATGATAAAAGTTAGTGGATTTTAAGAGCTTATCTTCTTATGTATATAAGAGCACAAAAAACTAGTTTTTTGTACTTTACAACTTTTCTATTTACGTGTTCCAACTTAAGAAATAACGCAAGTGAGGTTAACGCAGGTGAGGTTTCGATTCAAATTTTCCGTTAGAGTCGATAATGTACTGTAACAATAGCGGCCATTTTAAAAATATTTATTCTTACAAAATATCAAACAAATGATAACTAAATAAATAACATATTACATATTTTTGACTAACATTTCTTGTTAACAAATGTGAGACATTATACTGTCAAACCAAACAGTAGAAACTACTACACATCCACTCAGTTCCAGAGCTAGATCACAACTGGTACAATAAAGTAATATCCCTACATTTAAGAAAGGTCATCCTCACGTATTCGATTTTTTAACGTGTTAACTAAAGTGAGAATACTTCATGGAGACACCTAAATAAAGTAGTGTTTTGAAGATAAATTAATTTTTAAAGTACCGTATTTTTAAAAATTAATGCTTTTAATGAGTTTTTCAAGACGTTTCTTCTCTTTTTTTATCTATATTGTCATGAAAAGAATATTTTTTGAAAGCTCAAAGTCTGATACATTAGGGTAGGGACAGTTAACATACATGAGATCTCACAGAGTGTGTTATAAAATAAAAATAGAAAGAAAACGATTAATTTGAAGAAAATATTGTATTTTTATTAATCCTATTTTACTTTAAATATTAAATACTGAAAACAACTATTTTTTTTTAACTGAGTTTTTATGGTGAAGGGACCGCAAAGTGCACGTTTTCTTGATATTGACCCAACAACGACGTCACTATCCACCGTTTTGATGTGATATGAAATGGAATAGATATTCGCATAGGCTGGCATTCAGCTACCTTACCTCAGAAGAGCAAAAATATTGTTTGTTTTAATTTACGCTAGCGCATTACAGTTTTTAGGTAATTTAAGACTTAATTCTCAAATGAAATAGTCACATTATATTCCGAAAGTCACGTGACAATTTTTTTAAAAATACTTAACTAGAAGGCATTTACTATGGGGAGATATGAATTTAGGAAAACTCATACCGAGACTCTGTTATTCCTGTTATAAAAATAATATTGACCTGCAAATATCTGACTACTGGTTATTGAAATATTACAACTTACAGAATTCAGAACGGCGTATCATGGCGGTAATTTTGATGATAACAGCGACGCGCAGCTTACCTGAGAGGTTGCCTTCTGGTGAATTTTTGAAGCTCAACATGCATAAATGTAAGGTCTGTGTGAAATTTGGCACGGATAGCTGGAAGTGAAATATTCTAGCACCTCATGTTACTTCGTAGATAGAGTATAATGTTGTCAGTAAATATAAGCATAAAAATGTTGCCCCGACAATCGATAACTGCTTATAATTATATCGAACTCCATCATAATAATTCCTCTCACATAATGAACGTTCTAACAACAAAGATAAACGTTAGAGGAAGATAACACAATACACTACATCGCCCTATTTATCAGCTGCCAAATTGAGCACTAAAGATAGATAGACGCGAAGCTATCTACTGGATAAATTCAATCAAATTGAATTTTCTAGTATCCGAGCAAGCTGTGAAAACTATTATTTGCACTTTCAATTACTTCGAACTAACCGACGTATCTAAAATGGTTTTGTCCATGAGCATGTGATTTAATAATAGGAAAACCTGGTTTAGCTGGAAGTCATAAACTTATGTGTGTGGCCACATGTAGGTAGATTTGAAAAAAGACTTTTTAATTCAATCAAGTGGCGCGAAAGCAAGCCCCGGCGAGAACAATGAAGACAATAAAACGGTGCACAAAGCGTGAAGGCTTCATCACCCACATATTACAAACTAAATTAATTTTAAAAATCGATATAGCGTAGTGGAAGCTATCTGCACAATAAACACACAGGTTATGTATAATTATCTGACAATTTTGGAGAGATACTAAAACACAGTTTAGATGTTGTGTAGGAGTTTAAAAGAATTTATAAAATCTGGTTGTGTTTTGACTTTTAAATTAAAAAACTATTCTGAAATTCGGTGACAGTAAAAGATTAATTATTATGGTTTTGTCCTAGGATTTAAAGCGTTTTCAAAAACACAATTAAACATCTATTATCAATAGAAGGTGTACCTTGGTCGTATTTAGATTTATAATATTTAAGTGAGTGTTTTTCTTTCACCCCTTCCCGCACACCTTACGATTACACAGGCACACAAAATAAAAGAAGTGATCTGTTCCTGGAACTCCATTGGGTGACCCTATATATTTCGAAGTGTTGAACACGAATCTTGTGTACGTTTAGCTCCACCACCCACCATTTTTTCTAAATCGCGAAAATAACCTAAAAAAATTCATAATTTATTTTCGTTATTTTCGTGATTTGCTAAAAATTGGTGGGTGATGGAGCTAAACGGACACCTGATTCGTATTCAGCATGTCAAAACACATAAGAGTTACCCAACGAAGTCCCAGAAACATCCCATTTTTCTCTTTTTTTGTGTGTATATCTATAATATATTATTTGCATACGCGTTTTTCTAGAAAATGGCGGAGGTGCCGGTGATAATCATATTAATAACAGGCACACACAAAAAATGGTATGTTTCTGGGACTTCATTGGGCAACTTTTATAGTGGAGTCAAAATAAAATTTGAATGGAATTCTCTAGCTACAGCAATTTTATTGTATTAATTTGGTGTAGGTATAATAACAATTGATCTGAGCAATTTTTTCCAAAATCCGTCTATTGCTTCTTGTAGAATTTTAACAATTTATTTTTCAACACATAAATTTTCCGCTATTTTCGCTATTATCTCAGGTCATAGTATTCCGATCGCAAAAATAAAAATACCAAACGATTCGCTATAAAATTATGAATAAGACTAGGTATATGAAGAAACTTCTTGATAATTTGTAAAGTAAAAAATAAAAACCACCAAAAATTGCCTTTTTTTAAAAGATTAAGAAATATGATGTGAAATATGATGATCCATCAATTTTAACGAAAGTTGGTGGAACCGTGCCCTTTATTGAACTAAACCTCCGTGCCAAATTTTAGCGCAAAATATTTATTCAAACGGCTTAAACTCAACAATATTTCAAAATTTCCATCGCATTTTGTTTAAGTACATCGGCTCATAGTAGGACAATTTTTCTTTTAAAGTGTGGGTTTTTACATGTACTTCACGGTGGACTTGCATTTGAATCCGTGATATATTTTTTCTTGAAATTTGCGTATATTGTTCCAAATGATTATATTTCTCTCTCTGCTAGTTCAAAATTATCCACAACTAACATTTTTTAAATTACATCGTATAAAGCACCATTGAGGACATAACGCACGTTCAAAAAAATTATCTCCCCACTCCTTGAATATTGTAACTAGGCAACTAGCTTAATTAATGGTATACATCACTCCATTTTCATCATATTGAGTTTTTTTTAACATTTTTAGTCTATTTTCTTCTATTATTTAACAGAATAAAATTTGTTAAATTTTTATTCATCAAAAATTCAACAATCTTTATTTTTTTATAATGTTTTCGGCTTTTGTCATATCTTATTTTCTGTTTCTCTTTTAAATGTTTGTGTTTTGTGTTCATTTTCAATTTTTAATGTATTGTAACCTAAAATAATTTGTTTGGCCTTTATTTAATTAAAATGCATTGGAAATTTTAATCTAGGTAAATTGTTTCTATGTTTAATAAAATAATTCAAGACAATATTGATTATTTGTGATGTGTTATTTGAAGTACGAAATAGTTTTTGTAATTGAGCCACTTTTGCTTCGTTGCTTCAGAATAATATGAAGAAATGTTGTTTTCGCTAGTGTGATAGTCCCGCGTGACTGGTAGACCCCTAGAAAATCATCCGGAGCTTTTCTGAAAAATCTGGCGCCACTTTCAGATTTTTCGCGGATAAATAGGTACTACTGCTTCTCGTTGCTCGAACAGAAATGACGTTCGCCTTGTGTTCTCTGGTCAATAATACGAAGCATTAGCTGGTTTAATTTATTTTTTTTTACAAATTTATAAAGTACCTAGCTTAGTATACTTCTGAAATATCCATGCCTACAAAAAGATGTACAAGTTTTTTACGATCGACAAATTACAAAGGCAAGGATATTTGCTGCTGGCATAAGTTGTATCGTAGCACTGTATGGTTCAGATCCAATGAAAAACACGTTTGCACGTTCTGCGTTTTGAATGATTTAAAAAACGCACTTCAAAAACATCATGCAAATTATCTGTTCTCCCACCAACCGAAGAAGCTGCAAACGATTATTCATCGAGGGTGTATTTTCAAATACATAAATAGTTAGGATTTGCAGATTAAAATCCTGAAGTGTATGGTTATAAAGATACCATAAATGGATTAATGCCACTGACAACAAGAAGTCCTAGATAATTTACTGTATGTGTAGATGGAGTTGCAAAAAAAAAATTTCTTTCATGTGAAAGGATGGGGATTAAATGTACAAATTTGTGTCATTTTTGTAATGGATTAAACTGCAACAACTGTTCTGAAATAACATTGAAACAAACTGAGGACGAACTTGACGACAGTGAAGACGATGCTTTATCGATTTCTGAAATGGAAACAGATGAAGCAGACTTTAAAAATTCATTTCTTACAGCTGAAGACATTGACAACAACGAAGTAAGAAATGTTTCGAAAAATGAGGATGATTTTCAAATTGACAGTGGAGAAAGCTCCGTCAATGAAGATGAATCAGATGATTCAGATTTTGTTTGTAAAGAAAGGAAACTACAATAATATTTTTGTGTATAATTAAAGAATGTTTCTATTCTTCTTCTGTACCACTGCATTACATCTCTATCAACGTTCTCTTACATATGAAATAAATGGTACGGCCAGGCCGAACTTACTTACTTGACTGACTTACAAATTATTTGTTTATCAGTAAATAACCTTTATGTCTGGTCCCACAAAATAAATATTTTGAAACTAAAATTTCCAATGCATTTTAATTAAATAACGGCTAAACAAGTATTTTACGTTATAATACATTAAAAATTGAAAATGAACACAAAACACAAACATTTTAAAAAGAAACAGAAAATCAGATATGACAAAAGCCGAAAGCATTACAAAAAAATAAAGATTGTTGAATTTTTGACGAATAAAAACTTAACAAATTATATTTTGTTAAATAAAAGAATCAGAATATACGAAAATAGACTAAAAAAACTCGATATGATGAAAATAGAGTGATGTATACCATTAATTAAGTTAGTTGCCTAGTTACCATATTCAGGAGTGGGGAGATAATTTTTTTTTTTTCGAACGTGAGTAATGTCCTCAATGGTGCTTTATGCAATGTAATTGAAAAAATTTTAATTGTGGATAATTTTCAACTAGCAGAGAGAGAAATATAATTATTTTGGAACATTATGCGCAAATTTCAAGAAAAAATATAAATACATTTACTTATAATCGACTAAAACGCAAAAACTAACGTATCACGGATTCAAATGCAAGTAGAACATCATTCTTTTTTTTAAACGTTGGTTATTTCATACACTTTCATAATTTGCTTATCGCTTTTGGTTTCACAAAAAATCACGTAGTTATTTGAAATTGTTTATACGTGCAATATTCATAATTGCAATTAAATTCCGAAAAATTGGTTTAAGTTTAATTTTTTTTTTCCAAACACCACCGTGAAGTACATGTAATAACCTACACTTTAAAAGAAAAATTGTCCTACTACGAGTCGATGTACTTGAACAAAATGCGATGGAAATTTAGAAATTATTGTTGATTTTTAGACGTTTGAATAAATATTTTGAGCTAAATTTTGGCACGAAGGTTTAGTTCAATAAAGGTTCCACCAACTTTCGTTAAAATTGATGGATTATTACATCATATTTGTTAAACTGTTAAAAAAAGGCAATTTTTGGTGGTTTTTATTTTTTTACAAATTTACAAATTATCAAAAAGTTTCTTCATATACCTAGTCTTATTCATGATTTTATAGCGAACAGTTTGGTATTTTTAATTTTGCGATCGGATTACTATGACCTGAGATAAAGGGGAAAATAGCGGAAACTTTCTGTGTTGAAAAATAAATTGTTAAAATTCTACAAGAAGCAATAGACGGATTTTGGAAAAAATTGCCCAGAGCACTTGTTATTATACCTACAACAAATTAAAACAATAAAATTGCTGTAGCTAGAGAATGCCTTATTAACCTATTTCGATCCTTAATTTGACTCCACTATTGTTACTAAGGGAGCCCACCCTAACTGTCCGTGCACCCCCCCCCCCCGATCCTTGGGGACAATGTTTTTAATAAAGGTTAAAGCCTAAGGAACAATTTTAGACGTGTCCCCAAAAAAAAAAAAAATTGCAAATATTGTTTTTGGCATTTAACACAAAAACTAAAAAAGATGGAGAGAAAGTTTCTGCACAAAAAACAAAGTGCATAAAATTTTCATACATACATACATACAGTTTTGTTCCTATACAATATTTGGATAGGAGTTTCCATTTTCCAGATAAATGATTCAGCTCTTAAAATAAAATATAAAACTCAATATAAAACGTAATATTACGGGAGCCCACCGTAACTGTCCGTGCAGTTTTTCATAAAGATTAAAGCCTGAGGAACAATGTAAGATATGTCCTAAAAAAAACTGGCTGTACTTTCAAAATGGCGTCCGTTTAAATAAAATATAAGATTCAATATAAAACGTAAGTAACACGTCATTCGCTTTCAGATTCACTATCGCTGTGTGATTTGATTTGGAATCATCTCCTGAAGAATTCCAGTAAGCGATTAAGGCAGTATTTTATCTGCTGAACACCAAAAAGGTTCCCCATTTTTTTGCCATCCTTAATAATTCCAAGGCTTTGGAATATTGTGAATACCTTCTTCGGCTAATCGCCAAATACGCGTTTGGAAAACACTCCTTTTAATATGCTCGGTAAAGCACGCTCTTGATGGTGAAATCGAAGAAAAATCAACTTATGGTCAATTGATAAAGACAAATCTTTGTCACCACATTTCTGTCTAATGACAATTAGGCGAAGTTCGTCCACGCTAGCGCATTTTTTTTATTCATATATGGCACATGTAAACTCCTCTAATGATGCGACTAATTTATTATCTATATTCCAGCTGCTCCTCAAATCTTGAAATGTTCGGATATATTTGGTATATTTAGGAGAAAGTAACATTTTTTCCTTTTCCCTTAAAGGCGCTGAGTCGCATCTAGTAAATGAATGAAGGCCCAGTAATGTCGAACATTTTTGAGGTCCGTACTCTTCTGCTAAAGCGGATATGTTATTAAGCCTTCTTTTATTACCAAATCCTGTATCAAAGAGTAGTTGACATTTAATTTTATTGGAATGAGCCAGCAGAATCCAAAAGATGTCACTATCAACACTTTTAACCCCAATTTGTTCATAACACATTGTCACCGTTTTTGAAATAAATGTTTGCAAATTATAATATTGTTATTATTAATTTTTTTCAATTTATTTTATTTTTTGTTATGATAATAATATAAAGTTATATTATACGCGTTACAATAATTGTCAAAGTTATTTACTCTAAATGATTTACCGATATATGAATTTTCATGTTTTCGTAATTTTTTAACTCATTTATCTGGTAACTCCTATCTCCTTAGGCTTTAATCTTTATGAAAAACATTGTTCCCAAGGATCGGGGTGGGGAGGTGCACTTGGGCTCCCTGACCATAATAATATACCAAATTTCGAGTCAATCTACACCTGTATTTTGTCATACTAGCACAGTAATAGAACTGTTTCACTGTTTTATAAAAACACTATGGACATACGTCCAGAAATATGTGCGAAATAATTTGTCGTTCTATATATCAATATAAATAATTCCTTTGTAACTTAATTATATGCAAAAGGTTAGTGAGAAGTCGTAAACTGAAAATGAAGAGCTACTGTATGTTACAGAAGGTTCAAAAGATACAGGGACAATTGTAGTTCAAATATGTACGATTTGTTTGGCTAGACAATTATTACGCAGGTGACGTAGTCGGGGTGTGTATAAGATTTAAGTAATGAATAAATTATGTTTCTTAAATTTTAGTAAAACAAGTATTAAATAAATAGTGTAATATTCACTCAAAAACACTGACAACAATTACAATTTTTGAACTGACAGTTAATAGATTAAAGAGCGCTGAAAGACAACTAGTCGGATTGTTATAGTCAAGAACCACCCCCACTTTTGTAGTCTCTCCTTATTATGTTGTTGATTCTATCTACCAGTGACTCCTACATCTACTTTTTATAACACCTGGTAGTTATAATGCCATGTTGAAAAATAAATAAATGCAGATAGGACATATACGTTACTCTCATTAGTAGAAAAAACTGACGTCACATATTGATTTGACAAAAAAACTCTTATTTTCCAGCTTGTTATAGAACAAATGTTTTATCAATAAGATAGTATCATGTTTGTTTTATGACAGAATGTTATTGATGGGGATACGAGAGGCAACCTTAAATAAACACAGCCACAATGTAATATATACATTCTAAACAAGTCTAGGTGATGCAGAGTGATATATTTTTAAAAGTTTTGCTGGGATTGTTTTTTGGTCTGAATACAGATATCGTGGTGATGTTAATTATGATCGAATTAAACGTTTTAGATTTTAAAAACTATTTTTATAAGTTCTAGAGCTTTATGGTATTTCATTATACCTAGTGAATAAATTCGATAAAAAGGGCACAAATATTTTTTAAATTGTATTCTATAAAGTTGTCTATAAAAGCCTATCAATTTTTTTTTAAATCGGTTCTGGTATGCAGGAGAAATTTCCGAATTACGTTCATGCACCACCTATCTTAAAATAATATATAATTAACATTATACTTACCCAACTGAAGAGTTATTCAAAGAAGGTAACCTATTTGACTTGTGGCAGTTGTATTGTTTGAGCGTTGTTGCATACAGTTTTAAAATTAAAGAAAGTATCAAACCTATTGAACATCCTTATGCAACAAGGCACAAACAGGATAGCTGTCGTAATCCCAGGGTTGCAAAACCTATTGGACAAGAGGTCATATGTAGCTTCTCGAAATTAAAACATTATACCTGCAAAGATAAAATATCCAACGGTCTCAAAAGTAATTAAGAAACAAATTAAAAAATGGCTTATTCGAACACCTAGATAAATAAATACACAATATTGTAAATGAAAATATAGTTACCTGACTCTATTTCTTGACGCTGACACTAAAAACGTAGCGTAATATTTCCATGATTGAATCAGTACCTGACCACGTCAACTTTAATATTAGTAATTTATAATGTTTTGCGAACATTTATTTATTTATTTATAAACGTCGTAATCACGCACAAGCAGGACTATTCCTGTGTGATTTCATTTGTTTAGTTATAACTTTTTGTAAACTGTATTGTAGTGTATATATTATTGTTGTTATTTATTATTGTTATAATAAGCAATTTATTATTATATTATTATTATTATAATCTTTTGGTATGTTTAAGAGATTTTCCCCCAAAAAAATTGTACACATTTTATAGAATTTATCTACTATCTTACGGCAGCATTGCATGTATTTTAGGTCTATTACTCATAGTTCACCATGGTCCAAAAATTCTAAGTAAGAGACACTTCTTCACTTTTTTGATATTATACACACGGTGATTTAACTGAATTTTATCAAATAAATGGTAATATACTAGTCTATTCTGCCTTGTGGAAGACTGCGCCAATCAATCAATGAAAACTAATTTATTTAAAATTAAACTCTAACATTTTGCCTTTCCCAGATACTCGCATCCGGAGCTAGTCAGACATCCACAGCACCAGTACAAAATAGACTGCCACACCCCCAAAGTTATTTGTGAATTGAACGTTTTTTTTCTCTCTATTTAAACCTGTAACTGTATCTCCGACATGTATAATTAAGAATATCAGGACTAATATGGTCTTACTTACTGAAATAATAATTTATATAATAATAATTCCCAACAAAAATTTTAAAGCTCTCAATTTTTTTACATACCGGATGTCATGAGATCACTCTCCGGCCGCCGTTTCTTTATTTTCTAACGGATCGAGATGAAATTGGGCACGTGTCACATATTACCAAAACGTCTTTTTTTCTTATCCTTCTGTGAAAGGGTATAGCCGGAAAAGTTAGGGAAATGTGCCCCCGCATTTACTTAGTTAAAATGGCTTCCAGATGATGCAGTTTATAGAGTATATTACACGGTAAAAATTTTAACCCGCTACTACCCCTACGAAGGTGGAAAAAAAATAATATGTCTTTAATTATTATATACATATTTTTTTTCGGTTTCTATGCAACCGATCGATTTGAAATTTGGGACTAGTATTGCTTGCGTAGAGATAACTTATTCCCAAAAATAAGGTCATTTTATGATCATTTTAACCATCGGAAAAAAAATATAAATTTTTTTTAGAGGAAAAAAGGGTGGCCATCCTTCAAGGTACAATCACCATTGTATGATATAATATGTCTTGACACTTTGTGATTATCATACTAAATTGTCAGATTTTTTGCTGTGGTGGAACAATATGGAAAAAAATAAAATTGGGTAAAATAAAATATTTACACATGCCTCTTAGTTGTAGCAGTTAACACTTATAGCCTTACAAGATATTGTTGCATATCTACAACCGACCGCGTGTGCCAGTGCGATGTTGCCAAGTCTACTTTTTCCCCAGACGTACGGAAATTCGGCACAATCTGGCAATACCACTTCTGGAGGTCCCAGGGGCGAAGTATTAACTCTCTAGGACCTTGGGGAAAAGTTTAGCAACGAATGATGTTCATTGTAATTACTGTCGCATTATGACATCTAAAAAATGACGTACTGAACCAGATGAAGAAAGTGAGGGAACGATCGAAGAAGACCAGCCTTTTGTGCCTTCGACATCTTCTAGCACTATGACTAGTGACTCTGACGAAATAATGGAACTACCATTGCAAAGACTTGTTGCTACACATAAATACTGTTGCATATGTGGTGATGATAAAGAACTGACCGTAATACCCAGTAATGTGAGACTATAGTGCTATTGAAACAAACAAATATACAGGCAATCGTTGCTGTAAAATACATTTGATTAAACATCGCTTTTATGAAGACGATATTACACATCTGGAACCATATGGTAATTGTAGCTCGATTCCTAGATCGGATTTATGCATTCTATTGAATTCCTTAACCCCAATACAAATCTAAAAGGCTCTACAGACCACTGCGGTTTATCCAGAGAAGCAATTATTAACGTTTACAGGCTTAATGGTAGATGCCATTTACGAATTAAAATCACTGTTCGAAAATTCCAGTACAACAACTTCTTCTGTCCTTATTTTTCTATTAAAACTGAAAACAGGTTGTAATAATGATAACAGAATGACCTTCTACATTAATAAATTGTTCGATATGGTGCCAGCGTGCAGCGAACTTGCTGAACAAATTGACCATTCTCAGAATGGTATCATTGGTATATTATTAAGGTTGTAATAATTAATAACCATATCTAATAAGATAGTCTGATAAACCGCGGTCTTCTGTAGAGCCTTTTAGAGTTGCTATGTTATTGGGGTTAAGGAATTTAATAGAATGCATAAATCCGATCTAGGAATCGAGCTACAATTGGCATATGGGTAAAGATGTGCAACGTTTTCATAAAAGCGATGTTGAATCAAGTGTAGACACATTTCGCGCCCAGGGATCCATCAGGGCGACTTAAGTTTACACATAGACTGGACCACGGATAGTAGGTTAAACCACAAAGGTTATAAAAACAAAGGCATATTAGGAATCAATATCACAAGTCAGGATAAGTATTGACAAACGACAACTAATGTTAAACAATTGTACCATACTGAGGTAAAAAATTATCCATCTGCGTAGCTGGCTGATGAAACCCATCCAAGGCAAAAAATGAGGGGAGAAAAATCAAATGTATTTTACAGCAACCATTGCCTCGGGGGATGTATATTTGTTTGTTTCGATAGCACTGTAGTCTCACAGTAGTGGGTATTACGGTCAGTTCTTTACCACCACCACATATGCAATAGTATTTATGTGTAGCAACGAGTCTTTGCAATGGTAGTTCCATTATTTCATCAGAGTCACTAATCTTAGTGCTAGAAGATGTCGAAGGTACAAAAGGTCTTCTTCGATCGTTCCCTCACTTTCTTCATCTGGTTCAGTACGTCGTTTTTTAGATGTCGTAATGCGACAGTAATTACAATGAACATCATTCGTTGCTAAACTTTTCCCCAAGGTCCTAGAGAGTTAATGCTTCGCCCCTGGGACCTCCAGAAGTGGTATTGCCAGATTGTGCCGAATTTCCGTACGTCTGGGGAAAAAGTAGACTTGGAAACATCGCACTGGTACCCACGGTCGGTTGTAGATATGCAACAATACCTTGTAAGGCTATAAGTATTTGTTACAACTAAGAGGCATGTGTAAATATTTTATTTTACCCAATTTTATTTTTTTCCATATTGTTCCACCACAGCAAAAAAACTGACAATTTAGTATGATAATCACGAAGTGTCAAGACATAATATGTCATAGAATGGTGATTGTACCACGAAGGGTATCTACCCTTTTGTCCTCTAAAAAAAAATTTATATTTTTTTTCCGATGGTTAAAATGGTCATAAAATGACCTTATTTTTTGGAGTTAGTTATCTCCACGCAAGCAATACTCGTGCCAAATTTCAAATCGATCGGTTGCATAGAAACCGAAAAAAAATATATAATAATTAAAGACATATTATTTTTTTTCCACCTTCGTAGGGGTAGTAGCGGGTTAAAATTTTTACCGTGTAATATACTCTATAAACTGCATCTCTGGAAGCCAGTTTAACTAAGTAAGTGCGAGGGCTCATTTCCCTAACTTTTCCGGCTATACCCTTTCTACCACTTCCGGTTTAACTGGAAGTGACTTCTAGTTTTGATTTCTAAATGAGAATCCCTGTATATTTTTCCATTTTTGCTTCATAATTTTATCTTTTTCTCCATTTTGAATTTTTTGCCGCCAGTTTTAATTTTCAACCTGTGTTCTGTGATCTACCAGAAATTGACCCCCAGAATGTGTGGTGATACATCGTTAAATTGGTATTGAAAAATTACATTTAGCTGTAGTATGAAATTGGTATACTTTCATTTAAAGATTTTGAAAAATTTCGAAAAAGTGATTTTATCAACTTTCGACCTCCCTGCGACAAATTAACAACAACAAAAAATCAGTATGTATTATTTTTCTTCAGTTATTTATGAATGTTAGGATAATTTCTGGTGGGTCACCGCACACTAGATTGAAAATTGAAATTGGCTGCAAAACATTCAAAATAGCGGAAAGAGTAATAAAATTAGCAGTCATATTCAGAATAAAAATGCAAAAATGTACAGGGTGTCCCATTTGAAAATCAAAAGTAGAGGTCTTGGTAACATGAAAAACTTGCCTAGTTTCATCTCGATCCGTTAAGAGATAAAGATATGGCGGCCGGAAAGTGATCTCGTTAACACCTGGTATATTGGAGTAACTAAATAACATTTGAGTCTAGGAAATCAATTGAATTATTATTAAATATTATTTTCAAGCCTGCATTTTGCGAAACTAATTCCCTATTTTTACCAAACAACAAAGCTTGAGTTTTAGATTCGTTTAAAATTAGTTGAGCTTTAAAATGTTATTGAGGCATTTGATAAAATTAATAAAATTAATTAATCATAAACTGGTATAACATGTAAACTTCCTTCTTACCGGTTCCTACTAAGAAATAATGAAATATGCCGATATCCTTTGGTGGAGAATGTTGCCGTTATATAGTATATTTACAGTTTTTGGTTTGTTGATAAAGCCGTACGTTTACTGATTTTATCGCCAGCCTGACATTTACTGCCTTTTTATCAGTTTCCTCAGGCATGTCTGTGATAAATATTTGCGGTGCCGTAAAATATATTCCCGTTTGAAAAGTTTTCTATAAAATTAATAAAACTTTATGACAGTTTTGCCTTTGATAGTAATAAGAGAGGTTTTATGATTAAATAATAGATATCAAACACTCTTCAGCATGATTGGAAAATTATTAAAATAGCGAAGTCAGCTCCGTTGCTAGATCCTTTTTTTTATAAATTCATTTGTATCAGTATATGAATTAAATGAATACCATTTTATTTGACCTTATTATGCAGGTAGGTATAACAAGTCAAAACAAGCTAAAAACGTACTCTTCGCCAATTTACTGAGCTTTTCATAATAACTGTTACACATTCTATAGGATACTCTTCGCAGTTTTCTTGTAAATAATGTTAGTTTTTGGACATACTAAATTTTGTGATACCATCTTTGTTGTGAAAAAAATTATATGAAAAAAAAATTAAAAAAAACATCCAACCTGTGTGGGATTCGAACACACGATCTCAAGCTCAACAATATTTTATTCAAGACTTTTAGTACACATATACGCCTCCTCGGATCCTAACCCGGAGCCAGCCACACAATCACGGCAAACACCGCCGAGGTGGGTGTGAGGCTGGACGGGGTAGGTCCGGTTTTGCTTTGAGAAAAGGATGTGGGCTAGTAGCTCCTGTCTACCGTAGGCAAACTTAAAAACTAGGATAACATAAAAATGTGTCCACATGGACCTAAAAATAATTTAAAAATAAACACAAAACTGAGAACACTAAAATCGTAGGCGGACGCACTTCATAATTTTGATTGATGATAGGGGAAACACAACTAAATGAAAAAACCCGTTCGAACAAATGACGACCTTGTGGTTTGATCGCCGACAAGGAAGGTAGGGTGGAAATAAAATTGTGGTTTAAAAAATTAGATAAATTTTCGGCAAAGCTTTAGCCGCTGCACCATCACATATCGCTGCGAAAATTGACTGTCTGTGATATATATCTTTCGACAATCATACATATTTCAACTTTGATATATTTCTATGAAATATATATTAATAAAATGTATAAACAAAAAAATATATATTATGGAAATAACATTTCGCAAGATTTCTATTTAAGTACAAGCTATAAAAATTAAGAAAATATATTTTTTTTAAATTAAATAATTAATAACTTTTTTATTTACTGATCGATTTTCTTCAAGAACAATAAGGTTCTTCCTCTAGCTAACACTAACTTACTTTCCAAATTTCAATACAATCGGACTTTTCTTTCTTAAGTTATCATGCTTACAAGAAACTTGACGGATGGACAGACAGG
The DNA here is from genome assembly GCA_936432065.2 of Rutpela maculata. NCBI lineage: Eukaryota > Metazoa > Arthropoda > Insecta > Coleoptera > Cerambycidae > Rutpela > Rutpela maculata. The sequence continues at coordinate 250,858,736 of OW386286.2, forward strand.
CGGACGGACGTACAGACGGACATTTTGAAAGTCATTGAGAATTCGTTCACTAACACAATGATATGAAAATTTTTTTCTCTACGAGCGATATTTACGATTTTAGAAATGTGCCGATCAAATAAAATATACTCTTCTTTTTTGCGAAGAGTCTAATAATAGAATGTTTTTTTACGACTATAATATGGTCATATAAAAATATGGAATAAAACATAATATTGATACTTCAACCAGCTCCGTATTTTTTTAAAAAAGGAACAAAATACCCTGTCAGCTCTATTAGATTTTCTCAATATTATATACAAAAACTTCGATACAAATCATACATCTATGATCCGTTTTATTGACCTGAGCGAAGTTTTTTACTTAGTCGACCGTGATTTGCTCAGAGAAAAGCTTATGGTGTACGGTTCTAGAAGCTAAATAAATGACTTGTCTTCATATTTATCTAATCGTAATCAAGTAAAGGAGGTAAATGGGGTGAGATCTGATAAATTAAATATCAAAATAGGTGTACCGCAGGAACCTGTATTGGAGCTAATATAAATTTTAATATTTGTGAATGATTTGCCAGAACTCTTAGGTAGCTTGTGTGTAAAATTTTTTTTTTCTGAATTTTGGAGTCTATGTTTAGGAGCTCTGTATAAATTCGAAAATATAATATGATGACTGAGTACTGGTCTTTCTTAAAAGCATTGATTGATATATTTACAAGATATACAGGGTGTCTAAAAGTACCCGCATTCCCCTTAGCGTCCTGATTCTACATGCAAATATAATAAGAAAACTTCATATAATTTTTTTTCCGAAAATGCTTCCTAAAGGAGCTACGGCCCTCTGAATGTGGGGCTTAAATGTAGGTTTTTATTGATTATCTCGGAAATACTTTCAGACAACTTTATGAAACTCTATTCACGTGTACCCTGCCATTTTATTTAATACATGACATTAGCCTACTTCGACAATTCATAACGCGCCTTAACGAAAGGAATCGCCAATATTTCATTTGAAGTTCTTTTCCTCGACAACGGTTTGTCGTACGGCTAATTGTAAAGAGAGCTTTTTTACTTAATATTATCCTGGTAATCATAATAAAGTCTTAAAAAAATAAAAAAATTAACTAGAAGAAAAAATAATAATACAAGAAATGGAAACTATCCCTCGTTTCTCCACCTATGGATGAAACAAATTTTCGTCAGTACTGTACAAATATAAGCCTAAATAATGCAAAAACGTGAATGGAGTTTCATAAAGTTGTCTGAAAGTGTCTCTGAGATAATCAATAAAAACCTATATTTTGACCCCATATTCAGAGGGCCCGTAGCTCCTTTAGGAAGCATTTTCTGAAAAAAAAATATATGAAGTTTTCTTATTATATTTGCATGTAGAATTAGCACGTTAAGGAGAATGCGGGTATTTTGGGACACCCTGTATATTTTAGATTGCTATGAGAACAATTTGAAGAAAATATTAATAAAGACTGTGGTTACTGATGTTCTGGTACTAGCACTCTTTTATCAATATCAAAATGGAAATCAGGGCATACGGATAGAATTTGGCACTGAAAAGAATCTAAAATATATATCTTGTAAAGATAATATAACCAATCAATTTCAAGAAAAATGTCTTGCTCTCCCCTTTCTCCATTCATTTACGGGTTGTGACACCACTTCTTTTTTTTTGGAAAAGGAAAAAAGAAGTGTTAGGAAGCTTGGGATTCTTTTCTGGATGTCACCGCCACTTTCAAAGATTTGGTTTCAGATCCAAAGCAGCCAAATAATGATCAATTAAGAATGCTGTCAAAATTTGTCATAGTAATCTATGATAAGCATTCCCACATATATGATATCGACCTATGTCGAATGAAATTATTTTCACAAAAAAGCCGTACTGTTGAGAATTACCCCCAATAATGAATGCCTTGTCAATTCATATCAATAGATATATTTATCAAGCGGGATTCGTTTGCGGTAAGCTCAGTGAATCGATCATAAAACTCCCATGTCCATCCAAATGGGGATGGACAATGGATAATGATAAATGTATGCCCCTCTGAACTACTTCCAAAAATGAGAACATTTCATCAAATGTATTGTTAAAGCAGAAATTGTGGGCCTAAGTGCAAATGTTTTTTAAAAAATTTAAAATGTACAAAATTATGTTCATGTGTAGAATTTTGCAATTTAGTTATTTAATTTAAAATTTACTTTCATTAAGTAGGTACTAAATTTAGTTATTTTATTTTCTGTTAAATGTTTTTTGTTAATTTTACCATTATTTATATATATTTTTTTGCTAATGTGTTATAGAATAAAAATAGAGAATATATTTGGCTTTCAATATACATAATATTATTAAAAATAAGTTATAATGCAATTATATGCATTGTTTTGTCTATGCACGCCACTGGCAACTTTATTTAAACAAATAATATTTTTAAATTATATACCAATTGACAGAAAAGGTAATAATGCAGTTTTTTTTATCTAGTGCCTAATTTATTGGGTCGTTTGCGTGACAGCCAAAAACTTGTTATTGCATCTTTTTTGATTTAATAATTTCATTTAGACATACCGCGCCTTTGCAACGTTTTTGTTTTCGCCTCTCAGTACTTCGAAAACGGATAAAATTTTATTACTATGCTTTTTGAAAGTCCACAAAATACTATGTCCCCAATTTCCTCATTTTTCGTGAAGCGATAAAAATTAAAAATATCTAAAAGTATAATATAATTTTTTCATTTCCAAAAATTACTTTTCTTTATCCTCTTTTGCCGTATTTTCCAAAAAGTGTACTTTTATCTTTACGTCCTTGACATAACAATATTTTTCTAAGGGAAAATTCGGTGTTCTTTCGAGTTTTCACTTTTTGTGCCTAACATCTCTGCAAACGTGTTTAAGTCTTTTTGTGCCATTCTTCGGCGCTGATGCTTTAAATATGCTTAGTAATGCTCTAAAATTGTCTTCACAAAATTTTCCCATTTTTATTTATTTTTCGATTTAGGTTGATTCTGGGTGGTTCTACAATATCCACAAGGGCTCCAAGGTGTAACATCTTGTTTATTACATTATAGTCATCAATAAGCCATTGCTCCAACACTACAATAAAACATAAGTTACATGCCTTTGGTAAACACCTTGTGAGGGGGATATGGTCAGACTTTAATGGAAAGTATTCTGCCAACCTCTTTTCCACACGTTCCAATAGGGAACTTGCCCAAAAAATAAAATTGAATTAAAATACTCAAAATCGAAAACCAACATCATTAAAAACCCTATAGACAACAAAAAATAAAATAAAAAAAAATTCCTCCAGAAATATAAGCGATTAAAATCTGCCGGATTTTATCCACTCCTGAAACGTGACGTCAGAGGGTGAAACTCGGATGACGGCGTCAAGAGCCACCGATTCTGCTTTCGCATACTCATTTGTCAGAAACAACGAGAAGTGAACACAACCTAACCTCAAATTCGTTGGAAAAACATCTTCAATATTCTGAAATGTCACAAAATGCTACTTTTGATTCGTTCGTGCCGAGCCGAATTTTCGAATTTCGCCGTGAAATTTACGATCAGGTTTATCTGGCAGCCTTCCTCTTTACGTCGCGACATCGTACGGCCGTCCCAATGGTGTTTTTCAAAAAATATGAACGTGTCAAGATTGCATGTTTTTTCAATTTTTTTGGCTCCGAAATGTAAGCTGTTTTTTGCTAATTTGAACATAATTAAATTTGCTAGAACTGTTTTTTTTTATTTTTTGAATTCCGACAAAAATTAAGGAATTAAAGGGCGCGGGATTTGGGACTTTTTTTTTCGGTAAAATTTCTCCATTTTGTCACCGTAATTAATCGATAATTAATTGAAATCGATCTCATTTACGATGTTCACGTAATATCATGTACTATTTTGATGCTCCGTTAATCTCGGCCCTTCGAAACAAAGATTTCTGAGGAAAATTATTTTTTTAAGATTTACCTACACTCTATAGGAAAACGTGTAATTTCCTACATTTCCTCGAATATCTCGATAATTATCGTTTTTTCGAAAAATTTGTAGACAGCTTATGTAAAGAGAATAAACTGAGCTTTCCTTTTTTTATTTTTTCTCTAACGTATAGCCGGAGAGCCGGCCGTCGAATATCCTATGTATAAGATACATGAAAAATTTTTTGTGAGTGATTGGTACTACCACAAACCTAAAGGGAGCCACCTTTTATACGAGATAATTTTGCCCGCGTCATGGATTTTTGACCTCACTTCCGGTTACGATTTTTAATGTTTTCAATAGTCCCTTGGGGTAAAGCTTTTACCTTACCGGACCGCAAGACATGTACTCCACCGTTTTCGAGGGCGCGGAACACGATGGTGACAATATTTTCCGACCCAATGTCCAACCGCTACCCCTAAATCGAAAAAACCACCCCCATTTCCAATTTTCCGGTGCTACGCTTGCGAGAGCTTACCAGATCTGGTTTTTCTTGGTCAGATTGAATGAAATAAGTAAATATTGACCACAGGTGACCTAACCCACCCCCGGGGGTTGAAAATACCCCCACCACCAATAACTAAATGCCACGAAAACAGCGAAAATCAGCTGGAAAATGGTGTATTCCCGTTTTTGAGGGCGAGAAATACGATGGTGATAATATTTCCTAACCTACCCTTTACCCACTACCCCTAAACCTGAATACCACCCCCTTTTCAAATTTTTCGGTGCTAGGCTTGCGAAGGCCTATCGTGTCGTTTTTTTTTTGGTCAGTTGGAATAAAATAGTTAAATATTTACGACAAGTGACCTAACCCACCCCCGGGGGTTGAATCTACCCTCATTCCCAATAACTAAATGCCACGAAAACAATGAAAATCAGGTGGAAAGCAGTATACCCCCGTTTACGAAGGCGGGGAATACGATGGTGACAATATCTTTCGACCTAGAATCCAACTGCTACCCCTAAATCGAAAAAACCACCCCTTTTTCCCATTTTGCGGTGCTACGCTTGCGAGGGCTTGTCGGATCGGGTTTTTTTTGGTCAATTTGAATAAAATAAATAAATATTGACCACAGGGGTGACAAAAAAAATTGAATTGTGATTTAGTGTGTGTACAAGAACCAAAATCGCAAAAGGGGATGGGTTTTTTTCGATTTGGGGGTAGTGGGTGCAGGGTAGGTCGAAAAATATTGTCACCATCGTATTCCCCGCCTTCGAAAACGGGGGTATACTGCTTTCCACCTGGTTTTCTTTGTTTTCGTGGCATTTAGTTATTGGGGGTGAGGGTAGTTTCAACCCCCGGGGGTTGGTTAGGTCACCTGTGATAAATATTTGACTATTTTATTCTAACTGACCAAAAGAAAAAACGATACGAGAGGCCCTCGCAAGCCTAGCATCGGAAAATCGGGAAAGGGAGTGGTATTAAGGTTTAGGGGTAGTGGGTGAAGGGTAAGTCGGGAAATATTATCACCATCGTATTCCTAGCTCTCGAAATCGGGGGTTTACCGTTTTCCAGCTAATTTTCGTTATTTTCGTAGCATTTAGTTATCGGGGGTGAGGGTAGTTTCAACCCCCGGGTGTGGGTTAGGTCACCTGTGGTCAATATTTACTTATTTTATTCAATCTGACCAAGAAAAACCAGATCTGGCAAGCCCTCGCAAGCGTAGCACCGGAAAATCAAAAAAGGGGGTGGTTTTTTCGATTTAGGGGTAGCGGTTGGACGCTAGGTCGGAAAATATTGTCACCATCGTGTTCCCCGCCCTCGAAAACGGGGGAGTACATATCTTGCGATCCGGTGGGGTAAAAGTTTTACCCCAAGGGACTATTGATGACTTAAAAAACATTAAAAGTCGTAACCGGAAGTGAGGTCAAAAAGCCATGACGCGGGCAAAATTAGCTCGTATAAAAGGTGGCTCCCTTTAGGACTGTGGTAGTACTAATCACTCACAAAAAGTTTTTCATGTATCTTATTCATAGGATATTCGACGGCCGGCTCTCCGTCTAATAGAAACGAAAGACTTATGACCGAATATGCGGACGTCTCAAAGCCAACCGCCGCCCAGTCTATTCGTTAGGGTGAATGGCTAAAGTACGCCATCTGTTGGACACCACGCGATACCAGTTTTCACCCGGTGACGTCGCAGTGCTTTTCGTGAGGAGTGGCGATGATTTAAAATTTAATTATTTATTGCAAAGTAAGTACTGCGATTTAAGAGCTGATATTCGGTGTGGCGTGTTTTTATACATAAATACACACTTTAATGAAATAAAAAAAAATCGGGCAAGTTCCCCATTGTGTTTAAAATATATTCACAATCGGCAACGCCCAACTACAACTTTTAGTCGTTATGGTTTTAATAATACTTTAACAGCCTTTTAAAGTATGGCTGATATATCACCCAATCTACATAAGTTTCGTTGAAACCTAAGAGACACATTGTAAAGGGTGTGTTTTTTAGAAGTTTGTTTTTTGAATGAGCGACACTGTTTCTAGAGACAGTTAATTTAACAACTGACAGCTGATTTGTGCTCAGTATGTTTTGCCATTTCACTATGAATAGACTTACGGTAGAACAATGCTTGGAAATTGTGCAAATTTATTTCGAAAATCATGGTTCAGTTCGCGAAACTTACCGTGCACTACGTCCATTTTACGGTCGACATAATCGTCCATCCGAGCAACTCATGAAACGTTTTCGCACCACGCATACTCTGATTGATAATGTACATCCGCAGAGACGTCGTACAGTGCGCACCCAAGAAGCTGTTGCTGCTGTGGAACGTAGTGTTGAGAAGGATCCGAATGAGTCAATTCGCCGTCGTGCACAGCAATTGGAGGATTTTGAGGAACGATCTTGGGTTACGAGCTTACAAGATTCAGCTCGTGTACGAAGTAAAGCCGCGTGACCATCATTTGCGTCGGACGTTCGGTGAATGGGCCCAAAACAAGATTGTTTTTGATCCTCATTTTCACCAAAAAATTTTGTGTCGTGGACCTGTGAATTGGCCTTTACGGTCGTGTGATATCACGCTTTGGATTATTTTCTGTGGGGATATGTGAAGTCGCCAGTCTACTCCGATAATCCAGATATATTGGACCATTTGAAAGCCAACATTAGACGAGTTATTGCCACATACGGCCCCAGCTTCTCGAAAAAGTGATCGAAAATTGGACTTTCAGATTGCCCTACATTCGAGCCAGCCGCGACACCCACATGCCCGAAATCATATTTAAGCACTAATAGCATAAAATTATATTTCCAATAAATTCAATACCACGGGAGTTAGCAAGATTTTTATGTGTTTTATTTCATTTTAAAGTTCTATTCCTCTAGAAAAAACACCCTTTATATTGCACTTTGGATATCTCGTATATCTTGGATATCTTAATCAAAAGTAATAGTTTGGTCTAAAATTGTGTAAAACATAGTTTATATAAAACACGATGGTTTGCACACCTCTAGCCTATGACGAATAGGGCCAACTTCAACATGCAGTACTTTATTTTGCTATTTTATACAGAGTGATTTACCACAACATGCGAAAAATTTATCAGTAGGTTGTCCCCACTGAAAGGAGTGAAAAAAATGAAAAAAACCGCTGCCCAAGGAATCACTACTTCCACATCCAGATTCTCTATCCAAGTCACTCACAACGAAAAAACTTTGTATGCGAAAATAATTGTTTATGGAACTTTAATAATATAATATTTGAAATCCTCTACCCCAAAAACCCATAAAACGATACCCCACATCGGTAGTGGGGTGGGGGTGGTGATAGAGGGGTGGTAGTGGGGGGTTGGATGAAGTAAAAAAATATTTTGAGGTTCCTGGTTCCTGTACATGCACTAAATCATATTTTTTTTTTCATCCCCTTTAATAAGGAGGTGGGGGTGGTAATGGGGGTGGATAATGCCAAAAAGTATTTTGAGACCTCGGCTTCTCTTGTATATACTAAATACCAATTTCATGGACTCTTACCTGCTTGATTTATCCATTTACCCCAAATTTACCCCAATTTACCCCCCAACACTTCGACGGAACAAGATGAAAATATAATCTAGTTCTAGATCTCGTTAAAGTACATATGTGTACCAAATTTCAAGTCAATATCTCAAACGGTTTCAGAGTAAACGTGCGCACAAAAAAAAGTTACAGACAGACAGACAGACAGACCGACAGACAGACAGACAGACCGACAGACAGACAGACCGACAGACAGACAGACCGACAGACAGACAGAAATTTTTTTTTTTCGCTCAAACTTAAAATCTCGACGTTTCAGGACATTTTAAGCCTATTTGGACAATAACAAATTTTTAAAATTTTTTTGTCGTTACTATACTTCCACTGGACGTGGAAGTAATAAGAAAATATGACCAAAAAAATTACCTTATTTTTTTGTAGAAATGCGCCGCCTATGACTTCAACCAATCTGACGTAACGCGGTGCAACCATATCACTTCCCTTCCCCCTTTATCAGACATGGGACTGACAGCAAAGCTGGCGGAGTTAGAAGTACACTACAAAAATAGCAAACATTAAAATGACTTTTGTAGCACTCAAAGCAGCAGCACAGAACTTAAAAGTAAAGAAAAGTCAAAGAAAATGTTCGAATACATTACGTTCAATGCATTGTTCTAAGCTAAGCACAGAATGGTATATTGAACGGTATCGATCATCAAAATAAACACCCTAACCTCATGTTAGTAAACTCTTATGCTACGTACCTGCAACGGAGACCTGATCGTTGAAGTTCGTAATAAGATAGAAAGAGACAGATACCAGTCACGATTGCGTGTAACTTTTATTTGAAGGACGGATCCATTCCAGATACGTAGTTCATTGCATTATGCACTGATCTAGACAGTAAAAGTAGCGTAACTTGGCAAGTTTTAATTCAAGGAAATATACTAAATTACCTCGGATCACTCTAAAATTTTGCAGAGGCTTTTCCACATAAAAGACGTACACCATTTTATTTTCCACATGTCGTGGTAAATCACTCTGTGTAAACTCCAAATTTGAAATAAAAATTTTAAGTCTGACAGAAGTTATCCTATTTACAAGAAACTGTCTGCATACATAGACACGCACACATACCAACACAGAAACTTTTTTATCTGATAATGTAACAGATATAATAAGTAGTAGTTTGTATCAGAAATCAACTAGTTTTAATTCAAACTGGAACTCCGCAAGACAATATCATCGATAAAACGTCTTAGTTCTTTTCTCCCAAAGCCACGCTTCAATTCCAACTCGTTTTGAGAGGACGATATTATTAGAGATTATATTAAAGCCAGCATGTAATCCTCGTGGAGCAATAATTTTGAGCTTTACCGTCAAGCCTGGAGTTTCATTAAAAATTTAAAGCTATATTGAAATTTATTTGTCGAGATTGTCCGTTTACGTCTCGAAAAATGTACAGGTACAGTAATAATTACAAACCATTAAAGAAAAGCTTTTATTTTCATGGAAAATAAACAGCTAAGAATATCCCACTTGGAGAGAAAATAACATCGGTTGGCAACGTAATGAACCGGGAACTGAGGACAGATTTGAGGATATCATTTTCTACCACTTTGAATCCTAATTACAAGCATTTATTAACTTGCTTCGTACGTATGTTGGTTAGTTTGTTAGTATTTTTAGGATGAATCAATTTTAAACTGCTTAACAATGTCCAATTGAGCTGAAATTTTACATACACGTCTAGATCTGGTGGCAATACAATAATTTGGTACCAAAAAGTGTTTTTTAATTTTAACACTATAATTTGATCACATATCTGTAGGCGCTGCCTCGTAGTTTTTACCACTAGCGGTTACTTTAGAGTTATGTGACTTCTACGTAGCTTTTCCGGTGCATGGAGACACCCTAGTTACCAGTAGGACGACCTTCGAAGTTGCAACCACTTTCAAGTATCTTTGATAGTAGCCGCGACGTTCCTGGGAACCTTTACTATCCGTTTAAAGTCGTGAATCTTGTTAGTAACATTTATTAGTGTTAATGACGTTACCGCTACCTGCAGAACTGAACTTCACCCTGCATAGTTACTACGAAGTGCGTATTACCTCTTAAATTCACGATGAAGTAAATTTCACCATCTAGTTCCCATTGTTAACCATATATAGGAAAGGACGGGCGATAACGAGAGGAATGAAATAACTAAACTATATAATTTATGCTTGTCTTGTGGCCCAAATTTAGGTTGTTGATAATTTTAAAGTAATATACTATTTTATGTTAAATTTCATACATTTATCTTCTCCGTTCAACACAACTCGTTAAGTGGGGAAAACAACTAGGTATTTTTCGGATTGTTTACCTGTTAATGTTTTTCAAAAGATAATAAATTTTGTATAAGGTAATATGTAAGGGTACGAAGTTGCTCCATAATATTAATTAATGTTCTAAAATAACTGGTAAGTGTAAAAGTTATTATTCAGTGCCTAAAGGCAAAAAAACTTCGCAGTAAGTGGATAATAGCTTTAAGAAATTGGAAAACCACCTAGCAAATGTATGTGTGTATATCTCCGATTAAAGAACTGATACATTTTCTACAGGATGATTTGTGCAGTAAAGTAAGTTATTATACTCTTCGCAAAAACGAAGAGTGTATTGTATTTGATCGGCACATTTCTAAAATCGTAAATATCGCTCGTAGAGAAAAAATTTTCATATCATTGTGAACGAATTCTGAACAACTTTCAAAATGTCCGTCTGTCCGTCTGTCCGTCCGTCTGTCCGTCTGTCACGTTTCTTGTAAGCACGATAACTTAAGAAACAAAAGTTCGAATGTATCGAAATTTGGAAAGTAAGTTAGAGTTAGCTAGAGGAAGAACCCTATTGTTTTTGAAGAAAATGGATCGGTAAATAAAAAAGTTAGTAATTATTTAATTTAAAAAAAATATATTCTCTTAATTTTTTTCGCTTGTACTAAAATGGAAACCTTGCGAAGTATTATTTCCATAATATATTTTTTTTGTTTATGAATTTTACTAATATATATTTCATAGAAGTAAGAGTTGAAATATGTATGATTGTCGAAAGATATAGGTATATCACAGACAATCAATTTTCGTAGCAATATGTAGTGGCGCAGCGGCTAAAGCTTTGCGTTGTAATCCAAGGGTCCCCTGTTCGAATCCCACACAGGTTGGACATTTTTTCATTTTTTTTCATGTATTTTTTTTCACAACAATGATGGTATCACAAAATTTAGGATGTCCAAAAACTAACATTATTTACAAGAAAACTGCGAAGAGTATCCTATAGAATGTGTAACAATTATATATAATAAGCTGAGTAAATTGGCGAAGAGTACGTATTTAACTTGTTCATTTTTGTATCTGCATTTATGGATATGTTTCAAAATACCTATAATAATCTCTTGGGTTGGAATTTATTTCACTTAACATAATTTGCTAGATGGTTTTCCAATTTTTAAAGCTATTGGCCACTTACTGCGAAGTTTTCGATCTATTTGGAAAACTGTGCATTGACACGACTTTTAAACTATATGCACTGTTACTGAACATTGTCTTTTACACTTACTACTCATTTCAGAAATTTAACTGATATTGTGAAGTAATTTTGCACTCTTACCTATGTTGAACTTGTATTGTTTTTTGAGAAACATAAACAGGTAAACAAATACAATAGCGCTGAAATAAAACATAATTAAAAGAAAAATCATTTATTCAACTTTCTTTTCTTTTTCACAATATACATGTGCATATGGTTAAAATATTTTCTAGTTCGCTTATAATATCCGGATTGACCTGCTATACAACTACACATGCATATTCATTTATCAACATCACTATAAATTCATTTTAACTTCATGGGGGTAAACAAAGGGCAAAGATTTGTTTTTTCACGCCGTCTTCGATTTAGCAGAGAATTACATGTTCAGCTCTAAATACCACTTCACCTTCCTTGATGGGTTTACTTCTGCATGCAATTTAAGTAAAGATATCACTCAATTCTATTTCTACCTTCGGCATATTTGAGAACAGTTCACAAACGTAAGAAAATTAATAAAATAACAGACGAAACGTTATGACAACTACATGTTTTCGTCACCATTTCCGATATATTGATTGACAATATTGAAATTCACTGATACCATCTGCTGATGTGATTTTCCCCTATAGACAAAAGTCAAAATTAGGGGCGCGTTCAGTTTAAACGTCGCGCGTCCGACGTAACGCAGTACACCGGGGCGCGGAATTCAGAATCAATGTTGGAAAAAATGTTACTATGAAGTGGCAGCGGGAACCTATCTGCAACTTTAAAGTGACGCTACAGTCCCATTCGGTACTTTGTAATAAATGTAACTTTAAGTCACATATTTTCAGTTCCTGTCACTATCCTCAAGTAACAATTACTTTCAAGTCGCATTTCTTAGTATAAACGACTTCAAAGTGATTCTTTCTGAAATACGCCATCTTGATGGCCAAGACTTATGACGCCATTATTACAAGACATGAACCATAACTTCATAAATAACTTAAAAATTTAATTTATCACTATTTCTGCACCAAATATAACAAATTGACGGATAAAAATTATTTTCAAGTTTCAAAGAACAATAAAAAATAGCTTTCAGCATCCAGGTTGACACATTCTCGTATGACGTTAAATATTTTAAAGACAATATTTTAATTAAAAAATGCAAATTATAGAGGCGCGTGCCAGATTCGGACGTTTTATCATTATGTTTGACAATAAACTTGCATTCGTTTTGATTTTAATGCTTAGCCATTGGGAAATTGTACAAGTTTTGCCTTCTAATATTATACTATTTATTCTAGTATTCTATTAAGTTTCTGAGTTAGGGAAATGGATAGCAATAATCATGTAGGAATGAAACACAAGTATAATAAAATCAGTTGCAAGACAAAGCAGGCAACATTCATTTGATAGAGTGGGGCATGGTAAAGTTCCCCGCAAGTCGCGGTTTACACTATGCGACGTAATCGCTACATAACCACCACTCCATTGGAAAGTAACCGGATTAGTTCCGGGAACGTAGCTGGAACTTTGCGGTAACCGAAAAAATATTCCCCATTTTGGTCGTACTAACGTAATGGGAACGTTCCTGTTATGCTCTTGTGACTAGTGACAGAACACTTTAAAGTACCTAAAATAGTCGTTGCTACGTTTCAGCAACTAATTGTGCTAGTTGGGGTATTCACTCATACGTTGCATTCTAAGAAATGGTGAAAGATCCGGTACTATTTTAAATAAGGACGATGTAATGAATGAATCATTATAAGACGTAACTAAAAATTTAAAAATAAAATTAAATGTAAAACAGAAACTTTTTAAAAACAATATTTTTTTATTATTTAGGTGTACTAAAACGAAAAAAATAAGTTATGTTGAATTAATTGTCTTAAAAGCTTCTCGCTTGTATATTTTGAAAAACTAAACTAAAAATTAATAAAAACATAGTTTGAGAGTAGACGTAATTATTTTTTCGCAATTTCTTTCATGATTTTTCTCGCCAATTTAATTAAATCTAAAATACTGTGGAAAACTTTTGTCTTTAAAACCGAGTTTAAGAATTAAAAAAAATTAAGCATTTTTGACAAGCACTAACGAAAAGCTTTTTCCGTCTACTTTAGAATGCTTTTTTATTTCTGTTCTGCAAGCCATGGAGTGTAAGATATTGTTGTTTAAAGCAATGCTTAGAATTTGAAAAATTATTACAAATTAATGGCCGTTACTGTGTAAATTAAATATTCAACGAACTTATTATTTTAAGTATGAAAATTGTTGTATTAGAATTGAACTTTGTTATCTAATACTAATATGCACTCTTATATATTAGTGGTTCAATTAAAATGTTATATTTCTATAGAATTTGCATCTGGAATCAAAAAATGTTATATATTTATTTAAGTAAGGTTTTGCTGAACACTTCTATAAATGCTTCATATTTTACAAAACTGAATAAAAGTAATTGCTAGCGTAGCACACTATAATGCCGCATTTTACTCCGTAAATGAAAAATAATAATGAAAATACATAATTGTATTTGGCCACTTTATATTGGAACAAATAACACCGTGCCGCGATGCGGTAGTTGCTTGGGTACGTTTATAAAAATAATAATAATATTTGGTCACTGAAAAAATGCAAGGTTATATAGGAACTAATAAAATCGTGCTGTGGTACTTTAATCTTTTAAGTAGGTTTATAATAGTTATAAATTCTGTTCAACCCATCGTATTGATTTTAAATTTCATTTTTTTTGTCTGTCTTACTAATTAATAGAAACACATTGATGCTAGACTGTAGGCTGTTATATTAAAGAACGTTAAAATTGTACAATTTACATTTATTAACCCCTCTACCACCAACTCTGGGAGTATGACAATCATATACTCTAATGTTTCTGATGCAAATAACATGTAAACTCAATTTTAGCCGGTAATTTATCATGCAACGTGGGTTGAAAATAGCACACTTTTGTGCGAGTATGGCCGGCCCTTCCATGCACTCAAACGGTATGGCCCAAGTATTTTTGATTATTTTATGGTTCAAATAGGCAGTGTACCAAAAATCAGCCTTTGATTTTTTTTTTTTTTCACTAAAAAATTTTCCTCCCACGGAAATAGTATGGCACCAATTTAAGAAAACTGTCGATACAAATAAAAAACAGCTGGCCAAGGAATCACTACTGCGACATCCAGATTTTCTATCCAAGTCTCCCACAACGAAAAAAATGTTGATACTATATTTTTGCACTGCAATATGTGGAAATAATTGTTTATGAAACTTTAATGATATAATATTTGAAATTGTCGAAACCAAAAACTCATGAAACGATTTGCCACATCGGTGGTGGTGGTATAAGGGAGGTAGTGGGAGTAGGGAGCGAAAACAATTGTTGAGGCCTTTGTCTTGTACACACACTAAATCACATTTTTTTTTCATTCCCTGTAATAATGGGAGTGGGTAATGCCAAAATTTTTTTTGTGATCTTATCTTCTCTTATATATACTGAATACCAATTTTACGGACTCTTACTCGCTTGATTTACCTGTTTACCACCATTTACCCCAATTTACCCCAACCCTTCAACGAAATAAGATCAAAATATAGTCTAGTCCAGATCTCGTTAAAATACATCCGTGTACCAAATTTTAAGTCAATATCTTAACGTCCGCACAAAAAAAAGTTACAGATAGAACGAGACGAAACTTAAAATTTCGACGTTTAATGACATTCAAAGTTTATTTGAAAATAAAAGTTTTTCAAAATTTTTTTTTGCATTACTGTACTTCCACTGGATGTGAAAGTAATTATTCGGCAGGTTATAATACAAAATCGGCAGCTACTGGAAGCGGCTGGAACCCCACCTGGTGGATTTTTGAAGCCGAAAAGAGTGATAAAAAATATGAACGATCTCATTTAATTATATTTTTCTACACCTACTTTATTATATGACAATTATTAGTATTTTTTGGTGAAAAATCGTACCTATAATTCACTGTAGTGAATTATCGATTCATAATTTACTGCATCCAGCGAATCACAAATACAAATTCAAAAATCACTTTCGCTGATTCAATGATATTTTAAATCGACCGCGATCAACTCTTGCTGCTGCGGCTGACAATCAACTCGTGTGACAGTGACAAGTGTACCGCCATATTATTTGTTTTACGACTTCTTACGAATAGGTACCGATTAATGTTATTAAATTTCAGTCTAATTTAGTTGTTTAATAGGTGTAGAAAAAGCATAGTATTACATTCGCGATTATGACCATTATTCACTCAGATGATTTGCGCCACTCGCCTACGGCTCGTGGGCTCAAACATCATCTTCGTGAATAATTGCTATCATAATCGCTCATATAATAATATACTATTATTATGTTGAAATATTTTTTTCATATTAAAACAGAAAAAAAGTCTTGCGTTGAGTGGGATTTGGACCTACGAACTTTAGTGTTAAATTTATAGTCTGCACAACATTAATGTTTTATTCAATGTTTTAATATAAATAATATGCCTCATCGGATCCTAACCCGGAGCCAGCCAGATAACCACGGCGAACACCGCCGTGGCGGGTGTGAGCCCGGACGGGGTAGGTCGGGTTTGGCTTGGAGATGCAGAAATGTGGGATAGTAGCTCCTGTCTTTTGTAGGCAGGCTTACAAACTAGGTTAAAATTATAATGTGTTCATATGGACCTAAAATTAATATAAATAACACTATAAAAACTAAGTTCGTAGGCAAGAGCACTTAATAATTATGATTATTAATACGGGAAACACAACTAAACTAAAGAACCCGTTCGTTGATAATGGGTGGTAGGGATGGCCATCTTTGGGAAAAACCATATAACTCTTGGTGGATAGCTTCCCTGCCAGCTGTGGCCGGGGTAGTGTTCATGGTGGATCGTTTAAGTTTGAGTTGATATATTTTGTTTTATCTTCTGGCCTCGACCAGTTTTTCTCTAAATCGGTCGGGGAAGTGACAGCTGTTAAATTTTTGGTTCCAAAGTTTTCTGGGAATTTGGTTTATGACAGTTTTCGAAAAAAAAATTAGGTTGGTACCGATGTCTTAAATTGTTTTTAGGTTATGTAGCACTATTAGGCGATCCAAACCACGTGACTTCCAACATGGCGCTGAGGGCAAACATCCGGCAATCCTTTATTTTCATTCGTTAAATGAGTTTTTTTTCGGTTGCCTTGGCTACGTTTCCGCGAGTTAATTAAAATAAACCCCATGTTTGCCCTCAGCGCCATATTGAAAAATAATTTTGACAGGTCGTTGGATTGCCTAATTTTTAAGTTATAGTAGTCTTTTATTTGCATGAGGATCAGGTCACTTCTGAGTCTGGTCACATAATTCAGCAGTTTGTCATATTTTATTTACAACTGATCTAAAGTCAGAAGTAATCAGGTCAGATCCCCCCTTCCCGATGCTGATCCACCCCGCGCAGGATACTCACTTCTGAACTTTTGGTTAGTTAAGTGGTGGGGTAGAATTACGACGTTTTTGGCAGTTTTTTCGTTGAAATTCTAACCTAAAAATATCGTAGAATGAAATGCTACGTACAATCCTACAAACCAAGAATATAAATTAGTTGTCAAAAGTCAAAACAAAACTGTTTTATTTTATTTGCTTCAAGTCAGGTCAATTTTGACCGGGTCAGATGTGACCCAAATGAACTAATCCTCATGCAAATAAAAGACTACTATGATGCTGGAAGTAGCGGATATAGTTTTTAAAATATAATGTCACTGTCACTTTTAAAGTTTCATTGGAAACAACTCACCGAAAGCGTTTCGGTGGGGTTGCTTACATTTGTAGAGCTTGCGAGCGGTTCACGAAGGCATCTCACACCTTCCGTGGGCTTTATAAGCGTCGAAGAAAATTTTAATTTCTCGATGCTCTTGATACGTCAAAAATACTCAGCATATAGTCTGCACGCTTTAACACACTAGTCTACCGAACGTTAGGTTAAACTATAAAATATATTATCTTACGCAAGAAACGTGTTATTTTGTTTTTTATTTTTTTTCACGGAAACCAAATCGAAAGAGTACAAATAAATTTCAAAATGTCACGTTTTGGCAATGCCAATTGTCAATCTATAAACGCGCTAGTCGAAGAAAAATTCCAATAAATACCAGAAAAAGTCACAAATACACATGGGGAATATTTATGGAGTTTTGCCATGAACGAAAATACGAATTAAATGAACATAGAAGCTAGAAGAACTGGCATTGACACTGAAAGATTGGGCGGTCAATATGAGGAAGAAAAATGGAACAGAATTCAAAGAAGCAACATTAAAAACTATGTGGAACGTTCTGTGCAAACTTTTACAAGAGAAGTACTATAATGACTATAAGATTATGATTGACCCATTTATGAGCTTAGTATTTAAACCTGCCCGAGATGCCCGTGATGCAACCAGGAAGGAACTGTAAGCAGATCTATGCAAACGTAAGACCAGTTCAGTTCCATTGAGTTTATCTGAAGTAAACCAAATAATATTCTTCTGAGTTGAAAATACCCCTGAAGGTCTTATGCGTAAATTCTACCATATTGCTGCTGTAGAATTAGCGTGGAGAGGAGGCGAGGTAGTTACCTGTCTCTTGGATTTTTTTCAAATCGAGAAAAATAACGATGACTCTCCAACAAATCGCATTGAATATAATCCGGTATTCAGTAAAACTTACCAAGGCGGTTCAAAAAGCTGTACAAATAGTAAATGATTGATCACCAATAGTGAAAGTCAAAACTGCCTTGTACGCCTTTTTCATAAACTGATATCAAAACGAGGCGAACATATTACCTCACCACGGCTGTTCTGAAAACCAAATCAACACTGGAAAACGGAAACCGATAGATGGTACGACAATGTTCCTGTTGGAAGAAATACTATTAATGGATGGACTAAATCGTCTGCTGAGGCTATTGGCCTGAATGTAAAGAACAAAAAGATAACGAACCATTCTAAAAGGTCAACTGCTGTTAGCGAATTGACAAAAAATGGTGTGCAAGAACAACAATTGCTGAAAATTACTGGTCATAACAAATCAAATTCTATAAAATCATACTTAAACATCGACCAAGAACACCACTATAAGATCATAAATACTATGCGTGGTAATAGATCTTCTATGGTAGAAAAAAATAACCAATCTAATGCTGCGTTAAATTTTAGTAACTGTACCTTTACCAGGTGTACTTTTAATAAATAAATAATTGTTTCGTTGTGTTGCGACTTTCTGATTTTATTTTTTCAAAAAATTTTCTGACCGAATATCCCTCTGACATTGACAAATGCCTCATAATTTTATGACAACCTCAAGCACGTTGCTTGGTAATAACCCTCCGCCTTCAGCGTCGGGCTATTACCAAGCAACGTGCTTTCGATTGTCATAAAATTATCTCGTAGAGTGAGATCTCAGAGCTGCCAGACCTACGTCATTTTAGCAAAGCTAATATTTTGACAACAAATAGTGTAATATCTAGTTAAGAACGTATGCGTATTTGCTAGTTTGAAAGCGGGGCCCTTTTGCAGAAAACATGTATAAAAGGTACATACAAATTTTATTCAGTACGTTAAAGTATGATAGCTGAATTATTTTACACGTGACACGTTAACTACATGGTGTAAGCGTCAACCTCCGGAACTTAAGGTTCGAGGTTCGATCCCTGAGTGTTCTCAGTTTTTTTTTTTTCAAATATACGTACTAAGAAAAAAAGTTATGGCCAAAAATAATAAATATTTCCCTATCGGTTGTCTTTTTCTTGGTAATCGCCACTTTAAGTTAATATTTGTTGAAAAAAAAAAGCTGAGAACGCTCAGGATCGAACCTTGGACCTTAAGATTCGGAGGTTGACGCTTACACCACGTCGTTAGTGTGTCACGTGGAAAATAAACCAACTATCATACTTTAACGTACTGAGTAAAATTTGTATGTACCTTTTGTACCTGTTTTCTGCAAAAGGGCCCCGCTTTCAAACTAGAAAATACGCATACGTTCTTAATTAGATATTGCACTATCTGTTGTCAAAATATTAGCTTTGCTAAAATGACGTAGGTCTGGCAGCTCTGGGATCTTGGACTATCGTACATTATCAATGTCCTAGGGATACTACAGGCGCGCGTCTGAAAATAAGGAGTACGCCACCTGGTGGTCTATAGTCAAACTAATTATGGGCTTTTCTGTCATTGTCTCTTTAGTGTACGATGATATCAACAATAAGTAAATGATAAACTGAGATGCTAAGTTATTAAAAATATGATAGCGTTTAAAGGGGCTACAATTGGCTGGAGCCAACCTAGTCGGTATCCTTTGTAGATTGCATGGACAACTCGTGAAAGTTGAGTTGGTACGACAATGTTCAAAGCATACCCTCTTTGATGTAGACACCTTTAACCAGGCGTTGGGAGGGAAAAAGCTGGTGCAAATAACAGTGGCCCGAGTAGCAATAATAATGTCCTAGACAATCACACGTTGTGAAATTTTTGAAATAAGTAAATATATGTAATTCCAGTATATTTAAAAGTAATATATACTGTTGCACCATGCACTATTATGTTTTACCCCTGAATATTTCTATATCATTTTTACAATCAATTATTTTTTATTTATTTGCTTTTATCATGATTAGAGAATATTATTTAGGTATTATGCAAATCACAACTTACACACTTTTTATTATGAAAATACCTACTTTCTGTATATTGTTGCCCTAATCTGGGCACGCTAATATACTAGTCAGGTAAATACTTTAAAACACTCATTATTGGAGAATCAATCAAAACAACTACTCTTCTAGCTAATACTGACGAAGTATTGAATTACATGATAGGATTCTTAGCATTTTAAAGGAAAAAAATATATTGAAAATACTTAAATCGTTTATTCAAATTTAATCATTCACACTTTTTTATTTAATATGAAATTATCTACTTTCTGTATATTGGTGCCTCAATCGGGTCACGCTAATATACTACTTAGGAAAACACTTTAAAACACTCATTATTGGAAAACTAATCAAAACAACTACTCTTCTAGCTAATACTGACGAAGTATTGAATTACATGATAGGATTTCTGGCATTTTAAGGCAAAAAAATGTAATGAAAATACTTAAACTATTTATTGAAATTCAGTCATTCACAACAATTATACTCTACTGATGAGAACTAACGAGTTCGGAAAAACTTGTACAACTTTTCTAGAGTTGAAATAGAATGTTTGTTTCAATAATTGTTGTGAATGACTGAATTTCAATAAATAGTTTAAGTATTTTCATTACATTTTTTTGCCTTAAAATGCCAGAAATCCTATCATGTAATTCAATACTTCGTCAGTATTAGCTAGAAGAGTAGTTGTTTTGATTAGTTTTCCAATAATGAGTGTTTTAAAGTGTTTTCCTAAGTAGTATATTAGCGTGACCCGATTGAGGCACCAATATACAGAAAGTAGATAATTTCATATTAAATAAAAAAGTGTGAATGATTAAATTTGAATAAACGATTTAAGTATTTTCAATATATTTTTTTCCTTTAAAATGCTAAGAATCCTATCATGTAATTCAATACTTCGTCAGTATTAGCTAGAAGAGTAGTTGTTTTGATTGATTCTCCAATAATGAGTGTTTTAAAGTATTTACCTGACTAGTATATTAGCGTGCCCAGATTAGGGCAACAATATACAGAAAGTAGGTATTTTCATAATAAAAAGTGTGTAAGTTGTGATTTGCATAATACCTAAATAATATTCTCTAATTTCTATTTCATATTTTACAAAATACTGTTTCATTTATTTTACTTAAAGAATTAATAAATATCTTTTTAGTTATATTCAATGTACCACTAATTTCATGGGTATTTGAATCTGAGACACTTGTTTGTAAACATAGAGCATAGGTACACATTTATTAAGTTTTGTGTTAAATATGGGTTGTACCACACAAAATAATATGTCCTGCATTTAAAACATATTCCCCTTCATACACACACTTAGAATTTTTACATTTTTAGTGATTCACAAATGTTCCATACATTGCAATATGCCTAACCTAAATGTCACTCACGTTTCCTGATCCTGATTTAATCTACAACTGTATATAAATTTAAAGAAATATTTAAGTTTATTAATATTTAAAAATCCAGACACCATTTATGTCGAAGAAACTGTATTTTTCAAGGGAAAAACTAGATAACCTAAAAAAATATAAATTTTGCTGAATAATGCCATTAACATCTTGCAAATCACTTACAACAAAATCTTGCAAACGTTTAGGTCATATATTATTAATGTTATTATTTTTAACGCCAAAAACAACAATAAACCGAAAAAAATCGATATAAGTATTCGCCATATAAACAAACAAAAAGCCTATAATTAGTTCACTTTGGTGCTGGCATCTTAAATTCAGACGCCTATAGCTGAAAATTCAACTCAAGAAAAATTTAACATGATCCTCGAGAAAAGTATAGCACTTGCGTTTCGTTCATTTTTACCGGCAATGTGATGAAGTCATTCGGGTTCCAATCGTACCTTAAAATCTGTCATGAGCTCCCGGTCTATAACAAACACACCGGTCGCTAATATCCACACTGTTACCGAGTTCACAAATTAATTTACGTAAATACCGGAGGGAATGTATAATAAAGCTTAAAAAATGTTTGCTGTCTAGGGCAGCTTGTAACCCAGACAAAAAGAATAAACCAAAATAAAATAAATGTAGTCTGTTTTTAATATATCAATTTTTTCAAGTATTAAGCACGCGCGTAATAATGCGTGTTACTCCTGGTACACACGCGTGGTTAAATCGCCCACCGAGTTTGGTTATCGTTGTGTAATAATTCGCTTAATTCCAAACTCAAAGCGAATAAATTTAGGGCAGCCTGTGAAGCACAGTCGATATTCGACGGTATTTTACACTGTAATATAAATGTGGCCATACAAAAACTTTATTAAAATAATATATTATGCAGCCAAGTTAATAATTATCATGTCAGGCCGAGGTTATTTTACCCCATTGGGCATATTCGTCGCCTTTAATAATGAATATATGTACAATTTTTATATAATTATAATAATAATAATGAACGGCTTTATTGGAAGAATGTAGATGTACAAATACAAGCACATTACATATAGTAATTTATAGTCTGTTCCAAGATGCCGTAGGCCCGTTGGTGTTTTCGAATGCACAGTGGCGTCGCTTTGTTTTATATTTTACTTGATGTATTTAATTAGATTTATTTAAAGGAAATAAAATTATAAGCATACATCTATTGTAAATTTATAGTAATTCAAGTTAAATAAATAAATTATAATATTGAATTTTTTTGGTTTCAAGTAAAAAATCTGATAGAGCAAATATACAACATAAATACACTTAAATAGTTGCAGCTAAATCTTTTTTATTCATTAATAGAATTTTGTCAGTTATCTTCTTCTTCTTTTGGCTCATAACTCTTGGTGGGTTTTGGCTTGCTCAACTATATTCCTCCATCTCTCTCTATCTACCGCTATTCTCCTCCAGTTTCCTGTTCTTAGACTTTTTAAGTCTTCTTCAACATCATCTATCTACCTCTTCTTGGGCCGTCCTTTTGGTCTTGCATCTTGAGGTTTCCATTTAAGGATTCTCTTCACTATTCTTTCATCCTCCATCCTGTGCACATGCCCTAGCCACCTTATTCTTTGACTTTTTACATATCGTACTATGTCCTCTCCTTTTATAAGTGCATCAATTTCGTGATTCATTCTTATTTTAAGTTTCTTTCTAAATAGTTCAAGTTTATTGCAATGTTTTATTTCCACAGGGAGGTGATTAAAAACCCTAGGTCCTAGACAACTGGGTGAATTTCACTGACCTCTATATATTAAATGGATAGCCCATACCATAGGGATGCGCGTGAAATTTTAGCCAAAATTGAAGAATTCAATAAAGACGAAAGTCGTCTGCTACGGGGCTTTACGTCTTGCGCAGTATACCTGTTTTTAGTTCTGAAGTTAGCAACACGTTGATGGCAACTCATTGCTATCAAAGCAGTCCGGCAACGATCAGGTCGGAAATAAGTTTTGAGACATTATTGGAAAAATAAATCTATCAGAAAATCATGATTGCCTCAAAACTTATTTCCGTTGCCAAAAATTAATTGACAACGTGAAGTTGGCAACGTGTTTCCAGTAACGAGTAGCTAAGTTCACTCTTCCTACTGCGCAAACTCGGTAGCCCCGTGCGCAAATTGTATTTGTACCATTTTTCAGCTCACACATCGGCTATCCATTTAATATATAGAGGTCAGTGGTGAATTTACAGAGACATTTAATTTACTGAAGGGCACATAAAGATCGTGTTTTTGCCTGGTATTTACATTATGTAGATGATTGTTAGAAACAAATTTACTCTTGTTTTTAAAGACAAATAAACATAGATCAAAAATGAAAATTGACGGAAGTGTCAAGATATTATAGTACTTAAATATATTTTTACAGGTCTCTCTTGTAGATAAGCCTACCATACATCTTATCACACGCTTTTGGGCTAAAAATACATTATTTGATAGGGTGGAAATTCCCCAAAAACAAACACCATATCTTAACCGATAATCAACCTCAGCAAAATATGAATTCCTTAGTTGAGCCATGTTTAGAACATTTTTTACATTTTTGAACTGATAAACTACTGAATGTAATTTGGCTATCAGTAATTCACAATGGCTTTTCCAGTTTCAATATTTATACCTAAAAATTTTACATTAGACATCCTTGTTGATATTGACGTATTATTAAGTTGAATATTTGGATAATCACATTTCTTTTGTCTATTGTGAAACACTAATGCCTGTGTTTTCTCAACATTAAAATAAAGAGAATTTTCACTAAACCAATTACTAAGGTTTTTCAATAAAACATCACATTTCATCACTAAAATATCAATATTTTTATCTGATAGTATAATGGATGTGTCATCTGCATAAAAAGTAAAATTTGCTAAAGAACTCAAACCATCCAGATCATTAATATATAATAAAAATAATGTGGGCTCTAATACCGACCCTTGTGGCACGCCCATATTAATTTCTACAGATGCCGAGTTAACAGAATCAATTGTATTGTGCGTAATATTGGTTTCACATCCATAGGTTACCACGAGTCTTATAAGGGTTTTATATATTGTGATCTTAGATTTTCTGTTTAGTGTGTTACTTCTTATTAATTTTAAGTAGGCGTAATAGCATTTATTTTCTTTCAGAATTCTTGCACTTATTTCATCTTGAACGTTACCATTATTGGTAATTTTGGCCTCTAAGAAATTAAACGTCTTGACGCTTTCAATTTGGCTGCCGTTTATATTAATATTTGGCGGTTGTATTGGTGGTTTCCTGCAGCAATGGTTTTGGCTTGGTTCACTTGTAGGCCTCCTTTATTTACCTGTGGTTCAAGATCTATGGTGGTTCGGTTCAGAGAGGCAAAGTCGCGTGCAATTATTGTAATATCGTCTGCGTACCCAAGTATTTGTGTGGTTTTGTTTACAATGCTTCCGGTTCTATTTATGTTTCTGATAGCTGCTTCTAGCACTAGATTGAAAAGCACTGCCGAGAGAGCATCTCCTTGTCTTACACCGGTATTTACTTTAAATTCTTCGCTGAGCTGCTGCTGTACTCTAATAGTTGCTGTCGATTCTGCCATGGTAACTTCTACCATTTTTATTAATTGTCATGGTATTCCTAAAAGGGTTAAACTTTGTGGCATTTTTTTTCTTGTGCATTTTATCGAATGCCTGCTTGAAATCTATAAACAGATAATGCATATCTATGTTGTATTCGTAACAATTCTTCTGTATTTGTCTTAGTGTACACAGGTGGTCTATGGTTGACCTATTTTTCCTGAAACCACATTGGTATTCGCCTAGTATTTCCTCTGAATAGGGTGTCATTCG
Source organism: Rutpela maculata (assembly GCA_936432065.2). Classification (NCBI taxonomy): domain Eukaryota; kingdom Metazoa; phylum Arthropoda; class Insecta; order Coleoptera; family Cerambycidae; genus Rutpela; species Rutpela maculata. The sequence goes on from OW386286.2 coordinate 250,884,174, forward strand.
ATTATGGATCACCCCCGATAATATTTTATAAGGAACACTAGGTAGCGTTATTCCTCTATAATTACTACAAACAGACTTATCACCTTTTTTGTGTATTGGGAGGACGATTCCTAATTTCCAATCCTTTGATCTCTTCTTGCTCCCAGTCTGTAGCAGTACGACGCCTTTTCGATTTACTGGAATCGTTTTGCCAAGAACGTGTTAATCCTCCTCTGCTAAAGATCGAAGTTTCGCCTAAGAACACTATCTTTGGGGTCAATACTTTTAAAATTTTTACTATATCTGCTATACCCGACTTCCGAGAAAATCAGCCTCTGGAATATCCAGCCGCATTCGACGACCTTATAAATTACTTTCCTAATTAATTACGTAAAAAGGAAAATATATAGCGTGCATTACAATATAACAATACAATACAATACTGCCACACAATAATACCATGCAATAAGGGAACAGTATACACTATGTAAAATATACTGTTTATAAAAAATAAAAAAATAAATTACTCAGTAACTGGTTAAAAGAATCAATCAATCATAAACATAATGCAAAATGGTAACCAGAATTCCATTCTAGGTTTTGTTGACATTAATAAACCAAGCTTTGATTTTTTTTTTACGAAAAATATTAACTGACAACATTAACTGATTTTTATATATGGAATTATAAAAAGCTACGAATGTGTAAGAGATGTTGCGGCACTATTTAGAACGTACCGGTGTTTACAGTACGTACTATATACTACCGATCTGAAAATTAGCTTGTTTCTCAAATAACAATAAACAAAATAAAAATACTGCGAAGTGAAATTTAACGAGCTGTTCCATCTTTAACCAACGCAACTCACGATATTTGCTTGAAACATGATCAAACTGTCTCAAGTTGTAAATAAAACGACAACAACAATTTTGCAAAACTTCTAACCGATTATTAGTATCTTGACTCAATTAGAAAAAATACATAAAATTACAATAATTAAATACAATGACTAAAGTTTCACCAAGATTTTTGCCTTGTTCAAAGTTCAAAATATGCTTGTTTGCATAGAGTACTATTACCCGTGAATAAAATTTTTGTAAAGGCATTTTTATGTGCTACAGAAAACGAAATTTTTCGTCTATTATTAACCCAAGGTTATTGGTATGAATTAAAAACGCTATATTTTCTGGATTAATATTTAATTTGCTCTAAATGATGTCGGTTATTTTCTGAGCAGGTAGATTGATTTTAAGGTTTTGTTGATCTGAATATTAATAGATGTCTAAATCTTGGTTGAACAAATTAGTGACAATATCTGCATTAGATGATTCAAAGCAGTTGGGGTATCGTCAGTGTATGCTTGCTTATGATAACTATTTACTACGTTAAATATATCTGCTGTATATAATAAACAAAAGAAGACCAAGGATTGACCCTTGAGGAATACCTGTTCCTCGAATACCTCCGCTCTTTTCAAATTTACGAATATGAACGTTGTTATAAGATCGAAGAAGTCTTTACCTAGTTCGTCATATTTAGACAATACTCTGGTAAAAGTTATCATTAAGCAAATACTTCGATTTTGCTTTATTCTATACTTAATAAGATTATAAATTAGGTTCCATATTGAGAAGAACACAATGAATTTTTGGTGAAACAAGTTTTACGTTATTATACTCTTCACAAAAACGAAGAGTATAATAATAACAAAAGTGTTGTTCTAAATTGTTTTTCCCACACATTAACTTCTAGAAAAACATAACTTTTTGAAACCAGAACATTTGAAATTATACCTTGAGCGGCCAGTATCCGCTGCACAGTAGATTGTCTGAAGTGGATGTGCATACTTTTATTCATATTTAGTTTCAATTTCTTTTATTCCCTTTTGGAAGTTTCTACTGAATCTCGGGTGCCAACTATACATATAACGTATAGTTGGCACCCGAGATTCAGCAGAAACTTAAATAAAAATACATTTGTGTTGCTTGCTTGCTGGCATTGCAATCCAAAATTCGTGTGTTCGAAACACAGACAGGTTGGATGTACTTGTTTTTTTTTGTAACTTTTTTTATGTATTTTTTATACAAACGAATGTTTCACCAGCAAAGTTGGAATCACAAAATTTAGAATGTTCAAAGAACTAACATTATTTACAAGAAAACTGCGAAGAGTATTTTATAGAATATGGGACAATTATATAAAAAGTTCAACAAACCGGCGAAGAGCATAATGTTTCTCTAGTTTATTAATGAAATTAATCATGATTGCTTTATTCAGTGGTGGCAATATGTCAGAATTATGAATATTCAAAATATAATTATGCGTTATCAAGAACTAATATTTATCTTTCTTTCACTTCTTCTTTTTCTTCTTCTTTTCTCACTTTATTACACTCTGGATTGAAATTGCACAACGAAGGAAATATAATGTTTTAATCCTTTCTTTCGGTACCAGCTTCCATTAAACTCCGTAATCCACGTTCAATCGTCACAGACTGTATACAATACAACGGTTTTCAATGCCAATTATTATCTAAAACTGCAAAATGCTTCCACAAGCGCTGAAAAATTAACCAAAACTCTATAGTTTATCAGCAAGAATTCCATGAACAGGTATATACCCAAGTATACTCCAAAAAAAAAAGAGGAGATTCGCAGCTGCTGTTTCTATTCAGGGTCACTTATTTTTTATGAATAATAATATCTATTTTATACTTCTATCGTATCGTGTAAGTTCTGAATTTATTTTCAAAATATCATTTTGCAAAGGACACGGTATTAGAAAAAGTACTGAATTTGTGGCAACTTATCGAAGAAGTAAAATAATATTATTTGCTTTTGTACGTTTGTACGAAGAATACAAATGGCAAGATCTGGAACTTACCAGATGAACAAAATTTAGCATGACCGAGATATCACGAAACGCGAAAGAGCAGTGTCCTCCATTTATTTACGCCTTTGAAGTATGGGCCGTTAGGGGAGACAGGCAGATAACGTATTGATGCTTTTGAGATGTGGATCTGGAGAAATTTCGTAACGATTTTCTAAGAAATTCTTCCCTTAAAGCGATTCTTCAGCATCGTATTCTTTCAAATCTTCTATTTTTTTTTTTTTTGACGCATCAACCGGAGTGAGGAGTATATAGAAGTTGATAGTTCACGGAAAATCCGATGCCAAAATGTGAAGAAGCTTATGGGAAACAGCTTTGGCAAGGCCGCTCACCTAACAGGAAACAGCAGCAGATGACGTGATGCTGTTTGTCGTACCATACAGCAAGGAGACTAGAATAATTCATGGATCATAAAACGTCGTGAATAAGAAGAGACATTTTACATTGTCAGTTGGTATTAAAATCTAAGCATTTGCTTGAATCATAACTTTACATCAAATTTTCTCGTATAACAAAATTAGTAAGAACCTTTTTTTGTAGACAATTTTCTATTCTTCCGAAATGGGGTTCATATTCGTAAAATTAAAAAGAACGGAAATATTCGCGAAAAATGATTTTCTTGGCCTTATGGCGCAGTTTAAAAAATGTACAGAAGGAACTTTTGAGACGCTGTTTAGACGACGCGACTCCGCGAATTGAAGTTATAAAAAAATGCAGCTGTTTTGGGTTTTTTCTTTAATGGATACTAAAAGCACTGGACTATAATCTTGACTGACTGATATCTCTTCTTTATGTTCTATGATGAGTCTTTCTCTCAACATCGAATTTTTTTTTTTTTGTGGGGGGATTTTAAAAAACTAGGAAACGTAGATTTAAATTTATTTACAAAATATATTTCCACCATGTTTTTCCATGACGACGTTAAACTACACAGGAACCTACAGTTATATAATCTACCAATTGTAATATTATTCATTTTAAGAATTACAAACGTCAACTAAATCTCTCCTTAGATTTGTAATAGAATAAACGCTGTAAAAGATTTATAAGTCGATATTTCTTTTATGCACTTATAAAATAGAGTGCCATAAACTACAGTACTGTTATATTCCTTTTATAAAGTATATAACTAGTCAAATAGTAATAACAACAACATATTAAAATGCACTTTATGTTTTGAATTATTCATTTTCCTGCCACATATTTATTAAAGTAAAGTTACAGCAAAAACTATCAATTTATACTAGAATTAGTAACAGAAATATAAACCTGCAAAGCTGACTATTTATTCAGGTTGGATTTTGTGGTGTGAATTATTAGCTTTTAAATATTTGTACAGCTTCGTTCTAATGAACATCTTGCTAATATTCTTGTTTCATTAAGACTGCACTCTAAAATTGTTTTTGAGAAACGTACGAAGAGTACGTTAAGGTTATAAACATATTTCTTCGGACCTAAATAAAATCATCTATGAAGAGAGAATCCAAATTTTAATCAATTATTAAATATAGTAGAACAAAATGAAATATTTATTAGACAAAAATTCGTAAATGCATTTTTTCCACAGATGAGTATTAAGTGTGAGTGAGTAAAGTATTAAAGTGCTTACTCTTATCGATTAGTGGTAAGTTTTTATGTTAAAAGTGGGTTAATAAGAATAAAAATTAGTGTTTCCGCAAATATTTCATAAAATATATGATATGGAAATAATTGTTTATGGAACTTGAATAATATAATATTTGAAATCCTCTACCCCAAAAACTCATAAAACGATACCCCACATCGGTAGCGGAGTGGGGGTGGTAGTGGAGGTGGATGAAGTAAAAAAACATTTTGAGGTTTCTGGTTCTTGTACACACCCTAAATCACATTTTTTTTCATCCCCTTTAATAATGGGGTGGTGGTGGTAATGAGGGTGGCTAATGCCAAGACCTCAGCTTTCTCTTGTATATACTAAAACCAATTTTATGGACTCTTACCTGCTTGATTTACCTATTTTCCCCAAATTTACCCCCCCCCCCCCCTTCGACGGAACAAGATGAAAATATAATCTAGTTCTAGATCTCATTAAAGTACATATGTGTACCAAATTTCAAGTCAATATCTCAAACTGTTCCAGAGTAAACGTGCGCACAAAAAAAGTTACAGACAGACAGAAATTTTTTTTCGCTCAAACTTAAAATCTCGAAGATTCGTGACATTCTAAGCCTATTTGAACAATAAAATTTTTTTTTTAATTTTTTGTCGTTACTATACTTCCACTGGATGTGGAAGTAATATTGAAAATGTTATTTGTTGCTATACAATAAAAGTTGATTAAGATATAATTTCTTTGAAGGCGCAGTTTTTCGCACTATTTGGAATAAACGTTTCTTCTCGCGTGTATTTTTAGTTTTACTCGATAAAAATTGGGTCATATAAAGTCAAAAGTTTATTTCCTGTAATTTGTTTTCTTACTTCTCTCATTTACCGAATGAAGGGAAGTATTGCAGTAGTGAAACAATTACACTCAGAGATCTCCTGATCTTTTATATTTCAGACAACAAATTTCATATTAAAAATATTAAAGTCCTCCAATTCTACCTGTCTGCCTGCTGTATGACTGTCTGTTGGCACAATATCTACAAAAACATTTTACGGAGAAAAATAATATTTGGTAAGTAGATGACGTTATTGTCAACAAAGAAATGGGACTTACTTTTAGTGAAATATATACAGGGTAGACACACTAAAAAATAATTAAGGAACAAATGTAATTGAGGACAAAAAAAGGCGTATTTTTAACAATTTCCTAAGAAAACTGATAATATAATTATTATCTTTTTCGTCAATAACTACCAAACTGTAGATCTTACGGGAAAAGGTTAAGGGGGAAATGAAAGCTGATAATATTCTCTACATTTACCTTCTTTATTTCGTTCCGAGATGAATTTATATAAAATTTGGCCTAAAATGTCATATTTTTCTTTCGAGAAGAATTTTTTTTTTTATTTTAAACGTAAAAAAAATAACTTCTACGCCTTAAAAAATAAATTGGATTATACCGCTTTAATCGGAAGAAACATATTTTATGCTAATATCGAAGAAAATTACGTGTTTTCGTTTAATTTCTTAAGACATAGGTACTGATCTGTTCTATAGCAGTTTAGTAGAACTAAGTCTGAATCACATATAATCCAGTCAATGAATGCCCAAAAGGGGATTGTAGAGAACATTTAGGAGGGGAAAATTTTCCTCTTGAGGGATGTGTTGGGGGCAGTTAGGAGGTAAAAATACTAAAAGTCGTTGCCCCTAGTCCCGCCGCTTCAGGGGGGGGGGGGGGGGTGGGGGTGGTAAAAGTTCATTTTTTTCGATTCTTCGCTTATACACTCAAAGAAAATGATAGGTAAATTCAACCAAAAAGAGCATATGAAATCGCGCCTATCTAGTTTCATAGTTAAATCAATCAGAAAAGAATAGTCATACAACTTTATTTGTTTTCGTAAACAAATAGTAGTTTAATAATCATATCTTCTTGTAACAAATTAAATAGTAAAATGACATTTTTTTATGTTTACTAGTACGACTAAATAGTACGCCTTTGTTTTTTGTTCACCAACTAATTTTTAGGTTGATCTACACTTTATTGTATGATCAAGTTTTTTTTGGTTAGCCAAAATCTCAGTATTGAGATATCAGACCACCCAAACCAAAGATTAGAGATCGTTTATAAGATCCATCCAAATATATCGATGATACCTGAGAGAATTTGAACATTGCAATCATGTTATAAGAGTATAAGATAATGCATGATTGATTATTGTCAGTGATTTGTATGTGGCGTCATATGGGCATAATTTCTGTAATAGACTACGTGGTAAGCAAGCAAATTTTATGGTAATTCTTTTAGAACTTCTAGAAGACGACAATAATATTGGTTTGTCTACCAAGAACAATAATACAGCAAACTAATGCTGGGTTAGAATTACAATTCGATAATAGTTAAAAATAAAATATACTATTATCTTGTTTAATTTGACAGAATTCAACAAAATAATAGTCAGACGAAAAAAATAATAGTCTTATTCATCTATTTTTTAAGTTAATGTTTGTTTTATTGCACGACAACTTTTTATTAATTAAAATAACAATCACCTCTTGTTTAAAAATACCATCAATATAATTTAGTTTAACAAAATTAACGATATTGTTAGTTAACCATTTTTTTTTTGTTGAATTTACCCATACTATTTCTCTGAGTGTAACCCGGAAACGATGCGTCGCGCGTCGTATGGAAAAAGGTAATCTATGCAAAATTAAACGTAATTAAATTTTCCACAAGAACGTTTATATTCATTTTCTTCCTATGTCTTATAGTTTACGAGATATTCACCAGCGAAAATCGATGATTTATAAAAAAAAATCAATTATGTACCTTGAATATTTCTATCAAAGCGGTTTACCGTGGTCTGCTAATAAATCACAGTCACAAAACAATCTTTATATTACAACACTTGACGTATTTAACATAACATAATATTTTATCAAAGTCTATACATTTCCTTAAATATACAGTGTGACTCACTTAAAATGAAGATACCCTTATAACTTTTTTATTTTGTTTCCGATATGAATGAAATTTTACTCAAGAATAGAACAAATTAGGATCTACTTACGACCAGAAAAACATTCGCCTGCTACAGAGGCAAAGCCACCTGCGGTACCAAAATATGCTGAAAAAAATAAAACATTTTGAATGTCAGAAATTCTAAAAAATTTATCCGATCGGTGCCACAAACGTACATGCACCAAAATTTGATTTGGTTATTGATGGGGAATTTCTCATACATAAGCTCATCTGGCAAAGGGGATCATCAGTTTCCGCAATTTGTGGTGGCTACGTGAAATTCGTCAAGACCTATTAATATGATTTTTAATCTTTTTCCTCATATGGCTTTGCCTTTTCAGCAGGTGAATGATTTTCTGGTCATAAGTAGATCCTAATTTGTTCTATACTTGAGTAAAATTTGATTCAAATCGGAAACAAAATGAAAAAGTTAAGTGAGTCACACTGTATATTTAAGGAACAAAATATTACGTTAGTAAATACGTCGAGTGTTGTAAAATAAAGATTGTTTTGTGACTGTGATTTATTAGCAGACCACGGCAAACCGCTTTGATAGAAATATTCAAGGTACATAATTGATTTTTTTTATTAATCATCGATTTCCGCTGGCGAGTATCCCGTAAACTATAATACATAGAAAGAAAATGAATATAAACATTCTTGTGGGAATTTTAATTACGTTTAATTTTGCATAGATTACCTTTTTCCGTACGACGCATCGTTTCCGAGCAATAAGCGAAGAATCGAAAAAGGAACCTTTCCACCCCCCTCTCCCCCTGAAGTGGGGGGCTAGGGACGGGGAATTTTAGTATGTGTAGCTCCTAACTACCCCCAACACATTCCTGAAGAGAAGAATTCTCCCCTCCTCAATGTTCTCTACAACTCTTTCATTGACTGGACTAATAATAAGGAATTGTCTTACAATAACAATTTTTTGGCTAGAACTTGTTGGAAACATTCCAAGGAGTGTAGCAAAAAGTTTTAGATTAAATCCTAGTCCCGCAAGTCATTTGTTTAAACAAAAGAGTGTTCAAAATTGCGTTTTTTTGCAGTTTTTCTTAAATGTCTCTAGTTGTACAGGGTGGGCCAAATTAGATGGGATTTGAGGTTTCCTCTAAAACTACGGCAGATAGACAAAAACCAATATAGGAGTCCTGAACTCGATTTTCGAGAAACAAACAATCGCACAAACCGCGATCGTCTATCTGTTTCGACTACCGAGATACAGAGCGTTTTTGGAAAATTGACATTTTCGGATGACCCCTATATCTCAATAACAGATGTCGAATCAAAAATCGAGTAACACATTCTTAAGGCACTTTTTTGAGTAGAATTCGTTGCTGACAAAAAGAAAATTATGCATGCTTCAGTTTTCGAGATATAGACATGACTTGTGTTTTTTATTCCTAAACTTTTTACTATGGTTCCAAAAAGTTCCAGCGAAAAAATTGCTATTGTAAAATAATTCCTTACAAATTTAAATTTAATTCCACTATATATGTAGCGATAACCCAGTCGAGTAAGGCGTTAATATGCTGGCCGATTATCTATCGCGCTCTGGGTTCTAGTACCAGCACCGGTATTGACAATACCGGTGGGCATAGATGTATGTCTGCGTTTTTTCAAATGTGTGCTTTGGATTTGGTGTGCTTTTTTTTACTTTCCTCAATTACCGATGGTTAGGTATTATAATCGAGAAAAAGTCACTTTCCGAGGTTTATGCGGATATTCACGTGTCAAACTATGTATATTATGAAAATTAAAGCCTTTTAATTCTGTCAGTCCGTCTGTTTGTCCGACTGTTGGCCCTGGATCTATGAAATTATTTAGCGAAGGTAGCATTTAGTAGGTAATTGACACTATTGCCAACGAAGAAATGGGATACCCTTTTAGTGAAAAATGTACGTGGTGGACAGGCTTAAAAAATAATTCACGAAAAAAATGTGATGGAGAACAATCATATTTGGACCGTAGTTAACACAGCCGTCAAGGAAGAAACCTTCAATACATACTTTAAGTGAAGAAATACAGGGTAGTCACCCTAAAGAATAATTAAGGAACGACGGTGGAAAATAATATTTGTGATATAATAATTATCACTATTTCCATAAATAAAACCTGACATACTTTCAGTTAATATGATGTACAATGTGACCAACCAACACAATAAAATTAATAAACAAAAGGTACCAAATAGACAGTATGTCTTATATTCAAATATAGTATTTTTTTCTTATACACTCTGTAAACCGCTAGATCCAAAATTGAAATACAATTTGTTGTTGCCGTAGAAAAATATTTCCGTTATTTTGGAGAATGTTTATAAAAAAAGTACTGCACCAACATAAATCAGTGTTAATATATGGAGCGGAAAATCCAGAAATGACTTTTTTTAGATCTGTGGGATGTTTTAAGTGTTAGACGAGATATTTATAGGAAAGATAGGCCATTGGTACTTTATTTGTATAAAAATACCAAAGGGATCGTTTACAGATCGCATTAATCTTCATTGATTTTATAAATGGTCCAACGGGTCGAATTAACCTTTTAACTTTCTGTTCTTTTTCTTTTTTATTGTTCTCACTAAATAAAGAAAAATCGATACATACGAATAGTCCTAGAGATATTTGGAACAAATGCAGACTCTGGATTTAATGCGCAAAGAATATATTACATTCGTACAGTGCTTTGAAATACAGAATGCTTCACACAGTTTTTCAAGATTTTTTTGATAACAGAATTTTCAAAGCGTTGTATCAAACTCTGATTTCTTGAAAGAACAAAAATGTATATTTTTTGGAGGTACTAAAAAATTATAAACAAAATGCTATTGTTCCAAACTGAATATAATTTGTTTGTTTTAGAAACCATCCTGTTTTTGATTTTATGAATATTTAAAGATATTAAAATAAATATACAGGTGAGACAAAAATCGTTAAGCATTAAACGCGAATCAAAATAAATACGGCTTTCAATGTTCTGTGGCCTCTTGTTGAGTGTAATGTTTAAGACAAAAAAGAAGAAGTAGAAACATCTTCGCTTATCCATTCTTTGTGACAAAAAAGGTGTTATATGTTTTTTTTGTGCGAAATGTGGGTGATCGATAGAATACAAATAATTTAAAATAGACGAAATTTGTTTCAATGATATTGTTTAATATAAGCATGGTTTTAATTACTTCAACTGAATGCGTGAATAGTAACGACAAAACAAATTTTGAAAATGTTCATTGTTCAAATAGCCTTAGAATGTCGTGAAACGTCGGGATTTTAAGTTTGAGCGAAAAAAAAATTATGTCTGTCTGTCGGCCTGTAACTTTTTTGTGCGCATGATTACTCTGGAACCGTTTAAGATATTGATTTGGGTACACGTATATACTTTAATGGGATCTAGACTAGATTATATATTCATCTTATTCCGTCAAAGGGTTGGGGGTAAATTGGGGTAAATAGGTAACCATCAAAATATTTTTTTACTTCATCAACCCCCTTAACACCATCCCCATCCCACTACCGATGTGGGACATCGTTTTATGGGTTTTTGAGGTAGACGATTTCAAATATTATATTATTCCAGTTTCATAAACAATTATTTCCACATACAAAATTTTTTAGTTGCAAGTGACTCGGATAGAAAATCTGGATGTGGAAGTGATGATGCCTTGGGTAGCGGTTTTTTTATTAGCAAGGCTACCTCCAAGATACGATAGCTGTCTTAGCAAAAAGTAAGCTTACTTACACATCACACTAATATGCATAGCAATTGTTAATTACATCTAGGCACAAACCGAAGATTTTAATTGTTGATGTTAGATACAAATTATCATCTAACTTTACTCTATGATCGACTACGTTTTGTAATTCCAGGAAAGGACCAAATATAACATAGTGGCTTTTAGATACATTTAGTGAGAAACAGTTATTATTTGACCAGGACGTAGGCATTGAACATCAAACAAACACAAAACACAAAATTGAACCCCGAGAAGCACTAGAATAAATTTCTCTTGAAGATGATGATTTCAAGCTATCTTTACTGTAAACAATAGGCTGATTCGACTTTTTTTATTTTGATTGAAATCGACTGCATTTGCGATAAGAAAAACAGCTGTGCTAAAGGACCTCCGTACAAAATGATAGGATTTTGGACCTCACTGAAAATCAATTTTTGTTTTGTCAGTTTATCACCTCCTGATCAAAAGTCCTGATAGGCTCAAGACCGAAAAATTGACAGTTTTTGCAATACGCGGGATAGAAGATCACCAATCGCCTTTTCGGAGACAACTAGACATGCATGATGAATAGATGTATGTGTGACGGATTTCAATTTTCTTTATGCTTTTGAATAGCCTATTAAAAATACCTTTCTTTTTGAAAAAAAAAATGGAGTGGCTGGGTGGCTAAAAATTATAAAATGCACCAAAAGTTGCGTAATTGAATATTTTCAACGTGTTCGAGATTTTCAACTTTTAACTCCCGATGCAGTAATCTGCACAGAAAGGGTTCAAAAACTTGACAGTGCAATTAAAGTCATATGCGCTAGGTATAATAATAATCGTATTTTTAAATATAATTGCAAACTATACGATTTTATAGTGAAATTAAATAAAGTGGCGCAAGGCAATGTTATTTACTATGAAATAAATAAAGCAACTTGCAAAATCAATAAAATTACATATGCAAATGACCTTTTGAATATAATTGACAACATTAGTTTTTTGTCAAAATCACTCATTTTTGTCTCCACAAATATGGTTAATAATCATATTCAAAATAAAGACTATTTGTTAAGTGCTACTTGCAATGAAGAATCTTTAAATGTGGATGGATCCAGTGCAGAAGAGGTTTTAGAGGTGATCGATCTTATGTCTTCTGGTACTTCAGCGGCAATTAATACACCCAATATGAATGCTGACGTAACTAGGACCAATGAAAACAATAACTCTTTTTTATACCCACGTTTGTCCCAGTTAACACTAGCATAATAAACAAAACATCTGTAAAAGCTCATACTAAAACTGTTAATTTAGGATTAAATGCCCCTGATTTTTCTTCACTACACATAAATTTAGAGGGTATAAGTAATAAAGTTGACGAATTAGCACTATGTGTTAATGCTAAAGTGTGTGATTCCAAGCTAACTTCTCCAAATTGTTTAAAAGATGTCACAAGTGTGTTTCATGTCAACATTCAGTGCATTTCAAATAAGTTGGAGGAGATTTCACTTTTTTTGGATAAAAACGCTTTTGATATAATTTGTTTCTCAGAACATTGGCTAGATAAATCTGCGTTAAATTTTATCAATATCCCTTCTTTTAAACTGGCAGCTCACTTTTGTAGAGAAAATAACAAACACGGCGGAGTGTCAATTTTTGTAAAAAACTCAATTAAATATAAACCTTTTCAAACTAGCGAATTTAATAGTCAATTTAATGCTGAATTCTGCGCTATTGAAATATCGTGCTTAAATTGTATACTTATCAATGTGTATAGGTCACCCAATGGAGACATTGAAGTTTTTCTTAATCTATTAGAAAATCTCTTAATACACTGCTCAACAAAGTTTAGTAACATTATATTAACCGGTGATTTCAACATTAATTTTAGGGGAACCTCCCCCTCCCTATCAAAGTTGGTGAATCTAATTTCATCTTTTGGCTTTGTAGTCACGATCTCCGATTTTACCAGAATTACCCCACATACAAAGACTTGCATTGATAATGTCCTTACGAATTTGGTAGATGGTAGCTACGAGACTGGCGTTATCGACCCCTGCCTATCTGATCACTTAGGTCAATTTATTGTCATTAAAAAATCCCTCAAACTTCCTACAAAAAATATTTGGAGAAGAAATATTAATGCCAACGGCATCGATAAGTTAAGAACATCCTTAAAAAACATTGACTGGCGTTTATTTGAAAACTTTAATTATAATGCAAACTTTTTGTCTGAGTTTTTAATTAAAACTTATTCATCAAATATTAACGATCATTTTCCATTAAGAAAATGTAAAATTAGTAATTCTCCTCCGGTTAGGTGGTTTGACGACTCTTTCAGAGAAATGAGGGAGACTCTATCCTGTGTTAAAACTATTGCCAACTGTACTAACGATTTCACATTTTATAACATTATGAAAAAAGACTATAAATCAAAAATAGTTGAAGCTAAAAAAGTAGCTTATGATTCCTTTATCAGCAATTCTGATAACAAAGCACGTGATAGCTGGAATTTAATTAATTTTGAAAGAAATAAACCTAAATCCACTTCACCTGAACATGATATTCCTTTAGATTCATTTAATGCATTTTTCTCCACTGTGGCCAAGAAATTTGTTATACCCACATCTAATGTCCAGGCAACAGATTTTTTTAAAAATTTACCTAGCTTTAGTTCTTCTTTCTTTCTTGAGCCAGTTACTATGTATGAAGTTTCAGAGGCGGTTCATAGTCTAAGTAATTCCAATTGTGCCGATATATATGGAATAAATAGTCGTATTATCAAAGAAACCATTGACATAATCTTAGAACCGCTTACACTTCTGATTAATAAATGTTTTAGTGAAGGTAACTTCCCTGATGTGCTTAAGGTTGCTAAAGTTTTACCACTCTTCAAAAAAGGAGACATTAATGTAATTGATAACTATCGTCCCATATCTATCATCCCCATATTTGGTAAAATTATTGAAATTATTCTTAAAAGAAGGTTAGTCAAGTATCTAGACACTAATAATATTTTAAATTGTTGCCAATTTGGCTTTCGTAACAAATGCTCTACCACCGATGCTGTTTTTAAAATAGTATCTGACATTGTGGAAGGCCTTGAAGACGGTAAGCATGTAGTTATCAGCTTATGTGACTTATCCAAGGCTTTCGACTGCGTCTCGCATGATATACTTGTGGAAAAATTGAGTTTTTACGGTGTTAGAGGTTTACCTTTAAATCTGTTTTCGTCTTATCTGAACAACAGACAACAATGTGTCTCTATTAACAATGTTAATTCGGAGTTTCTGCCAGTTAAATACGGGGTGCCCCAGGGTTCTGTACTGGGGCCTCTACTTTTTATCTTATATGTAAATGATCTTTTTCACTATTTGTCTCCTGTTAAATGCATTGCCTATGCCGATGACACTTCCATGCTAAATTTTGATTATGACATTAACAATGTAAACATCACCTCCGCTGCGTCTATTCAGCAAGCTAAGGTTTGGTTTTCTGCTAACAATTTAATGCTAAATGAAGACAAAACTCAAAAACTTTTATTTTCCACTAGAAATGCACTGGTAAACGGTGACAGTGTCAAGATACTTGGAGTTTTTGTGGACAACAAACTAAGCTGGTGTAAACACGTGGAGGTACTTTCAAGCAAATTATCCACTATAATTTTTTTACTACGCAGACTAAAAAATGTTCTGTGTTCCAACACTTTAAAGTCTTGCTATTTCTCCTTATTTCACTCTCACATTACCTATGCAATACTCCTCTGGGGTGGCTCAAGCCATGCTACAAAAATTTTTAAATTACAAAAGAGAGCTCTCAGGTTAATCAGCAATGCTGGGTGGAGGGATCACTGCCAGCCAATTTTTAAAAAACTGGGCATACTGCCTGTACCTTCTTTATTCATGTACATTTCGTTATTGGAAATTCACAAAAATAAGGGCAATTTTTTTACCAATTCTGATTTTCATAATTATCCAACCAGATCCGCCCCACAGCTTAGACAACCTCGACATAGACTTGTTAAATCTTCAAGAAACTCGTTAAACCTTCAACTATATAACCATTTGCCTAATTCCATAAAAATCCTTCATTATAATATATTCAAACACAAGTTAAAAATGCATTTCTTGAATTTCTGTTTTTACTCTGTGGAAGAGTATTTTAACACTGAATTTCCCACTTTATAAAATGTCTGCTATCCTATTTTTATGTTCTGTTGCTCTTTTAATGTATAATGTTTTTTTTTCTTTGTTAGCGGCTAAGTATTTGTATATTGTTATTTGGTTAGTGTTATATGATGATTTTATTAGTTATTGTAATTGTATATTTATATTTCCATGTTTTTTGTTATAATTTTTGACTTGCCAAAAACTTTTTGTAACTTGGTTAAATAAACTTTATTTCTTTCTTTCTTTCTTTCTTTCTTTCTTAATAAATCTGCAGCAACCAATAACTAATCAGTGGAATGAAATGTCTATATTCTTTTAATTATTACACAGGTAGACAATTAAAACGAGTTATACGTATTAAGGTAATAACATGGTTACAAATATGATATAAACAAACACATCACAGTGATTCTATGTGAAAAGGTAAAATAAATGAATTAAAAATGTTAAAGCTAGGTAGATTAATGAGTCTCTATTTTCCATATGTTGCCTTCCTTGGCTTCACAGTGCTTCAGTAAATAATTTTACCCATTTTAATATAATGCTTTTCTTAATATGTATAGATTTGTTGTGATTTCCCTACTTATAAAAGTAGCACGTTCTTTTACCTTGTGGAGTTCAGGAGATTCTGCGAATATTCGCCTGGTCGTTCCAGAGTTAATTTTTAATCCCGCTATGCAGTACACAACAGCCTAATAAAGCGAAGCTCGTCTGCTATTGTTGTAATGAGAACTGCTTTACAGTTGGCCTATTAAGATGCCTCGGTAAATGTAACTGAAGGAAACAATGGATCTCTCCAGTCCAGTCGATGCAACATGAAACAAAGCTACAAAACATTTTGATGCATTCTCTCAGGGATTTAAAATTGATTTTACATTAAACTCGTAATGATTGTAAGGTGGAAGAATATAATTATATAAACAGAGATTATCTTTACAACAAAAGCCTGATGCGGTTTACTTTAAATAGCCTGAACAATAAAATTAGCAAGTTTTAGAACATGAACATTAATTAAGCAAACAACAAGTGATCTCTTATCCGTATTACATTTTATTTAACGGCAATTTTTGAGATGTAGATAAGCTTAGCCTGATAATAACTGTTTCACGAATCGTTTCACAGCAACTTGTTTGACTGAATCCCATTATCGTCATCGTCACATTACCGCGTTTTCAATATCCATACACGGATAACTGAAACCACGTAGAACACAAGCATTGGTATAGTGCATTTAGTTATATATTACTCTCATCTCTTTCATGAAAGCAGTTCTTAGGCCAGTCGGAATAGCTTTTTTGTGCGAAATATCGTTTACCCGCAATTTTTTTTTCTTAAAGTATAGTTTGGGATGTAGAGAAACATATGCCAATTATCCTCACGCGTGGCAGGTGGGGCAACACATTTTAAAATTCAAAAATCGTCCATTTTTTGCCATGTTTCGCTTTATTTGCAATATACCTCGTATATGAAGCATTTTTTGAAAATATATCGAGAGATAGAAAAGTTGAGAAAATTGATTTTAAACATTTTATTATTCTCGGTGTTTTCCCAGACAATTCTTCGTTTAAGAGCTACAGACGAAAGAAAAATGCTACTTTCCTATTTTTGAATTTTTTTTTTTTAAGTGATTGTAGTAAATATTAATACGAAATATATCACCGGTATAATGTAAATTATGTTTAAATGTCAAATTTACAGTTTAAATTCAATATATTTACAGAACTATTTATAATTTACATGTTAAACAGAAAAAAATAACAAAACCTTTCAGGTATTGAGGTATTAAAATGATGGGAAAATAAATAAACAAATATATATTTTCACAAACAGACTATTTATTTTATGCATAGTACATAGTACGTTTCATGTATAACTTAATAGAATAGAATAAGTTTATTTAACAAATTGATCTACTAAAATGTAATTGTTGAAAACTGAAACATTATAATAAACAAACTAAGCCCCCACATTAATAAACCTTTATTTATTCCCTTTTCCTGTTATACGTCTACATTACCAAATTGCAACGAACTGAATATACTACTGGACGAAAATCAATTAATATCGATATTATCTAACACTCATGTGAAATATCTTGGCATTTATACAGATTCTCATTTCAAGTGGAATATTCATGTAAATAAATTGGTTAGTAAATTAAGAAGTACACTGTACCTCTTTAATAATCTTAGAGATATACTAAATATTGATCAACTTAGAACAACTTATCTTGCTTTAAATGAATCTCAATTGCGATATAGCATAATAGGGTAGGGAGGGTTATTAAAAACTAACCTTAGTAGGTAGTCTAGAAAAAAAATCTGAATATAAAAAAAACAATAACTTAACCAGATATATTATACGAAGAAGACAGAATAATGGACATCCGCCAATTATACTTTCACTCCTTAGTAGTAAAAACATACTCTGAGGAAAAGAACTTGGTAAATCACAAACACCAAACCAAATATAAAAATGATGTTTTTTGTAACAGAATGTGAAAAACCATCGGCCAGAGAAGCCATAACTTCCTTGCTTCGAAAACATATAATTCTTTACCCACTGAAATTAAAAACATAAAATGAGTTTATTTTAAAATAGTTTCCACCAAACAATTTGTAATGAGAACTGAAAGAAAAAAAAATGATTTAATAGATTTAAAATAATTAATTCGCAGTAGACCGTCATTTGAATCACCTGAAATTTAGCAGTATATGCTTATCTTATATGTCTTATATTGTATATCATTGTTAAAGTACTTAGTTATATTTTCTTTTTTATAATGTATACCATTTTAGAAATTTTAGTATTTAGTATTATTATGTTCTATATAATGTGTTGTGTATATATGTGTATATATGTATTATATTTATTTTTTTGTGTATCCTATGCACGCTTAACTGCTCTAAATAGCACTTAATGTGGGGGCTTAATTTATTTATCATAATGTTTCAGTTTTTAACAATACATTTTAGTAGATCAGTTTGTTAAATAAACGTATTTTATTCTATTATATTCTGTTAAGTTTACAAGAAACGCATGTACGCTGGAATACAGTTTTGTGACCAGTGCTGTGTATTAAGAAACGAAAAGAGCGTATTAAACTAACAACCCAAGACAGGCAAAAGCAAGATAAGTTCCTCCTTTTTCATTTTTAAGTACCTTCCCAGACAAGTATATTTATAACCATTGAAGGGTTTAGGCCCATCACCCTTGAAGAGTCGACATTGTCGACAAGTTTATGGCAATAAATTAAAGCATGGCATGATATCCCTCTGTAAACCTGTAAATTATTTTTTTAACCATTATAAAAATATTCAAATGAATTTGATCTGTCTGTAAAGTATGGTTATATAAATTTCTTTTGTTAACCTTCAAATAATCTTTTTTCATAATTATTAAAAATACTCAGGCGAAATTAATATAAACTGAACCCGTAATAATTAAACGTATATGGTCATAATATTCTCTTAGGTAAAATATCAAGTGAGGGTTTTCAGTTCGAAATTACGCTCATTGTCAAATGTAATAACTTAAAAATAAGTCAATAAATAATCCTTTCTAGCAAATTTACATATGAGTCTGGCCAGGGGCGTGCCCCATCAGGGTGACAGTGCATCGTGTGGAATTGAAGCAATTTAAGAATATAATGGGAATTTGGATGGAATTGGTGGCCATTGGCTTGGTTTCGGTGCCATTGGAATTTGTTTATGTTTCTGGTGCGGCTAGGGTGGGACTGAGAAAGTTTATTAAAAAGTTTAAAAAGGTTAGGACCGTAATAGTGACAAGCAGGTGGTAAACGGGAGATAGTAGCTCTCCGGAAAGCACAAGAATGATGTATCTACTGCGGAGCGCGGGAGCGAGGACACATTGGCTACTGGTGCGAGGGATCGACGGCGACGGGAATTGTCTGTGTGGAGCGCTGGGCCATCGTTGGAAGGAGAAAACATAGAAAACACATTCCTTTTTGTGTGCCATCACTTGGTCTGGATACAGAGTGCGAAGGATACAGTTTTGAGTTAGGTGGGGGATGAGTGTTTGAGAGGTGATGCATACCTTGGGACATGCGATTGACGATTTTGTGAGTGGTGATTGGTTTTGTATATGATCCAGAGCTAGGTGCAATGTTTTTGGTGTGGTGTGGTAGAGCGGATCAAAAGGAGAGGGGAATGGAGGGGAGGAGAGGTATCACAGAGAAGTGTTGTTGGTCCTGACTTTTTGTTGGTGTCTAGTTTAATAGGAGTGTGATTTGTGGTATTGCATATTTTATGACGTTGTGGGTGTTACAATATAGTGTTGTGAATCTGATTACATAATATTTTTCTTAAGTAAATTATCAAATGAGGTTTTCAGGTCAAAAATACGCTCGTTGATAAGTGAAAAATTCTACATTAAATTCTACACTAAAACCAGGTTACACGTGGAAATCACAAAAAGGATAGAAATGTACGCAATGAAGTACTGGGGACACGTCCAAAGAAGGGAACTAACACACCTACTGAAGAAAGCACTAACACTGAACAGCAGCAAACTTAAAATGGGGAGACCATGTGGAAAACAACAATCGAGAGGATCATGAACAAACTGGGAAAGGACCAAACATACTGGGAAAGAAAAGCGAGGGGAAAGAATGAATTTCACAAAGAAATCGGAGCGATATATACTCTACCAGAATCAGAAACGGAGGAATCAGAAGCCTCAGAAGAAGAAGAAGACTTGTAGAAACAGAAGTACAAAAATAGGAGCACAGATAGCAGCTACACAACGCGGCAACATATCTCACAAGAAGACCCAGAATAGGCAGAAGCCCAGAACCAAAAATACAAAAAAAGGGGGCTTAAACGTTCCCTCACGACATAATGCGGTAACGCATCTCACAAATACCTACACCTCCCATCCCACATTCCTTTACCATGCGCCATGTGGCTCTCGCTGCTGGCAACAAGCATGACCTCAGTCCAACCCAGCGTGGACGTAGCAGGCCCAGCTGTATAACTTGGGAGTGGCAGTAATGCCTACCGCACGCTGGGAAATCAATCAATCAATCAATCAAGAAACGTATGTACGCTGTACTATGCATAAAATAAATAGTCTGTTTGTGAAAATATACATTATATTTGTTTATTCATTTTCCCATCATTTTAATACCTCAATACCTGAAAAGTTCTATTACTTTTTTTATGTTTAACATGAAAATTATAAATAGTTCTGTAAATATATTTTATTTAAACTGTAAATTGGACATTTAAATATAATTTACATTATACCGATGATTTTCGTATTAATATTTATTATAATCACTTAAAAAAAATCAAAAAATAGAAAAGTAGCATTTTTCTTTCGTCTGTAGCTCTTAAACGAAGAATTTTCTGGGAAAATGTCAAGAATAATAAAATATTCGAAATCGATTTTCCTAACTTTTCTATCTCTTGATATATTTTCAAGAAATACTTCATATATGAGGCATATTGCAAATAAAGCGAAAAATGGCAAAAACTGAACGATTTTTGAATTTTAAAATGTGTGCCCCACCTGTCACGCGTGCGGATAGTTGGCATATGTTTCATTACAACCCAAACTATACTTTAAGAAAAAAAAATTGCGGGTAAACGACATTTCGCAAAATGATCATTTTTCCATCTATTTCGACTGGCCTATCTACAGTTTTACACCCTAAAAGTTTCTAGTATGATTTTAAAAATCGCCTGCTGATTGTCGTCAAAATCGTTTATCGCTGTTGAATCCCGATCATGGTAGCTCTTCGATTTGCATGATTGGAAACAAATATAATGGGTCAATAAATCTAACGCCACCTTGATTTTAGATGAGTTTGGACTGAATAATCCTCGTTGCATTAATATTCACCCTTTGACTACAGTTTTCCTTGGGAAAACTTTATAGGGCCAAAACATAAAGAGCGGCTACAAATTGTGTTCTAAAAATTGATGATATCACGTCTACGGCAAAAGGCAATACGGATATCTGTAATTAATAATTTGGCCAAAATATCTGAAAAAGCATTAAAAAATCGCCTTGAGGAATTCCTAGATAAGAATTATATTATTTCTAAAAATCAGTTCGGTTTTAGGAGCTCTTGCAGTACAACAGACGCAATTTACAAACTAGAAAGTACAATTAACAACAACTTACAAGAAAATAAAAAATGCATACCTGTCTTCTTGGACTTGGCCAAGCTTTTCGACACTGTGTGCCATAAAAAATTACTACAAAAATTGGAAAACATCGGTATTAGGGGCATAATGTTGAAAGTATTTGCTAGCTACCTGGAGGACAGAAAACAATTTGTAAAAATAGGGGATGAAAGTGACGAAAAATTGTTATAGGAGTTCCCCAGTGCACTGTTTTGGTGCCAATTTTATTTTTAATATTATAAACAGTTTATGTAAATTAAATCAGGCCAACTTATTTCGTATGCAGATGACACAACAATTATTTGTAAAGGTGATGATTGGAATTATGTGAAAAGTTCTGTTGCGCAAGATATAAAAGAAATTAGATCGTGGCTCGACCTAAAACAATTACCGATTAATATATCAAAAACTAAGTTTATTGTATTTTCTACTTACAATTTAAATTTACCTGATTTTAGTGACAACTATTCAAGAGAGTAATAGAAAATTTCAATTCACTAGTACAATACAGTATTTGGGTTTAATGATAAATAGAAATCTGAGGTGGTTGGAACACTCAAGCTATGTAACAAATAAAATTAGAAAGTTGATATATAAATTTTACCAGCTACTAGTGTTACCTACTATTTTTGAATTTTTTTTTAATTTTGAACTCCTAGATTTGTCAGAGAAGCAACTCAAATATATGTTTTGGTGTAAAAATCCTATCGATTTTCTCTATCAGTAGAAATTGCACTCGTGCGTGACAGAACTATTATACAGGATATTAAGTCAAATCATGTTTATGGAATTTATATAAAGATAATGATCACCTGAATCAACTTAAATATTTACGTTCCAAAATAAAAAGAGATACTGAATTTGCACACAAAAGTAACACTGAAAATAAATAAATGCAAATTAATACTATTCCTAGCCGTTTTTGGCCTTTTCTCAATAACAGCCCGTATACCGAACTTGTCAGCGGAATCAAATTTGACGTGACAAATTATTACAAGACGCACACAGATCAGACTTGCTAATGAACACGACGAATTGCCCGGTAATCGTCGCCGTGCACTTTGAACTTGATAATTTTTTGAAAATGTGTCATTAATTTTTTAAAAGCCCTGTATGTTAAATTTATTTCTTAGAACTGGACTTTTGGTTTAAAGAGCGAAAAATAAATTTGAGAACGAAAATACTGTTTATTAATTTTCACGTTCTATCATGGTACTGTCGTGAGCAAAAAAAATAGGACAACTATTTTTTTCTAATGTAAATCTGTCTCTATTTGCAATGCATTTTGACAAAAAACTGACAATGTCACAACAATTAAAGTCAGATGTACACAACTAGATTTTAGCAAAAATACGTTATAAGACTTGTCCCATTTTTTTGTGCACGACAGTACCTACTAGAAATTATTATTTTAAAAAATTAATTAACCCTTTGTGGACTGATAAAAACCGACAAGGGATGCGATTATAGCCCTTATGAACCTTATGATTATCACCAATATACGTAAGGATGTCTACTCTGAGAGAATTCTTAGATGAGTTGGAAAAATTTTTCGTGGTGAAGGTATTGTCTAGCAGTTCTACTAATATCATTATCTATTTTTTTCCAATTAATTTTTTTTTCAATGAACAGTTATCTCAGGTATCTCTTTAACAATTATTTATTTTTGTAAATTTTAGTTTTACTGTTACAAGATAAACAATTTATTTCAACAAAAAGATTTAATAAAACTTTTCATTAAACTTTTATGACAAAGAAACAGTTAGTCAACCTCTGATAATTCACCTTAACTAATATTTATATTCAGTGGGATTGGCCAGATTGGCCTACATTTTTAGCTTGATAGGAATTTTTTTTTTGATGTGATGATATTAAAGAAGCCGAACACCTTTATGGTCTTTTTTGTAAATAAAGTGAAACTGATATATGGGCGGACCTTTACGCTTTTTTATGAGCTTTTTTATATCGCTGAATTATATACGGAATCAACTATACGTTTCACCTTACGCGCTAATAGGCTGATGAATTTAACTGCGACCAAGAATAATACTTACAAAAAATGTTCGTTTTTGATTTCTACATCACATCGTCGGAAAATATACAGGGTAGGGTGTTCCATTTGAAAATATTGAGAAAGTTCAATTTAAAAAGTTCTTAATTGAAAAATAATGTTTGGCCACCCCTGTACATTTTTAGGAGGTGAAAATGATTCAGAAACATTAATTATATGTCTCATAACTAGCATTCACATAAATTTTTCTTCAAACCCATAATTGTGACTGGTGATTTTTTCAATATGCATCTGCAGATGGCATTATTTCAAGAAAAAAATCCATTACATCCAAGTGGTTGGGAGGTAGTCAATGATAATAATATAGGAGTGAATAGAGTCTAGAAAATGTACTGATACACATAGCATTCCATTTAAAAAAAAGTCACTTGATCCTGTAATTTCGTCTTGGCTCGCCCTGTATATTCGAAAATAATTTCCGGTTATAGACTTTTTTATCTAGTTTATTTGTATTTTTTTTTTAATTTCTATCGTAGAACTCGAGTTATCGAAGTCCGACGCACTATTGCCCCTGCGTATTGCATTCTTTTGTGAGACAACCTTTATATAGTAGTGGGTGCGGTACACGACGAAAATTAGGTATATACTGCATTTTGTGAACACGCGATGCCGTTTGGCACAATCATAGTTATAACATATGAGAATGATTTCCGATGGGGAGCCACAAAAAATTTCCCTTAGAATTCAAAATGGTGCCCTTTTAAATAATAGTACCCCGAAACACATAAATCTTATACATTACCGCATTTTTTCACATTTTTGGTATCATTTTCGAATATTTTCAGCTTGTGGAACACGACATGAAGTCAAAATAAATGAAAGACATAAAATGTAGGAATAATAAATAAATGATTTATTCATTTTTTTTAATATTGAAAATAAACTCAAAACTTTTTCATCATTTACGTTAAGTTAAATTGCAACTGAAATATCATGTCCCGACACAGTATTTAATTATCTTACTTAAGGCATATTTTTGCGATCTCGCGTCTTACCCCAATGCTTTAAGCGCCTTGAAGCGCGACGTCATCATATATTTCTCCGCAAAAATTAATGTCTTTTTAGCTTTTGTTTTAACAGTTTAGTTCTAACCATCTCTAACGTTCTTATGTCATATCCCCACTATTTTTCGCTTACACATTTTCTAGCGCCCTAGTGAGACCGCGCGATACAGCTTTAAGCGTTTTTAAGCGTGACGTCACAGCTTATTCGCTCGAATGGCTCCACTTATCGCGGTTTGTAGCGTCTTATGCGCAAAAATATGCCTTTAGAATTAATGCACTGTCCACGGCATGTAATGCACATTAATGTGCAAGGAATGCCTACCGAAGCGCAACTGCATCTATTAGTGCAGCCCTGCTTACACCCGCACTTTAATAGTTCCCTATAGGCTTCCCATATGGCAGGTTGACTAGTCCATTGTGGAGTCCACACTTTGTCTTCCTATGTCCAGCCCCAGTTAACTGGAGATGGTAATTCTTCAATAACATTGACTATTTGATCCCATATATGGCCGGCTTGGTAAACCGCACGAAGTGTATGCAGCTTTAGTGCAGTGGCGGCTCGTGATATTGTCTGCAGAGGAGGCTTGATATTTTGAAAGACAGTTAGAGAAACTTCTACAAGTAAAAGATATTAATTTGGAGGATTGGACGATATGCTGCTTCTTCTAAAGGGAGGCTCAGCCTCCCCTGCCTTCCCTGACTAGCCGCCACTTCTTTAGTGCATCTGCAGTAGGTGGCAGGGAAGGCAGTGGTCTACTCCTGGTTGTAAATAATACTTTTCTTGCCTTATTTATAGTACCTAGCTGAATATCTGCACCTTACATAATCATAGTAAATTTTTCCGGAAGTATTCTCATATTCTCTTCTAATGCTGGTAGAGGGTTAGAAATTGCAGAAAAGTTTTCCATGCATTCCAAGCTGACCGCTTGCCTTTCGTATTGAATGCCGACATTGTGACGCAACCGGTAAAAGCATGAAATCTACGAAGGGAGACTGCCTTCTCGTCTGCCAGTTTCCTGACAATACGATGTATTGCAAGATGCCTCATGTTTTTTCCGACGCCAAATTGGATCCATAGTTCGGTTAACCAGCGAAACTTCAGTGTATAAAAAAATGAAATGGCTAGCACAACTACGTATGTGTCTGTTGTACACAAAAGGACCCTTTTAGCACCGTGGCGTGCCATATCATGTACATGCAAGATCAGACGACCATCAGCCTCTTCCATTTTCTCACATGATGCATCAGCTATAGATGTTCCTTCAGTCATAGACCCTACAATTTTACTGTTGATGTTTGTCAGAACTTGAACTGTACCGAAATTCTTTAGAGAGTAATTAGCAAGAAAATGAAAAAGTTCTTCTTTGTTTCTGGCATTTCTAAGAAAATCTGGCCAATTACGTGGTAATTTGGCACTAGGTGGTACCTGCCGCCGTATGCCATTACCTTTTGTTGCCGCATGCTATTCTTTAAACTATCAGCAGCATACATATCCCAAACTAGATCTACTCGGCTACAGGAAATCCGGGAGATATCTCTTGACAAATGGGGCTAGAAATCCTTTTCGAAATAATCCTGAAACGTTTTAGAGCGTCTCGGTTTTAGGGGATGCACCAATACCGTCGTAAACGACTCCATCACAAGCGCCACAAAAATCGGTTGATTCCAGAATTTCATCCAAAATATGCATTAAGTCACTTTTTGTTCCTTGTCGCATCTCTCCGTTGACAGATAATGATGGAGGCCATGATTTTCATGTGCAAAGAAAAGATCAAGATCCATTCCCCTATGTTGACTAGCAATAAACATTCTTGAGAAAAGCTCAACGTCTGTCTTCATTTTCTTCTGGCCAGTAACTCCTTTGTTGGAGGAGGCTGTGAAAATTTTTTATTTACCCTTTTTATAGGATCAAAAATAGATTTTGACGATTCAACAAGTCGCTCTTTGACAAATATTTGGTACAATTTAACAGCGTTACTTTCAAGGGAGTTCAAGGTATCAACACATTCTTTGCTCACGATTATTCCACCATCTAGCGCAAAAAGGTCTTTGGTGGTCTACAAAAAACACTTTGTAGTATTTTTAAAACAACAAATGAACTATATAAGAAACGTCGCAAAATACATGTACCGTACCTGTAATCTTCACAAAAAATTGTAACTGTTGCTGAATGACAAGCATTAAGTTTATGTTTTATATACGTGTTAAGTTTACTCAATTAAAATAACAAATCTGATACGAGAAAACAACGTAATGTTTATGTGAATAAATTATATAAAATTTAGATAAATTCACTGGAACCGTCCCTGTTTTTTTGTAATATGGCAAATTAAACTTAGGTATCTTGATCCTCAACTCAAAAATAGTCAAAAACGATACCAAACTCGAAATAATACGGTACCATAAAATTTATTATATTTTAAGACTGTTATTTTTTAAATCGGCCGCCATTTTGAATCCTAAGGGAAATTTTGGGTGGCTCCCCTTCGGAATTTATTTTCCAACATCTAATCTAACACCATGCCAAGTGGCATCGCGTGTTCATTAAATGAAGTATCGTTTCACGTACCGCGGCCATTATAGATGGTACAACATCCTCTGCTAATGTTTTGTTGTAATGTTTACAACATTACCTAAAATTAAAACCATTACTGTAATAAATTACAGGGATATAATATATACAAATAAATGATAGAATTAAACGCACCAATCCGTGATTTGGCGAATTGCTGGATGGCACTTTGATACGTGTTAAAAGCAAAACGTTGTTCCTTTGCTTTATTCACATAACGTAGCGAGGCGATGTATTTGTTAGTGAATTCTGACGCGCGAGACAAACTTTTCAGCTTGTTTTTTGTTATATACATATAAGCACGAGCATGTAGTAGAAAATGTCTGTTTGAAAAACCTGTAATTACAGAGCAGGCCAAGTTGAAGCTTTAAATTGTAATTTATAACTGAATTATAAACCAGTGTGTTCACTCGCGTTATTTTGAATGATAGAGTTTTAAAAATTGTACGTTTTAAAAATTATGTCAGTCTGTGAAGAAAAAAAACAGGGGAGTACCTGTGAATAATTCCTACAAGGATTTTTTTATTTAATGTAGGAAGGATTGGGTTTTTCTCGATTATCTCCTTACCTGCTAATTCTACTCTAAAATTAGGTATTACTAGTAGCATTATATAGGGAATAAAAAAATGCAACTCTTATTTAATCAATTTGTCTCCGTTGTTAATACTTAAGGTATTTTAGGGTATACCAATAAATGTTAGCCTAGGAACCCTCTGGAATTTCTAACAATTTTTATGGCCGACAAATACGACAACATAATATCACTTAACACAATATGTCATACTGTTAATTTTGAATTAGGTTTTAAACCAACTAAGTACACTTCTCTCAGTCTACGTATTAAATAAAATACAATAAAATATATCAATATCATTTATTACAGTAATATATAAGTCCAGATATAACGCTAATAAGAGTTCCCAATGGCAAAAATATATTTATAGTTATTCATACGATGGAATTCAGTATGCAACAGTTATAAATAAATTACACTTGCAATCTACTTTGAAGGAACATTTAATCAATTCCCTGCATGATCGGGAAACTTCTAGAATTGTCATCCAAACTGGTACCCACGACTCTGAAATCTTATTCCAAGCAAGATCCTGTGGAGAAGGAATCATTTGCTGTGTTTGTGTGCTGGTCGTTCAAATACCTGCCTGATAAACTCCCCTTCGGGTATGTTGAAGAAGCGCATCCTCAGTCGGTGGAAGTTTGTCCATTGCTCGATTCTTCTGACAGAAAAGTTCCTTTCTTATTTGGTTGATACTGCTGAAAGAAGTAGTTTTATCATATAGAACAACAGTCAGTCGTTCCAGGTTCTTGAAATGTTCAGAGTCGGCTTTCAGCAGTTGGAATGGATGAGTGGCCAAATACTCAAATGTATCAGTGACGTCTTGAAATGCGTGCCATGCTTCCCAAATGGACTTCTTACTCTTACCTTTGAAGGCGGAGATTGTGTCGCGACCAGAGAATAAGTAAAACATAGGTAGTGCTCGTAATTTTGGCTCCACCAGGCTTGCGGAGATGGCGTTAATGTGGTAAAACCTGAAATTCTTGCCTATTCCAAAGGCCAGCAGAATGTGCCAGCAAGGATGACAATCACATCTGTGTCTACAGTACGCATAAGAATACTCTTTGCCCCTTGCTCTAATGAATGGAGTACATGAACCACAAACTTCGTGTCTACCTCTTCATGATTGCAGTTTTCCATGGGTGTGTTAGAACCGATTTGTGCAACTGCTTTCCCCGTTATGACATGTACATGTTTGCCTAGTGGCCAGTTAAACTCTACAACCTTGGAAGTCAAAAAGTTGAACAATTTCAAATTTCGAATCCCCCTACCTCTTTTTCCTATCTGAAATGTAGGTGTCCCAAACAACATTTAATCTTTGAGTATTCTCCAGCTGCTTATGAAGGTAAGGTAGAAATATCTTATCAGCATACTGATTGAAGGTGCCGACACTAGTAGTGGGCAGGCAGTAGACGATGACGGCGCCGTCCAGAAATTTAGAGTCATAGTTTGAAGGGGACTCTAATTGATATGGCTGCTCAAGACATTGCTGTATGCCAGCCTTGTTGGCAAATGAAGCTTACCAAAGTCTGAAATGGAAGGGGGAATGAATGTATCTTATGTGCAAAAAAACTCATCCAAATCAGATTCTCGGTTCTGCATAGATATATAAATAGTTAGCTAAATAGTTCCACATTGTTCTGAAGCCCTTTCAGCTTCTTCCCCTGCTGAGATGTTGATTTATGCTTTGGTCTCTTGAAGAGTGCAAGAGAATCTAACTTTTTATGGTTTTTGCCGTAGTGGTGCCTCTAAACGAAAGACTCACATGTTATATTTTGTCGTATTTGTGGGCCCTTTTGGATTTTAGTGCTGTACATGAACATTTTTAAAAAATTCCTAGGCTAACATTTATTAGTATACCCTAAGGTACCAAATTTCGTGCTTTTATCCGCCAAGTAACTGTAATTTCAATAAGCCACCTCACTATTAGAAACACAAGTAGGTTGAATGCAATTTTTTTAAAATTTATTTTAAACTGACAAAATCAACGTTATTTGCAAAACCTGCGGAAAGTGCCCCATAGAATGTGTAACAATGATATAAAAAATTCAATAAATCGACGAAGAGTATAATGTTACTGTAGTTTTATTATATTTTTTGTTTGTAAAATCATATAATAATTAAGGAATCTATAACTGCGAATAATAGGAAGGAGGAAAAATTGTAATAAGATTTGCTACCTCCCACGCGTGTTCGTGCCTGCAAAGAGGAAAACGTAATGACGCTATTGGTTGTAGGTATAAATAACATAAATCACTCAGAGAACTAATATTAGCACTTAAGTGTGATTTTCCACAGTTATAGGCGCACGTAATAGTATCGATTATAAAATCTTTAACAGGATAAAACCTTGAGCTTTTGTAATTGCGTCTATCAAATGGGAAATATAAACTTCAGACTTTTTAAATTAATACATTAGACGTTGTATCAGACATTGAATTCTATTGTTCAAAGTGATACAGGACGATTTGAAACACAAGTAAATGTTTTTACCTCTACTTCTCCAAATTCCATTGATTATATTCTAACCAACAATTCCCTAGATGTGTTCCACAAGGGATATACACTGATAAAATTCACAGTACTTCATACCTTCGCTGTATATTTAAGATTGATGAATTAAATAGAAGGCTCTCTAGCACGATCTTCCTTCTTAAGAAATTAAAAAGCATTCTCGAATTGGACATCTAAAAAAATACTTACTTTTCTCATTTCTATTCTAGAATTTCCTACGCAATAGTTCTGTGGGGTAAGTATCACCATAAATCAAAAGTTTTCAACAAGAAAGAAGGTTCTAAAAGTATTTGTAAATGTTAAATTTACGGAACATTGTCAATCTATTTTTATTAAACTGGGAATTAGATTAGATATGAAGGGGGGAGCTGGCCGCTTGGCCTTGACCACCACGACCGCTGTGGATCTATTGTGCCACTCCTAATCTAATTTTATTTAGAGATCCCTATCCAGCTTTATCTTCTGTATCAAACTCCATAACCTTGATAAGAGCTCCTTAGTATAGCTATATTCATTAGGTTTTTCCTCGCCAAGTAGTTGGAATCTCAGTCCGGCTAGGCGTTCGCAGTGGCACAGCACATGTACTGAGGTTTCCTCTTCCCCTTGACAGAATCTGCATGCTGCATCCTCTGCCAAGCCCATTAGACGCCTATTGAGCCTACAGTGTCCATTTAGAAGACCCACAATTATCCTAATGGCCTATCTGTTTTGGCATAATAGATCTTCCGTGAATTTGGCCGATCGTTCTTTAATGAACTTTTTGGCCTGTCTCTGTCCAGAGAAGCTCTTCCCCAATCCAGAGATTTGACTTGTTACCATTTATTGATGGCTGCTCGTATGCATGGCCTAGCTATATTTCAACAGGGGTTCGGGTCCTACTAGGGGCTTGGACGCGCCTTCCCGGGTCAGTTCATCAACCTTTTTATTTCTCCTGTATCCATCCTGGTAACTATGCCACGGTCACTGTTCTGACTTTCTAGATCCGTAAGGGCATCAATACAATCCCATACTAGTCTTGAATCGACCTGCATGGAATCGATTGCCTTTAGCACTGCTTGACTGTCGGAAAAAATGGCAGTTGTCTGGTTAATAGTTCCTTACCTCATTATTTCCTTTGCACACCACTGTAAGGCGGCCACTTCAGCCTCAAATATTGTGACGTGTGTTCCTAGATTGATCGGGTTGGTCTTTTTTGACCTTATCCCGTAAATCCCAGATCAGGCTCCTTGTTCTGTCTTGGAACCGTCCGTTATACCTGACTGTTTGTGTCGATAGCGGAGGACCATTCTTCCAGTCCTCTGTCTGGTATTTTGATATGAAATTTTTTATAGAAGTTATACTCTGGGACTATAGTGTCTATGGGCAATACCATGGGATCTGCCTTCAGCTCTGAGTATAACTTTTCGTGCTCTGGTCCGTGTTGTTGCTTTATGGGCGCTATGCCTTGCATTAGCCTGTGCAACACTGAACGACCTTCCCCTTGGGTAAAAATATGTAGTTTTGACAGGTCTAAGAGGATCTCCAATGCAGCCGTGAAAGCAGTTTTTATAGCCCCCTTGGCGCACAGGTAAACACTACTCCACTGAATAGCCTTATTGCTCGCAGCTGCATACCACCGATCTATAGGTTGTCATGGGTCTCCCGACCCTAGTGCATAACCATAAGCCGGCTCCAGACTATGCGTTTGGGACGTTTACCAAACTGTGCCTACAGACAATGCGTCCAACATTGCAACCAGCGTTGGTTTAAATGTTTGTAAATGAATTGACCAGTCGTTTATCATGGAGGACGATACTGTGTGTATTGCAGTTCCATTATTATGTTGTCTTGTGCACTTTGTAGCTGCGCCCAACCATCATTTAACTTTTTACGATATTTATGGTCGGGATATTTGGGCCGAAGTACTGAATATTTTTCATTGATGAACTCCAAAATTTGTTCATTATTCCACTCCATATCTGACCTTTTTAAGCAGAACAAATTACAAAATTTGTCTACAAGAGTGTGTATGCTCAATAAAGAAATTTTCGTGTACTGATTTGAGACACAAAAGACATTTCAGCTGATTATTGTTAAAAATTCTGGACGGATAGTCTGGACGATACCGAAATGTAATAACGGCACGATCCAACGTTGGAAGTTCCCTTTGAAGCGGGACAAAAATACCGACTATAGCCCGAACGTCTTCCAATGCCAACGTTGGAGCTAGACCCTCGACGCATGTCACTTACTTATGGTACACACTATGTGTCAAACTATGACGCGTCCAGCATTGGAAGGGATTTGACGCATAGTCTGGAGCCGGCTAGGTAAACTCCATGTGTCCAACGTTGGAAGATACTTGATGCATCGTATAGCACCGGCTTTTAAGCCGGTGCTAGACTATGCGTCAAATGCCTTCCAACGCTGGACGCGTGATAGTTGGACACATAGTGTGTACGATAAACAAGTGGCGTGCGTCGAGTGTCGAGTCTCCAACGTTGGCATTGGAAGACGTTCCGGCTAGAGTCGGTATTTTTGTCCCGCTTCAAAGGGAACCTCGAATGTTGGATCGTGCCGTCATCACATTCCGGTGTCTTTTAGACTATGCGTCCAGCGTTTTTTTAACAATAATCAACTGAAATATATTTTGTGTCTTGAATCAGTGCACGAATATTTCTTTATCGAGAAACAGGCCTATTCTGTAATTTGTTTTGCTTGCATTAAACAGTTATGGAGTGGAATAACGTACAAATTTTAGAGTTCATCAGTGCTTATGAAAAGTATCCAGTCCTCTGGGATCCTAAACACCCCGACCATAAAAACCGTAATAAGTTAAATAATGAATTTTAAATGACTGAGAAGTCAGATATCATTCACAAACATTTGAACCAAATGCCGGTTGCAATGTTGGACGCATTATCTGGAGGCATAGTTTGGCAAACGGCCCAGCCACAAATATTTGGGGCAAATATTGCAACAAACATTGGAACCAGCGTTGGAAGGCATTTGACAGATAGTCTGGCGCCGGCTTTTTAAATATCTTTGGTTGTACAGCCAGCATCGTAATAAATAAAAAAAGTGATTGTTCATAAATAAAATTATGCAACCTTTTTGGTGAATTTGTTAAGTTGCAATAAATAAAAACAATAAAGAGCAGCCATTTTTAAATAATTGATGATAACTTATGTAGCATTAGCCACCCCCATTACCACCCCCACCTCATTATTAAAGGGGGTGAAAAAAATAAAATTGTGATTTAGTGTGTATACAAGAACCAAAGGCCTCAATTTTTTTTACAACATCCACCCCCACTACCACCCCGTAGCGCCATCCCCACCCTCACTACCGATGTGACATATCGTTTTATGGGTTTTTGGGGTAGGCGATTTCAAATGGAGTTCCATAAACAACTATTTTCACATACAATTTTTTTTTCGTTCTGAGAGACTTGGATAGAAAATCTGAATATGGAAGTAGTGATTCCTTGGGCAGCGGTTTTTGATATCGTGATTTAAAACTTGTACAGCTATTTTGTCTGGTTTAAAAGATTAATAAATTTTAGTGTTGGCAGCATGTTAGTAAGATATAGAATGCCTCAGCTATTTTTAAGCAGTCATGCATAAACTTGGAATAGTAATGGGCCAGGTATAAAAGAAAACCGCAAATGATAATTAACGACTGAGAAAATTGATTATATTGATTTTATTTTTTTGTCGGCGGTTGTGTAGATAACTATAGACGTGTGCAGTGAAATTTTGGCCTAAACTTATGTAAAATAGCTATTAAAAGGTTATAATTTATATTGTCGAAAGCTTTGGTATAGTCTAGCAAGTAATGCTGTTAAATTACCATATCAGTCGCGCCCACCAGGCCTGTTGAGAGGGAGGGGGTGCGGTGGTGATTCCTCTCCCGGGCACAGACTTGAATGGGGGGCCGGGTATTGAAATGCTGAAAATTTTTCTTGGATTTCTGCCCTTCCGCTCATCAAAAAAATCTTAATTTGTTTGGGATCCCCCCCCCGCTTATCAATTTTCAAAAAAAATATTCCACCGAGCTCTTATTTTCGCGTCCTGGCGTCGACTTTTTTTTTAATACAGCAGATGCGCACCTATGAGCCTTTCTAAATCCCGACTGCGTGTCTGGTAGGATTTTAAGATTTTAAACAGTTCCAAATAAAAACACAACTGGATGTGCAATACCTTTTCAAGACAGCACACTTACCGCTGCAAAAGAAATCACTACTTCCACATCAAGATTTTCTATTCAGGTCTTTCACAACGAAAAAATTTTGTATGTGGAAATAACTGTTTATGGAACTTTAATAATATAATATTTGAAACTGTCTACACCAAAAACCCATGAAACGAGATGCCACATCGGTAGTGAGAGTGGGAGTGGAGGTGGATGAAGAAAAAAAAATTCGAAGCTTTTGGTTCTTCGACACACTCCAATCAAAATTTTATTTTTTTTCACCCCCTTTAATAACGGGGTGGTCATGGGGGTGGCTAATGCCAACAATTTTTTTTAGACGTTAGCTTCTCTCATATATACTAAATAGGAATTTCATGGACTCTTACTTGCTTGATTTACCTACCTAGTTACCCCAATTTACCCCTCAACCCTTCAACGGAATAAGATCAAAATATAATCTAGTTCCAGATATCCCTAAATATGTGTGTGCTAAATTTCAAGTCAATATCTTAAACGGTTCCAGAGTAATCGTACGCACAAAAAAGTTACAGACAGAACGAGACAGAGATTTTTTGGCTCAAACTTAAAATATCGACGTTCTAAGCCTATTTGAACAATGAAAATTATCAATATTTATTTTTAGCGTTACTATACTTCCACTGGACGTGAAAGTAATATATAGTCGAGGTAAAGACACAATAGGGAAAAATACATGAATTAATTAAGTGTTATAAATTGGATGATTAAACGTAAATAATACAAAAGCAATTTGATAATTTTCTTTGATTTAAAACTTTCCTCATCTCATTATAGAAATATACAAAAAATTTCACTTTTCAATTTTTTTAAACAGCTCTAAACACGCAGAAAATATTGGAATTCAAATAATGTCTGTCGTTTTATAATCAAATAAGGACCTTCCGGCAGTAACATCGACGTCAACAAAATTATAATTTACTAATTCAACAAAAATAAAAATGGGAACTCAAGAGAATTATAAATTGGGCTTAATTAAATAAGACATTTCTTTCTTCCTATTTAGATGCGCCGCTAAGCAAAGACGAACATAAACAAACTATATTTAATTAAAAAAATGTTGAAATGCTCTAAACTTTAAAGAATGCGGACTTTCTGTAACTCTGCTATTTCTCATTTATGTTAGAGCTTTAAAATATACAGTAACTAACTACCCTTCCATTAGTTTTATTTTTAATACCAGTTCACATGTTTTTAGAAATGAAGTAATAGTACAGTAACTAGAGATTTTAACTTCGGAATAATGTCATATTGAACGAATTTCGTTTATTTTTCGCAGTATAATAGTAAATGCTTCACAGAAAAGTTTCTATATTGTGCGGGGGCTTGCTAATTTATAGGGGGTGGATGCCACCCCCTCTCAGGGGGTGGCACTTAAAATATATATATATATATATATATATATATATATATATATATATATATATATATTTATTGGAGCTGAAATAGAATCAAATTGATAGTTTTAAAGTTCTAACGACTTCAAAATTGCGATTTTAGCTTAAAAAAAAGGTATTTCCAAACGGTTTTCGTCAAGTATCTCGAAAAGTATTACTTTATCGAAAAAATGTTACAGACCAATTATAGAAGGTACAAACTGGGAATTAATTATGTTTTTTGTTTATTGATGTAGGATTAATAATTTCGGAGATATTTAAGTTTATATTTAGTATCCAAGTGTTTCGAAATTACCTTTAAAGTTTAAAATGCATTTTTTTCTAAAGCAAGTGCTTTAAATGAGCAAAAAAATTTGAGCATCTAGGTAATGCTACATGTTAACGAAAAACTGTATTTGAGATATTTTTTTTAAATTACTGGCTAATTAGAGTAATAAAATGGCGACTTTTTTTATATAAAAAATTATAAATACGCATATTTTTCCGTCATAACTTCTTTATTTCTTATGCTACAGAAACGAGTAAAAAATAATTTGAAAACGCAATTAATTGTCTTTAATTGCATTTCTCAGCATGCGTCACAATTTCTGAGATATTTAACATTTAAACCACATTTTTCGTCTCATAAACGTTCGGACGCGATTTGTAAACTTTCATATCTCCGAAACTATTAAATCTATGTAAATAAATAAACAAGCGAAATTCATTATCAGTTCATGAGTTTTATTTTTGATCTCTACTCATTTTTCAATAAAACTAATATTTATTGAGATATTTGGAAAAGGAAAAAAAAATTACGTTTTATCGAAAATACCTTTATAGTTTAAACTGTATTTTTTTCTAAAGCAAGTGCTGTATACAAACCAAAAAATTTGAGAATCTACATCATGCTAGATATTAATGAGAAACAGTGTTTGAAATTCCTTTTTTTCAATTACTGGCTAATTACAGTAACAAAATGACGACGTTGTTATTAGAAAAATGTGTAGACGCACATTGCTTCGGTCATAACTTCTTTGTTTTTTATGCTACAGAAACAAATAAAAAAAACAGTTGAAAGCCTAATTAATACCATGCAAACACTTAAAATTCCGGAGATCAGATACTATATATGAGAACATAACAGTATGAGATGGAGCTACGGAGATTTGTAAGACAGATGCGGCTGTGGCAGAGTGGGGGCGTGAGTAGCCAGCGGTCGCGCAGCCAATTGAAAAATGACTTATTTTGTATTTTTAGTGCCTCTTCAACTGTCACAGCTTCTGACCGCGGGGTGTCTTTAAAGGCAGCTTCTACTTCGAGGTCACCAAAGCCTCGCTAATACTTTAATGCCGCGATATTCTAAGAATTCGCCTAACCTCTTCGTCCCTATGCCATTTAAAAAGGCTCCCATGGCTAGTTGTTCCTCAAATTCTCTTGGTGCACTCGGATATGCCATGTACCAGTCTCTCTATCGCAGCTTTGAATTCTTGTAAGCTTTCCCCAACCTTTTGCATCCTTGATTTTAGCTGAGCCTGGTATACTTGGGCAAGGTGTTGGTCGCCACATCTCAAGTTTAATGCAGCTTCCAAGACTTCGAAGTCCCTTTATTTCTCCACCGGGATGGTCTGAAGTAACTCTGACGTTTGGCCCCTTAGCGCCAGAACTAATACCATAGCCATTCCCTGGCCTCCTTTCTCTTTCAATTGTCGTTTAAGGCGCTCCACTTGTCCTTCGACCCCACTCATCTTTTCTTCGATGTCGCTTACTTCCCCTTTGACTTGACTGACTTCTGTCTTGACCACACCTTCTTTATCTTTCGATCTTGTTTATCTCTTCTTTGATTACGTTAGTGATTGAATTCATAGGCTCTTGTTGGATTTTCATTTGATCGCTCAGGATTTTCCTCAGTTCTTCCTGGCGTCTTTCTTGTTCCTCTTTTTATTCGTGACGTTGTCTTTCTTGTTCTTCTTTCTCCTCTTGACGCCTTATTTCCAGGTCTTCCATTATTTTCTTCAATTCGTGTCTTTCTTCTTGTCGCCGCCTTTCTTCCTCTTGACGCCTTCTTTCTTGCTCTTCTTTTCTTCTTTTCGTCGCTTTTCTTGTTCTTCTTTTTCTTTGCGATGTCTTCTTATCTGAAGTGAAATAACTAAACATGAATGAATTATATGATTACCTATCTAAATATTAAATAATATACTCGTAATATTGCAAGTTCAGATGATTTTTATTTATTTTTATCCTGTTCCAACGCATTAATAAAACTGTAATTGTTATAGTTATAGTTTAAATACATATTATATCAAAATATGGTAATAGTGTTAAACAGGGTGGGTAGTCACCCTTCAGGTCATTGAAAAAATGTATCAATTTTTTTTTGAATGCATAAAATCATCAGAGAAGAGTAATATTTTTTTAAATAAACTATCCTAACACTAATATTATTTGTGCCAAATTATAAAGCGATCCGTCAAATAGGAGGTGAGAAAAAAAATAAAACATTTAGGGGTAAATTATTTCCTTTTCCACCCCATGCAGAGTCCACGAGCTTAAAATTTTGTACACAAGACAGTCAGCATACGAGACATCTTATGGAAGTCATTTTAGTTCGGTAGGTGCGGGGGCACTTTTTACATTGCTACCCGCTCATACTCTTTAAGAATATTGTATCATGCTCGGTATCATATAAACGTTTGTCATTAGACTTTTTATTTCCAGGATACAGGTCGTTAATATTTTCAAATTAAAAAAAAATGAGACCTTCTCGTACATGCCATAAATCCCAATTTTATGGACTCTTAATTGCTTGCTTTACTGATATACTCTCATTTATCACTATTTACCTCCGAACCCTTCAGCGGAATTAGATCAAAATATAATCCAGTTTCAGATCTTGTTATAGTACATAAGTGTACCAAATTTTAAGACAATATCATAAACGGCTTCAAAGTAAATATGACTACAGTAGGTCAATAATTGTTCGTCAAGTCTACTTTCGATATTTTCGTAGCATCTGAAAATATGGAATTGTTCATTGGAGACTGTCTTCATATATGCACAGTTATTTTAGAGCTGGAGCTAGGTGGCTTTTTCGGCAGCTTATCGTTTTATGAACTCTGAGATATTTTTATGGTTTAATGGATGATAACGATTCATAAAATCGACTTCTGGCGGGACACCTCCTATCAGAAGCGTCACGAACACTGTTTAAAAATCAGTGAAATCATGTCATCGGTAAGGCTCATTTTTTGTGTGTGTACACATTGTATGTTTAGAATGAATAAAATAAGATCGCCAGAAAGTGTGGGCCGTCAGGAGGCGCAGCCAGAAAGGTAATAATGATACAATACATCTGAGGCACGGTACGGAGTCAAGTTAGCCGATAGTGTTAAATTCCTGTATATTTAAGACACTAAGAACTTTACGGGGAGGCTCTTCTATTGTTGAAGGAGCTTATATTTACGTTTTAAAAAGGAGCCAGAACTTGTAACGATGAGTTCAGAGTTCTGAGATGAAATATGCGAAAAAAATCCAATTTTCTTAAAAAATCCTAAACATTTTCTTTCTGGCTAGCCTTACTGACGGGAGTTTCTTTCTGGGAATTTTTTTCTGTGTTCAAAACATTTAAATAAACATGCTCAACCTTAAAAAAGTTTGTAACGATCATGTTATATAACTCCGTTTTTTTACCTCTTTGACCTTTCTGGTTGCGCCCCTGATGGCCCCACACTTTCTGGCGATCTTATTTTATTCATTCTAAACATAAAATGTGTACACACAAAAAAAATTGGCTTTGTAACGATGATATAATTTCACTGATTTTTATATCTTGAACCGTGGCCAACTCGACGGGCTGACATATGCCAGAAGTCTATTTTGTCGTTATTTAAGTTGGATAGAATTAATCAGCGCATAGAAAATGCTTGTAAGGATGAGTGTCCGAAAAAGCCACTTAGCTCCCGCACCATTATAAAATATTATGTTTTGCATACAAAAACAGAAACACCTTTTCTATGGTGAGTAGCGGCCATGATTAACCAATAGGAAAATAAACTCTATTACAGTCGACCAAACACGATACGATTATTTATTTCAATGGCTTCTCTGTATCTTCTTGGCCAATAATTCTTGGTGTTGGCTAATTTTTTTATCTTGTCGAATTTTATCAAATGGCCGGTTTCTTCTGAATGTTCGGCAACTGCAGATTTTGTAGAATTTCCCTTCTTTGCATTGCTAATGTGTTCTGGTGTTTATATGTAGTTTGGTTTCTCCGATGTAAACTTGTACTCAATAACATGGAATGCTGGTGTTTCAAAAATAAAAGAACAAACTAAATAATACTCTTTTTCAACTAAAAGTTATCTTTTTAATAGGCGATAGAAAGTTTTCCAATGAAATATTTAAATACAAACTCTAAGACATATATCCTTGATGTTTTAAAATAGACTATTGAAGTATTGAAATATCGATTAATGATAATGAATGAATTCATAGTTCTAATGATAGTACTTATATTAATTTCCGTAATTATATTGATAGTAGTATTCAATATTTTGTTTCAAATAATTTAATTTAATTCAAATAATTATATGCTGATATTATTTTGAACTATTCACAAATATTTGAATTACAGGTATTTGAGAATACAGAATTTACATCTGAAATTAATACCTACATATCAATTTATAACAATATTTACCCAATTAGTTAAAATAAGTAAATATGTTGATTGCGGCAAAATAGCTTAACCACAATTTTGTGTGGAGTAAAATATTCTAAAATCGTTTAATTACAAATAACCCATTGAAAATTAATAGTGCATTTGAATCATACAGATGTATCCAACGTCATATTAATTTTTTTATTCAGGAATTCAAAATTATTTTTGAAATATGTATTAAATATATTTTACTACGACTTTATTAACAATAAATGAAAATATGGTTACACCAGACACCGAACTTTAAATATTATTTCAATAAATTAGAATCTCTGGTCCCTTTTCCCCGGAAAGTTAAATTTTCATGTTTTTAAATTCTTAAAAATTGTTTCAAAGTGTTAATATCTTTTATTTTTTCCAGGTAAGCCCGATTCTTAGAATAATAGCGGAGTACCAATTACCACCAACCAAAGTAAGTTGTGTTATTTTGATTATTTTATTTTATTTATTTAACGTCGGCCTATTCCCACTACTAAGGCCTATCATTGGCGCCAGGAGATGACCTTCCCTTAACCTGGCAATTTTTGCTGAACCTTTTTATTTGCCTAACATTTAGTAAACGAGGGATTGACTACTTTAGATCCCCTCCAAGAATGTTATATCCACTATATAATCCTCGCCTTAACTTACATAGCTTCCGCGTAAACGCTGATATACAAGCTGTTAGAAGGTGGGAGGAGATCGTTGAGTTTTCTCGGACGGACATCTCGGAAACTAGACATAGGATCGACTTGGACCCATGAGGGCTTTTGATCAGAAAGTCGAAATCTACAACATATTAAAAATTCAGCCAATTTGACTGCAAACGAATTTACATAAGAAATGTGCGGGGTCCTTTTTGAATTTGTATAAACGCATTGACCGGAGTATAGTATTTGCACAATCAAACAATGAAAAAATATTTTCTATGTATTCATTCTTCTTAGATGTTTTTAAAAAAGAAATTTTTGTAAATATGTATTTGATCGTTAAGTATTTATTACGTAATTTTCTCTTTTCACAAAAATACCTATATTTAAAATATTACGTGTACTGTACATATTAAAGATGTTTGAGGAAAATTCAAGACGAGAGCTTCCAAATGTAATTTTAATTCACGTGAGATCAAGGAGATATGAATTTTGATATTAAGCGAGGGATTTCTTATATTTCCATGAAAGCGAGCGAAGATATTAATGCACCAAATGGTTTTTTAAATCACGAATCCCGCCTTGCCTTCCATCTGGGTCAACTCAGGTGCTAAAGAGGTATGCCTACTCAGAAAAGTATTTTCGCTGAAATTTCATTTATTTTTATATAATTTAACGGCATGTGAAACATGTTCTTATGAGTTAAATTCCGTAAAAGACATCGTTTTGAGAACGACGACAATAATTGGTTAAATTTAATAATACCAGTTGCTTCCAACAATGAATACGGAATGACTAGAATATCGATTCTTACTTTTTGCAGTTCTCCCTTTCAATTGATAGAACTTTAGAAGAAAGAGACATCAGCCGAGAAGTATTTCTTTATTTTATAGAATGGTCATTTTCACTGAAAATATTATGAAATAAAAATGTCGCTTAATTACTTCCACATCCACTGGAAGTATAGTAACGACAAAAAATTTTTTTAAAATTTTTATTGTCCAAATAGGCTTAGAATGTCATAAAACGTCGAGATTTTAAGTTTTAGCGAAAAAAAAATTTCTGTCTGTCTGTAACTTTTTTTTGTGCGCACGTTTACTCTGGAACCGTTTAAGATATTGACTTGAAATTTGGTACACATATATACTTTAATGAGATCTGGAACTAGATTATATTTTCATCTTGTTCCGTCGAAGGTTTGGGGGTAAATTGGGGTAAATTTGGGGTAAATAGGTAAATCAAGCTCGTGAGAGTCCATAAAATTGGTATTTAATATATACAGGAGAAGCTAAGGTTTCAAAAAAATTTTTGGCATTAGCCACCCCCATTACCACCCCCACCCCATTATTAAAGGGGATGAAAAAAAATGTGATTTAGTGTGTGTACAAGAACCAGAAACCTCAAAATATTTTTTACTTCATCCATCCCCCTATCACCACCACCCCCACCCCACTACCGATGTGGGGTATCGATTTATGGGTTTTTGGGGTAGAGGATTTCAAATATTATATTATTAAAGTTCCATAAACAATTATTTCCACATACAAAGTTTTTTCGATGTAAGTGATTTGGATAGAAAATATGGATGTGATTCCATGGGCAGGGTTTTTTGGGTTCTAACAGTCTAAATTATCAAAATTAGTATATGACCTTTCGTGTCTGATATTTTTACAGAATTTGTCTAGTCTAGAATTTTGGTCGAACTGGACCGAGTTATAACGACAAAAAGTAAAAACCCACTAAGGTCTCCTGGGTGAAAAAATGCCGCTCGCTTATTGTGGAGTACGCAGTTTGACGTCAAAAATATGACTGCCGTCGTCATCTATTTATCTTTAGTCGAGGAAATATAACACAAAAATAGCTCCAATCTTCAATTTTTTTTGCAGTAAGTCGGATTGAGATGGGGGTTTTTTGCATTCGCTTCGTTAACTCGTCTAGAAACTTTGTGCCATATTTTGGTCTTGTACTTGTTTGAAATTTCATTGCTGCATCGAAAAGTGCATTCTTATAAGTGCATCTTTTCCAGAAAAACTCCCGATCATACGAATTTCAGTAACCGGGGGTTTTGTGAGTCGCTGGACCTGAGTGTGATGTACAAATGAGCCCCCTGTGCACCTGGAGGTCAGGACGGCACCAGAAACGTCATCACCTGGAGTTCCCTGTAAACTCATTGAAAATCGATCGAAACTCATTATCCGGGGGTTTTTCGGGTCGCTCGTCCCGAATCTGACATCGACAACCTCCTCCGGAGGACCTGGTGCACGCGACCTGGCTAATAACGTCATCTCCTGGAGTTTTACTGAAATTTTGTCGTCAAACAAATATATGCAGGCACAATTTCAAAAATATCTGAATTTTGTATTTCTTTTTACAAATACATTAAGTTATCAAAAAAACTTTTCTTAATTTTACAATTTATTCTAAATATCGTCCGCCTCATCAACTGATACGTTAGTACTTTCTTCATCGAGAGTGACATTTTCGGCGGCAATTAATTGTTCTGTGAAATATTTCTCGACGTTGGTGCAATTTGAGCCGGCACAATTTTTGCAAGCGATATTGCAAATATTCCTACACCCACAGGAATAACCGCAGTCGGTTTTATATCCATAGAATATCAACTTCATTATATTCGGTGGGCCAAGTGGTC
Source organism: Rutpela maculata (assembly GCA_936432065.2). Lineage (NCBI taxonomy): Eukaryota > Metazoa > Arthropoda > Insecta > Coleoptera > Cerambycidae > Rutpela > Rutpela maculata. Next base: position 250,928,003 of record OW386286.2, read on the forward strand.
GTGTCATCCTTATGGGGATCAGCTTATCGTTGTCGTTTTTCCAACCCCAATCTGTTGAATCTAGGTGATGCTCTTCTCCAAACAACCAATTTTGTACTTGTAAATAAACCCGTTTAAGATGTTGAGTGAGGGCATCTACCGTGGGAATGATTTTTCCGATATACATCTTTTTCTTGCTGGCAACTGCCATTAAGTACATTCTGTACCTGAATATTTCTACTAACTGAATTCCACTGAGCTTAAATTGGTCAGGGACATTTGGCTTCTGAATGTAAGCAGTGCATTGTACATTGCTAGATATAAATGGCACCCGTGTTCCAAAATTTCCTCTACTGAAAGTCCAACTTCCTTGAACTTTGCAGCATGGGGTTCAAGATCAGGAAACTTTTGGAAAGTTTTGAAAAATTTCGCCTCCCCTTGATAGTGCGTTGCTGAGACAGTGTCGCATCCGGTAATAGCATGCAATAATAAAATACTATCGGCCACTGATGGCATATGAGGCAAACTCTTTGAAGAATATAATTCTTCGGGCTTATTCGGTCGAGCTGGCTTTAACAGAAAAAGTTCTACATTTGATGGTGTTAATGCAGTTAGTAATACCAGTATATCTGTATCTTCTGCTACAATCACCACCTTCTTGCTGATGTCTTTCGCAAGTTCTATTGCGGTGGTAACAATAGTCCTGTCAGCATCAGCTAGACATTGTACAGAATTTATACCTGATTCAGTTAATTTCGTTCTCATTATTTTTATCAAGTTACTCTTATTTTTATTATTGTGAAGGAATTTCTCTTGGGCAAGTTTTAATGGCATATTTTCATTGAAAAATACATCAGCTGAGGCTCCATGATTTGAACAACGAGTTCTCTCAGATTCCTTAGTCGTCGTTTTTCTACCATAATAATATATTAATTAGCATTCATGAAAGCAATGTTAGAAAGTTTGACGACAAAATTTCAGTAAAACACCAGGAGATGACGTTACTAGCCAGGTCGCGCGCACCAGTTCCTCCGGAGGGCTTTGCCGATGTCAGATTCGGGACGAGCGACCCGGAAAACCCCGGGTAACGAGTTTCGATCGATTTGATAAGTAATTTCAGTAAAACTCTAGGAGATGACGTTATTAGCCAGGTCGCGCGATCACCAGGTCCTCCGGAGGAGGTTGCCTATCTCACATTCGGGACGAGCGACCCGAAAAACCACCGGGTAACGAGTTTCGATCGATTTGATAAGTAATTTCAGTAAAACTCCAGGAGATGACGTTATTAGCCAGGTAGCGCGCACCAGGTCCTCCGGAGGAGGTTGCCGTTGTCAGATTCGGGACGAGCGACCCGAAAAACCCCCGTGTAACGAGTTTCGATCGATTTTCCATGAGTTTACAGGGAACTCCAGGTGATGACGTTTCTGGTGCCGTCCTGACCTCCAGGTGCACAGGGGGCTCATTTGGACATCACACTCAGGTCCAGCGACTCAAAAAACCCCCGGTTACTGAAATTCGTATGATCGGGAGTTTTTTCTGGAAGATATGAATTTTTTCTTCATCACTTGAAAAGATGCACTTATAAGAATGCACTTTTAGATGCAGCAATGAAATTTCAAAACAGTACAAGACCAAAATATGGCACAAAGTTTCTAGACGAGTTAACGAAACAAATGCAAAAAACCACATCTCAATCCTACTTACTGCAAAAAAAATTGAAGGTTGACTGCTACATTTCCTCGCCTACTTCTAATAATTCTATACACAGATCAAGAAAAAAACATAGATATTAAAAACAGCAAGTGATGTTAGAAGCCCAAATCTTAATTGTTGTTTATTGTTTTGTTAATTAGGTGATCAATAGAGTTGAACTTTCTTGCGCCGCAAAAATCAGTGTATGTCTTAATGTTAAATATCATTAATGGTAAAAACTAAAGTGAGCGGTACTATCGAGTACTTTGTCAAAAGTCTGTCATTATTTACATATTACCGTCGGCAGGTCCAATGTCCTCAAAATGCAAGTACGTTCACGCCACATCAAAACGAAGGTTTACCGATGTTTCATCGGCTATATTCCCCATTGGAAGTTAGAAGACATTTCTGTGAGTTTGCGAATGGGAATCGAACTGTTGGATGTGGTTCCCATGTAGCTGGTGTCATGTATTATCTTTCGTGCGGATCATATCTATCAAGCATACCTAAACTGGCAGAAGTTCTCTTCCTATTGTTCCAGAAGGATAGCGTGAGTGCAGTGATTGCAGATGACAGTGAGGAAGATCAACATCCATATGCTTCTCAGATTAGTAATGCTACGATCTAGTGCTGCACACTGTTAAAAACACGTGACTGTTAAGACCAAGCTCGTACCCCTGCCGACGTAATATGTAAATAATGCCAGGCTTTTGACAAGGTACTCGATAGTACCGCTGACTTTAGTTTTTATCGTTAATGATATTTAACATTAAGACTATAAACTGATTTTTGCGGCGCAAGAGAGTTTAACTCTGTTAATCACCTAATTAACTGTCAGCGTTGCAGCTTTATATTGGTTCCTTTTGCAACGTTCACCATCTAAATAATCGCTAATCACAAGTGTGTATACACCACTCAGATGTCCATATTTACTTTGCACTGTGGCCTTCTTTACTTGCAATGCATAGGGCACTGCGCAGTTCGGCATTTTCTTAAAGTATGGCGTAATCTTGTGACAAGACTGGGGATAAAATACCATAAGCGAATCCACCGACATGCTTCAGAAAAAAATTCAGGCTGGTGCCGCAGGGGTAACTTACCCTAAAAAAAAAATATGGAAATAATAGTTATGTTTTTTTATTGTTCTCGGAATTTGATCGTGATTTTTTGTTTAGTACTTTCTTTCTTTAACATATATTTTTTACAAAGCGATTGAATGCGCCATTTCTTGAAAAAAAAAAAATTGCTAAAACCAACCCTCCCTTACTCACCCCAAACCGGTCCCCCTCTCAGGTTAATGTTTTGTGAAATTACTACTTTCCGTGATTGCTTCCTACTGCACAAATATAAGCACCAGACAGTTACACCATGCTTACCCGGCTATACCATTTATTTTTCAACCCCCTTTCTTCTTAAAATTTTGTAACTATTTCCGGATTTTTTAATAACTATTTTGAGCTCATTTAGAAATTTTTAAAAATAAAAGTTTCAGATGACCCACCGTGCGGCGTGTCTAAAATTTATCTCCAAAAAATCTCCCAAGTTGCATGCAAACCATATAGAGTTTTTCTAGTGCAGTCATTAAATTATATTGCAGTAATGTGACAAGATGGAAAAATTGGAAAGCTGTGCGTAGCAGGGATTATTTTTCATCAAAGAATTATTTTACACCGCCCGCATTCCCCTTCTCTAAACGTTGAAATGATTTGCTGGTCCTTGTATGACATTACTTAATTAATTAATTACCTTGACGTCGGGTTAACAGCTGCTTTGTGTTGAAACAAATGAATATTGTGGGATGACAAAGTTAGAGAGAAATGATTACATTCAGTGGATCAATGCAAAAATTAATTTCAAATATCAAAGAGATGTATTTAATCATCCGAGCTCCATTCACAAACTCTGACACGTTTATGAGATGTTTATTCCACCTAATTTTAATTAGGCGTTAATTGGAAAGTTCTTGGAATATTAGAGTTAATTGAAGGAATTTTATAAAAATCGAATTAATTACCGACTCCTTACAAACATTCCACTGATGCGACAATAACTAAGAAAGAAGCCAATGGGGAACGCTAGAAGTCTAGGTCGAGAGTTGCTCAATTAAAATTTCAAGGCAGCACCAGCGATAGAACTCCTACTTCCTGAAGCATATATCTCATATTGAAAGGAGTAGAGGTTGCAGTCGGGCATGGCTCACTGCGCACGCAAACAGAAGTAGTTGAATCATTCAATTAAACTCACCCTAATCACCAACTTATTAGTCAAAACATAGTAAGCAGAGTAGAGTAAAAATTTATGTAATTTGGGCACGTTCGCGATCTTCCTATTGGTCGACCACCACCACAAGAAGATTAGAAGATTTGTTGACAGTGCAAAAAATTCCTCATTCTACACTTAAAGGCATTGCGTCTAATTCGAACATGGCAGAGTCCACCGCCCAAAGTACCTGCTATATATGTGTGCATGAGACACAGGTTGGGAGTATACCTGATTTATTTTAATTCCTCTCAGTACAGGGTAATACACTGGTACCAACCTTAACATGTACAATGTATATATGACATCTCCCTTTTTCGTTAATTATATACAATTTTTTTTACATTTTTCTTTTAGTGTTTTATTATTTTTTTGTTTGCTTTATATATATATTTTAATTTACTTAACATTTAAAAAGTATCTAATTAAGAATTACCTATTTATAATATAGCTACTTAGCTGTAGTTAAATCTATCTGGCTTAACTATAGGTCTACCTCTACTTGTATATGGAAGAGGCACAGGAAAAGTAACATTTTTATCATATTATATAGAATTATTATCATAATTATCCTCACCTGAACTAACAATAATTTCCTCATTATTGCTTACTGACATTTTAGTCTTATCAGAATGATCTACTAAATGTTCTGAATATACATTTTCAGTATTGTTGGATACTATTGCTAAAAATCTCCTATTTCTTATGTAACTATCTCCTTTATCATCTTCTATTTTATATGAACGAGCCTAATCTGTTATTTTTTCTTTTACTTTGCAAAAGTTCAATTTGAATTTAAATGTCTTTTAAATCTAATACTTTGGTATGGTTTCAAATTACCTAACTTTTTGGCTCCTATGTTGTAATAAATTTTTTGTTTCTTTTGATTTGCTACACTTTTTGTTAAATTGTTTATAGTTTATATATTGCGGTTTTAACAATTTATTTGTGACAGATAACAGATCTCTAAGCTTTCTTGACATTAATAATTGAGAAGGGCAATATTTATTATCCTCATGTGTGTTTCGATAAGTTAGTAATTCTAAATTTAAATCTTTTTTATCATCTAATGCTTTTTGTAACAATTTTTTGAAAGTCCGTTTAGCTCTCTCTACCATACCATTAGATTGTGGATAACGAGGGCTAGACATTATTTGTTTAATATCCCATTCTTCTACAAAATTTGCAGACTGTGCATATTTAAATTATGGACTCCCATCGCTGATTAAAATAGATGCAAATATTGATTTCAAATTTTTTTGTCAGAGATTCTGAATGTTCATCTTTATGAAGCAAAATTAATTCAACTCATTTAGTATCATAATTAATTACCAATAAATACATAGTTCTCCCCATGTAGAGTATTTCACATCCAACCATGGATTTTAGGTATATCATGATTTATTAAAGGTTCTTTTGTATTATTATTTTGATATGTTAAACAAATTTTACAATTAGATATGATGTCCTCTATCTGAGTTGCCATACCTGGTTAATAAATTGATTCAGTTGCTCTATTTTTACATTTAATCATTCCTAAATGACAAAAATGAATTTTATTTATTATTTCTAATTTTTTACTATTTGGAACAATAAGTATATCACCATTGTATAGTAGTCCTTTATACTTTACAATTGCATCTCGAAATTTGAAGTAATTTCTAATTTCCAACGGAACTTTTTTTATGGTTTTTGGCCACCCGTTTTTTACAAAATTACTTAATTTTTTAAAACTTGAATCACTAGAAGTTGCCTTTTGATATTCTTTTACTTTATTTTTTTTTTCACTAAAATTGATTGATAAAACTACATACACTTGATTATCTATGTCGAAAATATCATATTCAAAGATTGGCATACATCTGCGTTACTAGTGCGATGAGAGCAAAGCCTACAACTGCAATGGGGACTATACTCAGCATCCCTCCTTTGAATCTATTCATAAAGAAGGTTGTGTTGAGGAAGTGTTCTGAGATTGCAATATGTAGATAATGGTGTATAAAGGGCACGTCTACGAGACATGTTCGTATTCTGGAAGTCGCTACAATTCAAATTCTTCATCTGGTGATGAGGTTATCGTATGCCCCATTATATATAATTTTAACAAGAACTTTGAGGTAAGCTTGACTGCGTGCGGAAATGATGAGCCATTAATCTACACCGGTGGTTCAAAAATGAACTAGTCAACAGCTGAGGACTACTTAGAAGAATTATATTTACCCTTAGCAGTACCGTTAGGCACACATACCACATTCCAGGCGGAACTACTAGCAATTCTGCAAGCGGTAATAGAAATCACGAACACAAACGTCAATGATAAAACGGTGCGCGGACTACAAAGCAGTTTTACTTGCTTTAAATAACTGTAGGACAGACTCTGGGCTGGTTTTGCAAATTAGAAAGTCTCTAGATGTGCCCTCACTAAATAACAGTGTCCAGCCCGATGGTATTCAGAGTAGCGAGGAAGCGGGTGTTTTAGCGCCTTGCGTGGTCCACAGTCCACAGTTTCCTGTTGGAGAACTATACAGACAAACACCACGCAGATTGTTGGAGTAGTCTAAGCAGCTGCAGACAGCAGAATGTTTTTTGTCACACCCAATCGTAAGCTAGGCAAACACTATCTCCAGATGTCCAGGGATAATCAGCGTATCTATGTAGGATTACTAACAGTAACTGAAGACTAAACAGTCACCTTCATACGCCGTTACATATAACCCCAAGTGTGTAATCTGGCAGAAGATATTGCCGAGCAAGTGCTGTGTCACTGCGTTATTCTCACAACGAAAAGAAAACTGAAAACTATACTGAAAAACTTCTGACCCAGTATGGCCAGTCTACGTGGCACCCTGCCAGGTCTTCTATTCAAGTACATCGCAAGCGTTGGTTGTCTTGAGGAATGAAGGGCACGGTGGGTATGCACCTACGGGGGTAGCATAATAGACCCACCCCTGAGGCCCGAGTGCACGTGAGCGCAAACTCACCCCACTCCAAACAATCCAGAATTCAATCTAGCACCGCAACTTGTAAAAAAAGAAAATATAGACCAACAGTTGATTTCATTGCAACGGGTCTTTACCACAATATGAAGTATCTTGATCAGACTCAGAAGCAGGCAAAGAATAAACTTTCAAAAAATATATCTAAATTGACTGATCTATAATGGTAACGCGAGAAAAATATTTACTGTGCAATATCAATTTAACTCATTATCATCGGGTATTTATCCATTCTTGTTATTTTTATTTCATTTTTGTAGAAGCGACGACCTGAATAAATCAAGTCGGTAGTTATCCTCTCTATAGAGCAACTTTTCACATAGTAAAAATATGCTGGTACAAAATTTAATACAGAATTCACGCGAGAAAGATCATTAATAACTCCACTGATTGAAGTAGCTAGCTATTTGGCTGGGATGACACAGTAATTATACCGTGACATTTTTGTTAATGAGAGCAGTTTGAAGAGTGTAGTCAAAAGGATGACGAAATTTTATCGCAGGATTTGCGTATCAGCTGAATAATAAAGTACGGACGCATTTTCAGCTTTGCAGGTCTTGTTTTGAATCTCCCCTCGAAGTTAACCTACAGTGTGTTCGCGGAGATGTAATGCTTCTATGGGTTGTGCGGTTGAGATCGAATATCTTATTAATAATAATAATAATAAGACATCTTTATTCAATGATACCTTGCGTTGTAGAACGAGTCAGAAAAAAAAATACCGTAGAATAGTCTTGCATATAGACTAGTTATAAAAAAAAACATTTAGTGGTTATATATAAAAACAAACTAGCAAAACGTAAATTGACAAACAAATATGTATATGCATATAAAACGAGTTAACAAACATAAATTTAAAACACGTTAAAGAAAATAGTAACAAAAATTACACTTGATTAAAAAGTATCAAAGTAATATTCGTCCAATGGTAGGAGGCCCTAGGGCATTTCGCTTGTACCAAAATGCCGATGGTTGGCAACCGATATGGTGTTAATAAGGGTGACTTCCTGTTCACAAAAATCCATTTTGACACTCCCACCCCCGCGTCGTTCTCCCCCCACCCTCCCTTAAACGGTTAAAATTTTGATCATCTTGATCTGAGGAACGGAATGACCTAGGATCAAAATTCTTTTACTGTTACATAGAGAGTATTACAGAGAATTAAACACCTTATAACAGTTTTTGTAATACCTCAAAAACTAAACGAGACATCTTTACCCGAAGATAATATTAGGTTTTTTTTTAATATTTTTTTGATTATTTTGACAACAAAGCAAAAAATTAAAAAAATGTTTCAAATAAAACTTTTTTCATTTTTTTTTAGCTTTTCTAAAAGGTATATCACTATATTACATATCATCCCTGTCGTTAAAATTTTCCTATTTGCTTCACTCCTCTCCACATTTCCCCTATTCAACTATTGAATATATAATTATATAAACTATTAGAAATGTACTGTCATATAGTAAGTAATAGCTTTTATTGATTGTACCCACCACTGCATGCCCCCCCCCCCTCCGAAACACATGCAACTTTATAAGTCTGGTCTAAAAAACGTCAAACAAAAATGTAGGTAACGTTACAACATTCTTTTAAACTAAATGAGTAATGACAAAAACTATGGAAAGAAACAAAATAATTTTTATTATAAAAAATTTAAAGTTAGTATTAAGTATTAATCATCTTCTTCCACGTTTGACGTATCATCTATATTATAATGATTTTGACATAAATCTTCAGCACAAGAACACGCATCTGTACATTGCAAATTACACTTGCACTGCTTATTTTTATATTTTTTTCAAATGCAAGAAATCAGTTCGACAATTTTTTCGGGTGCGGCATTTTCCCAGGATGATAATATGGGAACGTAACATGTTTCAGATTTTCTCCAACCGTAATTTTCTGGATACAACAATATTTTTGTGCGAGTTTTTTGAAAAGTATGTCTGTCGTGCTCTGAACAACGCTGAAGTCAAAGCAGCTTCAGTTGGAGGTAACTGCTTAGTCTCCATTTGCTGTTTTGAGCAACAATACCACCATAAATGAGCCAAAATTGAGATTTTTGCTTTAGGAGCATATACTAGGCAAATGAACCTTTCCAACTCTTTAGATGCCTCTTTTATATCAGTGTTGATATGTCTCTCAGAGCAGACAAAATCTTGGCAGCTCTTATTGCTGCTACAATAATGTTTCTGTTAATTTTTTTCGTGTCTGTTATGGTTCAGTAACGAATTGTATATCTTTTGACTGTATTCTAATTTTATTATAAATTTATTATAAATTGAATAAAAATTTTAATAACCATCGTAGAAAAAAATTTCTTGTACAGATATCCATTTCACAGCAGACTAAAATTTTGAATAAAAAATGTCTTTGCGTCTATAAATGTGTGTGTGTGCGTGTATACCGTTTCTTGTAAACACGATAACTTCTGTTAGACTTAAAATATTTAATTACAATTTGGAACATATGTAAAACAATAATCCCTATTGAAATTGGGCCATATCTGTAATACATGGTGATAACCAGAAGCCTACACTCTCATACGTAAAATAGGTTTTATTTTATTTAATTTCAGAGCAAAATATTACTCAGGTTTTTGATTAAGCATACAAAAATAAGAAGATGTATAAGAATTATAAACCGCAATATATCGGGTGTGTGTTAGGCAAACCAACTTTATTTAAATTGGTTGATATATCAATGTTATCCTAAAATATGGAGCATGGTATTTTTAATAAGATTATTATGATGTGAGAGTTTGTAGGTTTCTGGTTATCACCATCTATTACAGATACGGCCCAATTTCAGTAGGAATTATTGTAATATGATGTTTTACATATGCTCCAAATTGTAATTAAATATTTTAAGTCTAACAGAAGTTATCGTGTTTACAAGAAACGGTATACACGCACACATACATATACACGCACACACACACTTACAGACACCAAGACATTTTTTATTCGATATTTGAGTTCAGTCTGCAGTGAAACGGATATCTGTACAAATTTTTTTTTCCACGATGGTTATTAAAATTTTTATTCAATTCATAATAAATTTATAATAAAGTTAAAATCCAGTCAAAAGATATACAATTCATTACTGAACCTTAACAGATACGAAAAGAATTAATAGAAACATTATTGTAGAAAATTTAGTTAGCTTTAATTATATATATATAAATGCGTCGATATACCATATAAGCAGATTTTTTTTATTCCGATAGAGTTAATCTGCAAAGATTATCCAGTTTATCAGATTTTTATTCCGATCCTCAGAATTTTGAGCCAAGATATTTAATATTTAAACTAAAAACTTTCGGCTGCCATTTTAAAACTTAAATATCTCCGAAACTATTAATCATATATAAATATAATAAAGCAAATGCATTCTCAGTTTATAAGTTTTATTTTTCGCTAAAACTAATATTTATTGAGATATTTGCAAAGAAACAAAATTTTTACGTTCTTTCGAAAATCTTTTTATAGTTTAAAATGCAATTTTTTTTTTCGAAAGCAGAAAAGAAGTGGCATCCACCTCCTATAATCGAGCCTATAATAGTGCAGGAAAAATAAATTTTCACCTCGAAAAAATTAGTACAAGCAATGAATATACCAAAAGACCTCTAGAATCGAAGCTGTGCTTCGCCCGCCATTTTGAAAAATGGCGGCTCATTTTCAGATTTTTGTATATAAATCCTTTACCGTTGCAGATAAGAAAGAGTTTTAAATAAAAAACGTAGGCAATAATAAAACAAAAAATTTTTGATATTAACATTTTTTCTCCAAATCGAATGGTTTTTGAATTATGAGGTGCAGAATGTTATTGAATTTTCAAAAATCCCAATTGTGTACAAAATATACTGTAAAATGTGTGTTTATAGGTTGTATGTAAAACAAAAACATTTTTTTAGGTATATTACCATTACAGAAGATAAATATACTGTAATTATAAGCCTATAACTAATATAATAAAATACGAAAATACGTTATAACATTAGTTCGTCATTATCAATGTCGTCGTCAGGTAACATATCTTCTGAGTTACTGCAAGATAATACCTGGCAATATCCACACATGGCAGAACACTTTAACCCTGCTGGTGAGCACTCACAACGTTTTGTGCATCCCAATTTGCAACCACAGGATATGAGCTTCAGTAAATTACTAGAGGCTGGATCTAAACATGTCAAAACTGGTTTCAAAGCCCCACGGCTTAACTGCCAACCCCAGGCAGTCGGCTCTAAATTATTACCCATCCACTGCTAGACTTTGAGATATGTACGATATGAGTGATTGGCAGCTGCTGCACTTGAAGGAGGCAACACTGCTAAGTTAAATTCGGAATGTAATTGTTGCTTACTGATCAGACGATTGTATGAAAAATATCTATACTCATCAAGCGTCTGGGACTTTGTTGCCTCAAAAAAGAGAAGCGGAAATTTTTCCCCTGCAGCTGCAATGTCATTTTGGGGACACAGCATCCTCCGTATATAATGCAACAGTCTATCGCAAGTTCGGGTTTTGTTCTAAAAGCCTTTAATCTTGCTCTTTCTAAAGGACGATGAGGTTGTGTCATAACCTCTAACAGCATGTATGAATATCAGACACTGTAATGTATTCCTGTGCAAATTTTGTTGCTTTGAAATGTAAAAAATTGACTTTTTCTTATTCCCTGAGCTTGGTCGAAGGAACCAAATATGCATCTCATCTGTTGACAAAGTAATTAGGAGGACTAATAAGTCAGTGTCCTGGCCAATAATAACTACTCGAGAACCATGCCTTGCTTTCTGAATAGCTGCTGCTTCGATCGACACATCAGCATCAGCTTCGGCCTCTTCTACCTGGACACACCACTTCTTAACTGGACGGCTAGATATTTTATAAGAAGTTTTTTATTTGCACTGTTTGCAAGAAATTCCGCTGTGGTGACAGTATTCAAAGTATTCTCACTTATGTTTATATCTGCTGATGTCCTTCTTGCCGCTCTTCTTTCTTGTTCGTTCCCCTTCGTTATTGGGTATAAAGTATAACCATTAATACCACAACGCAATTACCGCCATATCGACTAATGATGTGTGAAGTAATTGTTAATGATGTCTTGATAGGTTGCGGGCCTGAGCCAGACAACACTGTGAAGAATATGTCCCCATCTAGGACGTAAATACAGTTGTCAATTTCTGGTGATTCCTCCATTTTAAGAGCTGCGACAAGTTATGATTTCTTGGCTTTCCTCATACCAACCTCATTGAAAAGAGAAGTAGGAGAAGGTGCGAATTCATATTTGAAATGCTCTTTTAGTTCCTTTGTTCCTTTAACTACACACACAATTCGGTTGAATAACTGTTGTCGGTTCACAGCAACAATATTTTCTCTCACTTTGATTGATGCGTTCATTGACGGTATAGCCTTGTTTGTTTTATTATTGCCTACATTTTTTATTTGAAACTTTTTCCTATCTCTAACGGTAAAGGATTTATATACAAAAATCTGAAAATGGGCAGTCATTTTTCAATATGGCGGGCGTAGCACAGCTCAGATTTTAGGGGGCTTTTAGTATATTCAATAAGATGATAACTGCAACATCTCCACCAAATTTCTTGCTTGTACTAATTTTTTCAAGGTTCGCATACTTTTAGGCTTAGTTTTCTTGCACTATAGGCCCTGCATTTTAAATCTGTGGATTTTAGAAACGTTATTATTTATTCGTGGCAAATAAAATCATTTTAAATTCAATTAACTAAATTTTATAGTAACTCGTTATAGTAAATTTCAAAATGCCACCAGAGAAGCAATTCGATCTCATAAAGACATATTTACTTACATTCAACACAAAGCGGCCTAAATTATATTGACTTTAATTTTGTCTACGCAAACAATCTTGAGATGAAACTAAACCTAAATCAATCTCCTAACCCTTTATATAAACTGTAGGTGAAAGCACTTAAATAAATATAAATTTCAGGGAGGAACTTTCTTGGATAATTTTCAAAGTATTTCATCAGACTTACGAGGATATTCGCTTACCTTAGAATAGGTTAATGAATCAGTTTCAGATACATTTTGAAATCAATGTAGCTGGAAAGCTTACTTAACTTAGCGCTTATTTCAATTTTATGTAATGCCTCTACAGGGTGTAACCTGTAACCATACATGCACCTTTAAATAAGAAGTCGGCTTCTTAAAAAAAAATTTAATAAAAGTCCAACACAGAAAAAGATACACATTGTTAAAGTTACAAATTGATGAAAATGGTAATTTATTGAACTCTACTTAATTGAAGGACTGTTGTATTAAAAAAAAAGTTCCTAAAAGAATTAAGAAAAAGATTAATTTAAAAAATTTTATTTTAAATAGTAGGTTATTTTAACATTTCCATTAATTTGTAACTTTAACCATGTGTATCTTTTTCTGTGTTGGAGTTTTATTAATTTTTTTTTTAAGAAATCGACTTCTTATTTAAAGGTGCATGTATGGTTAAAATTTTTCGGGTAAGTTGCGTTACACCCTGTATATATATTTAGAAAATAGTGATACAAGTTGCTAATAAGCCCCGAATAAAATCGTGAAATCAAATAATTTCTCTTAGGTACTTCACATATTATTTTTAATATATACAAAGTTTAGCGGATTAAATTTTTGTTAGCATGTGAGAGGACCGGAGTTCAAATCCCCGACTTGGCAATTTGTTGAACAACATTTTTATCACGCGAAATGCCGCACAGTGGTGATTTTATTGAAAATGGGCATCAGAAATCGATAACCTAGCCAATTTTCGATAAGAATTTACGAAACTTGGTAGAGTTAAGTATTTGGATATGCTAAATTCAGTTTTACTGACGATTTTTTTTTTCAATATAGCGGCTTCAGAATTTGGGTCAGAAGAAGCAAAAAAGATGAAAAATTCAATAAAATAACCCAGCCACAAATAAAAGTCCAGATCCTGGAACTTGACCCGAGTAGTCCAATGTATTTTTCGACGCTGAATTCGAATCAGAAAACCCCAAGCACTCAAAATTTTGAGCTGGAGCGAGAAATAGGGTAAAATCGCCCCTCGTATATGGTGACAACAAGTACATTCAAAAAGTACTCCTAATGTACATTCCCCCTTTCGTTTGATTTTACTCGATGTTCACCATAAGAATACATTTTTGGCTTCTGGCATGGTGAAATTTGAAATTATCGACCTTAAAAACCCCTAGAAACATAAGTTTAGTCAAATTTTCATTTTTACACCCCTTTCAACCCCTATTATACTCGATTTTCACCGTAAGAATTAAATTTGAAATCAGCAACCTCAAAAACCCTAGGAATGTAGAGGGAGTGGGGGCCTATTGATACAATTTTTTTTGGGCTGTAATATTTTCTATCTGTAATATGTTAAGAATATTTTTCTTTGGTAAAATTCTAGTACTACTTGTCTAGTTTTATTATATATTCAGAATTTTTAAGATTAAAACATACATAGGACCAAATTGTACCTTTTTCTAAAAATGGAATTTGTATCAAAGTGCCCCATATGCGGGGTACAATGATACAGGGTATGGGGCACCTTCATACAGGGTGGGGTACATTTATTCAATACTTAAGAAAAAACAAAAAACTTGTATAAAAATGTTTATTTGTTTATTTCAATAAACGTTTTATGAAGTACATATTAGTCATGGTGCATAGTCATTAATATGAATAGCTATGAATTGACATTTTTGGTAACGACACTTTTGGTTCACAATTAAACTAAAATAAAAAAACTCAAAATAAAAATAAATCTCATAAGAATAACTTAACGTCAATAAAGAATCTAAATAACAAAAATAATAGAGAAATACTGAAAAAAATCTTGTTTGTATTCTAGATCGTCCATTAGGTAATACGTAAATAATTAGCTAAAAATTATTGCACATTGTAAGAACAGAGATTAATAGGAAACGTAAACAGTGAAGCAGTTCGGCTGGTTCCTTTTGTGAAATTAGGCATCGGCAATTTTAAAACAATGTCAGAATGATTAACTGACGCTTCATCTTTCACATCAAGAAAGATAAAAGTCCATAAGCCAGGCTTTTTTCTCAGATACGAGATATATTACTCCGAGTTTTCATACTTAGTGATCACTTTGCCAGCGTAATGCAAAACAGATTTTTTCTTTTCAAATTTTATTAGTAGAAAGTCACCATCTTGTATTTCCTCTGGTAGGGGTTGGACCGGATCAGACGTATTCTCATCGTTTGATGACTCTGCAAAATCCGAGGAGGAATCCATAGTTTCGAACTCTCCTGAGGAACTTGTCGAATCAGAATCACTTTCAATCTTCTTTCTTTTCATTGGTTCGTGACCGTTATCAGCCAGAGCCACGATATTTCTTGCAGTTTTTAATTCTTTCGCACGCTGTCTTCGTTCTTTCATGATCCTTTTTTTTCTTTGATGTTGTGTAATTCTTGGAGTCGGTTCTTTTCTGGCGCGGATGTATAAATTCGTGATTTTCCACGTTCTCTCCCTTTCCGTTTCGTTACTCTTTCAGATAATTGTGGGTATGGTCTTATCGATTCCGGTGTAAATAGTCAGGTAGTTGAAGTTGATGGTCCAGATTTCGGAGACAAAATTTCTACGGTGGTGGGAGTTTGATGTGGTATAGGTGTGGAGTTTTCTCGTGGTGGAAAATTTGATAGTGGGCCTGACTCTGGTTGATTAAATGAGGATGACGTTGAATCACATGGAGGGCCTGGTATATCAGTTTCAATTGCTGAGGGTGCATTAGACGTATAAACGTTACACGGAGCAAAATCTTCATCAGAGAAGGCTAGTTTGTTTAGAGGATGAATGCCAGGTTTTGCAAAGCCGCTGGTAATATTTTTTACTGTGAATGCTTCGAAGTAGGCAAGTTTTACGAGTCCCGGTATATCATAAATTGACAAAGCTTTCCCTAACGGGGCACATTGATACGTATCAAACTACCCCGATGTCACCGTATCAAACTGCCCCTGGTCGCCATTTTTTACGTATGATTAATTTTCCAGAAAAATATAATAAAAATGGTTCCAAATAATATAGCAATAAGTCACGAATAATAATTCTTACCTGTAAGTGTAGTATATTGACAGACTATTAAATATAATAAATAAATTTCGATGTCCGAATTTAGCACTGTAATTTACTTTGGTAATTTGAAAACACATGTACCCTCGTCAACGGCTGCTCACTCACTGCTGCTGCGAAATATTTTTATGGTATTCCTTACATTACTAGCGCTATCTATTGCAACAAACGGAAACTTGTTACTTTTCTAGTTTTTGAATTAGAACCACTGTATCAATGTTCCCACTGTATCAATGGGCCCCCACTCCCCCTACATTAGGAGTACTTTTTGCATGTACTGCGATTTTACCCTATTCTAAGGGTGTTTTCTCGCTCCAGCTCAAAATTTTGAGGGTTTGGACTCTTCTGAGGTCGGATTCGAATTCAGCATCGAAAAATACATTGGACTACTCGGGTCAAGTTCCAAGATCTAGCTGTGTTATTTTATTGAATTTTTCATCTTTTTTGCTTCTTCTGACCCATATTCTGAAGCCGCTATATTGAAAAAAAAATTTCTACAGCATAACTGAATTTAGCATATCCAAATACTTAACTCCATCGAGTTTCGTAAATTTGGATCGAAAATTGGCTAGGTTACCGATTTTTGATGCCTGTTTCCAATAAAAGCACCACTGTGCGCCGAGATATAGGTGGGAAATACAGGAGGGATGTTCCAGTTGATTTTCTTTAGATTATTCGCACTAATTTATTCGACTTGAATTGAAAAAAAGCAATTATGTGAGGTTTTTCCCGCAGGAAAATATCTTTGCTTCTTTCCAACCTGTTAAATGGCATATGTCTAATAGCATGTTGCGCTCAAACGTACCATACAGCAAGGGGAGGCCAGTTAGAGTAATACATGAATCTTGGATGGATTATAGGTACGGTATCTCAGCAGGCTAAAGTGTTTTAGTGACAAGCACGCTAGGTCACATTGTTGATCCCCAGTTCCGACAATGGCAATGTCGTGAGTAATGGATGTTGTCTGCGTTTTTTGAAATACGTAACCATTATCCGGACAACCTTGGCTTTGTAAGTGGGGGTTGTTTACTACATGTGGTGTGTTTATATTTATCTTTATTACACAACGTTTGCCAAAACGTAAATATGAAGAAGAAGAACATAAATGCAAGTGTTTTAGATTTTCACAATGACCGGCACCTTCGCCAAAACTGCGAATGACTACCGATTTACTAATACAGTATCGGAAAGCTTTGCTTTTGGGACTGCATTGCATTCAACGACTTAACCGACCGCCCACAATAAAGGCGTCTACCAGTACCCCAGCAGAGGCAAAGTGTGACACGCCCCTTAATGTACGTCATTGCTTGCTTCGCTCTCGCTTGCTCTTATTGCCGAACCAAATCAAACACTTTCCGATACTGTATATAATACAGGGTGTTTTTAAAAAGTATGTCAATCACTTAACCACAGATTTAACACCTTAAAAAATTTGATTGAATCTAATTTACCTCTATCCAAAATCGCTATGAAGATACAGCCCTCTAAAGTTGGAAATAAAAAAAACATTATTTAAATATTGTACAAATGGCTACCGATATTTTTTTCAATACCGGTACGCTGTAACATATGTCAGAGAGTAACAGTTTAAAGTAAAAATATTTTAAAATAAAGTTTTGGAAATGGCTGATTTACCCCTCCACCCTACCCCGATTTTAAGTGGCACGCCCATGACTTTTTGGTATATTGTATTTTATAGAAAATTTAATTCTACAACTTTTTTTCATCTTGTGTTTTTTTCGTTTAAGTGATCTTAAATGAAACTTAGAATAGTAAAAACATTGTCATGTGTTTTAAAGGATGAAATGTTAAAAACTATAGAAAAATCATTTATTTTATCAGTCACTTCTTAATTTCAGTTCGACATGTATCTAGTATGAGTAAAAAACCAAAATAAGATTAAAAACAAAATAAAAAATAAATAAATAAAAAGATTCATTATTTTTTTCCAGTTTTCAGCATTTTACCCTTTCAAACACATGACAATGTTTTTAGTATTCTAAGTTTCATTTAAAAATGATCACTTAAACGAAAAAACACAAGATGGAAAAAAGTTGTAGAATTAAATTTTCTATAAAATACAATATACCAAAAAAGTCATAGGAGTACCACTAAAGACGGGGTAGGGGGAAGGGTTGTTTAACCCTAAATCAGCCGTTTCTAAAATTTTATTTTAAAATATTTTTACTTTAAACTGTTACCCTCTGACATATGTTAGCGCACCAGTATTGAAAAAATTTCTGTAGCCATTTGTACAATATTTAAAGAATATGTTTTTTTATTTCAAATTGTGTATCTTCATAAGGGTACGATTTTGGATAGAGGTAAATTAGGTTTAATAAACTTTTTTTAAGGTGCTGAATCTGTGGTTAAGTGATTGACATGTTTTTAATAACACCCTGTATAATCGAAATGTATTACTGCAAAAACACCTTGAGTCTATTTTCTCTTTCGCAACTTGAGATAAGCAAAGTGGCGAATAACTTCTAACAAAAAATTAGCAAAGGAAACTTCGTCACCCAATTTGCCGTACTTTGTTTCCAGGTAATTAGCAACCTGCATATAATTAAAAGTCTCAGGGAACTTAAATAAGCTTGCATGTGTTGCAACATCAGTTAGGACAAACTTCAGCTTATTAAATCACGTAATGTGTTCGACTTTTACTCTGTACTTTCGTAACTTTTTGTTACACCGTCTAGCGCTAACGATAATATTCTTAGACTACATTATGAGTTTGAAACAATATTTAAGTCATCGAGGTGACGTGTTTGGTCTCAAAAACATTAACCTATTTGTTTATTTGTCAAAATAAATTCTAACTTTAACTTTACTCTTCATTTTGGTATATCAGTAAGTAGAGATATATTTATTTGTACGTAGATAACATTGCTTGCCAGAACAAGAAAAGAAATCTTGTCAGATTTAAGTATAATTACTTAACGTACTTAAAGTTTCAGATTCTGCTTTTCGAAAATCCTCAGACTTAAATAAAAATAATAATAATAATTTTATTCATTCCTAGACCATATTATAATGGATGTACATGTCAAATAGAAAATAAAAAAAACAAATAAAATACTAATTTATCTAAACCAACAAAGCTAAACTGCGTCGTGAACAAAAATAAAAATATACGTTCATACATATACAAATATACACATATGCGTATACGAATATAACAAACTAATGAGGAGTAAAACAAACAAATACATAGTGTATATACATACACACACGTATATATACATAAATAGATATCGCATAAAACACTATACAATGTATTAGATATTCGGTGACCGTGTAATAACCTTGCTGACAAGAAGGTTCCTTAACATTTTCTTAAATGAATTAAAATGTTCCCTTTTATAGTGTTCAGGAAGTTTATTGAACAATTTTACTCCTGCAGATGATGGTGAATATTTATACTCAGATGTATTGTGATTGACAGTGCATAATTCATTATTTTTCCTTGTGTTGTAATTGTGATACTTACAATTCGTTTCATACAAATGAATATTTCTTCTTATATACAGTAAAAGTTTAAAAATGTATATGCATAGAGTCCTAACTTTATTTTCAGCAAAAACAGATTTACATAACTCTGTGCTCCGCATATTGAATATAAGTCTTGCATTATAAAAATTCTTTTGCTTTCGAGTACATTACCCCAAAGCACAATATTGTGTGAAAGATGGCTATAGATCAGAAAATAATAAACATTTAACAGACAATGTGTAGAAAGCAGATCTCATATCTTTCTGGTAGAGTGGAAGATCAGCCTACGGCTGAACTCCGCCAGGACATTAATATAAATAAGGCTAATAAAAAAAAAGATTGCATAATATGATCTGCTGATCGTTTTACTGACATGGCTTATATGGGCTGACCATGTTAAATTATCATTTAAAAACTGGGTTACCGAGCTCCCATTTAAGCCGATATTGTTGACAACAATTTCCTTGATGGAGTGTTTCTTTTTGTTAAAAAAGTTAAGGCATACAGTTTTATCTATATTTAAAATGAGGTTTTTTACACCAACTTTGAAAATCATGTACAATTATAATTATAGATTTGTTCAAGTCCTCGGCAATAAATGCCGAAACCGCCACTGTTGAGTCGTCTGCGAACATTGTAACACATGTAGATGTAATAAAATTTGGCAATTCGTTGACATACAAAATAAATAGTAATGGGCCCAGCACTGACCCCTGAGGTACACCTCTGTGTATACTATAATAATTTGAAATACTTTCTTGAATTTTGATACAAATTTTTTGGTCCTCAAGGTAGGACATTATCCATAATAAAATGCAGCCCCTTACTCCTAAAGTATAAAGCTTTCGTTTAAGAAAAGAGTGATCAATACAGTCAAACGCTTTTGACAGGTCAAGGAATACTCCAGCTACCAATGGCC
Source organism: Rutpela maculata (assembly GCA_936432065.2). Lineage (NCBI taxonomy): Eukaryota > Metazoa > Arthropoda > Insecta > Coleoptera > Cerambycidae > Rutpela > Rutpela maculata. Next base: position 250,948,438 of record OW386286.2, read on the forward strand.
CTCATCTAAATTTTTATAAACATATTCCGTGAGTTGATAAGCTGCAGTTTCCGTTGACCTATTCATCCAAAAACCATGTCGATAGTCGGTTAAGATGTTTTGATTCCTTAAGAAAGCTGTTAATCTGTTACAAATAAGTACCCCAGATAAGTAATTCATCAGCCTTTTGTATATGCAAGCAAGTACAATATTTACTGATACTAACCTGGTTTATGTCGCTGATCAAGTGTGTTATAGAGCAAACGAATTCAAATAATAGAGATTCAAAATAGTAATAATAATAAACTTTATTTCCATACATTTTTACAAGCAGAGCTGGGCAAATACTTTGAAAAAGTATTTAAATATTAAATACTAAATACTTTCAGAAAATTGAAAGTATTTAAATATTAAGTGTTTTCAAAAGATAAAAGTATTTAAATAATAAATAACAAAAGTAATTAAATATTTTAAACTTAGTATTTAAATACTTTCTGAATATTTAAATATTTTGGTAACACTGAAATATTTTGAAGCATAATTAAGTGTAACAATAGCCTTTAATGGCTAAACTTCACCAGATTGTATTTTCTATTTTTGTAGAAATCAATAAAGACTTACTATTATCATTATCATCATTATTATATTAAATACTGTTTGAATATTTGAAGTGTCAAAATTTTAGGTTTCATGACTTTCATGAACTTCTACAACACTATTTTAATACCTCTATACTTAATCAGTTCTAGTTGGGTATTGGACTTTTACTTATCTGTAAAGCTAGTAGACCTTTGCGTCTTCTGCAAATACCCAAATAAAGTACAGAGACTATGGTACTAGAATACCACTATTTAGTGGATTGTGAGAGTTGGACAAAAACCCGACTTGTCTGATGCAACCAGATTAGTTCTTCCCCCCATTTTCGAGGATAATGAACACCGTGGTGGTGGCAGAATTTCTCGTTAGGGTGATCCACCCCCGCAAACTGCCAAAAACCATCGCCAAACGGGGGTTAACGCATATTATAATTGTTTGAGAGACTCTTACTTGATGATCCCCCGTTTTTGAGAACGCTGAACACTGTTGTGCTGGTGGAATTCCTCCCCGTAAATGGCCAATGACAACCATCCAAAAGGGTGAGTTCTCAGCATACCCCCGGGCAAAGCTGCCCCCCCCCCGTTTTTGACGATGCTACACAGGAAAGAAATATTGAAATGTCACCTCGATCTCGTCAACAAAGTAGTCATTTTCATTTACTGTAGCGCTGAAAAAAGATGAATGTACATTTGTGTACATATTTTTTGGGGAAAATAGTTTAATGTGATAACTGAAACATCTGATTTATAATTTTCTTACATTATAAAATACAATGCTAAAAAAAATTAAAACAATAAGTAAATTTATTTTACTTTCATTTCCAGTGGAGGTATAGTAACGACAAAAAAATTTTTAAAAATTTTTATTGTTCAAATAGGCTTAGAATGTCATGAAACGTCGAGATTTCAAGTTTGAGCGAAAAAAAAATTTCTGTCTGTCGGTCTGTCGGTCTGTAACTTTTTTTGTGCGCACGTTTACTCTGGAACCGTTTGAGATATTGACTTGAAATTTGGTACTCATATGTACTTTAACGAGATCTAGAACTAGATTATATTTTCATCTTGTTCCGTCGAAGAGACGGGGGGTAAATTGGGGTAAATTTGGAGTAAATAGATAAATCAAGCAGGTAAGAGTTCATAAAATTGATATTTGGTATAGACAAGAGAAGCTAAGGTCTCAAAAAAAATTTTGGTATTAGCCACCTCCATTACCATCTCCACCCCATTATTAAAGGGGATGAAAAAAAATGTGATTTAGTGTGTGTACAAGAACCAGAAACCTCAAAATATTTTTTTACTTTATCCACCCCCCACTCCCACCCCCTGTCACCACCCCCACCCCACTACCGATGTGGGGTATCGTTTTATGGGTTTTTGGGGTAGAGGATTTCAAATATTATATTATTAAAGTTCCATAAATAATTATTTCCAGATACAAAATTTTTTCGTTGTGTGACTTGGACAGAAAATCCGGATGTGGAAGTAGTGATTCCTTGGGCAGCGGTTTTTATTTCAAATTTATTTTCTACGTTCTTTGAACCTGTGCAGTTACACTCATTATGAAAATGCGAAGGGGTATTTTTTTGCCATTTAGTGGGTGAACGAGTGTCTTTTAAAAAGTATTTAAATACTTTGAGTATTTATAAATACGTTTAGGATCATTTTCAAATACTAAGTAGTAAATATTTTAGATAAAGTATTTGCAAGTATACATACAAATACTTGCTGCAAGAAGTATTTAAGTAATCGGTATTTAAATACTTTTTAGTATTTAAATACTTATGATATTTGTAAGTACATATTTGCCCAGCTCTGTTTACAAGCAGCGGAATATAGTCAAATTGGTAAAATTTTGAAAAGCAATATATAGGGTGTTATGAACACATCCCAAAGTCATCCCCTGGGGTGTAACGACTGCCTAAATGGGGTGACTATAATTCACTTTATGAGTATCTCCGGAATACTCTGTTATAATACAATAATATTTGGTAATTGGATATAACTATGTAAGTGACAGTCATCATATAATGTAGTCGTATTGTAATCAGCATCATCATCGTGGGCGTGCTTAAAACAGAGTAAGACGGTAAATTTAAACGTACGCCATCAGAATAGAAGAATATTAAAATTATAAAATGTTTCATTTAAATTTACCATCTTACCCCCCTTTAAGCACGCCCATGATGATGATGATTATTATAACACGACTACATTTATTATATAATAGCTCTCACTTACACACATCCAATCACAAAATGTTATTGTATTATGATTGCGGAAATAACAATCATATAGTGAATTTTAGTCACCCCAATTGGGGGACGTAACACCCCAGGGAGTGATTTTGGGACACGCATTTACGTAGATTTTTTGTTTAAAGGTATTGTCAGGAGTCAGCATTCGAAGTTTGTATCATCGATTCATTGACACTGCAAATACAAAAAACATAAATTACAAAATTTAATATAAATAAACAATACAAAGACTAACACAATATGAGTTGTAAACTTTCCAATCCTGGAAATAAAACCAGAACAAAATCTATTTTTTCAGTTATCACCTGGTATCGATAAGATCAGGGCCTAAGAACTCATCAACTGAATAAAACGAATATTTGAGTAAGTGTTTTTACTTCCCTTTGAAATAAATGAACGACATTTATTTTCTTAAGATGGATGGGTAATTTGTTGAATAATTTTACAGACATTAATTTGGGGTCTTTTGCAACGATGGATAAGGTGTGAACTGGTCTGTTCAAATTATAATTATGCCGCAGATTATGATTTGTCTCATTCGTGCTATTGAACTGATCAAAATTTTCTTTTATATGGGTTACACAGCTTATAATGTATAGAAATGGAGGGGCTAAGATTCCTAATTCTTTCAACAGGAGTGCGCACAAGCGAGGAGGAGGAGGTTGCAATACATTGTACATACAATCTTTTTGAAGCGTAAACACTTCGTTAAATCAAGAATAGTTGTCCCAGCAGATGAACCAATAACACAAAAAGAAAGGTCTTATCCTAAGGTTCTAACTGAAGTATTTTGATGCGTTGAAACCAATTTTGGACAAAATATCTATCGTGTCAGTTTCTCTGGTGATAAAAGGTGATAGTAGAGGAAAACTGATACGATAGAATTTTTTTTTGTCCAGCGCATCAAAATACTTCAGAAAAGTTGGATGACAACCTTAGAACGAGATCTTTTTTTGTAGACCTGTGTGATTTAAACTGGAAAGGACATAAGCAAATTAGTACATTTTTAAAATATGTATGTTCACAAAAAAGTGTAGTTGCCATATGACGAAGCAGTGTGTAGATAACTTATTGTTCACAAAGTTTACTTGAGTTCTCCAATTTAAAAGAGAATCCATATAAACTCTTAATTTAACATTACTATTTTGTTCTACAGTGTGATTATCAATTTTAATTAATATGGTGGAATTTTGTTTCTTAGTAGTAAAAAGTAATAATGAGGGCTCCAGAATACTGCCTTGCGGAACACCTGTGGAAACCTTCAGCAACTTAGGATTTTACAGGCTCTTAAGATGACGAATTGTGTTCTTTCTCTTAAATAGGATTATATCCTGGCCCATAATTTCATTCAATAGTAACTTGTGATCAACCGTATCAAACTTGCATATCAGTAAAAAGCTAAACAAGCAATTATTGTTTTGTATTCAAAATCGTTTAAAATGTAATTGTAAAGTGATAGTACAGCATATTTTGTTGACAAACCTTTCCGAAAACCAAATTGAAATGTTGATGGTAATTTTTGTATGATTATAATCATTTAATCTAAGACAACAGTATTTTTCCAAAGTTTTAGAAAAAACAAATAGAAGAACAATACCTCCCTCTATTATATCCGTCAGAGTCAAGTTTTTAGGAAATTCCTTTTTGTATAATTAATTATAATTCTATCAATCATCAATGTTAATATGCATTTTCCATCAAGCAAAAATCGAGCCAATCAAATATCAATTAAACATCTATACATATCTTTTAATGTACTACAATATGTCGAACAAATAAAGGCATATATCGAAGCAAGCAATTTGCGAGATAATAACGAAAATGATTTGTACTCTTTATCTGGGTAGCCTAGCGTAAACATGAGAGAACAGCTCATTTAGCTGTCAGAAAGTGTCGTGATTGCGTTGTTATTTGCTGAAACTGACTGAGACATCCACGCCACTCGAGAATTGAACAGATGTTCTCTTACAGCAATCTGGCAACTAGTTAGTTAGGAATGCATTTCCTGCAACATCAGAGACCAGCGCCAAAGCGATGTTATGTGTTTCCTTGACTATTCATCTTATTAGATACTACACTCCCTTGATCATTGCTTCCATTCTATAAACTTGCACTGGAATCACGTAGTCGAGGTCTGATATAATGCACTTATTGTTGTGGTTGGGTTCAGTCACGGATGGCTTCACGAGAAGGACACCAAGGTAAATTAGTAAAGACATACTAAATGTATGTTTGCGCGGGGAAAATGCGGTGTCGTTTTATAACAAATTTACAGATTATTGCACTATTCTCATTTTTTGAAATATTAACAATGTCTCTAAAAATATTTTTAAGGAAAAAAGTCAACTAACGTTCTTAGCCTAGCCGATGAAGGTATTTACCTCCAAAAACTTGCCAAATGAATAATCTTTTTTTAATGAGTTCGTGAAAGTGTATAGAATAATATCCTGAAAAGTTTACATTTCGCTCGGATGCAGAGCATAAAAGAAGTGAAAAAAATATTTTTTTCATCCATTTTTTCAAAATTTTGAAATTAAGTAAAATATTCTTTCTTCATTGAGAACTGTTCAAAAGTATGTCCACTTCATGATTATTATGCTTTATTAAGTTGTAGTAACGTGGTTTCAAAAAAAGTACATCTCAAATCATTTTAATTTCTTTGCTTGAAGATTTTTTTGATATGTATTGTAGGCCATAACTTGTCGAGAAATTGACTCACTGGAAAAAATAAAATATCACTATTTCGAAAAAAAGGTACACTTTTCGAATGTTCAAATACAAATTCGTTTACTTGTATGCATTTTTTCGAAAATATGATCAGTCCCATCATGATCTTATCCTTATAACTCTCTATAGTTTTGAACATAAATTCTGGAACTTTTCCAATACATTCACAAATGTATATCCATTAGATCTAGTTGAAATGTGGATAGGTGTACCTTAGGGTGGCCCATCTTTTTCGAAATCAAAATTTTTTATTTCTCACCCCTGCAAATGGTTCCATTTGAAGAAAAAACAGTCCCCTCAAAATATAATTGAGGCAAATTGAAGTCAAGGGGTGCCGCAGAATGCATTATTATGCAATAATAAAAGTAAATGGAATTATTTACATTCTTTGGTTGATGCATTGTTTTTTTTTTTTAATCAGCAGCATTTATCTTTAGAATGACTAATCAAGTCATACAAATATCAAAGACATTATCTGTTGTGACTATGACATATGTCATACTACTGTAAATTCGTAGTCTAAGAAAACTAGACTAGAAGTTTTTGAAATAAAACTCTCGTTTTATCTTTGTGTATTTTATTATGAAACGTTTTTTTCATACATAGTACCAAATATTATCCTAAATCTACAAGACATATAGTAATAAAAACAATATTTTTTGCACTAGGCCAAAGCATGCGACAGGGTTTCTTTTTTTACATTTGGAAACTGTGATTTATAATCATTTACAACTTGGAGTAAAAACTGTTTTTGGTCTTCATTTTTTGTTAAAATGTCATTATAGTCAGTAATAAGTTTGATTCCTCTCTCAGCGGCATCATTTACAACTTTAATTTTGTTTACAATATTGAAATATCGGGTATAACTTTCATTTTCCCTCCATGTTGTTGGATCATTTTCCAAAAATTCCATAGACAAACCTAATTTTTGAAAAAACTGTTTAGTGTTCTCGCATATGAAGTCCTGAATTTCCTTGTTTTCAACGTCAGTAATGTTACTAATCATAAGTCGTTTAATACTCTCTTGATTTGGTGCTTTCCTATCCAAAGCTTTAACCATTTCTCTTTTAGTGGTAACTGAAATATCGTCATCAAAGAAAGATAAGCCAACATTTACTGAATTAAGGTACCACAAATGGTTCACTATTTTCCTACTTGCGGCTTGGGATATTTCTTTGTCAATATTTTGATAATTAATGAGTTCTTTACAAAAGTCTAAGTCATGAAGCGGTGCTTTACTAGCAAATGACGCTGTAAACCAGGCCTTTACATAAACCTTTACAATAAAGAGACATATATCTTCAATACCTATTTTTCTTTTTTAGTTAGTTGGAACTGATCTTGGAAAAAAAATGTTTTTATACAGTAAATGGCTTTGGCCATCCAACGTGCATGATGAAATGCCCCTGGTTGATAGAATGTCGTGTGAGTGGGCTCTTCTTCAACAAAAAGTTTAGAAAGCATTAAAAATTCTTTATAATCATCACGAGGCTGTTGCAAAGTTAAAGCTGCATTTAGAAACTTTACAATTTCGGCTTTAACTGGTTGTAAAATGTGTTTAATTCTTGATACCTGAAATCCAGTTTTTAGTTTATTTTGATCTATTTTAGGCCAAAATTCCCTGAAACGTTTAAATAGTGGCACATTTGGACCAGATGAGGAAGGCATTTTTGTGTCAAACACACTTCTCAAAACCACTTCAAAAATATGATGTCTACAAGGAAAATATAGAATATCTCTTTCTAATTTTTGTTGCAATAGTGTGGCTGCCCCATTTATATAACCCATATTTGATGCTGTTGTATCACAACATAAAGCTATTACCTTTTCGTCCAAATTCCATTCACAAAGCACATCATAAACTGCTTCAGTCTGTTCTCTTCCAGTTGAATTGGGCAAAGCTGGTACTCCAAGTAGTTGTTCAATATCTCCACTAGTAACTAAGATAGCAAGTCTATCGATATTTCCCATTCCAGTGAGAGAAGGTAAAAGTTTTCCATCCCAATGGATGACTGGGGCCGGCAATTCAGAATTACCGAAGGCAGTTTTTAATATTTCAGCTCTTTCTTCGCGGATGCGTTGTCTAGAGCGCTGAAGTGTGGTTCTGCTGATGGACAAAGATGTGGTGTCATGTCCTAGTGCTTCTGCTACTGCCGTCAAAATATGGACTCCATACCTGTCGCTTATTTTGCAAGCATCAAATGCAGCGGCTATTTTTGGTGTGATGATGTTACATGTTCCATACAATCTCCTCTTTTTTGGCTGTGACGGGCCAGGCTGGTCTTGTAACAACTCTTCTTGGGCTTCGATTATTTCATCTTCATTTTCGTTGGAGTCGGCTGAATTACTACTTGATGATGGACAGGTGACTGTTTCCTCTAATCTAGCTTTTTCTTGTTGACTTCGTTGCATTCGTTCGGATAATTTCTGTAATTTCTCCTCAGCTGATTTTTCTTGAGAAGCAAGTTGGTAATCAATACCATGCATAAATCCAGGACGTCCCTTTTTTCTTTGGTTAATTAAAAACTGCTTATCTTTATCTATTTTCATCAACTCCAATGCATTTGCATGAGAAATGTCAAAAAGATCGTCCAATTTTTCAACGAAATTTTTTTCTTTACCTCCCGCACTGGCCCTTTTAGTCGATTTTTGTAAGTTCCTCCACTCTGCATAAAGTTTATCTAGTTGTTTAACACAATGAAAATCCTGACGTGTCGGAATGCGAGCTTTATCCCAAAAAACTGACACCTCTTTTATTGTTAATTTAGCACTTTCATGTACACTTAGCTTCACTTCACGAATGTTATAAAAGAGCACTTGTAATACTTGTCTATTAGACGGCAATTTATTTCCAATGATTTGTGACGAATAGTGTCCAACTAAGTAAATGAAAGTATCCTTTCGGAAGGATCTAACATCAGCCATCGTTAAATGTTTTTTCAAAAAGGAACGTATGCTAGAACTTATAATGTCACCACTGTAAAACACAATTGCAAACTGACATAAAAACCTACCGTAGGTGCATTATATTTCCAAACTTCCAAAACAAATAATTTCTAGGAAATAATTACACCAATAAAACATTATGAGAAAAGAGGTAGATATTTGTATTTTAAGTAAAATTTAAGTGTATTACCGTAATAAAATCTTATCTACAAATTTCTACCTGAATGCGGCACGGGTTACCGTAATAAAATCTTATCTGCAAATTTCTACCTGAATGCGGCACGAGTTACCGTTCACCGAATTATCTGAAACTTTGACATAAATTATTCCTAGTATAATAGTATATTTTCGTGGGGTGAGACTTAAAAAATACGCAAAAAAAATTCACCCCCTATAGAGATGGGCCACCCTAGTGTACCTGTAATAAATACAATACAGCAAATGCAGGTAAAAATTCATGCGAGTTACGGCGCGGCAGATCTGCTTCGTTCCTGCGGCTATGTGTAGTGCCTGTGTATACGTCCATAATTATATATCCCTTTATACTCACTATTCATCTTCCTATTCACTAAGAAAAATGTTAAAAATGTGTAATCAGAAAGAGAAAAAAGCTTTACTTTACTCTTTAGAACAGCTAAGAATTTTTAGAGGTTCCATAGTATGCATATAACCGTGCGCTTGGCCGCGCAGAGTGACAAAGTTACTTCACTATTTTTTTCCAGGAATACCGTGGCTTTAGCGATAAATTTTATTGGGACATTTTTTTGTTCAGAAACACGTGGTCTATCCACCAGTATTTTTTATTTTTTCCTACCCTTGACAAAATCTGTAATATACATTATGTTTGACATATACTACAGCTTATATCTTTTAAACTAACTGAAATGTCAAAAATAGCAAAGAAATATAATTTTTTACACATTTCTCAAACTACTTTTTGGAATTTTCAAAGAAGGCATCGTTTTACATTTGAGAAAATCGAAATGGCCGCTTTAAATTTCAGTTTCTTTTAAATAATAAAATTTTCACATCAAATAAAAGGGTCTAGCCGGATAAGCATGTGGAAAATACTAATAGAGGAAATTACATGAAATGGGCATCAAAGTATAAAAAAAATATTTGTTACAGTATTATTCCAGAAATCCAAGGGGGAGCTGAATTTTTGCAAATAAGGCAATTGTAAATTTAAAATTTGATGCAACTTACGTAATTGACGAAAAAATTTGACAAAATTATCGAACATAAAGATCTTCCAGATGAACTCCAGAAAAAATAAAGAAAAATCCAAGGTGCCCAAAAGTGCATTTTTTGAAAAGGTGCCGTCGTGATATTTTTCAGACAGATGCGCATTTGTGTTATTAATACCCCCAATTTTTTTCAGATTTTTTTATTTGGTGGCACATGTTGAAAAAAAATAAAAACTTCAAAACAAATATTTATTACATTTTTTAATAACATAATTTTTTGTGGAGATGCAATCTGTATATTATAAGAAGTTACAGAAAAGTTTTTTCAATTTGGAGGGTGAGCGTTTTTTGTAAATTAAGTTTTAATTTTGAAAAGCGTGTTTTTGTTTCGTTTTTATTTAATATCTCAGGTTCTGTTCATCGGATTGGGCCAAATAAATAAAAAACCGCTGCCTATCACTACTTCCACATACAGATTTTCTATCCAAGTCTCTCACAACGAAAAATGTTGTATGTGGAAATAATTGCTTATGGAACTTTAATAATATAATATTTAAATCGTCTACCCCAAAAACCCATAAAATGATATCCCACATCGGTAGTGGGGTGGGGGTGGTGATAGACGGTGGTAGTGGGGGTGGATGAAGTAAAAAATCTTTTGAGGTTTTCGGTTCTTGTACACAAACTAAATCACAATTTTTTTTCATCCCCTTAAATAAGGGATGGGGGTGGCTAATGCCAAAAAATTTTTTGAGACCTTAGCTTTCCTTTTATATACTATATGCCAATTTTATGGACCCTTACCTGCTTGATTTACCTATTTACCCCCCATTTACCCCAATTTACCTTCAACCCTGCGACGGAATAAGATGAAAATATAATCTAGTTCCAGACCCCGTTGAAGTATATGTGTACCAAAATTCAAGTCAATATCTTCAACGGTTCCAGAGTAATCGTGAGCACAAAAAAAAGTTACAGACAGACAGACATATCTTTTTTTTCGCTCAAACTTAAAATCTCGACGTTTCATGACATTCTAAGCCTATTTGAACAATTTTCTTTTGTCGTCACTATACTTCCACTGGATGTGGAAGTAATATTTATAAATAAACTATGAATGAAACTATATAACAGGCCTAAATTTTTTTATCAACAAATAGTACATATTTAAAATGGACCGTATCTGCCATACATGGTGATCGGTAATCGCCAGAAGCGTGTAAATTGTCACGTTTTATATAAACTGTTTTATTATAATTTTACATTTTGACACTTTTCCCACCTGATCATCACGTGGCCCTTGTCAGTAAACCAGGTAGCATACAGCTTACTTATTCTTTGCATACCATAGGAACACAAATGCCAAATACATTTTGACAGGTAGTTTTTGTCCGCTGTATATAACAAGTAAATTACAGATCACGATTTGAGTGATAGTGTTATAGTTAACGGAATTATAATTGAATCTAATGACATAAAGAGAATTTTACAGACGATCAATCAACCAACCGAACTACGCGGTACACTTTGAAGACGCTGGAATTCCAGCAGACCAGCTTTTACAAGTTGTCATGGCAATTTTTAAAGTGTACCGAGAAGGTTGGTTGGTTCGGTCGCCTTTAATTAACTCATTAAATAGGTACCCTTAAAGGATGTATAGGTTCTTGGTAGCTGTGGCATATAAAACAGGTATTAAAATTTAATTTATAATCATGCAGAAACTTAACTATCAATGGACGTTTGGTTGTAAACTAAAATTCAATTAAACGCAGACAGTAAAGTTTTATAGGACCAATAAAATGGCTGTTTGCTAGATAATTGAAAAATACAATACGTTAGGAATTTAATGGTCGTTTTTATATTTCACTTCATAATTATCTATGGCTAGAGTGGTGGTACTTAATTAGTAAACACTAAATGAAGGGATCCAAGCTATAACTTTAGCAAAATGCAACACTAAGAAAAACTGGCAGTTTCCTAAGTTGCAATAATTGTTTTTCTTCACTAAGCAGACGAATCCAGTTGCTGCATTTACTGTACGCAGTCCTTTTCTTCAATTAAATAATATCATTTTTACATATAAATGTTTTGTAAATGTGTGAATAACAAAAAAAAAAGTTCAGACCAGCGAACCAGGCCCATGTATCTCTATGTATTTTCGGTCGCTGAATCCGAATCCGAGGTCAAGAAAAAAATAGTTACAAAATCATTAGCTAGAGCCAAAAAACACCCCTGGACTGGGGTAAAAAGATTATTAAGCTACGAGAATTAGTTCTTACATCTTAATCGATCGAATTATACAAATTAAGGTTAAACAGCAACGCACATACAATAGTCATATCTATTATGGTTAAATCTTGCATAGGGGATAGTTTTCACACCCTCTGAGGGTTGATATTGTAGGTCGTTGATGGTACGGAAGTTTCTAGTTCTATTTTAGAGTACTACGCAAAATAGAAATCCTGTTGGATTTTACGTTTTTTCTTGTTCTGTGTCATTTAAATTTAATGGTGGTTGTTCTCAACCCTATAGGGGCAGTTTATGAAGATTACATCGGACCTGATGCAGTTTCTTATAACTTTAACAAAACTTAGACATTTCGAGCTCTTTCAGCAGTCATTGCTGTTTTGGATTGATTTTTTTATATATGGTGGCTAGTTTTCGCCCCTCCCTGGGGGTGTGTTTCATATCTAATGTATGTACGCTGCTGTTTAATCTTAATTTGTATAATTCGATTGATTAAGATGTAACAACTATTCTCGTAGCTTAATCTTCTTTTTACCCGATTCCAGGGGTGTTTTTTTGGCTCTAGCTAATGATTTTTTGGGGGTGTACGATTTTCTTTGACCTCGGATTCGGATTCAGCGACCGAAAATACATGGGGATACATGGGTCTGGTTCGCTGGTCTGAACTTTTTTTTTGTGTAATCTTTGTTTAAAGTTTTCTGCAACTACGTGATAACGAAAAGTAAGACATGTGTCCCTTGAAGTTGCCTAGTCTGAGGTACTAATCTTCCTAAAAAATATTGTTTTTATTATTGATGTTGAAAATGAATACATTCTAAATCCTTGGTATTTGTAAAATGTCTATGCGAATCATACGTAGGTATGTAACAGTGTGAAATTAAAGACAACGGTGGTTACACTTCTTAAATGCATCTTCCAAATATATCATTACCTTCAGAGCCCATTTTAACATGGGAAAGTGGCTGTTGAGAAATTTGTAAGATAGAGGGTGTTACTAGGACAGGAACAATATTCATTAAGTCCACTCAGATTCTGGCCTACGCAGATGATATAGATACCATTGGTATTACCGAGGCAGCAGTATCAGAAGCATCCGCAGCACTGAAACACGCAGAAAGAGAAATGGGGTTGATAATTAACATAAATAAAATATCAACTGGCAAAGTGACTTTTTTTTCAAATTAGTCTACAGGTCTTAATAACTACGCAATCGGATTTTTAGTTAATCTTTGTTTTTTCTTTTTGCCTGTCGATCTGTCAAGCCAGAGTTTCGATTTTTGTCCGATTTTTTAAAATTTTCCAAAGTTTGAATTATGGGTCTGGTTCGCTGGTCTGAACTTTTTTTTGTGGGGCTGTGTTACTCACACATTTATATGTGAAAATTTTGAAAAATCAGGGACAAAAATCGAAAATCTAGCTTGACAGATCAATATGCAATTAAAAAACGAAGATTTAAAAGAAAAATCCGATTGCTTAAATATTAAGACCTGCAGACTGATTTGAAAAAAAAAAGTCACTTGGGGGCCACTGTGCTCCGTACAGCCAGTGGGAGAGCGACAGTGCCCCTTAAATATATAAAACGATGAGATAGACTCTGTGTAGGACTTTGTACACCTCAGATCACTAGTCAATAGTCAAAATGATACATTAGAAATAAAACGAATTGTTCTTATGGCTAACCGATGTTGCTTTGAAATAGCCCCACAGCTTAGCTCACAAAACATATCTCGACGCACAAAGAGTAAACTTTACAAAACTCTCATAAGACTAGTGTTAACGTACGCCTCAGAAACATGAGCCCTCACCAAAACCGAAGAATGAACCCTGGCATGCTTTGAAAGAAAAATATTGAGGAAAATCTACTAAGCGATAAACGAAAACGGAATGTGGAGAAGAAGATACAACTTCGTGCTGTACAGACGGCTTAAGACCCCGATGTGATAATTTCAGCGTCTGAGATAGATGGGCCACGTTATGAGAATGCTTGTTGTACCAGTAGGTTAACACAGAAAGGATGACCCAGAATAAAATTCATGGACAATGTAGATACGGACCTGAAGAATATAGGAAAAAGAGCGTGGAGAAAGTGTGCGTTGGACAGGGTCAGCTGGAAGGAAGTTCCGGTGGAGGCTAAGTTCCACAAGGGATTGTAACGCCAGACAGAGAGGAGGAAGTTGGCTACCGACAGTATCGTATTATTTGATGGCGTAAAATCAGTACTACATCAGATAATCCCGATCACGTAGTTGGTATTTCACAGGCATTTATGGATCCAACTCTCCAAGAAAATTTGAAGTCCATACGTGAAAATTTTTTCTCTAGCCATACGCGACCTCAAACGTATGCCAGAAAAACTAAAATTTACTATTGTTGATGAAATGAAATTGTATTCGATCTTCCACGATTCATTTTTCGAATGTGTGCGTTAATGTTGTCATAAGATAGGATATTGTGCCATATACCATGAATATATTTACGCAGTGACAAATCACCTAGAGCCAACCCTGGTCTTGACGTCATTTATCGCTGCTTTCCGACTTCAAGTTATAATGCTACAAAACTCTTTGATTTAGTTACCAAAAAGTAAAATCTGTTGCCACTTTTGTCTGAACTGTATGGGTATCCATGGGTCAATTAATGATCGGATTATCTCCTACTTAACACATAGGAAATTAGTAGAAAAAAATTGAAGGCTTCTACTCCGACCAATTTGATGTTGAGACTGGTATGCACCACGGAAGCGTATTAGCCATCCTATATAAAGGCGCGAAGGTTGTTTATGTACGCTGATGATACTACAATAATAATTTCTACAAAAACCAGAGACGAAGTTAACATCCTTTGAACTGGGATACATAATCTTTCACAGAGTGGTGTGCAAGAAACCACCTAATTATTAATCTGAGTAAAACTGTATGCATTGAATTAACTAATCCCTATAAAAAGGAAGATTTAAATCTAAATTGTAATATAAATAACATAAGTTTAACTTCTAGTACAACTACAAAGTTTCTTGGTATCCCAATAGATAGTACCAGAGTGTATTATATAGGTGATGCGACAAGAACCCGCACAGTGGCTTGCTTTGTACATAATGTAATAGATGGCAGGAGCAATAGGATCTGTCATTACTTACGCACAGAAAGATAATTTTACAGATTCTGTGCATACGTGCATACAGTATTGCATACATTCCCGGCCTTTCGTTTGTGTTTAGTGAAACAAGAGTGCAGTGACATCTGACATTAAGTAGCAGAAATACGTTCAATTCGCTGGCGTTAAATTTAAAAAAATCAGCTATTTTTATGCAACACTACATGCAGCAATGCAAATTCGTCTATCTATACACAGGTAATTGTAGGATCCTAAAGCTCGCGCCATCTACTAAAGTGAATAAAAACCATGCACTTATAAAGCCATTATTATCATAGGAAAATGCCGTATGTCGGATCACCTATTTAATACACCGTGGATAGCACACTAGGCTGGGTAACCAAATTGACCCCGTTTGTACTAACCTTGACAGTGCTTATTTTGGTTTAGCTACTTTAAAAAAGACTCTTAACGAGAACTGTCTTATGAATTTCTATTATGCCACGGTGTATTCTTCAATTTCCTATAATATTGTATTAGGGGACAAGCTACAGATGTGTTACAGGTCTTTATCCTACAACAAAGGATCATTCGTCTCATGTTTGGTTTATCCTATAATGAAACAGGTAGGACTACATTTAAAAGTAAAAAAATCTAACTCTTACGGGAATATACATTTTTAAACTGTCACAGCACACTTATAAAAATATATATAACTCTTAGAAAAATTGTGACCTACATTCATATCTAACGCACAAAAAGGACAACATACATATTGATAGCTTTAAGCACTGTAACTTTGCTTCCTTCGCTGTACAATAATTATTAATTTTTTTGTAATGTCTTCGAGTTTCAGACTGAACTTTATATTATTTAGAGGAAACAAATTACTACACCAGCAGCTCAGAGACTCGGCAGACGAGTCATGGGTGAGAAAACACTTTCCAAATGATCTTACGTGTTTGATAGATTGTAGTTAATAAATGACAGATGTTTTTATAATTTATCTTAAAGACATGTTAATTTGACTTATATAATGATAATTTTCCTAGAGAGGAGGGGCGCCAATCTTTCTATATTCGACATTTACACTAAGAGTGAAGTTTGATTACAAGAAAGATGAACTAATCAAATTATATAAAGAAAGTATAAATTGTTGACTATAAAAAAGTGTAAATTAATAATCCAAATTTAGCAAAAATCAAGATTAGATTAATACTTGCAAATATTTCTAAAAGATATCCAACTTTTTTTTTACAAAAAGGTGAAGTAACTAATTCAGTAAGTATTACCTAAATGGTTTGTATAGTTTGTATCAAAATACTGAAATAAGTGGACAAAGTAATTATAAAATTGATTTTATTCTAAACCAATAAAACTGGATGTGTTTTTGTTAGAAAACGACTAAACTGAGGCCTTAAAATTAAACAAATTTATATACAATAGGGAAAACCCTTGGACGATAATATGTTACGTAAATATTATTTAAAATACTGTCTTAAACATGAACCGACAATATAGCGTTTTAAAAGTCATAATTAATTATTTAAATGTAAACGTTTCGTTAAATTGTGATCACAAAGTCTTTACAGATCGTTTCATATATTTGTTTTCAATTAGACGTTACGCAGATGATCTACACCTAAATAATAATTGAAAGTACTAATTGTTCGTGAAAACATATTAAAGATAAAGTTGAAAATTGAAATAATAAAAAAAAACATTTGCAATTTGATTCTTTAAAGAACTCTAAAAGTATTAAAGCATGAAAATACGAGATATATAAAAAAAACATTAGATAAAAAATTGATTTGCGTCACTTATCTGGAATTCTCAGTGGATTAAAGTAGTGAATCCAAGTGAGGGATGATGATGGTGAAATCTAACCCACTGTGATGCTATCGCTGATTTCTAGATGAGCCCAATATTAAGTCAGGGAGTTCCCAGTACCATATTCGACACCTCCAGAAATTCCATTATCACCTACATCTATCCTACCATATTACTGTCTCGGTCTCCGCAAAAGGTAGTCCTAGTCTAATACATACATTCTATCCCCAAAATACGTAGAGGAAAAAAAATACAACCCCATTAGGTGATTAAAATAAAAGTTTCCAACCTAAACTTAAATGTGACGTTAAAAAAAACGTATCTAGAATGCGTATCTACGATCTCCATCTAGAACCCTGGAAAGAAATGAAGCATATAGTATGGCTTGCTGCAAAATGGCCGTTGCCAAATCTAAGTTTAAAAAAAATATATTTCTTTATGAATTACTTACGGATTAAACTGGTGACGAACAATATCTTAGGCCTGCTTCATGTTCATGAAGAGCGACTATCAACCCTTACGATGTTGAAGTCCTTGGTAAAAGACGAATTTGATTAATGAAGACATATCACTACTCAAAAAAATTAACAGACAATTACGAAGTACAAAGCTTCTTGTAATTCATTCTGTTCGCCCTTTCGCAGTATGCAAATCGTTTCGCATGTTTACCCTCTCAGTTCTTAAAGCTAAGTTAGAACATCAGCTACCTTGAGCACACTTAGACGTGACTCTGGTTGCATACCGTTGTGTTTGTTTATGAAGAAATATTAAGAAACAATATTTGAAATCTCCGCGGTCTTTCATGCTTGAGTTCATTTATGTTTTAATTTATGAAGCAGCAATATGCATGCTACAGCACACATTTTATAAGAAATCTCCGGATTACGCGAGATCCAATTACTTCAACATGTTACCTGAAAATGTCAGAAAATGCGCTTTGCATAAGTCCAAAAATTCCATAATGTTAGAAAAATGTTTCTATAATTTTATGAATTTGAATTATATCTTACTCAAAGTAATACGTCCGAATCAATTACTTCTAAACCTTGCCTAAATTATATTTTATTTATTATCTATTTTTGTATCTCGGTTGTATTTTTTCTAAATGTGCTTCATTTGTGGTATAACTAATTGTTATATTACCAAATTTTAACAGCGCTTTGAATTTTTATTGTTATGTAAATGTTCTATTTTTGTGTAAATATTCTGTCTTTTTACAAAATAACTTAGGCATTGGCCTTTTTTTGACGTACCTTATCCATTTCTTTGTATTTGACAAGCAAAGGTTTAATAAAAATTATTATTTCTATTATAAATACGGCGACATTAAAAATAACGCTCCATACTAGTTGATCTGAAAACCTTTTTAAGTTGTGAATTTTTCATTTCCCTCGAGATAGATATATTTTAGGCGCACTGTCTGGACTAACATTTAACAACTTCGTTATGAGTTTGTACGATCAAAAATGGGAATAACTAAGAGGCTATTATCCATGTAATATTACGTAATGAAGCGAGAGAATACCAGACAATAATTTCTGTTATCTGGTCATATAGGGAAACACAAATAGCCCTTGGCCGGTCTACTGCCGCTCGAAGATATTTGCCAGTAAGCAAAAGCATTATGTTGAAAGCTCTGATATAGTAGTGAGTGCAGTGCAGCTTTTGATGGGCGCAATGGAACATTGTTCAAACAATACAATTACAGTGGTGGTTGCTAGTTTGTGTGCTAAATCAGAAATTACTGGGGTATAGTATGCAAAGAATATAATAATATTGCGATTTATTATTAAAATATAGTTAAGGTCATTAATATTACTATACGAGTAGTATGAAAATATTTGAAAATGTAATACTATGAGAAGATGCTTGCAAACAAATGCGTAAAAACGAGTTTGTATGCAATATGCATCCACTATTCTAAGCCAATGAGAGCGAATTGCGTCATATTCTACGTCAAGATCAGTGGTACCAGTAGCTTGTGGTAGAATTGTGTTCGCCAGCGGTGATTAAATTAAATGATACACTTTCAGTGTAAAATATGTTAGAAAACTATTTCTATAATTTGAATGAATTTGAATTATATCTTACTCAAAGTAATACGTCCGAGTCAATTACTTCTAAACCTTGCCTAAATTATATTTTATTTATTATCTATTTTTGTATCTGGGTTGTATTTTTTCTAAATGTGCTTCATTTGTGGTATAACTAATTGTTATATTATCAAATTTTTACAGCGCTTTGAATTTTTATTGTTATGTAAATGTTCTATTTTTGTGTAAATATTCTGTCTTTTTACAAAATAACTTAGGCATTGGCCTTTTTTTGACGTACCTTATCCATTTCTTTGTATTTGACAAGCAAAGGTTTAATAAAAATTATTATTTCTATTATAAATACGGCGACATTAAAAATAACGCTCCATACTAGTTGATCTGAAAACCTTTTTAAGTTGTGAATTTTTCATTTCCCTCGAGATAGATATATTTTAGGCGCACTGTCTGGACTAACATTTAACAACTTCGTTATGAGTTTGTACGATCAAAAATGGGAATAACTAAGAGGCTATTATCCATGTAATATTACGTAATGAAGCGAGAGAATACCAGACAATAATTTCTGTTATCTGGTCATATAGGGAAACACAAATAGCCCTTGGCCGGTCTACTGCCGCTCGAAGATATTTGCCAGTAAGCAAAAGCATTATGTTGAAAGCTCTGATATAGTAGTGAGTGCAGTGCAGCTTTTGATGGGCGCAATGGAACATTGTTCAAACAATACAATTACAGTGGTGGTTGCTAGTTTGTGTGCTAAATCAGAAATTACTGGGGTATAGTATGCAAAGAATATAATAATATTGCGATTTATTATTAAAATATAGTTAAGGTCATTAATATTACTATACGAGTGGTATGAAAATATTTGAAAAAGATGTAATACTATGAGAAGATGCTTGCAAACAAATGCGTAAAAACACTATTCTAAGCCAATGAGAGCGAATTGCGTCATATTCTACATCGAGATCAGTGGTACCAGTAGCTTGTGGTAGAATTGTGTTCGCCAGCGGTGATTAAATTAAATGATACACTTTCAGTGTAAAATATCTTCACATTTTTTTGCTGTTAGAGAGCTGTGCAAACACCGGGAAAATTTTAATCTACTGCATTATACACCTACGCGACAGCGAAAATTTTATTGCAATTACACATCCTTATATTCCAGATGACACTCTGCCATTGTTAAAATTATTCACTGACGTTGGTTCCGCCCGCCCTGAGCATCTTATAATAATACTACTCTACTTAACTTTAAAAATTTCGTTGAGAGTAGTATGGCAACCAAATTTTATCAGCTATATCTATAATTTCTTCAATATTAGTTTTACCAGAACCAATAATGCAACGAAAATATTTTTGGTAAGTGCCTTTTCTAAAGTTTAATTAAAAATTCCTGATTTATCATATGTGAGCCGCCGACAATACCTAGCATATATCTATAAAAGCCAGACGATTTACGATCGCCCATCTGGGAGCCTATTAATAAATCGTCTAGACGTTGTTCTTCACTAGAAGAAAGACGCGCTATTATGACATCGCGTAAATGATCATACAAATTTGATTCTGGTGGATTTTGAATCACATCATAAAGGTTATCAGTCACTTCTATTGGCAGAGCAGCTGAAATATGATAGTACTTTCTTATATCATTAGTGATTCTAGCGACACTAAATTGGGCTTCAACCAAACGTCTGGTTTTGACGTCCAAAAAGGAGGAAGACGTATAGTGATCGCATAAGTATGTTGTACCGGCAAAGGATTTGGTAAAATGCAATCATCCACAGCTTGATCATCCATATTTACTGAATGATGTTAAGCCAAATAAGATAGATATTTGAATAAGATGTTTGATAGTGCAGGAAGTCGTATAAGCAGAGTACTCACCTACACATGTACAAAATAAATAAAAATACACAGTCTTCTGGCTATAACCGTCGGGTTGAGGTGGGGGATCTAGCGATGGTCCTCATGTTGCGGTGGGGTATCTAGTATTTTATAATGGTCCTGAAATCTTGTCTTTTGTAAGTTCTTTCTTCATTCCTTCTACGTTTTTTTCTATCCGATGTATAATTGGCAAAAACAACTAATAAAAGTTTATCTATCTACCTATCTACCTACATGTATTAAATATATTTAATTATGTCAAATAAGATAGATATTTGATAAGACGTTTGACAGTGCAGGGAGTCGTATAAGCAGAATACTCACATACGCATGTACAAAATAAATAAAAATGCACAGTTTTCTGGCTATAAACTTGGGGTTGTCCAAGCTGTCGAGTTGAGATGGTCGAACTAGCGATGGTCCTAAGGTTGCGGTGGGAAATTTCACGGGATCTAGTATTTTATAATGGTCCCGAAATCTCGTCTTTTGTAAGTTTCCTCTATGTTTTTGACCTGTTCTATCCGATGCATAATTGGCACAAACAACTAATAAAAGTTTATATATCTACCTATATGTATTTAATATATTTAATTTGAAACTTCTACACAAAAATAGTAATAATATGTATGTGTATCGGTATTGTGAAATGTAAATAAGAAATTTTCAATCGATTTATAAAAACTTTATCGGTATTTGGCGGTATTAATTTTTGCTTGAATGTTTTCAGTCTTTATTAGAGATTAAATTCAAATGAAGTTTAGCTGCAGCTGTTTGCAACCTTTGACAAATTAACATTTCTTTACAAGACAGACAACATTTCTAGAACGAAGATTTCTTACAAGCATGGAGATGACAAAGACAAAAAATTTTCGACGATTTGATATCGTATAGGAAAATGAATTAGAGAAAATATTCATTCATCAAAGGAGCAGATAATAAAGGATATAATTCGTCCTTTGTGTCGCAATTTTGACAAAATAGGGTGTAAAGCTTCTCTTCGTAAGGGTTATTTCAATAATAAAAATTTACCTTGACTGGGGTGGCGAAAAACGTGCCCTCACACCAATATCTTCTGGCCAAAAAAGTTTTTCCTTTATGAAAAAGTAAGCAGATCAAAAATCAAAAACATGAGGCGAGTTCACAATTATCACACAAAATAGGCGTGACTCATCTTTAATGATACAAAGTTTTAAATGAGGTGCATTTCAAGCAACTAAAATTAGACTTTTTTTATTCAAGAAAAACATTTCGAATTATATAACCGAAGAAGTATTAGAACTTATTTTAGGTTGCCATTAAAGCAAGCAGTAATATTTCAATATACGACATAGAGCTGTTTTAAAAATTTGTAATATCTATCTGGACTATAGAAATGTAAATCCAAATATAATCAGTCTGATATTAATGTTGAAATTTTTACATCAAGTGTCTTTGAAATGGCGTATTTTTGAGTAAATAGAATCTATTTTCTCCAAAAAACTTCATTTCACTTTGGAAAATAGTTAGACCAATTATTTTTTTATTACAGCATTTTAATTAATTCTTGCCAAAAAATCGGGTTCCAGGGATGGTATCTTTACTTTCCTGTTACACGACGATTGCGCTACTATTTTGCGAGACTATTTACTACGTTATTAACTTATCACTAAAATGGTCTAAATTTCCATTGCCGTGGAAACTATCAAAAATAATTTCAGGTAGAATATTTTATAATTAGGGTGATCTTTTTAGTCGCCAGCTGGGTAAATATTGCTCATTAACTTGCCTATTTCGACTGGAAATTTACCCTTGAAATTATTTTTGGTGTATGTTCTAGCAGGTAGTTTTTTTTTCCCCAAAATAAGCATAATAAGTAACTAAAAACCTCTGCCCAAGGAATCACTACTTCCATATCCAGAATGGTAGTGGGGTGGTGGTAGTGGGCATAGATGAAGTAAGAAAATATGAGGTTTCTGGTTCTTATACAGACACTAAATCATAATTTTTTTTCGCCCCCTTTAATAATGGGGTGGGGGTGATAACGGGGCTGACTAATGCCAAAAATTTTTTAAGACCTTATAACTTCTCTTGTATATACTATATACCAATTTTAAGGACTCTTACTTGCTTCATTTATCTATTTTCCCCATTTACCCCAGTTTGCACTTCAACGGAATGAGATGAGAATGTAATCTAGTTCCAAATCACGTTAAAATACATATTTGTATCAAATTTCAAGTCAATATCTTAAACGGTTCTAGAGTAATCGTGCGCACAAGAAAAAGTTACAAACAGACAGACCGACAGACAAATTTTTTTCTCTCAAACTTAAAATCTCGACGTTTCATGACATTCTAAGCCTATTTGAACAATACAAATTTTCAAAAATGTTTTTGTCGTTACTATACTTCCACTGGACGTGGAAGTAATTTGACTTTTACCAACTTGAGTTATAGCTAAAACGTTTGCTGGTTATGATAAAGATTAAAGAAATTATAGGTTTTTTTTGCTTTAAATAAGCTGTCATTTGCTCCTTCTGGTTAATAGTTTGACATTTTGATGAATGCATGTTGGTGGTTCAATAAACAAAATCACGTACTTGGGGATACGATACAATACAGGGTATTCTGGCTCTGTATAGAAACCTAGGAAGCGTATTTAATATTTAACATATATTTAATCATGTATCTTCCGTGGACGGAAACATAGAAAATAGTTTCTACAATATTAAGTCAACCAAATCATTACAACTCGGTAAGCATTTCGACCCTGCTGAATACGAATATGGATGTTGGGAAGTTGGATATCCAACCGGAAGTTTGTAGGAGTATCAGCATAATGTTAAGGACCAATACGAGGGTTCTGCGGTCAATGAATATGTACATGCAACACGAATTTCAAGATTAGAGTATATGTGGGATGAAAAACAGCTACAAGAGTGTTTACTAGGGGTTAACTTTTAATAGGAATAAAGGCTAAGAAGAGATCTGATTAAATCTACAGGTGCCTTATTAAAGCGAATTAATTTTCGGTATATTACAGAAATGCGAAATTCATTCCTTTCGAAATATGATGCTCCAATATTTCACAAGCTTGGGTTTAAGCACGGGTGACTTGGCTGAACTCAAGAGATACGGCCGAGGTCGATCTTAACGTAAATTTCTAGGACCAAACCATTTTTTTCATGTCAGTGAGGGGTAGCTCAACTAAATATTGATCAAATAACAAATACAAAATGTCTGTATTGAATATCGCTATATTTTTTTATTTGCAACTGCAGCTTAATAGTTTCTAGATTACGTTCTCAAACATAAAAGTACCATGCTTAATAATGCAGTCCAGTAACTACGAAACTTCAGTAGCAAATAGAAAGTTACAGTGATATTTAACAAAGAAATTCCTGCTAATGTTCGGTAAAGAACGGGAAAATTTGCTCTCTTAAATTTAAGTTTATAATTGTAATCAGATTTAATTTTATGATTTTCATGTTTTTTTTAACACGCCTTTATTAGGTAGACCTGTAACTAACTAACTATCTATCTATGTATGTATGTAAATAATTGGTCTAAGGAATTGAATTTCATCCACTTCTAATTGTTGTATCATTATGAAACTTGGCAATTATGTGTATCGCTGATGACAATACAATATAGTATACTCAGTATTATAATATGTTCAAAATGGCCGCTACCCCAAGATGGCGGATTATCATTTTCTTTACAACCCCCTTGACATGGATATAAGTAGAAAACAAACATTTTTTTAAAATTTTAATCGCCTTATTTAGATTAATGTCCTGGCGGAGTTTAGCCGTAGGCTATTCTATCACTCAACCAGGACGGACACACACACACATAGGCAACATCATAACACCCATTCCCTGCGACATTGCCATCTGCCGCAGCTTAGACTCGAACTCAGGAGAGGAGAGCGACTAGACCGTGTTGTCTCTCACACAACCGCAGTCTAGTCCACTGCTACCGTCTCGGCAACACGTGAAAAACGCCACTAAATATCTATACCCTAGCCAGGATTTGATGTGATCAAAATGTAATTTTCTATTTTCATTGCATATATTTTTAACTGACGCCCACAATTTTTTTGAGGAATTTTTATTCTGGTTTATTTGGTTTTTATAGTAATCTATCTTAGTGTTTTTTATAATTAAGTTTAATTTATTACGATACCTTTTGTAGTTATTTTCTAGTTCTTCATTATCCGGATTTAGTTTCAGCTTTTATAAAGGCTGTTTTTTGTTTCAACTGATTTCATTATTGCTGCAGTAACCCACGGTTTTTTTTTTATTTCCGATTTTTTAATTTTAATTGTCTTCGTACATTCTTCTATATAATTTTTTAATTTATTTATAAATATATCAGCAGCTACATTTGGTTCAACAGTTTGGTAAAAATCTTGCCAATTTGAGTATTTTAAATAATTTTTTAATTTGTTGTAATCAATGTATTTTTTAAAATATGAGTTACATTTCTTGATTTCGAGTGTCTTCGATTCATAGAATACTGCTACAGGGTAATGATCGGTTATTTTTGTATCAGAAATTAAAGGTGTAAATTTTGAATGGTGTTCTTTAGTTTTAATAAATATATGATCGATACAAGACTTGCTTATTCCCTCTTCTCGTGTAAATTTATTTATGAAGGATATGAAACCCTTCTCGCTTAATATATTTAAATACTCCTGCACATAGTCTAATTCTGATTTGATGTTTATGTTTATGTCTCCTATTAAAATATTTATGTCTGATAATTGATATTTGTTGCTATTTATGTATGATTTTAAGTCATTATTAAACAGATGTGGATCGGTAGATGGAGAGCGGTACACAGCTAGTATATTTATCGATTTTTGACCGTAACATGTTTTTATATTTAATACATTTATGTTTCCAAATTTGATGACACTGTGATCATAGTCTAAAGAATTTTACTTCCACGTCCAGTGGAAGTATAGTAACGACAAAAAAATTTTAAAAAATTTTTATTGTCCAAATAGGCTTAAAATGTCATGAAACGTCGAGATTTTAAGTTTGAGCAAAAAAAATTTCTGTCTGTCGGTCTGTCTGTCTGTCTGTAACTTTTTTTGTGCGCACGTTTACTCTGGAACCGTTTAAGATATTGACCTGAAATTTGGTACACATATGTACTTTAACGAGATCTAGAACTAGATTATATTTTCATCTTGTTCCGTCGAAGGGTTGGGGTGTAAATTGGGGTAAATTTGGAGTAAATGGGTAAATCAAGCAGGTAAGAGTCCGCGAAATTGGTATTTAGTATATACAAGAGAAGCTAAGGTCCCAAAAAAAAATTTTGGCATTAGCCACCCCCATTACCACCCCCACCCCCTTATTAAAGGGGATGAAAAAAAATTGTGATTTAGTGTATATACAGGAACCAGAAACCTCAAAATATTTTTTTACTTCATCCACCCCCCACTACCACCCCCCTATCACCACCCCCACCCCACTACGATGTGGGGTATCGTTTTATGGGTTTTTGGGGTAGAAGATTTCAAATATTATATTATTAAAGTTCCATAAACAATTATTTTCACATACAAAGTTTTTTCGTTGTGAGTGACTTGGATAGAGAATCTGGATGTGGAAGTAGTGATTCCTTGGGCAGCGGTTTTTTATATACACAACTACCCCGTCGTTTTTATTTATATTACTTTCGTTGTATAATATATCATAGGTGTGTTTTTTAAATAAATTTAAATTGTGGATTCTATGAGTTTCCGAAAGTATCGATAATGTGTAATCAAGTTGTGTTAAAAAAATATCAAGTTCATCGTTATTTTTGGCTATACTTCTAATATTAGTATGAAGAATTTTTAGGGATTCGCTTTTTTTACATGTAATCAAATTGTGGTCAGCAATATTTAATATGTGTGTCTCAATTGGTGTGTATGTTAAATCTCTAATATATGGGTCCATTATAAGAAATTATTTAATTTAGCAAGTTATTCGGTAATATAAGTGACGTAATAGAAGAAAAAAAGGAAAGCAATAAAAGATGCAGTTTACAAAATTACAATGAAGACTAAACAACAAAAAAAACCTATCTATAATACTATTGACAATCGAGCTTCTTTTTTTTTTAGCTGGCGGAGATGTTACAACAAATATATATATTTTATAATTACTTAATGTTTTTTGATCTAGTAGAATAATTAGTATTTAATTTTTGTTCTTTCATCGTTTTAATCGAAGTGTTTTTCTTGAAAGCTCTTAAATCCTGCTTGCTTGAACGTGTACCTGGATTTACAGGAATTTTTTCTGTATAGCCATTGTTGTCCGAATCTTGTTCCTCCTCTGAATAATGTATATTGCTGGAATCAATTTTATGATTTGGTGTAGGAGGGGCAATGTTTGGCTGCCGGGAATCTTCGATATGGGCACCGAGCTCGATGTTTCTTAGGTCGTCCACTGAGTATTTGACGTTCTACGAACAGGGCACCTTTCTTGATTTTGCAAAAGCGATTGCCCTCTTCCCTTGCCAGCTTAAGGTGTTTGTTTCAAATATTATACTTAATTACAAACACGGCTTACACTAAAGCCCTTACGGCGTAGACAAAGAGAACAGGTTCGATGATTGTTTTTTGCTTTTTAATGCAGTATTTGTAAAAACGTGTTTTTTTAGTTTTTTAAACCATTAATTTTATAATACTAAATGTGTCTATCGAAAGAAATGACATTAAGTAAGTATTATCATTAGTAAACATTGTTAAATTGTTATGCGTTTCAATGCAAATGTTGAAAAAAATAATGATGAAAATAATAATAATATTTTTCAGATTCGATCTCACACAGACAATTACAGCTCTTTGCTTCCGATGCTTCTGAAGCGCGCATCTTACCTCTTCATCTATATTTGAAAAGTGTTTCAATAAGTAAATCATAATTAACTGGTCGGAAGGTTTGTTTAGGTCCATGAAAAGGCCAATGCATTTTTATTATTATTCAAGTATTCATACAAATTAATGGTGAATTGTAAAATTGCAGAATGTGTGTCTTTGGCCTTCCTAAAACCATGCTGACAGTATCTTTGGATCTATGATCTATGAAAACTATGAAAAAATCATTTTTATAGAAATCTTTATGTGCAATATTTCGTCTCTCTACATTTTTTTTCGTATAGGAACTGCTTTGCTAAAAAAAAATCTAAAAACCGCAAACTTGCACTTTTTTTGAAGGTTACAGGGTGAAGCTCGCCCTTTAGATGTGGAAACTTTTTAGGTTTTCAGTTACGTTAGAATATAAAAGTTTGAGATATGTTGGTAAAGTTACTATTATGCGATTTTTTAATCCGGTCTCATCTTGCTTATTGTGATTTATTGTTACATGTTCTATCCCCCAGAGACATCTATGAGAGTTCCCTCTAAGTTCCTTGTAGAAGTAACAGAGAACAATTAAGTTAGTTAGTTCTGCAATCATCTCAGAGATGGCGCTGGAACTGGAACATTGTGGAAAGATGTAGAAAGATCCAGAACTACTTACCCAAGTGTATAAAAGGAGAGTGAGTGGCCGCACGAGGACAGTACAGTTCAGTTAGCAGAGTAGTTCAGTTCAGTTCAATTAGTGAGTAAACAAAGTAATTGAAATATTGAATTATAGTACTCAGTGTAATATTCATAAAGTAATCATTAGTTGTAATTAAGTTAATAAATTAATGTTGAGTTGTTACCCTGGTGTTATAATTTCCGGATCCACCATACAGGGCGTTTACAAAAGAGGTGTCAATTTGTAACAATATTGACGTGCATAGATAGGTAGGAGTAAGAATAGAAAAACGTAAGTATTAAATTTTATTATATTTCATTTGAATCCGATAATACCCGAAAAACATATTTTAAAAGTAACTACAAAGTTAGTGGCAGTTTCAATAAATCAATAAGGGTAGGGTGGTGGGTATTATACCAAGGGAAATTATTAAGTCATTGCTTTGCAAATTTAGTATCCGTAATCTATTTAATTAATAAACAGATCCTAAATATTAAATATGCTGAATAATAACTGTTGAGTCAGTAAAGATATAGAAGCTTAGAACTTCTTAGTATAAGTACTGCAGACAAGAAAGGTGCCCAAAACAAGTGCTTATAGAGAACTTGCAAATAGCGAGTAATGAATATATTTACCTCTTGTGCGTAAAAATATGTGGCAAACTTAATTGTTTGTAAGTTAATAATTGATATTGCATATTTAATAATGTAACATTCATATACCAAATCGGCAACTTATACAGGGTGTAACGCAACTTACCCGAAAAAATTTAACCATACATGCACCTTTAAATAAGAAGTCGACTTCTTAAAAAAAAATTTAATAAAAGTCTAACACAGAAAAAGATACACATTGTTAAAGTTACAAATTAATGGAAATGTTAAAATAACCTACTATACTATTTAAAACTAAAATTTTTAATTCAAAATTTTTTTTATTTATTTTATTTTTTTTAGGAACTTCTTTTTTACAACAGTCCTTCAATTAAGTAGAGTTCAATAAATTACCATTTTCATCAATTTGCAACTTTAACAATGTGTATCTTTTTCTGTGTTGGACTTTTATTAAATTTTTTTTTAAGAAGTCGACTTCTTATTTAAAGATGCATGTACGGTTAAAACTTTTCGGGTAAGTTGCGTTACATCCTGTATACTTGTTATACAATTGTATGGTTGAGTGGTTAAGAAATAAGGAGATGTGAAATTGTATCAAGAGTAAAGTTTTTTGGCAGGAGATTAAAAATATTCCAGGGAAAATTACAGAACCAATAGCAAATATAAATCCGGATACCATTCATTTAGTGTATGAAAAATGTAGGAATCAGATTGAAAAATGTACAGCGGTAGGAGGGCAATATATATAGAGGCATTTTTCTATTAAGTTTTGTTCAATGTTATTCAATAAATTGTACACTGTGATTGAATTTGTATTTTAGTCATAATTATGGCAGAAATATAAATATGCTAATCGGAAGAGATAATTTAGAAAACGAACAAAATAAGGACACCTACAAAAAGGAATTGAGGAGTGCTGTGAACGAAACAAAGATGTAGGTTATATCGTATGTATTATCATTAGTGCTTAGAATTTAATCGGTAAATTTTTTTTGAAAGCTTTTTTGCCTGATAATTTAAAGAGTGTAAATTGACCGTTTACTATCTAATTAAATCCCGAGCACTTTAGTGGAGGGGATTTAATCTTTGATAATAATTTGCCCATTTACAGTAATTATATTACCTTTTGGCAACTTACCTTAAAAAAATGTATAGATAAAATTTAAAATTTGGGGAGAATATTTCACGAATACATAAAGTAAGTACATAAAACATCTTCTATATAAAATGTTGTCATTAATTGCCTCCAGTCATTTTCTTGTCAATTTTTAATGTTTATTGACCTTTATTTTACATTTCATTCTTTACTTCATATAAAAATGTATTTCCAAGGCGACTAATTTCATAAAAAACAAAATATGTATAAATATTTACCAAACACAGCTCTCTGCAGAAATATAAAAGTCAACGGAATTCGCCATGTTTTAAATGTAGACAATCAAAAAAACAATATACCTGTACCACAGGTCTTGTAATTCATAGACTAGTCAAAGCTGCTAAGAAGTCTAAGCTGTTCTTGAGCATGCTTCGATCAATCACATTACGAGTAAAGACACAGACAGAGAGAGAGAGAGAGAGAGAGAGAGAGAGAGAGAGAGAGAGAACACTACTGCATTTACCAATGTCCCGCCCTTCTGTTCTATTCTAAATTGATGAAAGAGAAATTATACATATTTCTGCTACCGCCATCTATAGTAGCAGTAACGCTGAACGCTACATAGAATCACACGCCAGACAGTGAAATGTACAAGAATTATTATATAAAGTGTTTATTGATATGTTCAATATTTTCAATTTTTGAGAATTCCAAAAATTAAATTATTGTTGTTTATTTAAGCAGAGGGGAATTATACTCTGAAAGTTGAGTTGGATTAAGTGCTATCAATTATTGTAATATACAGTGCATAGTTTTGATGTACCGAATTATTAACGTGTTATGACTTCGTAATGATTTTCTATTTCGGAGCAATAATTATTTTGTAACTATACATTTTAAAGTCATTGAATTCTGTGGTTGACTAAGCTCTGCATAAGCCATATATATTACACCCTTTACATGTATATAATTTTTGCGTAAAGGATGTTATGTCTAATTAAATGCTAAGAGTTTAGCTAACAATTTATAAATTAGAAATACAAAAGTAAGTGAACTGGAATAGTTACAGATATTGAAACACTCACTCTTAGTTTAACGAAAATTATTAATATTTACATCTTAGTTTGATATAAATAAAAGCAATTCACGCCAAAGTAAGTGCGGCGGCTCGCGGCTAGCCGATCTGGTGCGGGGCGGGGAACCGTGGCCCTATTTTAACTGAACCAGAGGAAGACTCAACAATTTCGCAGGACTTGACCAAAACAGATTATCTCACTATATAAAGAA
Organism: Rutpela maculata; assembly: GCA_936432065.2. Classification (NCBI taxonomy): domain Eukaryota; kingdom Metazoa; phylum Arthropoda; class Insecta; order Coleoptera; family Cerambycidae; genus Rutpela; species Rutpela maculata. The sequence continues at coordinate 250,979,734 of OW386286.2, forward strand.
AGTTAATAAAAAAAAAGATGTTAATTGTGACGCCATCCACAGCATAATTGATATTACCTAACTTTCTCTATTATAGTGAAACCAGCTGCTGTGGAACAGCCTAGAATATAATCGGACAGCACGAACAAATATAATAAAATAATTGAAGTTAAGATAAAAATCTACTTTTTATTAAATCTTTTAAGTGATGAAAATTTAACATAAAAGTTCAATGCAATTATCAATAAATGACATGAAAGTATGACGAAATTATCTTAATGATACTGCACAAAAGTTTATAACCATTCTATGGTCAAATATTCGGAGCACTATAAAAATTACTAGAAAAATATACACTTTCTCACCACTTGATGATGGGTGTTGTAGAGACGAACCCTAGGCGAGGTCTCGTAGTCTTTGCGAGGATACCATGCTCCGCACTCATTGCTGCGACCCGTAAGATGTCTCGGTACTGCTACGCCCAAATATTTGCCTGAAGTTCTATTATATTTTCCACGAAAATAAGTTGTAATATGACAAGATTCTTCTATTATCAGCTACTGATATAATAACGGTTGATTATGAGATGACCAGTCTCCACAGTTAAACTTGAGTAGTTATTACTTAATGACGTAATTATGTAGTATTATAATTGTTGATTTAGAGATGAACGGTCTCCTACTACTTGAGCAATAATTAATAGTTGTGGTTGATTAAGAGATTACCAATCTCTTACTGTATGATACGTGATTGATCACAAACTTCAAGTAACTCTAAGTAACTTTTCAAGAATTTATGAGACTTTAAGTAGGATACTTCTTAAGACTTTATAAGAATACTTTTTGGATATTTTTTGAGAATTCCTTTTTGAGTTTTTAGGCTACTTCTTGAGATACTTTTTGAGAATTTAGGTTACTTCTTGAGAACGCTATAACTTCTGGCAAAGTTAAAAAAAAAAGAAACAATTCATTAGCACGTGGTAGTAAAAAATAAGGTTATGATTTAAAAAAACTTGAATAAATTCAACAAATTGAAAAATATAGCTGAAGGCTGCAATATATTGTGAATTAAAATTATTTAAGAAAATAAATTACCTTTAAAATGTGTGGATTACACTAGATGAATAATGATAATTTTAAAATTAACACTTGGCATCTGCCAATTTGATTATCAAACGAAGTTAACTGTTATTTACCGTTGCAGAACAATCAATGATTGATTAAGTGAATGGACTCTAAAATAAAAACTATTATCCCCTCTAAGAAATCTGCGCGGTAGTCGAAAAGTTTACAAATTGATATAGGCAACCTAACATTCTACAATGAGTATAATATGTTGGAAATCTTATTTATCACTACTTGAATTTATTCATTAATATGAATGCGTTTAGATGTAATTAACGTCGAGAGTTTCGAGTGTGGTATGGTAGCAAGAGGCTATAACATATAAATATAATGACACAATGCTTAGAATTAACCTGTAATAAAGCATTAGATGAATACCATCATAGTCCGGGTGATTAATCTATAAAGATGGTAAAATATTGTACAGTAAGCTTAAGAAATTTAAAGAATTTAGTGTGTTTTAAATAAAAGTGCATATTATCTCAAATGGTATGCTACAATATAGGCAAAGATCAGCCTATATAATACTATATACTTATACTATATTATTACTATAATTTACACGAGTTATATTAACTTTGGGCAACTTCGCTCGAGAAAATATTTATAAATAAAAGTTGAAAGCACGAGTGGGCCTGTTGGCGGAAATCATTTCACGAAACAAAATATGACATGCCAAATATTACCGCAATAATATTTGTCGATGCGTTGATACAGATAATTAAAGCGATAAATTTTTGGTGTTGGTACTGTCAAAAGCCGATCTAGTTTAGTTTACCACTAATAATGACATTTGATTGGTGCAGTGTTGTCAAAATGCGGGCATTCATTGGCTATTACGTTAATGAGTGAAATAATCGTTGATAAACTTTAGAGGTGAAGTAAATATGGCTGAATGGGGTGATAGAAAATGGACAACGCCTGACATCGCAAAGCATGTTTTATTAGAAAATGAGCATTACGCTTTCTTTATTACGTGTTCAAATGAAATTAAGCCTTCAAAAAATCTAAAAGTACTAAAATGCTCATTTAACTCAAGGTTGGCTAGCTCCAGCAAGAGACTTCAGTGGTGAGATTAGTTTATTTTTAACGATTTTATATTTTGCCAAAAAAAGGTTTGAGCGCCAGGTAATTTCCAATAAAATTTCACCAACCTTAAGCACCCGTTCAACACACCGATTTAAAATTACCAAACTCCGTGTTTATTCTAATACTTGAAGTCTCCTTCGACAACATAATCAATAAACAGTAGAGTCAATTTTAAGATAAAATTTTATTACAGAAAATAGGACAAGTATATCCAAATAGGAAAAAAAAATTATAACAAAATGGTGAAAGGTTCAGTCATAAGATCTCTCTTATTTACTCTAAAAAATTCGTACAAAAAAATTCTTACCTGATGTTAAATAACTTCTAATTTAAATAAATTCAGTATACTCTACGGACGTTACTATCATCCAACATTTTTCTAGTATCCTAAGATATGTGCGTGTACAAGACAATTAAAGATACGTATATAACTGCGCAGTTACTAACATTAATTGTACAAAAATAAGTATACTACATGAGTAACATATCAAATGTTTAGGTACTCAAAATGGCCATCGTTATAAAAAAATTACAGGAACAAATAATTGAAACGCAACAGGGGGTCCTTTATTTTGGAACATCACTGTAATGCAAATTAAAAATAAGCCACCGACCTTAAAGGTGATGAATGATACCAGAAACTCCAGGCTCTCCAGGTGAATTCCCGTCATGTAACTTGATGCGTGACTGCAGCCTACGTAATTAAAATCTGTCCTAGTAGCGTCCTCACAACCACAAACTCGTAAATTCGTAACCATAACAATAAATTCCGATCCAAAATTCGGCACGTGGCCTCCAACAAAACTTCCATAATAAGAATAAGAAAAAATCTAGCTCCCAAACTTGAAGTAAAGACTTAACTCTCCAATGAATTAATTAACCATATACAATGTCTTGCCTATATAAAAGGAGAAAACGTTTAGAATTTACTATTCTAAGAAAATCGCAAAAGTATTCTTACCCAACAAAACCAGAATGGGCTCACACAAAAAACAAGGATCCGATAGCTTCGTTTCCTACCTATTGAGAAGTTCCACAATAACCATAATCGGCTTCAAACAGCTTAACAAACAATCAGGCACTTCTAAACTTTAATACTTTCCAGTATAATCCCCAAAAGTGAATATCGGGATACTTTTTTTTTTGTAAAAAAAACACTCAGAGAAATCTCGTCTGAACGGCGGAAAGACGCGCTACTCAATGAATAAGAAAACCACGTTTTCTTTTCCGGTCAACGACATGTTCTCGAGCACCAATCACAGCTTGCCATTTCGTTAGGAACCTACCCATAATTCCTCTTCGCGTACTAATTTATAAATACACAGAAAATAGTCCTAACCATAGAATGATTAAAACAATTCTTAAAATAGAGACTAATAAGCATAAAACCCATGATCGAACCATATTTACAATAAAAATAAATAAAACTAGGATTAATAATTTAAATGCCATATATTTTCCTCCATTACCAATGTTGGTAACACTTTTCCTCAAACTGAAATATGACAGCTGACAAAAAGGAATAATAAAAAGGTCTACCAGGCTTTTTTATTTAAATAAATAAATAAGAACTTGTTAACTACAGTAAGAGAGTATGGTTTTGTTGTAACTAATAGAAGTGTAACTAAATCCTTTTTCCAGCCTATACGCCCTGAAATGTGTATATTTGCCTACATTTCCAGACATTCCCAAAGATGTTTACACACTTTGTTGGAACCGAATTCCAGAGAAAATAGCAAGGAAAAATAATAGGATCGGCTCAATCCAACAGTAAGTCATATAATATAAACTCTCCCTGGTAGCTATTACTAACTCGTGTTTTGTTTATCGTTTTAGGTTAGGCAGCCAAAATACCTCCTGCCAGCAACCAAAAGAAAAATACAAAATAAAAATTATTATACCCTCCAGACATGACAAATCCATGAACCTAAATTATAGTGATTCTATGAAATAAAACCCATAGGTAACAAGAAGGTTTCCAGAGTATTTTTATTTAACCAACGATACACAAACAAGTTACCTTCCCTATCCACTTTGCTATCAACAAAAGTAAAGAAGCAAATATAAATACCCTTTTCCTCAGGTATCGGCTAAAACATTTAAAAAAAAAACAAATGTAGCCTCACTCATTTTTAAATTTACATCCGCATATACAACTATAAGATCGGAACCTAATTTAACGTTACATCTTATTGGTGTTGTGTTGTTCGCCAAGAGTCTATCACTAGTTTGAGAGAAGAATAAAATATGGGACAATTGTCGGACATAGTCAGCTACTGGACACAACAACGTGCACATAGGTCTCTTAAGAAGGCGTATCGTAAAGAATTTGAGATAAGAATTTGAGATAAGAAACAATTAAATTTTATAAATATACATTAATTACACATGAATTGCAATTACAAAGTCAAATTTTCTTATTTCAGAATGACAGCGGAAAATGTCACTTTAAATAAAATCTGACAAGCAGAAAATTTAAAATTTTGGAAAGACTTTGAAAAGGGAAATAACTTCACAACCGTAGAAAAAATAGTATGTAAGCTTCATTGCAAAACTCGAATGTTCCTACTTTCATACATCGTTTTGCAATGAAGCCCTTGCCACACTTGTATTACAATCTACTATTTACTACCTTCCTTCACCTCAATGACCCACTTCGCTACTTACACCCATAGTACAATTAACCTACTAAGGGTCGTTTCTTAATTAAAAATTACAGCAAAATAGACAGGTTACAGTTCTAGGAAGGTGATCTGTTTTGCTTTTAGTTGGCCGTGGAGGCTGAAATCTTAAACCTTAAACGTAATAGAGGATGGAAATCTTTGATAACTGCACAAGGGTATAGGGAAGGGTATTTTGAAGAAAAATTGGAAGTTACTAGTATATTTTTTTGTAAGCAAACGTCAAAATATAAAAATATTGAAGTAAATGATGTTTCTAACGTGCAAGATTGCTGTACTAATTCTGCTTTACCATCGACTTCGTTTGGTAACATCTCCAATAGTGCCATAACCATAAAATTAAAAAAATAAATAAAAACAATTGTATTTGATAGCGAATAATTTAAAAAAAAACTAGTGTTATTATTTTTTTCAACGACACGACGTGTAAAAAAATGCCAGAAGAACGTTATTTGACACTTTAGAGTGCTCAAAACTTACATATTTTTGGCATTGGTAATACATTTTTTTTTAAATATTGAATGGTTGTAGTTCAGATAACAAGCAATTTTAAACATTCTTCCCTAAGCGACGATCCACTTTTTTCAAAATACCCTGTATATCTAAATGATCTCTGAAAATAAGACAAAAATTTTGTAAGATGACGCCAATCTTTAATATATCAAACAAATATCAGAATCTTCCTCTATCATCGTTCCGAGTACCTTTCGCTAGTCATGATATACAGTGTGTATTATTTAATACCGCAACACCGTTATTTTGGAACGCGTTGGCCGATTTTATATTTATATATTTTTTGAGATATAGTGCCCAATGAGCTTTATTTGACCGTTTTGAAAAATTTGTAATTTTCATATTTTCAAGGCCTACTAAGTAAGCTCTTCTAAATGGGTCGAAATTTCGAGATCGACTATTATGCAATGTTTTATCGGCGAATTGGATAGCGCATTTGATTCGCAGTTGTTTCAAATACCTCTATACAAAAGTTTAGCCCGATGTCTCATATACAGTGTGTCCCAGGATAGATGTAACAAAAGGTGTAATGGACCAAAAATTTTGGAATGGAATTTGGGGATTGAGTCCTGCTTGTTGTAAAACTAAAGTATACCAAAAATGACTTGATTTGCTGTCTTATAAGCAAAGTTGTAAAAATCACCACTAATAAAGTACCTTTACTTTTCAAAATATGAAAAAATTCCGCTAAGAAAAGTTATTTATAATGCAATTTTATACCTCTATACTAAATTTCAGGAATATAAAATTATTTTTTTGAAACTTCCCGTTTTTTGCGAATTAAGAGTTGAATTCATATTTAAAGTTATGTAGGAGCAAATGTTAATCATCTCAAAAAGTAGGCTATTGGTAAATAAAAAATTGAATATACGAGAGTAAGAAGGTATAATGTTAATCGAACTAATTGTAAAACAAGAAACAATTACTAACAGAAGATTAATGAGGTTTAAAAATTATAACAAGTAATAAATGTCAAAAACATAACAGATTCACAAACAAATTAATTATTGACCAATACAAAACAATGTTTACAATGTTTTTATTATTCGACGTAGCTACCACCCACATCCACACACATTTCGATCCTTCGCCTGAAGTCCTTAAAACTGTTTCGAATATGATCTAGCGGTATGGAGTTTACGGCATTTGTAATTCTCTGCTTCAATACTGCTACATCGTTAGGAAGTGGTTCAGCGTAAATCAACTGCTTGAGGCGACCCCATAAAAAGAAATTCAATATTGATAGGTCTGGGGATCTCGCCGGCCACTTGATCTGTTCATTCCTGGCAATCCAATTTTCTCCAAGATTTAAATTCAACCACCGATTAACTATTTCTGGGGAGTGGCCAGGGCAACCATCATGTTGAAAATGAACTAAAGGCATATCTCTTAAAATATTTAAATGTTCTTCAGAAAATCTTTCAAGAAGCTGTAAATAAGTGTGCTGGTTTAACCTTCCCTCAACGTGATAAGAAACGGCACACCACACATTCACTTTTTTATAATATTGTCTTCTACAATGAATTCTAGAATTTGGATTTTTAGAAGCCCAAAACCGACAATTCTGAGATGAAACAACACCGTTGATTGTGAATGTGGATTCATCTGAGAAAATTATGAAATGATGAAAAAAATCTTTCTTCCATGATATTTTCTCCAATGGTCAAACAAAAATCCAACCTACGGCCGTCATCTCCCTCTTCAAGCGTATGTTTATAATTTGCTTTATATGCCCTAATTTTCTTTGCCCTGTAAATTCTTTGGAGTTCAGACTTGCTAATATTAATAAGAGCTGATCTCTCTCTTAGTGGCATCCTAGGATTTTCTATAACAGAGGCATGAGCTATAATAGCCCCAACATTGTCTTCATCTTATGCTTTTATTTTTCTTTTCATGTTAAGAACACTACCAGTAGACACAAACTTTTTAATTATGCTCATAGCCTGAGTACATGACAAAGCAGTGTTTGGAAATTTCAAATTAAATTGGCTTACCACTTCTCTTAGCGACTTTTCACCGCCAATTCCGTAGCATTGCACAATATAAATTTTTTCACGCACTGTGAGTACCATTTTCACTAAATTTTTATGCTTGGTTCGTTAATTTGAAACAGAAATTAAGGATAATATTGACTACGTTTGACAGATATGTCAATAATAAATGATAAATGTGTATCCACTGCTTTTCTCATAGCCTACTTTTAGCTTCTATATAATTTTAAATATTAATTCACAAAAAATAATTTTTATGCAGTTTTAATTGCATGGTTCAAAATAAAATACTAATTTATTGAAAAAATGGGAAGTCTCAAAAAAATAATTTAATATTCCTGAAATTTGGTATAGACGTTTAAAATTGCATTCTAAATAACTTTTCTTAGTGGAATTTTTTCATATTTTGAAAAATAAAGGTACTTTATTAGTGGTGATTTTTACTGCTTTGCTTATAAAACACCCTCCCTGTAGAACACCAAATCAAGTCATTTTTGGTATACTTTAGTTTTACAACAAGCAGGACTCGATCCACAAATACCATTCCAAAATTCCAAAATTTTTGGTCCATTACACCTCTTGTTACATCTATCCTGAGACACACTGTAGGGTGTTTGTTCAATAGCCAAATTTGAAATTTCTCAATTTTTGACTGGCCCTGTATAAAAGTCGATTAGGTTTACTAAAAAGGTAAAATTGTCATTCTACTTATGGAACATCAAATACTAAATGAGGAAGAAAAAACAAAAGTTATTCTTTAAATAAATAGTGCTAAATGGATTGGATGGAATAGCTTTTCTTTTTCTTCCTCATTTAGTATCTGATGTTGATATCACTAATTAAGGAAGAAAAAGAAAAGCTATTTCGTCCAATCCATTTGTTTGAAAAATATTCATTAAGGCATCTACGTACAGCAACCGAATAATATATAGAAGCACTAATTATTTAAAGAATAACTTTTCTTTTTTCTTCCTGATGTTGCTTAAGTCGAATGAGTACCTTACCTTTTTAGTAAACCTAACCGACTTTTATACAGGGTCAGTCGAAATGTGAGAAATTTTAAATTTGGCTATTGAATAACAAACACCCTATATAAGGTATCGTGCTAAAATTTTGTATAGGGGTATTTGAGACAACTGAGAATCGAATACGCTATTCAATTTGCCGGTAAAAAATTGCCTAATAGTCGATTTTGAAATTTCTACCAATTTAGAGCTTGGTAGGCCTTGAAAATATCAAAATTATAAAATTTTCAAGATAGTCAAATAAAGCTCATCGAGCACTATATCTGAAAAATAACAAAAATAAAATCGGTCTACGCGTTCCGAAATAATGAGGTGTTGCGGTACTAAATAGCACACACTGTATAAAATATTAAAAGAAATTCATTTGCTAATTTTAGTTAGTTCAGTTATTCTATTTTATCTGAAACTTCAATGTTCATCTACGAGTAACATATTTAGCAGCATCAACGGCAAATGATTCATTACAAATAATCACAGCTACGTAAAATACTACTTTGTAATATGTAATTATTAGTTTCTGGTTTACTTCACATAACTTTGCCATTTAAAGCTGGTTAATTTCAAAGTCATTTGTGTTTGAATGTTCTAATGGAAACGTGGCGAGTATTTCGAGCTCAAATTTACCTTAATTTAAAAACTGCCTCAATTAAACTCAATCAGAATGTAAGACCAATTAAAATTAATAACGTAGCGTGAAATGTCCCGAAATTCGGCATTTTTAATTATTACACCGGATGTCAAAGGGATCGGGGATTTACTAAAATCTCGCTTAAAATAATTATTTATTAATTCCGTGACGCAAATTTTAAGACCTAATTTATAATTTAGGCGATAAAATCCCGATCAATATCACAGATGAGCGATATCCTCCGACAAACATTCAAAAACAATCCTTAAATACCCAACGTCTGTCGCTTTCCCCGAGATGGATAATAATAATCGACTCTGTGGCTCAGTGCTTATGTTAGTCTTGAGACCACGGAGTCCAGGGTTCGAATCCTGGCTATGGCATGGATGTTTAATTGAACTCCTAACGTATTACCGAGACGATAGCAGTGGGCTAAACCGAGCTTGAGTGCGATATATAAGAACTCACCACTGCAGGCCTAAAAGATGCGACAACAATTACTTCCACGTCCAGTGGAAGTATAGTAACGACAAAAAAAATTTAAAAAATTTTTATTGTCCAAATAGGCTTAAAATGTCATGAAACGTCGAGATTTTAAGTTTGAGCGAAAAAAAAAATTCTGTCTGTCGGTCTGACTGTCGGTCTGTCTGTCTGTCGGTCTGTCTGTAACTTTTTTTTGTGCGCACGTTTACTCTGGAACCGTTTAAGATATTGACTTGAAATTTGGTACACATATGTACTTTAACGAGATCTAGAACTAGATTATATTTTCATCTCGTTCCGTCGAAGGGTTGGGGGGTAAATTGGGGTAAATAGGTAAATCAAGCAGGTAAGACTTCATGAAATTGGTATTTAGTATATACAAGAGAAGCTAAGGTCTCAAAAAAAATTTTGGCATTAGCCACCCCCATTACCACCCCCACCTCCTTATTAAAGGGGATGAAAAAAAATTGTGATTTAGTATATGTACAGGAACCAGAAACCTCAAAATATTTTTTTACTTCATCCACCCCCACTACCACCCCCCTACCACCACCCCCACCCCACTACCTATGTGGGGTATCGTTTTATGGGTTTTTGGGGTAGAGGATTTCAAATATTATATTATTAAAGTTCCATAAACAATTATTTTCACATACAAAGTTTTTTTGTTGTGAGTGACTTGGATAGAGAATCTGGATGTGGAAGTAGTGATTCCTTGGGCAGCGGTTTGTTACTTTGAAATAATGGCAATTTCTATTCCATCTAGTTTCATGATAATACATTTGATAATGAGTTAAAGATCCACGGTAAACATTCACACATTTTTATATAACGGATATACCGTTTCGTTACTGTTATAAGTTTGTAATCGGTAAAAATCAGGCATCAAATTTTTAATCTATTTAATATTGCATTTATGATTCTTGAGAGAGCACTTATACACATAATCGACAGTTACGCTACTAGTAATTTTTGTCCTAATTTTAAAAAAGGTGTATTTTTTGAGGGTGCCAATCGTACATTTTTCAACGCACGATAGTTATTACTCCCAGGTAAAAAATATAATTTCTTACTTACCATGGATTGGTAACAGCTATCTCCAATGTCTCTGCCTTCGATGCACTTTATCTGATTTTTCTTAATTTATATCCAAGGCTCGAAAATTTTATCTCGGCGCCAGAGACGGCTCTCATATAGACATAATATTATATTGTAAACATTCAGAAAAACGACGAAATGGTGAAATATTCATCATTGCCACCTACAATGTATTTTTGGTAATAAATTTAACCTAAAAACGGTAATGGTTCTTACAAAAACATATAATACATATCCAGCAAATAAAAAAACAATTTTGAATCAAACACATACTTTCTTGTTCTGATTAATATGAATGGTGTGTTTAATATGTTTATTTTCATAATAATTTAATATAAAATCCGAATAAGCTGCTGGCAACATAAAACATCTTTTTCCCCATAAAAAAAAACCACTTATATATAATATTAAGTCATACGTAACAAACAAAGTTAAGGATTAATGGCATAAAACTGCCATGCACCGTGAGCATCACAAATGTACACAACCTGATAAAGTGAATTTTATTTAATTTTAAAATGTTAATACGTAACCTACTTTTACCGGAAATCTACAGTTGCGTATTGTGGAATACTTCATTTGTGAAACGTACTGACAATTACCTAGAGACGTAGTTGATTCTCTTACACTATAATATACTTTCATGAAAGTCTTTCCGCGTTGACCTAGAGCCAACCCTGATTTTGACTTCGCACAGATAAAATTCCAGAGCTCTATTTATAACTACTTTTATAGAATAATCTCGTTAGCTTCCGTGATGAAAAAACAAATATTGAAGATCAGCAAAGGAGAAAAAACAGGAACACACGCTTCTCGTCCTGAGATCTATCAGGACATTTATTTTTTTAAATACAAACAAAATTAGAGGACCACTATAAATTAAGGGATGCGACAGATGAAAAACAACAGAGGATGCGAAGCTAACCTACTTAAACATTAACTCACAAAGTTCATAATAAAATATTCGTTTCTTCCAAAAAACGAAAATCAAAAATTTATTTATTGTGGAGGCTGAGGAGAGAAAGCATATTAAAAGGAGCCTGAATATTATAATTAATAAGATTGTTATGTAGTCTGTCACTTGCTGCTTTATATTTAGAACACTGAAAGAAAATATGATCCAGGTCACCTTTAATATTACAAATATCACAATTCTCTGAAGGCAGAACATTTATTTAATGCAAATGTGCTGGATAACAGGCATGTCCAAATTTGAGGCGTATTATTGTTGTGATATATTTTTTTGGATATTCATAATTTTCGTACCAAAACTTAGATGGGAGGTCAGGATAAATATGCGTATATCTAGTAGGATTGGAATGACAAAAGTCCCGCCACAGCTCTAACCATCTATTCTTTGAAAAGGTTTTAGAATTTTGACTTTAGCTGACGGTATAATATACTCACAGTAATAATTTTGGTCGGTTTATAAATCCTTAAAGGTGATGTTATCATTCACCAGAACTGATCAATTTAAATGCTTTTTACATAAATTATGAAAAGCCTCATATAACTGATATAGTTATCTGAGGTTTTCGAGCTTCTTATTATGGCATATGGCGCAATAATAAGGATTGTGCGATTTAGCTTCACCTTCGATCTAACCTTTTGAAGATATATTTTTTATTAACTATTTAACGTCGGCCTATTTCCGCTACCAGGGCCTATCACCGACGCCAGGAGACGAGCTACCCCCAACCTGGAAATTTTGCCGAACCTCTTCCCTTAAGAAGAGTAGGGATCTTTTACTTGCCTAACATTTAATAGACAAGGGACCGCCTGCTTTACATCCCCTCCGAAGGATGGTATATCCACGTCTGAAATTTCCGCGTATACACTGATATACAAGCTGCTAGAAGGTGGGACGAAAACGCTGTATTTCCCAAGATAGGTGGGTCACCCATCCAAGTACTAACCGCGCTCGACGTTGCTTCAACGGAATATCGACTGATATTCACATTGAAGTCGCCTCTACGCTCGCCCCTTTTGAAGATATTCGTGTACTGATTAAAAGATGCTTTTTCCTAAGTTCAATAATCATGATAAAATCAATAGTTGGCCATCCGGCATAAAATAAACTTTATATAATCGTCATCGGGTGTCTCTGTCCAGTGTCCAGAGCTCTTGTCGCCGGGTGAAAATAACTCTTAATAATGTTTAAAAAACCGTCCTTTGCAATAATAGCATTTTTGTGTCAAAAATCTGTTTTGAGTGTACTTTCTAATAGAACATTTATTTTTTGGTAAAATTAGTTCTGAAATTAAAAATTTTCAGCGCACTATCCTAGTTTCTTGCTATCGGGTCGCACGTCGCGTCGTCGAGCGACATGAAAAATTTTGGTAGTTTCCAAAAATTTTATTTTGTGCGATATACCGTCAGACTGAAAACATTTAATAAGTCGATTTTTAGGGTAGCTTATAAAATTATCATTTTTCATTGTTTTATTTAATTTTGGTGGTTTCTACGTCAATAACATGGCTAGTCCCTGTTATCTCTCCTGAGTTCGATTCTCAGCTGTGGCAGAGGGCAATGTCGCAGGGAATGGTGATTGTGTTGTTGTTTGTGAATAAGTGTCCTGGTTAAGTGATAGTATTCTATCACTTAACCAGCTGTGGCTAAATTCTGCTAGAAGGTTAATTTGAATAAGGTGTAAGGCATTAGAACAACTAGAATAAATAAAACTAAGAACAAAGAGGGCAAAGTGCTCTACTATGTGGGTCACTTTATATTGATATTGTCTTTATTGATAAAACTTTCTTAAATACATAACAGTATTAAAAAAACAGTATAACTGAATATTAAAAAATTCACATTCTCTTGCAATGTAATTCAAAGTAAGTAAAGTAAGGCAATTAAAAGCTGAGTAAATAATAAACTAAAAAATTATAACAAAAAAAAAACGGTATTATGTAAGAAAGTAACACCTAAAGGATCACCTTATTTGTATAGTTTGGAATTTGTTTCATCTCTTTTGTAAGTACATATATTATGTATTATGTAAAATCCAGCAAATACTTAGGTAAATGAAATTGAGGGAACCCTTGTCTCATCAATGTCGAATTCATAATGTGGTTTTTTGCAGACTTTAAGAAATTGATCATAAAAAATTATTTGGAAATGGCTGTCACTGGCTATATAGAAACTATTCATATTATTTCTTCAACTTTATTTCTTTATTACAAAATGCAATCAGAAGAAAATGTGTAAATTGTATAAAAAAAACAGATGATAAACAATACAGGCGTTGGCCAATGGTTTTTGTAAATCTGGAATAAATTGAGGTTCTGTAATTATTACTTGTTAATTAAAGTTTATGTACCGTAGAAGACGTCATGCTAAACTAAAGAGACAGAGTATTTTTTTAGAATTAAAAAGTGGGCATCTACTGGAAGCAGCTGGAACCTCTCTACCAAATATTTGCGAAAATTCGTTATTTTATTTTTTAAAATAAAAAATTCGTTGTTCGTTACCGCTGAGTTGTACGATTCAGACCTTCAATCGCGGGAGGGTACTAAAACTTAAACCCGTCGCGAGATACGTACAATTATTTTTTAATGGAAACTGAACGGAAAAAATGGATATCATGTTGATAAATAATAAAGTCTGTGTGAAAAAGGCACTGAATGTCGTCCCATCTACACCGAAACATTTTTAGCTCGTGTACGATACCCATATTACCCTTGTGCCAAATTTTATCGTAATCGGCTTTCCACATACATACGCACAGACATTTTTTAAAAACCATTTTTTCACGTCCATGGGACCTCAACATGTAGTCATTTGGTCTTATCTCAGTTTTTGGTTTAGGCCAATTGCCCCACTTTTCGAATTACCACGTTCATTTTGAGACAAAGAGGAGAATATAATTGTTCAAGAAACTTTATTGTTAAAACTCAGGTACAAATAAATTATATTCAAAATCGTTTTGCAAAAGTGTCGAACTGCACGAAGATTTCTTATACTAGAATGTAACGCAGTCGTTTCTTAGTGTCGTCATAGCCTTACTTTATTAATAATAGTAATGCAATGATTGTAATTCGGATTATTGACAGAAAACATAAATTAGTCAATGTTTTTGAAAAATCATAGATACGCAACTATTCTCTTAGATATTTTGATCATCTGGGGCTAGAAGTCAAACCCAGGAGAGTCACGTTTCACCATGAAACTAAACCGGATATACAAAAAAAATGTAATTTATCAAACAAAAATGAATAGGGCTTCCGGTAAACGCCGGATGAAAAGATTTTAGTTATAGATTATATCTACTAGGCAAATCATATTTAAAAAATTGGCCTATTCCCAGATTTTTCCTAAGCCATAAAAATATTTCGGCATTATAATTCCACTGTTATTCTACCCAGTTATATGACTGTACCTGAAATGAAATGATCGAATACTAATATTTCGTTATGAATATTTTCTATTTCTAGTTTGTTTTTTTCATTACATTGGCCCATATACGCATTCAAAACTTCCTACAACTAACATTCGTAATAAACCTAACATTGTATACCTTTCAAATAATTACGCGACTTCGTGAAGCTGGTGTTAATGTCTGCGGCGAGGGAATCCGCGAACAGGTGCTCTACTTTCGCCTGTTGCTCTGGAATCTTTGTAAACGCGAGGTTTTATGTTACTCTTTTTAAGGACTGTAAAGTTCTAAGCCCCTCGGAATTGCTACAGGTTTTGTGTGCCGTGAAGGTTTGCTGATTCAGATTTAAAATATGCTTGAATGGGTTTTAAATAATAATAATAATAATAATAAATTGTTAGTCATGGCAAAAGCTCACTCAATTTTTTCAGATATTTAAAATTTATTAAGGTAAATTTCATGCCTTCTTTAGGTTGGATTACGATGCCTATTTCCAATGCATACTTGCCTAACTTTTCATTTGTTAGAGTTAATGTTGTCGAATTTTGCAAAAGTAGTGTTTTTCATACAATTGATAAGTGATGGAGGTCCAGATATTTTGGTTGATCCTATCTCCAGTAACAGAGACTAAAGTTTGCCTCGTATCACATTTTCAAAAGGGCTAATTAAATTTGTCTATGTCATATAGTATTCGGCAGTAATTATTTCATGACTAATACTATCAATGGCTTTGGAATAATTTAAAAGAATTAAAATAGTGGCCCCATTTTTAATCAATGACCAAATTGTTTGTTATTTGACAAACAGCTCAAGTATGATCGGTTTTAAACCCTGATGATTTGTATTTATCTAAGATATAATTTTACTTAGTGTAGGTGTATATTTGTGTATATATATATATATATATATATATATATATATATATATATATATATATATATATATATATATATTTTTCTGGTGGTAGAGGAATCACCGTAGACACGTAACGAAGTAACTGGTAAAAGAGGTCAACACTTATTCATATGTGAGATTTCTAACAAACCACTCCCAGTTCAGTCAGGGATTTTTCCGAAAATGTATTTGAAGAAATAATCTTTGAATACTAAATACTTTTCAAAGCCGTTCGCATATCGAATACAAAATACGTTTTTAATCCAATGATATTAGGGAAATTAGGAAAAATAAGTTATAATGTTTTGTCGTTTGGAAATTATACTCGCAAAGTTTTCAAAGCAGAAGAGTTCCCAAGGCATAAGTGGTAGCTTTCCCTTAAAAAATTAACCCCAATGCGCCACCCCCGCGGTTTTTCACATTTTTCCCCGAAATAGTTGGTCCTCCAAAAAATGTATACTCATTGATAACACAGCTCCACAAAATAAAAAAAGTGGTCTATTCCTGGAACTCCATTGGGTGACGACGTGCTGAACACGAATTAGCCGTTTATCCCACCATTTTTTTGTAAATCGCGAAAATGGCCTAAAAAACTCATAATTTAGGTTATTTTCGCGATTTACTAAAAATTGCTGGGCGGTGGAGCTAAACGGACACCTAATTCGTATTCAGTATGTTGAAATACATAGGGCTTACCCAATGGAGTCCCAGATACAGCCCACTTTTCACTTTTTGTGTGTGTGTGTTTATGTAATATATTTGGCGCACACAAGAGAAAAATTGTATGCTTCTGGGACTCCATTGGGCAACCTCTCCGTGATCTTAAAGTACTTGGTTTTGATGGCAGGATTTCACAAGGGTGCAAAGTTTTAGTAACAATTGTATATTCGAGCCGTTTTAGTAACTAGGTATATTGATTTGAAATTTTAAGTGGTGATTGTACTTTATAGGAGCTATATTTCTCCAAAATTTCATTGAATATTATCAATTATTTTTGAATGAACAGTGAATTGTTTAATAACGCATAATTTTGCAATATACATTTTTTTTTAAATAATAATAACAATTTTAATGAATTATAGTTTATGTGCTTTTATTGTACAGCTCATAATGAACACTTTTCTTCTTTTTCTTGTTTTCCATAGGACTTATGATTTCGAGAGATTCAAAGAATACCGATGGGAAACACTGTCCAAAAAATTAAATTGTTTAAATAAACTATACGCCGACCTCGCAGAAACTGCAAAACTGAACTGTGAACTTAAGTTGATCCCCTGAACACGTGAAAACAAAAAAACTGCCCTGACCAGACAATTCACATTGTGAATTTTTTAATCCTAATTTGACTCCACTATTGCCTACTAGCATAGTGTAAGGACTGAAATTGCACCATGAAGTTTATTTCCACGTCACCTTTGAAGTAGAACTCTTGGTGCATTTCTTTAAGTAGTTTCCAATAGGCCAAATTTACTGTTTGTGTGTGTTTGGTATGATTACTCAGTATCAGCGTCCGTAGTGCCTATGTCAAAATTAATGGAGTTCTGTCCACGGCAAGTTCTGACAAAATCGTGCACCTCAACCCCGTTTTACAGCCACATCGCTAACCTACAGTTGCAGGTTACCAATGATGAAATAGAACCTGGCGTTAGTGCCTCTGTATGGTAAATAGTTAAGGCGTTGTTAATTTTCTTCCAGTCTCATAACTGTGATTGCAGAAGTTGGCCGCACCATACGTAAACTTGGAGGTAAATAGAATGAGAACGATGGTATGCTGATATCCTTTGTGATATTAAAAAAAATGTTTTTTTTGATTTTCTGCGAATTGCTTTTACTAATCGTTGCACTGCATATTTTTTCCCCAGGCATCTCTTAAAAAAATCACAAGTTAGCTTGAAATGTGACTTATAAATACAGTATTGGTCAACAAGACAAATTCACTTCTTATAATTATTACTTATTTTTTTGTTTTTAACACAATGAACCAACAATGATTTAATAATATTATAAAAAAGAACTACAAAACACTAAAATCAAAATGAACTCGAAAAACAAACACGAGAAAATTATATAAATTAATTAGACGCTTTCAATATGAAATCACAAATGGGGGTAGGCACATAGTATTTAGTATTTAAAGAAATTAAAGTTTATGACACTCTATTCAATGGTAAAATAAAATAAACTTTAATACTGACCTGTAACCTATAATATAATATCTTATCTAAAAATTCAATTATTGATATTTTGGCTATACTTAATATAGGTACTTACATTAAAATGATCTTCGCATACATAAATGGAGTTCTTTTCAGAGATATCCCCTGTATTATTTCTTCTGCATACCATTAGCCATTAAACATTTTATTTGCTGATTTAATAATTAATAGTTGTATTATTACACAGTGACACTCTACAGTGTTTAAAATAAGTATTTTCCATTTCTCAACACAAAACAGAATCATAAACTAAACAAAATCTTCAAAATACGTGAATTCACAACACAACATCTTCAGACAAGCAACCGTAAACACGAAAGTTAGGTTAGGAGGTGACAAATCTAAATTGCTAATTAGTCTTAAAGCCAACTGCCGCCCAGACTGAGGGACCCTAGGTGAGACTAGTTTTCTCGATGTGACGTCACAGTGCTTTTCGCGAGGATCTCAAATTTAATTATTTATTGCAAAGTAAGTACTGCGATTTAGGTGCTGATATTCGGTGTGGCGTGTTTTTATACATAAACACACACTTTAATGAAATTTAAAAAAAATGGGCAAGTTTCCCATTGTAGGTACTTTGAGGCATACAATTTCTTAGTTGATTAAAATTATTAACAGACAACATATTTTATCACAGTAGTAGGAAAACTGATTCGCAGTACTTTGCTTTCATACGACAAAATTAACGTAATCCTCAGAACTCTGAAATCCCCATCCAAGTTACTATCATTGGAAGTTCTAAAGCTTTTATTTAAGCATAGTACAGTTTCCCGCAATCGCAGCGATATCACGAAAATAATGAGATTTTAATTTAAAAACTGACACTCTTCTTGATGAAATTAAATTATTCAGTGAAACGATTTTAATTCAATGAAAATACAAAAAAGTACAGTCCCCAATTAAGTTTGATATTAATTGTTTGACTCAACGGCTTTTGTCCCAATTAAAACGAGAATTTATTTCAGAGAGACGCTTGGAGGTAAACCAAAATGAATTTTTCAAATAGAGAATAAATAACTACCTATTTTATTTAATGTAAAAATATGTATAAGTATAAAAATGCAACTGTTTGTTTTGTTTTTATCCATTGATAAAGTTGCAACATATTTGATTACGATTATATCATTTATAAATCCTGTGTAGTTTGCAATTTATGGAATACCGCTTTATAGTTAAATTTACTGTGCAGCGTTTTTATTGAAATTGTCAAAGTTTGCTTTATTATGGCTATGCTTTATTATGGCATAAATTCTTTTACATGCATTTCATTTGTAGCTTGTGGCCAAAAGGAGTTCATTAAATTATCAATAATTATTTGAGGGAACTCACTTATATCAACTAAGCTTCTACTTACAGGCAAATTAATGAAAATTATTACTGCCTGCTTTTAGTATACATTTTCCAATTTTAATTAGAATTGCCTTCATATACCACGTGCTTAAAATGCACATGACAATGACGCGTTATCTCATTGACCGTCGATGAAAGATTGATTTCGTAGATATTTCTATAAGGATTTCTTGTCCTCTAGTCCGGTTGCACAGATATATGCAATATCTTTAATATATAATAAAGAGTATAAAAGCAAGTACCGACCCGTAAGGTATTCCATGTTTTATAGCCAATTATTCTGAATAACTGTCATTAAATTTAATAATTTGTTTCCTATTTTCGAGGTATGATGTAAACTACTGTAATACTATCTCGTCAATTTCATATTTTTTTGTTTCAACACAAGTAGATCTTGATTAAGAAAGCATTGGAGCTGACAGATATAATCAAATTTTGGGAAGAAAGTATTCCATGCAACTTTTCATATAATCAATTTAGGTATATGAAAAGTTGCATGGAATACTTTCTTCCCAAAATTTGATTATATCTTTCAGCTCCAATGCTTTTTTAGTATTTTAGTTATAACGACTTGAAAATTGGAATTTTAGCTTGAAAAGGGAGATATTTAAAAACAATTTTCGTCTAATAACTAATATAAAAAAGTATAACATTGAGTGAAAGCATGCCAGAGACAAATAAGAAACCCACTACGTCGGAACGTTTATAAGACGAAGTATTTAGTTTACATATTAAATATCTCAGGGACTATGTATGGCACTTACGACAAAAATGCTTACCGCCAAAATGAAAATTAATTAGGTTTTTAAATGATTTTTCTATTAACTCTATAGCATAAAAAACAAAGAAGTTATAACAAGAACAATGTGCTTCTTTTGTTGCCATTTTGTTAATGTAAGTAGTCAGCAATTAAAAAAAAATGTATTCTCGTATAATGTTTTTCGTTAACATATAGTATGATCTAGATGCTCAATTTTTTTCGTCCGTCTACAACACTTGTTTCAGAAAAAAATGCATTCTAAACTATACAGGCAGCTTCAAGAAAACGTAAAATTTTTGGTTCTTTGCAAATATCTCGATAGATATTAATTTTAGTGTAAAAATGGTAGATATCAAAAATAAAGCTTATAGACTGAGAATGAGTTTATTATATTTTGACATTTATGTAGGATTAATAGTTTCGGAAATATTTAAGTTTAAACATGCATTTGAGCGTTTATAGGATGCAGTATTTAGTTTAAATATTGAATATCTTAGAAACTATGACTATCAAAAGTTCTAAGGAACAGAATTATACATAGTTTATCAGTTTTTAAAATGATTTTTGTTTGTTTCTGTATTGTAAAAAATAAAGACGTTTTGGCTGAAATAATGTGCGTTTTCACTTTTTTTTTTTAACAAAATGGTCATTTTGCTGTTTTTCTTTAATATATAGCATCACATATATGCTTAATTTCTTTCCATATAGAAACTGAAGATGATACTTTTACTATAATAATAACCCATGAGGAAAAATTAGCATTACCTACATATGAAATTATTCCAAAATTTTACATATTTCTTACCTTTTGGTTCTGTACCAAATGTTGATATCAGTCTCCAGCATTAGCGTCGAATTAAACATGGAACAATGAGCCCAAAGAGTAAATGACCCAAGTACCTTAGCTTTCTCTCCAAAATATGCAAGAACTACCCTTTTTGAACAGTTTTTCAGGTTTTCCTTTCTCACCATCCACACAATGGGGTTATTTCACAATTTGTATTTACATAAAATTTGCATTCTAGGACTAATAATAACTAGTATATGTAACGGCAATTTTTGTATGGACGTTAAACAATTTTAAATTCAATTTATAATTTGAAAATAGTTGTTCCCGCTAAAAGCCGTGACGTCAATAGTTACGCATGCGTAGTATAGTTCAAACAGTAAATTTGTATGGCAGCCATGAAATACAAACTTCACTATTACCATGTTGACATGTGTGACTGACATTTTGTTTTGCCGTTTTCGCTAAATGTCAAAAAATGCCACTTTTGATTCGTTCGTGCCGAGCCGAATTTTCGATTTGCCTTGTGTAATTTACGATGCGGATCAACTAGAACTCTTCCTCTTTGCGTTGCGGCATCGTATGGCTTCATGCAGGTGTTTTTCGAAAAATATGAACATTTTAAGATTGCATGTTTTTGCGCTATTTTCGGTTCCGAAATGCATGCTTTTCTTTAACTATTTTTCGCCGATATCTCTGCAACGGTAAGAGCTAGCCCAAAATAAAAAACACCGTAAAACAAGTTCGTTTCATTACGAATCTTTTGGTTCCATCAGAATTTTGAATTTTTTTTTCGTTTCGGAGATATTTACTGAAATATGTGGCGATGTCCGGCAAAAATCGCACATTTCTTGTTTAAAATGTTGGTGACTTCTTAATCTTGGTTCCTACGCCAAAAAATTACTCGAACGAATTTCAGTAGAATTAAATTTGCTAAAATTCTTTTTTTATTTTTTTGTCTTGCGACAAAAATGAGGGGAATAGAAGGGGAGGAAATGAGAACTTTTTTTTTTTTTCGGTAAAATTTCGCCATTTTGTCACCAATTAATCAGTAATTAACTGAAATTGATCTCAATTACGATGTACCCTTAATATCATATATTACCTAGGCATTCCATTAATCTCGGCCCTTCAAAGCAAACGTTTCTCCGAAAAAATGATTTTTGTTAAGATTCACATGCATTTTCTAGGAAAACGGGAAATTTCTTCCATTTTCCCAAGATTCTCGCTAATTATCAGTTTTTTCAAAATATTTGTAGACACCAATTCTAAAGAAATTTGATCGAGTTTTCCTACGCTTTTTTAATTTTTTCTCTAACATAAAAAACAACAAAGTTGTGGCCGAAAATATGCGCCTCTTCGCACTTCCTAAATTGCATACAATATTTATTTGCAAACTGGAGAACAATGGAAGTCAAAGCATTAGTATTACATTTGGTATAGGGATTGCAATTTACCGGAAGTTTTAATAACCGGTAAATCGGTAAATAAAAATGGAAATAACCGGTTAACCGGTATTTACCGGTAATTTTTAGAATGAATGATTAGGGTGGCGAAAATGGCAATTATCTTTTTCCATGTACAAAATTATCTAAATTTGACAACAAAATTTTGGCCCACGACTATTAAATAATGTACTCATTATGTATGTGTTTCCTCAAGGATAATGCTATCCATTATTCCCTGCAGTGAATAATGATTTCAGTATTCACTAGTGAATAATAAGGACGGTCAGTTGTTTATAAGAAGTCACGGGCAGGTATTTTTTCAATACGAGTGCAATCTCGCAACTTTTTAGTAGAATTTAAGCCTAGTTTCTGAAACCTTAAATATAATTATTCGTTAACTGTCATAGCTACAATTGTGTGAACAATTTTGCTGTTATTATCAAATTTATGAATAGATAACTATTTAGCGTTTCAGAAACAAACCTTCTTTTATCATACAATTTCGTTTTTAAATTTGATTGAGTAGGCGTGTGTCAAATTAAATTTAAACGTCAACGTTATTTACAATAATTTTACATATTACTCAAAAAGAATAATATAAATAATTCATTAATTAATTTCTTCAGTAAACAATTTAACAAAAATATCTAATAGTCGTGGACAAAGTATAGTATTCTACTCGCATATAATGGCTACTCTGGTGATTTACGACAATCGCCTACGGCTCGTGTCTTAAACTTCACCCTCGTGAATAATAGCCATCATTATATGTTCGTTGAATAATATACTATTATATACGTATATTTAATATAATGAACAAACCAAAGGTTTTTTATCAAAAGGAAAAAATATAAATGAAATAAATTTAAATAAATAATTATTCTGTAAATAACAAAAATATCAACTTAAATAACAAAAATTATAAACATAAACTCAAATAGGGCATTTACTGAATACCTAATCTAAAAATACAATATTTTTTAAAAACGGCCTGTTAAAAGGTTTAGTTTTTCAAAGCTATATCTGTTAGTCGTCTGATATTTGTGCATAAAATACCACCAGCTGAGGATGTCCTTCCTCAGTCGATATTGGTGGGTCGATAAGTTAAAAAGAATTGGTAATAACATACTTCTAAATGTATTCCACGGATATTTGCGGCAGTGAAATATTCAATTTCCTATCGCACGATATTGTCAGTGTCTCTCTTGTATTTCTTAGAGCTTGGTGTCTGGGTTTTACTTTTTATAATATTATTTATTTATTGTTAAAAATGCTCAGTGTTGGGACAGTCACTCTGTATTTAGTGAATACTAGTCACTGACATAAATAGAAACGTTGAATACGTGACATATCGTAAGTTTAGAATTTACCGAAATAACCGGTAAAAAATTAAAATAACCGGTAATTATCATCATGTGTTTTTTGTCCTAATAACCGGTTAACCGGTATTGCAATCCCTAATTTGGTATTGACAGGGCAGCAATCCAGCAACAATAAAATTACCTCTACCCATCGACGTCACGCCTTAATTAAATATAAAATGAGTAGTATATTTTGTGTGAATTTATGAATAACTAATAAATATTAGAGTGATAATACTATTACGTTATCCTCGTATATTTTACTGTTCAAATTAGTAGGTATTTTTTAAGTTTTTTACAAACATGAAATGACCCCATTGACTGTAAGTTTGTTCATATCCCATTTTGGATTTTTTTTTTTAAGAAATTTGCAGTTATCTCGTTAGTATCTTCCTAAATATCGGCAGGAATAAATTCGTCCATCAGTAATACCTTTCATAATCATATTTTTATAGAAATCTCTCATTAGGATTCCATATTTTACATATTTCTTTGTAAAATGAATTTGTCAAATGAAACGTCAAAATTTATAATTATGTTCTTGAATTTTGAGACGTTCGTAATAGCCCAGGAATTTTAGCTTTTGACCCGGAATTAACTATTGTAAAGCTGAAAATTTGCAGGATTGTAGTTTTAGTTCAGGACAACACGTACCAAAAAATCCCCTACTCTCCCCCGTCGGCTTCCCTGTTTTTGCGGAGCAACAAGGGCCTCAGTCGCAGAAATTGCAGAGCTGGCTATAAAGTGCAGCAGAAAGGTTGTTACTGATCCGATTTGGGTCGAAATGGTAATAAAAGCTTCGGAGAAGTATGTCCGTTCGTATTTCAGATGTTCCATGCGTATTTTGTTCATAATTTTCCGTTCTAGTGCTGTCAAATTTTTAAAAATTGAGAGAAATCCAAAACTGGGCCATTGCGGATAAATGAAGACTCGGAGGGGAAAACGTACTCGAATAAACATTTATCTTCATATTTTTGGCTTTGGCTCATTGGTATATCTACCTTCTCTGTAGCGTCACCCATTACGGAGTTACGCCACTCCGAGTGCGTCATGCGTCCGGTAGAACTGCCCCGGCTATGCTGATGAGACTTGTTGCAAATTCCTGTTTATATATTATTGGTGTTTTATAAGATTTATTGAATGAAATTTAACTTGTCAGACTCAGAAAATGACTTTATGCGGCAACAAAATTGACATTATTGATCTACTGGGAAAGAAGGTTGTCCGGATTATCATCCATATCCACTGACTGGCTGTTTGAACAGCTGGATCCTCAATAGCTCCTGCATATGATGCTGCAGACTAGAGTTCCTCTTCCTGACTAAAGTTCAGTTCAGACTAGAGTTCCCGCACTCGCACCGAGCACCGCAGTCTGCCTTGCAGGCACAGGAAATTAGCCGTAGAAGACTAATAAGAGTTGCCTGCCTTGTGGCACCAGGCCCTAGAGTCCTGATTTCCACTCCAGTCCTCCGGGTTGAGGTTGACGTCTAGCCATTGCTGGACCTGCAAAAAAGTACATAGTTCCGAGGTGATCGCGGTGCGAATAACATCGAGCGAGAGTGTCTTGGCGCTAAATAAGTATAGAGTGAATTTTGCTTTAAATCTTTTAACAAAATCAAATACCAAATATAGTGCGAAAACACTGATACCTACATAATAATAATTATCTAATATATATTAACTTGTGTGTGTACCATCAAGGTAAGATAGGTTAGACATGACAGGCTCGAGCGGTAAGGATCCGCCCAATAAAGGTACGGATAAAAACAGCTCACAAGAAATGTCGATAGATAATGCAGAAAAAGCGAGAGTCATAGACTTTGAAAATAAATATAGGCCAGGTGATGCAGGGCCATATTTTGTTTATGTGGAACATAAAGACAAAAATTTAGGTCGATTATTTCCAATTCGTGTGGGTCATTACTTATTTAACAACGAGTTATTCAAAGGTGCAGTAGAAGACATAAAATCTGTTGGTCTCTAAAACATCCATAAATATCACAGAACTGTACGACGCTAAAAATATTTATATAAGAGACAGTTATAACAATCTTCATGGACCACGTGTAGTACGTCAAGGTCTGCCACAAGGCTCTGTTCTCCTTATTGTTCAATGCATATACCGCAAGTTTACATGATATATGGGACGATAGTATCACCTGTATCCAATATGCCGATGATTGGGACATATATTCAACACAGACAAACTATAATGATTGTATTAGGGTACTAAAACATATTTGTTATTGCTTGAAATATTGGCTCATTGATCACAATTTCGAATTGTCTCAAAATAAATCAGCTGTAATGATTTTCAGCCGACATCGAACTCCATACGTAACCAACCTACAGTTAAACGATTACGAAATTCCCCTGGTTACAGAATATAAATATTTAGGGATAATATTAGACAAAAAACTGCTCTGGACGAAACACATAAATTATGTAAAAGCAAAATGCGAAAAGGGAATAAATATTTTAAAGGCAGTAAGTAAAGTTAAATGGGGCTGTGACCCCAAAGTATCACTAATGTTTTACAAAGCTTATATTCTTTCAATCCTGGACTATGGTTCTATTTTATACGGGTCAGCCTCTAACACCAATTTAAAGATTCTGGATAGAGTACAATATAGCGCAATACGTATCTCCATTGGAGCAATGAAATCGTCACCATGTGAAGCTATCATGGCTGAAGAACAAGAACGACCACTTTAATTAAGACGTCAATTTCAGGCGAGTAAGTACTTCCTCAAAATACAGGAATGTAATGATACTTTATACAGTAAAGTAACCAGCTTAGGAGTCGAAATTTTAACTCATCCTTTTTGGTCAAATCGTAACAGTCCTCCATTAGCTGATGCTTTTCTGGAATGTCAACCATATGCCGAAGATGTGACTACTCAAATTAATAATTCAATCTTTACTTATTACTTCGGCCTAACACAACTTAAATGTAACCTTATAATGCCAGAATATACAGATAATTATGAATTAAACTCTAAAATCCTAAACAGTATTATTAAAAATACCCCAATTCTCGAAATATACACAGATGGCTCTAAAACACAAAGTGGCACCGGATGCGCTTTCTGTATCCCCAGTCAAGACGTACAAGCAACTTTTAAATTATTTAGTGATTGTACCATATATAGCGCAGAAGCTTTTGCAATATACCAAGCTCTGGTATGGATCGTTGATTGTTATTTGAAGTCAACTAGGTTGCATCATACGGTTATTACTATTCTATCGGACTCGAAATCTGTATTACTCACAATAAAAAACTTTAACATGAAACAATACAGAAACACAATAATATGCAAAATTCTGCATTACCACTCAACGATTAGAGCCAAAGGGCTACAATTAAATTACATCTGGGTTAAGGGTCACTCAAACATTACCGAAAATAATATCGCTGACAAACTAGCCAAACAGTTTTGTTTTGATAGGGATAGCTTTCGTTTACCTTTGTTATTTATCCTTTTGTTATTTTATCCTTCAAACCGTGGTCCAACCTATCTGTAAAAAAGCTCTGATAGACCCCTGGGCGGGAAGAAAATGTTATACCCGTGTCCATCCTTTTGTATACTAACACAAGATCGTAGTAGGTTAGTTTCTTGTAATAAACAATTTTTAATTTTTATTAGAACAATTTGTGGTGTATGAGTTTGTCATTAAACTCAAAGCCAAACAAGGAGAGAAAAAAAAAAAAAAAGTACATGCACGTTAGTTGAGTGCTGTAAGCTTTTCGACGGATTTAATCCTCACACTATTCTCCTTCCTCATACACGCTTCCTCTCCACAGAACAAGCAGTCCCTTTTTATATCGAAAGGACCCTATCCCTATTTATATCGATATAAAAAGGGACTGCTTGTTCTGTGGAGAGGAGGCGTGTGTGAGAAAGGAGAATAGTGTGAGGATTAAATCCGTCGAAAAGCTTACAGCACTCAACTAATGTGCATGTACTTTTTTGCAGGTCCAGCAATGGCTAGACGTCAACCTCAACCCGGAGGACTGGAGTGGAAATCAGGACTCTAGGGCCTGGTGCCACAAGGCAGGCAACTCCTGTTAGTCTTCTACGGCTAATTTCCTGTGCCTGCAAGGCGGGCTGCGGTGCTCGGTGCGAGTGCAGGAACTCTAGTCTGAACTGAACTTTAGTCAGGAACAGGAACTCTAGTCTGCAGCGTCATATGCAGGAGCTATTGAGGATCCAGCTGTACAAACAGTCAGTCAGTGGATATGGATGATGATCCGGACGATCTTATTTCCCAGTAGATCAATAATGTCAATCGTGTTGCCGCATAAAGTCATTTTCTGAGTCTGACAAGTTAAATTTCATTCAATAAATCTTATAAAACACCAATAATATATAAACAGGAATTCGCAACAAGTCTCATCAGCACAGCCGGGGCAGTTCTACCGGACGCATGACGCACTCGGAGTGGCGTAACTCCGTAATGGGTGACGCTACAGAAAAGGTAGACATACCAATGAAAAACCCAAAGTATGAAGAGAAATGTTTATTCGGGTACGTTTTCCCCTCCGAGTCTTCATTTATCCGCAATGGCGCCATTTTGGAATTTTTTCAATTTTTGAAATTTTGACAGCACTGGAACTGAAAATTATGAACAAAATATGCATGGCACATCTGAAATATGAATGAATATGCTTCTCCGAAGCTTTTATGATCTCTTCGACCCAAATCGGATCATTTTATCAACCTTTCTGCTGCACTTTATAGCCAGATCTGCAATTCCTGCGACTGAGGCCCTTGTTGCTCCGCAAAAACAGGGAAGCCGACGGGGGAGAGTAGGGTACTTTTTGATACGTGTTGTCCTTTACCAAAACTACAATCCTGCAAATTTTCAACTTTACAATAATTAATTCCGGGTCGAAGCGATATATTGACTAAAAATCCTGGTCTATAAGAGAAATCTTGTTCATAACACGGTAGAGAAATTATTTTCTCGAATACATGCGTTAACATTCGTTCTGTGTATCGCACTCATTCGGGAAATATCTATTTCCCGAATAGATGTTATAAAATAAACTATATACGTGACGTATAGTCAATAATTTTACCAAAAATATCAACTTTTTTGTGGTTTTACGTTACTCATCAAATTTTTAAGGCGTAACAATATTTTCCCAGATGCTTACCTTTCCTGCAATTCAACACCTCCGCATAGACAATAAATGTACAGCTTTTAGTAGAAATGGCCACAGAAAATCCAATATACAAAGATTATTAAATTAATAATTTGGACAAACAGTTGATGGCTCTAGGGATGCCAAATTCACATCAATTTTCCTTGCTCACTGGTTTCATTAATGCACTATGGACACAAAAGGTCTTCAGCGTCTGGGGCATAAGAGAATAATATTACTACGAGAAGGAACTTACGAAATATAAGGCAATATAGGCAAGGACCGCTTTCAAGGACTCTTCTATTGATCCTGTCCGAAATCGAGGCTTTTGTTATTTGCTGAAGGTGTTAATAACCTTCAGTTATCTTCATGTCGTTATTATTAACCTTGTGAATTATATTTGGAAAGTAATTTGAAAGTTTAATAGGACGCAAAAACGAATTTTCTTTATGTTGTTAATCAAGTAATTAATTCCTGATAAGAAATCGACAGGCTTTCACAAATTTCACAAAAAAGCGTAAGAAGAAAAAGTTTCAGTTAAAAGGAGCTGAGTTGAGTCGGGTTCCATAATGCTGAAAATAAAATACAAAAAAAAAAAGAATTAATGCAAATCTAGTAATAGTCCAGTGCACTTAGATGAAAAAAGTATGTTATTACGGAAATAATTTGAACTTGATTTGATTTGATAAATAATAATAATAAGCTTTATTCATCTTCTTGCCATATAAACTACACGGATAAGGTAAGTCACACATGCCCTTACATGGGCTTACAATGATAACATATATACCTAGTAAAAAGATATAAAAAAAATAAAGTAAAATCTAAAATATATATGTATACACACATTTAAATTTAGTCAATAAATAAAATTAAAGTTACACAAAACAGACAAAAACATGTAAAGAAATTAAAAAGTTCGAATAAATTCACAAAATTTATTAATTGACGATTTGCACGAAAGAAAGTTGTAAGTAAAAAGTGTCTAGATTGTCTAGATTTGTATCACTGTAATTCACTACACATGTTGACCAACTCGTCCAATTTCCAAACTTTCCAACAATTAAATACCTATAATATAATAATCATAACATTGTTTTCATTATCTTTAATGTTAAACCTACTTCCATTGAATATAAATCATATTTATTAGGTTGTTTCGTAGTCTACAATATTTAAAAAACGTCGAATTATGCAATTTGTCAAACACTGTTTCCAACTCTCAGTTTAGAGGAGTTGGCAGCAGTATCAAAAGATAAAAAAGTAGCATTGTTTTTTCGTCTGTAGCTCCTAAACGAAACATTTTCTTGATAATAGAATGTTCAAAATCAATTTTCTCAACTTTTCTATCTCTTGATATATTTTCGAACAATGCTTCATTTATGAGTTATACTGAAAATAAAGAGAAAAATGGCAACAAATTGACGTTTTTTAATTTTAAGATGTGTTGCCCCACCTGTCACGAGTGCGGATAGTTGGCATTGGATATCCCAAACTATATACTATAAAAAAAGAAAATTGAGAGTAAACGACTTTTCGTAAAATGATCCTTTTTCCATCTATTTCGACTGGTCTATAGGTATGTTTTCTAACCTTACTAGGTAACTCATACGTTGAGGAATTCATGTTGCATTTGTTTATATCAATGTGTTGTGTTTTATTCTTCAAATCTAACTTGACAAAGGAAATCCCACCTAAGTAGTCCTGAGGATGTCAATAAATTGTGACGAAGCGTCGACTATTTAAAAAACTGTTTTCCTAACACCTCTCGGGTCTATACCAGTCAACTTTTACCAGCGCTAAAGCACCGACCATCAACCACTAATAAAAATTGTTTTTTAATTATATTATATATGTACGTATTAGAGCCGCCATTTTGAATTTTGCAATTTTTTTAATTTTGTGGGGGTCGAAAAGGTACACACTATCCCCATGCCAAATTTCAAGTTCCTAGCTCATCGGGAAGTACCCAAACAATTCACTGGACAGATAAATATAGGTTCAAACTTTGTTACACTCTGTTAATTAATTTTTTAAGAAAATTCATATAGTCAAAAAATTTCCAGCAATAACTCAAGCCCTTGGGAGATTAGAAGTGAAAATTAAATGCTTCTCAAATTTTTATTAGGAATATTCCACTTATGCTACACCAGAAACGAGTTACTTGCGAAATTTAGTGCCATTTTCCAAGATGGCGACTAACGTGTTAGACTGCCAAAGTTGCTAATTTGAAATAGTCGAGGAAATATTAATAAGGGCACTTAAATATCCGAAACTGCTAAGTTTCAAAACTCCAAGAGTTTTCTCTCGGTAGAATTATCTTTTGCCCGAGTTTTTGCCTAACCTACACATCGTAAATTATTCCAATAAATCCAATATCAGTAGAATGAATTTGTCATAGTTTCGATATTATTCTCTTTCATTACTTTGTCACATTTCGGAGTGCCACGGCGGCCGTAAGCGGATGGAAAATTATTCATTGATTGAGAAGTTTTTTTTACGTTATTGCTGGAATGGCAAAAAATTCTAATAACGTTTGTGTTTCTTTTCACGTTTTTTGTTTGTTTTTCTTTAATAATGGCGTTGATGTAAGAATAAATTTGGGTGACTTAAATGTCTACTTCAAGCTAAAGTAATTCGAAGGAAGAAACTTTTTAATGTTTCATAGAAAACTTTCCGCGAAGTTTTTATTTTGTGTTTAAATTAAAATTTTCATACTGATTTAATTTCAGAACGCAACCTCATGAAACATTTATCAATTCTCATTTTAAGTGAAGTAGACGATGAAATAGGCTATAACGTCAGTCATTATTATCGGGCGTAAAAATGTTAAAGTTTCGGAATAAAAAATGTTGCGATAATAATAATTTCAGTCACTATTTGTAATGATACAGTTTATGTATATAATAGGCCAGTATCCAAGTCACAAAATTTAAAGAAATTCAGCAATAATTCAAACAAAAGGTTTCTTACCTTAAATTGATTCATTGAGAAATCAATTTATCTCACTCGAATGAGGGCCGGAACCCTTTCGAGGGGGAAAAGTTCGGCTTTCTTATTGAATTTAAGTCAAAAATGGTTTAATACAAAATTCACATAGAAGTGGAAAGGTTTGGAGGCAGGAGAAGGAAGCCAGGGAGACATTTTATAGTGAAACCCACAAAAACTTGCAAAATGAATAATTTTTTTTTAATGAGTTCGAGAAAGTGAATAGAATAATATCCTAAAAAGTTTACATTCCGCTCGGATGCAGAACTTTAAAAAAAAAGTGGAAAAAAATTTTTTTTCATCCATTTTTTCAAAATTTTGAAATTAAGTCTGGGTAGGAAAAAATAAAAAATGCAAATGGAGAGACCATGTGTTTATAAACAAAAAAAAATGTTTTAATAAAATTTATCACTAAAGCCAAGGTATTCCTGGAAAAAAATAGTGAAGTAACTTTGCCACTCTGCGCGGCCAAGCGCACGGTTAAATGCATACTATGGAACTTCTAAAAATTCTTAGCAGTTCTAACTAGTAAAATAAAGCTTTTTTTCTCTTTCTGATTACACATTTTTAACATTTTTCTTAGTGAATAAAAGGATAAATAGTGAGTATGGAGGGAAAATATATAATTATGAGTGCATACACAGACACCACACATAGCCGCTGAATCGCCCGCATGAATTTTTATGTGCCTCTACTGTACTGTATTTATTACAGGTACATCTATCCACATTTCAGCTATATCCAATGGATTCCTTATACATTTGTTGATGTATTGGAAAATTTCCAGAATTTATATTCAAAACGGTCAAAGTTGTTTTCATAGTTATAAGGATAAGATCGTGAAAATCGAAATTTCTTATCATGATTTGATTGATTATATTTTCTAAAAAATGCATACAAGTAAACGAATTTGTGTTTGAACATTCGAAAAGTATACATTTTTTCCGAAATAGTGACATTTTATTTTTTCCAATGGGTCAAGTTCTCGGCAAGTTACAGCCTCCAATATACACTCATGGACAAAATTGTCGAATATTTAAAATTTTCCCAATTCTTTTGTATTTATAAATTTTAATGAAAGAAACGCATTACACAAGAAAGAAATAGTTTATTTCATACATTTTAAGTAAGTTTTCATTAGCAGAAAATGCAAAAAAAAATTAATGCAAAATGTTATAAAAATTAAGAATAATTAGTTTCAACTTAAATGCTACCACGTTAAGCCAATTAGTCTTTTGATTAGAATAATAGGGCATGGTTAATAACGAGTATTCCCACCTCGAGCTCTAATGGCTGCTTGCATCCTTCTTGACATACTACTAATTAGATTTTCAATGTATTCTTGAGGAATTGCATTCCATTCATATTGTGCTCCAATTCGAAGTTCTTCTAGGGTATTTGGAACATGATTTCTTTGTCGTATACGACGTTTTAGCTAATCCCACATATGTTCTATGGGATTCAAGTCTGGACTATACGGTGGCCAATGTAATCTTTGAATCTGGACTGCATCAAGGTAATTAGTCACTGTGCCAGCTGCGTGGGGTCGAGCGTTATCGTGTATAAATACGATCCAATGTGGTCCACATATGGCAAAACATGATCTTGGAGAATGTTTTCGATATACCAGTCACTAGTCATTCGTCCAACGACTTCCACGAGTTCGGTGCGTCCTTCCCAACTAATACCTCCCCAAAGCATTATGCCGCCACCTCCAAAACTAACAGTTTGTATCGTTCCCCAACTCTTCTATAGACATGATTTCGTCCATCTGGCTTCCATAACTGTATTCTAGTCTGATCAGTGAAAAGAACATTTTTGTAATTCTCGATATTCCACCGAATATGTGCTCTAGCAAATTGTAATCGACGAGTTTTGTGATTTTGGAAAAGACGTGGAACTTTGGCAGGCCGTCTTGGCTTTAAACCTACCTCTCTTAATCTTCATCTAACCGTTTTCGAACAAACATTCACTTGTCTTACATTTAATAACTCATTTCTGAGATGTGTGGATGTCAGTGTGCGATTTCGGGTAGAATTAAGGATCAAAAAACGGTCATCAATTGCTGTTGTGCACCGTTTGCGCCCTTGGCCGGGTCTTCGAACAAAATTTCCAGTCTCTCGATACCTTTTTAAAATATTCGATACTGTAGATTGACCTCTCCTAAGACGTCGTGCGATATCTTTTTGTCTATATCCTTCCTCATATAGAGTTACAATTTGTGCTGCTTCAGCTTCACTGCAGTATCTAGTTGGTGGCATATTTTTTTCTTAAATAGAGGTAAGAACAGATAAAAATCAATAACACTTACTTTAATTCACTACAAATAACTCAATTTACTATAATTCTTGAATTATGTAAAGAATTTTCAAATGACAAAAAGCGCGTTAGAAAATGTACGCCATTAAAATGAATTAAACGTCAAAATATTTTAAAACAATTGAATATATTCACCTACTAGATGAATAACATCAGCACATATATAAATTTACAACGACGATTTGAAACCATATTCAAGAAATAGTGATAACAAAAAATATTCGATAATTTTGTCCATGAGTGTATATATTTATCAAGAAAATCTTCAAGCAAGGAAATTAAATGATTTGAGATGTACTTTTTTGTCAATCCACGTTACGACAACTTAATAAACCTTAATAATCATGAAGTATACATACTTTTTAACAGCTGTCAATGAAGAATTTTTTTGAGGGGCTTTTATTTTTTTAAAACAAAAAAGCATCAGAAAGCTACAGTTTCTATCTTTTAAATGAAATAACACTCATATACATTGAACAAATTCTGATTTAGTGACATATAATTCAGTGCGTCGGTGTCACGGTCATGCGTATTCAAGTGCGCGCACGCATGGATCTCGCTCCTAGTTATAACGTTACACTTGACTATTTTTTCCGGGAAAGCCGTGGCTCTAGCGATAAATCTTGTTCATAAATACGTGATCTATCCATCTTTATTTTTAATTTTTTGCCACCTTCACCTATTTTCAAAATTTTGAAAAAATGGATAAAAAAAATTTTTTTTCACTTCTTTTTATGTTCTACACCCGAACGAAATGTAAACTTTTCAGGATATTATTCCATACACTTTCACGAACTCATTAAAAAAAATTATTTATTTTGAAATTTTTTGTGGGTAACTACCTCCATCGACTGGGCTTATCAGCCCATAAAATAATAATGACATAAAATAATGACCAATATTGATATCAGATCACGTCCAAAAACTGGTCAATGTAACTCAAATGATACCTGGGGTATTAAGTAAAATCCCAATTTTGGGTATCCCTTTCCGAAAACCCTAGCTCCCTTAATAGGGATTTCCGGATCCATATTTATAGGAATATTTTAAAACATTTTTTACATACTCCTGAAACTGCGTGCCTGAAGTACTAGACAATTATTACTGCATACACTCCAAAAAGAATACCGTATCTCAAATGTGATTCAATTAATAAAAAGTATGCGCATTTTGCAGCCATGCTGCGTAATTTATTTGAAATGACTTAGTGCTAGTTTATTACTGAGATTAATATCATATTCTTTAAATTTCAGGCAATATTTAACGAGAGGAATTTTGAGTATGGCTTATATTCAAGTATATTGTTAGCCATAAGGATAAGGTCTATGAAATTACAACGAAAAGTCATTAAGCTTGATTTTTTTGACATTAAGGAAAAGATAGTTAGAATCACACCAATCTTTGACCTTAACATTTGTTTCTAAAGGATTATCACCAGATTTACTATGCCACATTATAATAGTGTCATCAGCAAATAAAGTAACGCATCATTTAATATAAATTTCAGTGGGGTCAATAATACACATACAAAATAATATCGGGCTAAGAAAAAAACCTTGAGGCACTCCATGATATATTGTATAATTTGTTGGAATAAGTTGAATTCTTAACTGCTTGGCAATGCATTAGTATAGTATTTTACCTTCTGCAACAATATTTTATGCTGGACACAATCAAAGGAATTTCACAAATTACAGAATTTTATAGCAACAGATCTCCATTATTGATTGCACTTAAACGAAAATGAAACCATAGCATAGCATACTTCTTCGGTAACTAAATTGGTGATTACTTAAGTTGCAGGCACTAATTTTTATTAGCTATATGGGACTAAACTTCAATGGATCTATTAAATTCCTATCCTGGTAAAGCTATAATGTTTTTAAAAAAGGAAACATTTCTGATTAAAATTATTCAATGAATATCGGAACTAACATATGAAGAGCAGAGTCTGGTAAATTCTCAAATATTTTAAAAGAGATTTCGTTAATACCAGAAGATTTCCTGTGTGATGTTTTTTTAAATACAATTATATTTATATTGCTCAAATATAAGTCATTACAATTCTCTTTCACTTTGAATTAATAAATTTCGTTTACTTCAGTTAAAAAAATTTAATTACATAATTTCCGTTTTAAAATGGAAAACATTATATTAAGGTAATAGAAATTAAAATGAGCTCCGTGCTGTACTGGAATGGATCTTGATAATTAAGCCTTAGGAAGTAGTATTGAGCGCTTCGAATAAATAAGTTGTGGAAGGAAAAGGCTTCTAAAGGATTATTTATAACGTACTTTAGTTATATGAGATACGTAAATCAAATAAATATGGCACTTTTATTTTATTATCACATACCGTTTGCATCAAGACAATTCGCAATATGGCAATCACAATGGATTAAAGTCAACGTTCCTGACTAGACCTGTATGTACATACGTATTGTACGTGAGAGCATGTCATGTAAGTATCCTTGACTCGGGTAGAGCAGTATCTATAACGCTATAAATTCAGTAGTAACGTTTTCAACAGTAAGGATCAAGTTTTGTAACATTGTCACTAAGTACACATTTCCCTGCTTTTCTCTGCAGTGCCCAGTGTATAGGCCAATTAGAGTTCTTAGGTGTAACCTACAGAGCCAAAGGATATGTGATAAACTCCTTTGAATGAACTAATCCTGGTAGTTCTTGCCAGTATTGGAGGATTTTTCCCTCGGTCCAGGCCAAGATGGTTGTTTTCGCAGTGCTTGCCGATATGCCAAGCACTGGATAAATTTTGATACGCACCGTTCCTGGCTAAGGAGTCGGCTATTTCGTTGCCCTCCATGCCAGAGTGGCCCGGTATCCAGATTATTAGTATTGTAACTAGAGAGTTTAAGTTAGAAATATTGCCTTATGGATTAAATTTCGTTCTCTTTTTTTGATAATCTAGTAGTAACAGCAAGTGAACAAAATATTTCTATATTTTGCAGGGGCTTGTCATTTTACAGGGGGTTTTTAAAACCCTTTTCGGAGGGTGACACTCAAACAAAATAATGAATGGAACTGAAAGAGGAGCAACTTCTGAGAAAATACGGTTCTATAAATTTTTTCATATAGATTTATAGTTTATTAAGTTATGAGAACTTTGAAAATTGCAATTTTATCTTGAAAAAATACTCTCAAACCGGCTTTCGTCAAATAACCCGAAAAATATCACATTTAGCGAAAACATGCTAGAGATCAAAAAGAAAGCTTTATAAACTGACGATAATTTTGATTATTTCTGAAGGATTAATAACTTTGGTACTTGCGTAAAAATATTAACAACCAAAATTAAAGATTATTAGACTCCGCTAAAATGTAACTCGAGATCTGTTCGAGTTGTTGATTCGCGCACGACTTCATGGTGTTGCGCACAAAGTTATTACAATTAGGAAGTTATAATTTTTCTCATTTTCTCGTAATAAATAGTCGTAAAAATCTAAAAAATATCTGTAATTTTTTTTTTTAATTATAAAAACACTACAGATAGTAGACAACCCCCAAATCCAAAGCCAAGGCTGTGCGGAAAGGGGTTACACATTTGGAAAAACGCAGACATACATCCACACCCACCGGTGTTGTCAATACTGGGGCTGGGGGTCGAACCCAGAGCGCGGTAGATAGTCCATCAGCATATTCGCCACTCAATACCCCTTAACTGATTGAGTTACCGCGCCTGTAAATAAAAAAAATTAGCGCTCATCTGGGCTGAGGCTCGATGACGTCACAGTACATGATTTCGTCAACAGCGAGCGGGCGCATGCACCAGAAGTTGAATTCATTCAGTGTTATTCTTACCGGACACAGCGTAAGATGTTTTACTTCCACATCCAGTGGAAGTGTAGTAACGAAAAAAAAAAATGTTTTAATTTTTTATTATTCAAATAGACTTAGAATGTCATGAAACGTCGAGATTTTAAGATTGAGCGAAAAAAAAATTCTGTCTGTCGGTCTGTCTGTAACTTTTTTGTACGCACGTTTACTCTGGAACCGTTTGAGATATTGACTTGAAATTTGGTACACATATATAGAATGTAAGGTTCAATAATAATTGTTGTGAATGACTGAATTTCAATAAATAATTTAAGTGTTTTCAATATATTTTTTTGCCTTAAAATGCCAGGAATCCTATCATGTAATTCAATACTTCGTCAGTATTAGCTAGAAGAGTAGTTGTTTTGATTGGTTTTCCAATAATGAGTGTTTTAAAGTGTTTTCCTAAGTAGTATATTAGCGTGACCCGGTTAAGGTACCAATATACAGAAAGTAGATAATTTCATGTTAAATAATAAAAAAAAAGTGTGAATGACTAAATGTAAATAAATGATTTAAGTATTTTCAATATTTTTTTCTTTAAAATGCTAAGAATCCTATCATGTAATTGAATACTTCGTCAGTATTAGCTAGGAGAGTAGTTGTTTTGATTGGTTCTCCAATAATAAGTGTTTTAAAGTATTTACCTAACTAGTATATTAGCGTGCCCAGATTAGGGCAACAATATACAGAAAGTAAGTATTTTCATAATAAATAAAAAAGTGTGTAAGTTGTGATTTGCATAATACCTAAATAATATTCTCTAATCATGATAAAAGTAAATAAATAAAAAATAATTAATTGTAAAAAATTCTGTCATGTTGAAGCCGCTTTTTAGTTTTTTTAAAATTGTGAATTAAATATAATATGTTTCGAAAATCAATCAGCAATACTATTTCTAATATTAAATTTTCCGGTTCAGAGGTGGTTTCCCACTCTTTGGGAAAAAAATAAGTATTAGGACCATATATAAATTGAAGAAGATACCTGTCATTAAAAAAATCACAACATTTAAAGCAAATAGTTTAAAAAATGCTATACTACGTCATAATCTTTCAAAATACTACTCCACCTCATAGCCCAGGAATTTTAGTTTTTTACCAGGAATTAATTATTGTAAAGCTGAAAATTTCCAGGATTGTAGCTTTGATCCAGGACAACACGTAGCAAAAAGTCCCCTATTCTCCCCCGTCGGCTTCCCTGTTTTTTCAAAGCAACAAGGGCTTAAGTCGCAAAAACTGCAGAGCTGACTATAAAGTGCAACAGGAAGGTTGTTACTGGTCCGATTTGGGCCGAAATAATCATGAAAGATTAGGAGAAGCATAACCGTTCATATTTCAGATGTTCCATGCACATTTTTGTTCATAATTTTCCGTTCTAGCTCTGTCAACATTTCAAAAATTTAAAAATTTTTCAAAAAAATTAGAAAAATTCCGAAATGGCGCCATTGCAGGTAAATGAAGACCCAGAGGGGAAAACATTTCTCTTCATAGTCTGGGCTTTCCATTGGTATGTCTACTTTCTCTATAGCGTCACCCGTTACGGAGTTACGCCACTTCGAGTGTCGCAGCGGCGACACTCGGTCGTTTAAGTGCGTTCATTGTTGCGTCTATCACGTCTAGTCTAAACAATCAAGAAGGCGCAGGACGAACTATACCCTTTCTTTAACTTTGACAGTTCTCTAAGTGTATGCATTGGTTCATTGGTGCGGCAAAATTGAGAGATCTTAGTTAAGCCATGTAGCACAGGAATTTTAGTTTTTGACCTTGAATTAATTATTGTAAAGCTGAAAATTTGCAGGATTGTAGTTTTGGTCTCGGACAACACGTAGCAAAAAGTCCCCTATTCTCCCCTGTCGGCTTCCCTGTTTTTGCGGAGCAATGAAGCCCTGAGTCGCAGAAATTTCAGAGCTGGCTATAAAGTGCAGCAAAAAGATTGTTACTGGTCCGATTTGGGTCGAAATGATCATAAAAGCTTCGGAGAAGCATATTCGTTCGTATTTCATATGTTCCATGCATATTTTGTTCGTAATTTTCCGTTCTAGTGCTGTCAAAACTTCAAAAATTGAAAAAAATTATTCGAAATGGCTCCATTGCAGATAAATGAAGACTCGGAGGGGAAAACGTACCCGAGTAAACATTTCTCTTCATACTTTGGGCTTTCAATTGGTATGTCTACCTTCTCTGTAGCGTTACCCGTTACGGAGCTACGCAACTTTGAGAGTCAGCGAGCGGTGGCCGCTCCCGCCATGTGCAAGATGGAACTGGCCTGGCTGCACTGATGAGACCAGTTGCGAATTCCTGTTTATATATTATTGGTGTTTTATAAGATTTATTGAATGAAATTTATCTTGTCAGACTCAGAAAATGACTTTATTCGGCTAAACAATTGACATTATTGATATACTGGTAAGTAGGGTCGTCCAAATCATCATCCATATCCAGGACTGGCTGTTTGTGCAGCTGGATTCTCTACAGATTCGGCACATGATGCTGCAGTTCAGACCATAGTTCCTGCACTCGCATCGAGCACTGCAGTCCCTCTTGTAAGCACAAGAAATTAGCCGTAGCAGGCTATCGGGAGCTGGCTGCCTTGTGGTAGAAACAGGAATCGGAACCAGGTCCTGGAGTCCTGATTTCCACCCCCAGTCCTCCAGGTGAGGGGAGAGGAGTTAGGGAGAATATTGTGAGGATTTAATCTCCCGAAAAACTTGCAGCACTCAACTAATGTGCATGGGCTTTTTGCAGATTCAACAATGGCTAGACATCAAGGCAGCCAGCTCCCGATAGCCTGCTACGGCTAATTTCTTGCACTGCAAGGCGGACTGCGGTGCCCGGTACACAGGAACTCTGGTCTGAACTGCAGCATCATGTGCCAAATCTGCAGAGAATTCAGCTGCACAAACAGCCAGTCGTGGATATGGATGATGTTCTGGACGACCCTACTTACCATTAAATCAATAATGTCAATTATCTAGCCGAATAAAGTCATTTTCTGAGTCTAACAAGTTAAATTTCATTCAATAAATCTTATAAAACACCAATAATATATAAACAGGAATTCGCAACTAGTCTCATCAGCGCAGCCAGGCCAGTTAAACCTTGCACATGGCGGGCGCGGCCGCCGCTCACTGACTCTCAAAGTTGCGTAGCTCCGCAACGGGTAACGCTACAGAGAAGGTAGACATACCAATGGAAAGCTCAAAGTATGAAGAGAAATGTTTATTCGGGTACGTTTTCCCCTCCGAGTCTTCACTTATCTGCAATGAAGCCATTTCGAATAATTTTTTTCAATTTTTGTAGTTTTGACAGCACTAAAACGGAAAATTATGAACGAAATATGCATGTGAAATACGAACGGATATGCTTCTTCTAAGCTTTTATGATAATATCGACCCAAATCAGACCAGTAAAAACCTCCTTGCTGCATTTTATAGCCAGCTCTGCAATTTCTGCGACTTAGGCCCTTGTTGCTCTGCAAGAACAGGGCAGCCGACGGGAGATTAGGGGACTTTTTGGTACGTGTTGTCCTGGACCAAAACTATAATCCTGCAAATTTTCAGCTTTTCAATAATTAATTCCGGGTCAAAAACTGAAATTCCTGTGCTACATAGCTTA
Organism: Rutpela maculata; assembly: GCA_936432065.2. NCBI lineage: Eukaryota > Metazoa > Arthropoda > Insecta > Coleoptera > Cerambycidae > Rutpela > Rutpela maculata. The sequence goes on from OW386286.2 coordinate 251,021,442, forward strand.
ACTAAGATTACTCAATTTTGCCGCACCAATGAACCAATGCATACACTTAGAGAACTGTCAAAGATAAATAACTAAGGATATAGCTCGTCTTGCGCCTTCTTGATTGTTTAGACTAGATGGGATAGACGCAACAATGAACGCACTTAAATGTTCGAGTGTCGCCACTGTGACATTCAGAGTGGAGTAACTCCGTAACGGGTGAAGCTACAGAGAAGGTAGACATACCAATGGAAGGCCCAAAGTATGAAGAGAAATGTTTATTAGGGTACGTTTTCCCCTCCGAGTCTTCATTTATCCGAAATGGCGCCATTTCGGAATTTTTTAATTTTTTTTTTCAATTTTTTAAAATTTTTGAAATGTTGACACAACTAGAACGGAAAATTATGAACAAAAATATGCATGGAATATCTTAAATATGAACGAATATGCTTCTCCTAATCTTTTATGATCATTTCGACCCAGATCGGACCAGTAACAACCTTCCTGTTGCATGTTATAGCCAACTCTGCAATTTTTGCGACTTAGGACCCTTTTTGCTCCGAAAAAACAGGGAAGCCGACGGGGGAGAGTAGGGAACTTTTTGCTAGGTGTTATCCTGGACCAAAACTACAATCCTGGAAATTTTCAGCTTTACAATAATTAATTCCGGGTAGAAGCGATATTTTTACTAAAATTCCTGCGCTATCAAGGACACAGGAAAATTCCTGATTAACATTTATTTATTAATTGAGAAAATCACGTATTTATTAGTTTTCAGAATTATTTCCCTTGTTATTGAACATTCTTGCTGGAAATGCATTTCCGTTCTTAGAAATTTCATGCCTGTCAGATACTGCGGCTAGCGGTTACTGTTTCTGTAAAATATGAAATCGATAATAGTTACAAGGCGCACAGCTGGTCCTAAATCTAGGTGCAATTAGGCAGCATTGTTTTCAATGGCATTTTAGTATAAGCGATTGGGGTGGAGCATTCGACAATGCGGGAATAACTTGCTATAAAATAAATCGCATTCAGTGCCAGACAATTTATATAAATCCTTCTAAAGAAATAATGTAGTTTTACTAATTTATTTTACAATAGTGTCTTAAGTGAGACATATATTTTTGAATTCCACGTACAAGAAATAGTATTATCCGTAAAGAGAGCGAGAAAGAGATAACTGTTGCAAGAGAGGGAAAAATTGGAAGTGATAGAGAGAGATAGATAATAAATAAAACGTGATGAAATCAGGAAAGCACACTCTCTTCTTTTTTACCGACTTCAAATAATTTACAAAAGTATTTTTTTTTTTAATGTGTTCAATCGTTACTCTGATATTGGCTTATGTGATTTCTATGAAATCTTAGTAGCTGATACCGAGTATGATATCAAAAAAGCCGCTGCCCAAGGAATCACTACTTCCACATCCAGATTTTCCATCCAAGTCTCTCACAACGAAAACATTTTTTATGTAAAAAAAATTGTTTATTGAACTTTAATAATATAATATTTAAAATTGTCTGCCCCAAAAACTTATAACCCCACATCGGTAGTGGGGTGGGGGTGGTAATAGGGTGATCGTGCGCACAAAAAAAAGTTACAGACCGAGAGACAGAAATTTTATTTTCGCTCAAACTTCAAATCCCGACGTTTCATGACATTCTAAGCCTATTTGAACAATAAAAATTTTCAAAATTTTTTTGTCGTTACTATACTTTCACTGGATGTGGAAGTAAAATTAACATCCAGTATAACAAAACATCTTGGAAAAGTAGGTACACATATAATAAAAAAAACTGAAAAATCTGATAAAAATGATCTAAACAAAATATTAAATTATGAAAAATATGTATTGTAAAAATTAACACACAGTATGACAAAACCTCTCGGAAAAGTAGGTACACATGTAATAAAAAAAAACCTAGTAATTCATTTTGCAAGTCTCGTTCATAGTCGGTTTTCATAAAATAAACCGAACAAATCCTACTTTTATCAGAGTTCAATTTATCCTGCCTTTTGCACCTGTTTATCTATTATTCACCTGTTATGGTTTTGAGCAACAGATCTTTGAGTTTTGGAAAAACGTGGAAAATAATATTTTGACCAGTAGATTTCTTTGTACAATACGTAGGCCAGTGGAATTTGCAAATATGCATATTGTAATTCGTTTCAGGATGCCACGTGGATTAAACGATAGTTTTAATGATTACGAACATGACCCTGAATTTGGTCCACTTTTTGACCGCCGGAACATTGTTTATTTAACGATTTATTGTTGAAAAATTCCAAAAAATCGACTTTTTTAAAGATAACTCAAAGACCTTTGACGATAGGTGTTTTAATTTGTAGATACTGTTAGAACTTTGAAAAACGGTTAATTTGAGAGGTGTTTCGTTTAAAACGCTTGAAAATTTGTTTAAATAGGTAATTGAAAAAATCCGCGAAAATTTTCACGATTTGCAAATATTTTTCATTCTTTAACAAAAGCACTTTAGTGCTTGAAACTTTGACAAAATATGTCTCTTATCACCCTAAACTTACCTCTAAAATTTCATAATAAAATTTTAATTAGTTTAAGAGATATTCAATTTGTTTATTAAAAACATGAATAATGTAAAATGCAAATTCACCCAGTTCCCGTTGTCGTAGAGGGTTAATCTGGACATCATTTTTTTTGTTGAGACTTAAGCTTTATGATTTCATTAATGGTAAATCAAATTTGCATTATTTTCAACTTCAAAATGGCGTTTCAAAAAGTGTCATATTTTGAGGTTAGGTTTTTTGCTAATAACTTTTAAACAAATGAAGATTTTGCAATATCGTTCTGATATCTTTATTGCTGAGGTTTTTTCACACATTTTCAAAAAAAAAAAATGACTAGCCTTACTAGAAGCCGAGATGATTTTTTTTTAATAAATTCGTAATTTGTTTATTAATAAACATTAACAGCTGAAACTTGGCAAACAACTAGTTTAATAGTCTATCTTTGTAATAGAGCTGAGTTTGGGGGAAAAAATTCAATTTGCAACGATAACAATAATTAATTTTAAATCAGCGTCAGAACAGGAGTGAGAAGCATGAGTCATATCTGTAACATGTTCATAAAATGATCGAGACGGGTTCAAATCCGTCAACCAAAGATTTACGGTTTCTCCGATTATCACTTTTTTTTTTAATTTGTGGTAGCGTGATAATATCTGTCATGTCGATTTTTCCTAATTAAACAATAATTTGTTATATACACTTATTTTTTGTTAAAAATTTTTTTACGAATTTATAAAAAAAAATCATCTCGGCTTCTAATAAGGCTACAGAGTAATTTTTTTTTAAAATGTGTGAAAAGACCGCAGCAACAAAGATATGAGAACGATATTGCAAAAATCTTCATTTGTTTAAAAGTTATTAGCAAAAAACCTAACCTCAAAATGTGACACTTTTTCAAACGCCATTTTGAAGTTGAAAATAATGCAAATTTGATTTGCCATTAATGAAAACATAAAGTTTAAGTCTCAACAATAAAAAGAATGTCCAGATCAACCCTCTACGACAACGGGAACTGGGTGAATTTGCATTTTACATTATTTATGTTTTTAATAAACAAATTGAATATTTCTTAAACTAATTAAAATTTTTTGATGAAATTTTAGGGATAACTTTGGGGTAATAAAACATATTTCTTCAAAGTTTCGAGCACTAAAGTGTTTTTGTTAAAGAATGAAAAATATTTGCAAATTGCTACAAGTTTCGCGGTTTTTTGCAATTATTTAAACAAATTTTCAAGCGTTTCAAACGAAACATCTCTCAAATTAATCGTTTTTCAAAGTTCTAACAGTATCTACGAATTGAAAAACCTATCGTCAAAGGTCTTTGAGTTATCTTTAAAAAAGTCGATTTTTTTGAATTTTTCAACAATAAATTGTTAAATAAACAATGTTCCGGCGGTCAAAAAGTGGACCAAATTCAGGGTCATGTTCGTAATCAATAAAACTATCGTTTAATCCCCGTGGCATCCTGAAACGAATTACAATAAATTTCAGTCTTTTTTTTTACTAATTCTACTAGACTAACGTGTTATTACAGTCATACACTGCACACCTTGTTCTCGTCATTTTTCTTCACTTCTCTCGAAATAATAACACTATGTAAATCTAACACATGGATTATTAAGCTTCTTTTACCTTTTATAATATATGCAAAATCACCATAGAACGCTGCTAATAATAATTATCTATTAAATCCTATGAAGGTCCAAAATAGTGCAAACAATAGTATATCCCTGTTTCTGCAAACAATTTCACTAATCAAGAATGTTTTTATGACTCAAAGAAACGTATAAAACACACACGGAGATGTACAAAGAAAGACCAGTAAAGTAGACAAAACTTAATAATCAGACCATTAAACACAGAGACAATGTCGTCAGAAACGTAAACAACAGATTAAGGTCTCGCCGTGACGTCACAGCTTTTCCGGCAAGTGGCGAACGTTGCAGCGTAGGGAACTTGGCTATCCTCTCTCTGTTTACGGTTCTTGGGTTTTGTCAATTTTGCAAAGTCGTTAATGAAACGACGGTGATAGTCTAACAATCCCAAAAATTGTATATCACAAGCTGTCTTTGGTACTTGGAAGTTTTGGATTACTTTAATTTTGTTCGGTTTAGTTTTATACATACCCTCTGTCGTTACTACATGGTCTAAAAATTCTACCTCTTTCCGCAAAAACTGTATTTTAAACGAGATCCTCTTAGTTTTTTAAAAATTTATTTTAAATTAAAAATGTGCCCTTATAGCGACGCGACGTCGAAAAGATGATTATATCAGCCATATAGACAGACATATTTTCTTTTGCAAGTCTTTTAGAATATTGTTCATGACGCGTTGAAAAAGTTGCAGGCGCATTGTTCAACCGGAATGGCATTCTAAGTTATTCCAAGTGGCCGTGTTCGACGTTGAAAACTGTTTTTTCAATGTAATTTTTGTTCATTTCGATTTTCGATTCTCCACTTACGTTTGCCGCTAGCATCGGTTTTTTTAAGAACGATCCAAACAAGACTTGACCATGAAGATGACGATGGCCTAATTATTCCGTCCTTAAGCATTTGGTCCATTTGCGTTTTTTACTTCTGGTAAGGAAAACGGTATGATCTGGTATGAATTGGTATTTCGTCTTTAGTTTTAATGTCTTGTTTGACATTATTAGTAAAAGTTAGTTTATCGTTTTCTTTGTGAAAAACATCGCTATATTTTTCACAGATGTTAATAATAGTTTTTCGCTCTTCAGCGTTCATATGATCAGTTCGAATTAAATTAGAAATATCAGATTTTTGTAGTGTTCGGCAAGAGTTGTCATAAACATGTAGTAATATGAGGTGATAAATCTATGGATAATAAAAATAATACTATTCTACTTATACAACATTCTCTACCATCTACCATGATATGCCGAAAATAAAATGGTGTACTAGTGTGCAAAATTTTGGAGCGCCCCGAGGTAATTTAGTATATTAAAAATGATTAAAATTTATGAAGATACACTACTGTTGTTGACTAGGTCAAGAATAGGGCGACGAACTCACTTGTGAAATAACACATTGGAGATGTTTACATTTCGTTAATTGGCATAAAAAGTGAAGCCGGCTGGTGAGATCAAAGTACCGCGTTTTTTAAATAAAACTATTCTACCTATACAACATGATCTACCACCTACCATGATATGCCGAAAATAAAATGGTGTACTAGTCTTCAATATGGGAAAAGCCCTGCAAAATTTTGGAGCGCCCCGAGGTAATTTAGTATATTAAAAATGATTAAAATTTATGAAGATACACTACTGTTGTTGACTAGGTCAAGAATAGGGCGACGAACTTACTTGCGAAATAACACATCGGAGATGTTTACATTTCCTTAATTGGCGTAAAAAGTGAAGCCGGCTGGTGAGATCAAAGTACCGCGTTTTTTGCTTTCGGTCGAACAATAAGGACACCGGCGTGTTATTGGCGGCTTTTAAGTAAATATCTCTAGCTATCTCAGAGGTGACTTGCATAGGGTCAATGTCTTTTCCATTTATTTAGATTTATTTCCCTGTTTTTATAGTCTGATTTGATTAAAACCAAAAAGTCACTTCTACCCTCTCCAGCTTTGCTGTCAATAGTGTCATTCCCAAGTCTGATAAAGTGATATGATTGTACCGCGTTACATCAGATAGATTAAAGTCATTGGCGGAGCATTTCTACAAAAAAATAAGGTAATTTTTTTGGTCATTTTTTTTGTTTTTTTATCTTTTTAACTCCTTTCGGTGAGGACAACTTCCGCATGTCATGGTAGATCACGTTGTACACTGTTTATTACTTTCAAAACTAAACAATGTTTATCTAAGTGCGCACAATTAATTTTGTTCCTCTTAATGAGTAGCTTTAATTTAAAATAAAATCATTAAAATTGACCCAGTGGAGACGGTGGTGAGCAACGTTCCATTTTTAATGAGTATTCATCATTCTTCTCTATAAGAAACGGACTAAATATACTTAAAATCAGAGTATTGAGATTATTATAAACATAAACATAAACATAAATATAAACACACCACATATAGTAACCGCCACATCCAAAGCCAAGGCTGTTCGGAAAAAAAATACGATTATTTGTAGTTTTATTATCTTTATTATTACAAAAACCGAATCATTTTAAAGTGAACAACCACTAAGAGAAACAAGTTGAGAAGGGCACTGTACTTGAGTAAATTGAACGGGAGGGTTTGACACATTTTCCATAAAGTCAAATCGGAACCTACATCCCTCTTGTAAGGCAGAAGGAAGTTGAGAGCAATCCGACGCAGACCTCACTCCACCATACTGATCACCCCATCCGCTACCAGGTGCTCCCCATTGAGTAGAACACCCTTCAGTGAAAATTCCGACACCTCCTCCGGGAATTGCAATATCGAACTGATTACTACCCAAGTCACCGCCGGTGTTGGTTACCTCTAGAAGCATCTAAAACATAAAAAAGAAAAATTTATCGTCCACTCCAACTCCATATCAGTTCAGGGATTCTTAGAGTTACAAACAGTAACCCAAATACATACACTCTGTTTTATATGTATAAATGATATTATGATAATCGATCAAAGACATCGATAAGTTCCTCCTATATTGTACATAATTCTATGTAATACTGTATTGCTCTCAATTCTTTCTTCGTTGTCATACTTAGCGTAAAAACACCTAAAAATACAAACCAAGATAACAGAAGTAAAAACTCAGTCACGTCAAATAAAAACAATGTGACTAACTCTTTAAATGTAAATAAACAATGGGATTCCCTGTTTACAAAAGAAAAAGTTGCATTAGAAATTATGCAAGTGGAAACTGAAAATAAATTAAATAAGTACATTAATTTAAATGACCACAATACTAATCTTCCGTCAACTTTTAAGTCCAATCCATCAATAAAAAACGATGAATGGAAAACAGTTACAAACGCTAGGAGAAAACGCCAAGTAATTGTGGGAAACAATAGAGAGTCTAGCTCAATTAAAAGAGTGCCAAAACTTACTACTCTACTTGCTTACAGGGTGGACAAAATCACAACTGCCGATGAACTTAGCACTCTTTTAACAAACAATTTTCAAGAGTTAAAATGTGAAAAAATTATATCCAAAATTTATTCATCCTTTAAAGTTACGATACTAGAAGAAGATTTTGAAAAAGCAATGAATCCAAAGATTTGGCCATACGGAGCTTGTATTAGCCGTCTTTTAGAATTGAGGAGGAAAGTTGCCCAATCCAGCAGCATAACATTTAATCCCGACATTCTGCTATTAAATGTGCAGTGCCTGAATAACGATAAATTAAATGAATAATAATAAGAAGAACTAAAAGATCTGTTTACTCTATCAAATACATACCCTGTACTCAAACCAGTCTATAAAACAGAAGAAATAAAACACAGCAATTTAATTAAATCAACTAAAAAATTCGATTATCAAAATAAAATAAACAATTCCGATGATCCTGCAAGGTCAACTTGGAGAATTGTCTCCGAGCTCTCCAATAAAACAAAACATCTAAAAAATATTTCAATTAAAGATAAAAATAATGGTACAATTATTGAACAGCAATTAGAGAACGATTTTAATATGTATTTTAAAACTGCTCCCGCATATACACTTAGTCAAATTCCATAAATTATAATAACAACAATGATACATTTATACAAAACATTTTACCATAACAAAACACAATTTTCCTAAGGCCATATACTGAAACAGAAATGACCGAACTGCTGATAAGTAAACTTAAAAATAAACACTCCTCAGGTTAGGATGATATACCTGTTTTCTTAATAAAACGAATACTAAATGATCTAGCTTTACCGATAGTGTATTTGGTAAATCTATCTTTCTCAATAGGAATGTTTCCTGAATGCTTAAAAGTAGGAAAAGTCATTCCGATTCAAAAAAAAAATGATACCCAAATACTCGACAACTATAGACCAATAACCATTCCTACAAGTTTTTCAAAAATTCTTGAGTACTGTTTCCTGAACAGATTAGTGTGTTTTCTGAATGACTATCAAATGGTAACAAATAATCAACATGGATTTTTATTTGGGAAATCGACCATAACTGCTGTCCATTCGTTTTATGGAGAAATAATGAAATACATTGAGGCAGGCGTGTGCCTCGTTGGAATCTTCGGTGATCTCAGCAGGGCATTCGACTGCGTCAATCACGAGAAGCTGCTTGCCAAACTGTCGGTGTATGGTATAAGAGGCATTTCATTGGATTGGGTTAAGAGCTATCCTCATAATCGTAAACAATACGTCTCACTTATCAATAACGAAGCCTATACTATAGAGTATGTCAATTCAGAGTATGTTAAAATTAACATGGGAGTTCCACAGGGCTCTATTCTCGGCCCGGTGCTATTTCTATTGTATATGAATGATCTTGTTGCCTTGATTGCCTCAGCAAACTTTATCATTTACGCCAACGATATGTCAATTGTCGTATCTGATAACAATGATAAAAGTCAAATGTAACACAATCTTACATAAATTAAATGATTTGTTTAGCCAAAATAGTCTTCATTTTAATGCAACTAGCTCTGAGATACCATTGTAGACAAATAAAACCTGTAACAATCTGGAATTTAAAATAGACACCCAGAAATTCTCATGTATAGATGGCCATGTAAAATTTTTAGGAATACACGTGGATGAATGTCTAACCTGGAAAGTCCACTGTGAAAATGTTATTTCTAAATTAAGTTCCATTGCTTACCAGTTTAGAAGTATCAGAACTGTACTAAATATTCATCAGTTGATAAAATTGTATTATGCACAAGTGGATTCTAGACTCCGATATGGAGTATGCTTCTGGGGCGCCACCACGTTATCACATAATGTTTTTATAGCTCAAAAGTGGGCCATAAGATGCATGACTGCTACATTAAATATTGACTCCTGCAAGGACATATTTAAAGAATATAAAATTTTACCATTACCATCTCTTTTCATATATGAGCTATGTTTGTATGTATTCAAGAATAGGAACAGATTTTTGTGCAACAAAAATGTGCACTCCATTAATACCAGCCAAAAAAATGATTTCCATATACCATTTCATAGATTGAATATCACATATAACTCGCCAAATAGCCTGGGACTCAGGGCCTACAATAGCCTGCCTCCCGACATAAGAGAACGTAGCTCATTACTCGTATTTAAAAAACGCTTGAAAACATATCTAGCAGAGAAATGTTTTTATAGACTACATGAATACCTTTGTGTGTAATTTCAATATGTGCTTATGTATTTAGGGTTTTACTAGTAGAATATAGTGTGTAGATTTATATGCCTCTATATTAATATTTTTATATAAATTGTGTTTTATGATTAACTAATATATTTTTGATCTACTAGATTTACGACGTAGTTTGTATTAGATGTTATATGTACAGTTCTATTTTGTTTGTAACTTAAATTGACGTATTTTATCCAACACTTGTAATTGGCCTACGGAATCAATAAAGAATCTATCTACTTCATTACATTTATATGTTAGTTAAACTTAATTTCCAGCTTATTAACGAAGCAAAGGTAGATCTAAAACTTACCTGCTTGCCATTGAGCTGGCCTTGGAAAGTAAGAAGGAAACAGCCGCAACAAAGATTGTTGTCAACGCCACCAGAGAAGGAACCAGCTGCAAATCCGAGAGCCAAGGTAGAATTGAAAACAGAAGGTTGTTGATTGCTGCACATGTAAGCTCTTCCACCTATACAGGATGACTGTACTTCAGCATCGATTTGGGTGTTGCCGTCTGCTGAACAAGTTCTAACTGGTGTAGCGGTTTTGTCTCTTAGATTTTCAGCCCAGCCACATGATGGCTTGCAGCAATCCCAGTATCGGGTTGTAATGCCACTTCCAGATAAACCACCCGGGACTGGAGTGATGTTAATTTGGCTGGTGACAGCGTCGACTGGAACGAAAAATACAGGTAGAATTGGAGAAAATGTTATTTTAGAATTTGTAAGGTCACAAAATATACTATCCTGCTAAATCTAGCAAAATACTGCATCCTTAAAAATAAATATATTTTATTTCTGTTTACACAATTATTGAAAAATATTATTTCGGGTATTCTGAAGATATTGCAGTTTATCTGTTTGCCAATCACTCGAGATTAATGTTTTATTTCGGTACTCAATTAATATTATTTATAATCTCAAAACGATATTAAACAAACAAAGCACTAGAAATGAGAGAAATAATTTTGGTCACAGATTGTATCTTTTTGTGGAGGTGAATACATTTTGGGACACCCGCATATGAAACAAAATCAGAGGAGAAATAATAATATTACGATCACGAGCGATAAGTAAGTTATATGTAGATTTGATTATATCAAATGAGTTGTTTCGGTACGAAAGGCCTTCTTTCACCTCGAATATAGAGGATCTTTTGTAAACATCCTGGGATCTATTTATAGTCCAGTGTTTGACGGTTTTTCGCTCAGAAATCTTCCGTACAAAACCGATTGACGTGAAATCTGGACAGTAATGAGGGAATAGCACAAAGAACAAAAGTTATATAGTACCGATGTGTGCTTTTACTCTGGGGGTGGATGCCACCCCTTCTCGGGGGTGGAAATTATTACATTCGAAATAACTGCAGAAATCGATAAAGAAATAAATTATAACCAAAAAATGTTCTATAAAGTTTTTTCGGTGAGACAATACTTTTTGAGTTATTCGTGATTGAAAATGTTGATTTTTCATCTAAAAAATGCATGTTTTAGAACGATTTCTCGCGAATTACTCGAATACCTTACGTTTTATCAAAAGAATTATTATAAGCAAAAATGAAGCTTATAAAATAACAAATCTATTGTTATTTTATTTATTTCTGTAGATGTACTACTAACCGAGTTATGGCTCGTTGAAAGTGACTTTTTGTTCGCCGAAAACTAAATTCGAACCTTTCAACGTCAAATAACGGAAAAATGGAAATTTTTTGGGGGAAAATATATAAGACATTTTTAAAAGTACGTAAAGAGACCTTTAAAATGAGCTTTGGTAAAAGTCGGTAGCATAAAAACTAAGGGAGTTATGATGAAAATAAAATGGTTGTCTCGTTTTTTCGGAGAAAAAATCAGCAATGAAACCAATGGCTTCACCGCAAGAATGGGAAATTGAACGTAATCCATTTCCAATTTACTTTATTTTAGTACTAATAATATGTTCTAGAAGTTTGAGAGGTTTGGAATGCCTAGATTTGAAAAAAAGTTTGATTCAAATTTGAAATGATTTTTGAAATTTCTTAAAAAATTCACAATAATTCAAAAACTAAAGAACATACGTAAAAAATACTAGAGTACAAAATTTAAGCTTTTCTTTTGCTGAAAATTTCATTTTTTTTTTTTAATTTCTCTAGGATAAAAATTAATTGAGATAACACCGTTATAAGTTTGCATTTGAGTGCGAGGACCACCTTCCCCGAGCCCTTTAAACTCAAGAATCTCAAAAACGAAGGGTTCAAGGAAGTTCAACTTTACATACTTGTACCCCTTAAAATTCGCTGCAAAATGATTTTTGGAGCGATTAGATAGCTTAAAAAGTAAGGAAGTTATCGTTGAAAAACCAATCGCATTTTTTCGGTGAAATTTTCGGAGCATGTAAATTGTTCTCGGCAATTTTGGAGCATTTATAAATATATGTAAACACATATGCCTGTATCTATAATGTATAATTATATCCTCATACGTCAGAGCTGGAAGAAATTTCAGAAGCCGGTAGATACTCACAATATTACTGTATGGGGCTGCTAAAGAGATACAGTTAAAAAAATTGAGCCTTGTCGAAGACATCAGCGTTTCTCGAGCAGATGCGCTATGAGTCCTTTATTAACGCTATCATTAAATACGGAAATTATCATTCCTTGTTCCGATAGTTGATTAAGAGGGTTTATTTACAAACCCAGACGTGGCTTGGGAACAAAAATATTCGTCCAACTGATCGGGGATGGATTAATAATGAAGGATCTTTGCTACCAATCAAAATGCTGAATATGCCTGCACCGGAAGAACTCCTCAAAATGATATTTTGTTATTGCAAAAAGGATGCGGCGGAGCTTGTAGCTGTCGAAAAGTTGTCCTTCAAATTGTCCTCCAATTACAGACCAAGAAGAGGAGGTCGATAGTGATGATAGTTCTTCTGATGATCGATATATTTTCAGCAATAAAACATGCTATTGTAATGTAAATAAATTTTTATTTTTCCCCTTTAAACTCATTTAATAATTTCATTTTTTAATTTTAAGTAAATATGGTAGTTAATTTCATCACGAGGGCGGTTTGTAATGAATGAAATGTTGCAATAAATCATAAATTGTATTACAAATAGTGACGGGATTTTAATTCATTATAAATGCACCTTTAAAAACATTTCAAGCTGTTGAAAACTATTATTTTTTAAATTTCGTCATTGGTTGAACCGTTGTAAAACATCATAAATTATATTCCAGGACATGAAATAATGTTTATTCTACCTATTTAAACATGATTTCAATCTATGTAACGCGTAAATCTATGTTTTTAAAGATTCTCTCAGAAGGGGTAGTTTTCACCCCCAAAAACCAAAAGCACACATCGGGAACATATAACTTTTGAAGAGGATGGTTAGATAAGCTTAATTTCAAATGTTCATCAAAATCGACGTTGTAGGAAAGAATTCTGAGGTAATACCCCATTTTTACCGTCAAACACTGGACTATTAAGTACCAATTCAGTTCTGTGACTCTTAAGAAACCCACATTCTTTTTAGGACAATATAGAACGGTTGGTCTGATATCAGGGAGCTGATGGCAAAGAGCTTTGCCTAACAGGCAACGCGACAGATGGAGTGATAAATAAATAATAGATTTCTTCGCTTGTCTTTTTATCCTGGAGTTGAACATTAGTATTTTTGGGAATTTTTTATTGTTCTCCTATTTTCTCACTCCATTACATGTTAATTAAAAAACGTTAAAATATTAAAGAAGAAAACTGATACAAAATAATATTATCTTCAAGAATGTATCTACTAGTTAGGTCACTTTTATTTTGTACCTATTTATCTGATTACATTTAATACAGTAAATAAATTAAATAACTTACAGGTGAAGAATATGGCCAACGTTAACACTATAAGCCTCATTTTGTAAAATTTCAGTGATTACTCAATAGTAACTATATAAATCAAGCATTTGGGAGAGTATAAATAGTTATTTCTTATCTTTTAGTGTATTTTTTTATCAATATAACTCTCTCAAGACAGAAATTGGTGGTTAAAGGACACCTAAAATATAATCTGATATGTATCTGACGGAGTAATCTTAATTTCTGAAGTGCCACTTCAAACACATAATTCTGCTGAACAGAATTAGACAATATTTTTGTTTTGGTCGTTTTGGCAATGTGTCATTATCATTTTACACATATTGGAAACTCTGTATGGATGCATTTATCTTCAGCACTTCAAAATACTTCAGAAAATTTAGGTCAAAACCTTAGGACAAGGCCATTTTTGCCCTTTTTAGGGGATAAAGGGTGGTAGACAAAAACTGATGCTAAAATTAATTTTTTTTAGTATCAGAATCGGTTTCAGCATGTCAAAAAACGTAGGATAAAATGGTTCTGATCAAAAGCGCACCCCATTTTTTTTGTCTGCCTGTGTTATTTTATTCTCTTCGGTTGGTGTGACCAAGAACCGGTAGGATGCTGAGAATCCTTTTGGAGGTCATATCTCCTGGAGAATCAAATTGTTGGTGTGATTTGCTGTCCGAGGAATTCGTAACAAATCAACGTGCATTTACAACATTTTATTAAGAAATCCTTCTACACAAAGAATGCTTTGGTATATTAAGTACATAAAATAATTAAATTAAACATAGAAAGATGCTAATTATCAACTCTAAAAATTGTTCGAAATATTCTCCATTTTCCTAATCCACAATCTAATTCTTTGTTTTAAGGAACGTTGAATAAATATATACCCTTTAAAATTCATGTATCACGCTGTAGCATAGTAAACGTGTGATCGATTTTTTCTCTCGATTGTTCAATAGTGTCTATTTTAGTATTGTATATAAATAATAATAATAATAATAAGTTTTTGTTTACAACTTGCAGTTTACCATTTTTTACAAATTGAAAATGTAACATTTTGTAAATAAAAGTAGAACAACCACTAAAGGCCTGGCCTGCACGTGGGGTGAAAATTATATAGCTATATTAATAAAAACACATTTACATTCTCACATATACATTACATGTTATATAATATCCTAAAAATCATAGAGTTCTAAAGAGGTGGTGATAAATGAAATATGATATAATCATTATCTTGGTACTTTGACAGATAACACAGCCCCACAAAAAAAAAAGTTCAGACCAGCGAACCAGACCCATGTATCCCTATGTATTTTCGGTCGCTGAATCCGAATCCGAGGTCAAAAAAATTCGCACACCCCCAAAATCTTGAGCTAGAGCCAAAAAACACCTCTGGACTGGGGTAAAAAGAATATTAAGCTAAGAGAATAGTTGTTACATCCTAATCTATCGAATTATACAAATTAAGGTTAAACAGCAGCGTACATACAACAGATATGAAACACACCCCCAGGGAGGGGTGAGAAATCGATCCAAAAAAAAATGAGTACTGAAAAAGCTCGAAATGTCTAAATTTTGTTAAAGTGATAACAAACTTCATCAGGTCCAACGTAATCTTCATAAACTGCCCCTATAGGGTTGAGAACAACCACCTTCAAGTTTAAAGGACACGAAAAAAACAAGAAAAAACGTAAAATCCAACAGGATTTCTATTTTCATGAATGCTATGATTGGCTGAAATTGCGTAGTACTCTAAAATAGAACTAGAAACTTACGTATCATTAACGCCCTACAGTGTCAACCCTCAGAGGGTGTGAAAACTACCCCCTAAACTAAAAAGTTACAGTATAAAAATGTAGTGTAAAAATTCGAAACACCTGCGTTGTGTGGAAGTGAGAAGAAACGAGACTATGTTCGACGCTATGCTTGAAAACCAGCCCCACGGGGTTGCGAGATACCACCCCTCTATCTGTAGGATGCTGGAAAAACAGAGAGAAACTAACCGGATTTACATTTTTATGCTATGATTAGCAAAAATCGTGATGCACACTTCCAGTGTCCTACGGATATAGGGGTAGCATCTCGCAACCCCATGGGGGTGGTTTTCAAGCACAGCGCCGAACATAGTCTAGTTTCTTCTCACTTCCACACAACGTAGATGTTTCGAATTTTTATAGAAGTCACTGTAACTTTTTATAGATAAATCTTACATAGGGGGTAGTTTTCACACCATCTGAGGGTTGACACTGTAGGGCGTTGATGGTACGTAAGTTTCTAGTTCTATTTTAGATTACTACGCAAAATAGAAATTCTGTCGGATTTTACAGTTTCTCTTGTTTTGTGTCCTTTAAACTTAAGGGTGGTTGTTCTCAACCCTATATGAATATTACGTCGGATCTGATGCACTTTAACAAAACTTAGACCTTTCGAGCTTTTTCAACAGTCACTGCTGTTTTGGATCGATTTTTTTATAAATGGGGGCTAGTTTTCACCCCTCACTGGGGGGTGTGTTTCATATCTATGTATGTACGCTGCTGTTTAACCTTAATTTGTATAATTCGATAGATTAGGATGTAACAACTATTCTCGTAGCTTAATATTCTTTTTACCCCAGTCCAGGGGTGTTTTTTGGCTCTAGCTCAAGATTTTGGGGGTGTACGAATTTTTTTGACCTCGGATTCGGATTCAGCGACCGAAAATACATAGGAATACATGGGTCTGGTTCGCTGGTCTGAACTGTTTTTTTTTTGTGGGGCTGTGTAATTTAATATTTCATAGAAAAGAATTTCCATAGAATTATAAATTGTAAAGGAAGGAAGAAATTTTTATTTTTTATTATTATTATATTATTTATTATAAGGTTTTTAGGAATCATCGACGACAGGAACGGCTATATTTTTAAGTCTACCATATCATGTATTACTTCAATTGGTAATGAAAGTACAAATTTTTTAAGTTTTTTTTAAAGGAAAGTGGATTAAGAATGTTTCTTATCTCATTGGGTAAATGATTATATAGTCTAGAGCCCATATAAGTATAACTTTTTTGTCCGATAGATTTATTCATGCGAGGAGGTAGGTATGTGTGATTTTTATTTCTTGTGTTGTACTTATGATTTTCAGATTTTCTATATTTGAATGAAAGAAGAATAATTGTCGTGGGTCCATTAAACCTGTTTCTTTATAGAGTCCATTTGATGGGTAAGTAATATCTTTTTTAAAAATTATACAGGCCCACAAAAAAAAAGTTGTCTGCGCCGGGGTACTGACCATATCTGTCCCTTGTATTTTGAGCCGCTTAACACGAATCTGACCTTAGTTTTTCCCCTATACGTCAGGTTTTTTTTTAACATCAAATAAATATATAAATATTACGTTTCAACAGACTTTTTTTGCTGTTAAAAAAAAACCGGACGTGTAGGGGAAAATCTAAGGTCAGATTCGTGTTCAGCGGCTCAAAATACAAGGGATGGGTGTGGTCAGTATTATATAAATATTAGACTTTTTGCTTTAAAAAAAAACCTGACGTATAGTGGAAAAATTAAGATCAGATTCGTGTTCAGCGGGTCAAAATACGAGGGATAGGTATGGCCAATTCCACGGCGCAGACAAATTTTTTTTTTTTGGGCCTGTGTTATTTTTAAAATTTTTTTCTGCACAATAATTAAATTATTCAATATAGTTTTTCCTACTCTACCCAGAGATGGGTAAACTTCCGGAGTTTTGATTACTCCGAAAGTTTCCAGGAAGCCTCCCTGGAAACTTTCCATTGGGAATATTCAGAGTCTATTTTATGGTGAAATCTGATTCGTGATGATCTAAGCTTCATTTTGATACCAAATAAGTGCATATAAATATATTATTTACATTACTTTTACAGACTGTTACCAAATAACTGATATTATATGACACCCGCTATATGTGCCCTGTGTTATATGAAGAATATGGAGCAATTGGGTGGTTTTGTTTGAATTATTAAATAATTAAATATAAATAAAATAATTTATAGAATGTGATAAATATGTGGATTATAAAATTAAAAATATATGTCAATGTCATATGTAAGTCGTAACTCCTATTTTGTGCAGAAACGGAAACGTAGAAGGCAAGACAGAAATAAGATCTAAATATCATATTATAGTTATATTAAATTAAAAGTATAAAACAAATAAATAAAACAATAAATAAATGTTTATTTAATTTTAAATTTTAACACTTAAAAAATAACAAGAAAATAATATCAAAATAAATTAAACCATCCACTATAACACAATATAACTAACATTCATCATAATTTTATTAAAATAAAACTAAAACTACTAAATATCTTATAATTTGTAAAAAAATAAAAGTATATTTCTTTTTAATCATTTTCGTTTTTAATGTACCTAACAGAAAAAAATTATTATTATTATTCATCGAGAAGCGATAGTGCGGGTAAAAAAATAAACGTAACTTATCATATGTCTGTCAACTCATCCTTGATCATAGCCAATAGCACGAAATTAGAGAAATTCTGTGCCAATAGTAATAATCCGAGCGGTGACCATTTGAAACCCAACGTCATCAAACATCCGATTAATTTTTGATAATTTCGAAAGAATATTAACAAATTAAAACTGGATTTCTGGCGTTTGAGGTTATGTTAGAATTATGGCAGCAATTTCAAATTTATGAGAACAACTGTAAATATTCGTGAAAAATTTGGAAACTTTCCCGGAGTTTTGGAAACTTTCCCGGAATTTTGGAAACTTTCGGAATATTCAAATATTTTAAAGGAAACTTTCATTTTTATCAAAACCCCGTTCCGGAAACTTCCGAAAATTTCCTGGAAACTTTCCAATGGAAAGTTTCCTTGACCCATCTCTGTCTCTACCCCAAGCTAATATACCATATATAAGGTGAGATTTAACCAATGAGTAATATATAGTTGTTAATGATCGAATATCCAAAATATCTCTAAGTATTTTAAATTTATAGATGATATATTGTATTTTTTTGGTAACATAATTTATGTGCTTATCCGAGTGCTTATCCCATTTTAGGTGGCTGTCAATTTGAATTCCTAAATACTTGATTTCTGTAGTGCTGCTTATTTTAAATTCGTCTGATGTAGTTAAATTGCGAAATTGCGGGAGTGTGTTCTTGTTAGTACTTATTGGTAAGTAGAATGTTTTGATAAAATTTACTGTTAACAGTTTACTTTCTAACCACTCCTTAATATTTTTTATATGTCTTTCTACCAAGAGTTTTAATGTTTCCCAGTTTTCAGCTTCATAGAATATTGCTGTGTCGTCAGCGTATGACACTGTTTCGCCTTTGCTTTCAATTGAGAACAGACCATTTAGATGTATATATATTGAATAAAATAGGCCCATCACTGTGCCTTGCGGTACGCCATATTCTATCTCTCTAAACTCACTAAGGTTATCATTTAAATTAACACATTGCCTGAGAGGTAACTATTTATAAAATTAAGTGGCATGCCCCTCATACTAATGCTTTCTAGTGATTCCAGAAGTAGAGCATGGCTGACAGTATCGAATACTTTTGACAGATTGATGAATACACACAATGCCGGCTTATTATTATTATCTAGAGAAGTGTATATCTTTGAGGTTAGTTGTAGTATCGCATCTTGTGTACAGAATCTTTCACGAAATCCATATTGCCTGTCCGATATAATTCGATTTCACAATAGTCACATAGTCTTTTCTTAAATATTTTTTCGAATATTTTTGAAAAAGTGGTGATTATAGAAATTGGTCTGTAGTTAATTACCTCTTTACTATCTCCACTTTTATATATTGGGAGTACAATTGTTTTTTTGAGCTCACAGCTTATTTATAATATACGCTAAAAGTGTTGCCATCTCTGGTGCTAATGGTTTAATTAACTCGGATTTCATGCCATCTATCCCAGCCGATTTCTTGTTTTTTAAGGATGATATTACACTACTAACTTCTGTAGCATCTGCGGCGGTTAGGAAGAAGGACTGTAGTAGGCGACGTACTTTTTTTGGCTTAATAGAATTGGGGTTTTATTTTACTTTATGTGCTAATTTCTTACCTATAGTGACATAGTGATCATTGAATAAGTTAGTCATAGTTTTAATGTCATCCATCATTTCCCCATTATTATTATTAATAGCTTTAATGACTTTCGTAGTTTTAATTTTATTGCAGATTTCGTTTATTGTATTTCACATGTTTTATTATTATCTGCCGATTTATTGATTTTATTTTTAAAGTGGTATATTTTTGTCATTCTAATCAAAATGTTTAATCTATTTCTATATCGTATATATTAATCTTTTAATGCCATATTGTTAGGGTCCCTAAATAAATATAATACATCACAAAATATCTCGGAAGATACTTGAGCGTGAGAAAAAAAATACCCTAGGCACGAGTTCAAGGTTAATCATTAGATAAATAAATATTGCGTATTAAAAACTTATCATAAAAATAATAAGAATAATTGTAATAATAAATAAAATCGCTGCCCGAGGAATCACTACTTCCACATCCAGATTTTCTATCCAAGTCACTCACAACGAAAAAAATTTGTATGTGGAAATAATTGTTTATGGAACTTTATTAATATAATATTTGAAATCTTCTACCCCAAAAACCCATAAAACGATACCCCACATCAGTAGTGGGGTGGGGGGTGGTGATAGGGGGGTGGTAGTGGGGGTGGATGAAGTAAAAAATATTTTGAGCTTTCTGGTTTTTGTACATACACTAAATCAAATTTATTTTCATCCCCTTTAATATGGGTGGAGGTGCTAATGGGGGTGGCTAATGCCAAAAATATATATATTTATATACCTATATATAAAATATATATATATATATATATATATATATATATATATATATATATATATATATATATATATATATATTAGACCAACCCAAAAAAAAAAAAAAAATCTTGTCATATTTTATGTCTCACCCTGTAAAAATGTTCCTTTTTATGTAAAAGAAGAAATGCTCTTTTGATTAAAAAAAAATAATGAATTTTAAAATGTGCTACCACGCTCTGAAGTACGATATTTCAATCATTTTGGGTTATCTACAAAAATTATGCTGCGGGCTTCATCTATTATGTGTTTTTTAGTGCCAAAGTGGTTTTTCACTTTAAATATTATATAAATAATTGAAAATTATTGAGTAAAATTTTTTTTTAAGAAACCCGACAAAAAAAAACGACTTTAAAATGTTAAAAAATGGACAAAAGGAAAATCTCATATAAATCTGCTTTAGGCCTGCCGAAAATACTTTTTCAATATATTCCAAACCATATCTAAACCAAAATTTACTATAATTATTTGCAAGCGAGCAGAAACTAGAGTGCGAAAATTAAAGTTTTTAGGGTGTATTTCACAATTTTACTAATAAAAGCACCAAAAATATATCATTAAAATTGTAAATAACTAATGAAGTTACTTAAATAATATTTTTTTTCCTGGAAAATTATATTAAATATAGAAAATATTGTTTTTTGATACCCCGGGTTTTTAAGAATAGGCTTGAATTTGTTTAACTTATTCACCATTCTAAATAATTATTATTAATAATAATTTTTTAATTTATTATATATATTTTTTTGTTTTTGTACATTTCTTTGTTTCTGCACTGTGTGTTATCAGTAAAGCTTGTTTTTGTTCTTCATCTATTGTAATAATATTATTAAATCGAGAAGTCAACGCAATTTGACATTCAGCAGAATCACTGACAACTTTAAGATTTATGCATACATTTCTTCCACACACATAATGATGGCCTGAATTCCATAGATCTGGATTTTTCTTTAAAGAGTCAACGTTTATATTTGTAATTTTAAAAAAATTTAAACTTTTCTTTGATATAAAATCGGATAAACAAATACCCGAATCATTTTTTTTGGATCTACAAAAACCTCTAACATTACTTTGCGGCTCCCGTAAATTTTCTGTTTTTTAACTTTTTTGTATCATTTTTATTTTTATTTCATGAGTCACTTTATCATCAAAAAATGCAAGGCTTACGAGTTCCTCCGATACCAGAGGTGAATTTATTTAATAATAATTGAGACAATTTTTTATTTATTTTTTCATATTCATATAAATCTTCTAATAAGTTCATGACGAGGACAAGAAATATTATTATTATTAAATAAATTCACCAATCACTTCTGGTATCTTTCGGAGGAACTCGTGTGCCTTGCATTTTTTGATGATAAAGTGACTCATGAAATAAAAATAAAAATGATACAAAATTCAAAAAAAGAAAATTTACGGGAACCGCAACGTAATGTTAGAGGTTTTGTAGATCCAAAAAAAAATGATTCGGGTATTTGTTTATCTATGGAATTCAGGCCATCATTATGTGTGTGGAAAAAATGTATGCATAAATTTTAAAGTTGTCAATGATTCTGCTGAATGTCAAATTGCGTTGACTTCTCGATTTAATAATGTTATTACAATAGATGAAGAACAAAAACAAGCTTTACTGTTAACACAAAGTGCAGAAACAAAGAAATGTACAAAAACAAAAAAATATATATAATAAATTAAAAGATTATTATTAATAATAATTATTTACATTGGTGAATAACTTAAACAACCCGGGCCTCAAAAAACAATATTTTCTATATTTAATATAATTTTCCAAGAAAAAAAATATTATTTAAGTAACTTCATTAGTTATTTACAATTTTAATGATATATTTTTGGTGCTTTTATTAGTAAAATTGTGAAATACACCCTGAAAACTTTAATTTTCGCACTCTAGTTTCTGCTAGCTTGCAAGTAATTATAGTAAATTTTGGTTTAGATATGTTTTGGAACATATTCAAAAAGTATTTTCGGCAGGCCGAAAGCAGATTTATTTGAGATTTTCCTTTTGTCCATTTTTTAGCATTTTAAAGTAGATTTTTTTTATCGGGTTTCTTACAAAAAAATTTTACTCCATAATTTCCAATTATTTATATAATATTTAAAGTGAAAAACCACTTTGGCACTAAAAAACATATATTAGATGAAGCCCGCAGCCTAATTTTTATAGATAACTCAAAATTATTGAAATAGCGTACTTTAAAGCGTGGTAGCACATTTTAAAATTCATTTTTTTTTAATCAGAAGAGCATTTTTTCTTTTACATAAAAAGGAACATTTTTACAGGGTGAGACATAAAATATGACAAGATTTTTTTTTTTTTGGGTTGGTCTAATATATATATATATATATTTAAATATATATATATTACTATAATTTATAGCTTTCCAACAAATGCGGATTTACAGGTTGGAGTAATGTAGTGTAGAACGTAAAATCAGTAGCAAAATAACACCCTTAATTAAAAAAAAAAATGTTTGAGTCAAATTCAGTTGTTCAGCACATATATATTATTAATTTCGTCACAAATTACACTCCGCTACTTACAGTTCAATAATTACTCACAGTACCAATTGCATATATAATTACTACATATGCATGGACTATTCATGAAGTTTGCAAATCTCAATTATGGTGTATAAAGCCAACTCTCCAATTCAATCTAGTATGGAGCAACTAAGTTTCTACTTATGTGTGATATATTTACTATAGTTAGCTCTTAACATCCGAAACAGCTAAGTTTGTGTGATTTTGATTTACTAAATCTACATGGATTAATGTATTCATGAATACTGTGTATCGATCGCTAATCTGTTTGCCTTTGGCGTTATCTCTCCCCCTCTGTTTTTAAAAGGTAGGCATGTATACATAAAAGCCTAATGAAAATTTACCTTCGTAATAATAATATATCCTTATATTTTCTAAAATGGACATGATATTAGAAATTTATACCGTTCATCAATATTAAAAAATCATTTATTATAATTACTTTGACAATTTGGATGAATTTCGGAATGTATGTATATAAAAATTAAATTTCTCTTTCCTCCAATTTTTTTATTCTGGTGATAGTGTGCTTATGACTGTTTATATGTTTCTTCTAACTCTGTATTAAAGTACTGTAACTAAAGGTTTTAACTTATAAACAATGTCATCTGAATTTTCTTTTTATAATTTAATAGTAAATGCATCAAATAAACATTTTAATATTATGCGGGAGCTTGCTTATTTATAGGGAATGGATGCCACTCCTTGCGGAGGGGTGGCCCTACCCAAAAAAAAAAATAATAACCATTAGAACTCAAAGAGAGTCAAATTTAAAAAAAAAAAGGTACTATACCTTTTTTTCATGTAAATTGGAGAGTTTTTAAGTTATGAAGAATTTAAGATTGCGATTTTAACTTGAGAAGACAGGTATGTCAAAACGGCTTTCGTCGAATAACTAGAAAAATATTACGTTTAGCGAAATTATGCTACAGATTATTAACAAAGCTTATAAACTGAGAATGAATTTTGTTTCTTTTTCCAAGTTCTTTAGAATTACTAGTCAAAATGTCAAACTAATGAAATTGTACGCAAATGACAGAAGTAAGGCGTCACCAAAGCACACTTTTGAATAAACACAATTTGTCCTTTTTAAACTGAGTTTATTTTCAAAGAATTCTTGAGATCTATCAACACCACCTAGAGATTAAAGCCACACAACCAGCTGGTGACGTCACTGAAGGAAGACGAGCATATACGGCGTAATGCATTAAAGCAATGCTATTATACTACATGTGACTACTCCCAAATAAGAAATATTTATTACCTGCGGTAATGTTTGCTGTTTTTAAGCTTAGAGTGATGTTTTATTTATACTATAATAAAAAATATGCATATATTGGTTTTAGATATTGAGATACATAATACATTTGGACGTAATTAGAACAATAAAAATCACTTCTAATTTGCTTCTACTAATTCTTATAAAGTAAAACGTTTTTTTTTTTAATAAAAGAGGTTCCTAATTAAATTCTGAGGCAAAACTAACTAACGAAAAGCGTATTTGGTCACTCAAATAAGATAAGTGAAAACCTAGCCTCAATTTTAGTTTCGTTCGATTTAGATTACGAGACTTAAAAATAATAACTCACCAGAGTGCATAGAAATTTTAAAGTTTTCTCGATGAATAGCTTTAATCCATTTGTTTCTCAGTTTCTCATCTTTGGGAAATTCAAAAACGGTGGCAAATTCCACGGTGGCATAATTACCAGTACAGCGAGGAACGCAGCATTTGTTTACCATTTTGCACGGCAATTAAGTATTTTATAACTATCACTGGAATGTATTATTTGTTGACTGTTTTATTAAAGTGGGTTTTAGATCACATTTACACGTTTAAAACACAGAATAAACAATAAGATACATTTGACACTACACTTGACAGCGGTTAAAGCGTGACGTCATGTCAGCTGGTTGTGTGGCTTTAATCTCTAGGTGGTGTTGGATCTCTGCGACAGTTTCCTCGAAAACAGTTGGAATTATCAAGTTCTATCAAGTGTTCTTTTACGTTGTAACGGCCTCTAGTGGCCATTACATCAAATTAAAATTATTATGAATAAATTTTGCAGAGATCTCAAATATAAAGACTGTTTTGATCAAATTAACTTCTTTTTAACCGTGCAGGTATTAGTATAATTTCCGTCTCATGAGGGCATAACGATCGCATTCGAGCAACGGTCGTTTTGGATCAATTTCAGATCCTTCTCTCTAGTTTGTTTGCCACGAGGTAATACACGTGTTTTGGAGACACTCTGCCAATTAAATTTTCAATCGACTTAAATGGATTAACTATGTAAGTTAATTGTTTGTTTAATTATTATATTAGTTAAATACTAAACGTGGTTATTTTATTTTAGATTCAGATTGATTCAAGTTCGAATTCAAACGCAACTTCACATGTAAATTCCAATGTAAATGCGATTTTGATTTTATCGCACCTCCTGATAATATGTAATATTATGCTTTTGTAAATGGTTACTGGGAGTTTATCTTAAAAATAAATTAAATTGGAACATTTCCTGTACGATCGCGTGGATGTATCGAGATTTCGGAAGAAACAAAATTTATGGTTTTTGTCTGGAAGCCATGTGACGTAAGTGGTATGCAGTCTAGCAGCCAGATGAAGATTAGCTGGGGAAATTTGTTTCGTGCCGATAAAGTAGGAAACCTATGTCAACGAGCTATTTAACCTAACCTGCGTAGAAGTGTCAATTTCGTTTTCAACATTCAGTAAACATCACGTTTTTATTTTGGAGGATCTCTCAAATTAACACGTCTTAACTTTAAGATAAGTCCATTATTCTATTTACTATTCAATACCTTTCTAACAAAGTGTGTACCGTTGTTTTATAGCAATAACTGCCGTACGCGGGATATTATTTTAATGTAAACAATGTGCTATTTAATCGCAATTAAACTAGAGAGCCATTTTACGATTAAGTCGTATATTTTTTAATGTTTTAGTCAGTATCGTCTTCAACGGAGTGGAGGCTATAGGCCTCTGATAAACAGTACCGTTAGTGAGTCTCACTAATTTATCGTTTTTTTTATAAGGTTTTATGTTTTGGTATTGCCAATAAAACCACGTAGTTAGATATGGGCCCTAAGCCACTATCTTCGACACTAGTGTAACTTTTTGGCTTATGCCAATTTTAGTATCGCTATGATAAGTTTGACCATGTGGTCGTGTAATAATGTACAGCTGTGCTTTAACCCTTATCGTGTTTTACACTTTATCGTGTTATATTTGTTTGTGTACTGTGGTACAAACCTTGTAGCTTTAAATTATTTAAATTACCTGTTATAGTTTAACGCTATATTATTGTCTGCTTAATTTAGGTTAGTTTCTACGTTGCCTCTAGTGATATAATTTTTTCTGGAGTCGTGGGATTATGTACAAATTTATGGTGTTTAGTGATAAACAAGTTTCTATTAACCAAGCTACTAGATTTTTATTTTTTAGTAGTGTTTTTACTTAGTACGGTATATTTCGTAACGTAAACTTGTGTTACTCCAGTAAAAGTTTAACAGCAAGGTGAGGTAAAAACACTTTTATTACCATTTTGTTTTTCAATTTCATTAGTCATTTAATAGTCCAATTTTATGAAATAATTTCAATGTTTATAGTAAAATAGTGGTAGGAAGTTTGCTTCCATCTGTTTATTTGGTTGGGGAATTGCCTGTATTTTCCCTCAACTGTTGTGAGTAGTTTGCTGTAAATATCTGATTTGGTTTTACATAATTTTCTTTAAAAGTTTTTAGTCATTGTTTATCTCATACCTAATAAAATTTACTGGATTCTTTGGAAAACCATATTTTGTATTTGTAGTGTAGTTTAAATTTTGTTCATCTTTCATGAACCAAATCATTGAAAAACTGTAACTTCGAATTTCAAGTTTTGTAACTTAACCTGGACACTTTTAAATTATTTCAGATTTAATTGGCCCAACTTTTACTGGGATTTTGATCATTGACCAATTACCAATTAAGCTAGGTCATTATTTCTTGTTTTTCTATAGTTTTTACGAAATTGTTTATTGCTAAAGTCGCCTGCTGATACTAATTTAGGAATATAGGATACTTACTATAAATTTTCTGTACATATTAAATTTTTAAAAGGATTTCAAGCCATGAAATTGTCAGATACTAACCTAATTGCCATTTGCTACCTTTGTTAAATTCATTACTTGTTAACGAATTTTATTCGTTATTAAATTGTTGTCATTTTAAATCTTTGATTCTCTGGTGTGTGTGTGCGCTGTATCGTACCTTCCTTTTTGATTCTCCTATAGGATCTGGCGCCCAAAGTACTCTTGAATTTTTGCATACGAAAACTCTAAATTTTTACACAAAAAAATTAAATTTTTCTAGACCAAAAAATTTTTTTTATTTTATTTTATTACTTAATCACTCTTGGCCGCATTATTGAGGCTTCTGTTGACGCTTACCCATGGCCCTCTGCCTCCTGTAAAACTGGCTAGTCGAGCCTAATTTGTTTTGGCAGTAAGTTATAACCTTTGTGTGTTTGAACAGTTTTAAATCTCCAGACAAATTAGTTTAGTGTCATATAGGGAATATCAACTTGTCTAATAAATACTATGAATTAATTTGTTTGTAAGTGATAATGTCAGTTTGGGCTTGTCCCATTTAATTTTATAGTAAAACTTTATAGTAAAGAACTCAACCATCCTAGAGTCATTAAAATATCCCCCTATTGACTGAGAAGTATTACAACGTAGAAATGAATCTTGCAAGAGATTTTCTAGTCAAAAGTGCTACGTTTCGTAAAAAAAAGAGAAAAACATTTATCATCAGGTATAGCTCATGAGGCGCCCTCCACGAGCTAACGTGATGTAATACATAAATGATTGTTTCTTAGCTTAAAAATGTTTCCTTATCAAATAGGGAGAAGATCGGTCAAGAGTTAGTTTAGATGTTGCAAAAAAAAAGAAAAAAAAAAGTACAATTTTGACAGCAAGAATTTACTAAAGCATGTTTGGTTATATTCTATTTTGGTCCTAAGAATCTACCCTTGAACTATGGCCATTATTACTGATCCACCTTGTATATTTTTTTAACAGTCCCTCAGAAATGCTGAAACGCTAGAAAAAAATGTATCCGAAGTTTTAACAGAACGAATACAGGGCGATTTCGTAACTTGAGTTTTTCATATGAAATTGAATCAATAGAATTAAAAAAAATGTTATGTGGTACTTAGGGGAGAAGCTGTGGTGGAGTTGATGGCTCACCCTGTATATTTGTACATGCATTTATAGAAATTGATGACTTTTTATTATTATTACGTTGGACTAAACAACCGAAACAAAAAATAAACCTTTATTTACTTCCCACACAATTTTTTTTTTCCAGCGGCTTAAAGCAAAGCGAGGGGCTGTTGAACAGTCTTTATATTAGAATCAACTTCGGTTCGAAAAAGACGCGGTGAAAGCGACAGTGAATTCTCTAACAAACTGAGTGATAATGTACCTATTTGAAAAAAGTTAGGGATGGATCGGTAAGTTTTTGAAGGATAAACCCCTCCGGCGTGCAAGAATTCTAAGAATTTCAGGCTTAAAATAGAAAGTTAAACTACAAAAGAGTGCGTTTGCGAAAGTTCATGTCCCTTGAACGTAATAAAAAAGCAAGGGAAGTAAATATTTAAGCGAAATGGCAAATGAAAGGATAGGACAATTGCAAAATTGGTTATCTCGGAGAAGAAAGATAACATAACAAGGGTTAGTTTCAAACTCGATACTGTATTGTTGCTCAATCAGAGACGGATTCTCTTGACACTAACGTTTCACGAATAAAGTAGAAAAATTCCAAGGAACCAATTATATCAGACAGTAAATTATTTAAAAGTTAATCAGATGAATAAATTGCGTTTGTCCTCAGGTTCTTCAAGACAAGGCGGGATATGCTCATATTCATGAAAATACTGGGGCCTTAAACATGATTATGTATCACTTTGTTTGAAACAATAGCCTATAGAGCATGTGCATCAAATAACTGACTTACCTTGAAATTTTAAGTTTTTTAAGTTAATTTTTTTTTTTTATCTATTTATTTAACGTCGGCCTATTTTCGCTATTAGAGCCTATCACCGACGCCAGAAGACGAGCTACCCCCAACCTGGAAATTTTGCCGAACCTCTTCCCTTGAAAAGAGTAGGGATCTTTTACTTGCCTAACATTTAATAGACAAGGGACTGCGTGCTTTACATCCCCTCCGACGGATGGTATATCCACTACGTAATCCTCGTCTGAAATTACGTAACTTCCGCGTATACACTGATATACAAGCCGCTAGAAGGTGGGACGAGAACCCTGTATTTCCCAAGATGGGTCACCCATCCAAATAAAGTTAATTTTCATTTTTAATGTTTGTATCGCAATTTTTACCATATACTGCCTACAGGAGAACAATTAAAAATAATTTTTCAATATTGCAGACTAATAAAATAGACTGCTAATTACATGGGCGGTTCTAGGCTAATACTTCAATACTCGGGGGGGACTAGTATTCTACATTCCAAAATATCTTTAATTCTATAAACAAGAACAAAAGAATTTATTCTATTAAGAAAATGCGAAATGAACAATCAATTAAAGAACTACTGAAACTTAAAAAAACCGCTGCACAAGGAATCACTACTTCCACATCCAGATTTTCTATCCAAGTCTCTCATAACAAAAAAAAATTGTATGTGGAAATAATTGTTTATGGAACTTTAATAATCGTCTACTCCAAAAACTCATAAAACGATATCCCACATCGGTAGTGGGGTGGGGGGGGGTGGTAGTGTGGGTGGATGAATTAAAAAAATATTTTGAGGTTATTGGTTCTTGTACACACACTAAATCACAATTTTTTTCATCCCCTTAAATAATGGGGGTGGTAATGGGGATGGCTAACGCCAAACATTTTTTTGAGACCTTAGCTTCTCTTGTATATACTAAATACCAATTTTATGGACTCTTACCTGCTTGATTTACTTATTTACGTGTACCAAATTTCAAGTCAACGGTTCCAGAGTAATCGTGCGCACAAAAAAGTTACAGACAGAATTTTTCGCTCAAACTTAAAATCTCGACGTTTCATGACACTCTAAGCGTATTTGAACAATAACAATTTTCAAAAAATTTTTTGTCGTTACCGAGGTCGTACTGTGCCTACTTCCACTGGATGTGGAAGTAATAGGCATGAAACACATTTACATATTAGTCAGATTATAAACTCTAGTCTTCTTTTTTTGACGGCGAATCTATCAATTACTTACATGAGACTGATAATTTAATATTCTGCTGTCTATGTAAATAACCCGGTCAAAATAGCTCAAGATCAAAGTTCGCAAATATAGGTTTTTTACATTTTTCAGCGCCAAACGGTAAGTTTTATCATAAAAATAGGTCAGACAAAAATTGTGGATCGTGCAGATATCTATAAAAAATTGTTCTTACACTTTTTTTCCTAAGAATCTCCATTTCTGAGATATAACGATTCAAAAAGTTAAAAAAGTTGTGTTCTCCATAATATGCACACGTTTCCACACCACCTGTGAGGTAGTGTACTTGACGCGTTTTTTTTAACATGGTTTCCCCGGTAGGCCTATTCCACGATCTATTGTGGTTCTGTTTAATTAAATAATATTGTATTAAATAAAAAATGGTACTAATGGAAATGATGAAAGCGGTGTGGATTATGAGTAATTGGGGAAAACTATTCGTCTGATTGATAATTATCTAATGGAACTTCAAGTGTAATGTCTTCTTCTTCTCTTCCTTCTTCTTCTTCTTCTTCCTGCTGGATACAAGTAAATTGTAATTTGGATTTGAAAGACCTACTAGGCCGAACAGCAGTCATAATACTACGGCTAATATTTGTGCATACTAATTTTAAATGTTCTAAATTTAATCATTGATTTTTTAGAATAACTCGCTCCAAAAAATAAGTCAGTGACTCTGGAATTTCACTGTTAACATATTCAAACATACGACCTGGCGGGGGGTAATTAGAATTATCGAATACTGCAGATTGAATATCTTTTCGAATGATTACTGCCGCAGCTTTCAGGATCCTAAATCGTTCTTCTTTTTCATTTGAATTTGTTTTTTCGTACCAAGCTTGATTAAGAATATCATGGTGATTATCAATAAAACATATGAATGTTGATGTTCCTGATTTTTCAGTTATAATAATTTTATCGCCATACCTCAATTTCTGTTGTCTAAAGCTGAATTTTTGCAAATATTTTTTAATTCGTCTAATGTAAACTGACAATCAT
Source organism: Rutpela maculata (assembly GCA_936432065.2). Taxonomy (NCBI): domain Eukaryota; kingdom Metazoa; phylum Arthropoda; class Insecta; order Coleoptera; family Cerambycidae; genus Rutpela; species Rutpela maculata. The sequence goes on from OW386286.2 coordinate 251,052,778, forward strand.
CGCTATTTTCAATGTATGTAAATATTTCTTCCATTGCTAGATTCGTAGCTTGATCTTGAGGACGACCGACTTTACCCCCAGTGGCCGGTCTCAAGAAGGAATTGTAACAATCATTATGATACTTAGCCTCAGCAGCAACTAAATCATATTCAAACCCAATTCGAGCAGTAACAGCTTTTGCTAGATCATCAGAACGAGTCTGAGCTACTTTCAGAATAGATTCTTTGAATGAAAGTGTAGTTACTTTAAAAATTTTACGCCGAAAATCCAGTGCTTTTTTTCTTTTCATACTCTTCATTCAATTCATTGCCGCAAAATAAGCAACATTGTTTAAAACAAAAAGCTGATTCACTTACGCGTGCTCTAGGACGAGGAGGACTTATTTTAGATGTACTGGCTTGTTCTTCTTTGTGTTGTCTTTTAACTGCAGCAATAGTAGTCTTTAGAGTGTACTTTTTACTGCACTGCACATGAATTGTCACAGATTTCTGGTCTTTCAGGTATTCCAAAAATTCATCATCTCTTTCAACACTTACATCAATCAACGTCTTCATGCCACGATCAACAGTAACAATTTCACTTTCAGTCAAAGGTTTACTACAAATGAGGCAAAATTGCGACATTTTATTTTAAAAACTAAAAACGGCACAAACTTTGTTAGAGAATATTAGCAATAACCACGTGTTTTCACTACAAAGGAACGTTCAAGACTAATAGTATTTCGTTTAGGTCTTTGAAAAAGGAGCAGGTATACGAGCGTTGCCACGCGGACAATTGAATAACAGACAGATGTTGCTCAAAGTTATATGGGCATATTAAATGAGGGACTGGGTTTCTTTTGTTTTTATATTCCCAGAATCGTACAATTTGTACGTATAGACCAATATTTTACTTGTATTACGGGTCCATTGATGTATATAGGCTCGTACTTGTGCATATTATGGAGAACACAACTTTTTCAACTTTTTGAATCGCTATATCTCAGAAATGGTGATTCTTAGGAAAAAAAAGTGTAAGAACAATTTTTATAGATAATTGCATGATCTATTTTTATGATAAAACTTACCGTTTGGCTGAAAAATGCAAAAAACCCATATTTGCGAACTTTGACCTTGAATAATTTTTTTGCAGATGTGGGATCGACGAGGACTTTTCACATTTCATTTATAATGGTGTTTCCAACATTCGTACCAATTTTCAGCTCTATGCAAATTATTGTAACCTTGAATGTCTTGTTTGACCGGGTTAAAAATGGCGGGTCCAACCAATCGGTCTTGGGTCATCGTTGCTCTAAGCCATGTTTCGGACATGAACATTTACAATAGGATAAAGACCATAGCTTATTCTATAGTAAATAAATAGAACTAAAGAAATACGTACTAGCGCAGGTCCAATTCCAGATGGGCTATTCTAACAGCCAGTTTCACGATCGTTGGTTAACTATGATTAGGATTTGACCAATAGTTTATTATAAAAATCTGTGACATTAACAGCCAGTTATACAATGGTTGGTTAATTAATAGTCAGAATATGATCGATAATTTATTACTATAAAGGTAAGAATGTCTGATAAAGTTGTGTTTACTAATAATTAAAACCTTCAGGTTCTGGTTAGTTAACCAAAAAGATAACCAACGATTGTGAAACTGGTGTAATAGACAAAACGCACTAGCAGATTAGATCTACTTGAAGATTATATTTAGTATCATAATTTAGATCTATACAACGTGATTTACCATGATATGCGGAAAATACAATGGTGTTATCATAAATTAAGCAAATTCAATGTGCAAAATTTTAGAGTGCTCCGAGGTAATTTAGTATATTAAAAATGGTTAAAACTTACGAAGATACATTACTGTTATTGTCTAGGTCAGTAATAGGGCGACGAACTTACTTGTGAAAGAACATATTGGAGATGTTTACATTTCCTTAATTGGCATAAAAAGTGAAGCCGGAGGATGCGGTCAAAGTGCCTCGTTTTTTGCTTTCGGTCGAACAATCAGGACACCACCAGGTACAAAACACCGCCGAAGTTGGTCATTTTGGGTTACTATCGGGTTTAAGTAAATACCTCTTATATCTACTTGTTGTTGTAGAGTTCACTAGCATAGGGTCAATGTCTTTTCGATTTGTTTCGCTATTTTTGTAGTGTGATTTGATTAAAACCGAAAAGTCACTTCTACCCTCTCCAGCTTTGCTATCAATAGTGTCAATCCTAGGGCCTAAACTATCAGTTTTATTTTGTAACTTTTTAGTCTTAAATAAACTTACGTTTTACCCATATCAAGGAGGTTGTAAAGAAAAAAGTAATCCGCCAGTTTGGCGACAGACGCCATTTTGAATTTTTGATGATGTAATATTACCTATGTTGCATTATCACCTCACTTACAGGGGTATGCAAAATTTCAAACCTCTAACTTACCAGAAAGTGGGTATGTGCGTTTTAATAGTCTGGGAGGTAGCGTCAAATCTAATTACATCATTTCAACAAAGCTCATTTTTTCAATACAGGTTGTTTTTTCATTGCTTATCGAAGAATCGGGTGTCAGCTGATGCGACCGTGGAGATTAAGAGCGTGGGAGGCTGCGCATTTGGTAAAATATTTTTTTTTGCGTCAATCCAACAAAGCCACAAAACTGTTGTAGTTTATTTATGTAATATAAATGAAAAGAAAATGTGTCAGCTGCATAGGTTAAGAGCGGAGGTTGTCAATATCTATGAAAAACACGTAGAAATTCGTTATTTCAACAAAGCTGAAATTTATTTATATGATGATCAATTACAAGGTTCTCTCAATACAAATTCATGAAATACTCTATTTTACTTGAAAGAAAATCATATTTGTATGAAATATTAAATAATCATATTATGCACAAATAGTAACAAAGTATTTTCAGCACAGGAGTTTTAGTCAATATATCGCTTCTACCCGGAATTAATTATTGTAAAGCTGAAAATTTCCAGGATTCTAGTTTTGGTCCAGGATAACACGTACCAAAAAGTCTCCTACTCTCCCCCGTCGGCTTCCCTGTTTTTTCGGAGCAACAAGGGTCTAAGTCGCAAAAATTATAGAGCTGGCTATAAAGTCCAGCTGTTACTGGTCCGATTTGGGTCGAAATGGTCATAAAAGATTAGGAGAAGCATATCCGTTCGTATTTCAGATGTGTCATGCATATTTTGTTCATAATTTTCCGTTCTGGTTCTATCAAGATTTCGAAAATTTTAAAAAATTCCGAAATGGCGCCATTACGGATAAATGATGACTTGGAGGGATAAACGTACTCGAATAAACATTTCTCTTCATACTTTGGGTTTTCCAACTGATTATGGATGGAAAGAACATGATGAGAAGTATATTTTCAAGTGGTTTCAAGGCGACCAATTACCGAAAATTGAAAGTATCATAAATGAGAGCGAGGAAATTCCAGGTATTCTATGCATATAATCTTTTACTTCTTCATGAATTCTCTTTTATTCACTTCAATGACTTTCAATATTGTTCGGCAGATATTTGTGAAGACGAAAATGAGAACGATGACTCTCGAGAATCTGAGGAAAATCTAGATTTGGAAGACCATACAGATAGCACTTCCGAAGATGAAGATAATTTAGAATACAGCAGTGAGAGAGCAATGCAGATGAGAATTGATTTGTTTTATTCGTGTTGAATGTGCCAAAATTATTTAATCCTCACTATTCTCAATCAATGATTGTAATCTCTAAGTATTATCTAATATGTGTGTCTAGTATTTCATACAAATATGATTTTCTTTCAAGTTTTATACGTTAACTGGGGCGTTAAAGATACCATACGCGGTGAGCACCTGGATGCTGCGGTACACTTAAAAGGCCTAGCTGATAGGTTTTGTCCCATGTTATTATCAGCTGACAATTTTTAATAGTTTTTTTATATCGCAAACTATCATCTATATGAATTTCAGCTTTGTTGAAATAACGAATTTTCACGTGATTTTCATACATATTGACAACCTTCACTCCTTACCCTTGTAACTGTTACATTTTGATTCCCCTGTATAATAAAAATTTCCAACCCATATTATTCACATTTGGTGGAATAATATTATTATATGGGGACGGTAGCTCAGTGGTTTGGCGCGTCTAGCTTGCATACTCGCGTACCTAGCGAAGCAGGTTCAATCCCTGCTCATCGTGAAATAATTTTAATTATAAAATTATCCCCAAGAAGTGGTTCGGACTCCACTATAAGTTGTAGGGCCTCGTTTCTCTTACCTAACACAGAATCATTCTGGATTTTCAAGGAGTTACTTCGGTGACTTGAGAAGCGGTTAAGAAAACGGTTAAGAAAACATTTTTAATATCCTCTTAGGTATGCAACCAGTAATACCTACATTAATAATAAGTATTTTGTCTAAGAGTGTAGAGCTTCGATTTACTTATTATTGTTCTTAATATGAAAACTATTTCCCTAAATCATGTCAGGGGCTCAAAGAAAGGTTGTAGGAATTTTCTTGCCAAATTTAATTTACTTTTGGTACCTGAAAGGGAACAATTTGTAGGCTAAAATGTATTTTGTTATTAAAGTATTATTTACAGCTAAGGCAGGCAATTTAATTATCACATACAGATAGTTACTATTATTTTATTATCTTTCTTTTAAATTCAAATTTCAAACATAGTGGATTCTCTTAGTAATTAATTTAAGTTGGCAAACAGAATTTTTTGCTGAAAAGTAAAAAGCTAACAAAAAAGGGCCTTTTTGTCCAAGAAAGAGCAGCCATGCTGGCAATTTAAAAATTGTGAAGAACATCTTCCTTAATTTTAACAATTTTTGGGAAAAACGCCTAATAACAAACTAAGGTATGTCTTATTTAATTTTCCCTATCAATTTTGATATAAATTTCATATAATTCGATACCTAAACGGAATTATATTTTTAGGCTCGTTCCGAGATACCCATTTCAAGAGGCTCGTACTTTTGTTTATTACCTCAATGAAACTTGTAATCTCTTTGTCCAAGAAAGAGCAGCCATGCTGGCAATTTAAAAATTGTGAAGAACATCTTCCTTAATTTTAACAATTTTTGGGAAAAACGCCTAATAACAAACTAAGGTATGTCTTATTTAATTTTCCCTATCAATTTTGATATAAATTTCATATAATTCGATACCTAAACGGAATTATATTTTTAGGCTCGTTCCGAGATACCCATTTCAAGATGCTCGTACTTTTGTTTATTACCTCAATGAAACTTGTTGTAATCTCTTTGTTAAACGTAGTACGCTGATCTGCGTAGAAACGTATATATATTAGATTTTGTCTGTGGTAAATTAATTTTGGAACTGCTTTGGCTGGAGTCAAGAGAATATTAGAGAAATTACCTACACATTGTTTTGTTTCGGGGCACCCTGGAGATCATCAGCCTTACGCCTGTTAATCATGGTCTCATGGTAAACCGAGAAGTAAGCAAGTACCGTAATTTTTCTTGGATTGTCCTCAAGTATCACCAACGTATTGTAAGTAATTTTGGCATTTATTTTGTTGTCCACCAGAAGTTGCAGAGAACCAGCGTACAGCATATCTACAAGTAACGATAGTGCTACGTTATCACTACAGATGCTCACGGTGTAACGTAAAAAGCAAGTTAACTAAGCAATTTATTATTCATATCTTGTTTACAAGCATAGTGAATTTGTTACCTTTCAGTAGTATTAATATTTAGTTTAGTCGATGGTAATTTTTTTGTCTCGTCCTGGTCGTATACCGCTGGATAATAATTGATTAAATCCATATGTGTTACAATAATTATAAGTTTCATATGAACTCGATAAACGGCCGTTCAACGAGTATTAATATAGCACACCTTTTGACTTGTAGCTAAAATAGAATTTTCATCATGTCATATGTGTTTACACATCACATTATTATTAGACGTAAATAATTAAATACTTACTTTATTCATTGTACATAACCGTTGCTGGTTTAGTGTGCTTAATTTATTTTGTAAAAAGCTTACACGAAATTCCAAAGCGTGCATTTTATATTTATATCAGCTGTATTTGAGGTTATATTAACTTGCGTCTTATATCACATTGGTTGTTTTCTGCTTCTGCTTACCTTATGGACACTTGGCACACGGGGAAAGTGATAAGTAGGTCATTTGACATAATACATAACTGCCATAAGGATTAGTGGCTGACAGTTGTTGATCTCTATTGTTTGTCAGTTTAATTTTAATGTTATATTATATTTATGGTCCCAATTATTTATCCATTTCATACATATACACGAATTAGTTTTAAGCTTGTTTTATACGTTCCTATATATATACTTTGTCATATACTCACTAAATTTTTTTTACTAAATTTTTCATTATTATCTTGAGGTTCTTTCTTTCACCTAACCACAAACAGCTTCAAGACTTTTCAATGCCTTGAATTCGTCTTTCTGTCTACGTAATTCTTTAAAAAATCAAGTAATTCGCAACATCCCTATGTGTAACATTTGGAAATACATCAATATTTGTACTAAAGTATTTTTTTCTCAAAATATAAGGATTTAATTCGATGGCAGCCGTATACCTAATCTCTACATCAGGAGACAATTCTGCAAAATACGAACTAACCGTCATCCTGACGAACAAAATTGTTTATATAACAGTATTAAGAATAGTTGTAGATGTTAAATAATCCAACACTAAGTTCTTAAATGGCACAAACACTGCAAAATTCACTTTAAAGAAACACGTTTAATCGGCGGATTTCTCAATGACAGCTGTTTGTTTTACCTAAGGTCTCAAAATCTGTGACGTCGGCGCACGCGACCCATACACCTCTGTCAATTTTAACAATTGGCTGGCGCCCAGGGTAGTTTAACCGGTGCACCCCAAAATTCTAAAATTCAGAATAAGAAAACGAATTCACACCCGCTCTTCACTTTGGGCTTTCGGGCATACTTGGGGTGTTCTTAATTTTGCCATTAGGGACACGTCACACCCTATGCAGCTGACATATTTTCTTTTCATTCATATTACATAAATAAACTATTTATAGTTTTGTAGCTTTGTTGAATTGACGCAAAAAAAATATTTTACCAAATGCTCAGCCTCTCCACGGTCGCGTCAGCTGACCTCCAATTCTTCGATACGCAATGAAAAAATGAGCTTTGTCGAAATGATGTAATTAGATTTTACGCTACCTCCCAGACTATAATAATAATATAATGTAATTAATTCAAGTCATTAAAATGTAAACTAAACGAGAAAGTAAGTAGTAAAATTAATTTAACCCGCTCTGGCTATTAAGACTAATTTAAGAGCTGTAAATAGGCAAACAAAATACCGCAAATTACAATAAACCATATTAAAACATTTATTGACGAATAGTGGTGTGAAATATGGGGGTATAATGAACCGGTGAATGAATTTCGTAGTCGCACTTGGCAAGCATATGCGTTGGAGCGAAACCGTTAAAATTCCTCCGCAGGGATCGCAGTGAGCCATGGCAGCCTCGGCGAAGAGTAATTGTTTTAGCAACGAGAAAATGGCTTATATAACCCTCTACAATTGCCAGCTTTTTCAATATACTCCACTAATTTACACTTGCTTTACCTAATTCATGTTTTTATAGCAACTTCATGTTAAAATGGTCAGATAAAAATGGTGAGCGTCTATATTAAAATCTCATTAACCGCAAATAGCAAAGTAAACCGAGAAAATGCCTCTACTGAATTTTACATTTTTGACTGTTTCTTTTTCAGTAAATAGTTGATGATGAAGCTTTAGTTTATACTTTATCAGCTTAAATACTATATATACTATAAAATTAGTAATGTATTCCAGTGTCTTACAACAGTTATAATTTTCGTTATAAATTATATAACAACAAACTAGATAAGATGGATAAATCTGAAGTTTACAAATTGTCTTGTAATTCATGTAATGGTATTTATATTGGTTTAAATTAAAAGAAATTAAAACAACATCTTAGTTGGTTGAAATGCAAAACGAATTTTTCTTACGTTGCAAATTAAGTACTGTAAATACTGTAAATAATGAGTTTGAACGGTGACAAATATCCAAATTTTACATATAGAAATAAAAAGCACTAATAGTCTAGGTGCCCGTCGACATAATTGCAATTTATACATATCCTCGTATAACTTCTTGTACGGCATAATTGTGCCTAGTCTATCACTTTTTTCCTCTGCGAGAATTTTCGTAAACGCGGCGTTCCTCCTCGGCATGAAAAAGACGATTTGCACGCATCGGACTGGAAAATCGGCAAATATATTTTGTCGGACAATTTGATAATTGGATTCTACATATATATTTTATATATTTCTACAAACTGCCCGACAAAAATTTTGAAACGTTAAGGGTGTCTACCACCCTAAACATAACATAACCTAACTTTAAAACATTTATTGATAACCAGCTGATTTTTTCAAGATTGCTTAATAAAAATATGTAGAATCCAATTTTCGAATTGTCGGACAAAATATATTTGCCGATTTTCCAGTCCGACGTGTGGAAATCGTCTTTTTCATGTCGAGGAGGAACGCCGCGTTTTCGAAAATTTTCGCAGAGGAAAAAAGTGATAGACTAGGCGCAATTATGCCGTACAAGAAGTTATACAAGGATATGTATAAATTGCAATTATGTCGACGGGCACCTAGACTATAAGCTTAACCTAAAATCACTCGAAATAATTAGCAATTTCAATTCTTTAAATATTCAAACGCAACCAGAAACATTACCTACTTTCTCTGTTGTACTTTGATGTCAAATTATGGAGCTATGATTATTTTTTGCAAAAATAGTGTTAAATTCAAAATTAAATAATTGTCATAAGTTCTAAAATCTTCGATAGAAAAAGTGATTAGAGCTGTTCGGTATTGAATTAAAGTCAGAGCAGAATACCTTTATTATATTATCTATATATAGATCACTACAGAGCAATAACGATCCTTTCTTTTTTGATGCTAGATAATGTTTTGAATAAAATTTGTAAAAACAATAATAAAGTTCCCAAGGAACAATTTAAAAGTCATTTGGACTTGAGGAGGTTTTAAGAAAGGTTTGTCAGGGTTAGGAAATAGTCTTGTGCTTTATTGATGTTGTAGTTAAGGTCTTTTAGGCTTCAAGTATACTTGCTCTTATATTGTAATTTTTAAAGCATTTTGTAAGACCTAATTATAAAACTAATTTGCTTTTAGGATAATATGTATTTGTAATGAGTTTATCATACCTATATAAAATTCTCCATAAAGCTAATTAGTTTTATTAACGTCTTAAATTCCATTTAGATTTAAAGACGCTTTAAATTATTCTTTATGGCTTTAACATGTTTGAAATAAATGCATTTTAACTCCTTTTTAAAACTAGACATTTTCAATGCCTATTGGTACTTATTAAAGGCCATTACAAAACTATACTCTTGAAACATCCTTGACAAATGTTGTGATGAAACCGTTATGAAGAAAAAAAGGCCTCTTCTATAAATCTAAAAGGCAAATTTTCATTCCATAAAACACTTTCTAAAACCTCAATGAAACATTTATTATAAGAATAATAAACAATATGTCTGCCTGAAGTGTTGATGCATGTGTGTAGACGTATATTTATAACACATACGAGCGCGTCACACTGTCAAATTATTTTGAAGTTAAGTTTTAAGTTTTTGGTATCAAATGTCAACGCGGTTCGTCTTGGAGGCGGTTCTTTTAAATCCCAATAGTCCAGAGAAATAAAACTTCCTCTGCGGAATGAGGCCGAACAAGCTGAATGTATTTTTTGTTATTAATTATTTATTATATATTTTTTTATAAATAAACAAATTTCTAACGGCTTTAATAATGGGAATTTAATTTTCTAGTCTAACAGATTAAGAAAAGTGCTTTTATAGTTATAGCTCTGCAGTATAATACAGTATTACCTATTACGAATGCGCGCTCCCGCTTTATCATGCTATATCTCGAAAACGGTTGGTCGTACGAAGAAAATGTGTATGAACAATTTTGTAGAGGATACTATTTTACGTAAGTTTTGTTACGAGTTCTTACGACGTCAGATGCACTGGAAGCGAGATTTTCGCGAGAAACCGTTTTTATTGACCTTTGACCTTCGATATCTCAAGACGCACAAGGGTAGGCATATGAGATTTTTTTGTGCTTCATTGGAACATCAAAACGAAGGTCTCTGCAAAAATTCAGCTTGTTCGGCCTCACTCCGCAGATGGCCTTTTTTTTACCTTATTTCATTGGTCTACAAACGTTTTACTACAGCTTCTATCAAGTCCATGTGATCTTCGCTAAGTGCATTTGCATTTATGTAAAGAAGGGATTATTTGTGATAGACTACAAAAAGATTAAAAGGACTTCATTTAGAGTAAATGTTCTAGGTCATTACCATTATTAGAATATATAGTTTAATGAGAGGATTGTAAAGTGACAATTAGGTTTTTAGTTGGCCGGCCATGTTTTTCTTGTTATATAAAAATATTCAAAGTCAATCTCACAATTATAATTATTAATAATTGTCACTTTTTTATTAGCAAATTAAAGTAGAATTACAAGAAACGACTGAAAATTACCGTGGGAACGGAGAAGCAGCCTACTTTTTTAAATTTGTTTATTACGCGTCTGTGCAAATTTTGTATGGATATTAAAATCATTATTATTGCTTTATTTTTTGGGCCTTTCTTTTGTAATTTTAACGATAAACTGCCGTTGGTTCTAATTTTTTTGTCATACCTGATGTCTTTTTATTACCTTTTAAATCGGCCCTAGAGAGGTTATAGTGTCACTCTACGCTTTATAAATTTCAAATTCCATTTTATCTTCAATAAGTCTGATGGTGTGTTTGCTTAAATCAGTTTAGAAAAAATAAATGCAATAATAAAGTTATTTGGATTCCTTCGTGGACATTCTTATAGCTTCTCAGTTCTAATATCGACTTAAAACTCTTATGTTTTGAAAACCAGTTTTAAGGCAGCCTTCTAGGTGTTTTCTAGAAATGCAGGAAGCTAATAAAAAAACTTCCGACAGCTTTAAAATATGTTTTAAGAAAGGTTTTAAAACGGCCCGTACAAGGTTTTCAAGAGCGGTACTATGCCTCACTAAGGAGTTTTATGATGGAATTTAAAAAGGCCTTAACAACCTTCATAAGGGTGGGCCCTTTTAGTCTACAAGTCGCTTTATGATGGTATTAAGGATATTGTTACAGCAAAATAGATTTTTCAAGGCATTTTATAAATAGTTTTATAAATAGTTTTATAGCATCCTTGTATATATTTAAGAAATCAAAATTGTTCCTTGGGTTATTTTATGTGGAGACCTAAATCTTTATTATCTTTCAGATTCTCCTATAAAAAAAAGAATTATATGACCTGTTGCAGACATACAATGTTAATATGACTATAAATCAGCCCACAAGAATAACATTTCAGTCTACTACTTGTATTGAATGTAATTCTGTATTCTGTAATTCTGCCCACCTAGTATGTAAAGTTTTCAGTGATGGTATATCAGACCATACTTCACAAATTCTTGAATTCGGTTTATCAAATATCATAAACAGTGAAGATGAATACAAGTACACCCGGCTACATAATGAAATAAATATAAACACTATTTGTGAAACAAAAAATGGTATCGAACATATTAAAATTGACAATAATCTTATTAATGATCCTTACACCATTGCACAAAATTTAAGTAAACATTTCGTTGATTTTCCAGTCAAACTAAATAACGAGTTAAATGAAAATCTGGAAGCAAACAATTTCATATCATTACATTACATGAAAACCGCTGCCTAAGGAATCACTACTTCCACGTCAAGACTTCCTATCTAAGTCTTTTACAACGAAAATACTATATTTGTACTCCACTAAGTGGAAATAATTGTTTATGGAACTTTAATAGTATAATATTTGGAATCGTGTAACCCAAAAACCCATAAAATGAAATGCCCCATCAGTAGTAGAGGTGGTGATTCTTGATGACTGGTTCCTGTATACACACTAAATCACAATATTTTTTTCACCCCCTTCAATAATGAGGTGGGGGTTGTAATAGAGGTCGCTATTGCCAAAAATATTTTTGAGAACTTAGCTCCTCTTATATTTACTAAATACCAATTTCATGCACTCCTAATTGCTTGATTTACCTATTTGCCTATTTACCCCCATTTAACTTCAACTCTGCAACGGAATAAGATCGATATATAATCTAGTTCCAGATCTCGTTAAAATACATACGTGTGCCATATTTTTAAGTTATTATCTTAAACGGTTCCAGAGTAATCGTGAACACCAAAAAGATACAAGACTAACAGACAGACCGACGCGATAGACAAATTTATTTTATTCAAACTTAAAATATTGAGGTTTCATAACATTCTAAGCCTATTCGTACAATGAAAGTTTTCAAACATTTTTCCTGCGTTAGTGTACTTCAACTGGATGTAGAAGTAACACGCAGAAAATAGCATGGAGATATAAAAAATCATTCTGTGCCGTGGACTACAGGATAGAAGTAGAGCCTCTATGTCAAGCGTTTTCCTCAATAAAACCTACTACGCATCCATACTACCCGAGGTAACTCACCAATTTACTAGAGGAAAGCCACTACGCATTCATACTTCTTGAAGAAACCCACGCATCCATTTTACTCGAGAAAATCCACTGCGCATCCATACCACTTGAGGTAACCTACTGCGCATCAATGGTATTCAAGGAAAGCCACTGCGCATCCATAATACTCGGGGAAACCTACTGCGCATCCATACTACTTGAGGTAACCTACTGCGCATCTATAGAATTCTAGAAAAGCCTCTGCGCATCCTAAATACTCGAAGAAACCTACTGCGCATCCATACTACTAGAGGTAACCTACTGCTCATCGACGGTTCTCGAGAAAAGCTACTGCGCATCCATAATACTCTGGGAAACCTACTGCGCATCCATATTACTCGAAGTAACTTTATAACATGATATTTGAAATTACCTACCCCAAAAACCTATAAAACGATATGTCACATCGATAGTGGGAGTTGGGTTGGTGGTAGAGGGTTGGGGGTGGGGGTGGATTAAGTAAAAAAAAATTAAGGCCATAGGTTCTTGTATACACGTAAAATTACAATTTTTTTTTTCACCCCCTTTAATAATGGGGGTAGTATTGGGGGTGGCTAATGTCAAAATTTTTTTTGAGACCTTAGCTTCTCTTATATATACTAAATACCAATTTTATGAATTCTTACCTGCTTGATTTACCTATTTACCCCAAATTTACCCCAATTTACCCCCAACCCTTCAACGGAACCAGATGAAAATATAATCTAGTTCTAGATCTCGTTAAAGTACATATGTGTACCAAATTTCAAGTCAATATCTCAAACGGTTCCTGAGTAAACGTGCGCACAAAAAAAAGTTACAGACAGACAGACCGACAGAAAGACAGACAGAAATTTTTTTTCCGCTCAAACTTTAAATCTCGACGTTTCATTACATTCTAAGCCTATTTGAACAATAAAAATTTTTAAAAATTTTTTTGTCGTTACTATACTTCCACTGGATGTGGAAGTAATATCCAACTTTATTTTTAGAACCTGTTTCAGAATCGGAAATTTTCATTATTATAATTTACTTAAAAAAAATTCCTCCGGTGTAGATAATTTAAGTTCTAATTTCTTTAATAAAGCTATAGATTTTATTGTAGCTCCCATAACATTTGTAATAAATCTTTCTTTAGCTGAAGGTCATTTTCCCTCCATCTTAAAAACTGCAAAAGTTTTTCCTTTAAATAAATAAAGACATTACCTGAAAACTATAGACCAGTTGCAATTTTATCAACCAATTCTAAAGTAATAGAGAGTAGTATTCTACAGAATTCTCAAATTTACTCCTTCTGGAGTCACAACATTGTTTTAGAAAAGGTGGTTCTACTGAAACTGCTATAATGACATTTTTGAACAAATTATACAATCACTTAGATAATAATGAGAAATGTATTGGTATATTCATGGATTTAAGTAAAGCCTTTGATTTAATACTTATTGAAAAGCTTACAAAATATGGATTAAGAAATGACTGGTTAGTGTCCTACCTATCGAGTAGGATGCAGTAGTTAAGGTCAAATCAGAGAAACTAAAATTAAATTTTGGAGTTCCACAAGGATTAGCCCTTGGACCATTGATTTTCATATTTTATGTGAATGATTTGCTTGTAAAATGGACTTTTTTCTTATAGCGCTTTTCTTCGAGATGTGCGACATATAGAAATCCTTGCTATCTAAATAAAAAATATTCGTTTCAAGGTTTACATTCTGTGTATATGCCACTTATTTCCCCATTTATAAAAAATTTGTGGGGAGCACGTCTTCTAAAACGTTAGGCTGATGTCATCAGGGAGCTGATGGGAAAAAGCTATGGTGAGGCTGTGTGCCTATCTGACAACCGCGACAGTTGGCAGGTTACTGTCAGACGTGCTATGCAGTAAAGGGTGATCGACTAGAACAATGCATGGATTACAAAACATCTGGGAAAGCGTTGTGAATAAGAAGGAGAATTTATTTGACCGGACACTGTATAAGTGTATAAGTTGAGTGAGGGTACGTAAATAAAATAAAATTAATTGTTGCCCTCTAAAAAGGTGGTATGCTTTCAATTTATTAAACATACGCTCCTGAGATCTACAAATTAACAATTCAGCGAAGAGTTTACCACTATTATTAATAAATTATAATAATTATGCACGCGTCTGGATGTAATTTATAAGCTTCAACTCTCAATGTCACGAAAAGTATCGCATATACACACATAACTCTATAACAAGTTTTTATTTTATGGTTTATGCTTTCGCGAAAAGTATCATATTTCAGCTTTTAAATTTATATAGCTACTTTATATTTGTATTATATGACACAAGGTTTCTCAATTTTTCTTTCACCTTCGCCTGCGCATTTCTCCGATATTTCTAAAGTGTAATCTTAAGAGCTGAAAAAGCAACGGGGCGCTTTTATAAAATAAACTTTCCATTTCTGTAGCTAGAAGGCTCATATAACAGGAGTTGTTTTATTAAATCATTGGACGAAGAATGTGTAATAATTTCTATCAAACTCCGTCTTTCAGAAGTTTATTTATACCATGCGTTAAGAAAGTTAAACTTGATTGAATTGATTATTTAAAAAACTATAACGAAATATATTGCTAGGCTGTTTTTATTCCAGTACTTTGATATTAGCTTTATTGGTGGTTGACGGATTCTGTACATCAATAAGAAATCTATCTGATGGTTCTGTCCAATAGCAGTTTTGTTGGTTCTTTCCAATCACTTTGAAACCTGAAATTTGCTACAGATAATTGTTTTCACATAATAATCTAAGAGCTAGTGAATTATATTGCTACTAATTTTTCCAGTCAAGAACATCGATAAGATTGTTCATTTAGTGATAGTAAGAAAAAATCGTATATTATGTATTAAGGGGCTTCCCGATGGGTTGAGTCAGACAATGTCTTGAAAATTACAAATGCGTTCCACTTTTTTACAGTAAAGAAATTGGTTCTACTAACAAGTCGTACACTAAAATCAAGTAAAAAAAATCGGCAGCTACTGGAAGCGGCTGGAACCTTCCCACACGGTGGATCTTTATAAGCTGACTTTAGATATTACATCGGAAATCAGAGCACTGAGCAAACTGATAAATTACACGTGACTTTGGAGCCATTTATTTCATGAACAAATATCGAACGAGCTGAAGTGGATTACAAGCAATCTGTTAATACATAACCTCTCATGTTTGTTTATGTTGCATGTTAATCAATTACCGGATATTATAAGGGTATTAAGAGATAATGTTTCGAAGATTTCGTAGAACATTTGATAGCGAAAAAAAAATAACGACACAGAATTCATCCAAAATGACACTCTAACTTCAACAAGTCAATAACAGTAAAGAAAATTCAAGCAGACTACGCATGCGTCAAATTAAAATCTTCCTGCTCGATCAAAAAAGTCCGGTCGAGCTTCGTCCGAAGCCTTTATTTTGTAATATTTGAACGTTTCAGATTTAGCTCGATTAGCTCGATTTGCATTAAACGAACGATCGTGACACGTCCCATCAATCAGACGTAATATCCGAACACGGCTATAAATAATTATTATTACCTTTAAAAAAAACAACTAAAATAAGTTTTGACATCTGTGAAAAATATTTGGGTTGGTAACCTTTACGAATGTTAATTTTTAGGTTATTAAATATATTTAGGGCATCTGCATCATGTTTAAGTTTTTCAAGTTTATTCTGATTTTTAATGTTTGTATACGCATTTTTAACTTGGAGCCGCAGTGGTTCCAAGCAAATATTTAAAAATTCACTTTAATAAAAATAGACTGCTAATTACAGATTAGATTTTCAACCTACAAAAAGAGTCCTATTTTATTAGGACAAAGTATTTAGAACTTCATAAACATTACACTGTACTAGATTTTACTTGAAAGTACGGGAACCAGGCAGAAATTTTAATAATAGCTACGTAATATCCTTAAATCTTAAGAAATATATATTTTTGAGGTTAGCTGTGACGTCAGTTGATAAATGTACCATAACCTATATATCAACATTCACAAAGGTTACAAATATTTTTGACAGATGGCAAAATACATTTTCCCCTAACAATAACACCAATAATATTTTTTGGATGCTGTCATGTGTGCACATATAACGAATTCTTTTTAATTTTTTTCACGGAAACCAAATCGAAAGGGTGCTAGTGTGATAACTCTATGGTTATACCCTAATACGAAAAGATAGACCTGCACGTGGAGGTGGGGTTGCCTTTTATTTGTGTCATAAAATAAAGTTTACTGAACTCTGTTCAATCAAACTGTGAATATCTAGTAATTAAGGCAAACATATCCAGTAAAACTATAGGTATTTCTGTAATTTATAGACCTCCAAGTAGCTATTATACAGACATAGACGTGTTAAGAGATATTTTTTGTAATTTTATGGAAAATAATCTATTAAATTATATTGTATTGGGGGATATAAATATAAATATGAAATCAAATAACACTTACTCGAACTATGTGAATAATATATTACATGAATTTTCAATCCTTTACTAGAATCACAGAGGAATCAGAAACATTAATTGATGTAATAATAGTGAATAATGACCTAGAGGTCCTTGAAAGTGACGTTTTGGATATTTGTTTGTCCGATCATAATATAATTGCTTGCAAAATAAATATCAATTTTGTAAACTCAAACAATATAAATACATTTCGTTCTTACAAAAATGTTCATATAGAAACCTTTCAAAATGACTTGAATGCGATCGACTGGAATATTATGTACCGTATAAACGAAACGGTGGAATATTTTAATAAGATTATAATAGATTTATTTGACAAGCACGCGCCAATTATTACACAATATAGGCGTAATAAAAAACCAAATATGCCTTGGTTCACTCAAAATTTAAAACACATGAAAAACCTGAAAGTCAATGCCTGGAATTAATCCAGGCAACGAATGATCAAAAAAAGAGTGTAGAGGTAAATGTTAGGGACAGAAAATTTGACTTCGGAACTTTATTTTGACCACTCAATACAAAATTGAAGCTGACGAACTGTTCTGTTCTCGAGATATCCGTCCTCGAAATTCGGAAATTGCGGAAAACAATTTTTTCGCCTCTCGTTTTTTGCTCTATTTGTTAAGATAACTCTTCAAATGTTGTTCCCACGAAAAAGTTGTGAGAAAAGAAGTTGTAGAGCAATTTCCTTCAAGAATATGTATCATTTTGATTTTTTAAATCAAACCATTCAAAAGTTATAGCCATTTTAGTATATTGTCCGAAATCCGAGGTTTCGCAAGAAAACTCAACTTTAGTATTTTTCACTTTTTCTTTATCCCAACTCCATTGCACGTGCCAAAATATTAGTAGTCATATATGTACTTAGTGTATTGCCAATCTATTTTTAACCATACAAGTGAGAGCGTGCGCTAACAGTCGATTTGGTAGAAAAGATTCATTTAACCTCCTCAGGATTTAATGCATGCCTTTTTGAAAAGTATTTAAAAATTTTGTATTTTGGTAATTATGGCTGACTGAAAATAATATAAAAGTATTTTACAAAAAAAAAACTGGTTCGCTTATGAATAGTTGAAAGGTCCCAGATCGTGATTTTATCATTCATGGGACGGAGTTCGACTATTACATGAGTTTAATAACTTTCGGCCAGTCTTACGATGCGCGACGTACTTGTCCTCATGCAGGTTCAATATAGGAAAAATGACAGTGACTCGTCTCCTAACGACTTTTGGGCAAAATGGACTTTTGAGTCCTTTGTGCACAAGGCGGTTTTCTCTATAACTTTATTATTCAGAAAGCCCTGAAGTTGGCTTTCCTACCATCGCTTTGTATTGACCACCCAACGCACTCGACCAATTTACGAGTCGCTGAGCGAATCCAAACTCGTTTTATGTGGGAAACGGCCTTGTGCATTTTCATTGATTTTTTGCCAATTTTTGCTTATAGGCGCTACTCAGCTTTTGCCACATATTTGTCAATTTCGCCTTTCTGATAAATTTCCTTGTTAAAATTTTATTGCCATTCTTTAAAAGAAGGTATATTATGACTGAACCTCCATGGTCAATATCTTCAGCGGAGGAATTAAAATTGAAAATATTTTGAATATTTTCAAAGTATTTTTTGGCGTACTTTTAAAAAAGTACGTGATTCATTTTTCCATGACCACCATATACTTTCATTCTCATATCCTGGACCAAAATATAATTTCCTAAGTAAAAATTCGGTGTCTCTTCGAATTTTTACCCGGTTGTGCCTAATGTATTATCGAACTCATAACGGTCCTTTTGGACTAGTCTGTGGCTCTGAAGTCTCTAAGACTCTTGAAAATGTCCGTAAATTAAATTTTTGCCTAAATCGAATTTTTATTTTAGCTTCGACTTCTGGAAGATTCTAGAACAATTACATGGGCTAGGAGGCATTGATTTGTTCTAACATTATGGTATCAGAACTGATGTTGAATATAAGTTAATGAGTATTATTTAAATAAAGGGTATTATTTTATTTCCTACAACAACTATGCAAGATATACCCAAATTGTACCATATAATAAAATATTACAATTTTTCTTCTGTTTTTGTGATGTTTTTGTCTTTTGTTTAAATGAAACACTATTTCCCAGACATATATATATATTACAACACTCGACTTTATAGATACAAATTTGGTACTCGCTTTTACAGCACTGTTCTCCTGCGTAGGAGTAATACATACATTTTCGTATACAAAAAGAAACTGCGCGTCTACATTGCGCATGAAGTAAATGAATATATTACAGTTTTTAAGTGAAATATCTGGTTTATCTAATCAGTGGCACCTAGGCGAACGAAAACCCGCATTCCAGCGTCGTCATCTTACTGCGTATGTGCTCGCTCCTTACCTGTTCTAAAATAAAGTGATATGACAAGATGGTGTAAAAGAAATTTAAGTTTTCCTGCGTTTCATTCTCTTCTTTTTAATCTCCCAACAATAAAATTGTGGGAGGTTACTGAAATTGGTCCAAAATCGAAAATTGCGATAACATCAAATCTTTACGTTTTGAGGTCCCAGGAACCCAATAAAATGGTTTTTGAAAAATGTCTGTGTGTGTGTATGTGTGTATGTATGTTAGCAGGATAGCGGCGAAACTACTAAACGGATTTGGATGAAACTTTGCATGAGGGTTTCTTTTGTGCTTCAGAAGATCTGAAGAGGTTTTGGTTGAGATCGTATTACGTTTAGTGCCATTTTGACACAACACGTTGTTTATTTTATGATTACTTAGAATTTGTAATCGAACCATTAAAAATTCCGATTTCAATGATATATCACACTTGCACCCTTTTTGGTTTCCCTGAAAAAAATTAAAAAGAATTCGTTATATGTGCGCACATGACAGCAAATATTATTGGTATTATTGTTAGGGGAAAATGTATTTTGCCATCTGTCAAAAATATTTGGGTTGGTAACCTTTGGGAATTATAGGTTATGGTACGTGACGTCACAGCTAACCTCAAAAATATATATTTCTTAAGATTTAAGAATATTACGTAGCTATTATTAAAATTTCTGCCTGGTTCCCATACTTTCAACTAAAATCAAGTACAGTGTAAGTTTATGAAGTTCTAAATACTTTCTCCTAATAAAATAAGACTCTTTTGAAATCTAACCTGTAATTAACAGTCTATTTTCATTAATCAACAATATTAGGCAATCCAAACCACGTGACTTCCAACATGGCATGGCGGCCAAACATTTGTTGACAGTCGTTAAACGTTTGTCAAAACAGTTTGTGTTCTTCCGTTGGCCTGGCTAAGTATCTTGAAATTTTAACAATATAGTGTTTTTTGTGGATTGTGGCAAGGCGTTTTTGATTGTTTTCATGTAATAAACTTTATTTAATTATGCAGAGTGAGTATTTCAAGAAGTTGATGTTGGAAAATCGAGATATAAAAACGATGGAAGGTTTATCTCTTTTAATCGCGGCTATCCATCTTTGACGTCGTTTTCTCGACAGATCATTTATATGAGGGAAATATTTAGAATTCACGACGTCGGGTACACAAAGCTAACCTTGTCACGATTTCCACGATGTCCACAACCCACTACTATGCACATATCAGGCATTTTTTCCAATTATAGCCAATAATATTATCACGAAAAAATCTAATAAGACACATTAAACAATTCTTTTCAAAAAACTCAAATTAAAAACCTTTAAAATGTAAAAACTACATGAAAAAATGCTGCACTGGTCACAGTCTAAAACAATAGAAATAAACCGATGTTTGACCGCCACCCCATATTGAAAAACAATTTTGACCGGTCGTGAAAAATTATTTGCGGGAATTTTTAAATATTTGCTTGGACCCACTGTGGCCCTAAGCTAGAAATGCGTATACAAACATTAAAAATGAGAATAAACTTGACAAATTTAAACATGCTGCAGATGCTCTGTTGTATATATTTCATAACCTAAAAATCAATATTCGTAAAGGTTACCAACCCAAATATTTTTGACAATATCAAAACTTATTTTAGTTGGTTTTTTAAAGGTAATAATTGTTTATAGCCGTCTTCGGATATTACGTTTGATTGATGGGACGCGTCACAATCGTTCATTTTAATGCAAATCGGGCTAACCAAGCTAAATCTGAAAGGTTCGAATATTACAAAATAAAGGCCTCGGGCGAAGCTCGACTTGCTCGGACCTTTTTAATCGAGCAGGAAGATTTTAATTTGACGCATGCGTAGTCTGCTTGAATTGTTCATAATATTATTGAGGTTAGAGTGTTATTTGGGCTAAATTCTCTGTTATTATTTTTTTTCACTATCCAATGTTTTACAAAATCTTCGAGAAGTTATCTGTTAATACCCTTATAATATCCGGCAATTGATTAACATGCAACATAAACAATCAAGAGAGGTTATGTTTTAACAAATTGCTTGTAGTCCATTTCAGTTCGTTCGATATTTGTTCATGAATTAAATGGTGTAATTTATATTTTCGCTTAGTGCTCTGATTTCCGATGTAATATCCAAACACAGCGGATAAGGATCCACCGTGTGTGGAGGTTCCAGCCGCTTCCAGTAGCTGCCGATTTTTTTTCTCTATTTTGGGTTTTATTTGCATTTTTGTATTTTCGTAGTTCCACATTCCACTAATTTGGCGTATTGTCGAGGTAAGGAACCCTCTTAAGAGCTTATCATAGTTCAAAATTTTCTGGCTCAAAGTGCCCAAAATGTTTTTATGAATTTCAAAGCATACCTAATTAAGCATGTACTATTTAAAACAGATAGTCTATCGAGGCTTTATTGATTGTAAATAATAGCCAGATTTGCTTTTTTCATGGAATTATAGTATAGACTATCACGGGAAAAATGTTCAGGACTGAAAATCAGGGCAACAATTTTTTATTTCTGCAAATTTCGAGGTGCCGGGAGACTCATTTACTAAATTCATAAATCAGTCAGACTATAAATTTTGTTATTGTTAATTAGTTATTTTTTCATTTCAAGAGTCCCTTAGTTTATATGCGAATTTTACCTTATTATATCCCGAACGGGATCTATTCTTTTTGAAGTAATAAGCTAAGGTTTTTATTTAAATTAATAGATTTTCTTTTGCTCATTTTTACCTTTGAAATATAATTTTTTATAAAGTAGCCGGGCTATGCTATTTTTCTCTTTTTGGGGACTTTTATAAAGAAATTCCTTTTATAGAAAATAACCATGCTTATATTTTGGTCATGTGGTGTATAAGTCTTGACATCCTGATCTAAAAACTTAAATACAGATTTATCTACTACTTGTTTTCAGGAAATCGGTTTAAACAAGTTTTAGCCCCACCGCATTAATATTACATTTCAAAGAGAAATTGATATCACGTATTATTCGAGATAGGATAAAAAATTTAATAAACAATCAACAGTCAACTCCATATCTCGCTTTCCTACCACCCGTAATCCGTCAGTTAGCTTATGTAATGCGCTTAATGGTGTAATATGTAATTGTTTACAATAGACAGTGTATACTAGATCCTAATTGATGTACTTAAATAACAGGATTATTAACAGCGGTATGATCGAATCCGTTATGTTTACCAATTTAATGTCTCCCCATACACTAATCAAAGTAATCTAGTGAAACTAACAGAAACTGCATTCGGGCATTGTCGATTGCGAATATCAATTTACAATTGTCAGAATAAAGTTATTCAGCTGGTAAACTCGGATTTTTTTTTTAAATCAGATGATATTAAAAAATACCTAAAAATACTTTTGCCCTGAAAGGTGTTCCAAGGCAGTTACTTTTTATAAAAGTTATATTTTTTTTCTAAATACACACTTTTTCTGTATTTCTTCAACTTATAAAAATCTCCCGAAATTTGGCCACATGATTGAGAGACAACCCTTTTCATTCCCATACGTTTTTTTTTGTTTTTATACTTTATTAGCATACAAGAGACTAATAAATAATCGCTTAAATCATATTTGAATGGAGGCACTTAAACTCTTATAACGGAGTAATCTAAATCAGAGGCAAATAAATGTTCTAATGGTATACAGCAGGGCTCTATTTTAGATCCACTTATTTGTATAGTCTTAATAAATGATATGATATATACTAGGGCAGCTTATCATGAAGATGTAGACACTGGGGGCAAAAGTACCAAATTTTTTCTAGCTACTAGTTAGGTACGTAGCTTTCAATTTTTGATAGGAACCAACTCCTCCGTGGGCCATCTTGGATTTTATAGCAGCCATTTTGAAATATAGGTATATTATCAATAACTCGGCTTCTAAATCACTCAAGACCACAAACTTGGTGTCTAAGTGTACATATATGTGGTCAAGGAATTCAACTACACGATTTTTAAATGTATAACACTATATATCTATTCACTAATACAAGAACCAATTAAAAACTCTTCACCGATGAACTCTTTTGTCTGGTGTGTCCACATTTTCTAATATGTTTTTTTATTTTGCTTCAGATTGAATTGTAATACAAGATGGATTAGAACAAGTGCATGATCTACCAGAAAATAACTTCAGAAAATCCAAAATGTCCACTCAATGCATATGGAATCGAAGACAAGACAATTCCATATCGGTCTTTCTTGAACAATATGAATGAGTTTAGAAGCTTGGAGTCATTGCCAGTGAAACTAAATTTTGGAAGCGATATGAGTGCTGATGAACTGGTCCAAAACCATGGTGCATGGCACAAATCTTGTTATGTCAAGTTCAGCAATTTGAAGTTGGATAGAACTAAAAAGCGGGGAAATACTTCAGGAGGCAGCACAACTGTGGAGAAATGATCCCGGTGTGAAGCGAGTAACAAAATGGCGTGTTTGTTATGTCGTGGAAGTGATGGACTCCTTCATGAATTTCGAATATTAACAGCTGATACGAGCATACGAAAGATGGCAACAGAACTGCAAAAAAAAAAACAGTTGTTGGCAGCATTAGAAGGTGGTTATCTCATTGCCCTTGGCGCCACATATCATCTGCAATGTTATACAGCACTGAGAAATCGCTACCGGTCTCACCTAAGGAAACTAGAGCAGGATTTGGTGGGAGTATCTGCAGAGGAAAGTCAGATAGAGGCTACAGCATTTGTGGAGCTTTATACTTATATAGAGAACTGTGTGGATGATGAGACCTTCTACTTCAAAGTTGCATTAACTGTATGAGAACCGATTAAAAATCCTTGGCATTGAGAAATAGATTAATAGAACCAGATTGAAGGAGAAAGTGCTAGCTTACTTTCCACAAACGCAAGAACAAAGTGATGGAAAGTACAAAGTTTTGGTGTTTGAAAAAGGCATGCGGGAAATGCTGCAGCAGGCCATGTCATGTGATTACGAACATGATGTCCTTTTGTTAGCTAAGACTGCCAAGTTAGTGCGCAAAGAAATTACAATATCACCCCATTTTGTCACTCGCTTCACGACGGGATCGTTTCTCCACAGTTGTGCCGCCTCCTGAAGTATTTTCCTGCTTTTTAGCTATATCCAACTTCAAATTGCTGAATTTAATATAACAAGATTTGTGCCATGCACCATGGTTTTGGATCAGTTCATCCGCACTTATGTCGCTTCCAAAATTTAGTTTCACTGGCAATGACTCCAAGCTTCTAAACTAATTGATAGTGTTCAAGAAAGACCGGTATGGAGTTGTCTTGTCTTCGATTCCACATGCATTGAGTGGACATTTTAGATTTTCTGAAGCTGTTTTCTGACGTTCCAATCCATCTGGTATTACAATTCAATCTGAAGCAAAATAAAAAAACATATTAGAAAATGTGGACACACCGGACAAAACAGTTCATCGGTGAAGAGTTTTTAATTGGTACATATATTAGTGAATAAATATATAGTGTGATACATTTAAAAATTGTGTAGTTGTATTCCTTGACCAGAAATATGTATACTTAGACACCAAGTTTGTGGTCCTAAGTGATTTAGAAGCCGAGATATTTCAAAATGGCCGCCATAAAATCCAAGATGGCCGATGGAGGAGTTGGTTCCTATCAAAAATTGAAAGCTACGTACCTAACTAGTAGGTACCTGTAAAAAATTTGGTGCTTTTGTCTGCTGTGTCCACATTAACGCAAAATTCGACGTTAACTCGCCCCGCTAATACTTCTGCAAGTCTGCAAATAAAATAATCGTTTAAACATACGATGCTGGTTTCGTAATAGGTGAAAATCATTTATCAGATTCAATACTAGGAATTAATAATAGCAATGAGCTTCAAAAATGATGTTAATATTGGATTTGTTGCAAAAATAAGAAAATATTTTATGTTTTTTTTTTACCTAAAAATCGCTACCTAAGGAATCATTACTTTCATATCCAGATTTCTTATTAAAGTCTCTTCCTTCCCACTGTAATCTACCCCATTATTAAAGAGGTGATAGTGGAGGTGGCTTATAATAAAAAAAAATTGAAACCTTGGCTTCTCGTACATAAACTAAATATATTTTATAGACTTAGACGTATACAATTTTAATAAGAAATTAATAGGTAGAGATATATTTTTAGAGAATTATAATTTTACTTCACATCCAGTGGAAATATAGTAACGACAAAAACGAGGACAAAAATTTTTATTGTTCAATTATATTAGAATGTCATGAAACGTCGAGATTTTAAGTTTAAGCGAAAAAAAAATTCTGTCTGTCGGTCTGTCTATAACTTTTTTTGTGCGCACGTTTACTATGGAACCGTTTAAGATATTGACTTGAAATTTGTACACATATGTACTTTAACGAGATCTGGAACTAGATTATATTTTCATCTTGTTCCGTCGAAGGGTTGGGGGGTAAATTTGAGGTAAATAGGTACATCAAGCAGGTAAGAGTCCATAAAATTGGTATTTAGTACATACAAGAGATGCTAAGGTCTCAAAAAGATTTTTGGCATTAGCCACCCCCATTATCACCCCCAGCCCATTATTAAAGGGGATGAAAAAAAATTGTGATTTAGTGAGTGTACAAGAATCAGAAACCTCAAAATATTTTTTTACTACATCCACCCCCGCTACTACCCCCCTATCGCCACACCCCCCCCCCCCCCCCTACCGATGTGGGGTATCGTTTTATGGGTTTATAGGGTAAAAAATTTCAAGTATTATATTATTAAAGTTCCATAAACAGTTATTTTCACATACAAACTTTTTTCGTTGTAAATGACTTGGATATAAAATCTGGATGTGGGCAGCGGTTTTGTATAGTAGGTATGACAAGTAGTTATATTAAATTTAATCCGTAGTTGAGTATAAGTCAAAAAAAATTTGCATCCCAGCCCTTCAGCGAAATAAGATCAAAATATAATCTAATCGCAGATCATACATACGTGTACCAAATTTCAAGTCAGTATCTTAAACGGTTCCAGACGAGGTTCCAGAGTAACTGTGCGCACAAAAAAGTTACCTACAGAACGACAGACAGAAAATTTGTTTTGCTCAAATTTAAAATCTCGACATTTCATGACATTCTAAGCCTATTTTAGCAATAAAAATTTTCCAATTTTTGTTTGCGTTACTTCCACTGGATGTGGAAGTAGTAATCAAACTACTCATACTTTCTCAGCATTAGATTTTGGTATGAATACCACCGGCAATATCACCTTTTTTATCTGTGAGGACCCTGGAAGAGTTTTTTGTGGGAGTGGCTACACATTTGGAGACAAAAGGGAAACACATCCGAGTATACTGGAATTAATTTCTTCAAAAGAAGAAATCCCACGGCTGGAAACCAAACCCAGGCCTCTTGGGTAAGGGGCAAGCGTGGGTGCCTCTCAACCAATCAGTCATGGTGTATAATATATCAAGAAGGAATTAGCTAATCGTAAAAATACAACAAATAGTAAACAGTGGCAGTGTTTGTCGACTGCTGAGACATCAAATCTCAATGGATAAATCAGTAGGATACAAGTGAGAGCGGCTATGCTGAACCGCTGAATTTATCTTCACGGCATCGTTCGTTGCTCAGTCCAGTGAGGTGCTATTGATTTATTTTTTATTATTAGTGTAATATATATTGATAAACTGTCCTTGTGTTTAGGAAGTGCAAGTAAATATGAGTTGGAACAACGAACTACAGCTTAAATCTTTAGAATGTTATCAAGTCGAATCTTCTCTTTCTTCATGGTTTCTTAATATTTTTTTTGTGCTCTATTTGCACAAAACTGAAGTACACCAGTGCACACAGAGTCACAGCAGTTGCAGCAGCCACTTCAACATCTATCACCTCTTCAAGGCTGCGTAACAGTTGAGTGTAGAGAAATATACTCGCCGCACGAACTTCATTGCGCACAATGGGGCAGGAGACCCGAAAATCTGGCAAAAAATCTAAAACTTGGCTAATGATCCAAAAGTAGGTTTAGGTTTATAGAAAAATTATTTAATAAAATCATTTCTCAAAAAGGGGTGGGTTTTAGGGGATGGAAAAAGTATATCAACAGAAAATTACGAAATTTTGTGTTTTTATGTATTCTGTAATGCTAGTGGCGGGAAACATATTTTACAAAATCTAACTTATAAAGGTTTTATAAGTATCGAAAAAAACATTCGAATATAATAATTATATACTGGTTTCAGACTAGAAATAATTTCAATTTTAAAAGTAAAGGGCAAAATAGTGTATAAATTTCAAACGTAATATATTTATTTAATATATAAAGAATACCCCCATTTAAAAAAATGTCTTGGTCGCACTTGGAACCAAACTAAATGTTTCATTATTACTAAGAACAATTAACATTTTACATTGACGGCTTTAAATTGGCATTTACAAAAATATTACTGCTTATCACAAAATTATAAGTACTAGAAAATGTAATACACATCTGAACGTGAAGCCTCCATAGCAAAAAAACTCGAATTTTAATACAGTAATAAACAAATAAACCAGCACAAAGATCTAATAAAACTTCACAACGCACTATCTGTACTACTCGGTTTTGATTGATGTGGGCGCTGAAATGAATCATGTAATGGCCAATTGCTATTCATTTTATTATGTGTAAAGTTGTTGGCTACACATAGCTCAAAAGAGCGATCGTGTTAATTCTATTACATATTTTGATTTTTTGCCAGATTTTGGGGTCTCCTGCCCCACTGTGCGGCGTGAATTTTCTCTGAACTTCGCGGGTATTCGCGCCGCGAGTGTAGAGCCCAAAATTACTAGTTTTGGATGTAAATTTTGTGGTTCTTCTAAATAGTTTTAATATATTAAGATATTTATTTATAAATAAAGTCACCGACCATAGAACTAATGAAAATATATTTATTATTTTGAATTTGACGAAATTAAAATTATCCGCTTGAAAAACTGTCCAATCTAAGGCATAATCTGGAATTGAATACATTCCGTCAATATAATTTATATTCATGGCATCTTTTCTACATGACAACACACATCCCATTGTTTATTTTCCTTTATTTGCAGTCAGCGCATATGGGAATAGAAGTACGGCAGTCAATTTGATGATATCGAAAGCATTCTTCAACCTTTTTCGGATGTCGTTTGCTCTCCCATAAAATCATAATGGAGAACAAAGGTCGAGTAAAAGAAGTAGAATGTCCATAAATTACTAAGGAAACAATCGTCGTTGTGAAGACCTTCAATCACGTGGGGGAAGTCTCATGTCGCAGCACAGGGGTGGATTTTCTTTCATAATTATGATATAGTAGAGTAAAATCTGGAAGTAAAGTCGCTTAGTTTTCGAGAAAAAAAAAACCGGCGTAGAACCAAACCAGACTTGGTGGATTCTTTAGTAAGATAATCGTGTACACGAAATCGTTTTTTACGACATTCTTCGGTGGTCGAGAACTTTTTTATTTCGGAAAAACTCAAAAAATTAGATTTTTAATGAAATATGTTTTTTAACGTCTCCACCGCTATATCTCTGAAAATATTTGTGCTATCAAGCTATTTTTTTTTTTAGATTAAAGTAGACACAATAGCTCTTCGAACAACGTCCCACGTGAACCCGATTTATTTTTTTTTAAGTTGGTAAAATAATAGGAAACTCAAACTTGTTATTTTCAGTAACGTAATTTTAGGCAATCGAGAAAAAAGTTTATTTATGAAAATTTGTATATACATGCTGCGTACAAATTGAAGCCAATAGTTGAAAAAAGTTTTTAGGATAAAAATTTTTCATGTCCCGTTCATAGTATTGAGTCAGCGATTTTTTTTAACGGGCCAAAGTCATATTCTTGCGCGCTCGGCTGTAGTAAGCCTGCCGACTGCAACGATCTGACGATCCCGGTCGGGGTGTATATAATAGTTTAACTTATATCAATAGGTACAAAACCAGTAGTGATCAAAAGCATCTAGGGGATCAATATTATCGTTCAATATTTCATATATTGTACAGTAGTATTGATCATATGTTGTTAATATTAAGAAATTGTATAATAAATATTAAATAGTCTCCTTTTAATAATAAAAAGACAGGTGGTAGTAGTACAGTACCTAGAGGTAAAAAAAAACTTCGAAGTAATGTCATATTGAACGGATTTCGTTCATTTTTGGCAGTACAAAAGTAAATGTTTCACAGAAAAGTTTCTATATTGAGCGGGGGCTTGTTAATTTATAGGGGGTGGATGCCACCCCCTTTGAGGGGCGGCACTTAAAAAAAAATATATGAAGTACAATCATATTTTAAAAAGAAAAGGTTCTATGCAATTTTTCACATAAATTGAAGATTTTAAGTTATAACGACTTCAAAATTGCGATTTTAGCTTAAAAAAAGGTATTTCTAAACGGCTTTCGTCAAGTATCTCAAAAAGTATTACTTTATCGAAAAAACGTTATAGACCAATTACAGGAAGTACAAACTGGGAATTAATTATATTTTTTGTTTATTGATGTAGGATTAATAATTTCGGAGATATTTAAGTTTACATTTGGCATCCAAGTGTTTGTAAGATAACTATTTAGAGTGATAGTTAAATATCTCAGAAACTGTGACACCTACGCCAAGGATACTAATAGATACAATAATAGGTTATTAATTAAGCTCTTAACTATTTTTTTATTTGTTTATGTAGCATAAAAAACAAAGAAGTTATGACCGAAGCAATGTCCGTCTACACATTATTTTAATAACAACGTCGCCATTTTGTTACTGTAATCAGCCAGTAATTAAAAAAAAAATTAATTTCAAACACGGTTTCTCATTAATATACAGCATGACGTAGATGCTCAAATTTTTTGGTTCGTATACAGCACTTGCTTTAGAAAAAATACAGTTTAAACTATAAAGGTATTTTCGATAAAACGTATTTTTTTTTTCCTATTCCAAATATCTCAATAAATATTAATTTTGTTCAAAAATGTGTAGAGACCAAAAATAAAGCTCATTAACTAATAATGATGAATTTCGCTTGTTCATTTATTTACATAGATTTAATAGTTTCGGAGATATGAGTTTACAAATGGCATCCGAACGTTCATAAGACGAAAAATGCAGTTTAAATGTTAAATACCTCAGAAATTGTGACGCATGCTAAGAAAGGAAATTAAAGACAATTAATTGCGCTTTCAAATTATTTTTTACTCGTTTAAAAGCTTTTATTTTAAGCTAAAATCGCAATTTTGAAGTCGTTATAACTTAAAAACTATCAATTTATGTGAAAAATTCTTCTTAAAATTTGATTCTATTTCAGCTCCAATAAATATATATATTTTTTAAGTGCCACCCCCTGAGAGGGGGTGGCGCATTTTTTCTGAATGATATTCAATTTTTTAGATGACAGTAAGCAACTCCACCCCAACCTAGAATGCCATATATTAATCTAGATTCAACTAACGCTACTTCTACGCTACTAATCTGACCAACCTGCATGCGAGGTGTATTAATTGCGTCCCAATGTCGCGTTTAGCGCTGATAAAAAAAATCGCTGTTGCCAAACGGTACACTTTAGGCAAAAACATATTTTTTCAAAAACTTTTGTGATTATTAGGCTTTATTTTCTTCGCTGCATGTATGCAAATATTTTCAAAAATAAAAAAGTTTATCGATTGGTGAAGATTTCAATACACAAAATATGTATTTTTAGTTTATTTGATTTTTAGAGAAATGAAAGTGCGAATTGTGCCCAAACCGTTTATATTGGTAAAAGCGCTACAGTGTGTGCTTTAATTTGACACGAAACAAATTTCGGTACCTTTAATAGTTTTAAAGATGGAAACAAAAAAAAACAATTTTCTTTAAAAATACATTTTTTTCACTTTTTATTGATTTAAAAAGTTCGAGACCACAAAAAAATGTCGTAAAATATGATTTCATATGCCCGGTGACATACTCAAAGGAACCTAATATGTTTGAACTGGTTCTACGCCAAAAAAAAAAAAACGACACGATAGACTTAAGAAATCGCTGCTCTAATATTATTTTAGTTATTTTCAATGCACGTAGGTGACTTATTGCATACCCCGCTGGGTGTGTGCTCCATATTTGTTACCTTATTTATAGATGTAAAGTTGTGTTGAAACATTATCAATAAAACTTTGGTATGGCAATGGGGTCTCCATTGTCGCCAGTTTTAAGTAATATATTTTTGGAGGACTTTGAAACTAAACATGTTCAAGATTCTATATACAGTGCGTGTAATTGCCGATTAGGCATGTACATTCACGTAGCGCGAGATATGACAACCTAGCAACAACAAACTCGCCCGTCGGCGGCGTAGATTAAAGAGTCCGCGTTAGACCACTGAAGCAACCCAGCTCTCAGTTATTTCATTTCAGCCAGCTGGCACACGCGATGTTGCACTTTTACTCCCTATGTCTAGCCCGTCACTACACGCACTGTATAAACCGGTTAGCTGGTGGAGATATCTTGACGATGTATTTGCAATTTGGTCCCATGGAGTCGATTTGCTAGATAATTTTTTAGATAATATAAATAATAAAGAACCTTCTATTAAATTTACATGGTAGAAAATAGAAATGAACTACCTTTTTTAGATGTTTTAATTAAACATTAAATAATACAGTTGATACAAGCGTTTATAGAGAACTAACACACACCAACAGGTATTTGAATTTTAACTCAAATCAGTCGATGCCTGTTAAAAAGGTGTCATAAAATGCTTATATGATAGGGCCAAAATAATTTCTTCTAATGATGAAATATTAGAGTAAATAATACAGTTGAAACAAGCGTTTATAGAAAACCAACACACACCAACAGGTACTTGAATTTTAACTAATACAGTCGATACATGTTAAAAAGGGTGTCATAAAATGCTTATATGATAGGCCCAAAATAATTTCTTCTAATGATGAAATATTAGACAAGGAGAAACGCTTTATAAAAGAGGTTCTTATATACAATCAATACTCTGAAGCTTTTGTTGATAGAACTTTCACATATATAGAAAATAACAAGCTAAAAACGTAAGTACTCTTCGCCAATTTACTGAGCTTTTTATATAATTGTTACACATTCTATATGATACTCTTCGCAGTTTTATGTTAGTTTTTGGACAGCCTGAATTTTGGGATACCAACTTTGTTATGAAAAAAATATATGAAAAAAAATTGAAAAAAAAAACCTCCAACCTGTCCGGGCTTCGAACACAAGACCTTTGGATAGACAAAACTTTAGCCACTGCACCATCACAGATTACCACAAAAATTGAGTGTCTGTAATATATATCTTTCGAGAATAATATTTCAACGCATTTGATATATTATTATAAAATATACCGGGTGAGTTACGAATTGCGCTCGCCCCGATATCTCCTAAAATATTTGGAATAGAAAATTGAAATGTGGAGGGCTTATTACACGACTAAAATTCCATCTTTTCAATAAAATCAACTTTCGATTTTTAAATGGAACACCCTATATATTTTTACATTTTTGGAATCTAGAGGAAATTTTGAATACAATACATCCATTTTGGTCACTTTTGATAAACATTAAAAAGTTTATTAAAAAATCTATTTCTGAATCCAGAGT
This sequence comes from Rutpela maculata, assembly GCA_936432065.2. Classification (NCBI taxonomy): domain Eukaryota; kingdom Metazoa; phylum Arthropoda; class Insecta; order Coleoptera; family Cerambycidae; genus Rutpela; species Rutpela maculata. Next base: position 251,085,824 of record OW386286.2, read on the forward strand.
GCTGTGGTGCCCAAAACATATTTTGGTTTGTGTGCTACGTTACTATAAAAATACAAATAGCAATATGATTGCATTACTTAATTGTCTAGAGGAGTTTAAACCTTTCAAATGTGATTTTTACCCACTAACTCGGTTTTTTTAAATGGGAAGTTAATCGTTCACCAACAATTTTAAATACCTCATTTTCATACGAATCTAATGATACCAAAATTTTGAAAATCCGCTCAGAAATATTTGAGATTTCAGCCAAAATACAATGCAACCAAGCTTTCAGAAACATGCGGCTAATAGATAATAGATTAGTGGGCTTTGGACACTAAAATGACACATTTCTGTGTAAATCTGGTAACCTAATAACATTGGAAACATCATAGTAGCCATTGTTCATATTATAAAAGTTGCTCATAATATAATTCTCCACCTCATGCAACTCATTTTATCGTTCCTAGGATCGAAAAATTTCTTTGCATCGCAACGCCATCTATACCTCAATATATAAAATAACCATTTTTACTCAAAACTGAAGTCATTCATATATTCTAGTAGATACCTTTTACAGAATTCAAATATCGCTTTTGGTTATCGAGGAAATGGCGCCGGGAGCTTTAAGTGGTACAAAGGTAATACAAGAGGGAAGTGAATGGGATTATAAAATACATATGTTCCATTTTTTGAAATAACCCATACAGCACACCAAATGACGATTACGATGTGTTCGCATTGTGATGATGTATATAGATGCAGATAATAATAATAATAATAATAATAATAAAGGACTTTATTAACAAAATTAACAGTTCAAAATGCAGACAACTTTATTGGGCGAGGTTCAGTAGTGCCTAATGGCACTCTGTTCTTACACCTAACCCAAACAATATAGCCTAAAGATAACAAAATTCAATTGATAACCTATGCTTACAGAATAAATGAATCCTAAGTACGGTACAATGTGAGAAACAAAAATTTGATTATTCACATATCTAAAATATTTTTCGTTATACCATATGTACATGTTATATTAATATTTCTTGTGAAATCACTGGCTGTTCATAATAAGTTCAAATAAATATTTTTTAAAACCAGCTAAACTTTTAGTTTTTAATTCATGGGGTAATTCATTAAGACACTTAGTAATGTTGTAAGAATATGACCTCTTAAATAATTGTGAGTGATGAGCAGGAGGAGTAAGGGTGCCCTTAAATCTAATATTTAAATTGTGGACATCGGTCCGAAAACGTATTTTAGAATATAGATATGGCGGACTTTTACTAATTAATATATTGAAGTACTAACAAGCAGAGTGTAAATATCGCCTATTTTTCATGTTAAGCCAATTATTTAACTTCAGTGTGTGGCTAATATGATCATACTTCCTTATACCAAAAACTAACCGCAAGCAGGCATTCTGAAGTTTTTGAATACGATTACTATCCACAGCATTTAGACAGGTTCCATATATTGTATCACAGTAATTCAACTGTGACAATACCAGAGATTCACAGAGCACAGATTTAGAGTTTGTGTTCAATATATATCTATTTTGATAAATCAATTTTAAATTTGAGTAAGCTTTTTGTAAACATTTATTAATATGTGGTGTAAATCTCAATTCTTGGTCCATGAGGAGTCCCAAATTTTTTGCGACATTTTGAAACAGAATAGGCTCATCTTTTACTGTTATACTGTCCCTAAAGTCGGAAACGAATTTTGTTCTCACCGCTTTTCTTCCAAATACAATTACAGCTGATTTGCTAGAATTAAGTTGAAGACACATCTTATCTGAAAAGTCGAGTAAACAGCTAAGGTCATAGTTTATAGCAGAGATTGCCTGTTTACTTTCACTCGCATCAAAAGACAGATACAACTGCGTGTCATCTGCATAATAGTGTTGTTTACATGATAGAAAAGCGGATGAAAAATTGGACGAGTAGATTATAAAAAGTAACGGACCCAAAATAGACCCCTGCGGCACGCCTGTTCTAACGGTTAACATATCTGATGATTCTCCTCGGTACATTACCAACTGAGATCTATTTTTTAAATAATTCTCTAATAATTTAGTCGCACCTTCAGTGAAACCTATGAAATGCAAAGTAGATATCAACATTTTGTGATTGATGGTATCGAATGCTTTGGTGTAATCTAATAGAATTAAAACTGTCAATTTATTTTTATCACATGCTTCTATGATATCATCGGTGATGTGCAACAATGCAGTACTGCAGCTGTGGCCTTGCCTAAATCCAGATTGATATAATGGTAATACCTGATTATTTTTTAGGTGCCCACGCATTTGTATTTCCATAATTTTTTCTAATAATTTTGAAAATGTTGGTAAAATACTAATTGGTCTTAAATTATTTAAACATGTAGGATTTGTAATTTTTGGTATAGGTATTACTCGGGCTTGTTTCCATGCAGTGGGGAAGGTAGAGTTAATTAAACAATAGTTTATTAGGTGTGTAATATATGGGAGCAAAAAAGGTAAGCAAAGCTGTATAGTTAAAATATTTATACCATCTAGACCACAAGATTTGCTCTTTATATTTGAAATCATCTTTAGAACATCAATTTCTGTAACTGTGTGAAAACTAAATGAGGAATTTACAGTGTTTTTTATATTATTATTGTAATGTAATATTAGGGATTCATCCGGCGTAATTTGTGGTATGGAATTGACAAAATGATTGTTTATCTGGTTAACATTGGACAAGTTGTTGGGCAAATCAATTTCGGTATTTTTTGACTGTGAATTTATTTCTTTTAGTATAAACCATTTTTCTTTTGGATTTTTGCTGGAAAGTTTTGTAGCATAATATGATTTTTTCTCCTTCTTGATGGCAGTGGTAACTGTATTTCTAAGTTGTTTATAATTATTCCAATCGGAAATATTTTTAGATTTTTTGTATTTGCGTAACATCCTATCCCTGTCATCAATCATGGCGCGTATAGTATCAGTTAGCCAAGGAGCATATGGTTTAGTAATTCTTATTGACTTCACTGGGGCATGAATATTTAATAACATAGTGAGAGTGTCATTAAGAAATTTTACTACGCCATGGTATAGATCTAAGATCAGAGGCAAATTGGTCATGGTTAATGTTTTTAAAATCTCGGTATGTTTTATAAATAGTTTTAGGTAAAATAATTTTTATATTTATTAAGCAAAATACTAGCTCATGATCACTAATTTCAGGCACAGGTTGCGTTCCCACCCCTCGAACCTTCTCCACGGTTGTGGTTAAAATATAATCTATCAATGTGGCTGTAGTGCTAGTGATTCTAGTAGGTTGATTTAATATTTGTTTAACACCAAAACCATCCAAAATATTATTAACAAAGTTAACCTCAGTAGAATCAAATTTAAATAAATCAATATTAAAATCGCCAACACAAAATATTACATCAGCTTTAGGGACAACAGTTGAGAGAGTTGTTTCAAAGGCATTAAAAAAATTAATATAATTATAATTTGGAGGTCTGTATGCAACCCCAAATGATATATTTATACCCTGCATGTGAATTTCGACCCATAGTTGCTCAATATCTACACCACATTGTATTATCTTGAACTTAAAAAATGATTTAAGGTACATCCCCACTCCACCCCCTCTTCCATTCCTATCTAAGCGAATCAGATTATAACCAGGAATTTTTATCAAATTATCAGAAATCGTAGCATTTAACCACGTTTCACTTATGCCTATTATATCATAAGTATGTTCTAAGACAATATTTTTAAAATCATTAAAATGCGCAGTCAGTGATCTCACATTTAGATGTGCACATTTAATATAATCCATTTTTTAATGTATACAAAATATAACAACGATTATTATCTACTGAATTCAATGAAAAAAAATTAAATATTTAAAGTTTAGCACAAAATACTTAATAATAATAACAAAAACAAATTAACAGAAAAATCTGTAAGCAAAAATAAGGTTTATAATATAAATATGACACAAATATTCACACAGAATAAATAAGCAAATATTATACAAATAACGTTTTAAGAAATACTCTCTCAGAACAATTTTTAATAGTCAGATAGTGAACATATGTACTCACTTTGGTAGATTATTAAGATCATCCTCGCAATAAATTTGCGATCTTGTATTGTTAATCGAGACAAATATTCTTCCTCCCATGGTCCAGCCGTTACTGGCACCCACAACAAGGCGCACCTTTTTAAAAAGTTGCAATTTTGCATTCACAAGCAATTCACATATCACTACACCACTGCCTTTCAGGTTCTTCTTTGCAAAAAATATGTTGTCACGTTTCCAGCGATTTATAAACATCACCGCTATCGGTCGGGGCCTTTTTTGTTGGGCATCTTTTTTCCCTAATCGATAACAATAATCGATATCATTCAAAGTAACGGATATTTTCAATTTAGATTTAATAACTTTGCAAATTTCCTCATACACATTTTCCTCTTCTTTCTCAACAATACCATACACTACAATTCCATTTAACAATGTTTGCTGTTTGTTATTTTCTACGATTTTTTCAATTTCTCGCATTCTGATAATTTCTTTTTTTAAAGAGTTTATGGCCTCAGTAATGTTTTTCTCAAAAGTTGTTATTTTACTCACAGGGTTACTTGCTTCATCTCCTTCATTTATTAATTGTTCTTTTAACTTTTCTAGGCCCACTTTAAGGTGTTCTTCTAGTTTCTCCATGCGAGTGGCTAAGGTTTTGGAATTTTCATCTGTAGAGGGACCCTCTTGACGTTTCTTATTGTATCTCGACATAGTTTTGTTTTATTCGAATTCACTTTAATAACAATTACAAGTTTACTTTTAATTTTGATCACTAATTATGATAAATTTGATAAATTTCGAGAGAGCGATATAAAACGTGCTACTCAGTTTGCGCCATCTAGCAATATTACAAGTTACACAATTCTACGATGTAAATGTGCTACGTTTACACATTGTAGGCACATTGTAGGCACACACGTATGCACAAAGATTAAACTTCCGCCTCACAATGTAGCCACAGTATACCATTTACATATACACAAATAATGTGATCCACAGTGTGTTATTGGATGCACAGTGATTGTGTATTATGCTTAACTCTGCTTACACTTGGCATTTGTCCCACTCAATTTGTACATAAATATATTATTCCGTGTATGGGTCGCGTGCGCCGACGTCACAGATTTTGAGACCTTAGGAAAAACAAACAGCTGTCATTGAGAAATCCGCCGATTAAACGTGTTTCTTTAAAGTGAATTTTGTAGTGTTTGTGCCATTTAAGAACTTATTGTTGGATTATTTAACATCTACAACTATTCTTAATACTGTTATATAAACAATTTTGTTCGTCAGGATGACGGTTAGTTCGTATTTTGCAGAATTGTCTCCTGATAGGGCTGCCATCGAATTAAATTCTTATATTTTGAGAAAAAAATACTTTAGTACAAATATTGATGTATTTCCAAATGTTACACATAGGGATGTTGCAAATTACTTGATTTTTGAAAGAATTACGTAGACAGAAGGACAAATTCAAGGCATTGAGGAGTCTTGAAGCTGTTTGTGGTTAGCTGAGACAAGTACTCTGCAAGAAATTTGCAGGATAAAAGCTTGTTACAACGGTAAGAATTAGTTATCAACCATTTTTTTCATATATGCTTGCCTAATTAAATGTTGTTTTATAAATAATTTCTAATGCAGACATTAATTTTTCAGGATATGAACTCTTAGGCACCATGAATAAAAGCCATTGACTCCTTGGGCTATTGCAGATTCAGATGGTTCCTTAATGCTCACTGGGATTGTGTTGCCAGTCTAGACAAAACATGTTCACCACTTAACAGGAAATCTTTACTTTTAGTTTTTTAGCAATGAACATGGCTATGGTTGGAGATTAACCGCTGTAAATTTTGTGAAAAAGACACTTTATAAAATAAACAATGAAAGACTGACGTACCTACTGTAAACTGTTTGAAGCATGTAATAAGATGTACACAATTTCTTCCAGCGGTTAACCCCTCGTCTATACCTTATATACCTATAGATTGGACTACGCAAACCGTTGTAATTTTTGTAAATTTTTTATTATAATATATTATATAAAATGTTTAACATGTATTTTACTATTTTATGTAGGTCAATTGTTAATTATTACTTGAATTCTCTTAAATATACTCTCCCTCCGTGCAGTTCATGCTTTGCTCATCTAAAATTTAAATAAGAAATAGTTATTAAAAATAGAGATAAACCAATATAAAATGTTAATTTTCTTTACCATGGATTGTTTATTGCTTGTTTGAGCAGCAGTTATTACTATCACAATCATTCTTATGCATTAACTTAAAGCATTTCTTTTAAATGCCTGGATTTGTTTAACCTAACCTCTTCTGGCTGTAAATCGACGTTATTTTACAAAAACTGATGTTGTCTCGGATTGCCACACTTCCACAATTAATAATACAATGAAAACTAGCCATTTTGTATGATATAACATCAATAAAAACTCTAGGATTACGAAAAATTTAATTCTGAGGTTCAGTCAGTCGCCAAGTGACAGCTAATGACAGCGGTTTGCTTTTCCTAAGATCTGGGACCTGTGACGTCACGCGCACGCGACCCATATGTTGCTCTGTCACCCCATATATACTGTCCAAGATAAAACAACTTTTCATGAGATAGATACTTCAGGAAAATAAAAGTTTTTCCGCCTGATCGACCTTTCGTTCTCAAAACAGGTATTTTAAAAAATTCATTAATATTATGGTTTTTTTGACAACGAAAGGACGGGCGGCGAAACTGTTATTTTCCTGAAGTATCTATCTCATGAAAAGTTGCTTTGAAATTGTTTTTTTTTTTTTTTTCGTTCCACACATCTTTTAATATTACGGAACGCTATCAATTGGTGCAACAGAAAACAGAAGTAGGAAAACACTAGAAAATAACAGAACTTTTACAAGAGTATTGAAATGTATTAAAAACTTATAAGTATATACATTGGTAAAAACACAAATATATCTTATACTATACATTGCCAGCCTTTACTGCAGCTCTCTTTTTAGCCATTCTTCGTTTTTTCAAAATTTTTTTGTTTTGTTCCAAAGTGCACAGAGACCACACGACACACACACTTCCGGAGCTTCCCAAATGATAACATAAAAATGGCTGCTATATATGTGGCCATCACCACTCTTATAGAAGAAAGAGGACACATGAGATACACATGGCCGGTATGCTCACGCTGACGCTTTGCGCGCGCACACTGTTCCATGCTCGAATAGTCGAATGTAGACACGACAAGACCCAACTAAAAAGTGTATATATAGTTCTTTGTATCATGTGTATATATCGCACTTTTACGTGGTGTATGCAGTAGGAACAAGTATTATATAAAGCATCACACATACATATGACTTAAACCTTGTAGACATCTTGTACGGACGTCAAATTTCAACATTCTAATGATCCTTCTTTACGTTATATAAAAATGTTTAGAATCTTGAGTGCATACGGTCTACAATTATCAAACATTGTATCACATAATACTATCAATATAAACATAAGTGTATCTCATATGTGTACGTCAGTACTAGTTTAACAATTAGATCCACCCATATTTTGTTTGTCATGTGTATATCTTGTAGAGACGTAATTCCAATTGGACGTGCTGTTTGGGAAGCGATTTAATGGTGGTCGAATTTGTCGAAATTGGACCTCATTTTCTGTGCGCCCTGTATATTTTGGGACATTTGTAGTTTGAGCCCATCTCTCATAGATATATGGGAGAAGAACTGATTATCGAAATTTACCATAGCGAAGGTTATTAATTTCCAACTATGTTTTCGCATCAGATTTCATTAAACTTCAAATATCTCGAAAACTGTTGGTTTTTTTCAGATAGGGAATGACATTGGAAAGTTACCTTAAAATAATGAAGAGAATTCGAAACAGGCATAAAAAATAAGACATGTCATTTAAAATAAGGAAGTTAATGTCAACTTCCGGTATAACCGGAAGTGTCACATACATGAGTTATTTTCATTAAATACAGCACCTTTCAAAACCCCTCTTCCCAAATTTTCAGCTTCAAATTATTTGTAATTTTTCTAAAACGTCTAATAGGTCAATAACCAAGATGCACCCTGTATATATTCATTTATAACGTAGTCATGATCATTATTATCGTCGAGAAAGGCATAACTGAGAAATAATTTATGATACAAAGAAGGAAAAACCAAACAATTCATACATTCTTCCAGGTATCACAACCTATTAAATACATCATTATTAAGTAGTTACTTAATTTATCATAGACTGAGTAATTCATGTAAATTTTATTTAGTTAATAATATAATTTTAAGAGAACTTAGTTCTTTAATTCACTATTTCAGTAATTCCACCCCACTCCATGGAGTGTCAATAATTCAGGTTTATTACTTGTTGCCATGACGATGCTCTTGCTGTAAATATTTCAACTTCTATTGATTTTATAATGTTTTTTTTTTTCAGGTAACGGAGAATCTGATTGCTAACAGTTCGTGGGTGTAGAAATAATTAAAATTAGGTAAGAGGAAATCTAATTAATATAATACGCCGCATATTAGACCGATGCGGAGGGACAAACATCTGAACTGTAATAGGTTAATATTAATGAGACAAATATTGAAAATAGCTAGATCGGTTAATTTAGATAAAATTCTGAACTGATGATTTTTGTCACATTTGTTAACATAGAATTAATGCTTCAAGATTTAAGTCGAGCCAAGGGATGCCCAAAATTGTAATTTTAGAAAATCATAACACTCCGTTTTTTACTTTGCGGTGCTAAATAAATTTAAAAAAATCGCTGCCCAAGATATCACAACTTCCACATCCAGATTTGCTACCCAAGTCTCTCACAATGAAAAAATTTTGTACGTGGAAATAATTGTTTATAGATCTTTAATAATATAGTATTTGAAATCGTCTACCCCCAAAAACCCATAAAACGATATCCCACATCGGTAGTCGGGTGGAGGTAGTGACAGGGGGGTGGTAGTGGGGATGGATGAAGTAAAAAAAAATATTTCGAGGCCTTTGGTTCTTATACACACACACACTAAATTACATTTTTTTCACCCCCTTTTATAGTGGAGTAGGGATAGTAATGGGGGTGGCTAATGTCAAAATTTTTTTTGAAACATGGACTCTTATGTGCTTGATTTACCTTTTTTTTTTTTTTAACTGTTTAACGTCGGCCTATTTCTGCTACCAGGGCCTATCACCGACGCCAGGAGACGACCTACCCCCAACGTGGTAATTTTGCCGAACCTCTTCCCTTAAGAAGAGTAGGGATCTTTTACTTGCCTAACATTTAATAGACAAGGGACCGCCTGCTTTACATCCCCTCAGCATCCTTATTCTCGAAATCGGGGAACGGCGTTCTCATGAGAAAAGTGGGCGGAGTTCTCTTACAAAGCATTAAACCGTATTCTGGAGCAAAAGTGATCGTTCACATCACACGTTTGTAAGAGAATACTCTTCTCTTGCTATTTTTCAAGGGAACGGAGCGTTCTCCTAGGAAAATATCGCTGGATTTTGCGCAATGATTCTGTTTTGTGCGTTCTTAACCTCGTTTTTTAAAATATGTGGTTATCAATAATTATCATTAGACGAAAAGAGTTTATTGATTATTTTTTTATCGTTAGCTGAGTTAATGCTATAAGTTCATTTAATAAAGCCGAAGGAAGAGCTGCTGTTTAGAATAGAAATATATGCCTTTGGTTTCAGTGTCTACTCAAGCATAGGGTATACACTATACCCCTAATAGAGCATCACCTCTAATAGAGCATGTTGTATGCTTCATGCTTCATAACATGTATAAAAGCAAATATACCTGTTGATGCCGAACAGGTAGAATTTGGGATATATCAAGAACAAATCGTTGAAGAAAGGCCTCACAACAGAGTCAATCTTGATTTGACTTATTACTGATTTGTCAGAAAATTTTATTCTTGAAAAAACACTTTGACATGGGCAAAATTTAGGTTGCGTGTACAGGGTAAAATGCAAAGAATAAAATAATGTGATGGCACCAAATCAAAAATATTTAAAATCAAAATATCAGAATTAAAAGCGTTAAATATATATAATGTAGAAAATGCTGATGTTTTATTGCCCGATGCACACTTTCTGTGAAAATCACATGCCTAAATATTGAAAGAAAAAACTGGGTTTTCTCAATTTTTAAAATGATTTTCTCAAATGTGTATCGAGCAGAAATTCATTTGGTTGTTTTAAGATTTTTTGATTTTAAATGTTTTTTGATTAGGCGACACAACTTTTTATTTCTAGCACACAGCCTAAATTTTGTCCATGTCAAAAGCTTTTTCTCTACGCACCAACTTTTATCATGATACAATGTTCAATATTTGTGTATTTGTGCTTCATGCAGATTTTATTTTTTTGTAAAACGTTTATTACTATGATTCCCCCCCCCCCCCAAAAAAATAGATTTATTATGGAATATCTGTTTTCTTTTATTATTAGTTATATATAAATACCATAGAAAAATAATAGGTAATAGAAAGGGAAGAATTTATGAAAATACTTTAAATTAGGTACACTGAATTATCACAATTACAGTTCATTGATAAATTTGAGTATAGTATATAATAGAAAACTCTATGCACGAATTTCTCTAGTGTGGTGACCACAACCACCCTAAAAACAAGAAATAACCTCTTACACTATAATAACAAACATTATGCATAAACTAGTAACTGTTATGCTAATAACAAAATCGTTGAAAACAATTGGTAATACGAAAAAGTTTCACTTTTTTAATAACATCCTACAAACGGCAAATAGAACAGTTTTTAATTTTGAGGTTATAAATATGAACAATCTATGCTTCTTTTCATCTGAAAACGGCAGGTATTGATAATGAATTAGTCCAAAGGTACTTTAGTATAATTAAATTGTTATAAATGAATATTTATTATAATTATGATAAATATTCTTTCACATCTTTAACTTCCTGCAAAATATTTTCTTGCATTTCCACAGATCTTTTTAAACATTGTAATTTCTCCTTTCATATTCGGCCCTAAAAATTAAATACTTTCGCTTTTCTTCGTAGCACTTAAATAATACAATTTTATTTTCAATAAAATGATAGCATAAACAGCATTCATTTATAAAAACTAGGTTAGTTTCGAAACTAATGTTCCCTTTTAAGCGCCAAAAATACGTGGCTTCTATTGGTGGATTCTACAGTAAAATATGTGGCAACATTGAATCATCTGTTCCTCGAGTGATCGACATCCCATATGTTCGAGAATACCGATTTTAGAGCACAAGAGAATAGCGAGGGATGTGAATGATCCTTTCCGTGATGTGAACGTTCCCGTTCTCTCACACTCGAGAATTAGGGCCCTGAAGGATGGTATATCCACTACGTAATCCTCGTCTGAAATTACGTAACTTCCGAGTATACACTGATATACAAGCCTCTAGAAGGTGGGACGAGAACGCTGTATTTCCCAAGATGGGAGCCCATCCAAGTACTAACGCGCTCGACGTTGCTTCAACGGAATATCGACTGATATTCACATTGAAGTCGCCTCTACGCTCGCCCCCCTTGATTTACCTATTTACCCTCATTTCCCGCATTTTACTCCTCATCCCTTCAAGTTCCAGATCTCGTTAAAATACATACGTGTGCAACATACTAAACGATTCCAGAGTAATCGTGCGCACAAAAAAAAGTTACAGACCTACAAACAGAATGGCAGACAGATTTTTTTTTGCTCAAACTTAATATCTCGACGTTCCATGACATTCTAAGCCTATCTGAATAATAATTTTTTGTCGTTGCTATACCTACTTCGACTGGATGTGGAAGTAATAGCACAGCCACACAAAAAAAAAGTGGTCTGTCCGGCGGACCAGACCAGTGTATTCATATGTATTTGGACCCGCTGAAACCGAAGTAAAAATTGTCAGATTGGCTCGTTTTTCACCCCTAACCCCAAAAAACCCCCCTCCAAAAAAATAGACTGTCCGTCGGAACAGACCAGTATATTCTTATGTATTTGGACCTGCTGAAAACGAATCCGAAGACAGAATTGTCAGATTGGCTAGTTTTTCACCCCCAACCAGAAAAAACACCCCACACCAGAAAAACAAAGTGGTCTGTCCGGCGGACTACAGATTGGCTCGTTTTTCACTTAGATATTCTTTTTTATAATATTTTGATTTTCTTTATCATCTGTCATTATTGACGGATTAATTATAGTTGACTGCCTTAGACATTAAAATATTTTTTTGACCATCAACTGGCGGAAATATAGCATATCAGAATATGCGTCCTTTGCAATCTTGCTTCACCTCAACGACAGTTAAGTCGGCTCGACGGCGACGTGAACATAAATAAAAGATAAATCGCCATGGTATGAGCAGAATGTTCATTATCCTTCAGTTTCTCTATTGAATACAATGAGCAAGATGCATGAATTTTAAAAATGCATTAATTTATTATTTTTTCATTATACATATTATATAAGCCGAGTATATAATAAAAGGAAACTATAAAAAAAGTTATTTTGTAAAAAAAATCATTTTAAAATTCAAATTTTATCGGAACAAAACCACGTGACTATAAACGGTACTGATGTCATCTGGCATAACGTTTTAGTTTCATCCATAGACCGCAGATTTCTAAATTCACCGGTGGAGCGCATCAGTAAGAAATAACATTATATGATTGGCTAATTTGAAAAACAAAGCCAATCAGCTTCGTATTTTATCCACCCAGCGGTAAATTTAGAAAAGTACGGAGACAAGTGACAAGTTTGATAGCTTTGACAGTTTACATCTGCTAGTGCTGAAATATTAAATTGTGTGTTAATTAAATGTTAAATTTTAGTCTGCTGACCTTTAAATATCGATTTGTTTATTTTTGTAAAAATTATTAGTGTATTAATTTATCTAAGTGGTAAAAATGACGAACAGCGACTTTGTGCAAGCTCAAAGTGACAATTTGCCGAAAATCGACGTGTTTATGATGAGCAATTTTTTGGTAATAATACCGATTATATCAGTGCAGAAATTGGAGGTGGAAAAGCATCATTCATTGTTCGTAACAATAAATTTGTTTACGCTCACTTTTATCCTTTTACTGCAGTTAGATTTAGATACCTAACCTCAGAATATGTAAACATAATGCATTATTTTAATATTTTTATCAACATTAACTATTGTTTTTCGTCTCAGATTATATAACTTTTTTATATTAAATAGTTTGCCACCACTAAGTACATAGATTAAATATCTGTTGAAAATAATACTAATAAACATTGCCAATGCTAAATGCCGGATGACGTCATACGCAAATGGCGGGAAACTTGCTTCGTTTGAACGTGTCTAAGTTCTCAGCGAAACTAAATTATTTTTTTAACCTTTAATTCCGATAAAAATAAATAAAAAATACATAGAAAATAACGCTTTTTAGTGATCTATTATTCGGTGATGTCAAAAAAATTTATGCATTTTGCCCATTATGGATGCAGCACACCGACCCCGCAGATAGATCTCAACAATCCACGAATAATTGACTTCCGCATCCAGTGGAAGTATGTATTTAAGTCCACTGAAACCGAATCCGAAGTCAGAATTGTAATATTGGCTCGTTTTTCACCACTAACCCCAAAGAACACCCCCAAAACAAAAAAAGTGGTTTGTCCGGCGGACCAGTGTATCCTTACCAAATACATAAGGATACATTGGTATGGTCCGCCGGGCAGACCATTTTGTGGGGCAGGGGTGTTTTTTGGGGGTTAGAGGTGAAAACGAGACAATCTGACAATTCTGAGTTCGGATTCGATTTCAGCGGGTCCAAGTACATACGAATACACTGGTATCGTTCGCCGGACAGACCACGTTGTTTTTGATTTAGGGGTGTTTTTTGGGGTTGGGGGTGAGAAACGAGCCAATCTGACAATTCTGACTTCGGATTCGGTTCCAGCAGGTCCAAGTTAATAAGAATATACTGGTCCGCCGGACCAACCATTTTTTTGGGGGGTGTTTTTTGGGGTTAGGGGTAAAAAACGAGCCAATCTGACAATTATTCTGACTTCGGATTCGGTTTCAGCGGATCCAAGTACATACGGATACACTGCATGGTCTAGTCTGCCGGACAGACCACTTTCTTTTTGTGGGGCTGTGTAATTTTTGGGTATATCAATTTTTTCATGGTAGATGGATAATACTGGATATCTGACCGTAGTTTTCAATTAGGATCAACTTTTCTTAATAACGATTGTCGATATTTTCTCTTAAACTAATATTTACTGAGATATTTGCAGAGAAACAAGAATGTTACGTTTTTTTCTAAAATCCCTTTACAGTTTAAAATGCAATTTTTTTTCTAAAGCAAGCGCTTTTATAACTTCTTTTGTTTCTTTATTAATTAATAGTTTTTCATTTTGGTTATTACCATTTTTGGCCTAAGTTCCATAGTTTCTCAGATATTGAACATTTAAACCAAATACTTCGTCTTATAAACGTTCGGACGTCACCTTTAGACTTACAGATCTTCGAAATCATTAACTCTACAAATATTAGAAAAAACGTAGCTTTTTTATTTGACGAAAACGTGTTTACCACTTTTTCAAGCTAAAATCCCAAATTTTCTAGTATTTGTAACTTAAATCTATCAATTTGTATGAAAAGTTGCATAGAACCATAGAACAATTTATTTCTCTCTCAGCTCCAGTTTTTGTTTTTTTTTTTTTTTTTTAGGTCATCCACTCCCTATAAATTAGCAAGCCCTCGCATAATATAAAAACTTCTTGTTTTTTATACATTTACTATTAAGATGCCAAAAATGAACGATATCTAATTCATACGACATTATTCCGAAGTTGAAACTCTAGCATTTCGGTTAATTATTGTTATAAAATTAAATTTAAAATATCGGCAGATCTGGAAGCGGCTGCAACTTCCCACACGGTGGATCCAAATCAGCTGTGTTTGGATATTACATCGGAAATCAGAGCAATGAGCAAACAGATAAATTACACGTGACTTTAGAGCCATTTATTTCATCGACAAATATTGAACGAACTGAAATAGACTACAAGCAATTTGTTAAAACATAACCTCTCATGTTTGTTTATGTTGCATGTTAATCAATTGCCGAATATTATAAGGGTATTAACAGTTAACGTTTCGAAGATTTTATAGAACATTGAATAGCGAATAAAAATAATAATATATAATTTAGCCCAAATGACACTCTAACCTCAACAATTCAATAAATGGACAGTTCAAGCAGACTACGCATGCGTCAAATTAAAATCTTCCTGCACGATCAAAAAGGTCCGAGCAAGTCGAGCTTCGTCCGAGTCCTTTATTTTGTAATATTCGAACGTTTCAGATTTAGCTCGGTTAGCTCGATTTGCATTAAATGAATGATTGTGATGCGTCCCATCAATCAGACGTAATATCCGAATACGGCTCTAAACAATATTTTATCTGCAGCATGTTAAAAAAAACAACTAAAATAAGTTTTGACATTGTCAAAAATATTTGGGTTGGTAACCTTTACGAATATTGATTTTTAGGTTATTTTTTTTTTTTTTTTTTTTAACTATTTAACGTCGGCCTATTTCCGCTACCAGGGCCTATCACCGACGCCAGGAGACGAGCTACCCCCAACCTGGAAATTTTGCCGAACCTCTTCCCTTAAGAAGAGTAGGGATCTTTTACTTGCCTAACATTTAATAGACAAGGGACCGATTTTTAGGTTATGAAATATATTTATCTGCATCATGTTTAAGTTTTTCAAGTTTATTCTTATTTTTAATATTTGTATACGCATTTTTAGCTTGGACCAGGGTGTATTAAATAGGTGATGCCACCTCACAGTGGCTTCATAAGTACTTACTTTGTACATAATGTAATAGATGGCAGAACCAATAAGTTCTCTCATTACTTACGCATAGATAGATAATTTTACAGGTTCTGTGCATACAGTGTTGCATACATTCCCGGCCTTTTGTTTTTGTTTAATGAAACAAGAGTCCAGTGACATCTGATATTAAGTAGCTAAATTAAAACATTGAAAGAATATATGCAACACTACATGCATCATTGCACGTGTCGCCACAGCTAACCTCAAAAATATATATTTCTTAAGATTTACAAGTATTACGTAGCTATTATCAAAATTTCTGCCTAGTTCCTGCACTTTCAACCAAAATCAGGTTCAACGCAATGTGTATGAAGTTTTATATAGTTTGTCACAATAAAATAAGACACTTTTTGCAGGTTAGAAATTTAACCTATAATTAGCAGTCTATTTTTATTAATCAACAATATTGAAAATTTATTTGCATGAATTTTTAAATATTTGCTTGGAGCCAGTATGGATCCAAGCTAAAAATGCCTATACAAATATTAAAAATGAAAATAAATGAAAAAGCCTTAAAATTTGAGGTTATGTTAGTTATACGATGCACATGCCCAGGTAATTGTAGGACCCTATTGCTCGCGCCATCTACTAAAGTAAATAGAAACCATGCACTTATGAAGCCATTATTATAATAGGAAAGTGCCGTATGTCGGACCACCTATTTAATACACCGTGGCTTGGAGCCACAGTGGCTTCAAGGAAATATTTAAAAATTCACGCAAATAATTTTTCTATATTAGGAAATCCAACGACCTGTCAAAATTGTTTTTCAATGGCGTGGGGGTCAAAAACGGGTTTATTTCTATTTTTTAGATTGTGACCAGTGCAGCATTTTTCATGTAGTTTTTACGTTTTAAAGGTGTTTAATATGAGTTTTTTGTAAAGAATTGTTTAATGTGTCTTATTTGATTTTTTCGTGATAATATTATTGGCTATAATTGGAAAAAATGCCTGGTATGTGCATAGTACTGAGTTGTGGACATCGTGGAAATCGTGACAAGGTTAGCAAGTCAAAGATGAATAGCCGCGATTAAAAGGGATGATCTAAGACCTTCCATCGTTTTTACATCTCGATTTTCCAACATCAACTTCTTGAAATATTTACTCTGCATAATTAAATAAAGTTTGTTACTTGAAAACAATCAAAAACGCCTTGCCACAATCCACAAGAAACACTATATTGTTAAAATTTCAATATACTTAGCCAGGCCAACGGAAAAACACAAACTGTTTTGACATACGTTTAATGACTGTCAACAAATGTTTGACAGCCACGCCAAGTTGGAAGTCACGTGGTTTGGATTGCCTAATTGTTGATTAATAAAAATAAGACTGCTAATTACAGGTTAGATTTCCAACCTACAAAAAGAATCCTATTTTATTAGGACAAAGTATTTAGAACTTCATAAACATTACACTATACTAGATTTTAGTTGAAAATACGGGAACCAGGCAGAAATTTTAATAATAGCTACGTAATATTCTTAAATCTTAAGAAAGATATATTTTTCAGGTTAGCTGTGACGTCACGTACCATAACCTATAAATCAACATTCACAAAGGTTACCAACCCAAATATTTTTGACAGATGGCAAAATACATTTTCCCCTAACAATAATACCAATAATATTTTTTGGATGCTGTCATGTGTGCACATATAACGAATTATTTTTAATTTTTTTAACGGAAACGAAATCGAAGGTGTGATATATCGTTGAAATTGGCATTTTCACTGCTTTTCAACGGTCTGATTACAAATTGTAAGTAATCATAAAATAAACAACTTGTTGTGCCAAAACGGCACTAAACATAATCCGATCTCAACCAGATATTCTGGAGCACTAAAGAAACCCTCATGCAAAGTTTCATCCAAATCCGTTTAGTAGCTTCGCCGCTATCGTGCTAACATGCATACACACATACACACACACAGACATTTTTTAAAAACCTCTTTTTTCGGTTCCTGAGACCTCAAAACGTAAAGATTTTATATTATCTCAATTTTCGATTTTGGACTAAATGTCGGAGTTTACTCCTCCCACAATTTTATTGTGGTGAGGTTAAAACGCCAAATTAAAGATAATTTTGTCAGAAACAAATTCTATTTGAACTTTTTTTTTGTAAATGATGAAATAGAGAAATCGATTTTTTAATTAAAAATACCCCTTTCACCCCCTATAGGTTTCCGCGGATCCGTAAAACTCTTAAACTTTTTTCTTTCGTGAACTTTGGTCTATTTTGAACCTATAACCAACGTTTAATGTCTGCACAATTTTTTTTCGAGTTAAAGTAACGTTTTCCTGTACTATATTGTTATTTCTTAAAGTGGTTCACTTTTTGTTATAACAATTTATCAACATTGAAGGAATGGCACTTTTGAAGATTGTGGTGATTAAAAAATTACATAATTATAAAAAAATACTTCATGAATTTTATTCTACAACCTAATATTAATAGTAAATGAAGTATTATTTAAAACAAATTTAAATATGAATGAATGATCTACTATCTACCGGTACATTAAATCATTATACGATTACAATGCTGCTTCCTATAAGCTGTCATCAACATCCTATTTCGATGCCAAAGAGAGTACAAGTTTACGTTCAACGTGTACTTGTTCCGAAAGATAATAAAAAATTCTCATCGACGTAACTTTAGAAAAAATCATATTCTCAAATATGAAATGATAATGTAGAAGAACCCAGCACCGTCGCGTTATCTGAAGGACATGACACTATTTATTTTTTTAAGGGCGCCAGCCGCGCTTCTACCTTTGACTTTGGGTGGTTAATTTTTACTCTCAGTGGGGTTGGGTTATGTTATAAGAGACGACCTAGCACCGGGGTCCGCTAATAGATGAGAAAAGTATTATAAGTTCATACCTATGTGGATTGCTAACTGCTCCTTCCAAAGTCTTTACCTTCTTCGGATGCCTTAGTCTCATACCTATTACTGCTCGTTGACTTATTGCTTCTGAATATTCTAATTACTTTTAAGAGTTCCTCTCTTCAGTTTATGCGATGTGATCAGTGTTTAGAACATCAAACGGTTGGGCCCTTTTGAGGGTCTTTTAAGCGACTTCCAAACGGTCAGACTTAAAGTTAATCACTAAGGGCCAGTTTTAGAGGTAATGATTAAACCAAAGTTTAACTAGAAGTTTAAACTGAAGTTTTACTGTGGGATTAAATTGTAGATTTTAGTATTTTATAAAATACAGTTTTATAAGTACTTATCAGGATCGTCAGTGTTATCGCCATTTTGTTGGATTGGTAGCATAGTGACAAATCGGTAATTGATGTACCTGCATTACTGTTGCTTTGACTTTTCACGATGAAAATAACTTACTGACTGATTTGTTCTAATCAGAGATGGCTAAAGGAAACTTTCCAATGAAAGTTTCCAAGATATCTTCGGGAATTTCCAGAACGCAGTTTTTAATAAAATATTTGAATATTCCGAAAATTCCCAAAGGAAGCTTTCCCGATTTTTTGGAAACTTTCAAATATTCAGATGTTTTATTAAAAAGTTTCATTTTTATCGACATCTCGTTCAGGAAACTTTCAAATGGAAACTTTTGTTTACCCACCTACCCCCAATACTACTGTCACAGATTTTTTAGATATTCCAAGTCGATCTATAAATTCTTTATTATTCTATATCTCCAAATTATCTGAATTTTCGTGCTCGATGAGGTGCTTCTGTTATATTGATAACATCTTCGTAGCTTCGTCGTATATTCCTAGACTGAGCAGTCTGCCGGAGAAGAGTGACGATTATGTCTTGTTTTCTCCATTGTTGGTTCTGTCTCAATCTTACAACCGATGTAGGAGTTGTTGGTGGGCTCAGCTCAGTCTAGGAATCGGCTTTTCTTTTGTTTTCGCTAATATTAACGATCTGCCTTGGGGCATGAAACTATCTTTTCTTGATGAATCACCGGTACATCTATCCCACGGTCAAGTCGCCGGATGGATTTAAATTATTTTTATGTGTTAAACCACTCTTGGCATTCTTCACCTTTTTTTTTTGTCCGAACATTCTATTTAGATGGTACGCATCTTTTTCACTTTTCTCATTTTGCCACTTTCAAAATTCTACGGACTTTCGATTTTGTTTACTTTTTACGTCTTAGTGTACGTGAAAAAATTTTGGCGCTGTTGCCTGAAATTTAATCTGTTGTGTTCTATAACGTCTTTTTTCTGAAATCGATCGGCAATGTCTACATTTTCGACGCAATTTCACACCGAAAAATGCACAATTCCAGTATTTTAGTCCGTTGCTAAGAGACTGTCAGAAAACAGACCGGAAAGGACCCGTTGCCAAGCAGCGATCAACAAAACCGTACGGGAATGTTACTTTCCCGGCCTAGGCCGGGAAAGTAACATTCCCGTACGGTTTTTATGTATATTTTGGACAGTAAATAAATACACGCAGACAAAAACTCATTACTCAAAAACTATTACTCACATTAAAATTACATTTATTAGTAAGGAGTTAGATTGTAATGAAGAAATGTTATGCATTAATACAAATTCCTTAATTTATAATAATATTGATTGTGATTTCAGAAAAAGTGGTATGTGTACTTCGGTGTGAAAGTGTAGAAGAACGCACTACCGGGCGTCAAAATGACGCGACACCAATTTATTTCTCAGGGGGCGCCAGTCGCGTATTACCCCGTTCTTCTACCTCTCAGGCGGGTTCGAGATAAGATGCACTTCGGTAGCCGAGTAATTGACCAAGGCTGCACTACCACAGATCGGAAACGACGCTCTCTCTGGACCCGAATTCCCTCGTTAGGGGTTTAGGCACCTCTTAATTTCCTGAATTTTTGCATAAAAAAATCCCAACCGAAGAATTTCTCTGCGGAGGGATTAGTTTTGGTACGCGGAAATCACGTTTTGGTCTATTAATAACGGAATTTATTTCTCAAATAACGGAATTTATTTCTCAAAAAACGAATAAAAAAATCCCTATCAAACCTCCGTAAAGCAACCAGAAGGTCGAACGTTAATGCGAATTAACTCGACACATCCGGTTTTCTATACGAAAGTTTCAGGGATTATAGACCGTCAACAGGCCTCAAGATCAATTAAGAAACAATAGTTCAAAGAATCCGTTTATTTAACAGAATTGGTTATACAAAATTCTCAAGATAAGAATCGTGCCTTCCCCAATCAAGGTAGTGACTTTCAGACCATACAAGCGAGAGCGCTCACGCTAACGATCGATTAGGTAGAAAAGATTCATACATACCTTCTCAGAATCAAAATGCGAGCTTTTAGAATCATTTTAGACTCTGGGTAAATGAATAATTAAGGCTGACTGAAATTAACTTAAAAAGTTTTACTAAATGAATTTAGTTTCGCTAGAGACTACTTAGCTTTAAAGTTCTTGTATCGTGGAGATTCACGTACTCAAACACATTCAGAGGACTTATTACTGCGTAAGTTGAGTGGCGTTCGATCAGTCCACGACTTACTAACCCTTATCACAGTCGTTCAATATTATCGATTTGGCAGCGTCTCACCTTCGAGCGACTTTTAGGCAAAATTGAATTTTTGGATTTTTATGCACAAGGCGTTTTCCTCTATAACTTTGTCATTTGAAAAGCTCTGTTATTAGCTTTTCTACCATTGCTTTGTCTGGACCACTCAACGCGCTCGACCAAATTGCGAGCCGCTGAGTCAATCCAAACTCTTTCTATGCGAGAAACCGGCCTTGTACATGTGCATTGATTTTTATCAATTTTTGCTTATCGGCACTACGCCGGCTTTGACAAAATCTTCTATTTTACCTTTTGGATGCAGTGCATCGTTAAAATTTTATGCTCATACTTTAGAATTGGGCTTTCAATGACCGTACCTCAAAGGTCAATGTCTCTGGTTGAGGAATAAAAAATAAAAAATAATTTAAAGTATATTTTCGTGGTACTTTTTAAACTGACTTCAAGGTACTTTTGAAAAACTAATCTGCGGGTGAAATTTTGGCGTACTTTTGAAAAATCGATTTTCAAGCCAAATTTCAAGGTACTTTTGAAAAGTTAATCCGCGGGTGAAATTTTGGCGTACTTTTGAAAAATCGATTTTCAAGCCAAATTTAAACGCAGTTTTGAAAAATTAGTCTGCAAGTGAAATTTTGGCGTACTTTCGATAAATCGATTCCTGAGCCAAATTTTGACGCCCTTCCAAAAATATTATTTTTCAAAGTCCAATTTGTGGTACCTTTGAAAAAGTATATTATTCATAAATCTTTGTCATTATATACTTCTGCTCTCATATTCTGAACCAAAAACATTTTTCCTAAGTGAAAATTCGGTGTTTCTTCGAATTTTCACCTGGTCATTTCCAACGCCTCATAGAACCCAAAACGGTCCTTATGGACTGATCTGCGCCTCTGCAGACTCCCAAAAATGTCTTCAAATAAAATTTTTGCCTAAGTCGAATTTTGATTCTGTCTTCAACTTAGGACGATTTTGGAGAGTTCTACAACAAAAGCACATTCCCGGACTTTGATGCTTGCATCGGCGTCCGGGAATGTATTGCTTTCACACCTAAATACACAATATACTATTTAGACGGAAAATTTGCTGTCAATTTTTTTTGATTTTTCGACATTGATCGTTCCTCCGAGGTTAAACAACAATAACACGGCAAGAATTTAAAATCAATTAATTGTTCATTTTTTTAAGTTAGAGCCGGTTAGAGCAAGTTAAACGAATAAATGATTCTTTATTTTTATTTTAAATTATGTATCCAATACACGTCGAGAACAAGAGAAATGGTCCGCGAAAACTTGTGTCGATATTAAATAACAGGTCTACAAAAAAAAAAAATCTGCTCCAAGGCCTAAACCTATCACGCCTTAAGTATTTTTGTGTGCTGAATCCGAATTTTCAATTTAAAAATTTTCTACCACGTAGATTTCGATTAAACGTTAAAAATTGTAAAAAAAAACGTATTTTGACGATAAAAACCGGGATTTACTCGAAATCTACGCGGTAGAAATTTTTTTAAATTGAAAATTCGGATTCAGCACAGAAAAATACATAAGGCATGATAGGTTTAGTCCTTGGAACAGAACATTTTTGTCTGTAGACCTGGGTCTACAAAAAAAATCTGTTCTAAGGATTAAACCTATCGTGCTCTAAGTATTTTTGTGCGCTGAATCCGAATGTTCAATTAAAAAAATTTTCTACCACGTAGATTTCGAGTAAATCCCAGTTTTTATCGTCAAAATATGGTTTTTAACGTTTGCACAAAAATACTTAAGGCATAATGAGTTTAGTCCTTGGAGCAGATTTTTTTTTTTTTTGTAGTTATTTATTATTAATTATTTCTAATAATCCCCTCGACAAATCATTGTGAAATTCCACAGGGTTCTAATTTGATAATACACAAGACCGTTAAGAAAATTTCGAGTTGATCCGTTAATGATTGCGATCTGTCGAGAGTTCCATTTCTACGTACCGACCAACTGATGGAGCCGTATTACATTTTTTTTCCTTTTCATAAACCTATAACTGAAATAGATTCCTTGCAGATTTAACCAATTAAAAAAGGTTTCTATCAACTAGGCGCTGGGCGAGAGAAGAGCATAGGGGTGTGTAATTATACGAAACTAAATAAGCTTTTGACTTTATTTGACCCAATTTTTATGTAGAACCTACCGATTGTTAGTATATTACCAAAGACGCATAAGAAGGACGCTTCTACGAAATGCCGCTCTTTAAAAAAAATCTATCTCAATGTATTTTTATAGCACAGAAATAAAAAAGTTTTAAAAATCTTAGAATCTTAGAAATTTTTTTGCTGAAAACGATATTTTCAAGATAGTTGCGAAGAATTTTATTTTGGTCTATACTTTTAACAAGAAGCATATCATTGCTCGAGGCATATCGGTTTTTGGATTTTGGATTGTTTGGAGAGGAGTGAGCTTACGTTCTCGTGCACTCAGGCCTCACAAGTGGGCCCATTACACCCGTAGAGTGGCCCCTCCTCACAGTGGCCCCCACACCCGTAGATGGCGGCATCTCCGCCGAGCCCATCATTCCAAGTCAACCAACACTTGTAATATACTTGAGGAGGAGGCCCAGCGGAGTGTCACCTATACTGGCCATACTGGCAGTGATATAGCACAGCTCGGCAGTCTCGTCTTCCAGATTGCACCTCTCTATATTTGGAATTATCTAACTCACAGTGTATGCAGGTGTTTGTTCAGTAGGGTGGGTCGAAAAAAATAAATATTTTTTTTTCGAACCGCTTTACAGCGGAAAAGTTCGCGCATTGTACTTGAAGTTTATGAAAAATGGCAAGAATCACGATATTTTTGTAATTTTTTTCTGTTGGTTAAAACTGTCACCATCCAACACGCTTTAGTTTTTATGCTCATTTTATGGTTTAAACAACCTAAATAAATTAAATTCTGACCAATAATCTAATTTTTTTCCGTTCGCGCAACGTCATAGAAAAAACAGAAAACCAATTTTTCGCAATTTACACTGTGCAACTCTTCGTTCGAGTTGCTAGAACAAAACGACCCAGAATGCACTACGTGGAAGTAGTTGCAAGTCGAGTTCCACCCACACCCTACCCAACCAACCATCCTTGTGTGTTGTATTTACATTATATTTACAACTATTTACAAACATTTTCCATAGGTAACACAGTAAGTCAAAGGATATGAGTACTATGAGCAGGATTCTTTGGCTTACTGTATTTTTTACTTTTACTTTTTTATATCTACTACACATTTAAAGTCTAATTTTTTTGAGGAAATGAGACATAACCGATCTAGACTTCAGTGTTGCTCGGATATACACATCCTAGCTCCGATTAAAGAACTTATATCTAGATACATAACAGGCTATCTTTTCACATATACCTTGTTTGCTCCTAACATAGTCACATTATACCGTGTGTGTACTCGCGGGCTAGGCATGGGGAGAAGAATTACAACATCGCGCGTGCCAGCTGGCTGAAATGAAATAACAGAGCTGGAATGCTCCATCGACGGACGAATTTACGGCTGACGGTGATAGATGAAAATCACATCCCATAGGCAACAGTGGCGTTGTGTGTGTAGAAAATGTGTAGAATGGTAAATATTTTCATTAAAATGAATTATTGCAATTCCTGCATTACCGGCTCTTTATATAACGTGATGTAGGCATACGATATTACAGTAAGATAAAACAGTAAGATAAATATGTATTGAAAGGATATTAAAATTTAATTGCTATTTACTTTATAACTGTAAACTGAACTTCATCATGTTACGACTATGGAACGATCGATTTTCTTCTTTTCTAAACTGCTTTCTGCAAACGGCACAGCACTTCACTATTTATTTGCACAAAATATATTGTCACTAAACTGTGTAAATATGAATAGAGAATATTATTTAGGTATTAAGCAAATCACAACTTAAAATAAAATTACTTTTTCACCAGTTTTTGGTCGGAGAACACGAAAAACATTTATTGACATTAATGGCCGAACTGTCAACTGAGATTATGATAATCGAACTGAAGCCGATCGTGAACGAGCGGCCGCGAATACGCCGATGGGCCAATCAGCAACTTATGGGAAGAAGTGCCTTAGAATGGGAGTCTTTCGGGATCATAAAATTCATGCCATTATATATCTAGATATAAGTTCTTTAATCGGAGCATCCTAGAGATAGTGTAATCGAAAGCTTGAAAGTTTATCTTCGGTGGTACGAAATTTCTAACAGTCTTCTTCTCTGGGACGGTTTGTCTTACTTTTAAGATCTTTCTGTAACTAAGCTCCCGAATATGTTCTCTTTGATCGACAAGCATTGCCAACAGAACATTCTCTGGGTGCGCAAAGAACCCATTTCGTTCTATTACTGGATCAGCAACTTTAAGTAATTCGTCGGATAAATACCGTGATCTTTGTATTGCTTGAAAGACATGTTTTGGCATGTATGACATAAATGCCTGTGTGGTTTGCCATAAAAAAGAGCAAATATTTTACTGACGGACCAAAACATGTCTTTCAAGCAATCCAAACATCACGGTATTTATGCGACGAATTACTTAAAGTTGTTGATCCAGTAATAGAACGAAATGCGTTCTTTGCGGACCCAGAGAATATTCTGTTAGCAATAATAATAATAATAATAATAATAATAATAATCTTTATTCACCATTTGTAATGATACAGATTATGTATATATGGTAAGTCAAGAACAGATAAATACAAAATGGTACAATATTAACAATGAATAAACAAATAACAACAAGATAAAAAAACAACACGTATACAAGAGAACACATTATATAAAAGAAAAATAAATATAATTGTCAAAAGTTAAAAAGAATGAACCATTAATAATAGTAATAAAAAAAACAGACTGAACTATATAATAGTTTAGATAATATCGTTTAAAAATTCTTCAATAGTGTAATATCCTTTTTGTAAAAGAATTTTTTTAATAGTAATTTTAAATTTGCCGATATTTTGAATATTACTTGGCAGTTCGTTATATAATGTAATAGAATTAGATTCTTTGAAAGTCGATGTCCTATGTAGGGGGATTGTTAAAGTATTCTTGTTTCGAGTATTATACAAATGATGTTCAGATAGACACTTAAAAGTATCCATATTTTTTTTTCGTATTAAGTAAACATTTATAAATATAGATACAAAGCATCGTCAAGATTTGTTTGTTTATAAAACTAGCTTTGCAACTTTCTCTGCAGTCTAAGTTGAATATTAGTCTCAATATTCGTTTTTGTAAAATAAATACTCTCCTGGCATAGGATGATCGACCCCAGATACAAATATTAAATGACGTGTGAGTAGGCTAAAGCATAGTATACACTAGTGAGTCCTACTTCATTCAACATATCTTTCAGTTGGAGTAATGCAAAGTAAGCTTGATTTAGCTTTCTGCATACATGATTATTTTGCTATTCCCAAGATAAATTGCTGTTTACAGGGTGCCAAGAAATTTCGAGCAATCACAATATGGTTTTATTCACATTCACATTCAGCATTTGTCCATTTCGATCGCACCAAGGCTATCAGCAGTTACCGTAATGGTTGTGTCATCTGCATACATGATGGTGAAGCCATTTTTTATAAAATCTGGGAGATCGTTAATGTAAATTAAAAACAGTAGTGGGCCTAAAATAGATCCTTGAGGAACTCCCAAAAGAATATCAAAAATATCCGACTGCACTTCACTGCATTTTACACGAAGAGATCTGTTTTGCATGAATGAAACGAGACACTCCAGTAATTTACCTCTTATGCCAATAGCCATGTTGGGAATCTGTTAATACATCATATTTTTCTAAGAATATTGTTACTCTATTACTAATAATATGTTCAAAAATTTAAGATATTACACTAAGTAATGATATTTGACGATAATTTTCCAGATCTAGTTCACAGCCTTTTTTAAATACCGGAATAACGGACGAGATTTTTAGTGTATCAGGGAAGTTACCATTTGAGATTGATTTATTAAATAGGCATAACGAGGGATCAATTATATTTGATGATATACTTTTGATTA
Source organism: Rutpela maculata (assembly GCA_936432065.2). Taxonomy (NCBI): domain Eukaryota; kingdom Metazoa; phylum Arthropoda; class Insecta; order Coleoptera; family Cerambycidae; genus Rutpela; species Rutpela maculata. The sequence continues at coordinate 251,113,313 of OW386286.2, forward strand.
TTTGTATGGTTAAGCCATCCAAGTCTGACGACTTTTTGTTTTTGAGATTATTTATGGCTTCACTTAGTTCTGATTTTGTAATGTCATAGAAAAACATTGAATATACGTTATTTTCAGATACTGTATGCGGTAATGATAAATTATATCCAAAATGTCTTTTAGCATTCATTGGGGCTGCGGTAACAAAGTGAGAAGCAATTCTATTATTATAAGATATTCTTTCATTATCAATAATTAGTTCGATGGGTTTTCTTAAAACTTTATTTTTTCCAAGTCTTTGGTTTACAGTATTCCAAGTTTTTTTCGACCTGTTTTCAGCATTATTTATTTGATTGTTATAAAAATTTTCTTTGCGTTTCTAATGTTTTGTTTATTCTGTGCTGTCTTTTTCCATCGCTATATATATGATAAAGTTGTTATGATTGTGGACACTTCAAATTATTATGTAGGGTTTTAAGGACTAGCCCTTCTTGAATTATTTCATCACTTATCCAACCATTGTCCCTGTCGTTATTGATTTTATTTTTTTTATATTTGAGGGGACATGCTACGTCAAAACACCATTGTACATCTCTCAAGAAAGTATTAAAAGCTTCATTTAGATCTAATGCTGAGATATAATCCCAGTTAAGGTTGGCCAGACGCACATTGAATTCATAAATGTTTTCTTCTGTAACAATTCTTTTTAACTTGGAAATCTTGTCATAATTATTACTGTTTCTTACAGTTCTAATGCTGAATGAGAACAAATGTGCAGCGTGATCTGCTAATAATGCGTCGTATACTTGTACCTTATAGTTTGAGCTCGGAATATTAGTTACTATGTAATCTAAGGCTGTAGAACTCATGTGACCATTTGTATTATGGAATGTACGAGTTGGTTTCTTTGTGGTAATTTCTAATTGAAATGATTCAAACATGTCACATAATTTAGTTGATAAGAATTTGTCAAACAGATTAATATTTAGGTCACCACACAATACAGTGAAGTCATATTTCTTTTTGGTAACAAAATTTAAAGCTGATGTCAATGCTTGTCGATGAAATAGAATATATTCGGGAGCTTGGTTACAGAAGGACTTAAAAGCAAGACAAACCGTCCCAAAGAAGAAGACTGTTAGAAATTTCGTACCACCGAAGATAAACTTTCAAACTTCCGATTACACTGAAATTAGTAATTGGAATTCTTGTTGCCAAAGCTAAAGAATCCTACTCGTAGTACTCATATCTTTGGCTTAAAATGTTACCTATGGAGGATGTTTGTAAATAGTTGTAAATATCATACCCAACAATTTTTGGTTGGGTAGGGTGTGGGTGGAACTCGACGTGCAACCACCTCCACGTGGTGAGTTCTGGGTGTTTTGTTCTACCAACACGAGCGAAGTGTTGCACAGTGAAAATTGCGAAAAATTGGTAAATTTCTGTTTTTTCTAAAAAATCAGATTACTGATCAGAATTTAATTTATTTAGGTCATTTAAACCATAAAACAAGCATAAAAAATGTAAAGCATGTTTATTTTTAAAGTTTTAACTATCAGAAAACAATTATAAAAATATCGTGATTTTTGAAATTTTTCATAAAATTTAAGTACGTACGGTGCGCGAACGGAAGATGTTAACTGATTTTAATTTTTTTTATGCCGTTTTTCTTTTTATTACAATAGGCAACTTTTCCGCTCTAAAGCGTTCCAAAAAAAAAAGAAAAATATTTTTTTTTCGACCCACCCTACTGTTCAGTCTGCAGTGTCCTGATGATAATTCTACATAAATATGTAGGTTACTGTTCATCTGGAGACAGTGCTTGAGTAGTTTACGGCTGGGTCTGATCAAAATCATTCTGCTGTGTCTGTATCTGATTAGGCCAATCCAACAGTCCACGTGGCGTTTGAGTGTAGAATTCTTTAAGAGGGAACTGTGGGCTGAATTCGAGGGCGCTATTGGAAGTTCTGAACCCAGCAGGACTCTCTTAGATCCCTTTTGGGCTAGAACATCCACTTCCTCATTGCTCAGAATTCCATCATATCCTTTCACCCAGAAGAGTTGGTCGCTTTTCTTTTGTGTGATCACATCTAAGCCCTTTCTGATTTGGGCAGCCAGTTTTTCTGGGTAAAACTCAGCTCCTGATCCACACAGTTTTACCTCAAAGTTATGGTTAAAAGTATATATAGACGGGATACGATCGGTCCCCACTCCTAGAATAAGAATTTGTATTATATCCTCTTTTAGTATACGTGAATGCCTCTTAACCTCATCCTTTATATACCATTGTCCTACAGGTTGCAATCTCAGAGCAGTTCTTAACGCCACTATCTCTATAAATATATTTAAGGAGAGGCCGGAGAGGCTAATCTCTATTGCAGCTGTAGGTGTCGTTCTCATCGCACCAGTAACACAAAGGCATGCCAATCTTTGAACATTCTGCAAATGAGGTGCCGCTGTTCTTTACCATACTGTGGGCCACCAGACAATGGCTGCATAGCAGTATGCAGATACAAGGAGATCCTGGGAGAGAAATCTCACGATCTAGAAAACCGCGCATGCCATATTTACCCTGACTTCCATAATATGTAATATGTAATTTCACCAAAGTTGGCAAAAATAACTCATCTATGGTCAAATATAATGCATCAAACCCGGACGCTATAAGTCAAATAGAACGGTCAAAGATGGCGGACGAAATAAAAATGTTTTAATTCATCGTCAAGTATCAAGGAGGCATTGTGCGTCATTTTTTTTTTTTTTCGATTGTAAGTTCTTTTAGATACTTTAAGGGGATGATTTTTTTATATCTAAAAAAGTGGATTTTTGCAATTTTCAAAAATTCATATTCTTTTCACCCAATTTTCATCAAAACAAATTGAAATATATCATATAAAGTTTCGTATAACAAAAATTTAATACATTAATTTTGAAAAGATATTCAATTTTGATTTTTTCGGCCAATTTTGGTGTTTTCTGTTTTTTTACAAGATAGCGGATTGACCTATACAGTATACATATCGGACAGGTCTATATTTTTCAGAATTTTGTTTCAAATAAGCCACTATATCGAAATTTCTCATTTGATGGCTAGTGCAAGATATATTAAGCCGTTAAGTAGAAAACCCGTGAAAACGTGTCAAAAAGTGCATATAACTTTTGACGCACCAGGAATATTTGGACGCAAATATGTTTTTCTTAATCAGGGCGGTCATAATATATAAAAATCAACAATAAAATTTCTAGTGGAACGTTGTCGTCGAAAATAATCAATTCAACTCTACTGTACGCCATTTGAATTATTAATTAATTCAAGCATACATTTTCGACTTATCTTGCAGCCTTGATATAAACTCAAATTTGTTAATGCTTTTGGTTAATTTTGTTTGTTTTATTAGAAAAGGAACATCGATTGTGAAGCATAAATATATCATTTCCAAAATAGGAATATTTGGAAATAATTAATAAATTTAAAAGAGTTAGCGTAACTTTGTTGCTAATGTCATTGTCAAATTTACTTATCTTGTTAACACAATTTCATTCTTTTACAAAAGTTTTATCTTATTTTAACGACACATGTGGTTGATTGTAATATATTTTCAAGAATATTTTGCGTAAATGTTCATAGCCCACAAAAATGTCTGAGGGCAAGAAAGGTCCGCAATATTTTGCGGCAGTTTGCGTATGCATAGGTAAGGAAACAGATTTTTGACATTATGTAGGATTAGAGTTCAAACACAATCAGTGGCTGAAAGTTATTACAGCAATATAAAAAAATGTTTTGAAAGGTATTGTAGTACAACATATTTTTTAGCAAAAAAGCAGAAAAGTAATCTGCTGTTTGCGAAATTCTATAAAAAATATCTCTTACTATAAGTATAAATAAAGAAAAAATAATTCACTTTAAAAGATATTGTGTAACAATTGAATTATGTTTAAAACTTGTGTGTGTTTTAATTTACCGGTAACACGCGATAACTGGCAACCTGCAGAATGCGTAGTCAAGCTACAAGCAGTTGTCATTTTATCTTGCCCACCTTTATGTAGAATATTTATAAATATATTTTAGCATTATAAGACTCTGTTTACTAATGCATCATTTCAAACGTTATTAGGTGCAATGGCAGCTGGTACAGTCCTGGGATGGACTTCCAACATTACAGACAACTTGAAATCAGGAAGATTAGGTGGTGTAAAAGTTTCAGATACCCAGTTGGCTCTTGTAGGCTCATTTGTACCTCTTGGTGCATTGATCGCATGTATGCCTATTGGATGGATAGCAGATACAATTGGTAGAAAGCCCACCGTTTTATGTTCTTCTGTACCTTTTATTCTTGGATGGGTATTAATAACGTTTGCGTCAAATGTCATGATGATATGGATTGGAAGATTCCTCACTGGTTTAGCAGGAGGTTCATTTTGCATTACTGCTCCCTTATATACAAGTGAGATTGCCCAAACAGAAATAAGAGGGAGGCTAGGTAAATTGCATAATTAGACAGTTTGCTATTAGTACGGAAAATAGATTTCAAATGAAAAAAAATTAGGGGGTGAATGAAAATTTGATTTTCCACTTAATATTAAGAAAAAGAAGAGTCTCTAACTCCAGAAAGGTTCTAATGAGGTGAACAATATCTGAAAATATTATTTTTTTTAATCTTTTCTTGCTGATAGCTGAGTCAATTCGATTTTATACCGAAAAATCAGTAAAAATCCAAATTGAAGGTATCTGACTCAACTATCAGGTGAATGAGATATATTTTAAAAGACAAATACTTCCCGAGATAATTTCAAAAAGTGCATTTTCACCCTTTTACTACCTTAATAGACACGTTTTTCGCACCCTTTGGACTCATCGGTTTCTTAGTATTCACAGTGAAACCTACTCTCTCTCAAATTTTCATTGACCCTTAACTTTTTCTTTTTCCAAGGACTATTTTTTATATTTTACGCACACTATGTACCTTCTTCCATTAAAATACTGAGAATTAGGCGTCAAATTATATGCAGTAGGTGTGATTTGAATTTACGACTATTGATTCAAAAAATTGTCTGCACTTGTCATTTTAATGGAAGACGTCCATACCACTAAAGATAGCCAAGAACAATAGACCAATGCAATTAGATGGTATTCCTTGTAATCACTTGCATTAATTTCTCGGTACTCTAAAAAAATATTTTTTGGTGACATTTGATTGAAATGTGTTCTTTGAGCTTTCACCTCTACGTAGTCGAGGACTGACTTTTTTTGTAGAGCATCGAATTTTCTACAAAAAAGTTGTAGCGAGCATCTTTAAAGTTTAGTTTTCATGCTTAGATTTACGACGATATCATTATTTCGTTTTATCGAAGTTTCGTGCATACATCTCTCTCTACTCTTGACAATTTATGTGACGTATTTACGTAAATAAACTTTGCATTATGAATTTAGTTTTATTTGTTTAAGCATAGGAAAAACCATTTTCGATTAAATCTGGGGCGGATTATAATTTTTGTTGTAGCATGATACACCCGCCTCTACTTCAGCAGTCTCTAACTCAAAATCTATTCGATCTATCAAAAAATTATGATAAGGAAGGTCCATTTTTTTAGAAAATTTTGTGAGCAATATTTCCTCCCTCCACACTTTTTTTTGTGTAGGACACCGTTTTGCTAATAGTCGAATAAAACTATGTTTTGTTTTCTTCAAAGATTGTTTTGTGGGAATGCAATTTATATGTTATCAGGATGCTACAGTAAAGTTTTGTCCAATATGGGAGTGGAGCGTTTTTTCTATATTAAATTTTAATTTTGAAAAACGTATTTTTGTCTCGTTTTTCTTTAATATATCGGGTTCTGTTCATCAGATTAGGCCAAACTAAATGTCCAGTAACATGGGGCACACTACGTTTCTAATTATTTTGGCAATAAAAGTTGCTGAAAGGCTTAACCTCAAAAAACCGTTTTGTCAGAACTGTCACATCAGCGAAAATGAGTGTTGTCTACCACACAAATTCTCGGGTTAGTTAACCAAGTTTTTAAAAAGAGGTTTAATATATTCAAAAACATACGTGGGGCTAACCTGGTTCAAACTACTGGTTAACATTTAAACTTTTAGTTAACCCAAATTTTAACCCGACACTGAAAAACCGACTTTTAAAATATCTAATTTTCACATACTATAGTGATATAAGGTAATATAAATCTAGTGAATGAGCAGCTTTTTCGCGAACACAAATACGTAGTGAAAGAAGTAGTGCAATCAATAGGTCACAAAATGGATTCGGAAAATATGTCTATTTTGGTCCGTAGTCGGTATTTTTTGTTTACATATAATGATAGTAATAAGAGCAAAATAGAAAATGCGCCGTCGCCGGCGAAAATTTTATAATTTTCGAGGCACAAAAGAATTGTTGAAATTTCACAGGTGCCGAGCCGTCAAAGTAGGAAACTGTTATTAATTATACAGAAACAAAAAGTTTGGAAATGCAGTAGGTAACATAATAGACCACAAGCCCATGCTAAATTTTTAGGGGGTCATATGATACCGCTTGAAAAGGTATAATTTTTGTAGTCCTACAGAAATAAATCACTTTGAGCCCTATGCCGTACAATTTAGGTGGGACATGGGAAAGCCGCGGTAAGAGAATGCCGTAGAAAAATAATAGAAGTACAGGAATAATTTTTGTTTTCCGAAAAGTGACCTCTTTGTACTAAAGTGATACGATACCGTACGGCTTTTATGAAATTCGATTTTTATTTTAACAAGGATGAATTTTTTTGCTATGCCGTACAAATCAGTTGGACCATGGGGTGGCAAACGCGAGATCAACCCCCTTCCTAGATCTCCATTAAGTTTTGCTAATGATTTGATACCACATAAAGTTTGATTATTTTAATACTATTTTATATAATAATTTAATACTATTTTATATAATAATAACTTTTATTACCATGCCGTACATTTTAGTTAGTACATGTGTCTGGAAAATTGAATTTTCCTTCACAGAGTGAGCTTTTCTGAATAAAAAATTTAAAAAGACTATTACATTCGAGCAATAACTTGATATTGTAATTATTCGAAACCAATAATTCAAAATTAATGGATCTGGAACACAAATGGATTTTCAGAAAAATTTTCCGCTGTATTATGTTGAAACAGTGCGTAAATAAATTATACTTTATAAAAATTAATATTTATCAAAAGATGAAATAGAAAAGCTGAAAAATATTATTTCATAAGGTTTCCAAATAAGTTTACCCAAAAAAGAAAATTTTGGGTAATTTGTACACTTTTTTTATAATTAATTACGTTACATTGTATTTTAAAGTTTAAAAGTGATATATACCAATTTCTTACTTTACTTCGTCTCTGAAATATATATTTGGTTCTGGTATTTCATTGCAGCCCATCTAAAATGTACAGCATTGTGATTGTTTATCAACTTTTGCTATTTTCAATGATATTTTGCAAACGCCGCGCCGTACGGTATTTAATGACCATTAAGGGTCGTGTAAATCGCATGAATAACGTAATCTAGTGTCTAAAATCCCAACAATGAAAATGTACGGCATGGACACATTTGTATTCTTTTATAGTTAAGGAAAGGAAAAAACATGTAAAGTTGAAACTCTATCCATTGTATTAAAAAATAGAAGATTTTTTAACTTGCATAATTTTTAAAAAATTTCACTTGTTTTGCAATTTTCTAATTTTATTATTGTCCATTATTTTTTGTACGGTTACTAAATAAAATAAAAATTCTAACTTATATTAATCCAAAAAATAAATAGCCGTACAGTATCAAATAAACATACTCTAGAAAATGTGAGTTTTTCCCTTTCTCGGGGGTGATTTTTTTATTTACTTTGATAATACCCATTCTTTTTAGACGGGTCAATTTTTTTTAAAGATTTTAAATGTCGTATAATATTTTGGAATTGATGCCGTACAGGATCAAATCACCACCCTTAATAGAGGTCTAGGAAGGGGTTGATCTCACGTTTGCCGCCCCATGGTCCAACTGAAATGTACGGCATAGGGTTCAAAGTGATTTATTTCTGTAGGACTACAAAAATTATACCTTTCCAAGCGGTATCATATGACTCCCTAAAAATTTAGCATGGGCTTGTGGTCTATAATTTTATTCACATCAACAACGTAGTATTCAAAGATAATAAATGAGGAAAAATTCGTCGAAAAGTACCGTCTACTTTGTACGTTATTTTACTCCGACTTCCGAAGATTCTTTTTCCGCCACCTCGCATTATTTCGACAGCATTTTTTCGAGAAAAATCAAATAAAGATTTGTTTTTAAATTACTCGGCAAACTGAGCGCAGGCTATAACCATATTTACAGTAATTTGTAGCTTCTGCCTTGATCGATATTCCACAGAGCATTTATTTCTTACGTTTTTCCACTTTATGGACATATGAAAAAACACTCGTTTTACGTATAGTCCATTGAAACGTTGCATTTAACCTTGCATTTTGGGTAGGACAAGGTTTTTTTTTCGTTATGTAGATGTAAATTTAAAATGAGTTTTCGGGGTCGCCTACCCCAAGCAGTAAATCTTGAAATAGGAGGTGCTAACAGTTTTTGCCCCATATCGCCGTAACGGTACATCTTGCAAAAAATTTATATCGAGGTTTTTGTTTAGAATCGAACTCTCTACAACTTTATAAGAGAAACTTTCTGTCGGAAATTGAATATAGGCCATGCAACGAATGATTATAGAGGGATATTTTTGGGGACAGAAAATTTGACTTCGGAACTTTGTTTGGACTAGTCTGGAGATGAACATATCAAAAGTCCCCACTCCTAGGTGGTGAGCGGGGGGGGGGGCACTTTAAAAGTCCCATTTTTTTGTTTTTCGCTTATATCTCGGACACTATGCGTCGTATGGAAAAAGGTAATCTATGCAAACTTAAACATAATTAAATTTTCTACAAGAATATCTATATTCATTTTCTTCCTATGTGTTATAGTTTACGAGATATTCGCCAGCCAAAATAGATAATTAAAAAAGTATTAGGTACCTTGAATATTTCTATCAAAGCGATTTACCGTGGTCTGCTAATAAAAAAACACAAAACAATCTTTATTTTACAACGTTCGACGTATTTACAAACGTAATATTTTGTCGAAATCTATACATTTCATTAAATATACAGTGTGACTCACTTAAAATGAAAACACCCTTATAAGTTTTTTATTTTGTTTCCGATTTGAATCAAATTTTACTCAAGTATAGAACAAATTAGGATCTACTACTACTTATGACCAACAAAACATTCACCTGCTGAAAAATATTAAAAATCATATTAATGGGTCTTGACGAATTTCACGTATCCACCACAAATTGCGGAAACTGAGGACCCCCTTTGAGAGATGAGCTTATGTATAAAAAATCCCCCATCCATAACCCAATCAAATTTTGGTGTATTTACGGTTGTGGCGCCGATCTGATGCATTTTTTAGAATTTTTAACATTCAAAATGTTTTTATTTTTTTCAGCATATTTTGGTACCACAGAAGTCTATGCCTTTGTAGCAGGCAAATGTTTTTCTAGTTATAAGTAGATTCTAATTTGTTCTATACTTGAGTAAAATTTGATTCAAATCGGAAACAAAATAAAAAAGTCATAAGGGTGTCTTCATTTTAAGTGAGTCACATTGTATATTTAAGGAAATGCATAGATTTCGACAAAATATTACGTTAGTAAATACGTCGAGTGTTGTAAAATAAAGATTGTTTTGTGTTATTAGCAGCGGTAAACTGTTTTGATAGAAATATTCAAGGTACCTAATATTTTTTTTAATTATCTATTTTGGCTGGCGAATATCTCGCAAACTATAAGAAAATGAATATAGACATTCTTGTAGGAAATTTAATTATGTTTAATTTTGCATAGATGATCTATTTCCATCCGACGCGTAGTTTCCGAGATATAAGCGAAAAACCAACAAATTGGACTTTTAAAGAGCCCCGCTCACCACCTAGGAGTGGGGACTTTTGATATGTTCATCTCCAAACTAGTCCAAACAAAGTTCCGAAGTCAAATTTTCTGTCCCTAACATTTCCCTCTACATCCTTTTTTGAGCATTCGTTGCCTGGCCTAATAATTAAAAAGTTATAACCCTTAGAAATTTGTCACAAAATTTTCTTTTGAGCCCGAAAACTTTAAAACTTTTTTCTTCAGTTTTAACAAAAAAATACATCCCATATTTTTTGTAGAGGATTTCATATCTAATAATTTTCATTAATACTTTTTTTAATTTCCTTAATTCTGAAGGGTTTCACAGCGTTGCGACGGGATTAAAGTGACAGATCATGGCTTACAAATTGACAGATTGTGGAGAATTCGATTCTGAACAAAAAACCTCTGTATACATTTTTTGTAAGATGTACCGTTACGGAGATATAGAGCAGAAACTGGCGGTCAAATGGGGTGACCGCCGATCTCGAAAACTCAATTTTAAACTTACACCAACAAGGTTTTCATTGCCCCATGTAGTGCAATAGACACGAGTTCAAAGCCGTGTTAAATTTTGATAAAGCTCGTAAAATATAAGTGAGGGCTCACTGGATTCGGAATGACATCTAGAAAAATGTGCAAAAGTTTCAAACCCGCACATACAGCGGAGCGGATCTTGTTTTGAAATGAAACCAACTTTTTAAAATTTTTTTTTGACAGTTCGGTTACACGCGCTCTCTTTCATCATGTCATTAAGTTAGTTCAGCTTAATCACACGAGGTGTGGCAGGAATTCGCAGTTAAAATTCGCAAAAACACGTTTTTTTACGATAACTTTGTTATTATTGACTTAACGAAAAAAAAGTTTAATTAAAAATTGAAGACCTCGCGGAAGCGCATAATTTGGTAATTTTTTTCCAAATCGGACGGTAACTTTTCGTGAAACTTTTTTTTAAAATACACGTTTTTTTGCCTAATAACACTAATATACAAAAAAGAAACTCCTTAATTTTTTCACGAAAAAAAAAGGAGTTAGGGGGCTGAGATTTTTTTGAGGTAGGTGAAATAGATAAGAATTGATGGAGCCGGAGGATGGGGGTGGTGGGCCAATTAGAGGAGTGGGAGGAGGTAGGGAAAGGAAAATTATTCAACCTCGCCGAACTCTTTTCCCTGTCGTGCGATTTTGAGAAACCAAAATGGAATTTGTTCGCTGTTATCGCTAGTATTTGACTGATTAATTTTTTTAATTTTTTTCGAATAAATAAATTTGTGGGAGGGGAAAAACTTTGTGCATTTTTTTTTCAAATGCGTTTTTTCTACGTAGGAAAATGGTTCAGAGGAGAAACTTTTTTACAGGTAAGTGAGGATCTTTTTTATCTTTATTTAAAAAAAAATTATCGCAATCCAAGCAATAGGAAGGGAGAGAGGGGGCATAATGCGTTTGTGGGAATAAAGGCTTAAGTAAAAGGGATAGGGACTTCGGACTTTGATATTCGGCACTATAAATCTTTTTCCAGCTTAATATTTTATCAAATATTAAACTTATTATAAATAATTATTTACCACGAGTTTTTGCGGCCCATTTCCCTAGTTTTAGGTGGTATTGGATATATATAAAACAATTATTTTTCCGTTTAACTTGCTTTAACTCAAAAACGGCACAATGGATTACTCTCAAATTTTTATCATGTTATCACTATATATTTGTTAATTAAATGTGTGAATGTAGGTCAAATTTTAATAAGTGTAGAAATCATTACCTTTTTTCTAAGGCTATGTCGAAAATTTGCATTCTCAAATGTAACATCCGGGAAACTTTTTTATCTTTCGAAATAGAAACAAGTATATCGAGGGCATATGGAGATAAAAGATTGGCGTAACTTTTTTATTTGAAACTTTTTTTTCTAGCAGCAGTTTTTGAGAAAATTGCAAATCAGTGATTGTTGGCCCGGCATTGCAATTAATTGCTATTAGACTTCCACGTTCTTTATGATCTCTTTATCATATATTCCCTCTTCAATCTCTAATAGTGTCACCCCTTCACGGTTGGTAAATTAAAAACTTAAAAGCCAGAGTAAAAATCATGCTTCTCACCGTTTTGTTTAACTTTTTATATAATTGTTGCACATTCTTTAGAATACTCTTCCCAGTTTTTTGCAAATGTTAATTTTTGAACATTTTAAATCTTATATTGACGACTTATTTGATAAAACACTTGTCAGTATAAAAAAAAGTAAAAAGGAGCAAGTACATCTATACCTGCCTGCATGGGCGCAGCCAGGGGGGGAGCCATGGGGCCCGCCCCAAGCCGTCTTCCATGAGCCAAAAAATAAAGAAGCATAATCTCTATCAGTACAAAGCAGTATCCAAATTATCCCTTGAAATAAATATTCTGTAATTAATGCCAATATTATCTAGTAGAGAAATCTACTATTCATCCTCTGAGGAGGCCGGTTCTATTGCCCCCCCCCAGATGAATTTTCTGGCTGTGCCACTGCCTGCCTGTGTTTCAAACTTGCGATCCTTGAATTCCAAGCTATAATTCTACCTATTACACCATCATACCATACCCCATTTCCGAAAGTGATAATATTGCCAATAATATAATGTCACTATTTGCAAATCATGGCTACGTTTTAATATTATATTGTTATGAAATATATATTAGTTAAATATATAAATAAATGATAGAAAATAGCATTTTAAAAAAATATTTTATTCAATTACAAACCTAACAAATTCAGAAAACAATTTTTTAAATTTTAAATGAATAATAACTTTTGATTTACCGATAGATTTTGTTAAAAAACAAATTGTTTGTTTTAAGCATTTTTAAAGTTATAACGCCAACTTAGTTGTTAAATTACTCGTCCAAATCTAAGGTTTGTGCAATGTGTACAATATAGTAATAGCACTTATTTATAAACTTCCGTTTCGGCAGTTTAATATTTGATAAAGGGTAAATTGACAAAATATTAAGATGGAAAAAAGATTTATATTGCTGAATATCAAGGTGGGAAGTCACTACCCCTTTTCCTTTGCCCCGCAAACGCATTATGCCCCCTCCCTCCCTTACTATTGCTTGGATTGTGATAATTTTTGTTTTAAATAAAGATAAAAAAGATCCTCACTTACCTGTAAAAAAAGTTTCTCTTCTTTCCTAAATAAAAAAAACACATTTGAAAAAAACTGCAAAAAGTGTTTCCCATCCCACAAATTTGTTTATTCGAAAAAAATATAAACAGTTAAATACTAGAGATAACAGTGAACAAATTTCATTTTGGTTTTTCAAAATCGCACGACAGGGAAAAAAGTTCTCGGGGAGGTGAATAATTTTCCTTTCCCTACCTCCTCCCACTCCCCCAATTGGCCCACCACCCCCATCCTCCGGCTCCATCAATTCTTATCTATTTCACTTACCTCAAAAAAATCTCAGCTCCCTAACTCCTTTTTTTCGTGGAAAAATTAAGGAATTACTTTTTTGTATATTAGTGTTACGGCAAAAAAACGTGTATTTTAAAAAAAGTTTCACGAAAAGTTACCGTCCGATTTGGAAAAAAAATTACCGGATTATGCGTTTTCGGCAGGGTCTTCAATTTTTAATTTAACTTTTTTTTCGTCAAGTCAATAATAACAAAGTTATCGTGAAAAACGGGTTTTTGCGAATTTTAAATGCGAATTTCTGCTCCACTTCGTGTGATTAAGCTGAACTAACTTGATAATATGATAAAAGAGAACAGAACGCGTGTAACCGAACCGTCAAAAATTTTTTTTAAAAAAGTTTGTTTCAAACCTCTTCTTTTTCTCGCCAGATCCGCTCCAGTAATAAACAATTGCAACAAATGATGATTGAAAAAATAACGATTTTCGTTTTTTGCAAATAACTCGAAAATGATTAATATTTAAGAAATTTTAAAGAAAGATTCTTAAAGAGGAAGAAACCAATTAAAAAGTCCCGACTCCCGAAACTCTGCTCTGCGCGGCGAACACTAAGCCGTTACGATGAGAGAAAATTATTTAGGTATTATGCAAATCACAACTTACATACTTTTTATTTATTATGAAAATACCTACTTTCTGTATATTGTTGCCCTAATCTGGGCACGCTAATATACTAGTCAGGTAAATACTTTAAAACACTTATTATTGGAGAACCAATCAAAACAACTACTCTCCTAGCTAATACTGACGAAGTATTGAATTACATGATAGGATTCTTAGCATTTAAAAAAAAAAAAAATATTGAAAATACTTAAATCATTTATTTACATTTAGTCATTCACACTTTTTTTATTTAATATGAAATTATCTACTTTCTGTATATTGGTACCTTAACCGGGTCACGCTAATATACTACTTAGAAAAACACTGTAAAACACTCATTATTGGAAAACCAATCAAAACAACTACTCTTCTAGCTAATACTGACGAAGTATTGAATTACATGATAGGATTCCTGGCATTTTAAGGCAAAAAAAAATATACTGAAAATACTTAAATTATTTATTGAAATTCAGTCATTCACAACAATTATTATTGAACCTTACATTCTATTTCAACTCTAGAAAAGTTGTACAAGTTTTTTCGAACTCGTTAGTTCTCATCAGTAGAGTATAGAAACATTCATCCATTATTTACAAGCCTATTCTTGATTTATTTTTTACCATTAATTATTTTTATTTATTTGCTTTTATCATGATTAGAGAAAATTATTTAGGTATTATACAAATCACAACTTACATACTTTTTATTTATTATGAAAATACCTACTTTCTGTATATTGTTGCCCTAATCTGGGCACGCTAATATACTAGTCAGGTAAATACTTTAAAACACTTATTATTGGAGGACCAATCAAAACAACTACTCTCCTAGCTAATACTGACGAAGTATTGAATTACATGATAGGATTCTTAGCATTTAAAAAAAAAAAATATTGAAAATACTTAAATCATTTATTTACATTTAGTCATTCACACTTTTTTTATTTAATATGAAATTATCTACTTTCTGTATATTGGTACCTTAACCGGGTCACGCTAATATACTACTTAGAAAAACACTTTAAAACACTCATTATTGGAAAACCAATCAAAACAACTACTCTTCTAGCTAATACTGACGAAGTATTGAATTACATGATAGGATTCCTGGCATTTTAAGGCAAAAAAATATACTGAAAATACTTAAATTATTTATTGAAATTCAGTCATTCACAACAATTATTATTGAACCTTACATTCTATTTCAATTCTAGAAAAGTTGTACAAGTTTTTTCGAACTCGTTAGTTCTCATCAGTAGAGTATAGAAACATTCATCCATTATTTACAAGCCTATTCTTGATTTATTTTTTACCATTAATTATTTTTATTTATTTGCTTTTATCATGATTAGAGAAAATTATTTAGGTATTATGCAAATCACAACTTACATACTTTTTATTTATTACGATGCTCGGAAACCGGCCGTAATAAGTAAAAATATTTTTTTGTTAAATATTAATTTAAACATTTTTTAAAATTATGTTATTATTTAAAGGAACAATTTTTTCACCGATTTTTCATAAAATGAGCCTTTTATACATTTTTTTCTCTTTTAGGAACATTTTTCCAGTTATTCATAACTATCGGAATATTGCTGGTTAATGTACTTGGACATACGGTTCCTATGATGATGTATAACATGTTCTGCTTAGCAGTGCCAATAGTCTTCGCAGTACTGTTCTTCTTCCAACCAGAAACCCCCGTTTACAGTTTAAAAAAGGGAAGAAACGAAGAAGCAGACAAAGCTTTCAAACGATTACGAGGAGAGGAGTACAACCCTGCTGATGAAATCAAAGCAATACAAGAAGCAATAGCAAAAGAGCAAAGTAGAAAAAATTTTTGGGAAGGCATGAAAGCCAAGGCAGCCAAAAAGGCAACGCTCATTTGCTTCATGTTAATGTTTTATCAGCAAATGAGCGGTATAAATGCTGTAATATTTTACAGTAAGGATATATTCACTGCAGCCGAATCCAGCTTGCCTCCATATCTTTGCACTATCATCATTGGCACTGTTCAAGTAATTGCTACTATAGTTTCATCTTATTTAGTAGAAAAAGTTGGTAGGAAAAGTTTGCTTATGTTTTCAAATACTTTCATGGCGGTATCTACTTTTTTACTGGGCCTCTTCTTTAGTGCAAAAAATTATGACCTTGCGAGTAAGGAGACTATAAAGACCATATCGTTCATTCCCATTCTTTCGCTTGTAATATTCATTATAGCATTTTCGATGGGAGCAGGTCCAATCCCCTGGCTAGCTTCTTCTGAAATTTTTCCGGCCGATGTTAAAGCGAAATGTAGCTCTGCAGCCGGAGCATTTAATTGGTTACTCGCGTACGGTGTAACTCTATTTTACCATAAACTTGCACAAGCTATCGGGAATGACATTACATTTTATATATTTGCTGCGGTGTCGTTCAGTGGAATCTTCTTTGTAATGATTGTAATGCCAGAAACCAGAGGAAAGACCTTTGCGGAAATCGAGGCGGAACTGGAGGCATGAGAAAAACCTAAATTGGGTGTAAAAATTTATGGCACAAAAATTTCTTGTACGCTTTACTTCCAATGAATCATTTTTTGGAGCTTCCTTCCTCATTTGTGAAATTGGCAACAGAGGAAATATTTTGCAGAAATCGAAGCGGAAGTGAAGGGCAAAAAACCTAAATTGGGTGTGGATATTTACGACACAAATATTTATTGTACATTGGTACTTCCAATAAATCTTTTGCTTGGAATTTTTTTCTTTATTTATAGTCGAGTAGAATTAAGTTTTATATCCAACAAAATTCATGAAGTTTTGAAACTTGCATAAATATTAGGATATGTACCAGAATCGTAATAAAGAGAAGTCCCCACTCCTGCTGTGGTTGAATTAGCCCTTAAAATTACGAAAACCACCTCCAAAGGACAATGTTAAAAATAGCTGATTTTTGGCCCCCATCGCGGAACGCATAAGACCCAGAGAAAATGGTTGGAAAAGGCTCAAAATTAATAAAAATACGGCTTCGTGGTATCAAGAGGCTGGGGAAAATTCTATTTCATCCCTAAAAGCATAAAAACAACCCCTAAAATTGCTTTGAATAATAGCTACTGAATGTGAAATTTATATTTATTTTATGATAACTATTCGGTATCGATTCAATAAAGATAACAAAGGGGTAAAAACTACCCATATTCAGGGGGTGGAACGTCATACCCAGCACCTATTATTAAAAAAGGCGTGTTAAAAATAGGTACCAAGGTGATTAAAAAAATAATATAACAGAGAATAAACTAATATTATTTTCAACCCCTTACAGTGATTAGCCATCTTTAATATCGATCTATTAAATGCAGACATAAGAACCAATAGAAACCTTTCATTTTATTTTAATTTGCTCTGTAAATATTCTGTTTTAGATGCTGTTCTAACATCTCTAAATAACGGCAGTTTTTCTTTACAGGGATATGTTAAGTTTGTATCTGTTTAGCTCGCGTAGATTCTAATGTCTTCTAATAAACCACAAAATATTATATGTATTTGAATGTATCTTTATTTTACATTGCCTGTCATATATTGACATGCATAAACTCCTATATATATATTACTATTATTTCTAATCAATAGTTGCATATATAACAATCCTCCTTACTAAATTAAAACAAATGAACTATTTCAATTTTACAATAATGCATATACAAAAATATAAGTTTATAAACCAAATCTCATAGGTGGTTTTCTAACTCTATTTGATCGCCTTAATGGTAGTTCTTGACTTTTAGTAGGTGTTTCTAATTTTTTTGGTATAGGTGGTTCATCGTTTATTTCTGGTTCCGAGATATTCTGTGCGGTATCTCCTGAAGAAGTTCTTTATTTTACATTGCCTGTCATATATTGACATGCATAAACTCCTATATATATATTACTATTATTTCTAATCAATAGTTGCATATATAACAGGATACTATTAAGTAATCAGTATAATAAGTGTTGATATAATATTTTCTTATGATTCTATATAATAATAATAATAATAATAATATTGTCTATTAAGCAACTAGCAATTACAATAAAGCTATAAAAAAATAGTGTACACAAACAAATTGGTATATTACGCTGGTTAACTTAAGAGGCGAAGTTCAGTTCTTCCCAGCTTACTAAGCTACGAAATCCTGCTCTTCCACTTAACCTCGAGCCAAATTACAGCAAGATGCCGTAATCTGGATTGACCTATCCTAGAACTTAACTTAAAGTAACAATATTGAAACACCTCTTTTATAAAGAGACAATATCTGAAAGTAACAAAACAGACACACTGAAGCACAAAAATAGACAAATAGACTCACACTAATATGAAAGGTAGTAAGAAGTTACATTTTGCAGGAAAATAAATTCTGTTTTTTTTTATTTATGCCAAATCTAACCCTGGGAAAAAGAGGACAAAAAATTGTTCAAAGTAGTAGTACCTACACTATAAAAATTTTTAACGAACTCGCTTTTAAATGATAATATATAACAGAAACAATATGTATTATGTTTATAAAAAGAATACTAAATGCAATATAACATATATATACACATATACACACATACACATACATACACATAAATAGACATATTACACATATTATGTATGTATATATAGAAAAATAATAATGTTGTGGGAAAAATGTTTTCATGGGATATTTCTAAATATTATGATCACCAGAAATTAATTGTTGAAATAACTCCTTTTTGAATTTATAATATGATACATTAGTTATTTCAAGGTTTAGTGAATTAACAGAATTAGCAACATTGTAAGAGAAAGATTTTTTGAAAAACGAAAATTTATGTTTTGGTATTTGTAACTTATATCTACCTCTTGTGTTAACTGAGTGAATATCAGATAAATGATTTATTTTATTGTAGAGATAAACTGGAGTTTTCTGATTAATAATTTTATGGTACAAGCACGCACGGTGCATATATCTTCGCTGCTTCATATTCAGCCAGTTAATTTCTTTCAGGACAGGTGTTACATGAGAGAAGCGCGTTAACCCAAATATCAATCTAATACACGAATTTTGGACCCGTTGAATGCGAGTTGCATCCCAAGATGTCAGACAAGGACCATACACAACGTCGCCAAAATTAAAATGCGATAGTACCAGTGTTTCACACAGTAAAATTTTGGATTTTCTGTCTAATATTTTCCGACAACCGTACAATAATTTAATATTACTGAATGATCTTTTTATCATAAAGTTGACGTGATAGTTAAAACGTAGATTAAAATCAACATGGAGTCCTAAATTTTTCGCATGATTTGCAATTTCCAGAACTGAATTCTCTACCTTAATATTTAACTGATTTACTGCCTTATCTCGATCTTTTAAAGGACCAAATAGGAGAACTGTAGATTTAGTTGGATTAATTTTCAAACAATGGTTTTGTGATGCGGCAACCAGATTCTCTATATCATTATTTATCAGTTGAACGGCATTGTCAAGTTCGGATAGTTTAAGAGGGTAATAAATTTGCGTATCATCTGCATAAAAGTGGGAGGAGCAATGTCTAAGACTGTTTTTTGAAAAAGAAGAGTATATAGAAAACAATATTTTTTTTTTTTTTTTTTTAACTATTTAACGTCGGCCTATTTCCGCTACCAGGGCCTATCACCGACGCCAGGAGACGAGCTACCCCCTACCTGGAAATTTTGCCGAACCTCTTCCCTTAAGAAGAGTAGGGATGTTTTACTTGCCTAACATTTAATAGACAAGGGACCGCCTGCTTTACATCCCCTCCGAAGGATGGTATATCCACTACGTAATCCTCGTCTGAAATTACGTAACTTCCGAGTATACACTGATATACAAGCCTCTAGAAGGTGGGACGAGAACGCTGTATTTCCCAAGATGGGAGCCCATCCAAGTACTAACCGCGCTCGACGTTGCTTCAACGGAATATCGACTGATATTCACATTGAAGTCGCCTCTACGCTCGCCCCAGAAAACAATATTGGGCCTAATATAGAGCCTTAAGGTACTCCGCTGTTAATATTTAAAGGATCAGATAATGTCTGATTAATTTTAACAGTTTGACAACGGTCATTGAGATAACTGGATAAAAATAATAATGAATTTCCGCTGAATCCTATATAATGTAAAATTGCAGACATCATGAGATAGTTTATAGTGTCAAAAGCTTTTGCATAATCGAGTAACACAAGAGCTACTAAATTACCCGAATCTAAGGACCTTAAAACGTCATCTCAGACATGTAATAACGCAGTGGCTCACCCATGATTTGCTCTAAACCCGGATTGTGTGCTAGGTATAATATTGCATTTATTTACATGCTTTGAAATTTGTATATACATAACCTTTTCAAAAATTTTTGACAGCACACTTAATATGCTAATGGGTCGTAAGTCTTTAGCGTCTTCTGGAGCTACCTTTTTAGTCACCTCGTTTCCTATTTTTTAGCATTTCAAGCGGTGAATACGATTCTACCACCTGAATAGGGTGGTTTGGTTGTTTTCGAGGTTGCTAAACTCGCTATTTGTTCTTTATTAAAAAAACGTGTTGACTAAAACCATACAGATCTATTGTAATATTTATTATTAGTACAGTGAATGAAGGTAAAAATCAACTATTACCTCCGATTTCGGTGAACCTCCATCGATTTGCATGAAAATTTGGGATTGAGTATATTTTACCCTCAACTTCAAAAGTGACATATGCTCAACTTGTGCTTTTTGCATTTTAGGGGTGAAATCCACCCCTTTTGTTAAAAATGGGAAAAAATGCAGATTTAAGCATTCTGGCGTAAGTAATCTCGTTTAATTAGATAAAATAAATATTTTTCAACAATTACTTACATTTTCATTTTTCACAAAATTAATAACACAAATTAAATAATTTTTAAGTGCTAACCACTGATAAAGAGTACCACGTGTATTTTACTCCGCTTTTGGAAATATACTGAAATATTCAATAGACACACAGCATACTAGAAAGCCCCACTATGTTTTCGAGCAGATGTTCAGAAAACCTTTTACTTTTTCTATCTTCAAAAGAAACATACACATACTCACACATGTATATTTTGTGAGCATGTACCTATCGACACGTCTACTTCTTACTATCTCTATCTTTTTTCCTATATATGCATACAAAATCTCTGCTCAAAAAATTTTTCCAATAAAATGTTATTGGTTTTTTTACAATAACTCCGTTAATTTTTATGATATCAGGTTCATCCAAAAACCATTTGAAAGGTAATTTCAAGGGCTATAAGATCGTATTAAATTTAATCTTTTAAAATTCTTATTTTTTAAAAGATAAAAGGTTAAAGGGCCCCGGTTACATGGTTCTCGCAGTAAAATTTAGACTTTAAACGTTTCTATCTCGGTTATTTTTTATCCTACAAAAATAAAAAAAAAACTAACGTCTTTGTTAAAAAAAACTCAAATTTCGTTCTGTATTATTTTTTACGTATATCGAGTATTTTTGGAGTTATCAAAAGAAAATGAAATTTACGAAAATTTGAAAAATTCTGATTTTTTTAAATCATATTTTTTTTCAAAAATATGCATTCTAAACCGGTCAAAATTTTTAAAGTCATTACTTATGCTAAAATAAAGAAAGTCTTATAGGGATTACTATAAATTTTAATTTTTGTGGAAATGGCGTAGGTTTTATTTTTCACTTTTTCCTAAAAAATTCGAAGGGGTCCTCTTGTTTTCATCATGACTTGCTTAATTTTGATGCTATCAACTTCTTCTACAGCTCATTTGATAGGTATTTCTGAGTTCTTTGAAAAGTGTTCAGTAAGTATATTTTATAAAATTCATCGTTTTCCCGTTATTTAAGCTTGAATACTTAGATTTGAGTACTCGCCGAAAAAAAATATACATTCAATTACCTATAGCTCACTTTGAATTAATATTAAAAGATTTTTTAAGGAAGGAATTTATTCGTTTTTTTATTAGCTTCAATTTTGGTAATGACAACTTTTTTGTAAAAACTTATAGTTTTTGAGTTATTTATGAAAACATGCATTTTTTTCACGAAAAATCAAAATCTTTGATCTTTTATAACTCAAAAAGTATTGATTTATTTTAATAACTTTATGTAACAAATTTTGCTTCGAATTGGTCCCTCTATCGATTTCTGGGGTTATTTTTCATAAAATAATTTCCACCCCCGAGAAGGGGTGGCATCCACTTCCAGGGTAAAAGCGCAAGTTGGCACTATGTCACTTTTGTTTCTTGAGGTATCCTCTGACTACTCACAAATTTTCATGAAAATCGATGGAGGTTCAACGAAATCGGAGGTGAAAACCTTCAGTGACTGTACTATATGCGCTGTAAATATTTTTCATATTCATATAGATGTAGTTTTTCATAATAAGGATACTCACGTCAAGACGAAGTGGATGTCTGTCCCTTTTACTAGTAGAAAATAATTTGGTGCATTACTAAGTGCCGTGGCATTTTTTTACTATTAGAGACTGTGAATAGAGTTGCACCCCCGAATAGGGTAGTTTTGTGGTTTCCAGGGTCGCTAACTAAAGCGCTTTTTTGTAATAATACTTGCTTTGAATATTACTTCATACCCTTATAGGGGGATTCTGAGGTCAGGATCAGTTGAAGGTCTGGCTGAACTAGTATAAAAAAATCATTTTGTACATTTTGAATCATCTCGGTACCTATTTTTTTAATATTAGATGCTGTGAATGTCGTTCCACTCTCTGAATAGAGTGTAAATAGAGGTAATTTTTACCCTGTTGTTATTCTATTGAATCGATAACTAATAGTTATCATAAAATAAATACAATTTTCACATTCAGTATAAGCTATTATTCAAAGCAATTTTAGAGGTTGCTTTTATGTTTTTAGGGGTGAAATGGAATTTTCCCCAGCCTTTTGATACAACGAAGATTTATTTTTATTAATTTTGAGCCTTTTCCAACCATGTTCTCTTTGTCTTATCCGTTCCGCGATAGGGGCCAATAATCAGCTGTTTTTAACATTGTCCTTTGATTTAGCCCGATTATCTGCTAAACCGTTTACTTTTTGGCAAAAATACTTTATACAAAAATGTTCCTTATAATATATTCGACAAAAAGTGTTCTATACTCTTTTTTCATGGAGCAAATATTAGTTTTATAAATGCTTCGCGACGGGTTTTGACTGCAAATTACTCGGAAACTACTACTTTTACACAAAAAGTCCAAAGAACTAAATCTGTAGAACGAGAAATGGGATATAAAATGTGCTTGTTATGGTTTCTTTTATATAGCCCGTGGGCTATATGATCTTTTGCCTGTCATTATATACATTTGGTAAGCAATATTTTTATTTTATTTATGTGTTTAAGATGTCTTAAGTTAATTAGATATATTATGTAACGGCCTCTAGTGGCCAATCTATCAAATCAAATTATTAAATTAAATTATTATGAATAAGGTTGCAGAGATCTCTAATATAAAACCGTGTTTTGACCACGGTGTATTACATAGGTGGTCCGACGTACTTCCTTTCCTATTATGTGAATGGTTTCTATTTACTTTAGTAGATGGCGCAAGTGATAAGGTCCAACAATTACCTGGGCATGTGCATCGTATAACTAACATAACCTCAAATTTTAAGGTTTTTGTTTTCGTTTATTCTCATTTTTAATGTTTATATAGGCATTTTTTAGCTTGATGCCATACTGACTCCAAGCAAATATTTAAAAACTCACGCAAATAATTTTTCAATATTGTTCATTAATAAAAATAGAATTAGTATTATAGGTTAGATTCCTAACCTGCAAAGAATGTCTTATTTTATTGTGACAAACTATTTAAAACTTCATACACATTACGTTGAACTTGACTTTGGTTGAAAGTACAGGAACCAGGCAGAAATTTTAATAATAGCTACATAATACTAGTAAATCTTAAGAAATATATATTTTTGAGGTTAGCTGTGGCGACACGTGCAATGCTGCATGTAGTGTTGCATTTGTTCCTTCAATGTTTTAATTTAGCTATATGTGCGCGTGACGTCATAGAGCTGAGACCTTAGGAAAACAAACCGCTGTCATTGCTGTCAAATGACGACTGACTGAACCTAAGAATTGAATTTTTCATAATATTAGAGTTTTTATGGACATTATATCGTACAAAATGGCAAGTTTTTGTTGTATTATTAGTTGTAGAGTGTGGCAATACCGAGACAACATAAGTTTTTATAAAATAACGTTGATTTACAGCCAGAAGAGGTTAGGATTAAAAGATTCCAAGCAATTAAAAGGAATTATTTTACTGGGGTATTCCAAGCATTTTATTAATGGTAAGTTGTTGCTTATTAATTTAAGAATTTGAGTTTTATTGTGGATTTATGTTGTAGGAAAGACAGCCGTAATTCAAGACCACGATGATCCATCCAGTTAGGTGTTCTCTGTTAATATGGGATATAACTTAAAACTCAAATGTGAAACTAAAAGTGCTTGTGATAATAATAACTATTGCTAAACCAAACAAGAAATAATTCATGGTAAAAAAATAACACTTTATATTGACTTGTCAGCATTTTTAATAATCAGTTGTTGTGTTTAAATTTTAGTTGAGTGAGGGTAGAACTGATGCTGAGGGAGAAAGAAGTGTAATAGCAGAAATTGTTGTACACCTCAAGAGGAAAATACACATTGATTGATTTGGCAACTAAACGCCCTTTTAAATTATATATTGTGTAGTGCTTGGATTTTTAACATTCAAAAACTATGAAACTAAGACAAAGTGATCTGAAGTGGGTGAACACATAAATAAAGTCCAAATGGGCGTTGAAACTGTCAAATTGTAGCTATAAATGTTCTTTGAATTATGTAATTACAATGTTATTACTTAGATAATTCGTACCTATAAGTGTATAATATAATCATTTATTTTTTTATTGCAATATAGATCTTTCTTTGTATCTCCTGTTAAGTTTCTTGTTGATTCTTCTTACGAGTACTAATGGAACATAGGGAACCTTGGATAATAAAGAATTTGATATTTAGTAAGTATATTTTGTTTTACTTTCAGTTAGATGCAAAGATGCATGTATATATAAGTTCAACATAATCGACTATTTCAATTCACTGCTAACAACAATAATACGAGTGATAAATAAAAAAGTGAATATACGTGTTTAATAAAATACAATAAATATTTAACAATTCACCTGCCTACATAAAATAATAATATACATGTGAGACATATTATATAACAATAAGACACGATAAGAAAAAAAGTAGGTATTTTTATAATAAATAAAAAGTGTGTAAGTTGTGATTTGCATAATACCTAAATAATATTCTCTAATCATGAAAAAGCAAATAAATAAAAAATAATTAATTGTAAAAAGAAAAAGTTCTTGCACAAATTACAATGGTTTGTATAGTTCAATCTATAGGTATATCATAGGTACCTACACTGGAAGAAATTTTGTACATCTGTTTACATATTTCAAGTACCTAGTTCACAGTACTTCAGTCCTTCATCTTTAATTTATATGGTATTTTTCATAAAATTCATAACAGTTAACCCTTCGACCATAGCCACCGTTTACTGCTAAAAATTGAAAGGAAAAACTGGGTAGTGAACAAATTTTGTCTAGACTAGTAACACAGTCACAATGAGTACTGAAGGGTCATCTGGATCAGTAATAGTCCAAGTAGTCGATGGCTTTTGTTGAAGATGGTAAGTTAAGAGTTCGTAACCTGAAAAAAGAATTTGTATGTTAGCAATTACTCATTAAGCAACATTTAATTAGGTAAGCA
The DNA here is from genome assembly GCA_936432065.2 of Rutpela maculata. Taxonomy (NCBI): domain Eukaryota; kingdom Metazoa; phylum Arthropoda; class Insecta; order Coleoptera; family Cerambycidae; genus Rutpela; species Rutpela maculata. The sequence goes on from OW386286.2 coordinate 251,139,064, forward strand.
TAAAGCATATATTGAAAAAAAATCATCGACAACTAATTCTTACCTTTGCAAAAAGCTTTTATCCTGTAAATTTCTTGGAGAGTACTTCTTTCACCCAACCATAAATAGCTTCAAGATTTTTGAATGCCTTGAACTCATCCTTTTATCTATGCATTACTCATAAAAACCAAGTAATTCACAATACCTCTATATGAAATATTATGAAATACACCAATATTTGTACTGAAGTCATCATTTCTCAAAATATAAAGGATTTAATTCGATGACACCAACTTTTTCCATGTACCTAACCTCTACATTATGAGACAATTTTGTAAAATATAAACTTATCTCCATATTAACGAACAAAATTCACCACACAAAATAATTAAGGATAGTTGTGGATGATAAATAATCTAAAATTAAGTTTCAAAATATCACAAAAACGGCAAAACATACTTTAAAACAACACGTTCAATCGGCACGTCACTCGATGACAGCTGTTTGTTTTCCTAAGGTCTCAGAATCTGTGACGTCGGCGCACGCGACCTATATACTTAATGTCAGATGTCACTGGACTCTTTGTTTCACTAAACATAAACAAAAGGCCGGAAATGTATGCAACACTGTATGCACGTATGCACAGAACCTGTAAAATCTATCTATGCGTAAGTAATGAGGGAACTTATTGGTCCTGCCATCTATTACATTATGTACAAATTAAGTACTTATGAAGCCACTGTGAGTGTTGTCGTCGCATCACCTATTTAATACACCCTGGTTTTGACCAAGTTATCTTCTTCATCGTGCGGGCATTAGTATACTTTCCGTCTCATGAGGGCATAACTATCGGCATTCGGGCAACGGTTCGTTAGGAATCAATTTTGATTCCTTTTCTCCATTATCGCCAGTTATCGCCATGGAGTAATACATGTGTTTCGGCGAGCTCCGTCGAATTAAATTTTTCAATCGCTTAAAAGGATTAACTAAGTAAGTTAATTGTTTGTTTAATTATTATATTAGTTGAATACTAAACGTGGTTATTTTATTTTAGATTCAGATTGACTTCTAATTTCCGATTTAACTTCGAATGCAACTTCACTTAAATTTCAAATGTAAATGCGACTCTGGTTATTGCCATTTTTAAAACCTCTTTATAGATCGGTAAATCCTGATGTACAGTATTATTCCTTTGTAAATGGTTATGGAAGGTTTACCTTACAATTAAACTAAACTGGAACGTTTCCTATGTCACAACTGGTACGTATCGGGATCTCCAAGAAATAAATTTTTAAGATTTTTAGATTTTTTGTCTGGAAGCCATTATTTGGTAGATCAGTGACGTAAACGACACGGAGTGTAGAGTCAAGCAGCAAGGTGACGTTTAGCTGGGAAGTTTTGTTTCGTGCCGAAAGTGGGCAATCCATTTGACGAGCTATCTTCCTAACCTGTGGAGAAGTGTCAAATGTCGTTCAACATCCAGTACTGGTTTGGTCGAGAATCCGAAACCAGTGCGTTTTGAGGGGACCTTTTTTATGATTTCATTTCATTTTTGACATGTTAAGGATGGAATTTAGCATGGGAGCCATTTTTATAATTTTGGCGTTTGTTGGCCATTCTGAAAAATGATGGCCGGTTTTCGCGCTACAAGAAATCACAAAAATTTTCCCGAACTACTTGGACAATTTTCATGTTTAAGGTACCGTTGGACAGGTATTAAATTACTTTACACGTATCTCTATATAATAAGCTCGAATCTGAAAGAAACAAATCAAAAAAATGCAAGTAATAAGGCATATATTTAATATTCAGATATCACTCCATTCATTTTTAATAACTAATAGTTTATTTACCTGCTTTAACTAAAGAAGTGATGGTTGGGGATTGGAAATTTTCCGTTTCATCTGGAGATAACTTATTTTTGCTCAAGAAGTTCAAAAAACTTACCTTCAAGAATTTTTCGTTAAAAACGGGGTGAAAACGGGCCTTGGGGACCCCCACCCTTTTTATTTAATTTTTGGTAGTTTTTATTTTTTAACAAATTAACAAATTATCAGAAAGTTTTTCATGGGCCTAGTCTTATTTAAAATTTGGTATTCTTATCTTTGCAATACGATTACCAAGACCGGAGATACTTAATATGGAAAGTAGCAGAACATTTCAATGTTGAAAAATGAATGAGGGGAAAATTTTCCTCTTCAGGAATGTGTTGGGGGTAGTTAGGAGGTAAACATAATACAAGTCTCCGCACCTAGCCCTGCCGCTTCAGGGGGGAGGGGGTGGAAAGGTTCCTTTTTTCGATTCTTCGCTTATAACTCGGAAACGATGCGTCATACGGAAAAAGGTAATCTATGCAAAGTTAAACATAATTGAATTTCCTACAAGAATCATTTTCTTCCTGTGTGTTATAGTTTACGAAATATTCGCCAGCCAAAATAGATAATTAATAAATAAATTAATTAGGTAACTTGAATATTTCTATCAAAGCGGTTTACCGTGGTCTCCTGATAAATCACAGTCACAAAACAATCTTTATCTACTCTTATTAGGTTATATACTAATTAATGAACTGCTTTTGATCAATTAATACACTCAAAGAAATAGTATGGGTAAATTCAACAAAAAAAAATGGTTAACTAACAATATCGTTAATTTTGTTAAACCAAACTATATTGATGGTATTTTTAAACAAGAGATGATTGTTATTTTAATTAATAAAAAGTTGTCGTACAACAAAACAAACATTAACTTAAAAAATAGATGAATAGGACTATTATTTTGTTCGTCTGATTATTATTTTGTTGAATTCTGTCAAATTAAACCAGATAATAGTATATTTTATTTTTAACTATTATCGAATTGTAATTCTAACCCAGTATTAGTTCGCTGTACTATTGTACTTGGTAGACAAACCAATATTATTGTCGTCTTCTAGAAGTTCTAAAAGAATTGCCATAAAATTTGCTTGCTTACCACGTAGTCTATTACAGAAATTATTACCAGATGACGCCACATACAAATCACTGACAATAATCAATCATGCATTATCCTATACCTATAATTTATAGAAAATTAATAACATGATTGCAATGTTCAAATTCTCTCAGGGATCATCGATATATTTGGATGGATCTTATAAACGATCTCTAATCTTTGGTTTGGGTGGTCTAATCATACAATAAAGTGTAGATCAACCTAAAAATTAGTTGGTGAACAAAAAACAAAGTCGTTGTACTATTTAATTGTAGACCAAATTGAAAATGGTTAGTGAACATAAAAAAAATGTCATTGTACTATTTAATTTGTTACAAGAAGATATGATTATTAAACTACTATTTGTTTACGAAAACAAATAAAGTTATATGACTATTCTTTTCTGATTGATTTAACTATGAAACTAGATAGGCGCGATTTCATATGCTCTTTCTGGTTGAATTTACCTATCATTTTCTTTGAGTGTAGTATCCATAAACAAACAGCGTGAGTTACAATGCGTGAGTTATTATAACTCACTAGGCACAGAGCCAATCACCTTTATCTTCATGCCTAGCCTGTCCAATCGATGTAACGCGCAACACACGAAGGTGGAGGTAGTGACAGATTATTCGCGTTAATATCTATAAAGATTTTCTGAAATGTCATAAAATGCTAGTTTTGATTCGTTTGTGCCGAGCCGAATTTTCGAATTTCGCCGTGCAATTTACGATCAGGTTTATCTAGAAGACTTCCTCTTTATGTGGCGACATCATACGGCCGTCCCAATGGTGTTTTTAGAAAAATATGAACGTGTCAAGATTGCATGTTTTTGCAATTTTTTCGATTCCGAAATGTAAGCTGTTTTTTGTTATTTTTCGCAGATATCTCCGAAAGGGTGGGAGTTAGCTCGAAATAAAAAATAAGGTCAAACGAGTATTTACCATTACGAATCTATTGCTACTATCAGAATTTTTTTTTTTTTTCGGAGATTACTGAAATGTTGGCCATGTACGGTAAAAAATCGCAAATTTTGAGCTTCTACAGTTGGCAACTTTTTAATCTTGGTTCCTACGCCAAAAGACTACTCTAGTTAACTTAAATAGAGTTAAATTTGCTAAAACACTTTTTTTTATTTTTTTATTCCGACAAAAATGAAGGAATTAGAGGGGGCGGGATTTGGGACTTTTTTTTCGGTAAAATTTCTCCATTTGGCCGTAATTAATCGGTAATTAACTGAAATCGATCTCATATACGATGTTCACTTAATATCATGTACTACTTTGACGCTCCGTTAATCTTGGCCCTTCGAAACAAAGGTTTCTGAGAAAAATTATTTTTTTAAGATTTACATACACCCTATAGGAAAACATGTACTTTCTTACATTTCCTCGAATATCTCGATAATTATCGTTTTTTCGAAAAATTTGTAGACAGCTAGCTTATGTAAAGAGAATTAATCGTGCTTTCCGACGCTTTTTTGATTTTTAGTATAACAAAAAAAAACAAGACATTTGACCGAATATGCGCTCCGGGCTATTGCAGTTCGCGGAGAAGTTTTGCATTTTCCGCCGCGTAATAGATTAATCTACAAAGCTGATTTTTTGTCTACAAGCAGTTTATGCACTATTTCGATTAAAAATCATATTCTACATCCGTTTAAAGGTGGCTAAATCTTTGAAGACAACAAATATAAAAGGGTGGACAAAAATTACATTTTACAGTTAATTTTATTAATAAACAAACAGTAATTTAAACAATATTTTCTCAATTCAATATTTATTGTTATAATCGTAGACAAAGTATAGTATTTAACTTGCGGTAATGGTAATAACTCACTTGATGAATTACAACACGAGCCATAGGCGAGTGCTCTAAATTTTCATCTGCGTGAGTTATTACCTACATTACCGCTCGTTGAATAATATACTGTTATTTTACAACACTCGACGTACAGTACAGTAACTGGAGGTTTTAACTTCGGAATAATGTCATATTGAACGGATTTCGTCCATTTTTGGCGGTATGATAGTAAATGCTTCACAGAAAAGTTTCTATATTGTACGGGGGCTTACTAATTTATAGGGAGTGGATGCCACTCCTTCATTGGGGGTGGCAATTAAAAAATATATATACTTATTGGAGCTGAAAAAGAATCAAATTTTAAGAGGAAAATCTTCTATGCAATTTTTCAGATAAATTGATAGTTTTTAAGTTGTAACTTCTTCAAAATTGCGATTTTAGCTTAAAAAAAGGTATTTCCAAACGGTTTTCGTCAAGTATCTCGAAAAGTATTACTTTATCGAGAAAATGTTACAGACCAATTACAGAAAGTACAAACTGGAAATTAATTATATTTTTTGTTTATTGATGTAGGATTAATAATTTCGGAGATATTTAAGTTTATATTTTGCATCCAAGTGTTTCGAAATTACCTTTAAAGTTTAAAATGCATTTTTTTTAAAGCAAGTGCTTTAAATGAGCAAAAAAAAATGAGCATCTAGGTAATGCTATATTTTAACGAAAAACCGAGCGAAAAACTGTATTTGAGATTATTTTTTTTTAATTTACTAGATAATTAGAGTAACAAAATGGCGACCTTTTTATATAAAAAATATAAATACGCCCATTTTCCGTCATAACTTCTTTATCTCTTATGCTACAGAAACGAGTAAAAATAATTCGAAAGCGCAATTAATTGTCTTTAATTTCATTTCTTACCATGCGTGACGTAGGTGTCACAATTTCTGAGATATTTAACATTTAAACTGCATTTTTCGTCTCTAAATAAAAAACAGAAATTCATTATCAGTTTATGAGCTTTATTTCTGATCTCTATCCATTTTTCAATAAAACTAATATTTATTGAGATATTTGGAAAAGGAAAAAAAATTATGTTTTATCGAAAATACCTTTATAGTTTAAATTGTAATTTTTTCTAAAGCAAGTACAAACGAAAAAATTTGAGCATCCACGTCATGCTATATATTAATGAGAAACAGTGTTTGAAATTCCTTTTTTTTTTATTTATTGGCTAATTACAGTATAGCGTATTCCACAAATATTTCATAGATACAAAAAAGCTCGCAAAAAAGCATAAAGGATGCCGACCGCTTCTAGTTAGTTTACCGCCCGCCGGTCCAATTTGACAACGCTAGTCCACGTTGACCACCAACCTATCATAATTCCGGTAGAGAAAATTTAAACCAATTATATTCAGTGGGAGTGGCCTACATTTTTGTTCGGAAATATGTGACCATTTTTTTTGTGATGATAATAAAGAAGCCTAACACTTTTATGGCCTTTTATGTAAATAGACTGAAATTGATATAGGTCGGTACCCTTTACGTTTTTTTGCGAACTTTTTTATATCGCTGGATTATCGTTGGTACAAACTATAACAAAATGGCGACTTTGTTATTAAAAATGACGCACATTGCTTCGGTCGTAACTTCTTTGTTTTTATGCTACAGAAACAAATTAAAAAGCAGTTGAATGCTTAATTAATAACCTATTATTCTACCTTTAGCATTCTTGACGTACGTGTCACAGTTTCAGAGATATTTAACTCTCACTTTAAATAATTAACTTATGAACACTTGGATGCTAAATATAAACTTAAATATCTCCGAAATTATTAATCCTACATCAATAAACAAAAAATATAATTAATTCTCAGTTTGTACTTTCTGTAATTAATCTGTAACATTTTTTCGATAAAGCAATATTTTTTAAGATACGACGAAATCCGTTTGGAAATAGGTACCTTTTTTTAAGCTAAAATCGCAATTTCGAAGTCGTTATAACTTAAAAACTATCAATTTATGTGGACGTCAAAACTTTTCAGAAAATGGTTGAAAACGGATTTGTAAAGACTCCTCTACTAGATAATATGGACATTTTGCTAAAGTTATTTGGGTTGTCTAATCATAATTTTCACCCCCTCAGTTCTAAAAAAGGATGGATTTGAGAAATATATACATATATATGGATTTTAGCGTTTTTTTTGTCTTTTTCTCTATTTTGAGGAAAAACTGCATTTTGGTGAAAAATATCAAGAGAGCAAAGTTGTAGAGCATGAAATTTCCTATGAATTTTGTCTCTACCATTTTTTTTTCGAATTCCGCTTAGTTTCGCTGCTAGAGGGCACGAAAGAAATAAATATACATATGGACTTTTGCGCCTTTTTTAGATTTGGAGCCAAAATTATGCATTTTTATGAAAAATTACGTGAGATCAAAGTTGTAGAACATAAAACATATATTTTTATGAAAAAAAAATAAATAAAAAAATAGAAAACACCTAAAGATAGTGAATTTTATGTTCTACAGCTTTGATCTCATGTAATTTTTCATAAAAGTGCATAATTGGGTCAAAATTTAAAAAGAGGCGCAAAAGTCTATATGTATATTTATTTCTTTCGCGCCCTCTAGCGGCGAAACTAAACGGAATTCGAAAAAAAAAAAGTAGAGACAAATTTATAGGAAATTTTATGCTCTACTACTTTGCTCTCTAGTGCATAGTTTTTCCTCAAAATAGAGAAAAAGACGAAAAAACGCTAAAATTCATATATATGTATATATTTCTTAAAAACCGTGTTTAGACAACCCAAAATACTTCACTTTTTACATGTCTCATAACTGTGGGAAAATTTTCTTACATATCTCCTAATTGAAGGGACTATTTGTACTAATAGTGATTATGCTTCTTTATTTTTTGGTTCACGGAAGACGGCTTGGGGGGGGCCCGGGCCCCATGGCCCTCCCCTGGCTGCGCGCCTGAATGTAGAACTTTATTTTCATTTCAAGTCGCCAGTTATTCATTCGAGAATTTCTGCTTTGTAGTTTACCTGCTATACCTTCCCGCAACAAGGATGCGGTGAATCGAGGTGAATTGGGATGTTTTTTGGTTTTCCATTTTCCTCTCTAGTTGTTGCGTGCATTAGGTTTAAGCTGCTCACGTATCGCACCTAACTCCGAACCGAAACACATCCAGATTTGCAAACCAAATAGCGACATTCGGAAAAAGTTTTATAGCTAATGATGATATTCGTTGGTCTGTTAGACTACATGGAATTGTTCGAAGGGTGAGATAGGTATTTAGAATATTCTGTTGTACGCTAAACTGGCGTTTTGTATAATTTAGGAAAGGGTGCATACGTAATAACTTTTTAGCCAGGTACAATAGTCCTATACTGGGTGTTCCTGAAAGACTAAGGCCAGTTTTATTGGTTCCGTTTATCTTAAATCTGATAGTTAACTCCATTTTTTGTCAAAAAGTACATTTTATATCCGTTACTAACCGCCAATTTTAAGTTTAAATGCCAAACGAAGGACAGGGTACTAGTGTGAGATCCCAGAGCTTCCAGACCTACGTCATTTTAGCAAAGCTAATATTTTGACAACGGATAGTGTAATATCTAGTTAAGAACGTATGCGTATTTGCTAGCTTGAAAGCGGGGCGCTTTTGCAGAAAACAGGTACAAAAGGTACATACAAATTTTCACACCCACGTTAAAGTATGATAGCTGATTTAGTTTTCAAGTGACACGCGAACGACATCGTGTAAGCGCCACTCTCCGAATCTGAAGGTCCGAGGTTCAATCCCTGAGCGTTCTCAGTTTTTTTTTTTTAAATATATGTACTAAGAAAAAAGTTTTGGCCAAAAGTAATAAATATTTCCCTATCGGTTGTCTCTTTCTTGGTAATCGCCACCTTAAGTTAATATTTGTTGAAAAAAAAAAGCTGATAATGCTCAGAGATTGAACCTCGAACCTTAAGATTCGGAGGTTGATGCTTACACAGTGTCGTTAGCCTCTCACTTGAAAAATAAATCAGCTATCATACTTTAACGTAGGAGCGAAAAATTTTTATGTACCTTTTGTACCTGTTTCCTGCAAAAGCGCCCCGCTTTCAAGCTAGCAAATACGCATACGTTCTTAACTAGATATTACACTATACGTTGTCAAAATATTAGCTTTGCTAAAATGACGTAGGTCTGGCGGCTCTGGGATCTTGGACTATACCGCTTAAACTACAAATTTAGGTTTATGTACGTTTACGTTACATTAGGTGTTTTCACTATATAGTTCAGTCGAATTGTAATTTGACATGGCGAAAATACATAACCACGATTTTATTGTTTTAAGTTGAACATCCAAAACAAGCCCTTATAGCGTGCTAACTGATGTCATACCGGATAAGGGGAGGTGGGGGGAAGTAAAGTTGAAAAGTCGGTTTTTCGTGTTTAAATAGAAACCTAATAATTTGAGAGGAAAGTTCAAATGTTATAGGTATTGAAAAAAACCTATAAATTCAAAAAAACAGAAATTTTGGAAAACATTTTTAATTTCAGCAAAATTTTAGAAAAAATTTTGAAATTTTACCAAAGTATGTGCTATTATATAGGAGGGAATATCTGTTAAAAATTTCAGATCGATATCTGCATTATTTTTTGATAGGTTCAATTTTTTGAAAAAAAAAATAGTTCGAAAAATAGCTATAAGTACTTCACTTTCTGTCACATTTTGCTATGAGAAGGAAAATTCTATTCTTCGGGAGTTGTTCAATATTTACAAATTTTTTCTATATGGTCATTATTCAGAAAAAAGTGGTGAAAATTTAATTGAAAAAATAGAAAATTTTTTTGCATAAAAAATACAATTAAAGTTAAATATCTTTTGAATGGAATACAGGGTCGAAAAATTATGTGTATCATTTTGAAATGCTATTTTTTTTTGGTTCACCGCAAAAAAAAACATTACTCTCTGATAATTAGTTTTCGAAAAATTAGAGAAAGTAGTGTGCGCGAGCGTAGCAGCTTTATAAAAAATTCTGCTTGTCGAAAAAATGAATTTACCATATAAAAATCTTAGATCAGATGTACCGGGTATTAATAAATTAAGAAAACATCAAAATGCCTCAAGAGCGCAGTACCTTCATTTATTATTTTGGACAAAATGTTTATAAACCAAAGTTGTTTATAATCCAAAATAAAGCCTAAATACAAATTATGAAATCTGTATTTTGACTTTTACATTTATGTCAACTTATATTTTTTTTCAAATATTAACATAACATAATAACATTAACTTCAACGATTGTGGAAAAGCAATTTATTCTACATAGCCTCCTCCAACCTCAACACATTTCTCTATTCTTTTAATAAATTCACCATACGAATGGTTGAGGGTACATTCACTTCATTCACCGCGTCTTGTATTCGTGCTGTTAGTGTTTCTGGATCATGCGGCAGGTCATCTGCATAAACTTTCTGTTTTAAAACACTCCACAGAAAAAAATCCATTGGTGTGGTGATCTTGCAAAAATATTAATTGGAGCATATCTTCCCATCCATCTGGCTTCGAAGTGATCTGTCAATCACTGCCATACCAAAACTGAGGAATGAGTTGGGTAACCGTCCTGCTGCCAAAAAATGTTACGCCTTACTTCCGGTTGCAGAGTGTTTATAAATGGCAACACAAAGTTTTCCAAAATGTCCAAATAAACATGTTGATTTAAATTTTCTTCTAAGAAATATGGACCAACGATTCGATCATAAAAAATCCCACACAATACATCCATTTTTTATAACGTTGACTTGTTTGTGAATGACATTGTTTGGATTTTCAAAAGCTGTTTTGTGATGAAACGGTGCCATTGGTACAAAATGTTTCTTCGTCAGTAAAAAAAAACATTCTGTGAAAACTTCTATCTACGAGGTAATTCCCACCAACCCATAAACAAAAGTCCAATCGCTTCTCTTCATCTCCATTTTCAAGTGTATGTCTGAACCTTGGCTTAAACGGTCGAACTTTGTTTTCCATATAAATTCTCTGTAAATGACGTGTACTTACTTCCAGTCTTTGTGAACGTTTCTGTAAAGATAATTTCGGGTTTTCTATTACTGAATTTATTGCCCAAAGTGTTGCCGCATCGTCTTCATTGTACTTTTTCTTGGGTTTTTTGACATCCAATACAGATCCAGTTTCATTGAATTTTTTTATATAAGTTTGCGCAATGATTGGCGCGATACCGCTGTGTTAGGGAACTTTTGGTGGAAAAGGTTAATTGCATATCGATAAGAGACGTCTCCAATCCCATAACATTTGATCAAATAAATTCTTTCTTGCTTGGTAAACATTTTTTAAATGATCAACAGAACACTAATAAATGCAGATGTAAGATAGTAATATCCTATACAATGTCACAATGACGTTTGTCAGTTCAATAATTTGAATTCTTATTCATATTAATAAATTCAACGTAAAAAGATAAACACAATAAAAACATAAAAGTCAAAATACAGACTTCATAATTTGTATTTAGGCTTTATTTTGGATTATAAACAACTTTGTTTTATAAACATTTTGTCCAAAATAATAAATGAAGGTACTTCTCTCTTGAGGCATTTTGATGTTTTCTTAATTTATTAACACCCGGTACATCTGATCTAAGATTTTTAAATGGTAAATTCATTTTTTCGACAAGCAAAATTTTTTATAAAGAATGACTTTTCGTTGTAAAATCAATAATAGAGATGAGAGATGTTTTTCCTCTTATCAACTCCATCCGGGGACACACTGCATATTTAAGAACCACGAGGTACCTTCCAGGCTAGGATATTTTTTAGAGCTCCTATCATGCTATTTTCGCTACCTGATGATTTCATTCATGTATTTTATAAGGTAGGGTTTCATGCAGTCGCCGCGCTGCCCAATTCATCTATAAGTCATTTTGATCGGGAAAGGTTAAAAAACCGCTGCCCAAGGAATCACTACTTCCACATCCAGATTCTCTATCCAAGTCACTCACAATGAAAAAACTTTGTATATGAAAATAATTGTTTATGGAACTTTAATAATATAATATTTGAAATCCTCTACCCCAAAAACCCATTAAATGATACCCCACATCGGTAGTGGGGTGGGGGGTGATAGGGGCGTGACAGTGGGGGGTGGATGAAGTAAAAAAATATTTTTTTTTCATTCCCTTTAAATAAGGGGGTGGGGGTGGTAATGGGGGTGGCTAATGCCAAAAATTTTTTTGAGACCTTAGCTTCTCTTGTATATACTAAATACCAATTTTATGGACTCTTACCTGTTTGATTGACCTATTTACCCCAAATTTACCCCAATTTACCCCCCAACCCTTCTACGGAACAAGATGAAAATATAATCTAGTTCTAGATCTCGTTAAAGTACATATGTGTAGCAAATTTCAGGTCAATATCTTAAACGGTTCCAGAGTAAACGTGCGCAAAAAAAAAGTTATAGACAGACCGACAGATAGACAGAAATTTTTTTTCGTTAAAATCTCGACGTTTCATGACATTTTAAGCCTATTTGGACAATAAAAATTTTTAAAAATTTTTTTGTCGTTACTATACTTCCACTGGACGTGGAAGTAATAACAGTAATGTATCAAGTAATCAATCTGTCACTATGCTATCAACCTATAATTGCCATTACCAACCACCAACAAAATGGCGATAACGCTAACGATCTTGACAAGCACGTATAAAACGGTATTTTACATAACACTATACAATCTACAGTTTAAACCTTCAGTAATACTTCAGTTTAAACTTCTAGTTAAACTCTGGTTTAATCTTTGCTTATAAAACAGACCTTTTAAAAGTCAAATATTTGACGTGGACTCATTGACAAACAATGGCAGCTACTGGAAGGTCTGGAACCTCCCCACCAGCTATGCGGTGCTCGGCTCTGTTTCGCGGATGCTAGAACTTATACCATAAACAATTAAACTTTAATAGATGTCTCAATACCCCTTAATATTTTAGAACATTAATGTAACCGCAGCATCATCGCGAGCAGCTGCTAGAAGTTGACAGGTTAGCCAGTGGCGACAGGTGAAATTTCAATATTTTTTTTCTTGTCTGTGACGCATGGGACCCATACGAAATATGGGAAAAACATCTAGAGAAGCACTTCCAAAAATTTTGGAAAAGCAGTTTGCGAAAAAAATTTTCAAAATTCGGTAGCCTCCCCTGGTCCAGGGATTCCTGTTTATTTTTTTTGTCATATACATTTGACTTTTCATAAAAATGCAACAATAAGTTTATGAAAATATTTTCATTACTAACTGAGATACAACGAATTGAAATTCTGTAATTTGTTAAATTGTACAAAATTCCAGTTCATTGTATTTAATTAATAATGGAAATATTTTCATAAACTGCAAAACGTATTGTTGTATTTTTATGAAAAGTTAAATGTATATAACAAAAAAAAAAATAAACAGGAGTCCTTAGACCAGGGGAAGCCACCGAATTTTGAAAAGAAAATTCGCGAACGACGCGAACTGCTTTATTAAAAGCTTTTATTTAACTTGCAATGTATGTTTGTATGTTTGTTTGTTGGTTTAGGTCAAATCTTGCAAGCTGAATTTCGACTAGTTCTAATTAAGCTAGAGCTTTGAAATTTGGCACACGTGTATAAGTCCGGTGACAATGCAACATAGTATAGCCATTATCGGTCTAAATCCAATATGACGGACGTCCCAAGATGGCGGATCGGCTTTTTAGTCATAACCCCCCTGATATGGGTATCAAATGAAAGGGTTTGACGAGTAAAATACGATAAACAATGTGACGTCCTTCTAAATCCAATATGGAGGACGTCCCAAGATGGCGGATCGGCTTTTTGTCACAACCCCCCCTGATATGGGTATCAAATGAAAGGGTTTGATGAGTAAAATACGATAAACAATGTGACGTCATTCTAAATCCAATATGGAGGACGTCCCAAGATGGCGGATCGGCTTTTTAGTCACAACCCCCCTGATATGGGTATCAAATGAAAGGGTTTGACGAGTAAAATACGATAAACAATGTGACGTCATTTTAAATCCAATATGGCGGACGTCCCAAGATGGCGGATCTGCTTTTAAGTCACAACCCCGTTGATATGGGTGTCAAATGAAAGAGTTTGATGAGTAAAATACGATAAAGTGTGTGACGTCATTTTAAATTCAATATGGCGGACGTGGGAGAGGTGGGGAAGGGGTAGAAAGAGGTGGGAAGGGTGGGAAAGGGTTGGGAAGGGTGGGAAAGGTGGGGAAGAGGTGGGGAAGAAGTGGGAAAGGGGTGGGAAGAGGTGGGAAGAGGTGGGAAGAGGTGGGGAAGAGGTGGGAAGAGGTGGGAAAGAGGCGGGAAGGGTGGGAAAGGGGTGGGAAGAGGTGGGGAAGAGGTGGGAAAGGGGTGGGAAGAGGTGGGAAAGCGGTGGGAAGAGGTGAGGAAGGGGTGGGAAGAGGTGGGGAAGGGGTGGGAAGAGATGAGGAAGGGATGGGACAAGGTAGGAAAAGGGTGGGAAGAGGTGGGGAGGGGCGGAAAGAGGTGGGAAAAGGTGGGAATAGGGTGGAAAGAGGTGGAGAGAGATGGGGAAGGGCAGGGGAAGTGGTGGAAAGAGGGAAGAAATGGGAAGTAGTGTTAGAAGACGGGAGAGGGGAGGGGTGGATGGCAGTGGCAAATGAAAGGGTTTTGTCTGTCTGTTTGTAAAATAAGTGGACTAAAAAGTAAAAAATAAAATTATATAAAAAAAGCATTTTTAAGAAAAAGCTTTTATCTGAAAAAATTACTAAAAAGTAAAAATAATTTTTTTAAATTCATACACATGGAAACCAAAAGCTTTGGGGGCGGTCATATAGTGATATTACATAGTTACTTTGCTGAATTGACCACCCCCAAAGCTTTTGGTTTCCATGCGTATGAATTTAAAAAAAAAATTTTATTTTTAGTAGTTTTTTCAGATAAAAGCTTTTTCTTAAAAATACTTTTTTTATATAATTTTATTCAATTGACGGGTCGTTAAAGAAGTGCTTCTCTAGATGATATTTCCATTATGAGCTGACTTTAAATTCACTTATTATTCTTTCACTTTCTGTGGTCTTTGCACGAAAAGTGAACTACAATCACGTTAGTGCCTCAACAAGAGCTTTCTAGATAATAATGATAATCTTTATAATAATATATAATCTTTTAGCGGCGCACCATCGTTAAAAATATCGACTATCGATAACATTAATCTAGATATATTTTTTTATCGAGTTACTCCTATAAGTCAATTATAGAACCAACATCAATAAATCCTACTGATAGCGATAAATTTATATCTACTCGATAATGGCGTTATTCAGTCAAATTTCATATTGCACTTTTTATTACAATTGTGCGAAGTAATCATCAAACAGTTATTACACTGAAAATTTGAGGTCGATCCGATAGGTAGTTCCAGAAACATACTGCTTTAAAATCTAATTCTTTACAAATTTAGGCGATTGAATCTCAGACGTCACTCTCTCCCAAGCTCTATATATCTTAATAATCTTCCGCAATTGCAAGTCAGTGTTAGTGTTATCATTAAGGTGACGTAAGATCTTTTACTATGTGGGAATCTGGCTATTTAACAAATTCGTGGACTTGATTATGGTGATGGAGTATTTTAATACAAATCACCAGTATATAAGTGCCGAAATGAGAGGAGTAAAAATAAAACGGTAAGTTGTATTTTTAAAATTGTAAATAACGATTACCGTATCAGTTTTCACTATCAAAAAGATTGAGGGGCGGTTTATACCTGCTCTAGGAAATATCTACTGCAAAAAACATAGAATGAAACTTTAAATTTACTCCACCGTGGCCGTGAAAAAATGTATATATAATAAGAAAAATCACTGAAATAGTTTCCCTATATAATCCCATTATGATGTGAAGAAGCATTAAAAATAATAAAATGTAATTAGGTCATACATAATTTACAAACGAAAATAGAGGTTGACGATTTAAAAAAAAAAATTCGTTAAACTTCACTTTTTCACAGTTGTACCTCTTTACATATTAGACTTACAACAAAAATTTGGTCCTCTTCAACTTTGTCTGGAACATTTTTCTCCTAGGATCGACCGTTGCGTAATTTTTTTTTGAAAAAACCGATTTTGTACACCTTTTTTTCACCCGAGATGGATCCAAAAGTTCTGAGAATCTGCATCAAAAATCAACTCCATCATAAATATAATGCATTTAACTAAAAAAATGAAGGTGGCGTGCTTTTGATTGCTGGTGACATTTTACAAATACGGGCGCGTGAGCTAAGCGATCCCACGTTACCATCTTGGCATCAACGCATATGACTCTTTTTATTATACTCTTGGCAAAAACGAAGAGAATATTGCATTTGATCGGCACATTTCTAAAACCGGAAATATCGGTCGTAGAGAAAAAATGTTCATATCATTGTGTCAGTGAACGAATTCTGAACAACTTTCAAAATGTCCGTCTGTCTGTCCGTCCGTCACGTTTCTTGTAAGCACGATAACTTAAGAAAGAAAAGTACGATTGTATTGAAATTTGGAAAGTAAGTTAGCGTCAGCTAGAGGAAGAACCCTATTGTTTGTGAAAAAAATCAATCAATAAATAAAAAAGTTATTAATCATTTAAATAACAAAAAACTTTTTTCAGAATTCCTGTCATTTGTACTTAAATAAAAATCTTTTGAAATGTTATTCTCTATATTTTTTTTTTGTTTTTACATTTTACCAATGTATATATTTCATAATAATGTATCTAATCCGTTGAAATATAATTCTTGAATGATATTCATTCAAGTTTTCTGGTAAGATGAGATAGCCCAATGGCTAAAGCATTTGCCTTGCAATGAGTGTCAGTTCGGTTTCAGGAAGGGCAGGGGCACTGTACACCAGGTCGTCAGGATCGTGAATGACGTCAAAGTGCAATGCAACCGCGGAAAAGCACAGTGATGGTGCTGCTCGATATTGAGAAAGCTTTCGATACAGTATGGATCCCGGGCTTACTCTACAAACTTAATACGCTTAACTTTCCTACGCACATCACCAAACTTATTCACTCTTTCCTGACAGGCAGGTCGCTGCAGGTCAGGGTGAATAATAAACTTTCAACTCGAAGGGATATTCGCGCGGGCGTCCCCCAGGGGTCGTGTCACCAAAGTTATACAATCTATACGTCTCCGACTTCCCGGAGTTCCCGAATACGAATCTTGCCAAGTACGCCGACGACACGGCCATGTACGTGCATTCGCATAACGCACAAGCGGCGAACATGCTACTCAAGGCGCACATGGCTCATGCCACGGCGTATTACGACAAGTGGAAGATTCGGATCAACGCCGAGAAGTCGGAGTCCATACTCTTCACGCGCCGATTTACCGAAAATCGGATTTTAACGCCACTTTCGATCGGGGGTAGAGAAATTCCAATCAAACGGTGCGTGAAGTACCTGGGGGTCAACTTGGACAGGAGACTGACATTCAACACGCATATAAACGAGACTGTACGAAGGTCTACTCCATGTCCAGGAGTCTGTATCCGCTCTTGGCGCGGGGCAGCGGACTAAACAGGACTAATAAAAAATTATTGTATACGATGGTGATCAGACCGGCCATCACATACGCGGCGCCGGTGTGGTGCAGCATCCCGGCCACGACAATGCGGAAACTTAGAGTTTTAGAACATAAATATATGCGCCTCATTTCAGACTCCGGTAGGTACACCTCCCTCAGAGATCTCTATGCACGTTGCCACGACATAACCCCACTAGCGGACTTCGTCCGGGAAACTTCCCAAAAATTCTACCAATTCAAACTGGGCGAAAGTCCGCTAACCCGAGACATCACACGAATCAGACAGCATAATGCCATACATTTCAACCTGAAACACCCATTACCATACCAGGCGTTGCCTATCTTTCGGCAACCTCCCTAGCCACATCTTTTCTATACCACAATTTACTTTCACCATCTTTTATTTTCACCACCTTTTACTTGTATCCCCTCTATTCCCCCATTAGTTGCATTTTTATTATTTTTGTCAATTTTTGTTCTTTTGTCCCTTTTTGTTCTTCTTCCAAATTCCCTTTAGACCAATAACTGCTAGTAAATCCCAACTTTTAAAATCATAATCTCCCCTCACCCCATCCTTCCAGAGGCAGGTAGACCACTGGATAAATCCGTGACTCTCGAACGGGTTTTTTCACTAAGTTTTTCCCGTATGGACAACAAGATTTTCTTCGTAAATTTAGTGCGCGCGTGCGACAGTGCGCGTGTGTTGAAAATGCAATTGTTTCTTCGTATTTCTAGCTATTTCTAAGTATTTTAATATCTTTCCGGATTATTGTTCAACGAAATTGTTAGGTTTAAGTTTTTTATATATGTTAAACAGGAGCCCTAACGCCCCAATTGCATCTGTTGTTACAGCCGAAGCTAAACCCCTCCACCCGATCACCTACTTACCGCGACGTTGCACGCCGCGGTGGGGTGATCGGCTCTAGACTGGACCCAGCTGAGGCGCATTCATGTCTCTAAACTTTAATAAATATCTTTGATTTGATTTTTTTGCCTTGCAATCCAAAGGTCTCGTGTTCGATCCTTCACATGGTGATTTTTTTTTTATATATTTTTTTTTCCACAACAAAGTTGTTATCACAAAATTTAGAGTGTCCAAAAACTAACATTATTTACAAGAAAAATGCGAAGAGTATCCTATAGAACGTATAACAATTATATAAAAAGTTCAGTAAATCGACGAAGAGTATAATGCTTCCACTAGTTTATTTATTTTTTTTTATTTAGCGATGTGCATATTGTGCATTAACCTATTTCTTTTATCGCATTAAAAGTTCGCAAGTTCAAAGCCGTGTTAATTCTTGATAAAGCTCGTAAAATATGAGTGAGAGCTCATTGGATTCGGAATGACGTCTAGAAAAATGTGCAAAAGTTTCAAACCCGCACATTAACAATTGCAAAAGTTATAAACAAATTAAGATTGAAAACGTAATGAGTTTCGTTTTTTGCAAAATTAACATTTAAGAAATTTTAAAGAATGATTCTTAAAGAGGAAGAAATTTCCAATAAAAAAGACCTGAGTCCCGAAACTCTATCTCCATTATTAATAATTTTAATTTAATGTTGAAAATAAAGCTTTGTGCGGCGAACACTAAGCCGTTACGATGCTCTGAATCCGGCCGTAATAAGTAAAAATATCTTTTATGGTATTAAATATTATATTTTTAAAAGAATTCATCTTTTTGTGCAGGTCTGTCAGTATAGTCAGTATCGTCTCCAGGCTCTTTTTGTCCGAATTTGATTCTTCGACCGTCATAGTACGCACTTTCGACTTTAGGGTATCCTTAAAGGCTGCCTCTATCTCGAGTGCACGCACCAAAGCCTCGCTGCTACTTTGGTGTCGTGTTAACCTGAGAGCCCGCTTGACTTCTTCATCCCTCATGCCATCCAGAAAGGCCCCCATTGTTAACTGTTCTTGAAATTCTCTTGGGGCACTCGGATATGCCAGGTCTCTCTACCGCAGCTTCAAATTCTTGTAAGCTTTCCCCAGCCTTTTGTGTCCGTGATTTCAGCTGAGCCTGGTATACTTGGGCGAGGTGTTGGTCGCCATATCTGAAGTCCAATGCAGCTTCCAAAACTTTGAAGTCTCTTTGTTTCTCTACTGGGATTGTCTGAAATAACTCTGAGGCCTGGCCCATTAACGCCAGAACTAATGCCGTAGCCTTTTCTCGTTATCCCAGTTATTCGCAGATGCTGCTGCCTCGAATTGTCTCTTGTATGTTGTCCATGAGCTTTGGCCGTCAAACGAGGGAGGGTTTAGTCGAGGACCTGATGATGTTACCAGCTGCCCTCCTTTCTGTCTCAGCTGTCGTCTAAGGCGCTCTACTTCTGCTCTGACCTCATTCATCTTTTCTTCAAAGTTATTTACTTTCTCTTCGACCTTGTTTAATTCTCCTTTGACTTCAGTCTTTAGTTCTTCCTTGACGGAAATGTTAGCGCATTTTCATTTGTTCATTCAGAATTTTCCTTAATTTTTCTTGGCGTCTTTCTTGTTCCTCTTTTTCCTCTTGACGTCGCTTTTCTTGTTCCTTTTTCTCTTCTTGACGTTGTCTTTCTTGTTCTTCTTTTTCCTCTTGCTGTCGTATCTTCAGGTTTTGTATAATTTGTCTCAGTTCGGTTTTTTCATCTTGACGTTGTCTTTCTTGTTGTTCTTTCTCTTCTCGATGTCTTCTTTCTTGTTCTTTTTTTCTTCTGCTGCGCCATCATCTTCGTAAACTCCGCAAGTAGGTCCTTCATTTGTTTCTCTCCTGCCATGCTTCTTGTTTCTATGGGCATAAGATTATGTTAATATAAAATAAATTTAACTGTCACGTCAATATCGGTAATGGAACTTTCCAGAAAAATCTCAAAACAGCACGAAAAAGTCTTATCCAGAGTCTTTTGTCACTATCCAGTTCAGAGAATTAATAATCTCCACTAATGTCCAAATAGAAAAGTTCTAGTAATTTTCACGCACAAATGAGTCTTTTTCAGTGTCTCTGTCACTTTCCCGAAAATGCACTTTTTCACAGTTTTGAGTCCAAAAATAGTCCTTAAACAATGTCCCATAAGTCAATCCTCCGTCTCACCACTAATTCCCGAGAAGAACACTGTAGAAACCTTCTCGAACAGTCCAGAAATCTTCTGTTATAATTTCGCTTCTTTCACCAATTCGTTACATGCTTACACCATTTTTGCAAACACCCTGTATCGTGGATCTGGAAATTATAACACCAGAGTAACACAAAACACTAATTTATTAATTTACTAATTACAATAAATAATTACTTCACTGATATACTACTAAATACTATAATTATTCACTACTTGATCACTTTACTCTCTTCTGATCTTACTGAGTTGCTATCCAACTTAAACTGTTCACTCTGCTTTACTCCATGCTTTATATACCTAAAGATGACAGATCTCGATGTTTCTGTGATGACGTCTGAACTAATTGAATTCTGTGCCTACATTCTAGGGGTTGCAACATATTACAATATTAATAGTTTTCGAGTTATTTGCAAAAAACTAAACTCGTTATTTTTTCAATCTTCATTTGTTTATAACTTTTGCAATTGTTCATGTACGGGTTTGAAACTTTTGCACATTTTTCTAGACTTCATTCCAAATTCAATGAGCCATTACTCGTATTTTTACGAGCTTTATCAAGAATTAATACGGCTTTGAACTTGTGAACTAGTCTTTGAACCAGCCTTGTAATAGTGGCCTAGCCAGCAGGGTATGTGGTATCATATACTCTGCTGGCCAGACCACTATTACAAGGCTGGTTTAGTGTGAAATTTAAATCTCTACAATTTTGTACTTACTTATAGTTTGTTTCGCATATCTTACCATTTTGGCAGCGTTTTCATTTTAGTGCAGGTTTTGCATTTCATGTGCGAATATATTGGCCGCCATAATGGAGCCGCCATTTTGATTTTTTTTTTGTAGGTGAAGGTACTTTCTGTCTTCATTCTACATTTTAAGTACCTAGCTGATCGGGAGATGTCCAAGCAATTCACCGGACAAACAAATGTAGATAAAAACATACTTACACTGCCGTTCCCGTAACCTCTTAACTTTACCTACCTATCACAGAATATTGTTTCTCAGGATCAACTTTGGAGATGAATTTTTAATGTAAGAAAAACTTGGTTGCCTAGTCCAAAAAACGTTACTCCACAGAACAAATATTGTCACATCTGTTGTCATATTAATGTAGTTTTCAGTCATCATTAAAATGCTTAAAATCTGCTACAAGAACATGTTAATTTAGAAACAATAATTTTCAATTCAAAGCATTCAAATTTAATAATTAGTAAATTAACTGTATTGTTGACACCAAAGAAATTATCAGAGTATAGGACCCTCTATACAAATATTAACTTTATAACTGAGATAAAATTTCCTCGTTCCAAATATTTTGTACAAACGGCGGCTCTCATAACCTTAAATTAAGCATAACTGCAAACACGAGGCCGTAAAATGGCTCAAGTTTGAGGAATAACATTGAAGGAACAAATTAAATAACAACAAAGTTGGAGACATTTTTTATGACTCAATTTTAATTTAAAGAGTTCTTCCTAAGTTTATTAATTTAATATATGAGGATAAAATTACCTATTTTAAATCGATTAATCTATATGCAGCATGTTTTTTTATAGATATAGTTGTATTGATTTCATGAATTATTTATTTTAACACACAAAATACATATTGTGATTACATGCACTTATAGTATTTATATTAACATCATAATAATATCATCTTTATTAGTCATCAGACATATACATTCAGTCATAGAATAAATATAAGAGAATATAATAATAATAATAATTTATTTCCATTTCGGTAATAAGAAGTGCCATATAAGAATTTCCATATTTACCTATATGCAATACAAACAATAACTCTGATACACTAGCAACACTTACCTCATAGATATAGTTTTCATTAATTGATAAATTTTAGATATCAAAATTTCACAATGATGCACAATTCATTGATCTATCCAAATGTATACCTATAAACTTTATATTTTTCTTATCGAAAACTGTGGCATAATAATATATAATATTTAAACTATTACATTTGTTGTCTGCTATGAAATCATAACTACAATAAAACGGACCCTTAACCTCCATTGTTAAATTTAAACACTCAGAATCAACTCTGCATCGAGCTCTGGAGGTCCTTCTGGACCTTATGCCCCTTCACCTGGTGACTGAGGCCGAAGCTCGGAAAGCGACGTACAGGCTGTGATAGTCAGTCGAAATATAGATGAGAACTGTTACTTCACACAAGGAGCTTATCCAGGGCGATAGGGACTCACTTACTTCTGGAGGCTAGGAGTGATGATTATGGTGCCTTCCTTCTCCTTCTCCTTCTCCGAACCCTTTGAGGTTGTCATCCCCAAAAGGAATTACTAGAACCTACTCGAGGACATACTCAGGCCTATTCGATATCGTCTGGTTCACAGACGGATCGAGGTACATTGAAAGTGCTGGAGCGGGGATTTATGGTGAAAAACCCAAAGTTAAACTTTCTTATTCCCTAGGTAAATTTGCCACGGTATTCCAGCCATTGCCATTTTGGTGCACAGGAGAATATCCCCAGAAATAATTTTAACAAACACAAATATATGTAGCGATAGTCAAGCGGCCCGTAAGGCCTTTGCATCAGTTAGGCCCAAGTCAAATACTGCTTCAAAACTGTAAATAGGTTCTCTGTAAACTTGGCTAATTCTGGGTGCCTGAACACAGTAACATGCAAGGAAATGAGCGCGCAGATGCGCTGGCCAGGGGGGCTCTCAGCTGTCACCGCTGGGTCCGGATTCCGCCCTCGGCTACCCTAGATCAAATGCAAAGAAGGCAACAGAGAACTGGACTCGTTCCCAGTTCTTTGACTTTTGGTCCTCCAACTCAGGACTTTGGCAAGCGAAGCACTTCATCGCAGGACACTTGCCGAAAACGGAACAAATCCTGCGTTTAAGCAGGAAACGTGTCAAAATCGTAGTGGTGGCTGGACCCGGCTCCTTCAGAAAACACCCATACACTATTCGGGTGGTTCTGCGGGAATGAGGAAGAAACTTCTATTCACATTCTAACTTCTTGCCATAGTCTTACGAGCTTGAGGCACAAACACTTCGGCATTTGTTTTTCCAGTGTTAGAGAAAATAAGGGAAACCCCCATAGGAAGGATTTTGGCCTTTTTGGCTTGAATGGAGGAATTTTCTAAATTTGTAGCGCAGGCACAATGGGCCAACAAGGTCTGAATGCAGCAACCTTGCGTCGTCCCGCTAAAATAAGAAGCAGAAGAAGAACTTTACATCGAAGTTTTTTGTCTCATGGACATACTACCTCCGACGCGACGTTCAAAAATTGTGGTAACCAAAAATGTGATAAAATTTAATGAAAAACCATACTTATTCCATACACAAATAATTTAGATACAAGTAAAATATAGTTGCCACATATACATGGTGTTCCAGATGTGGACGATTCAACGAAGTGGGGAAATGGGGGAGATCATTTCCAGTCAAAATAATAATACAGTGTTACTGACTTAGGATGAAGACACCCTCCCTTATAACCTTTTTATTTTTTTTCCGATTTGAATCAAATTTTACTCAAATATGAAACAAATTAGGATCTACTTATGAACAGAAAAACATTCGTCTCCTATAAATGCAAAGCCAACTGCGGTACCAAAATATGCGGAAGAAATAAAAAAATTATATTAGGCATTTTTTATCGGAAAATTTTGTTAATGAAACTTGTTCAATTTCAATTAGAATTGTCTAAAATTAATCGAAAAAATATTGAAATT
Source organism: Rutpela maculata (assembly GCA_936432065.2). Lineage (NCBI taxonomy): Eukaryota > Metazoa > Arthropoda > Insecta > Coleoptera > Cerambycidae > Rutpela > Rutpela maculata. The sequence continues at coordinate 251,163,221 of OW386286.2, forward strand.
TTAATTATAGTAATGTCCAAAAATATCTTTTTAATTGGTTTTGTTGTTTAGAAAACTGTACTATGACAATTTGATTTGAAATTAAACCCAATCTGCCAGGTAGTTGTCAAGCAATTTCCAGTTTTTCTAAATAATTATTATTAAAACTTTTCAAATTAAAATTTTTCATTTCTTTAACTTTGATTAAATTTTGGACACAAGGTTTTTGGACAATTCTGAACATGTTTCATTAACAAAGTTTTTCGATTAAAACATTTTTTTTCGCATATTTTGATACCACAAGTGGCTTTGCATTTGTAGGCGGCGAATGTTTTTCTGGTCATACGTAGATCCTAATTTGTTCTATACTTGACTAAAGTTTTATTCAAATGGAAAAAAAAAATAAAAACGTTATAAGGGTGTCTTAATCTTAAGTGAGTCACGCTGTATGTTAATTGCGTTGTTGACGAATTTTAAAAAATGGTAAAATATGGTAGTAGAGGCGTTAATTTAGTTACATATTTAATTTGAAAGAAAAATTCTAAGGGCCAACATGTTTAAAAAAATTATTAAATTTCGACTATTTGAATGTGCCATGAAAACGGTAGTGGCATCATAACGGCATGGCAGTTAGATGTGAACTTATATACAGAACAGATGAAGACAAACAAGTTGACATTATTTACAACAAAGAAAATGACCTCATATGTCAAAAGTAAAGACGTTTAGCTGATTACTATTTGCAGTTATTGTTAATATTTTTTACAAAATGACTAAGGCAGTATATTTGTAAAAGCTAATTCTGACATTCTACTTGCTGTAGATATATTTATAGTCAGCGAATTTTTTATTTCATTTTTTGTATTTTCCCCTGAAATCATCTAGTGCGCCGGCTAAAAATTGATAAAAAAGGATTGTTTAGTTATTTTTTTTTTGTTTTTAGCGGGCTTTAAGTGTGTGCACCTTTCTAATAAAAATATTTTTATGAACTCTATTATCTACTGACAAATAAAAAAAATGATTTTGTGAACATACTTTGTTCACAAAAAAATTTTAGTTCATTTTTAATGCAGATTCTGATATGGTATTACATTGGTATTACATAGGTATTAAATTTAACAGTTGCGGTCCGTTCAAGATCAAATATACTTACTTATATTGAAAATTCACTCAACACCGACGGGAAGAAATCCTTTAATAAGCACGTTTTTAAATGATTTCAGTTAGTTATCTTTGATAAAAAATAAATATTTGATTTATTTTTAGTCCCAGCCATAACCTCGTATCTTAAAGAGAAATAAACAAAAATTCTTTGAAATGTATTTGATAAAATATGGTAGAATTATTCAAAATATTTTTATATAAGGTAAATAAAGTCCTTCTCAAAGTTAATTTATTTATTTTACGAAATATCTCTCTTGCTTCGTCCATACCAAAGCTGGAGATATCATATAAAGCGGCGTAGAAAGTAGAAGGCAGTTGCATAATTTGGAAGGGGTTGTTTGCAAGATCTAGACCGCTTCGCTTCTCTCAAATTTACCCCTTAGGCAGTGAAAGAACTTTAATCAAAGAGATCAGTTGATAATACTTTGTCATAATCTTCGTTATCGAAAGTTAGTAATAAATTGTCGAAACAATAGGATTGTTTTCATACTGTTTTATGTTTATATACGGTTGAAATATATTCTAATCCAATAATTACTTCCACTTCCAGTGGAAGTGTAGTAACGATTATTTCACTCATTAACGCTATAGCCAATGAGAGCCCGTTTTTTCCACCAATCAAACATCATTATTAGTGGTAAACCAACCTAGGTCGGCTTTTGACAGTAGAGTGAAATTACTTAGAGAAGATAACATACTAAAACTACTAAGTTTACTATTTTCGTTTTTTAATATTATTGGACAGTCGCAATTAAAATAAATTTCATTTAATCTGTTTTATTCATAAAAACGGTTGAATATTCACTATAAATATATAATAAATACCGAACACGACCTAGACAATCGGCACGCGCTAGCGATATGGGTTTGTGCGGATGTTATCTTCTCTAATTAATTTCACTCTACCAACATGCAAAATTTATCACTTTAATGTTTTGTGTCGCTGCAGCGGCAAATATTGCCATAATTTTTTGACGTTTTGTTTCGTGAAATGTTTTCGGCAAATAGGACAACTCGTGCTTTTAAATGTTATCTAAATATCTTCTCTACAATTACAATATTGTATTATATAAGTACGTAGTAATATAATAATGTAAAAATAACCCAAAAACACCACACAAGTTGACAACTCCCAGTTTGAAAGCCAATGCTGTGTGGAACTTATATAGTTTCGGGACAAGTTATACACAGCTTTCAATGGCTTATAACACCTAACGTAATTACAAAATAATTTTCACAACTGAAATTAAATACAAATGCCTACGAAGCAGACAAATCAGTTATTTCATGTTAAATACACAAATAAACGTACTTACGTATGGTAATCCATCACAAAGCAGCTAACACTTATTTGGAAAATCAAAACTCTGCAGTATCACCATATACATTATAATTCGTTGTACTTAAAGTCTCTCTACTTAATAAAGCAAACCTTAACTTAATTATTAAACTTCTTAAATTAAAAACAAGGATTAAATGCATAAATATATATTAATAAACACTTTAATATAATAATTCTTGAAAAATTCACTGTTTAGGCCAGTTAAACTAAGCTAGCGTTACTAGATGGCGGTACCATCTGAGCCGGCAGCCTTAGAATGTAAAAGCAATAGATTGGTAATATGCAATTTGACTGGTTTTACCTGTAATGTGATTGGTCGAAGCGTGCCTTTGTTGTGAAGACCAGCAGTCTATAAGTTACAGTACCTATGGTTTAACGTATATGGTTTTTCTTGATTGTCATTTAAACCTACTTTGTTTTTTATTAGATGAGTCGCTTCGAAAATGCATTTTTATGTGACGTAAATGATGAAATTGAAGATAAAGGTGAGTAATCTCTAAAAAGTGAGAAAACGTCTGAAGGCAATTAATTACTGAACATAATATTGAAGATGTACTTAATGAATTATTTATTCATGAAATATTCTCCCCAAATACCAATCGCGCTTCTAAATTTTATCTATACATTTTTTCTCAAGCTAAGTTGCCAAAAGGTTAATATAACTCGTGCAAATTTTCAAAGATTAAATCCCTCCTGCTACCAGGCAACAACGCTTTCGAAAAAATTTTACCGATATTTCAAGCACTAGTGATATTACATTACAATTTTTTTTTTAAATGTTTATTGTTCAAATAGGCTTAGAATGTCATGAAACGTCGAGATTTTAATGTCTAATAATAATACAATAATAATAAGTCGATTTTACCCTAAACGGACGACCCACCCCCTCAATCCTGAATATTGGTCCATGCCAAAGTTGCAAAAACCCCAAAAGTGCAGCGACCAAACATGACTACCCCCCCGTTTCCGAGGACGGACAGCACGATGGTGATAGTAACGCGGTCCCTACCTCCCTCGAACTACCCCCTAAATGCAAAAAACCACACCTTATTTTGATTTTTCGTTGTCAGGCATACGAGGACTTATTGGATCGGGTTTCTATTAAGGAATCTGAATATGTCCTGTAAAATTTCGCAACCAGACATCCTAACGACCCACGAGGGTGATATTATTTAGCTTTCCACCCCTGACCAACTACCCCTAAATGCATAAAACCACCCCTTCTTCCCATTTTTCGTTTTCAGTCATGCGAGGACTTGTTGGATTTGGACTTTTTTTGAAGAAACTCAATATGTCCTGTAGAATTTGCCACCAGACATTCTAACAACCCCAGGGGATTGAAACCACCCCCTCTCTGAATCCTGAAGTGTACCTCAAGGAGAAGAAAGTATCTCCCGTTTTCAAGGCTGGAGAACACGATAGTTGCATCAGTTTCTCTCTTAGTCCTCAAAAACTACCCTTGCATGCCCAAAACTATCGATTTTTCTTCTAGTGAGATCACAAGCGCTCAATGGATCAGGTTTTCTAGGGAAAGAGATTTTTTTATTGCAGTTTAAAAGGAGTTTGATAGAACGGGCTCTGCGCATATAGAGAGAGAGAGAGAGAGAGAGAGAGAGAGAGAGACGTCCTCTTACGTGGCCTTCATACAGCGATCCAGAGAGGACCGACGCACAAAATATATGCCGTAGCCGTCGGTTGTGTATTTTCGACATATACCTTCATTTGTTACGTCCGGCGTCCTCAGTATTGAGGACCCTTGAGAAATATAATTAAATGCAATATATATGGATTAAGGAATAACTGTGGAAACAGATTCGTTTTCCGAAACGTCAGCAAAATACGTCATTTTTATATTTTTGTTCTTATTCATTATTTGTCAAAACCACCCTCTAACTGATCCTTTGACGTAAAAGTCACAGGCGTAGAGGTTATTTTCCAGTAAAATACTGGTTAATTGTATTATTTTGTAGATTTTAGACATTGTTTAGAAGAATACATGTGGCAGAGCATCCCAAAAAGAATAGAGAAAAAAAGTTCTCGCATGCCTGACAACGAAAAATCCGAGGAAAAATCGAAAAAAGGTGGATTTTGCGTTTGGGAGTAGTTCGGAGGGGGGGGCGCGACTATCACCATCATGTTGGCTGTCCTCGAAAACGGGGGGTAATCATGTTTGGTCGCTATTCCTGCACTTTAGGGGTTTTACACTTTTTTTGCAACTATATGCCATCACTTGCTAACAGCGTTCTTGGGGATATATATCGCTTTCAAACTTATATTTGCTTGATAAAAATACCACACTACCACAGTAACTCCCTTTTAACTGTATCCGCTCTCATTTATCATTTTTTCCCTCTCCACCCCAGGGTGGGTGGTTTTATTATTTATTCGTTTGCGGGAGATATAAATGCAAAATACAAAATATCCAAGCTTGCTCACCAGACTTGACCAGGGTATCCTGGGGGTTTGGGGTCGCTGATTACGAACCTGAAGTCCGTTAACCTGTATCACATCAAGTTAAAGTCATTTGAAGGCCATATTGGGAGTTAATGTGGTAGTGTGGTATTTCATCAAGCAAATATAAGTTTGAAAGCCATATATCTCCCCAAGAACGCTGTTAGCAAGTGATGGCATATTCAGGATTGAGGGGGGAGGCTAGGGGGGGGATCGTCCGTTTAGGGTAAAATCTACTTATTATTGTTAGTAGACATTAAAAAAAATGTTTTCTGATTTTTTCATCTAAAAATAATTTGGGGCAAAAACCGCCCAAATTGACCAAAGGAGGAGTCCTTTGGTTCACGTATGTACTTTAACGAGATCTGGAATTAGATTGTATTTTCATCTTATTCCGTTGAAGGCTTGGAGGGTAAATGGGGGTAAATAGGTAAATCAAGCAGGTAAGAGTCCATGAAATTGCTATTTAGTCTATACAAGAGAAGCTAATGTCTCAAAAAATTTTTTGGCATATCTAGTCACCCCTATTAATACCCCCACCTCCATTACTACCCCCACCCCATTATAAAAGGGGATGAAAACAAATCGTGATTTAGTATTTGTACAAGAACCAAAGGCCTCAATTTTTTTTTACTTCAATTTACTTCATCAATAACAGTTTCAATAATACAGGAAATGTATCTAAGTTAAGACTAAAGAATTATAAATTGAAAACAATATTTACAATATTTTAGAGAAAATCCCAGATATAGCATATGGTAAGTTGGATTAAATCTAAATAATAATAAGAACACAGTTTGGCGTTGCTTGAAAAACACTGAATAACAGCATTTAAGTCAAAATTTTTACATACCCTAGGAGATGGTGATACAGACAGAAGATTGGATTTCTGCTTTCGGCCCCAGGGTGAATTTTTAAATAATATAAATTTTCTGACAAATGTCATATTTACTGATGAGATAACATTTACCATCAATGGGATAGTATCCTCTCAGAATTGTCGTTTTTTGAGCTGACGAAAATTCCCCTTGGTTTATTAGAACCAAAATGCAATATGTGTCAAAAGTTAACGTTTGATGTGGTTTATAGAATGACCAAATTATTGGGCCGTTTTTCAATCCGAGATTGAATGGGGAGGCGTATTCAAATTGCAAAATCAAATTCAACCCTTTCTCAATAATCTGCCGCAAGATGTCAGAAGAGACTTGTATTATCAACTTGATGATGCTCCGGCTGATAACGTTGCAAGGGGTTGGTTAGAAGATAATTTTGTAGCTGGTCTAAAAAGTCAAGTGCAGGAGTTTCCCCTAGGTATTCGGACCTGACACCACTTGATTGCGCAATGTATTCGGAATAATGGTGGTTACATAAAAACGCAAAGATTAAATTGACACTGGAAATAATTTTTGTTTTCATGACTTATGTCTTTATTAAAGATATTTTTTAGAAAAATGGTAGGTAATATGTACGAATTATAATTTTTGCCTTATTAATTATTTTGTTTTAAAATCAATTCGGGCTAGTATAATACATTATTCTGAAAAAAAAATTAAGAATACATTTTTTTCATGTGACAATCCATTTTACATATAAAAATTACTTTTCGTTGAGAAAATTGCTTTTTTGACGGCCCCTAGCTCAAACACCTTTTAACCCACTAGGACGTAATCTTGTACAAAGGGGTTTCTAATGGTGCTGATTAAGAATATCTTGCTAATTTTTTTCTAAAAAAGTCACTGATACTTTTTTTGGAAAATCGATTTCATTTTTCCTAGAATAGAGCGCCCCTGACTACGTCTAAAGACTCACTTTATAGGTATATATTCACGAACAAAATTTCTAAATATTCGGATATCAGGGGGTAGCTCCATGAAAAGTGGGACACACTGTATACTAAATTTTTAACAAAATGTAAACATAACATAACATCTAAAAATAATAAAATATAAACACACCATAAAAAGGGATGGCGGGGGAAAGTTTCATTTGGGGTGGAATCGATTCGATATTAATAGTAAATAATAAAAAAAATGTTTTTTTTTGTTCAAAAATAAATTAGGCAGAAAACCGGCCTTATGCAATCTCCTCCTTTTGTGTTTTCCGTTTATAAGAACTTGTCTTGTGTACTGTATTATGTACTACGAAACTGTCGTTTGAATATACCTGTTTAACCTGTTGTGAAACATTTTAATTAAAATTTGCTCCGACAATTCCATACCTAGCGTACAAACTACCTCAGAACCATTAACAAGGCAAATTTTAGATAAATACGATCAACTGCATAGCAGTGTTAATGAGACATTCGAGTTCACTGAAGTAAATGAGGATAAAATCAATTCTATATTAAGAAAGTTAAAACCTACCATCTCACCAGTCGGGTTTTAGGGCTAATCGCAGCACAACTACAGCTCTGTTGAATGTTACTGATAGCATATTAAGATCGAATGATAGAAATCAAAACACTTGTTTGATTCTACTAGATCTGAGCAAAGCTTTTGATACTCTAGATCACCAAATTCTGCTAAAAAAACTGAAACACTTCGGTCTTGGTAATATTCCCCATTTATTTTTCAAAAATTATCTCAGTGATAGACGGCAGAGAGTGTTGTGCTGTGGTCGATGCTCAGAGTACAAGTGCGTTAATAGAGGAGTCCCCCAGGGTAGTGTGCTGGGGCCCTTATTATTTTCTATATATATATATATATATATATATATACTGCAGATTTTTACACATTTCTGTCTAGTTGTCAAATTCACCAATATGCGGATGATTTTTTACTCTTTTCCTTACGACAATAACATACAGACTGTGGTGGACAAAATTGCAATCTCTGTCAAAAGTATATAGTGCTCATAAACTTATTTTAAATGAATTAAAAACTGAAGTTCTTGTATTTGGTAAGCAATAGCTGCCCATCCCGACTTTCGTATAACAATAAGCAGCGTAATAATTAGGCCTAAAGATATGTATAAAAATCTTGGCGTTTACCTGGATACTGATATGAAATTCCAGACACATGTTAATCACTTGGTGCAGAAATCTTATGGTAAACTGAAACTGCTTTGTATTTATAAAGACTCTCTCAGTATATCAGTTAAACTAAGGTTATGCGACTCTCTGATTCTATCACTATTAAATTACGCTGACACTGTCTTTTGGCCTTGTTTGCTGCAGTCAGACAAATTTACCTTGCAAAAGATACAGAATAGCTGTCTGAGGTATTGTTTTGGGTTACGTAAATTCGACAGAATTACCGAGAAACTATTAGATTCTAAATGGCTTAATTTGAATGAGCGGTTTGAACTACACTTGTCTTGTTTGGTGTATAAAATAAACAAATTTTAATCACCTGAGTATTTGTGTAAAAAACTGGTAAAAGGTGCTGAAATTCACGATCGTCCCACACGATATCGAAGCCTGTTTACAGTTCCGAAGCACAGATCTGCTCAATTTCAGGGAGCTTTCTCTTACAATGCTGTAAAAATATTTAACAAAATTCCTCAAAACACAAAGAACGCCCCAAGTATCTACTCATTTAAAACACAAATGAAGAAATTTATTGTCATCTCGTACATAGGGAGCGAATTATAATTACAGAATTATAATATTAGCAGCTATGTCAAGATATTAAGTAGTTTTTAATATTTTCATGGATAATTTCAGCAGTAGGTACTTTGTCATTTATTGTTCCTTTTCTTTACCTGTTGTTATTTCCTTCATTTTACATTTTATATTTACCGTGGTGGTTGCGTGCTCTTCCACGCAACCACCACGGTAAATATAAAATGTAAAATGAAGGAAATAACAACAGGTAAAGAAAAGGAACAATAAAGAGTAATCGAACGTCGCCACAATTTCATTACATTATTTTGTTAATTTCTTTGGTATTGAATATTATTATTATTATTATTAAAATTCCACTTTTGAATATATCATATTTGTAACCTTACATAATAGAATATAAAGGTACTTTTATTTAAAATGGTTATTTAAAATTACGCAACGTTGTGAAGTCCCTTTGATTCGTTTTAGTTTCATAGAGAAGCCAGAACGTAACCTTTGGAGGGCATCAGCTTTGACTCCGGGTTACCTAATTCTGGAACTTCGACCCTTTAAACATCTCTTGTAAGAAGATTCAAATTCGAAAGGGAAAGAACACGGTTAAGCACCTCATATTACTCAGTGTGTTTTTTTTGTCAAACCTGAACTTCCATCATTAATCTTTAACATCTTTATGTTATACCTTCATCGCAATCAAAGGCAATGTTAAAAACAAATTAAGTCGAAGTTGCGCATTGTCATATTATCTACTGCTGATAAATTTGATACAGTATAGTTTACTTAAATTATAATTATTTGTTTCAGTCTATAATTCATCATGTATTAAATTACAGTATTAAAATTAGTGCCTGTGCTTAACAAAGTACTTTAATAACCTTGTCCTCTAAAGTTGCCATATCATTTGAAATATACACATGTAACAAACAAGCTTATTTTAAACGATGTCATTTAGTGTATTTGGATATTCATTCATAGCATGTGACTAAAGCTGAAATTTCATGTAATTTTAACAGGTAAAACAACTTCCGGTATAACCTGAGATCATACCAACTTTCTTATTTCAAATGGCAATACCCAACTTTCTTTAGACTAGCACATACATACAGCTTTAAATTCACTATCCAGTGATGAATCAGAACATAACATTTGTTCGATAAATAACTCAAAAGTCGGCTTTTTAAGAAAAATTACTAAGTAGGCTCTGGAACGGTAATAACAACAAAATGTCAAAAGTTGGCTACGGAATAGTTACTTACACTGATTATAACACGTTACTTATTTGTAACGCGTTAAACTAATAATGACATTTAAAAAAATACTACAATTGTATAATTGATGACATACTGTAAATTCAAAAATTTTAATAGAAATCGTAATTCTTTTCCATACTTTAAACTAGGTACTTTCTGATATTTCTTTCGTTTAAAACGTTTTATCACTAAAAGGAACCTTAAAGCTAACCACGAATGTCCCAAAATTTTGAAAAAGTAAAATATTTTTATATTCATTTCAATCAGTCCCAAGACCAAAGTGCATATACAGTGTGTCCCAGGATAGATGTAACAAGAGGTGTAATGGCCCAAAAATTTTGGAATTTTGGAATGGTATTTGGGTATTGAGTCCTGCTTGTTGTAAAACTAAAGTATACAAAAAATGACTTGATATGGTGTTCTACAGGGTGTTTTATAAGCAAAGTTGTAAAAATCACCACTAATAAAGTACCTTTATTTTTCAAAATATGAAAAAATTCCACTAAAAAAAGTTATTTGGAATGCAATTTTATACCTCTATACCAAATTTCAGGAATATAAAATTATCTTTTTGAAACTTCCCATTTTTTGCGAATTAAGAGTTGAATTCATATTTAAAGTTGTGTAGGAGCAAATGTTAATCATCTCAAAAAGTAGGCTATTGGTAAATAAAAAATTGAATATACGAGATGTAAGAAGGTATAATGTTAATCGAACTAATTGTAACAAGAAACAATTACTAACAAAAGATTAATGAGGTTTAAAAATTATAACAAGTAATAAATGTCAAAAACATAACAGATTCACAAACAAATTAATTATTGACCAATACAAAACAATGTTTACAATTTTCTTATTATTCGACATAGCTACCACCCACATCCACACACATTTCGATCCTTCGCCTGAAATCCTTAAAACTGTCTCGAATATGATCTAACGGTATGAAGTTTACGGCATTTGTAATTCGCTGCTTCAATACTGCTACATCATTAGGAAGTGGTTCAGCGTAAACCAACTGCTTGAGGCGACCCCATAAAAAGAAATCTAATATTGATAGGTCTGGGGATCTCGCCGGCCAGTTGATCGGTTCATTCCTGGCAATCCAATTTTCTCCAAAATTTAAATTCAACCACCGATTAACCATTTCTGTGGAGTGGCCAGGGCAACCATCATGTTGAAAATGAACTGACGGCATATCTCTTAAAATATTTAAATGTTCTTCAGAAAATCTTTCATGAAGCTGTAAATAAGTGTGCTGGTTTAACCTTCCCTCAATGAAATAAAGTCCAATAACTCCAACGTGATAAGAAACGGCACACCACACATTCACTTTTTTATAATATTATTGTCTTCTACAATGAATTCTAAAATTTGGATTTTCAGAAGCCCAAAACCGACAATTCTGAGATGAAACAACACCATTGGTTGTGAATGTGGATTCATCTGAGAAAATTATGAAATGATAAAAAAATCTCTTCCATGATTTTTTCGCCAATGATCAAACAAAAATCCAACCTACGGCCGTCATCTCCCTCTTCAAGCGTATGTTTATAATTTGCTTTATATGCCCTAATTTTCTTTGCCTTGTAAATTCTTTGGAGTTCGGACTTGCTAATATTAATCAGAGCTGATCTCTCTCTTAGTGGCATCCTAGGATTTTCTATAACAGAGGCATGAGCTATAATAGCCCCAACATTATCTTCATCATATGCTTTTATTTTTCTTTTCATGTTAAGAACACTACCAGTAGCCAGAAACTTTTTAATTATTCTCATAGCCTGAGTACGTGACAAAGCAGTGTTTGGAAATTTCAAATTAAATTGGCTTACCACTTCTCTTAGCGAGTTTTCACCGCCAATTCCGTAGCATTGCGCAAAATAAATTTTTTCACGCACTGTGAGTACCATTTTCACTTAATTTTTTATGCTTGGTTTGTTAATTTGAAACAGAAATTAAGGATAATATTGACTACGTTTGACAGATATGTCAATAATAAATGATAAATGTGTATCCACTGCTTTTCTCATAGCCTACTTTTAGCTTCTACATAACTTTAAATATTAATTCACAAAAAATAATTTCTATGCAGTTTTAATTGAATGGTTCAAAATAAAATACTAATTTATTGAAAAAATGGGAAGTTTTAAAAAAAAAAATTCATATTTCTGAAATTTGGTAGAGAGGTATAAAATTGCATTCTAAATAACTTTTCTTAGTGGAATTTTTTCATATTTTGAAAAATAAAGGTACTTTATTAGTGGTGATTTTTACAACTTTGCTTATAAAAGACCCTGTAGAACACCAAATCAAGTCATTTTACAACAAGCAGGACCCAATCCCCAAATACCATTCCGAAATTCCAAAATTTTTGGTCCATTACACCTCTTGTTACATCTATCCAGGGACATACTGTATAAACTTACGAGGAAGTTCTGTGAATCTTTTTACCTAATCAATTGCTATTGTACGCTCTCAATTAATTACTAGTTGTGAAACCAAAGATCTCACTCGTCCTTGTCCTACTTGGGGTGGCGTTTAATTGAAATATGTAGATTCTCTTAGGATATTGCATAATATTATTTGTACTTATCTTAAATCTAATCAATAAACAGTATTATTCGAACTGTTGTATTACTGATTGAATGATTGACTTTCAGTCTTATCATTTATTACTCACTTTTGTGTTAGGCCGGAATTGACTATCCAGACACCTATAAGTTTGTAATTCAATAATCTGTCGCATCACAAATGCTCGAGAGGGATTTTTTCATGAAGGAATATCAGAGATCTCTAAGCATAAGATCCATTATATTGTTAGGTAAATAAGATAAAGTGTATCAAGAGAGACACCAATTTTGGTAAGAGCGCCGTCAGCAATCTACGGTAAGGGCAGCTTTTTACCTTTCTCGTCTGTCAAACATCTTATAAAATATGTATAAAACCCGCCTGGGAGTGGAAAACCACATACGATCAAGGGAGAACGTGACGGGCGCCCCATTCATAAATAAAATGGTGTCGCGTCCTTCCAACGCCGTATGAAGGGTGATGGCATCGATGTGTCCATGCTACCTGCACCTCTAACAGCGTGGCATGTTCGTGCCTTAAAAGGCCCGTTCAGCATTTTTATTTAATTTATTTTAATTTTTTATTTAATTTTAGAAATCGAAAGTAGAAAGCATGCTGATCAATAATATTAGTCTTTCAATAAAAAACAGCGGGCCCGCATTACATATACAGGCCTGCATACCTGCAAGGTAAGTGACGTCGTATTACTAGCCTCAGCCTGGGAACGTTTCTTAGCCTCGCTGCATTGGGGTCATTTCTATTACGAATAAATTGGCAAAATAAAATTATATGTATTTTTTTAATGTTACATTAGTTTATAATAGCGATAAAGCTACCATTTCCAATTGAAATTAAAATTTTGTGGACATGCCTACATGTCACTAAATCAGAATTTGTTCAATCTGCATGAGTGTTGGTTCATTTAAAGATGGAAATTGTAACTTTCTGATGCTTTTGTGTTTTTAACAATACAAGCAAATGATGGATGAGAAAAATATACTTACATATATTATCACGCCCGAACTCAGTTGTCGCAATAAAAAAATATAGAAAAAAATAAAAGCTCGTCAAAAAAATTCTTTCTTCATTGAGAACTGTTAAAAAGTATGCACACTCTATGATGATTATGGTTTATTGAGTTATAGTAACGTGGATTCAAAAAAAGTACATCTCAAATCATTTTAATTTCCTTGCTTGATGATTTTTTCGATAAATATATGTATTGGAGGCTGTAACTTGCCGAGAAATTGACCCATTGGAAAAAATAAAATATCTCTATTTCGGAAAAAATGTATACTTTTCGAATGTTCAAACACAAGTTCCTTTACTTGTATGCATTTTTTCGAAAATCAATCCCATCATGATCAGAAATAGCAATTTTCACGATCTTATCCCTATAACTCTCTATAGTTTTGAATAATAATTCTGAAACTTTTCCAATACATTAACAAATGTATAAGGAATCCATTGGATATAGTTGAAATGTGGATAGGTGTAATAAATAATGCAGTAAAGGCATGTAAAAATTCAAGCGAGTGACGGACGGCAGATCTGCTTCGATCCAGCGGCTATGTATGGTGTCTGTGTATGCGCTCATAATTATATATTTTCCTTCAACACTCACTATTTATCCTCCTATTCACTCAGAAAAATGTTAAAAATGTATAATCAGGAAGAGAAAAAAGCTTTATTTTACTCGTTAGAACTGCTAAGGATTTTTAAATGTTCCATATACTACGGGAGCCCACCCTAAGTATCCGTGCACCCCCCCATCCTTTAGGACAATGTTTTTCATAAAGATTAAAGCCTAAGGAACAATTTAAGACATGTCCTAAAAAAAAAAGATTGGCTGCACTTTCAAAATGGCGTCCGTTAAAAAAAAATTGCAAATATGGTTTTTGTCATTTAACACAAAAACTAAACTTTCCGTGCACCTTCCCCCCCCCCCCCGATCCTTGGGGAGAATGTTTTTCATAAAGATTAAAGCCTAAGGAACAATTTAAGACATGTCCTAAAAAAAAAAAGCTGGCTGTACTTTCAAAATGGCGCCCATTTAAAAAAAAATGCAAATATTGTTTTTATCATTTAACACAAAAACTAAAAAAGATGGAGAAAAACTTTCTGCACAAAAAACAAAGTGTATAAAATTTTCTACAATTTTGTTCCTATACAATATTTGGAAAGGAGTTACCGTTTTCCAGATACCACTGTTACCGTTTTCGAGATGAATGTCTGCAAATTATAATATTATTATTATTAATTTTTTTCAGATTATTTTATTTTATTTTTATGTTAATAATATAAAGTTATATTATACGCCTTACAATAATTGTCTTTTAAGTGATTTACCGATTCATGAATTTCCATGTTTTCTTAATTTTGGACTCATTTATCTGGAAAATGGTATTGTATAGGTACAAAGTTATAGAAAATTTTATGCACGTTGTTTTTTGTGAAGAAAGTTTTTATCCATCTTTTTTAGTTGTTGTGTTAAATGACAAAAACAACAATGGCAACAGTTTTTTTTAACATATAACCGCCATTTTGAAAGTACAGCCAGTTTTTTTTTTTAGAATATGTCTTAAGTTGTTCCTTAGGCTTCAATCTTTATGAAAAACATTGTCATCAAGGATCGGGCGGGGGGGGGGCACGTACAGCTAGGGAGGGCTCCCCGACTAATAGTATGCATTTAACCGTGCGCTTGACCTCGCAGAGTAACAAAGTTATTTCACTATTTTTTTCCAGGAATACCGTGGCTTTATCGATAAATTTTATTAGGACGTTTTTTATTTAGAAACACGTGGTCTATCCATCTGTATTTTTTATTTTTCCTACCCTGACTTAATTTCAAAATCAAAACTCATTAAAAAAAAAAAATTATTCATTTTGCATGTTTTTGGAGATTTATAAAATTTTCTGTCGTCTAGGCTATTTGACTAATGAACTAATGTTACACACATATCATTTAGCGGGGTATGCCCTTTTGGTTTTACCACAGAAAAGAGAACTACCAGAAACGACACTTGGGCTTCCCGCCAAAATTCCATTGCCGCCATTTTGTTGTTGGTACATCCGTCAGTTCATTTATTGTTTTAGGTTAAAACAATAAATAACCGCAGATTTCTAAATTCACCGGTGGAGCGCACGGGTAAACCTATTATCTGATTGGCTATTTTGAAAAACATAGCCAATCAGCGTCGTATTTTTATCTACCGCCCAACGGTGATTTTAGAAAAGTGCGGTAAATGACAGTCTTTGATATAATACCGAAATAAATTTTTAAAAGATTTTAGTTTTATTGTGCTACACTCAAAGAAAATGATAAGTGAAATCAACCAAAAAGAGCATATGAAATCGCGCCTATCTAGTTTCATAGTTAAATCAACCAGAAAAGAACAGTCGAACAAATTTTGTGACCATACAATTTTTATTGTCATTTTGAACATGAAATTTAGTTGGTTAAGTAAGTAAATATTTTTTTAGTCCTACCATAACTTTATTTGTTTTCGTAAACAAATAGTAGTTTGGTAATCATATCTTCTTGTAGAACAACAAATTAAATAGTATAATGACATTTTTTTATGTTCACTAACCATTTTCAGTTTGGTCTACATTTTCAATTTGGTCTACAATTAAATGGTACGACTTTGTTTTTTGTTCACCAACTAATTTTTAGGTTGATCTACACTCATCGTATAATGACGTTTTTTTTTTGGTTAGCCAAAATCTCGGTATTGAGACATCAGACTACCCAAACCATCGTTTATAAGATCCATCCAAGTATATCGATGATCCCTGATCCGATGAGAATTTGAACATTGCAATCATGTTATTAATTTTCTATAAATTCATAAGAGTATAAGATAATGCATGATTGATTATTGTCAGTGATTTGTATGTGGCGTCATCTAGGAATAGCTTCTGTAACAGACTACGTGGTAAGCAAGCAAATTTTATGTAGAACTTATTATCTATCTATTTATCTAGTTTGATTTGACAAAATTCAACAAATTATTAGTAAGATGAATAAATTATAATTATTTTTTAAGTTAATGTTTATTTTGCTGTGTGACAAATTTTTATTGATTGATTTAACCCATACTATTTGCAAACAAAAGCGCTGACGCGACGTCTTAATTCATCAAAATGGATTGCAGAACGATGTTATGTTTATGTAAACAGAACTGCTGGTTAACTCTACAATAATATTGGTTTATCTGTCAACTATAATAGTAGAGCGAACTGCTACTACAATTACAATTCAACAATAGTTAAAAATAAAATATATTATTATCCAGTTTAATTTGACAGAATTCAACAAAATAATTGTCAGATGAAAAAAATAATAGTCTTATTCATCTATTTTTTAAGTTAATGTTTATTTTGTTGTACAACAACTTTTTATTAATTATAATAACAATAACCTTTTGTTTGAAAATACCATGAATATAATTTAGTATAACAAAATTAACGGTATTGTTAGTTAGCCATTTTTTTTAACTGAATTTACCCATACTATTTCTTTGAGTGTATGAATAGGTAAAAGATCATAGTGGGAAAATGTTGTTAATAGTAATTTTTATTAGCGATATGAGTAACCGAGGCGGAACCGTTTGCGCTGTTAAGGAATGTCCAAGTAGTACAACAGGAAAAGGCATTAGTTTATTTATGTTTCTTAAGGATACCCAAAGGTATTTTATTATTGATGTAAATTATAAGATATTTCCAAGTAATTGTAAACCTTTCTTCTTTTAAAGTCCGTATTGTGGTTGGAAGCATTCAATCGTGGAGATTTGGCAAGTAAAAGTTCAGCCGAACTTTATAACAATTTTAAGTTGTGCGCATGACATATCTATCAAAATAGATTGCTACCAACAGCACTACCTACTATTTTCCCTCAACTTAGTAGTTTAAAAAGAAAAAAAAATTAATATTTCCCGTTGTTCTGGGGAAATATTAAATTTCAACCTCCCAGTAAGAGATTACAGATTTTCTCAAGCGAGACATTATATTGATTTCAGTACATTTTGTGACTTTATATTAAGAATACAATTGTTCGTAGAGATAATTTTATCCAGTTTACTTTAATAAGTAATACCCATTTAAGTTTTAATACCAATTGTAAATAGAATTCTTCGAATAACGTAATTGTATTCAGCCTGTGTAAGTTTGTTTATAAACATGCTGTTTAAATTTCCCGCCAAAATTACCAACAACAAAATGGCGAAGGTCACAAAAAAACATCAAAGGCGGTGCTGAGAGTGCCGCTTCTGGTAGTTCCTTATTCTGTGGTTTTACCAACAATTTTTGATTATTTTGCCTCGCCTCGTACAGAAAATACGTTAGGAAGAAGAAACAAATTTGCGTCCTAATCTGCATATTACTCTACAAAATGACACCTAAACGTAATTATTAAGTCATTTAAACAATTCGTAATTATTCAAAGTTCGTAAATAATTTTAAAAAGTTTTTGCAGCTTTTGTCACGGTTCTTAAACTAATGAGATGGATACGAGCTGTGCGACTTCCAAAAGTCACTTGCTAGATGCCATAAAAATGCAAATGGGCTTTTAATCACACTAAGGCAGTCAATATATTAATTTATGCTGGTTAACTTGAGCGTAATGGCATGTTGACTAGAATAAAAAGTCTACGTTATGCAGTTCGTGAGACATTAGTGCAATCATTATACGTTAAAACTGAAGTCTTTTCAAAAAAATCTCAGACAAGCAAGGGAATTTGTATACATAATCTCTGCAGCCTTCTGATTAAAATCCTATATATACCTCCATCCCCCCCCCCCCAAAAAAAAGTTGCACTCAAGCCGCCATTTTGAAAAATGGACGGAAAAATACAGTTTTTGATTTTTCTTTAAAAACTGCTACCTTATAAAGAAAAATTCAAATAAAATAAATACCTACCTTAATTATATGTCAAATAATGTCTCTTCATTGGTGCATTGACCAAAAAATCCTTTATCTAAGAGACAAACGAATAAACAGAGGTGAGTTATATCACAGTGTCACTCTATATACCAAATAACTATGTTCATCCAAGGTATCAATTGCATATTTTCCTCTTTATCTACCCAAACAATGAAAATACACCAATGAAAACAGAAACGAACCCTTTTCACGTCAAGAAATGACAAAGTTATTGGAAAATAACATCACATAACATGAATGAAAATACGTTTAGATTCGAGGTAGAACAGTTCCCCTACATAATATTAAGTGTACCTCCACTATAAGACTGCCTTTCAATATTCTTAGCTAATTCACTTAGTACTAATGATGCATTTCGTTGTGGAAAGTCGTTTAATGCGAAATATACGTAGACATATCGCAGACATCATAATAAAAACGAATTCAGTAAAGAATAAAGGTAAAAAGTTGAGGACGTTTTTGGGTCAGTCTTTTATTTGCGCGCTAAAAAACGCAATTTATTACTTAGATAAAGTGGAAATGGCCTAATATTGTTTGATGACATATGTTGACAAATGTGGAATCAAGATAGCGGACATATCATATTCTCAAATTGATATTCCCTGGACCCAACGAGTATGTTCCCTTTACTTTGTATTTTATCTGAAAATGATACTTCTTGATGATGTTTAAAGTGTTACTTATTTATAAAATAATATTAACTAGAAGAAAAAGCAAACGATATGTAGGTTCGACTTATTTGTTTTGATTGAATTCGACTGTATTTACGGTTTGCCGAATTAGAGAAAAATGTATTAAAAAATGATGCTATTTTTGATCACTTATGTGAGACTACAAATCGTACCTGTACGCGAGGCTAAGCCGTATGACGTCATCTACTATACAGATGCTTCGGTAGTCTACTATACATGTCAATTCATGTTTAGGCGGTATGTTCATGCACGAAGCAAAATGCCAGCAAGAAAGTGGTATTTTTATACATCCACTAAAATCCTTTTAAAACTTTTTGTTCCGATAGCCCTGAAGAGAAGGGAAAAGTGATTTTCATCATCTTCAAGGAATGTTAAAGCAGTATCGCCTACATCGGCCATGTATTCCTTACTAAACGCATTAATAGTGTTAGAATACACATAGAATGGGTGATAAAATGTATTCTAGATTTTCAACTTTTAAGTCTCCATGCGGTAATCAGCGCAGAAATGCCTCAAAAATTAGACAGCTCAAAAA
The DNA here is from genome assembly GCA_936432065.2 of Rutpela maculata. Lineage (NCBI taxonomy): Eukaryota > Metazoa > Arthropoda > Insecta > Coleoptera > Cerambycidae > Rutpela > Rutpela maculata. The sequence continues at coordinate 251,182,708 of OW386286.2, forward strand.
AAATTGCAAGCGCTATAACAAATCTGTAGCAGCCAGTAATTATACAGTGAAATGAAATGTCTATATTCATTCAGTTATTATAAATAAGGGGAATTATTATTGCCTAACTACATAATTAACACCTAGGTTTAGAGTCGAGTTAGTTAACGAGAAAGTTAACGCAAAAAAATATAGAATTTAACTAGATATAAGAATACGTTACAAATTTTTAACAGTATACTACCTTGCAGAAGTTAAGAGAAAAAATGTAATGAAATTAATTTTGAACGAATGTAATAAAATTAATGAAATAACTGTTTTTTTTTTGCAATTAAAATTCTTCTGACCAAAATTGGGAAGAGTGCAATAAGGCTTACTTAACTGAAGAGCGACGGATGGTGGGTTCCTTAAGATGGCCTACGAGTACTCGCGGTTAGCCGAGGCCAAAATTCCTGTTCCACCCGGAGTTATGCGCTTGTCCACACTCAATGAGGATTGTATCAGGGCCACTCGGTGAATCCAAAAGCGCCAGAAGAGCAGACGTTTAGTAGATGAGCCTCCTTGAAGTTGCACTTAACCTTGGTTGGTCCAAGATTTTACATAAAAAGGGAAACATTTGTTTTAAAAAATAAAGGAAAAATTGTAAAAATTACGAATGAGAAATTATATACAGGGTGTCCATTAAAGGATGGACCATACCTCAACAGTAGGTATGATTAAAAATAAGTCGTTTTAGCTGAACATATCTTAGTAACATGTTGCTTCCTTAAAAAGTAATGGGACGTCAAAGGATTTTTTTTTGTATTTATTTTTTGTTATATCTCACTCTTTACTCGATTTGATCCAAATTTGCTATGTAGGGTTTTTTTTGGAACGCTAAGAACAGTCGCGTTAATAAATTTAGACGAATAACGTAGAGGGCGCTGGGAATGTCTAATTTTTGTTTAGTTTCGGTCATTATTTTTTTCAGGATAAACTTTCTAATAAAGTAATATATTTCTTTAAAGAGGTATTTAATTCTACGTAAAAAGGTACATTTGTTTTATATCTGTAAAACGCACCCTTTTCGGGAAACATGCATTTTAATTTCTTGCGGCACAATATACCACTCGATATATTTAATTAGGTTAAATTCAAATTATTTTAATCTAGTAGGTGCACGGCTACATCTGACAGCAAAATAATTTAGAAAGATAGTTAAAATAAAGAAATTAAATTAAATTAAAAATAATATAAAAAAAAATTAATAAATTTGCCTTTGACGTCCCATTATTTTTTAAGGAAGCAACATAGTACTAAGGTATGTTTAATTATAACGTTTTATTTTTACTCATGGAACCTACTGTTGAGGTATGACCCATTCTTTAAAGGACACCCTATATGCGGGAGAAATGGCGATGAGATAAATGAACCACTAATTATTATAATCAATGATCGGAGTTTGGGTTTAATTCCAGTGGCGCATATAAAATATAAAATTTTACATCAAAAACTTAAATGTAAGTTTTCTTACAAAATTAAATCGAAATTAGATGTAATACGAACCTACCTTGTGAGTTTCTCATTTATTTTGGCATAATAGAATACATGTATACATATCGTTTTGGCAATTTATTAATTATAAACGTAGTTCATCTGATCTACCAATCTTTATGAATTACAATAATGAATATCTATCCGACCCTCAACAGATTACTAATTCTTTTGCTAACTTTTTTCAGCAATCTTATTCTGAATCTGAAAATATCACGCATAATCCTAAAAATTTTGTTGAGAGTAGCTCATATTTAAATATAGCCTGATTTACGGAAGACGAAGTATTTACAACATTGAAGAAAATTAAACCTAAATTAACTTCTGGGCCTGATGGGGATCCCCGCATTCATATTACGTGACTGTGCTGCTATTTTTGCTAGCCCCCTTACTACATTATTTAACTTATCACTTGTAATCTCCCTAGTGCTTGAATTATTTCCGGAAATTTTTTTGAGGTCCGAATTTTCGAGCGAGAAAAAATTTCTGGATTTTTAATTCAAGAGCGAGGGAGATTCGGTAAGAAAATTTTAGACCAAAATTACTTGACAAAAAAAAACTTTAGAAATGTTTGCAAAATCTTGTAGGCTGGTGCCGGTGTTAGATTAATTTTTTTGGTTTTTATTTTTTTATGTGGTTTCCTCATATCTTAGTAAAATAAAATATTTAATATTAGATAAAATATGGAATAATGAGAGTGAAGTAAAATTAAAACAAGTTTAGTATACTTATTTCTTATATTCCCTACGCGCTAGTCGCATAAAAATAATATAGCGAATTAATATTAGTCATAATAATTTATTTCGTATGCAATCTTTGTACTACAGTAAAGGGAAACCAAGATGAAATGATATTTGCTCTGATTTAAAGTGGTGACAAATAATATCTCCTAAAAACATCGCTAAAACCGCTGCCCAAGGAACCACTACTTCCACATCCAGATTCTCTATCCAAGTCACTCACAATGAAAAAACTTTGTATATGAAAATAATTGTTTATGGAACTTTAATAATATAATATTTGAAATTCTCTACCCCAAAAACCCATAAAACAATACCCCACATCGGTAGTGGGGTGGGGGTGATAGGGGGGTGATAGTGGGGGGTGGATGAAGTAAAAAAATATTTTGAGGTTTCAGGTTCCTGTACATACACAAAATCACTTTTTTTTCATTCCCTTTAATAAGGGGATGGGGGTGGTAATGGGGGTGGCTAATGCCAAAATTTTTTTTGAGACCTTAGCTTCTCTCGTATATACTAAATACCAATTTTATGGACTCTTACCTGCTTGATTGACCTATTTACCCCAAATTTACCCCAATTTACCCCCCAACCCTTCGACGGAACAAGATGAAAATATAATCTAGTTCTAGATCTCGTTAAAGTACATATGTGTACCAAATTTCAAGTCAATATCTTAAACGGTTCCAGAGTAAACGTGCGCACAAAAAAAAGTTACAGACAGACCGACAGACAGACAGAAATTTTTTTTTCGCTCTAAGTTAAAATCTCGACGTTTCATGACATTTTAAGCCTATTTGGACAATAAAAATTTTTAAAAATTTTTTTGTCGTTACTATACTTCCACTGGACGTGGAAGTAATAGTTAGCCATGGAATCACAAGTGTCTTGGAACTTGGAATATGTCATAAAACGTCTCTGTGCTTTATTTTCTGAGGAAAGAAAGATGTACAAGTGGAATTTTTAAAGTATTTGGAATTAGTTAATGATGCAGGGAAACATAGTAAGCCAGAATTGTACTAATTTAATTTAAAATAAATATAAAAATATTTTTCATAATATAAACGCCATTGTCTAATCATTGCTGTCAAACCAGGGAAATTTTCACTTATTAATCATATAGGTAGGCGCTCATGGGTAAGTAAGATTTCCAAAAAATTTGATGGTTGTCATAAAAACAATGACAAAATAAACGTGTCCAATTGGATACAGTGGAAATTATCGAAAATAATTCCAGTCTTTAAGAAGGGTGATAGATCCGAAATTTGTAACTACCGTCCGATAGTAATAATAAATAATTTTGCTAAAGCATTTGAAATTATCTTACACCATTTTATTTTTAACCATGTAAGGCATCAAATATCAACAGCTCAACATGGATTCTTCAAAGGCCGTTCAACAGTTACGAATTTAATTAATATTACAGAGTTTATTTCTGACTCTATTGATAAGGGTATACAAACAGACGTTATATATACTGACTTTTCAAAGGCATTTGATAAACTGAGGAAAATTTGAATTTTTTGGATTTTCGGATAACCTCATTGCACTTTTTAAATTCTACCTAACTGATAGAAGACAATATGTTGTATATCATGGTGTTAGATCTATTGAAGTTTTAGCTACGTCGGGGGTCCCTCAAGGTTCAAATTTATGGCCACTTTTCTTTAATTTGTTTGTTAATGACATAGTAGATAATATCACTGTTAACTGCCTTCTATATGCGGATGATCTAAAACTATTTTGCAATGTCGCGTGTGAATATGATTGCCTTGAATTGCAAAATAATATTGATCGTATTAATACATGGTGTGTAATAAATAAATTACCTTTAAATGAAGCAAAATGTAACACTATGATATTTACAACAAAACATCATGTTATTGTTTTTGATTACAAATTGAACAATCACACACTTTCCCGTCCTGACACTTTTTGTGACATTTGATAGAAAATTAACGTTTGTAAACCACATCGAACTCACTGTCAGTAAAAGTTATAGAACACTGGGTTTTGTTATTAGAAACTCCGCACATTTTAATAACGTAAATACATTAAAACAACTATACACTCCTCTTGTTAGACCACACCTCGAGTATGCTTCAATAGTATGGTGTCCTGTTTATAATGTAAACATACAAAATTTGGAAAGGCTTCAACGTCGATTTCTGATATATGCGTCTTTTAAGACTGATGGGATCTATCCTGCTATTGGTTATCCACATCAAGAACTACTCTCTAAATTTTCCCTAGACAGTCTAGAAAACCGTAGACTCCGGTCACAATTAATTTTCTTATATAAAATTTTACATGGTAACATCGACTGTGGAGAAATTTTAAGTATGCTTAATTTCCAAATTCCTAGGGCGGCCTCTAGGCACAACAATTTATTTTACTCTCCATTTTCAAAAACAAATGTAAAGAAATTCTCTTGTATTCAGCAAATGTGTAATATATATAATAATTTGGATACTTCTTTAGATATTTTCACCTGCAGTGCTGTAAACATATAAAAATTGTCTCTAGCTTAAATATATTTTTGTTCTTTCTTGGTGACTTGCGGACTATTAGACTCAATTTAGAGTGTACATCCTACATTCACTTTGTTTTATATATAACAAATGCATTGTATTAGTTTAATTTAGTTTAATTTAGTTTAGTTTATTAGTTCAATTCAGATATATAAATAATATTTATATATCTTTTTGTTCATATTCTAGATAAGTATTGAATTATTTTGTATTTTCCTATTCTGTAATTGGGTTTCACCGGTTGAATAGTGTACCAAATAAATAAATAAATATGTACAACTAAAAATGTATGCATATTTTAATAAATCCTTGTAACGACGCACCTGAAATTAAACCCAAAATTCCGATCACTGATTATAATACTAGATAAAAAAACAGAAACTGTAAAGCAAAGCTGAAATTTTAACGTTAAACAAAGGTATTTGAAAATTAAGTTGATCAAAATGGCAATGATGAATTAAGATATTTAGAAAAAAAAATTACTCTGCTAGGCCTTAAATGCCTCGGTATTTATCACAATACCAACTGGATTGAACGGATATTTCTATGACTTTTGAAGCTGAAGCTTTAGCCACTGTATAAAAACTGAATGTCTGTAATATATATCTTTCGAATCATACTTCAACGCATTAGACATATTATTATGAAATATATATTAGTAAAATGCATAAACAAAAAAATTTATATTATAGAGGTAACATTTAGCAACATTTCTATTTCACTGCAAGCGACAAAAATTAAGAAAATATTTTTTTATAAATTAAATGATTAATAACTTCCTTATTTATTGATTGATTTTCTTAAAAAACAATTGGGTTCTTCCTCTAGCTAACACTAACTTGCTCTCCAAATTTCAATACAATCGGACTTTTCTTTCTTAAGTTATCGTGCTTACAAGAAACGTGACGGACAGATAGACAGACAGACAGACGGACGGACAGACAGACGTATATTTTGAAAGTTGTTCAGAATTCGTTCACTAACACAATGATATGAAATTTTCTTCTCTACGAGCGATATTTACTGATTTAGAAATGTGCCGATCAAATACAATATACTCTTCGTTTTTGCGAAGAGTGTAATAAGGAAAACAAGATTGTAATAAAATTAAAATACCATAAGCCAAATTATAAGCTGAAGGCGTTACACTTATCTCAAGCACGGGGCTTGATGAGAAAGTGGTATTATAAGGTTCGAAACCTCAGGTGTGATAACGTAGCAAGTAATATATCAAATTATGAACCGATATTCTAACTGTATATAAAAATGTATGTAAAAATTTGTGTGAACAAACTTTATCTAGGAGAAATACCAAGAATTAATCCAGGATGTAGGTAAAGATATGGGTGGAACAAAAGACATCAGAACCTCTCTCAAATGCGAGAATTCTGCCCTTTTCCCCACGAGCTGGTTTCAATTCTTTAGATTTGAATAGCAAAAAATAAAAAAATATTTAAATCACACACCTCGTGTATAGGTGAAGAAATTTTCAAGCAGGAAACTCTTTCCAGGGTAGACCAGGAACAATTTGGTTAAATCACCAGATCCTCTAGAGGTTCTATTTCAAGCCACACCGCTATATATGGAAATTTCTGATGTCCTTGCCTTGCAAATAAATCACCCTGTAATTCACAAAACAGCAGTATCCCATTCTATGTAAAAACATAAAAGGCAGCCCTTTAACGAGGCTCAACATAATTGTTCAACAAAATGAACTAAACAATTATGCGGTAATAAAAGGTAAGATAAGGTAAGATCCACACTCACTACGTGGACCTACAATTTGATAAAGATAATGTTAATCTCCACGGATTCAACAAAATATTTTCACACAAATACTCATTACACCTTCAAGATCATAAAATCAATATAATATCGTTAAATAAATTATCAAATGATTACAATAAAAGTAGAAATTTCTTGCCAACGTTGTAAACGCGCCTGTTGAATCGAACACCAAACAGATAAAGACCTATAATCTCATCTCGCATTCTACTTAGGCACCATGATATTATTGCCATAAATGCTTTATACATAATCAAATAAAATGAAAAAATGGCATCGTAATGGAACTCGGACAAAATTTCCATTACAATAGTTTACGAAAAGAAAATACTAGGATACACAAGATATCAATCTGTTAAATATACACTGTATCTTCCAGATTCGAATGAATTGTAGGTACAGGGTGAACCAAATTAGACGGGATTTGAGGTTTTCTCTAGAACTATGGCAGATAGACAAAAACCAATATAGGCGTCCTGAGCTCAATTTTCGAGACACAAACAATGGCGCGAACCACGGTCGTCTACCTTTTTCGACTACAGAGCGTTTTTGGACAATTGGCCTTTTTGGATGACCTTTTTATCTCAATTACCAAATGGCGAATTAGTAGCCCCTCATATGAACATTCGTGGGCTTGGAGTGATTGAAGCAAGCGACCAATTGCACCTGTTAGTACATGTAATATTGAACATTGAACCACTTCTTCGATTAGGTCATGTGGTGTATTATACAGAATTTCCAATGAAGGACTTAATATGATTGGAAGTACTAAGGAAAACAATGAACAAAGGCATCACGATTTACGAAAAACCAAATCCGAAAAAATGAGCAAAACCATACGTACAATTATAGAATCTTTAAGGTGCTTTATTAATCTCTTTACCTATGAGGGAGGTAACCTAGTGAATATTTATATGGTATCAATATTTTCTTCAGAAATCGAAAATGATGTATGTAATATGGGTATGGAAGGCCTGAAAGAGTATGAACATTTTAAACAAAATCGAATCTACAACAAAAATATAAACTTGTGGGATCCTACCAAAAAGCTTCAGTTAAAATTGTGCAAGACTGCTAATAAAAGAATTAAAACCAAGACTGAAAATGCTGTTCTAGAGTTAAAAGCTGACCGATCCTTGTTTTCAAGATTATTAATAGTTAGCCGTTCAAGAAAAGACATTAATTTGAAAGACATTTTGGGGACATATGAATTGTCAAGTGTTTCACGAGCTCTATTTAATTACGATGGTAGTATGCATATGCACTCTGATAAATCGAAACTGATCGGAGTACTGGAGAGTCTATATTCAGAAATTCAGGTCACAGGTAAATAAACCATATACCATGATAGCACAATTTTCCTTTACTTCTTTGTTTTTAAAAACCTTTTTAGATGCTTCCGATAAATTAAAAGATTACAATATCGCCATTGTAGATGGAATGGCCGAAATGCATACTTTGCAAAAAGCTAAGATAGTGAGAACTTGCTTAGATCTATGGAAGAGCTGTGAAACCTATATAACCTCCAAAAATATTCTCATTTTGACGAGTTACATTTAATTTTTGATACCTATAGAGATAGTTCTATTAAAGAACTAACAAGACAAAAACTGTACAAAACCTCAAAAACGCTCAAGCACTTCCATATTTAAGATTGTTCTAATATATCAAACATTTTATCAAACAATGATACCAAAGAAGCTTTAATTAACTACCTCTCTAAAAAAATTGTAAAAAGCAAGTTATTCGGCAATCAAACTTTAACAATTGCTTGGAATGAAACTTGCTATTGTAGTGACACTGGTTATGCAAAGGAATTAGCTAGCACACAAGAAGAGGCCGATACAAAAATCATCCTGCATTGTATTTATGCCTCTAAAAAACATTATTCCAGTGTCGCTCAACATATTTTCACCTGACACCGACGTATTAATATTGTTAATGAAATATTATGAATCAATGATCCCCGATACTTTGTGTATTATTGGTAGTGGTGTTCATAAGAGAAAGCTTGACATTAATGTTTTATGGAAAAATCTAACTGAACTGCAAAGAGAAGCACTTCTGGCATTACATGCAATTTCTGGTTGCGACAGGACTGGTGGATTCTCTAAGAAAGGTAAACAAGCCGCCTCCTTAAATTGGTTCTTAAATCTGATATTTAATTTTGCAGGTAAACTAACATTTTGGAAAGTTTTTCAACAGGCAGATGACAAGATCCTTAAAGCGCTTATTTCTTTAGGCGACAGAGAAACTGATATAAATACAATCATAGACGATTTAGAAAAATTTACTTGTAATGTCTATGCTCCTACCTCAAATATTTGCTCATTGGCCGAGTTAAGGTGGTGGAGTTTTACAAAGATGCAACAACAGAATGATCAATTACCACCCACTAAGGGAAGTTTGTATCCAGCGCTGCAAAGAGCAAGATTACAACTTTTTATTTCGAATAGTTCTCACATTCCAAAAAGCGACGTGTTGAATCCTACTGATTTTGGATGTCAAAGTAACGAAGCAGGACATCTGGTACCTGTTTTCTGCACACAAGATTGCGCACCACCAGAAATATTAAATTTGGTTCGATGCGGCTGTAAAAACAATCAATGCAATACTAAACGATGCAAATGTGTCACAAATCAGTTGAAATGCACAGAGATGTGTGAGTGCGAAGCTTCAGAAGAAGTTTGTGAAAATTTTTTGTTGGTATTTTTATAAGGGAACATATTATTTTCTTCAAATAAACAAAAATATACAAAAATATGGTTTTCAGATTGTTCGAGTAATTTATTATACGCAGCAGGCGTGTGTTGTGTGTGTCCCTCCTTATAATACACAGATAATATAATTATGTTAACTACTACTATTTAAATTATTTACACCACTTTGGATGACTGCAAATGCAGATATGTCTACACCAAAATAAACCTAAAAGTATATGCAATAATTTTTATAAGATGCATATTTCTATTAGGACTGTCCGTTATTCGATAACATTTAAATAGTTTTTTTTAAATAGCTCGCTAAATACTAAAAAATGTGCATATATTGTAATGAACATGTTTAATCACTTCTTAAATACAAACAGTCTGGCGATTGAACGGATGCGCTATCTCAAACGGTTACCGAGATACAGTCATTTGAAAATTTCACCCTTCGGCGGGGTGCAGGGGGTAAACGACGCGTGTCTGAGCCGGCCAAGAAGTGGTTCAATGATCCATATTAGATGTACTAACAGATGAAATGCGTCGCTTGCTTCAATCATTCTAAGCCCACGACTGCCTTATTTTGAACATATTATGCGGGACTACTAAATCGAAAATCGAGTAACACATTCTTAAGGCACTTTTTTGAGTAGAATCCTTTGCTGATAAGAAGAAAATTATGCATGCCTCAGTTTTGGAGTTTAGACATAACTTGTGTTTTTTTAAATAAAACACCATGGAAACCTATTAACAACAACACTTCTTATAATATAAAATAATTTTGCCAAAAATAGGAAAAACTAAACTACAATAAATATTCGAATTGTCTTCCATTGACATCTATGTATTTTTGACACTTTTTCCTTACAGCATTTGTTGCATTTACAATCACTGTCCGAAACGCAGCTAATGTTTTGTTTTCCAATTCTTCTATGTTATTAGAACGTTCTCTATATATAATATTTTCAAATAACCCCAAAGCCAAAAGTCGGCATATCTTGAGATTTAACTGGCTACCAAATAGGACCATTATTTCCTAAAAAATAAACAATGTCTAAACTACTTTGTTGTTCACTAATGTGTAGTTAGCTAAATTAATTGTTAGTTATCAATTTAGTTAACTTAGCTAACTAGACATTGATAAAATAGTCCTGGGTGATATACAACGTGATCTACCATGACATGCGGAAGATTTAACAGTAGGTTGTCCCCACCGAAAGGAGTTTAAAAAATGAAAAATTAAAAAAAATGACCAAAAAAATTACCTTATTTTTATGTAGAAATGCGCTGCCAATAACTTTAACTAATCTAACGTAACGCGGTACAACCATATCACTTTATCAGACTTGGGATTGACACTACTGACAGCAAAGCTGGATAAGATAGAAGTGACTTTTTGGTTTTAATCAAATCATAATACAAAAATAGCGAAATAAATTGAAGACATTGACCCCATGCTGAAACAACAAGCAGATATACGAGATATTTAGTTAAACCGGTCAATGACACGGCGGTGTCCCTATTATTCGACCGAAAACAAAAAACGCGGCTCTCTTTAGGGGTCTACACACCATCCAGCGGCAGGGAGCCAGCCTTGTCGGCATGCTTTGAACTCATTCGTAAAAGTGAACGGGTCCGCTGTAATTCCAATTATCTTCAAAGCATACCGACAATGTTGGCTCCCTGCGGCTGGATCGTGTGTAGGCCTCTTTTTGATCTTGCCGGCCGGCTTCGCTTTTTATGCCAATTAAGGAAATGTAAAAAACTCGAATACGTTCTTTCACAAGTAAGTTCGTCGACCTATTCAGGAGTAGGTCAGGACTTACTCAACATCAGTAGTGTATCTTCGCAAATTTACTAATAATTTAATATACTAAATTACCTCAGAATCCTCTAAAATTTTGCAGGGGCTTTCCCACATTGAAGACTAGTACACCATTTTATTTTCCGCATTTCTTGATAGATCACGCCAATTCTCCCCAAATTGAGCACTTTGTGCTTCATTTGACGGATGTCCTGGGGCGCCATCGTGTTGGTAAATTAATTTTTGAAATTGTCTCTCAGGCATATTGTCACAAAGGGCTCTATTTCTTGTCGTAGAATGTTAATAATATTTTCGGTATTTCGGTATTCAAATTATTTTGAAGAAATGAGGACCTATTATTTGGTATTCAATAAAACCACACCATACACCAAATTCAAATCGTCTTTGACGATTAACTGCAGCGGTTGCATGTGGATTTTCATGAGCCCAATTGTGGTTATTATGCCGATTAAAAATTCCTGCATTGCTTATACAGGCCTCGTCTTTCTATATAATTGGATATCTAAAAATATTGTTTGGGCGGCACTTTTGGCACAAAGTTTTGCTGTCTATAACTTACCTATTAAAATAAAGCTCGGAAGCTAAATTTGAATCTTCTCCGCATTTTATAAAACACTTAATCATATAAATCATATTTTTCACCATTACTAAATTGAACCATTTTTAACAATGCTTACTCACAATTAACTTACAAATTAGTTTTTGACATTTACGATTATTTCGATTTTCTTTTTTTTACCATGGCCTTCTCAATAAATATTAGAAATGCTGTAAGTATGCATAGATGTCAATGGAAGACAATTCGAATATTTAAGTATTGTAGTTTAGTTTTTCCTATTTTTGGCAAAATTATTTTATATTATAAGAAATAATAATAATAATAATAATAATACATTTATTTTCCAACCATAAACAGATGTTGTTTTACAAAAAGAAATTAAATATTTTATATATACAAATATAAATTTATATAACAAATAAATGGAAAAAGGGGCATAAATTCAGTTCGGTTAATGAATAGCCGTCTGTTCTTCCATTTAGCCCAAGTAAAACGGATACAATGTGAAACAATACCAAATATTTTCCTATGTTACCAAAATAAAGAATTTCAACATATTAAATATTTACCTGAGAATTATATAATGAAACGTTACTTGAGTTAACTTTCTTAAGATTGCCAATTGAACAGGATATTTCTAAAGGTCTTCTTGAAACTTGATATAGATAAGGTTTTTAGCTTTTCTGGAATTATGACATTATAATATTTTGCAATATTGTAAGCAAATGATCGTTTGTAAAAGGATGACTTATGGGAAGGGATCGTTAGTAAATTTTTTAAGCGAATATTAATACTATGTGCAGTTCGCCTAAAGCAAATTTTTTTAAATAAGTAAGGAGTAGTCTGTAGTTTTATGATTTTATGATATAAAACAGATGTGTGTAATTTACGTCTATTAGACATGTTGAGCCACTTAGCAGCTTGAAGAGTGTGTGATATTGGTTGCCTTCTACGTATACCAAAAATAAATCTAAGACACGAATTTTGCACTTTCTGTATACGAGATTTAACAGATTCCGTTATACAAGAGTCATACAAGGAGTCACAATAATTAAAACACGATAGTACTAAGGAGTCACACAGCAATATTTTCAGGTCTCTACTGAGACAATATCTATTTGCATATAAAATTTTTAAATTACAGTAGGCTTTTTGGATACATCGTGCAATATATTCTTCGAAACGTAAACCTCTGTCTAAAAAAACACCTAAATTCTTACATAAATTGCATTGCAATAGAACCTCATTTCCCACTTTTATTGCGAATTCTTGAGTAATTGTATCACGTATACACTTCTTCCCGAATAACATGAAATACGACTTTGAAGAATTAATTTTAAGTGCATGTTTTTTACAGAATTCCACAAGGTTCCCTAAATCTGAATTTATTAGAGTCATAGCTTCATTTGATAGATTGTGTGAAAAATTCATATAAATTTGAGTATCGTCGGCATACATGTGAAATTTACAATGAGTTAAACATGAATTAATATTACAAGTGTATATCGAAAATAGTAATGGGCCTAATATGGACCTTTGTGGAACCCCTTGCTTTAAATCTATTTGAATTAGATGATTTCCTTTTATATTTACAATTTGAGATCTTTTGAAAAGGTAATTTTTTATTAAATTAATAGCTTCGATACCAAATCCAACGAATGAGAGAATTGAAAGCAAAATTTTGTGATTTATGGTATCGAAAGCCTTTGAGAAATCTAAAAGAATAAGTGCAGTTAAATTACCATCATCTGTAGCTCTAAATATGTCATCTGTCATGCCGAGAAGTGTGGTATTGCAGCTATATCCGGATCGGAAACCAGATTGTGTCACAGGTAAAATATCATATTTTTTTAAAAAAATCTTTAATTTGCGTCTCCATAATTCTTTCTAACACCTTGGACATAGTGCACAGTATACTTATGGGGCGAAGGTCTTTTAGTTCTTGAGGATCTGCTACTTTAAGCAGTGGTGTCACTAATGCTTTTTTCCATATTTCAGGAAAAACACCATTTTTTATGCAAAAGTTTACAATATGTGTAATATAAAGTATCAAATGAGGGCAGCATAATTTTAAAAGTTTAATATTTATATTATCATATCCAGTGGCATTCGTTTTTATATTGTTTATAATATTTTCTACATCAGATTCGTTCACACTTCCTTGAACGTAAATAGTTGGGTAAAGTTTGCTTTTCTGTTATTAGTATAATAGTCATGGAGTTCTGTGTCAATTAAAAAATTATTATCAATACACGAATTAGAAAGTAATTATTTATTTTACTTACATCTTGTAAGTTATCTGGAATAGTATTATTTTTTGTTTTATTTATTATTTTTAGTTTATAAATATCCTTCCAGATTTGACCCGACTTGCTGCAAGTTTAAATTTGATAATCTAAGAACGCCTTTGTTTCTCTTTTGATGCTGCTTGTAACCAAATTTCTCAAAGATTTGTAATAATCCCAGTGTACCGGAATTTTGCTTTTTTTTTGAATTTTTTAAGAGCCTTGTCTTTAAGTTTTATCATAAATTTGATGTTGTCTGTTATCCACGGTTTTTTCTCCTTTGATATCCTAAATTCTTTTAATGGTGCATGAATGTCAAACAGATTATTTAAGATATTATTAACAAAATTCATCTTATCATTAACATCTTCCATATCAAATATTAAAAACCATGGCACCGAGTACAAATCTCTGAGAAACATATTGTAATCGAAGAGCGAAAAGTCTCTACCGAAAATAATATCTGATGTTTTATTAAAATTAGCCAAAGAGGTTGTGCAATAAATTAAATTATGATCTGATATATCGCAGTCTAATACATCCTTGTTTAAAATTGTACTATTATTTGAAGTTAAGAGTAGATCTAACAGTGATAGTGAAGATCTAGTTATTCAAGTTGGTTTATCGATTACTTGAGTAAGCCCTAATGTATCCAACAGACTATTGAATTTTTTTACGTAATCATCCTCATTATTTAACATATTTAAATTGAAATCACCCATACACATTATTTCATCACAGGTAGGCAATAGACTGGATATTACTTCTTCAAGCATATTTAAAAATAAAGTCGCATTCAGAGTGGGTGGTCTATAAATGTTGTTGTTAATAATTTTCCATGGCCTCATCACAAATATATTAAATTTTTCGAAAATTGACCACTTTTTCTAGAGATAAATTTGACATATGGTATACCGTTGGAGAGGATTTACGTTGTGATCGAATAATGAAATAATTTACAGGGCGTTCCATTTAAAAAAACAAAAATTATGTCTATATCTCGAACACTGAGGCATGTATAATTTTCTTCTTATCAGCAACGGATTCTACTCAAAAAAGTGCCTTGAGAATGTGTTACTCTATTTTCGATTCGATATTTGGTAACTGAGATATAGAGGTCATCCAAAAATGCCAATTTTCCAAAAACGCTCTGTAGCTCGGTAGTCGAAAAAGATAGACGATCGCGGTTTGCGCCATTGTTCGAATCGAACTCAGGACGCCTATCTGCCATAGTTTTAGAGAAAACCCAAATCCCATCTAATTTGGTCCACCCTGTAGATTATGTCATAATTTTACTTTAAAATGTTGCTAAAAAGTATTTCTGAAAAGACTATCACCAAACTAGTGAGGACTGCACTGCAGTAATGCGTTGCGAATAACTATTTCAATAATATAAATAAGGAATATTGCCTGTTTATTTAATATCAGTGGCACCAAATAAAAGCAAATTGAGCCATACTCAAGCAAAATGTTAATCAAAGAGGTATTCGCAGTTGGCCATGCCCTGCTATAACTTCCATTCATTAATAAATCCTATCCTTTTAGAATATATCTATTTGATAAATCAAATAAGTATAATAACTTAAACTAATCAGTTTACATTCCGTTACATCTTTAAGCAAATCACTAAAATCTTGATTTATTCAAGCCAACGATTGCCAAGACAATTTATAAAACTTTTACAAGTTGTTTGTTCCAAAAATGGATAATAAATTTGGTGTGTCTAACAGGTAGAACGTTAGTTCCTTAATTGGAGAAAACGGTTTTGTTATCTGAGTTGTCACTGAAACTCGAAAGTTGTGATAAAAAGTTGCCTCCAATTCAAACTTCCACTTAGTAACTTATCTAAGGATGATATTTTTTGTTCATTAACAGACTGTAATCTTAGTAATCCATATACGATGAATTAGAAAGTTTCTATGAAGTTTCATAACATGTTATCAATGGTTTATGAATCACTTGAAGGAAAAATTTTAAATGATGGATATTCGCAGAATTATCTATAAATCTAAGACGGAGAGATATCCTAAGAGGCAGTATAATATGTGGCTCACTAAATTTTTTTAGGAATATGACGAATGGCAATCCCAACGGCTGTGACGCAGGAGTTGGTTTTATTTTGTAAAATTGGGATTGCCATGAGCTTACATTTTTTTAAAGTTTTCACTTCTTATAGGCAAGCAATAGAAGGTTTAAAATCGAATGAAATGGGAAATATTTGACAACTGGAGTTTTTCTGCATTTTCAGGTGTATTCCGACGTAAAGAATGTGTAACCAGATTTGTAGAAACCAATTCGAGGTGGGAAACAAGTATGAATGAGAAAACAAGTCATTTTCTTAATTTCTTTGTATGATACCTTAAAAATCATATTTCCTTACTCCTCTGAGACATGGACTATTAGGGAAGCAGACAGATGGCGTATTGATGCTTTTGAGATGTAAGTCTGGAGTCGTTTGCTATGAATTCCTTGGACAGTGCATCGCACTAATGCTTCGATTCTTCAAGGAATACGTCCCAAAAACAAACTCTCCAACGTCGTATTCTTTCGAATCCTTTTATTTTTTTGGCCACATCAACCGGAGAGAGAACAATATAGAACAGTTGATACTTCAGAGAAAACCAAATGGCAAGGAGCGAAAAGGATCATCTCCAAAAACGTGATGCCGCCAGACGTACTGTACAGCAAGCGGAGGCCAACTAGAACAATTCTCATGAATCACAAGACGTCTGGCAAGACGTTGTCAATAAGAAGAAAAAACCTTAAAAACAACATAAAGATGGGATAAATAATGGGGTCATTTAGATTTTTTTTTAAATTCATATTTCGAAAGTTAAGTTAGTAAATGTGAAAAATATTAGATTTTTTTTCAACTGCTTCTCCCTCAAAATTAATAATGAAAATAGATCGCGCGAAAACGCATAGAAGCCATGCTGTGACTTCACACCACTCCTCGCGGTCACCCGCTCGTTTGTTCCCATATAGTTTCTTAAACTAAATATGACAAAACTCTCGAACATACAAAAACAGACAGTTGATTTTTATGTAAAAACATCAAAACATATTTTTGAGGTCGCGATATGATTTGGAATTGTGAAAATTGCACTTTTTCATCTTTTCTACGAAAAATACTATTTTCATATTTTTCATGTTCCCACTCCTCTATATCTGTCATTTGTTGTCGTAAAACTTAATATTTTAGTATTACAGTATTCAAACCTTTCGCTTTCCAACGGTGGATGGAATCAAAGATCTTTAACTACTAGATGGTTTAACCATAAGGAATTCCTATATGACAAAGCTGCAAATATCTCAACGGAGAAAGCAATATTAACACGCCTCAAAAAGCAAGATAGCAATGCTGGAATTGTTGGACTTTACCATTCCTATGTCGGATCAGTTCTAGTTTGTTAAACAAGATTTTTAGCTCTTACAGCGCAAACGCAATCAAATATCAATCGGCACTAACAACTAACTGGAGTAACCAGCGGTGTTGCCAAACTGCCACAATTTTCTCTACATTCTCCGATCGCACAACGTTATTGCATTTGACCACTTCAAAATCCCCCGCTTTAAACGACTTTTGTCTCTGATCTTTGACAACGTCGCGAATGTTTGCGACTAGAAGCAACTAGAAGTGAGGCATGCGCATAGACAACACGCGTATTTGGAGTTGGGTCCAGAGTGGGAGCAGAGCGGGAGAGATAATGGGCGGTTCTTTACTTGAAAAAGTCAGGATATGTTGTACGCAGAATTGAGAATTGAGATAAGGTTGAGCGATCTAGGAGTTAAAACATCTTTGGATGGAATAATAATATTTGTTATGATTTGTGTGGATCGAGGTAACTTTTTTATTTCTCAAAGTAACCGCGCGCACACTGTAAACGAGTAAGCTGTAAGCTAATAAAATGAGGACATTTTTTTATTCCAAGCATTTTTTTTATAAAACCTTAACCTTAAGAAATATTGGGCAAAATTCATAAATCACCATGTAATTCAATAAAAAAAAAATGGGAGCTACTGAAAGCGGCTGAAACCTCCCCACCCGGTGGATCTTTAAAGCCGAAATGATCACTAAATTGTGTGTCATAACGGCACTAAACGAAATCCGATCTCAACTTGCTTTGTTTTTTATTTATTTTTTTTTTCACGGAAACCAAACCAAGTGTGATATACCATTGAAACCGGAATTTTTACTGCTTTTCAATGGTTCGATTACAAATTGTAAGCAACTATAAAATAAACAACTTTTTGTGCCAAAATGTCACTAAACATAATCCTATCTCAAACAAAACCTTTTCAGATCTTCTGGAGCACTAAAGAAATCCTCATGCAAAGTTTCATTCAAATTCATTTAGTAGTTTCGCAGCTATCGTGCTAACACACATACACACACAGACATTTTTCAAAAACCCATTTTTTTTGGTTACTTGGACCTCAAAACGTAAAGATTTGATGTTAATCTCAATGTTCGATTTTGGACCAAGTTTAGTAACCTCCCACAATTTTGTGGGGAGGTTAAAAGGCTCGGATATTTTTTAATAGCCGTTTCTAATTCATCAAAGTAAACTCTATATACCATAGTAGTGTCCGTTTCCTCCTACATCACTGCACAGACACATATATACACTAAGACATACATAAACACAGACATTTTTTATTCGACAAAATTGGATTGACAGTATTATACGAGGAAAAAGGAGATTCATAGATTTTTGTCTCAACTGTGAATTTTGTATACCAATTAGAAGAAGCTGCTTTTTGCAATAATTTTTCTTTAGAGCTTATGTAAATGTTTACACAAATATGTTAATATTACTCAGCAGGTCTTACATTGCAATATTTCTATTGTAACTAAAATGTTTAAAACTGTGGTCATTTTATGTTTATAACTACTGGAAATGTTCTTGGAAAAAAAATTGTTTTAAGTTTTATAAAAGTTCTTTCAGTTTTTATAAAATATCAAATTTTTAGTTGGGTACTTACGATATCATTTTTGGAATACACAATTCTGTTTTCCAAACTTCATGACTCTAAAAATTTGTAGTAAAAACTGTCTTAAAATAAAACTGTGACTAGTCCTATTAATCCGGTGATCTTAGCTTCAAAAATAACGATTTTTCGGAAAGTTTTGGGACTAGCCAAAAATTAGTTTACCCCCTACAGAATTTCTTCAGGGATCCGAAAAAAATAATATTGGCTACTCAAAACGGCGGCTGTAATAATTGTTATTTAACTTTTTTAAACAAAATGAATTTTGCAATTTAGTTTTTTGCTTATATCTTCGCTTCTAAAGGTCCGTAGAAAAACGTTCGACCCGCCAATTTCTTCGTCATGGGCTCCCCTATAAGGTAGGTATACGCAAAGAACGAATATTTAATCGTTAATAAAATTTTATGGCAAAAAACTGAAAAAATTGAATTTTTCGATCCTCGAATTTTGAAGTACTGTAGAAACAAATATAAAATCGGTATATTGACGATATTATGAGAAATAGTACATACTTTTACTCTTAGTAATATTAATTTTTTTTTGTAATTAATTTATAAAAAAAAAATCAAACTGATATATTAAAAGATCAAATTAATTTTTGACAGTTCTGCTTCGGTAAATGCATTGTATTTGACGTACATTTATATAATCAAAAGGAATAATGCAAAAAATTTTAATTTGCGCCTTTTTTACCCAAAAATTTTGCAACTTAAACAATAGTATATTATTCAATGAGCATATAATGATGGCTATTATTCACGAGGGTAAAGTTTAAGACACGAGCCGTAGGCGAGTGTCGTAAATCACCACGATTATTAAATCTTTTTGATTAAGTTGTTTACTGAAGAAATTTATAAGTCCCATTTATTTTTAACATTTTAATGCAAAATTATTGTAAATAACGTTGACGTTTAAATTCAATTTGACAAGCCGTTCTTGTGACACATAACCGCTTACTTAATAAAATTTAAAAACAAAATTCTATAAAAAATTTTGTGGATAGTGCGGAAAAGTACACCAGTAGAACTGATTCTGAGAACGAATTAGCATTTTTGGCAATTCTCCAATGCATACAAGATTTGTTTTCTGAAATATACAGTTTTCTCTATTTTTCTGGCCATAAATTCATGGGGTGATTTCAGCAGCTTTGGTAATATCTGACGGTGTCTTATTTTCACTATCGTTATCCATAGTTTCACTTTTTTTATTTTAAAACAACTAACAAACTTAAATGAACGAGGTAAATATGACGCACAAATGTTGACGTTTCAAATCAATAACAAAATTACGCTTTGACACATTGTCATGGCTTACTAATAAAATAATACAGTTTGTAGGCACGTAGGTAATTGGTTTCAAAAACAATGTTGGAGATTGTCGCGTGTTGCTAATAGATAATAGATGATGCTTTGAAAAAAACGTACTAATGTAGTTTTTGAATATTCATTAAAGTACCTCTTCGGCATATACCATTTGAGTGCTTCCTAGAAAACTTAAAGACGTCTTTTGGTTGCAATTTTGACATTTTAAATTTTCAGTAAAAAGTCACTAACGTGATTTCTTATAAACAACTGACTGTCCTCATTATTCACTAGTGAATAATGAAATCATTATTCACTGCAGAGAATAATGAATAGCATTATCCTTGAGGAAACATACTTAATGAGTACATTATTTAATAGTTGTGGACAAATGTAAATATCTCAGTGAATTTTGCATACAATTTATTGCAACCAACGGCATTTCAATTGTCATAAAGAAACACAAATTTCAAAAAAAGAAAAAAAATGTGCTCCGATGCCTTGGAGCCGAGATATGAAGAATTCACGTTTTTTGCCATTACGGCGAAATTTGCAAATATTTTTACTTGAAAATTTAACTGAATATGCCTCAGTGTGTGTTATCACTTTCAAAAAGTAGGCCAGGCAACGAGGGATTATAGAGGGAAATTTTAGGGACAGAAAATTGTTTGGACTAGTCTGGAGATGAACATATCAAAAGTCCCCACTCCTAGGTGGTGAGCGGGGGGAGGGGGGCACTTTAAAGGTCCCATTTTCTGGTTTTTCGCTTATATCTCGGAAACTATGCGTCGTAGCGGCTTGACCATTCTATACAAAATGGAAGCTGACAAAATTTGCTACAAGAATCACTACTTACTTGCCGATATGTTTAATCCACGCAACGAATGCTCAAAAAAGGGTGTAGAGGGAAATGTTAAGAACAGAAAATTTGACTTCGGAACTTTGTTTGGACTAGTCTGGAGATAAACATATCAAAAGTCCCCACTCCTAGGTGGTGAGCGGGGGGAGGGGGGCACTTTAAAGGTCCCATTTTTTGGTTTTTCGCTTATATACAATTCTATACAAGGCGCAAAAATTATTTTCCGCTATTTCCGAATTTCGGGAGCGGATATCTCGAGAACAGAACAACATATTGTTAAGTAGTGGTTCTTGTATTAAATTTTGTCAGCTTCAATTTTGTATAGAGTGGTCAAGCCGCTACGACGCATAGTTTCCGAGATATAAGCGAAAAACCAAAAAATGAGACCTTTAAAGTGCCCCCGCTCACCACCTAGGAATGGGGACTTTTGATATGTTCATCTCCAGACTAGTTCAAACAAAGTTCCGAAGTCAAATTTTCTGTCCCTAAAATTTCTCTCTACACCTTTTTTGAGCATTCGTTGCTTGGATTAAAAGTACCATTTCTGTATATATAAATGGGCCACGGAAAAAAAAAATCGAGAAAATTGCTCTGACGCTAGACGCTAGACGCCAGATCCCCCTCCGCCCTTCACTGCGAGCGGCGTACTTGGACAGTTTTACCGCGGCGGCAGCTTTATTTCTCTTTTTCTCGGCTTCAGGAGTGGCTAGATGGACGTTTTTTTTAATTAAACTTATTTTTTTCTCAGCTTTCCGATCCTTCGATTGTTTTTCAATTATTCAATTACGTTGCTCCACAAAAAGAGCTTGCAACACAGCGGCTTTATAATTTTATTAGATAAAATAATTTCACTAGCAAAAAAAAATTTAAATTTTTTTATTGATCAAATAGGCTTAGAATGAAACATCGAGATTTTAAGTTTGAGCAAAAAAAAAATTTCTGTCTGTCGTTCTGTTGGTTGGTTTGTCTGTAAGTTTTTGTGGGCACGATTACTCTGGTACCGTTTAAAATTGACTTGAAATTTGGTACATGCATGTATTTTAACCAGATCTTATATTTTCATCTTATTCCGTTGAAGGGTTGGAGGTAATGGGGGTAAATAGGTAAATTAAACAAGTAAGAGTCCATAAAATTGGTATTTAGTATACAGGGTGTCCCGAAAGGCTACGTCATCCCTTGGAGGGCTAATAGGCCAGCTCATGACTGACCAGAATATCAAAATATGACCTTAGTAAAAAGTTGTTAGTTTTTGAGATATTGGCACTTTTATGAATTTTGTGAAGTTCGACACCTTAGATCAGTTTTTCAAGTGCCACAGCTACAAAATGCCATACTTTAATATTCTAATTTTTGTTACGTAACCCTGAACAGCCCTGCCATTGATCACAGTCTGAAATAAAATGAATAGTGCCATACATTCGGAAAAAAAAATTTTGCTCAATTTATGAGTTAATTTTTTTTATTAGCTAACTTAGACTCTTCAAGCTGTAAAAAAAATACCACGGTAACCTGGCAAGTTGTTTTAAAAAATTGCTCATTTAATGTAGTTTTTAAAATGAATTGAGCAAATTTTTTTTTTCCGAATGTATGGCACTATTAATTTTATTTTTGACTGTGATCAATAGCAGGGCTAATCAGGGTTGCGTAACAAAAATTAGAACCTTAAAATACAGCATTTTGTAGCTGTGGCACTCGAAAAACCGATTTAACAGCCTGTTTCATAATAGAAATAAAGTCTCCTTTAATAACAAAAGGTCCCTTTAACTTGTAAAAGCCGTTTCATAATCGATTTTTAAAGTA
Organism: Rutpela maculata; assembly: GCA_936432065.2. NCBI lineage: Eukaryota > Metazoa > Arthropoda > Insecta > Coleoptera > Cerambycidae > Rutpela > Rutpela maculata. The sequence goes on from OW386286.2 coordinate 251,205,602, forward strand.
GGCTTTACGAAAAAGCTTCCTTTATCTTAAAGTCTGGAATTTGGTACTTTTTTGACATATAGAGCAAACTTTATTGAAAATCGTTCTGGTCAAAAGTGTTTGGTGGTGTGGTTTTGTATATTACAAGAGGTTAAAACGAATAATAACCGGCACTTAGTCGACATTAGTTCAAGTTCATCGTCAGACGAGGAGGACGAAGATCTCATGGTTTTACGGAGAGTCAAGATATATAAGACAAGGCAGCAGTGCTTAACAAAATACGATGATATGGATTTTTTTGATCGATTTCGACTAACAAAACCCACTAGTGTTTCAGAGTTGCCAATAGCATGAATATTTCAAAATCCAAGCTTTACCTAACAGGAGATTTAAGTTGCTTTATGAAACAGAAACGACTTTAAACATAATTTAAAATCGACTTTATCATAAAGTCTACTTTACTTAAAGGAACCTTTTGCCCATATTTATGAAACTGGCTCTTAGTTGTCGAACTTCACAAAATTCATAAAAGTGCCAATATCTCAAAAACTAACAACTTTTTACTAAGGTCATATTTTGATATTCTGATCAGTCATGAGCTGGCCTATCAGTCCTCCAAGGGATGACGTTGACTTTTGGGACACCCTGTATACAATAAGAGAAGCTAAGGTCTAAAAAAAAGTTTTGTCATTAGCCACCTCCATTACCACCCCCACCCCATTATTAAAGGGGGTGAAAAAAAATAAAATTGTGATTTAGTGTGTATATAAGAACCAAACGCCTCATATATTTTCTTTATTTCATTATGATTATGTAAATACAATGTACTACCGAAACAGAACTGTAAAATATTAATATGATCTTTTAACAGTTTGAATTTTGTTTTATAAATTAATTGCAAAAAAAATAATGTTTTGCAACGGGACAAAGTACATTTTATTAAGGGTAAAAATATATACTATTTCTCATAAGATCGTTAACATACAGATTTTATATTTGTTTCTACAGTACTTTACCATAAAATGTTATTAACAATCAAAAATTCGTTCATTGCCTTCTTCGTTCTTTTTATAGGGGAGTTCATGATGAAGAAATTAACGGGTCGAACGTTTTTCTACGACCTTTAGAAGAAGATATAAGCAAAAAACTAAATTGCAAAATTCATTTTGTTCAAAAAAAGTTAAATAACAATTAAATCCGCCGTGTTGAGTGGTCAACACTATCTTTTTCGGTTTCCTGAGGAAATTTTGTAGTGGATAGACAAATTTTTGGCTAGTCCCAAAACTTACCGAAACTTCCTAATATCACCGGACTATATTTCCTATCGATCTCATATTTGCACTCTAAAAATCAATTATTTTGCATGACAAAATTCACGTCTTGATTAGTTCCGAGATTTCTTCGCTAATTACCATAATCATCTACGGTCGAGTGGCCCATTTTAATTTAGTCCTACAATCGTACGATTGTCTTTTCATCCTAAGCCCTTTTCTCAGCTCAGAACATTACGATCTCGGCTAATGTTTTCTCAAATCGCATCAAACCAACCAGATAAAAACAATTAGAGAAATAGCACCCGGGAATCTCGATGGAAGCCAGCTAAGGCCTGTTTTGCTTTCGATGTATCCCCTTGCGTCGTTTTCGAAATAAATGCCCGGCCCACTCATTTCTTTTCCTTCATTTTTCTTTGAGCGATTTTACATGCATTAGGTCGGCGCAATTTTTTAAATTGACTTCATTTGTTTTAAAGAGTTTTTGATCTACGGGGACAGTAAAAGCGGATAGCAGTGCGGTAGATGGTTTAGTTAATTACCAAGCCTGACAACCTTGTTAATTTTACTTTGAAAGACACAAAAATTGTTTATGCGTCAATTGAGTTACATAAGACAAAATCCTAAAATAAAATGTTACAGTTTTATGTTTGTCTATCTCTCACATTATTCTATATATTTGTTGATGAATTTTTTGTAAAGCTATTTACTTGAAATCAGAATTCTTGTTTCCCGTCAAGAGATGTCTAAAAAATTACTCATTGCTCAAATAAAATTACCTTTTCAGTAGCGACTTTTATTTAAAAACGTCCATAGTGTTGCTTGAACGTGATAATGTTTTGTCGTCCTTTTTTGGGAGGCCTTAATATTTTTTTTCCTTTAAAAAATGGGTCTGCTGAACTTTGCCGCTGTGCTATAGTGATGCTTTTGTTTTTTTGGTCTATTTTTGTCAATAGTAAAATACTATGCTATACCTGATACAAGCAAAATAGATTAAGATTTTTCAATTTACCAGATATGGCATTGAATTTCTATTTACTGAAAACACTACTTTTACGTCTCTAGTATTATTGTGTTCATTGTACACACAAAAGTTTGAAATACGGCTTTATATTACTCTTGTCATTATGTAACAACACAGACTTTGTTATTTTTATAGGTAGTTTTTGCAGCCTTCTTTATGTGCACTGTGAAAATGGAATGCATATACACATACGTATGCGTATTTTTTAAAAAATTACTTTTTTGTTTACCTGGAACCTCAAAATGTGAAGATCTGGTCTTATTTGATTTGATTTGAACAAATTGCAATAATCTCCCCATTTTTATAGGTGGGGCGGTTAAAAAGGGATAAGAAACCGTTTTAGTGTCTGCTCCTTTATGTCTGTTTGAGCTATTTTTTCGTGTTTTTTGCCTTTCGGGAGATATTACGGAAAAAAACATTTTTTTGCCGTTAGCCTAATTTTACGTCTTGGGGCGCGGGCGGTTACTGCCTATGCAAACTTTCTTTCATTTTATGTTGAGTACAAAATCCAACTTGTATGGAAAATATCATGGGAATTGGATAGAATTCGAAGTTGTGGTACTAATCTACCTTTAGGGACTGGACTATACTGCCCTGCAAAGCAAGAAGGTCGTAACTGACATTTTGTTGCTTTTGAGATAATCGCATTTTTCGATTATTTACAATGCCATCCACATTTTCAATGGGAAATTCTTAATTTTTTGAATGAGAACTTTTTTATTAGAACAATTTTTATTGTTTAAGTTTCTATATGAAATATTAAACGTTTTTCAAAAATGCAGATACGACATTTTTTAAGAAAAAAATTGAAAAAATACAATAAATAAAAGTCGTAAGTGAATAAAAAAGTATATTTCTGATAAATATTACAACCAAAATTGCTCTGATTAAGTTAAAAGAATGTTATTTATTAAAGAGTCAATCGTTAAGGAGTTCATTAAGATAAAATACACTTTCTTCAAGACCACACTGAATCGTCAGATGAAAAACAATCCCACATAACTTCAAATTGGTAGTCGTAACTGCACATTTCTATTTTGTATTGCCAAGCTAATTTGTCGTATCTACCGTATAGATACGACATTTATGCTTGGTAATATCAGATAGGACAATTTCGCTTAGTAAAATCAGTATACTTTGCAGATATGACAAATTTTAAATTGAATTTGTATCGTTTATTATGAAGATACGACCTTGAAAATATACCAGAAGTTGCTTGGGTGGCTGTAGATGCCACAAATGTCAATTCAATTCAACTCAATTTTCATGAAAATATCAGTTACGACCTTCTTGCTTAGCACGGCAGTATATGCTCTTATGTATGTGACTTTATTCAAAATGTTATAACACACGCTGGTACTCAAAAGTCCACATTTTTAACACGCTTTTATTAAGTCGACTTGTAACTATGTATGTTTGTAAAAAGTCTAAGGAACTGAATTCCACCTACTTCTAATTGTTGTATCACTGTGAAATTAGGCAATTGTGTGTAGCTTTGATGGCAATATAATATAGTATACTCAATATTATAATATGTTCAATAGACCGCCGCCTCAAGATGGCGGATTATCACTTTCTTTACAACGCCCTTGATATGGGTATCAAAAGAAAGTGCTTGATGAGCAGAAAACAAATATGTGATCAAAACTTAAAAATTCAAAATGGTGGCGTCAGCATAGCGGATAGGTTTTATCAATTATCGTCATATTCGACTGAAAATCGGTATCTGTGGGTTATCGAGGTGGCAGATTACAATTATCCGGTCCAAATTTAAGAATTCAAATTGGTGGCGTCAAAATGGCGGATAAGTTTTGTAATTTATGGTCTGATTCGTATGAAAATCGATATCTGTTGATTTTCGAGGTCGCAGATTATGAATATTTAGTCGAATTTTTTACATAGATGTCGAAAATGCCAAAATTCTCTCTTTAAATACAGGGTGTAATCAGTTTCATGTCATTAAAAAAAAAACTGGTGGTGGGGAACGACTAAACGAACAAAAACCTTATATAACATGGGTCATAGTTTTAGAAAAAACAAATAAACAAAAATTTCGAAAACTTTCAGTAAAATTGTTTAAGAACTGCTGGAATGTTGGGATAGGCATTTATATACGTGTATGTCGTGTGTGTCGTGTATATCGGCGCCTCTAACGTTAAATACGTTAATACGGCTCTTTCAAAGTACCGCGTTCCTTTGGTTGAGGCCGCGCGTCGACGAGGACACGAGTTGATAGTCACACTTTTTATGGCTTTTTAAAATTAGGTAAGGTAAGGTCTTTAGTGGTGTGGTATTTTAGTTTCTGTGAACATTTAGTTAAGTACACACGTGGAAGCCGTTCCTTGTTTTGAATGTTACTTTGTTCTTTTGAATTTTGGCCTACGTATTTACAGTTAAGATTTATTTTATTGACTTACCGTTCAAGTCGTTAAGTTCTCGATTACGTACAGACTCTACTTGTTCGTTCTTTTTGTGTTTGTTGTAGATTTTGGACCAAGTTTCTATTTTTATTTTCTTTATTGACAACGTTAGTTAATAGTTTAGTGTGGTATTTTAATGTGCATAGAAACCATAAAAATGATCCTAATTTACCAAATGTGTGTTAAACGGAGTACGTATGTCCTTAGTTCGACGAAAAGTGTATTGATGCAGACGGAAGCCATTTCGAACAATTTATGTAAATCAACAAAGGACCCCGCACACCATATAGGGGGATTTCTGCCTCCAGTCAAATTCAATCTAACCCACGTAAAAATGTTATTATGAACCCCCTGAACAAATGTTCAAATGCAGCCAGGTCCGAAAACGTCTTCGTTTCGAGATATGAAGCCCTAAAGATCGTTTCAAATCTAAAATCGCCCAAAGTTACCCTGTTTTAATGACTAAATTCTATTGCCGTTTCCATAGAAATCAATAGTAAAACAACGAAATATTAAGTATAATTTCACACTTTTTTACTTATTTTTGACTTGTCAATAATGACATTGTTTTAATTCATTGAATTTCCTACTATCCAAGAACGAGTGTGTTATTTTTTAAAAAATATCGGCATTTTTTGAGTACGTGGACACGAATTACTGATCGAAATTGTTTAGGTAAGATTACCACAGAAAATTCCATAATCATAGGTGAAATAAAAATCAATGGACCTGATTAAATTGCCCATTTGATGGGCATTTAAAATAAAAAACATGATACACTCTGAAAGTTCAGATAAAAAAAGAACAATTCTAATCCTAGGAAGCTCGGAAAACAATGATTCATCATAAGATTTTGAGTCACAGAACTTAACAGAAGTTCTTTATTTAAAAAAAAAGCATCACAACTTTATTCTTGAATTGAAAAAACTGCCGCGAAGCCCTTGAAGACCCGCGGTGTCATTAACATGAGTAAGAAATATGGTGTTATTTAAGAATTAATTATGCAGTTCTGAATTTCCATAAAATCAAAGCCAACTTTAATTTAATTTTTTCAATTTTAAAACGTATTTGGAACGATCTTTAGGGCTCCATATCTCGAAACGAAGACCTTTTCGGACCTGGCTGCATTTGAACATTTGTTCAGGAGGTTCAAAAGAACATTTTTACGTGGGTTAGATTAAATTTGACTGGAGGCAGAAATCCCCCTATATGGTGTGCGGGGTCCTTTATTGGTAAGTTCTAAATTTACCGAATATGATCGGCAATTCGTTAAATAAATCAGATTTTTCCTAACTTAAAATACACATAATTGCTTTCTGTTATCGTGTATCTCATACGTCTAACTCTTTATTTCCCAGTGTCATGCAATAATTTTTCATTTTTTAAGCTTTTAACCCAGAACACTTATTTGGGTTACAAATGTTAATAAACCACATTTAAATTTGATAAATTATAAACAACAATAAAAGCTCCAATATTTTGTTCTAAATTAAAAAAACACACATGTTAAGAAATGCTGTATTTAACTTCTACACCCCCATTTGCGTTTGCAGTTCTGCAAAAAGAGATAACGAATTATTTACATTTTTATTTTGAGGCACTCATCAAATGTGTCGCCCTCCTTTGCTTTGAACCGCCGCGCCGTGCCGGCTGGCGGAACGAGTTGGTCGGTAATCTTTACACTTTTTTATGACAATTTAAAAGTTGTATAATTGGGAACTACTACACGTCCATTGACCCAGAAAGGCAGTGATTCTCAAATGTTTCCTACTCTAATATTCAAATTGTTGACCTAGGTCAGTTTTTTTCAAAGTGCCCCTAGGGAGAAAAGTCATAAAGGTTTTCGTTTGTCTAGTCGGTCCCCATTACCAGTTTTTTTAATGACGTGAACCTGATTACACCCTGTATAAGACTAAAAAGTAAAAAAAATAAATTAATAGCTTAAAAAACTAAAAAAACACGCTTTTATAAATACTGCACTAAAAAGCAAAAATAATTGTCCTCTTTGCCTACCCCGTAAGGGCCTTAGTGTAAGCCGTTTTTGTAACTAAGTATAATATTTGAGTATAAAAGCGTTTGGCGCTTTTCATTTAATCTAATGCATGATGTTTTCAGCGTTTTAATTATCGAATCTGTTCGAAATAGCGTTATAAAAACGTCTCACGCTTTTATACTCAAATATTATATTTAATTACAAACACGGCTTACACTAAGGCCTTAATGGGGTAGATGGAGACAACAGGTTCGATGATTATTTTATGCTTTTTAATACAGTATTTATAAAAGCGTGTTTTTTTGGTTTTTAAACTATTAATTTTTTAAATATTGTCTAAATGTTGGTTGTGGCATTTTCTCCATTCAATGTTAGATTGGGTGAGCACAGGGGTTACATTAGGAAGAATGAGATTCAAAAATCGAAGATTTGCGAACACTCTTGGGAGAACTGACAGAATAAACTGGAACTAGGCAAAAATTTTAACAAAAGAGACAGATAGCAAGAAAAGAAAAATTAAAGAAGCAGCCATAATACTATTAAATGATGATAAATGCGTGTCGAATTGTTCCGTGTGTGTTCGTATAACCTGGCTGCCGATGTTAAAAGAAGAACAAACTCAACATTGTTTAAAATAAAACTATCAACTAGATATATCACCAGTTCTGTGTAAGCAGTAAGTATCTATGTACTGAATATAACAAATATGTTCTTGACGCTGTGTATTTAATACACACAGCACGCAAACATTTATAATACGCTTTGAGAAAGGAAACAGATTCGTTTTCCGAAACGTCAGCAAAATACGTCATTTTTATATTTTTGTTCTTCTTCATTATTTGTCAAAAACCACCCTCTAATTGATCCTTTGACGTAAAAGTCAAAGGCGTAGAGGTTATTTTCCAGTAAAATACTGGTTAATTGTATTATTTTGTAGATTTCGCGACATTGTTTAGAAGAAAATACATGTGGCAGAGCATTTCAATAAGAAACAGAGAAAAATTAATTTTTTATAATCAATTATTTTATTTTCACATGAAATCCTCCTTTAGGATTCCCTTAATTAACCTATTTGCTTAAAAATTAAATTATATATCGTTACAAGTCGCTCTAAATTCACATCCGATATATCGAACTAAAACTGTGTTAATATATAAGTGTAGTTTTTCCAAACAGATAGATCGGATCTTCGTCGGGAGCGAAACCAATACCGATTGTATAAATATTTGATATCGTGTAAGAAAACCTTTCCGTAGAGGTATCTTTATTTAATTTATTAAAACAAGATCACCCAAGTTGATTTTTGCTAAAACGTATTTAAAGAATGGCAAATAAAAGAGAGCGCATCTATACTGCCTAAGGCAATATCTGAAGAAATGTTATTTTAATATTATTCGTCGATGTGCTGGGACAGAGGAAACTTCGTTTCCTCAAAATAACCCCTAGCTCTATTGTTCTTGCAACCTTCAGCACTTTGCCAAACATAACTTGGAACTTTTTAATATTACTTTGTTCTACTGCTGTTTTATTTTTCGCACATTACGACTTCGGAGTTGTCTCGCTGATACAGTGAGTCACAGATACAGAGTGAATCGTCTAATATCTAAATATTTTTCGTATACACGAAAGAAAGGCAGCTCTAGGGAATTATTTATATTTTAAATGTCCAACAATATATAGTCGAATAAAAGTGTGCTTCTGGAATTGTTTTGGGGTGGGATCAATCTTCTTACGAAAATGCAATCAGTATGTTCTCAGAAAGTTACAGTAAAGTTTTGTCTAATCTTGCAAGTGAGCATTTTTGGAAATGTTTTTGAAAGGTTTTAATTTTGAAAAATGCGTTTTTTTTCGTTTTTATTTTCTCGGGTTCTGTTCATTAGATTGAGCCGAAAAAAAAATGTTTGTAAATAAATTATGAATAAAACTGCATGGATCTACCATTGTGTTCTTTTTGCAAGAAATAGAAATCATAGGTATTTTACATACATTGAATCTGCAACAAAAATAATAAATTATTTTTGATAAAGCTTACCAAAATTGTAGGTTTAATAAATATAAACTATTACAGAAAATTGCAAACAAAAATATTTGTTATTTTCCATAAAAAACGAGATTTTCGAAAAATACTTGGTCATGAAAAAACGGCATTTGATAATTTTTTAACTGTAGGTCTTTGAAGGTACTTTACAATGAAAGTAATTTTTATTATTATTAATATTATTTTAAAATTGCATTTCATGTATTTTTGTAAAACGCATATTTTTCGAAATGCATTTTTTCAATAAAAACTTTTATCATCTGTTAAAGTGCTTCAAAAAGCAATTTAAAAAAAAACAGATCCTTCTACTTTAATTAGAAGCTGAGATATCGGCTAAAAAATTAAAGGGAAACTATTTTTTTAAAATTCATGTTTAGAATTTGAACAACAACAACAACAAGCATTTATTAATGTTACATGATACAATATGCGCCATTCCGGAGTCTATCCCGGAGCCAGCCAGACAACCACGGCGAACATCGCCGAGGTGGGTGTGAGGCTGGGTGGGGAGGGTCCGGTTTGGCGGTGACGAAAATTACTTGGTGAGTTAAAACTCCTGCCTAATTGAACCGTGCATTTTTTAACTGTAGGTCTTTGAAGGCACTTTACAATGAAAGTATTTTTTTTATTATTATTATTTCAAAATTTCATTTCATGTATTTTTGTAAAACGCATATTTTTCGAAATACATTTTTTCAATAAAAACTTTTATCATCTGTTAAAGGGCTTCAAAAAACAATTAAAAAAAAACAAATCCTTGTATTTTAATTAGAAGCTGAAATATCGGCTAAAAAGTTAAAAGGAAACTATTTTTTTGAAACTCATGTTTAGAATTTGAACTGTGCATTTCCACGTGAGAATCATCAAATCAAATAAAATCAGAACCAATTTAATATAAATTAGAAGTACAAACTTTATTCTTTCCGGACACCTACAGGAGCCAGACATCCATGGTACGAAGCGCCGTGGCAACTGATGTGCTGGACTGGAAGGGGCCGAATTGGACTTAACAACAATACAGTTTTACTCCTTTTGCTGGATAGCAAATTAATATTAATATATCTGTAAACATGTTCTATAGGAAACTGAAAACAATATGTACCTATATTATAACTAAAAAAATTGCATAAATAAAATCACTAGGTTGTTAAAAATATGCTGTTGTTGGAAAATTATTAGCGAGAAGACCCACTTCAGGTATTTCAATGAATACGGGCGGCAATGCCAGACCGCTTAATCTGTTATTGTAGAATATTTTTAATTTGCACAAAATATAATTTTAGCATTCTCAGAATCTTTACTTAATACAAAACGCAGTGTGTAAAGGATTTTTTCTTATTTTTTCTTTTACAGCCAGTATTTAATATTAAAGTTTGAATAAATCCGTTAGGCGCGCAAACAACGTGTGACGTCATGTGTCAGGAGACGCACAGCGTTAGCGTACATTTTAAATTAATTCCATTCATTGCCCTTGTAATAACTTGATAGTTGAGCGAAATAGACCATAAAAATCTCTCCGTTCTCGAGAAAAAAAATCAGCGTAGCACCAGAGTGTAGTTTTTATAAAGTGAAAAATTATACATAAGAAATGGCTATTTAATATATTTTTTTGTCGTGCAGATATTTTTCATTTCGAAAAAACTTGAGAAATTGATTGATTATAAAAATCGTGTTTTTTAACATTTACACTGCCATATTTTCAAATCTAATTGAGCTGTCGATCTGATTTTTTTTTAAATTCAAGTACACAAATAAGCGCTTTCAATGGTCTTTTTGTTTCTATCGATTATTGTTTATTATTTTCTTTAAACAACAATGAACTTATTACTTGGCTAATACTTCGTTGAAAATGTACTCGTAATTTTGACTAAGCGATAAACTTTTTTATTTTTGAAAATTTTCATATTATCGGAAAATGTTGGTATTGGGTTGGCAATAAGAGCAAGCGAGAGCGGCAAGGCGAGAACGAAGCATGCAATCGTGTGTGCATGGGCGTGTCATTCTTTAGCTCTGCTAGTCTGCTAGAATACTGGTAGACGTCTTTATTGTGGGCGGTTGGTTAAATCGTTGAAACTAGTGCAATACCAAAAACAAATACTTCCTGAATCTGTATATGCAGCGAGGCGATTGAAGCTAAGGAGAATTTTTTGAAAAACAAAAAAAATTCGTCTAGGACAGGATAGTTTTTTATTTATGAATATTTTTGTGACGCAGGCGGACAGGCAAGCGTACGGCGTGAACTATCCGATTGTCCTTTGAAATAATAACATTTTTCAGTAAGATAGTAAGTATACTAAAACGAACTTTTACAGTTTTAAATATAATTTGATATACTAATAAATAAAGTGATTTTACACTTGAATTTTCAATAAAAATAAAATCGTCCGTTTAGTTTTGGAATAATCGATTCGGAAAGTTTGACTTTCATAGGCCAAAGATGCCTTATTTGACATAGTAGAGCTCGGCTTAAGTTAATTTTCGCTCTTAATACTACAATTTTTTAGAAATATGCTTCAAAAACTAACAAAACATTAAGTAGTTTCTTATTAACTCTCTGTTAAAATCCTGAAAAAATCGTCCGTCTGACATAAAATTATTAGAACTTTAATCAATTTTAAGTCCTACATTTGTGTAAATAAAACAGCTGTTGAAATTGATTGGCAACGTTGCATATTAAGAAGATGGCGCGAATATTTAAATTTTTAAAAAGTACAAAATTAAAAATTAGTATAAATGCTCTTTACATTTGTTGCTTACAAATTTTTCGGAAAAACCGATAAATATCCAGATATTCGAGTAAATGGAGAAAATTTCACGTTTTCCTAGTAAATGCACGTAAATCTTAAAAAAATAATTTTGTTAGAAATCTTTCTTTTGAAGGGCCGAGATTAATGAAGCATATAGGTAATACATGATATTAAGTGAACATCGTATATGAGATCGATTTTAATTAATTACCGATTAATTACGTTGACACAATAGCGAAATTTTAGTTTTAGCAAATTTAATTCTATTTAAATTAGCTAGAGTATTCTTTTGGCGTAGGAGCCAAGATTAAGAAGTTGTCAACTTTTGAAGCATAAAATTTGCGAAAATTCTGATGGTAAAAAATTCGCAGTGAAAAATACTTGCTTGACCTAATTTTTTATTTAGAGCTAGGCTCTTACCGTTTCGGAGATTCTGCGAAAAATAGTAAAAAAACACCTGGCATTTCGAAGATGAAAAAATTACAAAACATGCGATCTTGACGTCCATATTTTTCGAAAAACACCAGCGAGACGGCCGTTCGATGTCGCGATATAAAGACTTCTAGTTAAACATCATCGTAAATTGCATATCGCAATTGGAAAATTCGGGTCGGCACGAAAGAAATATAGCTAGATTAAATGTAGCAGATTAGTATATGACAGTTATGACAATCGTATTTAATACAGTGTTGCCAAATCCTTTTACTCTATCTCTCTCGCACTTTAATTTATTAAATCCTAGATTCGCTCTTATCAGTATACAAGTACCTTAAATATGGTACAATTTACAGACCGAATACAACTAAATAATTTTAGGAAATAACCGCAAATATGTCCGAATCATTGTACGCATGCTCGCGCAGAGATATACTTAATGACACATGACGTCAACTCCAATATGAGTGTGTTTTCAGATATGCCCCTTTCCTCCCGGATATTAGTCTGTTATTTGAATACTTTTCAGTTAGAAATTATGAAAACAGATTTGATAATTGCCAATGTTTAGTAACACTATATTAATAAATATAAATTAATTTAAAATATACGGCACATACAAGAGGCCTATTGTGGTTGAAACTTTGAAGTTCGTTGTTAAGAAGAAATTAATTTGGAAACCAATAGGACATGGTATGATAGTTTATGCTTTATGCGAAATCGTGCATTATGCTCTTAAAATTGAGTGATGTTGCAATGTTGCAATGATGTTTGCAATGGAATTATCACCATATATGAATTTATAAGATTTCTGAGATGAAACTTTGATGTAGACATCTAGTGGTGTATGTAGCCACAACATGCATGGAGGTTTCTTAAGGAGGCGTAACGTGACGAATTTGTGATGAGGCAAAAAAAGTTGTTTTCCGCAACTGTTAGTTTTTTTCACTGTAGTGGCCGACGCGCTGCGCCACGCCAACACCGCATATGTAAGAGCTGGCCTCACAATAACGGTATATATTAATTTTTTGTTTTGTCTGCTGAGCCTGCTATTCCTAGTCAGGAGTGGACATGGAATTAACGGTCCTATCATAATCATTATTGCGTCGGTTGAATGTCAGTCTTTTGTCTAGACGAATACCCAAATACTTCAAGCCTTACCTGGTTGTTGTTTCCCCTGACCAAAATTGACGTTATGATTTTGTTTCTAGTACTTATAATTTTGTGCAAAGATAATTTTTTCTGACTTCTCCGCATTTACTGGTCGTAATATGCCATGGCACGAGTCATGGGGGCCATTAGTAATGTTTGCAGCTTGGGCATTATGGCTGTTTGCGTACATGGCTGCATCATCAGCATACTTGGCCAGTTTAGTATTCGGGAACGTAGGAAAATCAGAAATATACAGTTGTACAATTTTGGATTGAGGACCGATGCTTGCGGGACGCCCGTACTAATATCCCGCTGTGTAGATGGTTTAATATTCACTTGTTCTACCCTTTATATCGGGTGACAACGAGATTAGTCCCGTTCCAATTTCTAGGTTGATTTTAGGAATACAATTTTGAAGTTTTGGCCATCTTTTCATTTTGGGTAAATACCGCCGTTTTGTATTTTTTAGAACTTTTAAATAGTTATATTAGCAAATAAATCACAAGCAAATTAAAGAAGCACTACATAAACTTTATCAAATAATAACTTAGGCAAATGTTTGAAAAAAATGTCATTTTGTCATGGCACGCTTGTAAAATTTAATGCATACATTATACAATACATATGTATTAGTACATACGGTTTCATTAAATAACTGAAAAATACTCGGAAAAATAGCATCTACAGAAATCCAATAATTTCAAAGTAAATTAGCACCGAAACTAGACGTATTATACATCTAATGAAAGGTTAATGTTTTTCATTTCAAAATAGTAATTTTGGCACGAAATAAACTTTTATTGAAATGCGACAATAAAAGTTAAGGTGATACATGAGATTCTGGGTAAATTTTTTGAGAACACAGTCTTGCAGTTGCCAACTTAGCTTTTTCACTTTTTCGAATTTAAAAAAAAAATTACCTAGTTGTGATATATCGTTGTAACGAGAATTTCATGAAGAATCTAAATATGCAAAAATATGTATAGGATGCTATTTAAAAATCAAAGTTGTTGCTACTTCCGGTTGGACCAGAAGTGATATTTTTCACTTAATAAGTACAAAATTGGAACGGGACTAATTTCGTTGTCACTCGGTATACATTTGTAAACCTAGTTTTGTGATGTGGATTAGAAAATTATAATTATTCATTTGAAATAATAACCCCGAAATTCAGGCGGTATCGAAGGCTTTCTCGACGTTTAAGAGTACCACGGAGGTACTTTTACCAAGGTTGTATTGTACCATCGCGCCATCACCGGTTCTAGCGACTTTCTACACCGTACTTGTTCCCTTCCCGATTCCGCACTGATGTACATCGTCAATATGAAGCTCATCTTGAGTAGAGTTGAGCCTGTCCACCATGATGTTCTCCACTAAATTCTAGATCGCCGACAATAGCAAGATCGGTCAATAACTGCCTGTAAGGTTAACATTCTTATTCGGTTTGACAATGGGAACACCTATGATGCATTTTCATCGATTAAGTGTTGCAATCTTCACTTTAAAAAACCGGATATGGTCGGAATACATTTGCGGATTCGATGAATTGTGACAGAAGCAAAACACAAAATTCTTAAATGATCAGATATTCGTTAATACATGAGCGGAAAGGCCGTACGATGTTAATATCGAAAGAGCAAAAAGGTACGAAAATAACATCTTCTGATGTTTCAAGAAACGCATTTGACTCTGGTAGATTCACGTCAGTAAGTAAACATGGAATAATTGAATGTTAAAAAGGGGAGATACTATGTGTTACTCTTTATATAATCTAATGCTGCAAATTTTTGGTGTTGTCAAAACGTTGGAATCTAATGGTCTTGTAAATAATTCTGTAAATATAATATAATTCTATAAATAAGTCTGAAACGAAATTCTTAATACCTAATCGAGTATGATATGATAAAAGCCGAAACTGTTTACTGCCATATTTCGTCTGCGTTTATGTGTAGAATAATATATCAAATAAATCTTTTACTTTCTGACGCAGCGGCATGAAAACTCCTTAATTTATTTAAAGACTCCATTTTATATTTTAATATATTACTTTTCTCTCTGCCTCCAAATAACCATATTTCATACAGATAGAGTGTGGTGAATTCATTCAGAATATATGCAAATTCCGAACAACTGCATGGATGATGAATGTTGTTAGGGACTCCGTGTTTGGTGGAGTAATTTATCTCAAAACTGTATTATAATTACACGGATGGGACCTGGATTTTTCTAAAAATATATTTGGGGCTTTCGCGCTGGGGTGAATGGGGTAGAAGTATCAAGAATATAGGTTAGAAGTCAGAAAACTGTCTTGTATCCAATTATGATGGGGAGTATGTAAAGTTTTAGAGTAGCATTACTTAAATAAGATATAAATACAGACCAAATCGCATAGTCACAATATGGTTTAATTATAGAAGTACTAAAAAGTAAAATGAGGCAAATAAAACTCAACTCAACTTACACATCTCTGAAGCATTTTCCACAGCATCAAAACAATTGAACACTATACCGGAATACTAAATACTGAATATTGAAAACATTAATGGACACGCGTTACTATATTTATACTAAAATGTTAATGCCACGGTTGAACGTACCTACTCAACTAATACTGTTTTTCTCATTTCTGTTCTCTCTCGGTTCCACGGTTCTAGTAACTAATAGAACTAATTATCTAGGAAAACACTTTGTCACTGTTCATAATATTTTTACATTTTGCAAATGTTTAAGCTTACAGAAGCATCCAGTTGTTTATTTATTAGTTACATTTCTAAATAGCCTTAATTTATTGATATCTATTCTGATGTTATTAAAGTCATGTTGGGCATACCTACTCAACTAATACAGTTTTTCTCATTTCTGTTATCTCTCGGTTCTACGGTTCTAGTAACTAATAGAACTAATTATTTGGGAAAACACTTTGTCACTATTCATAATATTTTTACATTTTGTAAATGTTTAAGCTTACAGAAGCATCCAGCTGTTTATTTATTACTTACTTTTTTTTCTAAATAGCCTTAATTATTGATATCTATTTTGATGTTATTAAAGTCATGTTGGGCAACACTAGATTTTTCAGTTTCTCCACTTTTGAGCTGGGCCATATGTTCCTTCAATCTTCTTATAATTGAACAATATGTTTGTCCAATATATTCTACAACTAATTTCGTAAAGCCCGGACCTTTTACTTGGTTCAATTTTATCCTTTGGTTTGCATAGAGGTAGTAATTAACTTCAATGGTGACCCATCTAAAAGAGGAAAAACTGAAAAGCTTAGTGTTGCCCAAATGCCTTTGATAACAATCATAGAATAGATATCAATGCTAACGAAGCATTAGAAGATGGAGAGTTATTAAATTATTATTGTCCTCACACAGATATAATTCCTGAAATCAAACATCAAATTATCAATAATTGGAAAAGTGTCTTTATTCAAAAACAAAAAGACCAGTACTAAGTATAAAAAACTTCAACCAATCCTACCTCACAAGCCATGGTTCAACCAAAAATTAAAAAAAAAACAATAAAAATATTTGTCGACTTAAATTTAATTACACTCTAGCTCCTAGTCATTTACATAAAATCAATATTAAGGACAACCCCAATTGCGATTGTGGCAAATCTGGTGATAGTGAACATATTCTGCTAAATTGCCCTTTAAACAGAAAAAATATTAATGGTTTTTTAAATATTTTATACCACATGAATACAGTAAGGCCATTTTTACCACAACTCCTTCAATCAAATAATATGTATTCATATAAAAGAATTTAAATATGAAAATATAACTTTTGTAAAAAGATAAGAACAAATAAGTATGTTATTAGTTTTTAAGCAGTTCCAACATTTTCTCCCAATGTATTCAACCATTCTCTCCGAAGTTCAGTTAGTTTGTGTTTGAAACTAGATGAACCCTAGTCGCTCAGTAATCCCGGTCAATCCCCATTCTCAATCTGAAAAAGAAGAAAGAAAAAGAAAAGAAAAAATAAAAGAGAAAAAAGATTAAAAAAATAAAAAATAGATAAAGAAAAAATTAATACAAAAAGAGGAAAAAAAAACGAAAAAGCAAGCATATGGAATAGGGAAAAAATTTGAAAAAAAAAACATTAAAGAAATGAAAAAATGCCTTAACTGTTAATTAATTTAGTAGAAAAAAATATGTATATATGCATGTAATGGGTAGAAGTGTAAGAAGTAATATAAGCATAGTAATATAGCTGCATTTTTAGTTTTCTTTTTAAATTAAGTCTTTCTGTAATCACTTACCTCTCTCAGTCAGAAATATATGCCGGCATTCACTATGCTGATAGCTATCATTGTTCTAGCCATATATTCGATGAAAAGAAAAAATGCATATCAATAAGCCTAATTATAAATGTAACAAATGTAAGACAACTGAATGATTTTGAAAACTGAAATTACAAAATGTAAAAATAGTACGAATAGTAGACAAAAGGCCTATTCCAAATGGTCCAGTTTATTGGTTATTGGATCACGGTCCATTGAGCCGAGATTGAGTGATATTAGTATAAATATAGGAACATTTTTAGTTGTACTTTAATATTAATCATCTCCGATAATGCCATTATGGTTGGTGAAACGAGCGTCGAATGAGAATGTTTGAGTGTAGTGTTCAAGTGTTTTGGTGTTTGTGGAAACTACGTCACACCGAAGATTTCAGCCCCCTCAACAAGTTGCATATTATACAATTTAAAATTCGTCGAGATTGTAGCGCCTCATATGTTGAAATCAGAAATTTGATCGACACTAAAATATTGTCCAAATTTTGTTGCGATTCACAAATTTTGAGGTCCTCTCCTACTAAAATGAGTCGCCATTATAACGTAGAGCAGGCACGCCAAGAAACAGTCCGTTTGAAAAATCAGTAGGATTCATTGTGGTTGATGATTTACATTCAGAAAGATGTAAATGATGAAATTCTGAAGGTTGCCAAACAAAATTTTAGGGATTTTTGTTTTTACCTAAATCACAACGATAATTTCGGGTGCGCTCAATTCCAGCCTCTTAAAACCATTATAAATAATTAGTAATTTATGTTTTGATGTGAAATTTTAAGGCACGTCTTCTTAACGGTTTTCCACAAGATTGTCGTTTTAAAATTTTAACAATTAAAAGAAAAAATTTTTCAGTTTGCCAATTAGATAAATTTTTTGAGACCGTAATATATAGAAATTAGGACTCTCCAAAGTATTAGACGGAGCTACACTTCCTTGCATTGTTAAACATAGGAAGTCGTAACTGACAATATTTTGTGATATTACCTACTTTAGATAACACAGCCCCACAAAAAAAAAACACCCTCAGAACAAAAAAAAAGTGGTATGTCCGGCGGAATATACCAGTATATCCTTATGTATTTTGATCTGCTGAAACCGAATCCGAAGTCAGAATTGTCAGATTGGCTCGTTTTTAACCCCCAACCCCAAAACAAAAAAGTGGTCTGCTTGGCGGGCCATACCAGTGTATCCTTATGTATTTTGACCTGCTGAATTCGAATTCGAAGTTAGAATTGACAGATTGGCTCATTTTTCACTTTCACCCCTGACCCCAAAAAACACCCCCCAAAACAAAAGAAAAAGTGATCTGTCCGGCGGACTATTCTAGTGTATTCTTATATATTTGGTGAGGATACACTGGTATGATTCGCCGGGCAGACCACTTTTTTGTTTGTTTTGGGGGTGTATTTTGGGGTTAGGAGTGAAAATCGACATAATCGTATTTTTTTCGATCGCTAACAATCCTGTGAATAGAAAATTGCGACTCAATTTGAGTAAACCGTATTTCTGGTTTAGATACCTAGAAAGGTGGTAATTTAATGGTCGCGACGTAATTACCATGAGATGCCCCTGCACCTGATGAAATTTGAATGTCATCTAATGAAATATTATCTGTTGGTGGTGCCATTTTTAAAACAAAGAAATAATAAATCGATGACTAATTGATTGAATGATTAATTGATTGTGTATATTATGCTTTTTGCTATGTTTTTGAATGAGATTTTTTAAAGACGTCAACGTTGAATGACTGACATGATTCCCTTTAATAACGAAGGAAAAATGATCAATGGCAAAACAATTCACTTACCAGATAAATAAAGCGATCTTTCTTAGCAGTCGTCCTTATATACTTCCTTGGTTGTATAAGAAATAGATCCCAAATAGAGACGTTCAAAAATTAAGTATGGTATGATATTTTAATCCAATTAATAAATCCAATCCATTCGATCCAATAAATTTACGTGCTGATTCAGCCTAATACTTCCAAGTGGTACATGACCATATATAAACGAATATGATGTTTCCAAAAACCAATTTTAAAGTAACATGTGATATCCAATTCTCAGAATGTTCGAATCGGGGTCAATTTACCAACATATATTATCTCAAATTATATTTTCAGGAGGTATACGTGAACATGCCTGGGGTAACTAATTTATAACCCAATTCAGACCTTCCAATTTTATTTATAGGACCAATTTGCAGGAATCGTCAGGGGTCACCAATTTATAGATATCGGGGTCACCAATTTATAGATATTAGGATTAGTAAAATGATATATCTATAATAATAATTTCGAATTCATGTTAAATAATGTATATATTCGAAGAATAAATAAAGTTTCAGTTTAACATTTTTATATAATACATGTTATTATTTTTTTTTAGTTTCAAAATTGTTTTTTTCTTTTTGTGTTGATTCTCCTTGGTTACTTGAAGTCCTAGAATCTGGTATTTACTAGTAAGTGAACTGATCGACACACCAATCTTACAATTCTGACTTCTGATTCAGATTAAGCGAGTCAAAATAAATAAAGATAAAGATACACTGGTATGGTCCGCCTGACAGACCACTTTTTTTTGTTTTGGGGGTGTTTTTTGGGGTTAAGGGTGAGAAACGAGCCAATATTACAATTATAACTTTTCTGTTTCAGGGGGTCCAAATACATAAGGATATACTGGTCTGGTCCACCGGACAGACCATTTTGGGGGAGAGTGTTTTTCTGGGGTCAGGGGTGAAAAACGAACCAATCTGACAATTCTGACTCCAGATTCGAATTAAGCAGGTCAAAATACATACAGATACACTAGTATGGTCCGCCGGACAGACCACTTTTTTTTTGTTTTGTTTTGGGGTTGTTTTTTAGGGTTGGGGGTGAAAAACGAGCCATTCTTATAATTCTGACTTCGAATTCGGTTTCAGCGGGTCCAAATACATAATGATACACTGGTCTGGTCCTCCGGACAGACCATTTTTTGGGAGGGTGTTTTTTTGGGATAGGGGTGAAAAACGAGCCAATCTGACAATTCTGACTTCGAATTCGGTTTTAGCGGGTCCAAAAATACACTAGTCTGGTCCGCCGGACAGACCACTTTTTCTTGTGGGGCTGTGTAATTTGATCATTGATCCGAATATTTTCAGTAAAAATTAAATTTCACAAATGATATGTCGTACATCAGATTCTAATAGGCCAGATCGTTATTTTGTTAAATAATTAGAAATTAGATTTGTGACCTTCAGAATTCCGTTCTCTATATCTTTCTGAATGTAAATCATCAACCAAAATGAACCCTGCGGATTTTTCAAACGGATTGTTTCTTGGCTCCCGCTCTAACTTGTGAAAAATGAATGTTTTTGTTTGTGAATATTTTGCGCTCAATGTGTTTAAATTATACCGTAGAATTAAAAATTTGTGCAGCTTGCGTTTCCGTTTGTTTAGCTACTAAAATAAGTCATCGTCTTGACGCTATGACTCATAAGGAAAAAATTAACATTTAATTGACGTTTAATAGCAGGGCCGGATAAGGAAATTTTTCGGGCCTTTGTTTGACTTCTTACATCGACCCACTCTTGGACCCACTCGAGGCAGGGGGAATTGATTTTAAGTCAAAATAAAAATTGTAGAGTGGAGACGAGACAATGGAAAGACAAATTTTCACACCGAACTCATGAGAAAATCGGAAATTTTTTTCACTCCGGCCTGAAAATTGATGAGAAAATCAAAAACAATTTTTTCGCTTTGTACTGAAAATTATTGAGCTAGGGGGGAGGCAGAAAATGAAAAAAAAAAATAAAAACATTTGGCCACCTAAGTGATGGGCCCACCGAGTTTTACTCGGTAACTCGCAGGCCCAATCCGGGCCTGTTTAATAGTCCAGTACTTAAAAGGTAAAAATTTAGAAAAACTTATATGTAATGATATTTTTTTTATGAGTGATTCTTATAGTGTTAGAGTTTCTATATGGTTCCAACGCTTACTTTTAGCCCCAAGAAGTGAAAGCAACTCCTAAATAGAAAAATTTAATAAATAAATAAACACGTAGTGTTACTTTCACTTTCAGGGGAACTATAGTAACGCAAAAAAATGTTGAAAATTTTTATTGTTCAAATAGGCTTAGAATGTAATAAAACGTCGAGATATTGAGTTTGAGCGAAAACAAAATTTGTCTGTCTGTCGGTCTGTAACTTCTTTTGTATGCACGATTACTCTGGAACCGTTTGAGATATTACCTTGAAATCTGGTACACGTGTGTATTTTAACGAGATCTGTAACTGGATTATATTTTGAAGTTATTCTGTTTCTTCGATGCATTTATTATTAAATTACATAAAAAAATCGAAATTTAATTCATGTGACAATATTATCTCCAGATGTTGCCAACATAGTTGACGAGACGCGCGTTAAGTGACATTATTCGAGAGTGGTGTTCAAATATTTTGTAGAAAGTATTTTAAAATCATGAATAATTTAAGTCGACTTCGAGAGGTACGATTTTAAATAATAATTAATTTTCAAAGTTGAACCAGAAGGACGTTCGGAAGTCTTTTTCATAACATCTGACAACCGTGTCTCCCCTACACGGATGCTACTTCAAAGGGGAAACAAAAACTCTCTGTATGGCTATTGTGGTGCACGAAGCCGGAAAATTTCCGTTTAGGCAGTGGTTTTCCACAATAAATCCATTTCAGGTATATTAAGGCACCTCCTTGATTCTTGGGTAACTTACATTACACACGGCGAACCTTCATTATCATATTTATCATGCGAAGTAAAGCTTTAATAAATTTAATATATGAGATGGGTGGCTAATATTTGGACACGGTTATTTATAGGAAGTATCTCAACTTTTAAATCCTGCGGCTTTACGCAGATAATAATTTATGTAAGATTAATTTGTAATCAGTATTTTTAGATTACAAACAAGTAAATAAACAAAACGTGTAAAACAAACCACATAAATTAAACATGTCCTTAATTCAGTTCAGAGAGGGGCACGGGAAGGAAACGTAAACACAAAATCATTTCTAGGAGTCGTCTAGTAGTGGAAAAGCTTACTCAAGTCATTTTTAAACAATAGTTTAAAAAAATTAAATTAAAAAAACATTTTTAAAAACAAGCTTTATTTAAATGCTCTAAAAAGAAGAAAATAAACTCTAAATTAAATCAAACCCATCAATTTTATTACATTATACGATTTATAAAAGCTTGTCGGGAGATTTATCTGTGTAAATTTATTTTATGAAAAACATACATTTTTTCTTAGAATTACTTGTGTCAAGATCAAGTTACATATTGTATTCTTGTTTATTTACACAGGTAAATCTCGCGACAAGCTTTTATATCATATAAATTGTATAATGTAATAAATTGATGGGTTTGATTTAATTTAAAGTTTATTTTCTTCGTTTTAGAGCATTTAAATAAAAGCCTGTTTTTAAAAATGTTTTTTTAAATTTAATTTAATTTTTAAATTTTTAGCTACGTCTTAATTAGTTTTATATATTCATTGCATCGTTCCTATCCGATATAAAACATATAGTTTAAACCGAATCCTTCACCATTTCTTTGAATGCAGCGTATGAGCGAATACACTATATGATCGGATTATAGTGTTAAAACTAAAAAATTTGGTCCGCCATCTTGGGGCGTCCGCCATATTGAATTTAGTGTGATGTCATTTTATTTTCGTATTCTTCTCAGCAAACCCTTTCATTTGATATCCATATCATGGGGGTGCATAAAAAATAACTGGTCCGCCATCTTTGGGAGTCCGCCATCTTTGGGAGTCCGCCATCTTTGGGAGTCCGCCATCTTTGGGAGTCCGCCATCTTTGGGAGTCCGCCATATTGGATTTGGACCATATCATGGGGGTGCATAAAAAATAACTGGTCCGTCACCTTTGGGAGTCCGCCATGTTGGATCTGGAATGACGTCACTTAGCTAACCATGCATTGTCATCCAAACTAAACGTGTATGCAAAATTTCAGCTTAATCTGTTGAGAATAACTATTTTAAAATTCAGTTGCAAGATTCCACCTAAACAAACAAACAAACAAACTAAAATACAAACATTGCAAGTTAAATAAAAGCTTGTAGAAAGCTTGTAAAAATGTATAATGTTTTTCAAACTTGTTAAGTAGCGCCGTAAACGTACAGACATGCATAACTAGGCGATGTTGCGGTGCTACTTTGATACCAAAGTACGACTAGGATTAAGAGCAAAAGACAAAAATAAATTAGAAAAATTCCAAAATTTGAGTATAAAAATTATTACACATATTTCTTTGCTTGCCCATGTAATACCATTAGTTTAGTAAGGTAACGATTTATATCGGACAAAATTCATAAAGTTTTGGAAATTGGTGGAAATGTTAAGGATAGCATAAGTATTACTAAACCGAAAAGTTCCCACCCTTAAATTGTGTGCTTCATCCCCTAGGACGTCGTTTCCACCCCCATTTTGAGGTTTTCTAGATTATCTCGATAACGGTGAACTTTTTGATAAAAAATACCTATATACAAAATTATTCCTTATAAAATTCTCTACCAAAAATGTATCTACACTTTTTTTTCCTAAAATTAATAGTACTGTGGGAAATAAGGCGCACACATAAGGGTTGGTTCCGGTTAACACAATAAATTGTAATCTTTACTACAATCTACTTTAAAATTCAATGCTTAACGCTAATGCAGTAGCTACTGAACTCCATTTAAAATTTTAATAAATGTACCGCTTCCACCCTCTCATCCCTATAAAATAACGCGATTTTTAAAGAAACGAGAATATTGTATATTGTGCTTATTTCCACGACACCGAGGTAAAGTACTTGGCGCGTTTTTTCTTGCGTGGTGTCCCGTGTAGGCCTAATCCACTAATTATCAGAAGGTTACCTAAGTTAATTAATCTTCGTCGTCTTCCATATATTCGATATTCATACATGCTTGTCCGTGGCAATGTAACACATTGTGGAGCAACGTAAGCCTTCTCTTCTGCAACTGTTTTCGCACCCTAATTTTCATGAACAAGAAATTAATGTAAAACAGATTCGAGAGCTGGTTCTTTTGGTGTCATAGTTGGGGTTAATATACGATACGACTTTTTTCCATCCCCGATCAGTAGCTTCTAGCGTAACGTTTTCCAGGTTTGAATTTTTTCCGATATGAGTGTTGCCGAGCAGCAGCAGAAGTTGGTGGTAGTTTTGATAACATTACATTCGCTTTACCAAGTTTGTTAAAGACATGAATCTGTATACATCTAGACTTTTTTCTGCGGAGGTAGACTTGTATAAAGCTAGAACAAATCGCTCTCCTATGTCTGTAATTTCTTCATGACTAGCTTTTTCATTATTAAAAGTCTGCACGATGTCTTGTAAGTCATCTCTTTTATTAAGCACATTGGTTGCATTAACCTTTCCTTTGGAAAAAAAACGCTGAGGTTGTGTCGCAACCGTTAATGGTCATACGGATATTCAGCGAATTATATGACCTGCTCTGATTACATTTGCGCTTCATTTACCAAAGTGTTATTAATTTTAGGAAAAAAGTGTTGAAACGTTTTTCCTAGAGAATTTTATACGGCATAATTTTGTATATAGCTATTTTTATCAAAAAGTGCACCGTTCACGAGATAATCTAGAAAACCTCAAAATAGGAGTGGAAACGACGGCCTAGGAGATGAAGCACACTATTTAGGGGTGGAAACTTTTATGTTTAATAATACTTATGGTATCCCCTTTATTTCTACTAATTTCTGAAACTTTATGAATTTTGTCCTATACATTACAATTTTAAATGTTAAGTTACTGAATTACATATATATTCTTCAATTTGAACTTTAAAAACACATGCAATTTTTCTTTGGTACGTATGCATGCAGTTCGTTCAATCTGCATGCAGAAGAACCAGAAATTGCCGATAAAACACTATAAAAAGCAGTGAAACACAAACTGGCCTAATTTGATCCCAATTCATCCTTTTCAGAAGACATCGATAATACACTAGAGAAAGCAATGAAACTAAAGCTGGCCAGTTTGATTCCAATCAACCTAATCTCATCGACAAATACCTAAAATCACCAGCACTTTAAAAATTATCAATAAAACACCATAGACAACAGTGGAATACAAATTGATCCGATCTAACCTCGACGGACTTCATTTCGTCGATCTGTGTGCAGGCGTACCAAAAGTTATGCTAAAAATCAGGTATCCTTCCTTTGATATCGACTACATACAAAATATTATTTTCCTCCGGCGACTAATATACTATTTTCATTAAAAGTATTATTTTTTTAGGGTGTCCACCCTGCATATTTTTCACCAAAGGCATGTTATCCGTTTTTCACTTTAAGCAATTGCCACTACCATACCTCTAACATTTATCCATTAAAAAAATAGAATCAATGCTTGCATTCCAAAATACCTTTCGAAGATCATTTTCTTAACCAGTGGCTTTCTTAGTAGGATGTTTTCGCCGAGAATTCGTTTGGAATCATGTCCATCAATATCGATTACTCGAAAACCTTCCCCGCGAGGTGTGGAACTAAAAGATTCCTTTTAGTTCCACATTTCGCGGGGAAGGCTTTCCATGTTAGGTAATTATAAATCTATGTACCTAGAAATTTTGTTTGTGTGTCAAAAGAATGCATAAAGTCTGACAGAGACCTTCTAAAATAAAAATGGTGGTCTTAGTTTCATTTAATATAATCATATTTTGCGCCATGCACTAACGTGGTATAGCATTGTTTTAGCTTTTCTGTCAGCAGATTCGGCAACTATTGAACGACGTATATCATCAGTGTTCATAACAGTCATGGTGTCATCAATAAAACTGGACAAGTCATTAATGTATCACACGAATAATAAGGAGCCAAGAACAGAACCTTGTGAAACTTGTAATATTGTAACATTTTGTTCTAAAATTTTAATAAATAGTAAGCTATAAAGAATCTGGAAGTTAACATGCCTCTGGTGATCACCCTGTGGATGAATATTGCCTAATTTCAATAGCAATTCTGTCCACACGCATCAAATACATCTACACGCAGACAACTTTTTTAATTCTTTATTATGGGGGTCAGTTTGCTATCAGACGGATTTCTCTAGAAAAAAAATTCTACGATGATGAAAAATGTTTGTCCTTTTATGATGTATTAGTGCGATCGATAATGATGCCATGTCGGATATATGTCAATAATATACGAGAATCCCATACTCACACGTCCACTTCCTAAACACCTGATGTAATATTAATGATCACATGGTATAAATTGCCTGTGATTTTACTTTTATTTTCCATGCGCGCTTCACAAGTGCATCTCTTTGATTATTAATTAAGTGGTGTATTTCGCATGACAAGGCAAATTGACACGAATGAACTAAATAACCGCAAGGAAAAAATTCAAAATCGTATTTTACAAAATAAGCCTTAATTTAATGCTATAATGTGATATAATTAATGCTTTGGGGGCTTGCTTAATAAAATACAAATGCAGGTGATTAATTACAAAATATAATGAAAGAGCCGGAGTAATTAATAATAATGCTTGATGATTATTTCTGCAAAGTACGCGACAGAAACACTTGCACGGTTGGTTTCCTCGCAACTTCTCGTTTTATATTATCATATTTCCTAAATATCTAAATAACGCCAAAAAAATTATAAACTAAACATTTATTGGGACATCAGAAATTATGTAGCACAACATCAATTAAGTAATAATTCTTTTGTGATTATCAAAACTGATTTTTAATTATTTCCAAATGATGCTAACTTACCTGACTAACCTCAAATCTCGTGTAGTGTTCAGTGCCTTGTCCTTTGCAAAACCTACCCTAGCATCTAGGATATGAATAAGAAAACATTCCAAAAATCCATTAAATAATAAGATGTGTGTTTGAAGGTAGTTTACATTATTTTGCAAGGAAAGAAATACGTTCTGAATAGTTCGACAAAAGTTTCAATCGTGGCGAATATTTCGCAATAAAAGATCAATCTCTACCTCTCTTTTTTCCCATTCTCTTTGTTATAGTAGATTCAATAAAATGGTAACTCATTATGATGAAAATACCAAACCTCTGATACTTTATACACTCGTCGACTAATAGACATAATAATAATCTTTATTTGTCCAATAGATCATTTTACATGATGTAGGATAAGTTTAAAAACGTTAAAATCGGCGGCCAGGCTTGTAACTCGTAATTCAGCGCTCGGCGGGGCATTAGTCCGGAGAATAGCTGTTAATTGCAGTCTGGTTTCTTATTCCTTATATATTTAAGGAAACATATAGAGGAGTTCGACAAAATATTTCACTAGTAAATATTCTGCCCTCTAGAAGCATATCTACTAACTGTGCCCATGTCAGGGCTACTGCTGTTTCGATTGTAATGGATATCAGCCGCTAGATGGAGCCTGTCATTTTTGTTGCATGTCGTGGTTTTATAAATCTCGTCATGTACCAAGAGTGAACAAATGCGTCGTTACAGCCGTCTCAGACCTACCTTGCACTGACGAGAGCCAATAGCTCGAAACTGCAGTCTGCAAGTGGTATGAGACGGCTGGCACGAGAGCTCCTTTGAATGGGAATAAGTCTTTCCACTGGTGTCTATTACAATCGAAACTTAGCGTTTTGTGGCAATACATAGTTATTGTACTTAACGCGGCCAGGCTTGTAACCCGTAATTCAGCTCTCGGCTGGGCATTAGTCCGGAGAATAGCTGTTAGTTGCAGTCTGGTTTCTTATTCCTTATATATTTAAGGAAACATATAGAGGAGTTCGACAAAATATTTCACTAGTAAATTAAATCTAATATATAAAAATCTCGTGTCACAGTGTTTGTTATTGAACTCCTCCGAAACGACTTGGCCGATTTTTGTGAAATTTTTGGTGTATATTTGGTAGGTCTGAGAATAGGTCGTAGGCTATTTTTTATACCGTGATAAGGGTGGCCCTATCCAGAAATTTTATTTTTATTTTTTGTACAAAAATTTATAATTTATATGGCAAAACAACGTTTGCTGGGTCAGCTAGTAATAAATAAAATTAAAGTCGTCAGTAAAATATTCGTTCAAAGAATAATAAGATCTCACTCTGGACTTGATTTTATTTTTAAATTCCTTGTCACTAAGTCCTTTATATAAGTTTGGCAGTTTATTAAACACCTTTATAGCCATGTACTTGGGGCTCTTTTCATATAATGTTAAATGTTGGGTAGGAATTTCTAAGGTAATTGAGTTTCTGATGTTAAGTGTGTTTAGATTAGTAAATTCGGATTTTGCATAGAGTAATACATTCTGTAGAAATATGCTAGGGAGTGGCAGAATTGTTTGAAAATGTTTCTACAGCTAGTTCTTTTATTTGCACCTACTATAAAACGCACAGCTTTCTTCTGTAGTTTAAACACTCGAACGGCCTCTGGTGAAGAACCCCAGGCTCTAATTGCATAGAAAATTATTGAGTTAAAGTCAGCATAGTAATATGATAACAAAACTTGTTGGTTTGTTACAGTTCTAAACTGATTTAAGCAATAGCAGATCTGAGCTACTTTTTTACAAGTTTCATTAATATGAACTGTCATGAAAAGTTATCAGTAAAATGTAGACCCAAGAATATGGTTGATTTAACTTGTCTGATTGTGCTGTATTTGATTTAATTAGGAAGCTATGATCAATGTCCATATTACAAATGTTGAAACGCATAAAAATAGATTTATTGTTGTTTAAGGCTAGTTTATTATCAGTGAACCAGGCTTCACGTAATTGCTGATTAGCCATATTAACAACCGTTTTTGTATTAGTTGCACTAACAAGGATATATATGTTATCTGCAAACAGAACCGAGCTATTCACATTGAAACTATTTACATAAATTATGTAAAGTAATGGCCCCGAGACGGATCCTTATGGAACTCCACTGACAATTCTAATAGATTTGATTAACATTGTTCAATTTCTGTGTAGTGTTTTCTTCCACTTAGATAACTCCGAAACCAATTCAACGTCTGACCACGCACGCTATTTCCATAGAGATGTATGACAAACCAGGAGGACGCTTTACTTAAGTCAAGGAAAATGCCAATATGAACAGACATTCTGCAAAGCCAAAACAGTATAATATGAAAAATATAATTGAGAAATAATTGACCTATTGCGACAAATCTAAAGTTGACAAAGCGTCAGATGAGGCTATGTTTTGCCATTAATATTCTTTACAGAGTTGAGGTACTCAGTACTAAAATGTACTCCAAGTAAAGTAATCAGTACATTTTTACTTTAAGTATTTTACTCTAAGTACTTTTAAAATCCATGTACTGCTACTTGTACTCCCAGTACTTAGCCTAAAAAGTACTGGATACTTGTACTTATTTCTAAATTAGTAATACTTGTTACTTAAAGAAATACTCCAAGTACTTCCTCATATAAAAAGTACTTTAAGTACTTTCGTATATAAAAACTACTCCAAGTACTTTTAAGTATTCAGTATTTTTTGTTCTACTTTCAAAAATTTTGTTAAATAAGTCTCTCAGGCTCGTCGAGGGTTTTATACAAATCATTTATAAATTTTAGTGTTCAGATAGGAAGTGGAAACCGTTCTTCTCTACGGCAAACCATTTTCCTGCTATATTTGGTCAATGTGTAAAAAAGTGCCAATATTCAGCAAGCTGCCGCTGTCATTATTTATTGGGTTTGGATTATGATCATACTATCATGCTACATAAAGTGCCAAGTGGACCTAGAATTTTGTAAGCAATCCACAAATACACTTAAAAAAACAAGCAAATAATATAACAAATAAAGTGACCATTCGTCCCCTGTTAGGGGGACAGTCCTCCTTTTGATGGAGCTGTCCCCCAATGTGAATGTCCCCCGAAATGTCCTCCATTGGCGTGGTTTCACTAAAAATTTCCCCCATTGACGTGGTTTCACTAGCACAATAAAAACTATGAATTTTGACCCTCCGCTTGCCAAAAATTCACATTTCTCCATCCGTCCGTCGTTTATCAATTATGAGACAAATTTTTCCCATTCTTCCCCCTCCACCCGCTAATCAATTAATAAATTAGTAAACCTGGAAATTTTTTTCCCATTAGCAAGATTCAAATATGGTCACTTTTTCAATTGTGAGTAATGAACATATTAACATACATAATTATATTCCTGCCAAATTTAAAACGAACATTTTGAGTCCAAAAGAAGGTATCGTGTTTACAAGAAATCGTCTACACAGACATACAGTCACACATATATTTTTTACTCGATGTTTAAATTCGGCCTATTATAAAACGGATTATGGAATAATATGTCGCTGTAGTTCGCATTGTACCCTGGGGCGGCTGGTGAAATTTCAACCATTTTTTTTCTCGTCTGTGGCGCATGGGAGCCATACGAAATATGGGAAATAACATCTAGAGAAGCACTCCTCTAACGACTTCTAACAAATTTTGAAAAAGCAGTTTGCGAAAAATTTTTTCAAAATGCGATTGACCCCCCTAGGTCTAGGGACTCCTGTTTAAAATTAATTTTTTTTGTCATATACATTTTACTTTTCATAAAAATACAACAGGTTTTGAAGTTTATGAAAATATTTTCATTATTAACTGAAACACAATGAACTGAAATTTTGTAATTTACAATTTAACAAATGATAAAATTTCAATTCATTGTATCTCAGTTAGTAATGGAAATATTTTCATAAACTTCAAAACCTGTTGTATTTTTATGAAAAGTAAAATGTATATGACAAAAAAAATTAATTTTAAAATGGAGTCCCTAGGGGGGTCAATCGAATTTTGAAAAAATTTTTCGCAAACTGCTTTTTCAAAATTTTTTAGGGATCGTTAGAGGAGTGCTTCTCTAGATGTTATTTCCCATATTTCGTATGGGTCCCATGTGCCACAGACGAGAAAAAAATTGTTGAAATTTCACCAGCCGCCCCTAATTGTACCCATTTTAACACATGTCATGTCATGTTTTGTTTCGTGAAATATTTTATCAAAATACCGCTCGTATTTTTATTAATTTTTTCGGCAAAACTCTAAGCGTTACTGATGTTACATATATAATAAAAATACAGCATGTCTCTGGATTAAGAATAGGATTTTGCAGAGTGAGATGGAAATATGCATTTATTTACGATATATTATAATTAATTAAAAACCAAACATAGTATGATCTTTAAAACTGTTTTAAATAATTGCTATTGGATAAAGTAAAAGAATATTTTAAGGTTTCTGGTTCTTGTACACACACTAAATCACATATTTTCATTCCCTTTAATAATGGGGGTGGTAATGGGGGTGGCTAATGCCAAAATTTTTTTTGAGACCTTAGCTTCTCTTGTCTATACTAAATATCAATTTTATGAACTCTTACCTACTTGATTTACCTATTTACTCTAAATTTACCCCAATTTACCCCCCAACCCTTCGACGGAACAAGATGAAAATAATCTAGTTCTAGATCTCGTTAAAGTACATATGTGTACCAAATTCCAAGTCAATATCTCAAACGGTTCCAGAGTAAACGTGCGCACAAAAAAGTTACAGACAGACCGACAGACAAAAATTTTTTTTTTTCGCTCAGACTTGAAATCTCGACGTTTCATGATATTCTAAGCCTATTTGAACAATACAAATTTTTAAAAATTATTTTGTCGTTACTATACTTCCACTGGATGTGGAAGTAATTTATGATAAAAACTGTATATGATTGTATTCCTTAGAGCAATGGGAAGTATCTGAAACTATTTTAAAGATTATACAAGATTATATCTCACTTTGTTTACTAGAGGGATTTTTTTTTAATATTCCTATTTTAAGAGCACACTATACTAATATTGAAGTTTTAATTAAAGATATGTCTGTTTTAAATCAGGTAAAAAAATTTATTTCTTTGACATTTTTTTTGTAAAATTATAAATAAAAAATGTTCTGCTCTATTTTCCGATTTTAAGAACACACTGTATTAATATTGAAGTATTAATTACAGATTTGTCCATTTTAAATCCGTCAAAAATTTGTATTCTTTTGTCAGTTTTTTGTGAAATTAAAAATTTTAAAAAACCCTTTGTGTACTCAATCCAAGGACACATTGTACACCGCCGCCGACCTTCTATTAGAGGCTCTAGGCTCTACAACTTGAATTCTGTAAAATTTTGACGTATGGGTATTACGATTCTCTCAGCGTCTTGAGTGAACGTCACCGGCCACCTTTTTTTTTTTTGTATGATTTTTAATTTTGTTTACTTACTTGGGTTGAATCTGAAGCTTTCGACGAGTATATTCAGTTTTTAATTCTGAGCATTGCCAAATCCTTTTAGTAACTCCCTAATTATCGCCGATACGTCAGCTCTTTTTATTGGATGATTCATTCAAATCTGTTGCGTTTTTGCAAGCAAAGATAAGATACCCATGAGTTTATAACAACCAAATACCTATGTGATTGTCTTTTGTTTTAGGCGCCAAGTTTAGTTTCGTGATTTGATAGCGGTGTGCCGTGTCGTGTTAACAATATTTGAAAATATTTCATAATATTATAACGTGCTTTGTGCTTAATAATATTTACAGTATATTAAACAATTTTAAATTATGTGACAGTGCATTAATTCGTTGATATTTTGGCTGCAACTTTAAAGGTATGTACCTAATTATATCGAATGCTTTGTTTACATGTATAGTCGAGTCAATGAAGGTTTTCACTTCTTAATCCTCAGCAACAGCTCCGATTTTGATCATTCTTTTATTAAAATGTGTCTTTTTTAATATTACCTATTCAAAATCAGAAACATTCCAAGTGGCGCAAATAATTATATATATTGTTTAAACAATAATAACAATATTTACAAAAAAATATAGTTTAAACATTTTTTTTCGCGATATTTATAAAACATTGAGTTGTTTTTATTGAAAATTTAAGTTAAAAAATGTTTCTCGCAGTCGGGGTTGATAATTATTTATATTGTTTAAACAATAATAACAACTTTTACAGGAGAAATCTATTTTTTTTTGTTTTTTTTCCGGATATTCATGAAAATGTTAATTTAGTCCAGTGTTTGAAGGTTTTTCGCTCAGAATTCTTTCGGATAAAACCGATTGACGTGAAATTTGGACAGTAATTAAGAAATGGCTTAAGGAACAAAAGTTATATAGTGCCGGTGTGTGCTTTTAAACTGGGGGTGGATGTCACCCCTTCTCGTGGGGTTTTAATTATTATGTTCAAAGTAACTGCAGAAATCGATAGAGGAATGAATTCTAAGCAATAAATGTTCTATGATATTTTTTCAATGAGTCAATACTTTTTGAGTTATTCTTATTTGAAAATTATGATTTTTTCATCTAAAAAATGCATGTTTTAGAACTAATAATTCCAAAACTTTACGTTTTACCAAAAAACTTATTATAAGCAAAAATGAAGCCTATAAAATAACAAATCGCCTATGAAATAACAAATCGATTTTTTTTTATTACAAACACGGCTTACACCAAGTCCCTCACGGGGTAGACAGAGAGATGATTATTTTTTGCTTTTTAGTGCAGTATTTATAAAAGCGTGTTTTTTAGTTTTTTAAACTATTAACTTATTATTGCTCTACTGCCATCTCAGAATGCACTGGCAACTATATTCAGATAGTGGAGTAAAAAACAGGGGAAAAGTCGGTTCCTTCTCGAGTTTTTTTTTTAATCTTAGAACAAACCTAGATATATACCATTTCGTTAAGTAGGTCGATGTTCATTAGAAATCATGAAATACGACATTTTTTAGTGGTCACGGACATTGTTATTTTTAAAAAGGTGTGAAATTATTTTTTTTTTTAAATCATGTTTTTTTGAACATCTAATGCCATAACTCAAAAACGAATGGAGCTATCCACATGAACTTTTTTTTGTTATAAAACACACACTTAAGCGCTTCTATCTGTGTATAGTATTGTTAACTAAAACATTTTTAAGTTTGTTAAAAACTTAGATAACCTTGAAAGTTCAGAAAATACGTGGTCAAATTTTCACTAAGCTACAAACTTTTTTGTTTATGGAAAGTTTGTATAACATGCTGCCAAGAAAATAAAGCCAAAAGACCAAAAAAGTTTTTGATAGCATACATTTTATTGTGTCTTTTACAATTTAGGTACAGTGATTTTTTTTAGAGCGCGCGAATTGCAGAAATTGAATATTAATACGCCCGCGTCCACTAAAACTAACTAGTCTCAGAGCGGTGTACTATCAACGTTATTCGTTTTCGTCGAAGGTCAAATTATAAAACCGCTGCCCAAGGAATCACTACTTCCACATCCAGATTTTCTATCCAAATCTCTCAGAACGAAAAAAATTTGAATGTGGAAATCATTTTTTATGGAACTTTAATAATATAATATTTGAAATCGTCTACCCCAAAAACCTATAATACGATATGCCACATCGGTAGTGAGGCTGAGGGTGGTGGAAGGGGGATAGTAGTAGTGGTGGATAAAGTAAAAAAAAAATTGAGGCCTTTGGTTCTTGTACACACACTAAATGACAATTTTATTTTTTTTCGCCCCCTTGAATAATGGGGTGGGAGTTGGTAATGTGGGTGGTTAATGCCAAAAAAAAATTTTGAGACCTTAGCTTCTCTTATATATACTAAATACCAGTTTTATGGACTCTTACTTGCTTGATTTGTCTATTTACCTCCATTTACCCCCAACCCTGTTACGGAATAATCTAGTTCCAGATTGGTACGTGTACCAAATTTCAAGTCAATAACTTAAACGGTTCCAGAGTAATCGTGCGCACAAAAAAGTTACAGACAGACCGACAGACAGAATTTTTTTTGCTCAAACTTAAAATCTCGTCTTTTCATGACATTCTAAGCTTATTTGGATAATACAAATTTTCAAAAATATTTTTGTCCATACTATATTTCCACTGAATGTGGAAGTAAAATGTGTAAGGATATTCTTTCTCTTATTACCACTTGTATTATATTGTAGAACGTATGGTCATTGTGCGAATTGTGCGTGCGTACTTAAAAAATATTTAAGATAAATAAGCAATCTAAGTTTCATTGTAAAATGGAATTAATTACTTCCACGTCCAGTGGAAGTATAGTAACGACAAAAAAATTTTTAAAAATTTTTATTGTCCAAATAGGCTTAAAATGTCATGAAACGTCGAGATTTTAAGTTTGAGCGAAAAAAAAATTTCTGTCTGTCTGTTGGTCTGTCTGTCGGTTTGTCTGTAACTTTTTTTTGTGCGGACGTTTACTCTGGAACCGTTTAAGATATTGACTTGAAATTTGGTACACATATGTACTTTAACGAGATCTAGAACTAGATTATATTTTCATCTTGTTCCGTCGAAGGGTTGGGGGGTAAATTGGGGTAAATTTGGGGTAAATAGGTCAATCAAGCAGGTAAGAGTCCATAAAATTGGTATTTAGTATATACAAGAGAAGCTAAGGTCCCAAAAAAATGTTTGGCATTATCCACCCCCATTACCACCCCCACCCCCTTATTAAAGGGGATAAAAACAAATTGTGATTTAGTGTATGTACAGTAACCATAAACCTCAAAATATTCTTTTACTTCATCCAACCCCCCACTATCACCCCCCTATCACCCCCCCTATCACCACCCTCCACCCCACTACCGATGTGGGGTATCGTTTTATGGGTTTTTGGGGTAGAGGATTTCAAATATTATATTATTAAAGTTCCATAAACAATTATTTTCACATACAAAGTTTTTTCGTTGTGAGTGACTTGGATAGAGAATCTGGATGTGGAAGTAGTGATTCCTTGGGCAGCGGTTTTTTATGTGGCGTAGTAATAGAGGAAAACGACAAACTTGTGCACAAGCCATGGAAACAGAGTTTAGAGACTATAATTAGGAAATTAAAAAAGACTTACTTTAGGATGTTTTTTTCTTTTTTGTTACCTAATTTAGGCGAAAATAACACGTTTACTCAATTCATAGGTCTACAAAAAAAAAATAAAAATTCTTCTCCGAGGACTAAACCTATCATGCCTTAAGTATTTTTGTGTGCTGAATCCGAATTTTCAATTAAAAAAATTTTCTATCGCGTAGATTTCGAGTAAATTCCGGTTTTTATTGTCAAAAAAACCGTATTTTGACGATAAAAACCGGGATTTACTCGAAATCTACGCGGTAAAAATTTTTTTTTATTGAAAATTCGGATTCAACATGCAAAAATACATAAGAAATTATAGATTTAGTCATTAGAACAGAATTTCTTTTTTTGTAGACCTGTATACAAAGTGCACCTGTGCCACAGATCTACAAGAAAAAAGTTCTATTCCAAGGACTAAACTTATCATTCCTTATGTATTTTTGGGTGCTGAATCCGAATTTTCAATTTAAAAATTTTTTTACCGCGTAGATTTCCAGTAAATCCCGGTTTTTATCGTCAAAATACGATTTTTTGATAATGTTTGACGTTTGCTCGAAATCTAAGTG
Organism: Rutpela maculata; assembly: GCA_936432065.2. Taxonomy (NCBI): domain Eukaryota; kingdom Metazoa; phylum Arthropoda; class Insecta; order Coleoptera; family Cerambycidae; genus Rutpela; species Rutpela maculata. Next base: position 251,242,413 of record OW386286.2, read on the forward strand.
GAAAATTCGGATTCAGCATACAAAAATACTTAAGGCATGATAGATTTAGTCCTTGGAGTAGATTTTTTTTTTGTCGACCTGTGTTATTGTGTGGATCTAGGGTAAAAATGCAATGCATGGGAGTTTCGGATAGGGACTCTGACAGAGGAAATGTCGGATACAAATATTAAGATTGCCACGTGCTTTAAGAAACTGTCTTTTTTATTTAGCTCCAATAATAGCGCAAGAAAAGGAAAACTCGATAGTTTACTTTTTATCAAAACACTCCAAAATTGTTACTTTTTCTAAACTTCTGTTTATGGGATTTTATTAACCCCCTAGTTGCGCAACATTTTTTCCATTTTACTATAATATTATTTTTCACCGTTTCCGAGATCCCAATGCAATGCATACTCCATTTAAGATTTTTAATTCCTTTTTGCCTTCAACCTTAGTCCTTAATGTGTCACTGGAAAAAATTAGTTATCCTTTCAGATCCTAAAACGTGATAAAACAGTCCTAAACATAAGAAAATAATAATGAAAAGTTCCGTTACACACAATACATAATCATTATTATTCTAAGTACGGCGCGCGTACGCTTCGACAATTCCTCCATACTAAAAAATTTGTAACTAGCAAACTATTGCTAATACTGAAAATATTTTTTTTCTAAAAACTTTTTTAGTCTATTGACTTCATTTTCTTCACAGCATGTTACACAAAATTTTCAAAAACAAAAAATTTCCTCACTTAGTGAAAATTTGATGGCGTATTCTCTAAACATTCAGGGTCATCTACGTTTTTGGCATGTTTACATTTTTTTTATTAGCAATTCTATGAATAGAGAGAAGCGCTTAAGTGTGTGTTTTATAACAAAAAGAAGTTCACATCGATAGCTCAATTCATTTTTGAGATATGGCAATGGATGTACAAAAAAACATGATTTAAAAAAAATTAAATTTTACACTTTTTTTTTTAAATAAGAATATCTGTGACCACTAAAAAATGTCGTATTTTGTGTTTTTATATGTAAAATGATGTTGTTGGTAATACCCACTGAGTCTGATCTTGTTCTAAGCTCATAAAAAAAAACGACACAATTTTACCTTTTTTTTCGCTCCACTAAGAGGCTATTAAGCGAAAGATAAATACATCGCATACATGATTATTAATTAGTGACTCCCCCAGATACATTTTTTCAGGATAGTTTCTTCATTCACTAATTACTTATCTGTTTAAGGCCCAAGTTACTTAGGCTATTTACAGATTCTTTATGAAATTACCAATCGTTTTAAGTGTTTCCGTTAATTTGCTAATAATAGTATAAAAATAAAGTTAAAACTTTCCTAAATAAAAATCAGTTTATCCGACGTAAGTTAGTGGTCAGCAGTGTGCCTCTCTGGTAAAGAAAACACTTTACAACTGTATCCACGGAATGTAATTCAATTCATTTGCCAAATGGTCTCAATTAGAATTCAAAGCACTCCCCCTTAACAAAGAAATTAAATAGAATTCAATTTTCTTTAATAGAAATTCCAATTTCATACCGTCTAATTCTATTAATTAATACGCAGTTACCGCTCGTTCTGAAATGTTGCCAAGATCGTTCCCATTTGATATGTATTTTATTTATCTTTACGTTAGCTGAATATTTATATAAAATGTATATAAGGCCAATTTACTACAAAATGCATTGTGGAACCTACTTAATAGTTCTGCCATTGAAGGGGTTCTGGAGATCCCAATTTTCGACTTCAGGGCTGTGTTTGGACTAGTTAGTAGGTATATGTATAAATGGTATATATGGCTAAATGCAAAATTAAAACTGACTAAATTTTCTATAGAAATGTTTTTATTAATTTTTTTCGTATCTGTTATAGTTTTCGAGGTACTCGTCAAATTCACAAAGTTCAAAAAAAATGTTTTGACTCACGTTTTAAATCTTGTATATCTTCACATTTTTTTATGCCTAATCAAAAACCTTCGTAAAGTTTTGCTCTAAAATTAAAATAAAACTTATTTTTCGTACAAGTGAGAGTTTACAGGCCTCTGGTGGTCACCATGTATTACAGATATGGCCCAATATCAATAGAGATTACTCTACTATGTTGTTTTGCATATGTTCCAAATTGTAATTATATGTTTTAAGTTTAACAGAAGTTAACGTGTTTGCAAGAAATGGTCAACACTCTCAGTCAACAGCTCAATTTTGCAGTTTTTGCGAGGTCGGCGTTTTGTTTATTTAAACAATTTAATTTTTTAAACCCTCTTTTCCATCGGTTTTCTTTGAATATCTCGAAATCTATAAGTCCTATGGAAAACAATAAAACGAAAGAAAATGTTCTTTTTGAGCTGTACAATAAAAGTACATAAACTATTTCAATTGTTATTATTAATTAAAAAAAATTGAACATTGCAAAATTATGCGTTTTTAATGTTCTTGTAATAATTGATAATATTCAATGAAATTTTGGAAAAATATAGCTCTTATAAGGTACAATCACCACTTAGAATTTCAGATTAAAATGATTACTAAAGCGGCTCAAATATACAGTTGTTGCTAAAATTTGCACCCTTGTGAAATCCTGCCATCAAGACCAAGAAATGTGTACGACAGCTCAAATTGTAGCATTCTATAAGTACTTTAAGATCACGGAGAAAAAACTGGTTTAGTTTTATTGCAGTTGTTTATAGTTTTCAAAATTTTAGTTATAAACAAATTCAAGTAACTAGTGGAGTCAATTTAAGGATCAAAATGGGTTAATAAGGAATTCTCTAGCTACAGCAATTTTATTGTTTTAATTTGTTGTAGGTATAATAACAAGCTAAAAACTACATTTTGATATGCATTTTGTCCCTGTTGGGATGATTCAGTACCTTTTTTTTTTCTTTTTGTATTGACTAAAGTAAAGGCTAACTACTTTTGAAATACAGAAATGGCATCGGTTATATTGTGGTCATGCATCTTTGTAAATAACTCGTTCATTTTTAATTTTTCGAAAAACTCTATTTCAGATTTATTGTCCAAAAAGGTCCGTGCCTTATACCGGTTATAGAGATTGATCGACGGAATACTTAATTTTCGATTTTCATTAGGAAACTGTCGGGTATTTGTAGAATCTATCAAAAAAATTAAGTTTTCCAGAATTTGTAGATTCGCTTTTGTTTTTTCAAATTCCCACAAACGTCACCTAATAGACTTAATCGAACCCTACAATCGCCATTTTTGAAAATCAAAATCGGACCTTGGGTTCGGGAGTTATCAATATCTTTGGAAAATCATACTCGGCCTTGGAAAAAATACTTGCGGTCAACGGATTCGGGCCGCCAGCAATAGGCTTCATTTGTGGCCGTGTACCTTCGATCCCACCAAGTCTCATCGCAATCGATCGATATCCTGAACAGTTATCGTGCTTCATAGCCCGATTTCGAGAAAACCAGTTTTTTGCAAAAAAATTCAATTTTCATTTGTTTTTCGACATTGTCTCCCGTATACTTATCTGTAGATCGTTGCTAGCGGCACCATCTCTTTTTTGAAATATCTCGATCCGACGGCCCGTTACCGAGTTATTCAATTTTTCCCGAAAAACTTGAAACGTCTCTATCGGGTACTTCCGGTTTCCGAACGGAGCCGAGCTTCCAGCGTTAAGGTTTTTTAAAGGCATCCTACTAACCACTCAAGTTTCATCGAAATCCGAAAACTGATTAGGGGGGCTGAGCGTGACAGACAGACAGACCGACTGACCGACGGACGGAATTTTCTAAATTCGCTCTCGAGTCGATAGATATGACTTTCATTTCGATCCGACATTTTTTTCGGATTTCGATGGTCCACTGGAAAAATGCAAAACCTATACTACATTTTTTTCAAAATGTAGTAACAAGTGCTCTGAACAATTTTTTGCTAAATCCGTCCATTGCTTCTTGTAGAATTTTAACAATCTATTTTTCAACACAGAAATTTTCTGCTATTTTTCCTATTATCTCATGTCATAGTAATCGTATCGCAATAATAAAAATACCAAACTGTTCGCTATAAAATTATGAATAAGACTAGGCATATAAAGAAAATTGCCTTTTTTAAACAGTTTAAGAAATATGATGTAATAATCCATCAATTTTAACGAAAGTTGGTGGAACCATGCGCTTTATTGAACTAAACCTCCGTGCCAAATTTTAGAACAAAATATTTATTCAAACAGCTGAAAATCAACAATAATTTCGAAATTTCTATCGCATTTTGTTCAAGTGCGTCGACTCGTAGTAGGACAAATTTTCTTTTAAAGTGTAGGTTTTTACATGTACTTTACGGTGGTGCTTAGAAAGAAAAAGAAATTAATTCAAACTAATTTTTTGGAATTTAATTGTAATTAATGGATATTGAACGTATAAACAATTTCAAATAACTACGTGATTTTTTTGAGAACCCAAAACGATAAGTGAATTATGAAAGTATATGAAATAGCCAACGGTTAAAAAAAAAGGATTATGTTCTACTTGCATTTGAATCCGTGATACTTTAGTTTTTGCGTTTCAGTCAATTATAAGTAAACATATTGATATTTTTTCTTGAAATTTGCGCATATTGTTCCAAAATGATTATATTTCTTTTTTTGCTAGTTGAAAATTATCCACAACTAAAACTTTTTGAATTAAATCGCATAAAGCACCATTGAAGACATAACGCACGTTCGAAAAAAAAATTATCTCCCCACTACCTGAATATTGTAACTAGGCAACTAACTTAATTAATAGTATAAATCACTCCATTTTCATTATATCGAGTCTTTTTTTTAACATTTTTAGTCTTTTTCCTATATTCTGATTCTTTTATTTAACAAAATATGTTTTGTTAAGTTTTTATTCATCATAAATTCAACAATTTTTATTATTTTATAATGTTTTCGGCTCTTGTTATATCTGATTTTTCATTTCTTTTTAAAGTGTTTATGTTTTGTGTTCATTTTCAATTTTTAATGTTTTAATAGTATATTGTGTATTTAGGTGTGAAAGCAATACATTCCCGGACGATGATGCAAATTGCAACAAGTATCCTTTTGTTCTTTTCCATAAGTCTTATAGATTTCAAGATATTCAAAAGAAAACCAATGGAAAACACGGTCTGAAAAATTAAATTGTTTAAATAAACAATACGCCGACCTCGCAGAAACTGCAAAACTGAACTGTGAACTTAAGTTGATCCCCTGAACACGTTAAAACAAAAAAGCTGCCCTGACCAGACAATTCACATTATCGTTAGTCCTAATTTGACTCCACTAATATACATACACATATACACACATACACAGAGACATTTTTTATTCGATATTTGAGTTCAGTCTGTTATGAAGGGGATTTCTGTACAAACAATTTTTTTCTACGATGATTATTAAAAATTTTTGTCCAGTTATAATAAAGTTAGAATAAAGAGAAAAAATATAAAAGCCATTACTAAACGATAACAAGAAAAATTAATAGAGACATTATTGTGGGAAATGTCAGCTTCAATTTTATACATGACCACTTTTTGGCTAGGGTTAACTGTTTTCGAGATATAAGCAAGAAAACAAAAACCGGGACCTTCTTCTTGCCCTCTGCACCCCCCGCACCTCCTATGTTCGGGGACTTTTGGTATGTTTATTTCCTAACTAGTTCAAACACAGCCCTCAAGTTAAAAATTGGGATCTCGATATTTCCCTCTAGACCCCCTTCTTGAACATTCATTGACAGGGCTATAAGTTTCCTCCTTTTACTGGAACACAGAACTGGCAAAAATAAGCGAGTTTTGTATTTAAACATTTACCTATTTATTAATCAACTTCATAAAGTTCACAAAAGGAAGTGGTTCTCAATTTTTTTAGTCGACAGTTTGGCGAGTGATAATTTAATTTCAATTTCAAGGAACACGCACGAATCTCATGGAAAAGTGGTCCCCTTTAAATTGGTTGAATTTTTTATTTCGACTGTCTGATCCAAAGTTCTCATGCACCCAACTCGAGCCTATGTCTAATTTCCAAAATACAGCTATAAATTTATGTTAAATTCTGCATCTTCTCGAACCTTTAGGTCAAAGAAGCAATTTTCGAAAGTTTTTTTATCTTTAGATGACCCGTAGGATCAATTTGACCCATTACGACTTTAATGTAAAATTTTTCGCTATTTCAGAACCCAGGATCAAAAATAGGGATTCCTATAAAAAAAAAGAAATTTGACCTCTGAATGGCCTTGAAAATTACCTTCAAGGTCAAACCCAAGGCCACCGCGTGGTGCGTCCCAGGTAATTTCAACAACTTTTATAGAGCTCATTTTCCTCGTATCTTGCTATACTGACGAGTTATTCAGGCGTATCTGTTATTTTAGGACACTCTGTATGGTATTTAAGTCGAGGCCCTGATGAAAAATACAAGTTTTCGATCTGGGGTATGGGCATAATTCGGCGAAAAATGTTCAAGACAACGTTGAAGAGGACAAAATTTCCTACATTTTTCGTTCAAACGTTTTTATTGTAACATTAATATGTAACGAGATATAGGGGTGGTAAAATGAAGTTTAATGATTTTTTTTTAAATCGTCAAACACCATTTCAGTTTGTAAATTATCTATGAACAGATTACATTTTATTCCCGTTTATATATATTTTTTAAATGTTCATTTAATTTAATATTCAACATCTTTCACATATAACATTGTATCATTCACATACAATTTGAGATTACATTTCTAATAACAATTACAAATATCGTTAATGTATAATAAAAAGAGTATAGGAGCAAGTACCGACCCTTGAGGTATTTCATATTTTATAGCCAATTCTTCTGAATAACTGTTACTGACTTTAATCATTTGTTTACTATTTTCGAGGTATGATGTCAATTTCACATTTTTTTAATTTCAATACAGGTAGACATCTTTATTATAATAATATACATAACATAATAGTATTTTATATAACAAGTGGCTAAAATGGTGTTTTTTTACAAGTGTGGCGTTTATAGAACGAGCCGAAGGCAAGTGCTATAATTTTCAATAAAACCGCTGCCCAAGGAATCACTACTTCCACATCCAGATTTTCTATCCAAGTCACTCACAACGAAAAAATATTGTATGTGGAAATAATTGCTTATGGAACTTTAATAATATAATATTTGAAATTCTCTACCCCAAAAACCTATAAAACGATACCCCACATCGGTAGTGTGGTGGGGGTGGTGCTAGGGGGTGGTAGAGGGGGTGGATGAAGTAAAAAAATATTTTGAGGTTTCTGGTTCTTGTACACACACACTAAATCACAATTTTTTTTCATCCCCTTTAATAATGGGGTGGGGGTGGTAATGGGGGTGGCTAATGCCAAACATTTTTTTGAGACCTTAGCTTCTCTTTAATATACTAAATACCAATTTTCTGGACTCTTACCTGCTTAATTTACCTATTTACCCCAAATTTACCCCAATTTACCCCCAACCCTTCGATGGAACAAGATGAAAATATAATCTAGTTCCAGATCACGTTAAAACACATACGTGTACCAAATTTCAAGTCAATATCTTAAACGGTTCCAGAGTAAACGTGCGCACAAAAAAAAGTTACAGACCGACAGACAGACAGAAATTTTTTTTCGCTCAAACTTAAAATCTCGACGTTTCATAACATTCTAAGCCTATTTGAACTGGATGTGGAAGTAATTAGAAATAATTTCAGCGGACAAATTTCTCTACAGTGATTTTTTAATTGTTTTATTTATACGGGCGGATAACGACACAGCTGCGGCTGCCCACAGAGAGTGATTCTTCGATGCAGAAGAAAGACCCCAAGTGCGCGTGTTTACTGCTATAACGTATTCAGAAATTTCGACGACTTGCCTTTCACAGAATTATTAGTTGAGAAGAAGAAGAACTGGAACAAGAGAACAAAAGGAAATTGTACCACCCACATTAGAAAAAGTAAATAAAGCAGTTCACTCTCTAGCCAGAAATAGGTCACTAAGATCAGACAACCTACCAGCAGAACGAGTTAAACATGGCGGACAAGATTTTGCTGCTCAGTTTCATAAGCTGCTGATACAAATATGGCCAACTACGCGAGGAATGGACCCATACACAAAAAGGGAAGTGTACTGGAGTGTTCAAATTATGGAGGAATTTCCCTGCTTAACACTGCATACAAAATCATATCCTTGATACTTCACGACCGACTGGCACCTCACGTAGAAAGTAGAAAACAGTGTCGGTTCATACCAAAGAGGCTTTCTAAAAAACAAATATACCACCGATCACATATCAACCATCAGACAGATACTTGAAAAAACGACAGAATTTGACATTGACTGCCAATACATATTCATACACTTCAAAGCAGTTTATGACACCATTGACAGATCTCAGCTATATCTGGCTATGATTGAACTGGGAGTACCAAGAAGCTTGGGAGAATTAATCAAACTGACGATGAGAAAAGTCGAGTGTAAAGTGCCATTTGACGCCAAAGAGATGCATTGACGTGTGCATTGTTTAACCTTGCCTTAGAGAAGGTTATAAGAGACTCAGGATTAAGCGATTGGAAGAACCCAGCAAGAAGTGATCGAAGCTTTCACACGTATTAAAAAAACTCTGCAGAAAACATGGGACTCATTGTGAATTTTCAAAAGACCAAATATATGCCGGCAGCATACGTACCTAGAATACAAGTAAACAACGTAGAGATTCACAATGAAGCTGTCGAAATTGTGGAAGAATTAAGCTACTTAAGGTCGCTTGTTGACTGTAAAAACAATACATCCAAAAAGATTAAAAAAAAAAAGAATATGCATGACTAACCGTTGCTATTTTGGCCTAGCTCCTCAGTTAAGATCAAGATACATATCAAGAATAACAAGATGTAAACTCTACAAAACAATAATACGCCCGGTACTCACATATGGATTCGAAACCTGGGTACTAACAAAGCGAGACGAAGAGCTACTAAGAGTTTTCGAAAGAAAAATCCTCAGGGTGATATATGGAGGAGTCAACGAAAGCGGTCTATGCAGGAGACGATATAACTTTGAACTTTACCGACTCTTCAGTGAGCGTCAAAACCATCAAAATAAGCTGCCTAAGATGGATAGGCACGTGATGCGGATGGAAGACAGCGACCCTAGTAGAAAAGCCATGCTAAACAAACCAGCCGGAAGAGGAAGGGGAGGACGACCAAAACTTAGATACCTCGATAATGTGGAGGAAGATCTGAACGTGGCTGGAGTCAAAGGATGGAGAAGAAGGACCCTTGACAGGAAAAGCTGGAAGGAAGTTCTGAAGCAGGCCAAGGCCCACGAAGGGCTGTAGCGCCATCTATGATGATGATTAGTTGAAAATTCATAATTAACTAAACTAATATGTTACATGGTATAAGATTTTACAGGATAAATGATGAATGATTCAAACATAATAAAATAATTAGTTGCACATATCCCCATAAAAATTTGCTTCATTACAGATGCAATAAAAAATGCCGGTGACATTTAACTTCAAGAAGATAGCGATACAAATTTTAAGCTAAGTCAGAATGTAGTACATTTAAAATGGTAATTTGCCGTTCAATGCTAATATTTTTTCATTATTTTTTTTGTTCGACCCCGTAACTGAACCCAAGACACTTGTCAGTAAAACTGCCGAAAAGACACTCTCAGAATGAGTTTCAGCTAAATGAAACAATAGAATTGGTACGCTGTTTCCTCTATTGTATTGGTATTACCTCTAATTCAATGACGGAACGTGACGGACGGAGACAGCTTTAAATTAAATTAAATCTTGTAACACTTTTACTAAGCCTTTTAGACTTCAAGCGAACTCATATAACAGGTGAAATTAATTTTGTTTTGTTTACGTCGGAAACAAGTTTATTCATTTCGCCGATGAACTTATTTTAGAGGTGCTCACAAGGATTATTATATCTATGGAAATTTAATATAGTCATTCAAAAATACAACGCGACGTTCCATCTTTATTGTATTATAATAATATACAGTTGTGTCCCAGGATAGATATAACAAGAGGTGTAATGGACCAAAAATTTTGGAATTTTGGAATGGTATTTAGGGATTGAGTCCTGCTTGTTGTAAAACTAAAGTATATCAAAAATGACTTGATTTGGTGTTCTACAGGGTGTTTTATAAGCAAAGTTGTAAAAATCACCACTAATAAAGTACCTTTATTCTTCAAAATATGAAAAAATTCCACTAAGAAAAGTTATTTAGATATAAATTTCAGGAATATAAAATTATTTTTTTGAAACTTCCCATTTTTCGCGAATTAAGAGTTGAATTCATATTGAAAGTTGTGTAGGAGCAAATGTTAATCATCTCAAAAAGTAGGCTATTGGTAAATAAAAAATTGAATATACGAGATGTAAGAAGGTATAATGTTAATCGAACTAATTGTAAAACAAGAAACAATTACTAACAGAAGATTAACGAGGTTTAACAATTATAACAAGTAATAAATGTCAAAAACAATGTTTACAATTTTTTTATTATTCGACGTAGCTACCACCCACATCCACACACATTTCGATCCTTCGCCTGAAGTCCTTAAAACTCTTTCGAATATGATCTAATGGTATGGAGTTTACGGCATTTGTAATTCTCTGCTTCAATACTGCTACATCGTTAGGAAGTGGTTCAGCGTAAACCAACTGCTTGAGTCGACCCCATAAAAAGAAATCCAATATTGATAGGTCTAGGGATGTCGCCGGCCACTTGATCGGTCCATTCCTGGCAATCCAATTTTCTCCAAAATTTAAATTCAATCACCGATTAACCATTTCTGTGGAGTGGCCAGGGCAACCATCATGTTGAAAATGAACTAAAGGCATATCTCTTAAAATATTTATATGTTCTTCAGAAAATCTTTCAAGAAGCTGTAAATAAGTGTGCTGGTTTAACTTTCCCTCAATGAAATAAGGTCCAATAACTCCAACGTGATAAGAAACGGCACACCACACATTCACTTTTTTATAATATTGTCTTCTACAATGAATTCTAAAATTTGCATTTTCAGAAGCCCAAAACCGACAATTCTGAGATGAAACAACACCATTGGTTGTGAATGTGGATTCATCTGAAAAAATTATGAAATGATGAAAAGATCTCTCTTCCATGATTTTTTCTCCAATGGTCAAACAAAAATCCAACCTACGGCCGTCATCTCCCTTTTCAAGCGTATGTTTATAATTTGCTTTATATGCCTTAATTTTCTTTGCCTTGTAAATTCTTTGGAGTTCAGACTTGCTAATATTAATAAGAGCTGATCTCTCTCTTAGTGGCATCCTAGGATTTTCTATAACAGAGGCATTAGCTATAATAGCCCCAACATTGTCTTCATCATTTGCTTTTATTTTTCTTTTCATGTTAAGAACACTATCAGTAGCCAGAAACTGTTTAATTATTCTCATAGCCTGAGTACGTGACAAAGCAGTGTTTGGAATTTTCAAATTAAATTGGCTTACCACTTCTCTTAGCGAGTTTTCACTGCCAATTCCGTAGCATTGCACAATATAAATTTTTTCACGCACTGTGAGTACTCATTTTCACTTAATTTTGTATGCTTGGTTCGTTAATTTGAAACAAAAATTAAGGATAATATTGACTACGTTTGACAGATATGTCAATAATAAATGATAAATGTGTATCCACTGCTTTTCTCATAGCCTACTTTTAGCTTCTACATAACTTTAAATATTAATTCACAAAAAATAATTTCTATGCAGTTTTAATTGAAAGGTTCAAAATAAAATACTAATTTATTGAAAAAATGGGAAGTTTCAAAAGAATAATTTTATATTCCTGAAATTTGGTATAAAAGTATAAAATTGCATTCTAAATAACTTTTCTTAGTGGAATTTTTTCATATTTTGAAAAATAAACGTACTTTATTAGTGGTGATTTTTACAACTTTGCTTATAAAACACCCTGTAGAACACCAAATCAAGTCATTTTTGGTATACTTTAGTTTTACAACAAGCAGGACTCAATCCTTAAATACCATTCCAAAATTCCAAAATTTTTGGTCCATTTCACCTCTTGTTACATCTATCCTGGGACACACTGTATAAATAAAAATCCAGAATAGTGTATTTCTATCCTATTTTTATTACAAGCTTTTATATAATTTGCTTTTTATGTTAGTTAGTTAGTTATAGTTGCTTTCAACTTTCTGCGATACGCAAAAAGTCCCAAAGCTTTGCCGCCAAGCACCTTAGGATAGAGTGGGACTGGGAAATGCTTTATTTTTCTACAGCATATTAAATAAGCTGATGTTATATATTTTACTTAATACATAAACGACCATTATTCTCATGTAAAGTATGTTCTGTCATGATTAAAATAAGTAATTAACAGAAACACGCTTGCATTAATTATGATTTAAAATTAATTTGATATAATCACGCAACTCCCTCCTAAAATATTTTACGACCTAACGGTGCTTATAGTTGCTATAGTAACCGTTAGGAGGGAATGGCGTAATTGTATCAAAATAATTTGAAATTATTATAATTGATACAGGTGTGTTTCCGTTAATTTTTTATTTTAATCATGCCAGAATATACTGTACATGAGAATAATGATGTTTTATGTATTATGTAATACATTATATTTATTATTTAATATGCTGTAGAAAAATAAGGCATGCCCGCTCTATCCTAAGGGACTTCGCGGCAAAGCTTTGTGATTTTTTACGTGTCTCATAATATTGTGGGCAACTATAGTTTGTATGTTAGTATGTATAGGCGCTCTATTGCAAGTCGATTTTGACGTCCAATTGTGACTTAAAATTTTGCATACACGTGTAGTTCTGATGACAATACAATATTGTGGTACCAATTATACAATATTATGGAATCCAAAAATAATATAATGGAACCCCTTAGAGGTACGACGTCCAATTTAGCTGAAATTTTGGATACACATGCAGTTCTGATGACTATACAATATTATGGTACGATAATAATTATGGTACAATATTATGGAACCCAACAATAATATAATGGAACCCCTTCGAGTTTGGGCTCGTTGAATTTGTCTCGATGAGTACTCTGGTCTTAGGTGGTAGTCAGGGTCTAATAATGGAGCCGGAAGGTGGTCGATGCTTTATCAGAAATGCGTAGGTTAAGACGTAACTAGAAATTTAAAAAAAAAATCATATGTAAAAAAAAAAACATTTTAAAAACAAGCTTTTATTATTATTTAGGGTACTGAAATGAAAAATAATATATTATGTTGAATTAATTGTCTTAAAAGTTCGTCTTGTGAATAGAAAAAAAATACTTACAATCTCCGTCAAACAAAAATTAATGCCTGTAATCACTTTTCGCGCGCGACAAGTTTTTAAGACAAAATTTAATATAATATATATATTTTTTTGATATTTGATTTTTTTCTTATTTAAGTCATTTAGTGTTACGGGAATCTGCAATCACCTGCACATACAAAAAAAGTATGTATACCTATTTGATTTGAATAAATGTGTTTCAATCCAAATAAACGATAAATTTATATATAATGAATAAAATACATTTTTCAAATGAAGAGTACTATTTATTTAAGATTATTCTTAATCTTGAATCAATGGATCTTTGCAAGGACGTCATCATCTCATTTGTCTGAACTAATTCATTGAAGGATGACAATGATTTCGCACCATAGGCGTAGCAAATTTTTATTAAAATGAGTACTGGAAATTATTATAATAATAAGTAGTAATAATATTAATAATGATAAATTATAGATAGACTACAGTATTGGGCATTGTCAGTAGGTTCATGTGTTTTCGTTGATACCTGAGGAAAAGGGTATTTATATTTGCTTCTTTACTTTTGTTGACAGCAAAGTGGATAGAGAAGGTAACTTGTTTGTGTATCGTTGGTTAAATAAAAATACTCTGGAAACCTTCTTGTTACCTTTCATAGAATCATTATAATTTAGGTTCATGGATTTGTCATGTCTGGAGGGTTATAATAGTTTTTATTTTATGTATTTTTCCTTTGGCTGCTGGCAGGAGGTATTTTGGCTGCCTAACCTACAACGATAAACAAATCACAAGTTAGTAATAGCTACCAGGGAGAGTTTATATTGTATGGCTTACTGTTGGATTGAGCTAATCCTATTATTTTTCCTTGCTATTTTCTCTGGAATCGGTTCAAACAAAGTGTGTAAACATCTTTGGGAATGTCTGTAAGTGTAGGCAAATATACACGTTTCAGGGCGTATAGGCTGGAAAAGGATTTAGTTACACTTCTATTAGTTACAACAAAACCACACTCTCTTACCTGTAGTTAACAAGTTCTTATTTATTTATTTAAATAAATAAGACTGGTAGACCTTTTTTATTATTCCTTTTTGTCAGCTGTCATATTTCAGTTTGAGGGAAAGTGTTACCAACATTGGTTATGGAGAAAAATTTATGTATTGCCACGCCCTTTATTTAAAAAGGATAGTAGCTTGAGCGCGGCAGCTTTTTAAGTCGGGAGCGGGCATGGGTTCAAGTATTTCGATTTTGTTTATAACAGGTAGTTAAGCAGTTTATACAAGCCTTTTATGTAGACCAGAGCAGGCGCCAGTCTATTCGATCTTATTAAACAAACAAATAATAATGAAACAGCAGCAGGCAGAATGAATAAATAATGAAAAGCAGGTTTACTATTCAAAAACCTTATATTACATAAATTAATGAAGTTAGTTAGTTAGTATGTATAACAGTAATGATTGATATGACTTAATCTAAAAAATGAAACAATAAAACAATATGCAAAAGCACTAAAAATATGAACAATATGAAATATGACACGCAACTTCTCATAAACAAACAATAAAATAAATTTATCAACCACCAGTTTCCTTTTTTTGTTACTTTTGATCCAATGGCAATTATGTACACTGGTCGTTATGCAATACGCCCTTGCTTTTTATCTAACTGAGAATGGCTGGGACATAACCTCAAAGGTTCAGTATTATGGTTACATCAGCGTTTATAAACAATTTGGATATTAATCTACATAAAATACTACTCCAAGTAAAAGATGGGTAGCTACATTAAAAAGGAATCAACATAAAGTAGGCTACGCCAGTTAAAAGCTAACAAATAGTAAGTCCTTAAATATTATTGTTATTAATTATATATTATAACACCTATTATATTTCTTTTTAGCAATAATTCAATGAATACCAGGGACTCAATAAACAGCTGTTCTTTTGAGTTTACATTAAGTCAAAAAGGTAATACTTCAAAATGTGAATATTTGTAAAAATGTACCCACGGTTCTCTTGACATTAGCTGTCTCATCTACAGTAATTTATTTTCGTAGAAGTTGCAGCTACTGATGCTGACCAGCGGACATTGAATTAAAAAGTATAAAGCGTACTTACAATTGCCTTCCGTAGTAGATAACGAGCAAGCTAGAGTACCTCGATACTGTTCGGTACAGCTACGAATGGACAACTATTGGGCCTGGGGTTGATAAACAGGAAACTGTGTGCTACCAAATAATCTGCAGGCTATGTCTTCATAACATTTTTAAACTCCGACATGAAGTTCCGGCTCGACCATGTGATTACGTGAACTATCTCTCCGAGAGCCTCGAACGGTCAGGTGTGATTCAATAGACAGGTACAGGTAAAATCTTATTTTGGGTTGCAAATGTTGCAAATTAACCATAGCAAATCAAAAAAAGGTGAAGTGAGGGTGAAGTTTAAAAAAGCCTAAAAATATATTATCGTCTAAGAAACGGTAGATATATAAAAATTTGTAAGAATCATGAAGGAAAATATTTACCTAGTTGTTATTGGGCCTCTTCACCAAAAACAAAGTCAATACCAGGAGAAATGTGCTACACTTTTTACTAAATGCCAGTATGGCTGATTTTTCTCCCACAAAAAAGAAAGGAATTTAATTTATTTTTTGTAGGCACACATTCTTGCCAATCTAATATCACTAAATGAACTTGACAACTTGTACACTCATTTGAATTTGAATTTTGAGGCAATATATTCACAAATATACTTCTTCAAGATTTTGGCTTTTCCTTAACATTCAGTTCACTTTATTTATTCATAAATTCAAAACATTATAACCAACAAATTATTTTGATTTTACACATTGTATGACGAATATATCTCCCAAACTAATTGTGGATTACACAAATATTGTAACCAATGTATAGTTACATACTTAATTAGATTTTACTGTGCTTAACTATTACATAATTAATATTTCCTCTTTGTTCTCAGATTTTGGACCAAACAAGGAGATTGATAAAGAAGTTTTTCTTATGTATTTATCACCAGTACAACAAATAGAAAATTTAGAAAATATAAAAGATGACACAAAAGTATGTTGCTTTATTTTGAAATTTAATTTATATATTAATAAATTAATTTAAAAGATTCTGGATACGTGGTTTAGGCAACCAGACGTACACGTCGGTGTAGGATTGGTTTGTATTGAAAAACCGTAATTTTCAATACAAACCAATCCTACACCGACGTGTACGTCTGGTTGCCTAAACCACGTATCCAGAATCTTTAGTATACATACATAGAAGGTGTCTCAAGAAAATCATTATCGTGGAACGATAAATGTAACCGCTACAGTATATAATATTTAAAGAAAGAAGTGTCAAATCTATATTACATTTGTTCCAAGAGTAAACCATTTCTTAGTTGAAATTATGCATAACTATATATTTAGAATTGATCTCTCGACTTGAATATACTTATCTCAAATTTAGTAGTTGCTATTTTAAAAATTTTTAATAAACATATTTAATGAAGCAAAGAATTCTACTATTTATTTAAAAGTTATATATTGTTTATTCTAAGAAAAATACATTTTTAACTTGAAAAATATATAGCTCTCAATGTAGAATATGACTATATGCTATTTAAGTTAAATATATATGATATTCTCAAATTTCTAAACCTATGTATATATTCAAAGGAAGAATTTTTGCCTTGTTTCAAGTTTATATTATATTGTTCCAAAAGTAAAGTATTTTTTATTTAGCATATAAATTATCTCGATATGAATATATTTCTCTCAAGTTAAGCAGTTACTTTTCTTAAATTTTTCAATAAATACATATAAAGATACAAAGAATTCTACTATTTATTTCAAACATATATGTTTATTCTAATGCTAATACATTCTTAACTTGAAACTATGTATAGTTTTAAATGAAGAATATGGATGTCTCTACTTGATTATATTCTATTTAGGTTAAACATATGATATTCTCAATTTTTAATCATATGCATATATTCACTAGAAGAATTATATTCTTCTTTGAAATGTATATATTTGTTCCAAGAGTAATGTATTTTTAAGATGAAATTATGCGTAGTTTTATATTTACAATGCGAATGTTTTGATTTGATCTCATCTCAAATTAAAGAAATTTATCAAGAATTTGCTTTAGTTTTCACAAATAAATGTATTGTTTCAAGAATACCTTTTTTGTGTGATGTACTATTTCCTCTTTGTTTTTTGTTAAAATAAAATAAATCCAAGAAAATTGAAATTTTAATTTTGAATAAATCATACTCCCTACCAGGGTATAGATTATGTGATTTTTGTAATATTGCTCTCTAAATCATGTCAGAGTTACTAAAGTATATTTTATTCATTTCAGGTAGGTGCCCTCAAACATACTATCCGACTTGGTCAAAGATAAGCAAGTAGATCAGCAGGCTATGTAAGTGCTTCACAGGATTTTCAGGAACTTTATCAATGATCGCTATTTCTCAATATACTCCAACCGCGCAACTATTCACCACCGGCAATACCGTAATAATGGGACATAAAGACCCCAGACACGTACGTAACGAATCCGCAATAAAAATAATAAATTCTTACAAATATACGGAAACGTTAAAAAAATGCAAATGCCTGTCATGGTTGATATAAACGTAGTGTTTTAAGGAAATCACTATGTGCTTCTGAGTTGTAATTCTTGAGCTCAACTGAACTCTCCTAATTTATGTTTTCGTGTAAGTAGACAGTATCTTAATAGAAATCTGAAAACTCAGGTTTAAGAACAAGTAAAATTGCGTTCAGTGTTAAGATCTAACAAGGATATTCGTGGCATACATAAATCAATATCGAACAATTGAAATGATGTTTACGTCGGTCAAACACTCTGAACCTCAGTTATATGTATGCCAGAACATATAATAATTCAGAGTCTATTAATTTTAACTAATATTTGAGAAATAAACAATATGGTAATTGCTTTACTACGTAATATTAACCAAAAAAAGCATATGGATTGATATTAGATATCCTTTAGGCTAAGCTCCCATTGCTCAAAAAGGTATCCCATTGAACATCTCAAATTTAAAAGGTGAAAATGGTTGGAAAACGGGTAATAAACATGTTACGCCCGCAGACTAGTAAAAATGTGTTAATTGCTATTTTTAATCAAATTTTGAAATTAGCTAAAAAAAAATTGAATTTACTTTTTAAAACACCTGCTTGAAATTTTCGGCGCGCGCGGTAACCGGAAAAAGAAACTAAAGTTTTTTTTTCTTTTTCCGGTTAGCGCGCGCGCCATTCGGAAGTTTCGTCTGCCAGCGTAATTGGGGTATGTGAAGTACATATACTAACTACCTATGCGGTCAGATATCGATAATCATTCGATTTAAAAATAAATGCCCCCCCCCCCCCCTCCCTATCCCCCCACCATACCAAAAAGTTGCAGAGAGAAAAAAATTTTGTATTTATATGGTCTCTTCGATTACCGACTGGCAGACGGTAACCACTCGTCGTCGAATTTGCACGCTATTTCCTAGACTATCAGAAATGGTGATTCTTAGGAAAAAAAGTGTAAGAACAATTTTTGTCTGAACTGTTTTTATAATAAAACTTACTGTTTGGCTGAAAAATGCAAGAAACCCATATTTGCGATCTTTGACCTTGAATAATTTTTTTTTTGCAGATGTGGGATCGATGAGGACTTTTCACATTTATAATGGTGTTCCCAATATTCGTACCAATTTTCAGCTCTATGCGAATTATTGTAATCTTGAATGTCTATTTTGACCGGGTTATGGCGGACGTAACATGTTTATTACGTTTTCCAACCATTTTCACCTTTAAAATTTTTAAATTTAAGGTACCTTTTTGTGCTATGTTGGCTTAGATTTTAGATTACTTGCTATATGAAAAGATTACAATTATTCGACTCCGCGCGTTTTTGCAGAAACATATAGGTAAAATTTTATCGAATTTATTCATCTCATCGTGAACTCCCCTCTAATTTTACGCTATACCTAACTTAAAATATTATTATTATTTATGTGAATAAAACCAATACTTGAAACCATGGAGGTAGAATATAAATAAGGAGTAGCCATAAAGCTTATATCCTACAATGAGAAACGGCCGCAGAAGGCGTGGCTTGTGATCATACTGTCATGAACGGCTCGCCAGGTCTTGATTTAAAAAAAAATTATACAGCATTTGAGGAGATACATGTTAGTTGACTTTACACATTGACACTACCATATGTCAAGACAGTAGAGTAGTGAATGTGATGTCGGTTTCACATTTCAAGCAAATATAATATAATCTAAAATGCAATCTAAAATAAATAGAAAATAGTTTCAACATATCTTTTGAGTACAGACCTGTTTTAGCCTATGAAAAGCGATTCCAAAATATTTCTTCTTATCGATACTACTTTGATTTGTACAGCTACTTGGCGGACACGAAATCATGTTATGGCGAAAAACACTATTTTCTATCAAAAACATTTATTTTATAATAATATTAAACCAAGATACATGTCGCGTTTTGTTGACGTTTCGATCATACTAAAATGTAATAAATCTGAGACAATTATTTACAATGTTTCGGGCGAGGAATTTTAACTATTGACAAATATACCAGAAGAAGGTGTCTAGACAAAACGACATGTAAATTTCAAATCAAATCATAATTCTATATTCACGAGCTCGGAATACTAAATTTTTGGATATTAGCCAACTCAGAACTACGCATGCAAAAAGTTTCGCCGGCGTAAATATTATATATTCATTGTAACTCTATTATATCCTTATACATATATTCATTGGAGAAATAAAGTATCAGAAGGAAACCCTATAATTTAATTTCTTTATATTCTCCTTTATATGTAGGCAAGTAAAATGAGAGTTTCAAATCGATTTAAATTTCAGCTGAATAAACAGACTAAGATGAAAAAAAAAACCAGACTGACCGACAGACAGACAGACAGATTTTTTTTGCTCAAACTTAAAATCTCAACGTTTCATGACATTCGAAGCCTATTTAAACAATAAAAATTTCAATTTTTTTTTGCGTCACTACACTTCCACTGGATGTGGAAGTAAAATTGTGGATTTCATGTAATAAATTGGTGAACACTCGCACATAAATAATCAAAAATCCTGGTCTGTTTGATATATATATTTTTTCGAAAGTGCAACAAAAATCGACTTTCGACTGATTATATTTATAATTAGCGGGGCGGGGTAATTAAAGGTAATTAGGGGAAGATGGGACAGAGTGAGTAGGGGGTAGGACGCGGGGCTTGTAGAAGGTGGGTGACATTTTGGAAGGGGCAATTTTGGAGGAGGAAAATTTTGGATTTCCCCACTCCAAAATTTACCCCCTCGGAAAAATTTTCCCTCCAAAATTTACACCCTCCACAATGTTTCCCCTCCAAAACTTACTCACTTCAAAATTCACTCTTCAAAAGTTTCCCCCTTCCAAAATACTTTTGAGGAAAATTTGGTGTACTTTCAAAAAAAAATTGGCGTACCTCCCAAAGGAATTTGGTGTACCTTTGGAAAAAGTCAAGTCTCTTACGACAAAAAAATGTTGACTATATTTGCACTCCACTATAGGGAGTGCCGTTAGGCGTGAAAACTAAAAAACCTTGGAACTTTGTTCCTATGAATCAACTTTAATGAAACTTTTTGCATTGTGTTACTAAAATCTAATACTAAAATGTTTATGGATTGGACATTGACGTTTTTTTTATTTAAAAGTTCATCGAGCTCTGTAAGTTCTTTGAAAAAATAATCAGTTCATATAAGTCTTAATAGTTTTTGTGCTGTAGACAAAAAAATCGTACCTGAGTAATATTGTAGGTTTACAAATTTAAGGTAAAAAATTACAAATTCAAAATGTGGGATCCAAAATGGCAGCCAAAAAAACTTTAAAATAAGACATCTTTAAAACGAAAAACATTAGAATTTCTGTAGAAACAAACTTATTGTTAAATAACCTAATTCATAATAATTTTAACAAAATATACTATTTAAAGAGCCCTCCTCTCGATTAAAATCGGTCCGAATAGGGCCAGGTTACTATTTTTTTAAATACGAGTTTTACCTGAAAAATACGCGTTGGTCGTCAAAATTATTTTGAGAATTTGAGGCTAATAGCCTTCTTATTAGCTCCTGGGTCATAATTTTCAAGTAAAAATGTTGATATTATCATTACCTACGAATATACAGAGTGACCCATTTAAAAGCTGAACACTATAACACCCTGTCTCTCTTGGGGTTATTTAAAATGAATTCTAAATAAATAAAAATACGAAATTAACAATAAACTAATTTATTAACAAAGTGGTAGAGCAAATGAGAATAACACTACAGGGTATGGGCGAATAAATTTGTGCTAACGAATAAAGAAGTACAAACAAATAATCAAACAAATTCACAGATATACGGAGAGACAGACATAATGGTATAAAATACAAAAGATAAATAGATAAAGCGTAATAAAGGGAGATTGGCCAATTCCGCAAGGAAAAAAAAACTATTAATAATAAATAAATGATTGTTCATTCACTTATCAGAATTATTTTCCGAGCAAATTATCCAAGAATGAGCAATTAAATATTTATTTAAGTTTAAAGGCAAAAACAAGCTAGAAGACTTAACTAAAAGGTACAAATGGGAGTATTTATACACCCACAAAAATTTACATAATTTCTCGAACGAAATACGTAAAGATAAATTTTAATATTAAACATATAGCACTCCAAAAGTAAATTTGAGTGTTTAGTCGAGATAAAAAATTAGCAAGTACAAATTAAGCTTGCTTGAAGTGTTCACGAAAACGTAAAGGTAACGAACACGCACTACACTGTGATCAACTTGATAAACTACTGGCTCAAATCTTCCCAAATTGATGACTCGTGCATAAACAGGAAAATATAAAGTTCAAATCGGTACTTACATAAGTTCACTTTGGACATTACCCATAAAACTGCAATCCTATTTAAAGTTGAAAACGTAGATTGAACGCACTATTATTTAGCCACTTTTAGGTGGATATTACACATATCAATACTTATTTCGAATATACAGCTCACAAAAGCACACATAATCTGGCTATCAAATTCCTTAACCAGCTTAAACGAAGGAAAGAGACTAAATAAATAATTAATTTATAATTTTTATGGTTTAACTAAACCATTTAAATTCTGGAACTTTTAATATCTTCACTCAAATTTGGTTAAAAGATTGACTGTGGGCTCGCTTAAAGCGGCCGTGGAAAGTGTTATGGCTACCGCTCGGCTCGGTATTTATCTCTTCCCCCACTAGTAGTCGAAATACCTCACTCCTTAAACCCGCGAATTTAAACTATGGTTTCTCATTGGAAGAAAGGCATTATTTTCAAATATTTACCAGTAAAGCCGAGAACTAGGCGACGGTTACGTTACCTTCTAGAACCTTACAGTAGCGGCGATAATTTATTTTTTAAGAGGTAACAAAATAGGTAATTCATATACGGAAAATACGAAATAATGTAATTTAAGGGCTTTTATGCCTATGAATAAAAATGACCGTTACACTCTCCCTCTCCTTACTAGCGGGATCCTTCCCAAAAGGATGGAGACCGGAATAACTGAGGTATAGGAAAATAATAGGGAATATCTCTTTAGCTTTTCAAACATACTACATTCGCGTCACATACATCAATGCATCTCAAGCTAAAAAGAGGAACAACACAACTAAATACTCGACGTTCGGATTTCACACATACTTCACACAGGAAGGGTAAGGGAAACATAAGGTAATATAGTAGAAGGTAACGTAGTAAGAAGAAGAATGTAATTAACTGTATTAAATTTAAAAACGAAGCTGAATAAAAATGAACCACATCAAAATGAAAACGAACATATGGACAAAGTCGAACCCACGAGGAAATATAAAATTTTAACTTTAAAGTTTATTGATAAAAACCAATAAAGGGACTAAATCGGGACAAAATAGTATTAGAATAAACTAAACAAATTCATTTAATTTACCAGACACAAAAGTTTCCAAAATCGGGAAGATAAGCTTATTTACATAAGTCATATATGGAATAATATATAGATATTTAAAAGAAAAGGGAAGATAGAAAAGGGAAGGAAAAAGAAACAAAATAAAGGATGTAAACAAATATGTTGAAATATTTGACATCAACAATTTCATTAACTATAATACCAGATACAAACATAAAAACGTAACACTTAAATACTTGAACACAAAATAATGCAAAGCAACGTTGGTTTCCAAATGACAAGGGAACTGGATTTATAGAAAAGAACCAAGTCATTTGAAGACCTACAGAGACTAATACATAGGTAGAGTAACAACAAAAATATTTGGCCTTAAAAATTTCTTAACTAAGACCATTAAAGCAAATATACAAAAACAAAGCGGTGCAAAGATTAACCAAGACAAATTCACTCAGTCTGCTAAGCAACAAAATTTTTCCAATCAGAAAAATAACACTATATACAGAAAGCAACTTGTTAGCTTTTAACTAACTAAAAAATCATAACTATCCCAAACTAGGCAAGACTAGTCAAGATAAAACGCATTTAAAATATTAGCCTTTAGCCAATAACATCACTAAAAAATCCCATACTAGACTTAGCTAGACAAGAAAGAACGAAAATATCCTCTGCTAATATATTTTAGCCAAGGAAGCGAAACGTAAACTAGTATAAAACTAGCCAGACCCAGCTTGCAACTAACCCTTTTGGTCGGCCAAGACTTACATGGACCTCTGCACTCAACTCTTTGAGCCAGGAAAAGGTAAAGGTAAACGTATATTCTTGTGCTAATTATTATCTTAGCCAAAAAAAGGTAAAGGTAAACGTAAATATGACGCACGAAAACAAAACGTATGACAAAGGTAATCGCACATATCGTAAGTTATACGTTATCACTTGTTTACTCGTTATTTTTATTTTGATAACGATACTAGTAAATGTCATAATAAATATAGTTATAAATAATATTGATAGTTTTACGCTATCACTTGTTTACCCATTATTTTATTTTGATTATTAAACGTCTAACAAATATAGTTATAAATATTATCAAATGGCCACAAGTTTGATAAACCGGACATATAAATATCCGTACCAAACTCGCAGCCATCAGAAAGTGTTGTAAGCTGTTCTAATAAAGAAGTTAGTCCAATATTGCAGTTTTCTTCTACCGAGAAATCCTCGTAAACTTATTTGGCGCAGTCGGTAGGATAGTGCCCTTTTGGCAAGTTGTTCAGTGCATCGAGTCACCCCCTGAGAAAAATCCTGCATCGAGCAAGAAGTTCCAGAGGTACGACGCCAGAAGTCAATCTTTATTGTTGAGGCCTATCCAAACAACCTACGTGGAGGAGAAGAAAAACGTAAGTCAATACTCAGCTCCTTAGAACGCTTCCCTTTCTCAAATTCAAATTGAAAGTCACTTAATTGTTTAATTTTCAAACTCTTGTGATCCTTTCGGTCTTGAAATTAAATTTTTTCTAAATTCACTTACTATCTCTTAATAGAATTTGTGTGATATTTGGAAAAAAAACTATTAGTTGCTAAGTCAGTCTATCGTAGACAACTAAAGAATTAAGTTGCTGTTTATTACATTCTGTAATTTACAGACAGGGAAGAGTCAGATCCTCGACCCTATAATTAAGTAGACCACTCATATGTCATTCACTGATTTACTCGAAAGCCTAGAGGAAGCTATTGCATCTCCTAGCACAAGTAACGAACCAGAAAATAATACTTATACACCTATCCAAGCAAGATTAAGACCCAGTAAATTAAATCCTATTCTTTCTGTTAGTACTCAAAATACAGAGATGGCTCAAGTTAATTATCAATTATTAAAAATGTATGTTGATGCCATAAGACCATTTGACGGCAATGTTTTCGCCCTCAATGACTTTGTCACAGCCTGTAACGCACTCGAAGTTAACTACGCGAAACCAAACGATACTCCTGATAACATCAATTTAAACAACTTTTTACTTCAATCAATTAAATCAAAATTACACGGGCAAGCTCTCACCATAGTCGGTTGCCGCTTTGACCTAAATTCCTGGACGGACATCCGCAAAACGTTAATAGACCATTTCTCAGACCCAAGATCAATTGCAAATCTTGAACACGACCTAAGACAAACGACCCGACACAATAATGAATCACTACATGACTTTGGGTTAAGATTGCAAAACTTACAAAGTTTACTATTAGCAAAACTTTCGCAATCAAACGACGGAGCTGCAGAAAAAACAGCTTATACCAAAATATACGAAAAACTAACGCTTGATACATACACCCATTCCTTACCACAAAACTACCAGGTTATGATACGTTTAAGCCCCTTCACAAAACTAGAGGAAGCTATAAATTTGATAGCCCGAGAAGAACAATTCAACAAAACATCAAGACAGACATCGTCGCAAAATTTCATAAAAAATAACTTCCATATCAACCAAAATCATAGCTTTAAACCTCAATTTCCATCTCAACCAATGAATTTACCCCCACGTCAAACTATTCAAACACATTTCCCTACTAACCAACAAGTATTCGGAAGACAGAATACAAATCAAAATCAAAACGTCTTTAAACCAAGACCCCAAAACACTCAGTCATATAAGCCCACTCCAATGTCTGGTGTTTCTGTCCAACCTAGACAAAATTTTGCCAACCCTTCAACGAGTAAACAGAATTTTTCGCCCCAATTTCGACCACACACGAACTCCCAAATTAAACGACAATTCCCATGGTTCAAACAATCGAGTCCCCAAAACTTCATAGCCCAAGAATTACACACAGCTGAACTTGATCCAACAGTAGGCTACTACTATTATCCAGAAGAATATCCTGATATTCCTAACCCTCGATTTGCAGACTTAAATATTTCCGAAAACATCGATCTCACTCCAGAAGAACCAGACGAGTTCCAAAATAAAAATGAAGAAAACAATGAGGACGTAAATTTTCTCAAAGAGCCTCGGAACGATCAATCGTCGAATTGAATTCAGTAACCGCCCCTTGTAGTTTACCATATATACAAATCCAAAACCCCCCAATGAAACTTCTCATAGATACAGGTTGCTCCAAAACTATCATTAGACCCCACATAATTGAAAACTTCTATTCTGATTGTATGTACACTAACTCTACAAAAATTAAAACATGTCACGGAGAGACAGACATACAATTTCATGCTGAAATCCCTGCCTTCGACGAATTTAATTCAGACGACACCCTTGACGTTTTAGTATATAATTTTCACGAGTTTTACGACGGTTTAATAGGATTTGAAGACTTATCTAAATTTAATTTTCTATTAGATTTCGAAAATAAAGCTCTCTTTAACCATGATGTTTGCATACCACTATTATTAAGAACCCCTAACGACACATCACGCACCTATGATTTAAACTCAAATGAAGTGGTTATAACGCAAATACCTGTAGATATTTACAATGGAGAAATTCTAGTCCCAGCATTCTCAAACGGCACAGTTAGTATCCCAGAAACCCTAACCATTGCGAAAAATGGGTTAGCTACAGTAGAACTTCATAATATGAATGAATTTTCTACACAAGCTACCTTTGACCAGCCCTTAAATGTTTTACCATTTCAAGATTTCGAAACTTTTACCCCTTATATACGTCCCCTAGAAAACTCTAAACATAAAATTGATCTAAGTAAAACTATCCGCACAGAGCATTTAAATTCCGAAGAAAAGAATGCGCTCTTTTCAGTTCTAAAGAAACATCCCAACATACTTTACTTCCCTGATGACAAACTTTCTTTCACTAACCATGTAAAACATGAAATACGCACCAGCGACGAGACCCCTGTCTATACCAAATCATATAGATATCCTTTCATACACAAGCAAGAAGTACAAACCCAAATAGACAAAATGTTAAAAGACGGGATCATAAGACCCTCAGTCTCCCCTTGGAGTTCCCCCATATGGATCGTCCCTAAAAAACTAGATGCCTCTGGAAAAAAGAAATGGCGCATAGTCGTTGATTACCGTAAGGTTAACGAGAAAACCATCACCGACAGGTACCCCCTACCAAACATTACTGACATCTTAGACAAACTTGGTAGATGCCAATATTTTACCACACTTGACCTTGCATCAGGTTTCCATCAGATCGAGATGCACCCAAACAGTATCGAAAAAACTGCTTTTAATGTCGAAAAAGGACACTATGAGTATGTACGCATGCCATTTGGTCTAAAGAATGCCCCCAGTACCTTCCAAAGAGTCATGGACAATGTCCTAAGAGACCTCCAAAATAAAATTTGTCTTGTATACATGGATGATATAATCATCTTTTCTACTTCCCTTCAGGAACATATTCAAAATTTACACCTTGTCTTCACGGCTCTCGAGAATTCAAATCTCAAGATACAACTTGATAAATCCGAATTTCTATGTAAGTCAGTCGAATTTCTAGGACATGTAATAACCACTGACGGCATAAGGCCAAACCCAAAGAAGATAGAAGCTATTAAATCTTTCCCTATTCCTAGAACACCTAAGGAAATTAAATCTTTTCTAGGACTCCTTGGCTACTATCGTCGTTTCATTCCAAATTTCGCCAAAGTTACAAAACCCCTCACTCAATGTTTAAAGAAGGATCAGAAAATTACCCTTACCGAAGAATACGTCTCCTGCTTTAAGGAATGCAAAAACCTTCTTTGCAATGAACCAGTTTTAGCTTACCCTGATTTTTCGAAACCCTTTACTCTAGAATGTGACGCTAGCAAATATGCCATTGGCTCTATACTCGGTCAAGACGGACATCCTATCTCATATTATTCCAGAACCTTAAACCCCGCAGAAATCAACTACAGCGTTATCGAGAAAGAATTATTGAGCGTAGCCGACAGTTGCAAATTCTTTCGTCCCTACCTCTTTGGACACCACTTTACTATCATCACAGATCACCAACCACTACAATGGTTGTATCACTTGAAAAACCCAAACTCTCGACTGATTAGATGGAGATTACGCCTCGACGAATACGATTACACCATCAAATATAAAAAAGGGAAACACAATGTAAACGCAGACTGTCTCTCACGACCCCCTATACAAGAACTTAATGCCATCAACAATGATGACACTAATTCGATGATTGTAAATTCTCCAGATCTACAATCAATTCTAGATGAATTACCCGAAGTAGACCCAGAAATCGCAGACAATTTAATAAAAGACATTGACGAACATACTTTCGACAACAACACTGTACATACAGCTCTTTCAAGTTCCACATTCACAATGCCTTACTCAAAATCAGCCATTAACATTTATAAAAACCAGATTTTTATAAAAGAAAGCGACAACGCAGTCACTAACACCCATATCTTAGAAACACCTTTCCCCGGATACAAGAGACACAGAATTGTACTAAAATCACGGACATCCGATGAGGAGGTATTTAAATTTGTAAAACAGTTCTTACGTTCCACTCAAAATACTCAAAATTGTTTTAATTTCAACGACGAATCTATCAAACACAAAATAATTAGAATATTTCAAAGGTTCTTAAACTCCAACGACTCAATGAGTTGTATAATTTCAAATAAAGTTCTTGAAGATATCTCTCAAGAAGATAAACAGAATCAAATAATAAAATATATGCACGAAGGAAAAACTGTACACCGCGGAACCAAAGTCACAACTAGTTTAATAATGAGAAAATACTATTGGCCTAATATCAACTATCAAGTTGCCCAATATATAAAAAATTGTCACACGTGTAACACTTGTAAATACGACAGGCACCCACAGAAAATTAAATTCCAAAATACACCAATACCCAAGAAACCTCTAGATGTTATTCACATAGACCTTTTTCACTTTTCAAATGAATGTTACCTTACTATCTTCGACCCTTTCTCGAAAATCGGACAAAGCTATCCCTTAAAGTCTAAAACAGGAATGGAAGTACAACAAAACCTCTTAACCTTTATTCAACACTACGGAAAACCTTACAAAATAATTTGTGACAAAGGAAAAGAATTCAATAACACCATGATCATCGACTACTGTGACCTGCATAAAATATCTTTACATTTTACCAGTACCGATAGTCATACATCCAACAGTCCTGTTGAACGCTTCCATAGTTCATTAATAGATAGCATGCGATGCCTAACCTCAGAAAATCCTAATTTCCCCAACTACTACCTAATGAAATTGGCTACTATCGGATACAACGAATCGATACACTCCCTTACTAAACACACCCCTTTCGAAGTTCTTTTTGGACATTTAGACAAACCCTCTCCGTTTGAAATCTCAGACGAAATTATCACCTCAGACTATATACAGGAACACAAAAACCTTACTCAAGAGCTATACGAACAGCTCAGAATAAACCAAGTTCTAGACAAAGAAAACATAATAGCAAAAATCAATAAAAATCGCAAAGAACCAAAAATTTATAATCCGAACGATATAGTTTATATTAGAAATTCCCAAGCTACACGCGCAAAGAATCTCCCTAAATTTATATCAGCAACAGTAATAAAAGACGAAGGACCCGTTATCATTACTAATAGAGGACGATTTACAAAAAATCAAGTACGTGACAACACACTCGAACAAACCCCAGACAATGATTCTGACGATGAACCCTTGTTTCAGGTGAAACAGAGACTAATCCACGACAAGATCAACAAACATGTCACCACTCCTATTAGTACTACTGTTGATTTTGAGGACATATTGCCTAAAAAATCAAGTCCATTCATAACCCCATCTACCTAATGACTTACCAACCAACCCGACTTATTAATAACTATCACTCATTCTCTTACATCATCGACTTAAACATAGTCGAAAATCAAATCCAACAGACTACCGAAAATATGTTAGATTTCCCGAATATATGTACTAATTATTCAAACACGCGTTTAACCCAACTCTCGAAACTAGTATATTCAAAATTCCTAAACTTTCAACCCATGAATCGAAAAAAACGAGGACTAGTTAATGCTATTGGAAAAATTAATAAATTCTTATACGGTACTCCTGACGCAGATGACTTAGAAGACATAAATTCAAAGTTAAATACTCTTATGAGGAATCAACATTCTTTAACCTAAGAACCTCTCTGTATACGCAACTAATGGATAGAATAAACAAAACTTTAGGGGTCATTGAAACAAATGAAAAATCAATCATGTTTCACTTGAACACGACAATAAACCAACTTAATAATTTAGGAAAAAACGTATATTGCCAAAGCTTAGCAAACCAAATATCACAGAACTTCCTACTCATTTTAAATCACTTAGAAACTTTAGAAAATGCACTAGTAAACTCCTATTCAGGAATTATACATCATTTCTTCATGTCTCACTCAGACTTAATACATATTTTGAAGACTTTAGTAACTCTTTATAACTCTAGAAACCTCTTAAAAATAGACACTGATGAATATTACAGATTATTTCACATTCAGACTAAAGTTAACAAGAATTTGATTTATGTTCAATTAACTATCCCACTCTTTGACATTAGAGACTTTCAATTAGTCCAGTTAATTCCCATTCCCTTAAATAACACTATCCTCATACCACCAAAACCCTACCTAGTACTGAGTATTGATCATTCTGCCCATTTATGGAAAGACACTGCCTGCCAAACGATCAACAAATACCATATTTGTGATGGAGAACCTCTACCTTGGACTTCCAATTGCTTCCTTAACTTGTTAGAAGGAAAACAACCTAACGACTGTGTCCTACAAAAGATCAAAGTAAATACCGATCTTCTATTAAGGATTTCCAAAGATAAAATTATTTGCTTCCCTCGAGAAGAAGTTGTTATTAAAAGCTCATGCCCAGAACAAGAAATAATCCAACTAAATACTCTCAGCGAAATTACACTCGAACACAACTGTAGCATTATTATTAAAAACACTACCTACTCGATAGATAGTACTAGACTTGAAGGACGTCCATTCTATCTACCGAAAATCGAAAGATATACTATGTCCCAACTACCAGACCTTCACTTAGAAGAATTTCCCGCAGACTTAAGCAAAATGTCTGAATCATTGAAGCAACTCCAACCACTAGAAATTGAAGACTTCAAGACTCCTACTCATCACACTTGGATTCTCTACTTTCTTATCTTTTTGATTATCTTTGTAATTTTAATTTACGTTTTCTTTAAATATTTCAAGACAAAGCCATTTAACATAAAAATTATAAATAAAGGCAAACCGCCCAATGAACCTATTGAACTCCAAGATTCAAACCTTCATGTAAAGGATATGAATCCATTTTAAGAAGGGAGGAGTTATACGTTATCACTTGTTTACTCGTTATTTTTATTTTGATAACGATACTAGTAAATGTCATAATAAATATAGTTATAAATAATATTGATAGTTTTACGCTATCACTTGTTTACCCATTATTTTATTTTGATTATTAAACGTCTAACAAATATAGTTATAAATATTATCAAATGGCCACAAGTTTGATAAACCGGACATATAAATATCCGTACCAAACTCGCAGCCATCAGAAAGTGTTGTAAGCTGTTCTAATAAAGAAGTTAGTCCAATATTGCAGTTTTCTTCTACCGAGAAATCCTCGTAAACTTATTTCGTATGCACGACAAGATAACCTGCACTAAGTAAAACTTAGCCAGTAAAAAGGTAAAGGTAAAACATATATTATCCTGCACTAAGTAAAACTTAGCCAGCAAAAGGTAAAGGTAAAGTATCGCACGAAGGATTCGTACGAAAAAAGTAAATCTGAACTAATACTTAGATTAGCCAGAAAAGGTAACGTAAGGTAACAAATATAAAACATCACTCTGTACTTACACACAGAAAACCAGAAAGGTAACATAAGATACATAACAAAATGTACGATAAGCTAACGTACATCAAAAGATAGAACAAAATAAAATCCACCTTTGCACACAGCAAGCGGGAAAGGTACTTTATACAGATAAATGTACGACAAAACGTACAACACATAATTATACAAAAAGACAAAAGCATCCTGTGCTAATTTTAGCCATCCAAGAAAAACGCTAAACAAAAAGGTACAAAACGTAAGCTATATACAAAAATACTAAACGCAGCCCTGCTCAAATATAAGTTTAAGCAGAAAAGGTATATACATAAAACATAACGAAGAAAACCATAATAATTATTTCAGGTTATCAAAACTGTAAAATGTACTTAAAAGGCAAAATAGAAAATATACAAAAGGGCAGAAAAATACAAACTAGAAAGGTAAACACATGTGAAGGTAAACAAATGAAAAGGTAAAATGCAAAAAGAAAATGAAGGGCGCCAGGTATTTTAAGGGGAAACACCAACCGAAAGGTAACGTAAAAGACTCAAGACTTAATTTCAAAAATGTACTCCATGAAATTTACTAAAAGAAACTCTACTAAAAAATGCTCAAAAAAAAAAATATATGACATATGGAATCTCGAACTTTAAGAAAATGTAAAAATCTAAAACTGCCTCAAGCACTAATAGAGGACCAAATTATATCCAAACTAGTACCCAAGCCAACAAGACCCAAACACTAACAAAAATTTGCTACTTACATCCATATTATCATAAGATAACGCAATATAACCGAAATACAGCAAAAATGTATTGCCAGGCCAAACGCAAAATATGTATACTGAAACGTTATAAAATAGTAAAAATTTAATTACTAGACTGAACACAACAAAATGGTAAAAACACCAAAGCACAACGAAATACGTAAAAATGTATACACTGGACAAATCCAGATTTAAATTCAAAACGTATATAAGTTACAAAATGTGCTTATTTAATTCAACATAAATGTACGGCAAAAACCAAAATAAGGTAGGTACTAAACCTTTACTTACTAAAACTGAACGAAGAAAGGAAACAAACAATTTGCCAACTAACAAGATACTAAAAGATGTACGAATTGGACTGAAACAAAGTTTAAATTACCCCAAAAGGTTAAGGTAATAAACTGAACGAAAAGAAATGTCACATGACGTCACACACTACTCACTGAAACTAAACATAAATTAATGTACAGTAAAACACATTACAAGATACCAAAAACATAGACTCATACTTTAAGAAAAGGTAAAACATAAAATGCACTGCTTATTCACAGATACACCAAAAAACAAAAAAGCAATGTAGACAATGGAAAAGGTATCAAGAAATGTAAGGTACTAAAGAAAATATAAAGGACATCAAAAAAAGGAAATAAATTTAAAAATGCAATAGATTCAAAATGTAAGGTTATGCCAAAATCTTTAAACAAAATCGGTACAGTAACACGGCACAATAACAAAAATTAAACAGAATCTACAAAGTCAAAAATATTAATGATTTAATTCAAAAATCCCCAAGCCGTCTCTATCCACATAAAAATTATCAAATTCCATAAAGTTCACATAAACTGAGACTAAACTCAAAATATATTAAATACAACCGAACTTCTACTACTAATTTTACTGAAATAGCCAAAAGATATAATTTAATTTCTAACAAAATTTAAATTGTAAAAAGTGAATCTTCAACAAAATTACTAAAATGCATAAGCACAAAAAACGAAATCGTTAAACCGAACATAACGCACGAAATGAATTTAAAAATTTAGTTCTATTTTCATTTTAAATTTATTACGAAAAATAAATATTTTACCAAAATATTTTTAACATAAGACGTAACCTACTGTACTCAAATAATGAATGTAAACAATGTGCGTCAGTATAGCAAAAACCACAGACTCAAACATAAACAAAAAAGTAAAAGCGGAAAAGTACTACTGAATCACAGAAACACCAAAGAAATGCAAAACACGACAAAAAATATAAGGGAATCCGAAGAATGCAAGGGAGACATAAAATGGATACGTAAAACAAAAATGACAAATAGTCATACTAGAAAAATACTCAAAATCGATAAACATATAAGACACCAAAATCACTAAAAAATAAAATCGGTACGGTAACATCAAACGAAAAACCAGAAAAATGTACTAAGTGCAAAAGTAAAAATTCCTAAGCTAACGGCGAAACCACTAAGCCACTCACATATACGCTCAAATCTGTTTCGAAAGTCAAAACATTCTTAAAAGTTTGTAAGGCAACTAAACAAAAAGGTAGGTAAAGGAATAAAAATTTTTTAAAGTTAAGGCAAATTTAAAATTTCACAAATAACGTACTCAAAAACAAAAACAAAAATTTTAAAGAACCCAAAAAAGATATTAATAAACAAAGTTAAAAAATATTAATAATTAAATTCAAAAACTCAGAACCGCCCCTGTCCATATATAGAAATTATCAAATTCTTTTAATCCTACAATAAACCGAGACTGAACTAAATGTAATTTAATTATAACTCTACTGCACTGACTCTACTGAAATAACAAACAGAATTTACTTTAGTTACTCAATATAAAAGATAAACTATATAAAAAGTTAACTACTAGGTACGCACAAAGTTGCCAGAAAAATTGAACAAAAAACTAAATAATTAAACTAGCCACTTAAAGCCATACTACATAAGTTGAATTTAATGTTACCATATAGGTAGGTACCATACCGAAATTACAATATTTTATTTAATTTCTTTTAAAAAAAACGAAACACCAACAAAGAATTTATTACGCGACGGAAACCTCTTTTCTGTTATCCTGATATCTGCTTTTACATCATGTAAAGACGAGAAACTTACAAACGTAATAAAAATATAAACACGAAATTTACCGGAAAGGCTTACGTACAAATATATTGAAAAGACAAAAACTTTCTGCCGAAAAGATATACGTAATGTTTACTGAAAAGGTACTTATTAATTTACTGTTGAAAACATTAGGTAATTTGTTATTTATCAACACAAAACAAAGATAAAAACGGTACTATAAACCGGAATTTTACGACAAGGTTATGTTTGCTTTTTTAACTTTGAGCAATACAATTTCTTTACACAAAAACGGAATATAAAATTTACATAGGTACATACACAAAAATCACAAATAGGTAACCTGAAAAAAAATATTTTTCGAAAGCACAAATTTTATTCTCTAATTAAAATTTTTAATTAGACCTAGCTCCACGTTGGCACCGCCAATTATAACACCCTGTCTCTCTTGGGGTTATTTAAAATGAATTCTAAATAAATAAAAATACGAAATTAACAATAAACTAATTTATTAACAAAGTGGTAGAGCAAATGAGAATAACACTACAGGGTATGGGCGAATAAATTTGTGCTAACGAATAAAGAAGTACAAACAAATAATCAAACAAATTCACAGATATACGGAGAGACAGACATAATGATATAAAATACAAAAGATAAATAGATAAAGCGTAATAAAGGGAGATTGGCCAATTCCGCAAGGAAAAAAAACTATTAATAATAAATAAATGATTGTTCATTCACTTATCAGAATTATTTTCCGAGCAAATTATCCAAGAATGAGCAATTAAATATTTATTTAAGTTTAAAGGCAAAAACAAGCTAGAAGACTTAACTAAAAGGTACAAATGGGAGTATTTATACACCCACAAAAATTTACATAATTCCTCGAACGAAATACGTAAAGATAAATTTTAATATTAAACATATAGCACTCCAAAAGTAAATTTGAGTGTTTAGTCGAGATAAAAAATTAGCAAGTACAAATTAAGCTTGCTTGAAGTGTTCACGAAAACGTAAAGGTAACGAACACGCACTACACTGTGATCAACTTGATAAACTACTGGCTCAAATCTTCCCAAATTGATGACTCGTGCATAAACAGGAAAATATAAAGTTCAGATCGGTACTTACATAAGTTCACTTTGGACATTACCCATAAAACTGCAATCCTATTTAAAGTTGAAAACGTAGATTGAACGCACTATTATTTAGCCACTTTTAGGTGGATATTACACATATCAATACTTATTTCGAATATACAGCTCACAAAAGCACACATAATCTGGCTGTCAAATTCCTTAACCAGCTTAAACGAAGGAAAGAGACTAAATAAATAATTAATTTATAATTTTTATGGTTTAACTAAACCATTTAAATTCTGGAACTTTTAATATCTTCACTCAAATTTGGTTAAAAGATTGACTGTGGGCTCGCTTAAAGCGGCCGTGGAAAGTGTTATGGCTACCGCTCGGCTCGGTATTTATCTCTTCCCCCACTAGTAGTCGAAATACCTCACTCCTTAAACCCGCGAATTTAAACTATGGTTTCTCATTGGAAGAAAGGCATTATTTTCAAATATTTACCAGTAAAGCCGAGAACTAGGCGACGGTTACGTTACCTTCTAGAACCTTACAGTAGCGGCGATAATTTATTTTTTAAGAGGTAACAAAATAGGTAATTTATATACGGAAAATACGAAATAATGTAATTTAAGGGCTTTTATGCCTATGAATAAAAATGACCGTTACAACACCTCTCTAAAATTTTTATTTATTTTTGAATCAAATTTTAATCACGTATAGAACAAATTAGGATCTACTTATGACCAGAAAAATATTCGCCTGCTACAAATGCAAAGCCACCTGCGGTACCAAAATATGCGGAAAAAATCGAGAAATCATATTAAGCATTTTTTTTATCGAAAAATTTTGTTAATGAAACTTGTTCGGAATTGTCCAAAAACCTTAGATCCAAAATTTAATCAAAATAAAAAAATATTGAAATTTTGATTATTTTCGGACTTGGGCATTATCCAAGTCCGAAAATATCATTTTAATTGGTTTCTTTATTTAGAAAACTGTACTATGACAATTTTATTTGAAATTAAACCCAAGCTTCTAAGTAATTGTCAAGAAATTTGCATTATTTTTAAAGTTTCAATTTTTCAATTTTTAATTTTGATTAAATTTTGAACGTGGTTTTTGGACAATTCTGAGCAAGTTTCATTAACAAAATTTTCCGATAAAAAAATGCCTAATATGATTTTTTGATTTTTTTCCGCATATTTTGGTACTGCAGGTGGCTTTGTATTTATAGGAGGCGAATGTTTTTGCGGTCATGATTAGATCCTAATCTGTTCTATACATAAGTAAAATTTGATTCAAATCGCACAATAAATAAAAATTTTATAGAGGTGTTCAGCTTTGAAATGGGTCACTGTGTATGTATTCAAAAATGCAAACAAAAAAATGTTTGTTTTCGCTGCTAGTTTCGCTGCTAAAATCAGTCTCGTTAAATAAGCCACCAGCCCCTGAAAATCTACTTAAAATTATTTTTTGTACATGTAAGACAGGATGCGCAGCTGCTTGTGGATGCAGAATGCATGGATTACCTTGCACTGCAGCTTGTTCCGAATGCAATGGTGACAATTGTTCGAGCCCTTTTCCTATTATAGAAATAAGCGAAGTTGAAAACGAAGATATCGAAGACAAATAGTATATTTTGTTAAAATTATTATGAATTATGTGATTTAACAATAAGTTTGTTTCTACAGAAATTCTAATGTTTTATGATTAATGATGTCCTATTTTAAAGTTTTTGGCCGCCATTTTGGGTCCGACATTTTGAATTTGTAATTTTTTACCGTAAATTTGTAATCACAAACCTACAATACTACTCAGGTACGATTTTTTGTCTACAGAACAAAAACTATTAAAACTTATGTGAATTGAGTATTTTTTCAAATTTGTAGATCTCGATGAGCTTTTAAATAAAAAAAAAACGTCAATTTCTAATCCATAAATATTTTAGTATTAGGTTTTAGCAACGCAATGCAAAAAGTTTCATTAAAGTTGATTCATAGGAACCAGGTTCCTAGGTATAAATCTAACGGCACTCCACTATATGTGGAAATAATTTTTTATGGAACTTTAATATTTGAAATCGCTTACCCCAAAATTTCATAAAACGATATGCCACATCGGTAGTGGTTCTTGAACACACATTAAATCACAGTTTTTTTTTCACTCCCTTTCTCTTATATATACTAAATACCAATTTTTTGGACTCTTACTTGCTTGATTTACCTATTTACCCCCATTTACCTCCCCATCCCTTCAACGAAATTAGATAAAAATATAATCTAGTTCCAGGTCTCGTTAAAATACAGACACTGTGGTGCGGGGTAGCACATGTGCATTGCACTACAGTATTTTGGAAAAGTACATAGTAGTATTTTTTCATCGTATTTTATATTTTAACTGTAGATAAATGAAAAAGTATTATTAAACATGTCTTTAACATTTAATTTAAAAGTTGGCTTATGGAATTTGTTTTTTTTTTTTTCTTTTGAAAACTGGAAGTGCCTTACTAAGGAAAACTTGCTATAGGTAGAGACAAAGTTTTCATTCTAATGAAAAAAATCGATTGGGGTTCATTTTTCAAGAGTTATTATTCTCATTGTAAATTTCGGCTTTGTGGAAAACTGTATTAATAGCAACTTTTCTCTACACATAAGAATTTAGATTTTCCAAAATCCAATATATCACACCACCTTAGTGTATTTATTATAAATTGCTTTTTATTATTATTGCATTTAAAATAGTAACTTTAATGTCGGTTGCCTTTATTTCTGGAAAAATAAATATTCCGCGCTATTTAATACCGAGGAAAAATATAAAAATGATAATCAGTTGTGAATTAATAAAATACATCCGAAGTTAACAATGGTGACACGAGCGGAGCCGTTAAGAGCTTCACAGCAGATCAAAAGGCCTGTATAGGGATATTCACAAGGAGCTTACGCCTTTGTTGTATTGAAGCTTGTTGGGCCGCATTATCTGATGTTGCGGAGTGTCGAAATGATGCTATGCGATATTGCCCACAAACCTGTATTGTGAGTTTTAGTAGTCAAGATTCTCATGCAAATCCGTTATATAAAGAGGGAACAAACAATAATGAGTATTTAGAATTGTTCAAAGGCTCACGTGTATTATTAAGGACGAAGGTGAATTATTTATTTCCGATAGAGGGAATGCTTCTCGGTAGTCTCAACGCTTTAAGGGAATTTTGTTTTTAGTACGGGTAAGCGTCAGCCTTAATATTAGAGCTGTAATCGGTTAGACCAACATTGTACAGGGTGGGCCAAATTAGATGGGATTTGGGGTTTTCTCTAATACTGTGGCAGATAGACAATAACCAATCGATCAAAAACCATCTCGATTTTCGAGAAACAAACAATGGCGTAAACTGCGATCGTCTATCTTTTCGGCTACCAAGCTACAGAGCGTTTTTGGAAAGTTGGCATTTTTGGATGACCTCTATATCTCAATTCGAATCTAAAATCAAGTAACACATAGACACTTTTTTGAGTAGAATCAGTTGCTGATAAGAAGAAAAATATGCATGCCTCAATTTTCGAGATATAGACAACTTGTGTTTTTTAAATGGAACACCCCTTTAGACAATTCGAACATTTATTGTAGTTTAGTTTTTCCTATGGCAATTGAGATATGGAGGTCATTCAGAAATGCCAATTTTCCAAAAACGCTCTGTAGCTCGGTAGTCGAAAAAGATAGACGATCGCTGTTTGCTCCATTGTTTGTTTCTCGAAAATCGAGCTTAGGACACCTATATTGTTTTTTGTCTATCTATCATAGTTTTAGAGAAAACCTCAAATCCTATCTAGTTTGGTCCACCCTGTACAATGCTGTGGTTGATTTTCAAAGCTGATAGAATGGAAATAGATTTGACTGAAAAATCGTTTTCTTTTATTCGCGACGTCTTCACAGGCGGATTGCAGTCTATGTATTCGTCTAGTTGGCCCCCTTTTGCTATATGGCACGTCTGATCACATCACGCCTAACGTCGTGGTTGCTTGTTAAGAGTACGGTCTCACTAAAGCACTTTCCCGTCAGATTTTTTCATGATATGAAAGTAGTGACAGATAAACAGACGTTAATATGAGGGTCAGTAATTAAGTCCTATAAAACCCTAAAAATAATCCAGAAACAATTAGGTTAAAATCTGTAGGCCACAATTTACAATTGAATCCAAAAAATATAAGCTAATTATTTGAACAAAAAAACGTATCCCTAATTTTACTAAAAAAATTCTGGTCTCTTAAGTAAAAACCTGGGTCTCATTCTTATCTGCAGTTTATGGGTTTTTAAATTATTATATGCCGAGACACACATTTTAAACTCAAACATAATAATAGTCTTATGAAACACTGGTAGTGAATTATTTTAATTATTGTGATTCGTTTTATGGTCACTGCATAGATTCTAAATAAAATCGACCCATTTTATAAAGATTTTGATTAACTTAGAAAACAGCTAGTTTTCAACCATTTTCTGGATATGGTGGCGGAAGCTCACAGCCGATTCTTGAGAATTCGACGGATTTACCGGACACCAAAATTTAGCTTTATACTATTTTTGTCCAGCAAAAAACCCGATTTACTGAACTAAAAATATTTGAATTTAAAAGTACTCAGAAATATTATTCCTATTTGAGCTGAATAGAATGGCACCAAAAATATTTTTCTCGGGTACCAGAAAATTAATGCAAGTGATTTAGCCAATTGCACTGCACTAAGTCATTCACACTCGTTATGATAGGTCAGGCACAACTCTATTCTGCAATATTTGTAGCAAGGCATTATAACAAACCCCACTTATATCTTGTGCTAGGCTTCCAAATTATAAACTAAAATAACAACATATTATTATTATAAAACAATAAATATGATTTTTACTCATAGACCTATAGTGGACTATGAAAATCCAGAAAAAATCAAGTTTCTTGGACTTTATCTTGACCCAAAGTTAAATTGGTGTCACCATGTGGATTTCCTTGCAAATAAACTGAGTAAAAATACTTTCATCCTAAGAAATTTGAGAAATGTTGTGCCAATGAATATTTTAACTATTGCCTATCACTCATTAATTGCATCTCATATAGCATATGGACTGTTAAACTGGGGGCATGCACCTCAAGCTAGTAGAATATTTTCTGTACAAAGAAAAGCTATTAGAATCATTTCAAATCTGGGATATAGAGATGATGTTAAACAAAAATTCATTGATTTAAATATATTAACATTCCCTTCATTATATATTTATACATGTTTATTATTCATGTATAAGAATGTTCACTTGTTTGAAAGAAAAGGCTCTAATCATAATTATAATACTAGACATGAGTTTGACATAAAACTCGACTATAACAGACTGAAATCAAGTGATTATGCATATAATTACTTCGGCCCTATTTTTTATAATAAGCTTCCTTTACATGTTAGAAGTTTCCCAGAGGCAAGATATAAACATGTGATAAAGGATTTCCTTAACAAAAGGGCATTTTATGATGTCCATGAATTTTTAAACTGTGATGTCTCTACGTTGTGATAAGCTAAAATAGGTATTTCAGGTCTTCTGTAAGATGTATTATTTCATTTTATTATATTTTATTTTAATGTAACAAAGACTGTGATAATGTGTAATGTTTTTTTTTTTAATTACTTATCACCATTTTTTTGCTATCTTATAGCATTCATTATAAATTTTAAATTTTATGTATGTATGATGCTTTGTGTATATTGACGTGTGTAAAACACATATTGTGTTGTGAACATCAATAAATGATTTGATTTGATTTGAATTTGATTATATATTTCTATTAATGCACTAGTTTGTAGTCTCTTTCTTTCAACTTTTTACGAATGAATTTGTCATAATTTTTAATTTTATGGAATATAACAAAAATAGTTGTAATATCTCGGGCAAAATACTTCCACCATGTGAAATCTATCATCGGAATATTTATGTAATTTTCAAAATATTCCACGTTCTTTTACTAATTATTCATGATAATGGTAAACTCGTTTTAAATTATCAAAACAATGCATATTATACACGAGACGAAAATTAGGTTAATAACTTATCACAAAGCTTATATAACGATGTTATGAATAATTGTGTCGATGGAAAATGTTATTCAAATAGGAAATAGTTCAGAGTAATTTCCTATATTAATTTTACTAGCAATTATCAATTAAATTGAAAACTAATTAGAATAATATGGGGAGCTAGGTAAGTAGGTGGGAAGTTGGCAAATTATTATCAGGTAAAAGTAAAGTCAGTTTATTGTTAAATAAAAATAAAATGTAATAAAAACTTTTTTCAATTATTGGGATTATATTAAATTAACAATCATTTTTATTATACGACCTGAACAAAATAATAAAGATAATTATCATTAAGTCGATTAACGGCACAGTTAAATGATGTACTTAAAATTATTGTAAGAAAAATTACAGTTTTCAACTAAATTTGAATGATTTGCAGATTTTCACCAAGATTTCTTGCAAAAAATACAATGGTATGAGACATACTAACATATTTGTAATTATTTTGAGAAGTAGATATAGCTCGAGACAGGTTCTGAAGTGCTGGTGACTGCAGACCGTCAGACTGACAGATCGATGGAACGTGCAGCAGTTGTTTCAAATTATTCTTTTTTTAATTTAAAAAATGCTCGTCTCGCTTTTTAGGGTCCATAGAGCCTATTTCGCTCACTCTTACATCCGTCCGACTGTCACCACCTTTTAAATTTTAAAAGTGTTATGTGCAAGAAATTTTCGTAAACTATATAACATATACAGCGAGAGTAGGTGTTATTTTGTAAAAAAAAGTTAGTCTAGTACATGCAAAATTTAGAGAGAAAAAACGATTTTTCGAATAAACACCTATGACATATCGTTAGAAACTGTTTGAGTAGAGACAACATTTACATAAAGTATAAATATGTATATACAAAACGTTCATGTACAATCAGGTATGTATATGTCTATAAACAAGGTAGAAGAAAAAAAAATCTATATATATATACAGTGTGTCCCAGGATAGATGTAACAAGAGGTGTAATGGACCAAAAATTTTGGAATTTTGGAATGGTATTTGGTGATTGAGTCCTGCTTGTAAAACTAAAGTGTACCAAAAATGACTTGATTTGATGTTCTACAGGGTGTTTTATAAGCAAAGTTGTAAAAATCACCCCTAATAAAGTACCTTTATTTTTCGAAATATGAAAAATTCCACTAAGAAAAGTTAATGCAATTTTATACCTCTATACCAAATTTCAAGAATATAAAATTATTTTTTTGAAACGTCCCATTTTTTCAATAAAGTAGTATTTTATTTTGAACCATTCAATTAAAACTGCATAGAAATTATTTTTTGTGAATTAATATTTAAAGTTATGTAGAAGCTAAAAGTAGGCTATGAGAAAAGCAGTGGATGATTAACATTTGCTCCTACGCAACTTTAAATATGAATTCAACTCTTAATTCGCAAAAAATGGGAAGTTTCAAAAAAATAATTTTATATTCCTGAAATTTGGTATAGGGGGTATAAAATTGCATTCTAAATAACTTTTCTTAGTGGAACTTTTTCATATTTTGAAAAGTAAAGGTACTTTATTAGAGGTGATTTTTATAACTTTGCTTATAAAACACCCTGTAGAACACCAAATCAAGTCATTTTTGGTATACTTTAGTTCTACAACAAGCAGGACTCAATCCCCAAATATCATTCGAAAATTTCAAAATTTTTGGTCCATTACACCTCTTGTTACATCTATCCTGGGATACACTGTATATACAGGGTGTCCCGAAACTTCCGCCTTCCCCTTTAGGTGCTAATTCTCCATGCAAAAATGGTAAAAAAAGTTCCTATAAACATGTGTCCGGAAATGCTTCCTAAGGGAGCTACGGCCCTCTAAGAATGGCGCAAAAATAGGTGTTTTTACTAATTATCTCGGAAATGATTTGGGACAACTTTATGAAACTTGGTTAACTATTTTCGATTATTAAAGGTTATTGTTTTACAGTATTAGCCAAAATTAATTTTATCCAGGGCTGGAGAAACGAGGTCGGTGTTCTTTGTTTCTACATATTAATTTTTCCGTTTGACATTTTTAGTATTTTAATCCTTGATTATGATTCCCTGGTTAATTCTGCATAGAAAAGAGCCTCTTTACAATTAGCCATATGGCAAGCCGTTTTCGAGTAAAAGCGGTCTAAACGAAATATTGCGTATTCGTTTGCTAAATGCGCATTATTTATTTTTACAAGTTTTTAT
Organism: Rutpela maculata; assembly: GCA_936432065.2. Classification (NCBI taxonomy): domain Eukaryota; kingdom Metazoa; phylum Arthropoda; class Insecta; order Coleoptera; family Cerambycidae; genus Rutpela; species Rutpela maculata. Next base: position 251,286,762 of record OW386286.2, read on the forward strand.
TTTTATTTTCTTTATTGACAACGTTAGTTGATAGTTTAGTGTGGTATTTTAATGTGCATAGAAACCATAAAAAATGATCCTAATTTACCAAATGTGTTGAATGGGGTGGGTATGTCCTTAGTTCGACGTGCCGAAAAGTGTATTGATGCAGACGGAAGCCATTTCGAACAATTTATGTAAATCAACAAATTTATTGGTAAGTTCTAGGTTTATCGAATATTTTAGTTTTCGATACTTGATCGGCAATTCCTTTAATAAATCAGATTTTTCCTAACTTAAAATACACATAATTGTTTTCTGTTATCGTATCCCAAACATCTAACTCTTTATTTCTCAATGTCAAGCAATAATTTCTCATTTTTTAAGCTTTTAACCCAGAACACTCATTTAGGTTACAAACAGTGATGGGCATAACCGGATGATAATTCGAATTAATTTTAATTCGGTGTTGCCGATCATGCTAAAATAACTCATCTCGGTTCTAGCAATTCCACTACTATAATAATGACATGAAATAAGAGTTATGAATTATGAGTTCTTCAAATTAATTTTAAAATACTGTTGGTGGACTGCGCTATAATAAAACTCGTGTCGATTCGTCGATTCGGCCACACTCGAACAAGAAGAATGGTATCATTCTTTTAAAATATTTAGGGTTAGGACTTTGAGTTAGGATACTAGGACCGCTCATTCTGTTTTATTTAGTCAGTACACTGTGAGTTTTAGTTATTGTTATTGATTGGTTTTTTATTGTGGGTGTATAATTTTAATTAAAATGTTTCCAGGTTCTAAAAACGAGTGCTGGCACACCTAGAATCGGAGAATCGAATCGAGATTCAAATGATTCAATCATTCAGTTAAACCGATTAACGATTCGAGTTTTCATTCGTTCAGTAATCAGACTTCATTATTCGTATTTCGTAATTTATTACCTGCTTTTCGATTATTTTCCGATTATTTTTCGATTATTTTTAATTCGAATTACGGAACTCTTACAAATCATGAAGGTTATTTAAATGATCGGATTACAGGTTATTTTTAATTCGAATTATCCCATCACTGGTTACAAATGTTAATAAATCACATTTAAATCTGAAAAATTATAAACAACAATAAAAGCTCCAATATTTTGTTCTAAATTAAAAAACATACATGTAAAGAAATTCTGTGTTTAAACCTCTACGCCCATCATTTGCTTGCAGTTCTGCAAAAATAGATAAAGAATTATTTACATTTTTATAATTAAACATAAACACACCACAGATAGTAGACAACCCCCAAATCCAAAGCCAAGGCTGTCCGGAAGGGGGTTACACATTCGGAAAAACGCAGACATACATCCACACCCACCGGTGTTGCCAATACCGGGGCTGGGGGTCGAACCCAGAGCGCGGTAGCGAGTCGATCAGCGTATTCGCCACTCAATACGCCTTAACCGATTGAGCTACCGTGCCGGTTCCATTGAGGCGGTCATCAAAGGTGCCGCCATTCTTTGCTTTGAAACCGCGGGCCGCCGCGTGCCGACGAGAACGAGTCGGTCGGTAATCTTTGCACTTTTTTATGACAATTTAAAGGGAACTACACGTCCATTGACCCAGAAAGGCAGTGGTTCTCAAATGTTTCCTACCCTAATATTCAAGTTGTTGACCTGGGTCAGTTTTTTTCAAAGTGCCCCTAGAGGAAAAAGTCAGGTTTTTTTGTTTGTCTAGTCGGTCCCCATTACCAGTTTTTTTTTTTTAATGACATGAAACTAATTGTAGATATGTAGATATTTTTGTTTTTCATTGATTATACTTGTAAAAATATTCTCGTTTTTATTAATTCAATGATCATTCATTACATCTGGTTCTGGTTCATTATATATAATTCTTATTCTATGCTAATAGATCTTTCGACACTTACAATTATAATCACACTGTTCGTCCGAATCGAAATGGACGTCACAGTCACTGAAGGAAATGTTCACTTGGTGTAAAAGCTGCTTGAACCTCCGGGTTGGTTGGGGTCTCGCCTGATAAAGATTTACTTATTTTATTCGAATTGACAAGAAAAAATCCTATCCTACAAGCCCTCGCAAGTCTAGGTGGTATTTTCGGTAGTGAGTGAAAGGTAGGTTGGAAAATATTGTCTAGGGGTAGATATCTTGCGGCCCACTCACAGAAATTTTGGGGTCAAAGCTTTACCTCAAGACTAATAAGAAATTTATATTTTTAGACCAGAAAGGCCACTAGCGGCCCACCCAACTATTGAAGTTTGAGCATTGTGCCTATAAGAACTTTTGTTGTTTATTACCAAGAGAACTTTTTCCCAAAATTTCAAAAAATTTGACTGAACTGCCTTTTTCTATACTTTGTGCGGGGTACTTTCGACCACCTTAATATTACACTAGAAGACAACTTTTCATGCAAATTACAATAAAATTGTCAACGAAATCGTTGTGTTATATTTATATTATATTTTGTCCAAACCTGTTTATGTCACGTGAATAATTCGTTAATCACGGTTATTATAAAAAGCAAAATTATGTACTTATATTTAAAAAACAGTAATAAATATGAACTTTTTAATATGCAAATTGTGGACATTTTTATTAGCATTTATTTCAGAATCAAAATATACTGCTTGCAATGTAATATTTTACAATCTTTTCAATAACGCTCGCGTCCCCTAATGGTTAAATTGGATCTCATATTTCCCAATTTTCTGTCAATAATTCCATTTTTAATGGTCAGGGAACGAGTTTCGGACCTTCATAAGTCACATGAAGGTAATACTAATATGAATGGCCCGAAATAGGCTGTATCACCCTTATGTTTAAAATCGACATTTGTTATTGCCTATGTCAGTTACACCATCCCCTGGAGTGATCGATGGAGTTACCCTACTTCAGTTTCATGCCGGATCTGTGAAACTCTATAGATATATCATCATCATGTACTCTTAATGGCATTCTATAGACACGTATCTAGTGTAAAACATGAATTAATCCAGTATAGAGGGACTCCATGTACGACTACGGTTCAGGAAGTGTGGCCAGTGTCAATATAAATCTACCCAAACTTCGAGGAAACTTTGATGGAGAACAACGTGCTTATCTAGATGCGATTGATTCTGATGAAAACTTAAATGTTAGCTGTAATTTCTGCATAAAATTGGAATAGTTTGTAGTTCCTTTAATTTGTAATGTCTACATGGTTTAACAGGATTTCTGGTTATCTAATAAGATGAAACATTTTTTTTAAATGACGAAAATATGTTAATTTAATATCATGTGAGTAGTAGAGACGAAAAGACTTTTTCTCTCAAAAATTCCTTTATTGCTATCGGTTTCACACAAATATTTATAAGAATTTTTAATAAAATACACAATACACCTTGTTTATTTTATTAAAATTTCTTGTTGCCCGAGTTGTTGCCTGAGGAAGTGAAGCAAATATTTGTTGACGATGCCGGAAGCAAATAAAATGGAATATTTGTAAGAAAACGTCTCTTGGTTCCTTTTATCATTTTTCTTTTAATATTTTCAAACTGCAATCTTTGATAATCTTTGCATCAGTTTTGATATATTCTTTGAGCAATTTTAAATAACCCAAATATTGTATCTAATACCGAGATCCGGAGTTATGCTTAATTTTTCATATTAGTTCAGTGTTCAGTGCACTTTCGGAAAGAAGGAACTCGACTGGAGATTTGCTTAAAAACTCTTTTACTGACTCCCTATGACCATATAGTGCATTTGCAGATACGTTTCTATTATGTTGTCCTAAGCAAAAGCATCCTATCTACAAAAATTTCTAATATTATATTTTCACATTTTCTGTCCTATGCGCATATGTACTACACTTTTTTTTTAGTTAAAAATGTCTTGTAGTAAGAAGAGGTTATTAGTTATAGATATTTGGTATTATTACTTCCACATCCAGCGGAAGTATAGTACCGCAAAAAATTTGAAAATTTTTGTTGTTCAAATACTTAGGCTTAGAATGTCATAAAACGTCGAGATTTTAAATTTAAGCAAAAAAAATTTTGTCTGTAAGTTTTTTGCGCGTACTATACTCTGGAACCGTTTAAGATATTAACTTAAAATTTGGTACACGTATAAAATAAATTTGTATTTTTTTTTTGACGCACATATTTTTAGTAGGGATTGCAATTTACCGGAAGTTTTAATAACCGGTAAATCGGTAAATAAAAATGTTAATTACCGGTTAACCGGTATTTACCGGTAATTTTTAAAATGAATGGTAATTGCCTTTTTCCATGCAAAAAATTATCTAAATTTAACAAAAAACATTTTTATATAAGTATATTTAATATAATGAACAAACAAAAGGTTTTTTATCAAAAGGAAAAAATATAAATTAAATAACTTTAAATAAATAATTATTTGGTAAATAACAAAAATATCAAATTAAATAACAAAAATTATAAACATCTAATCTAAAAATATTTTTTAAAAATAGCCCTTTAAAAGGGTTAGTTTTTCAAAGCTATATCTGTTAGTCGTCTGATATTTATGCATAGCATAATTTACCGAAATAAGGTGAAAAATTAAAATAACCGGTAATTATCGTCATGTGTTTTTTGTCCTGATAACCGGTTAACCGGTATTGCAATCCCTAATTTTTAGTCGCTGCTTTATGTTGAAAAAACTGATTTCTCAAATTTTCGATAACCCTCTTATCTTAGAAGATAATACGCCTCCTACAAATTCAAAGCCACCCGCTTTACCAAAAGATGCGGAAAAAATCAATAAACCATATTAGGCGTTTAAGTCCAAAATTTCATCATATTATATAACATCATAACGGCCGTTTGCACCGCATTGTTTATTAGAGGATTAATGTTAAACCTCCGTTAAATTTAAAATTTGCTTTGCACCGTTCTTTAATCGTTGATTAAATTACCTTAAACTTGGGTTAACTTAAACCCCCAAAGTTGGCCGCTTAAAGGGCGATTAAATTTAATCGCAATTCCTGAGCAGTCGTCGATGTTGTGCATAACCTCAATTTTTAGTATACTTTCATTTTTTATTTTTATTAACAAATATTTGCCTTTTCTTGAGACGTTACGTTACTTGTTTGTTTATTTCTAATACATGCTTGCATTTTGTGGCCGTATTATAAGCAAAAGTTTTTAAACTACTGAAAAATTATCGGATTTTGATCTTTTATTTTTATTATGGTTTTCCATATTCATAAGGATCTTGTAAACAGATAATTAGTAGTAAAAAAGTACACACACAGATTCACGTTTTTTCTGAAAAGAACAAATATTTGATATGACAATAGTTGACAGAAATAAGGTTTTGAAAGAGAAGTCAGCAGAATACAAAATTCCATAAAATCACCAGTTAACTATCAACTTAAGTAAACCACAAACAATAAAGAACGGTGCAATAATACACAAGTTAAACCTGGTTTAAAAATTAAACCTCGATTAGTTATTCATCGCTTAAAATGAAAACGGTGCAAATGGCTGTTATAAGTGATACAATTTTGTCGGCAAAATTTAGTGATTATTAAGAGAGTTTGTTGGTTGGCAATTTCGCGAATGACATTGACAGATGAAAATAACGAGCCGTCAGGCGATTTATTTTTGTCAATGTCAGGAGCGAAATTGCCAAAGCAACAAACTCGAGTAGAATAATCATTAAATTTTGCCAGACGAAATTATATCACGAATGGTATTCGTCATGACTATTTCATGAATAAAAATTTAGGCAAAAGAAAACAAATTTATTAGATATAGAAAATAAATTTAAAAAAATAAATACATAAATCACCAAATCTTGAACATTTGGGGCCGTTAGAGTGCATCTGCATCATGTAACCAACATAACTTTAGATTTTGAGTTTTTCAAGTTTATTCTCATTTTTAGTGTTTGTATACTCATTTTTAGCTTGGAGCCGTACTGGCTCCATGCAAATATTTAAAAATTCACTTAAATAATTTTTCAATATTGTTGATTAATAAAAATAGACTGCTAATTACATGTTAGATTTCCAACCTACAAAAAGAGTCCTATTTTATTAGGACAAAGTATTTAGAACTTCATAAACATTACACTGAACTAAATTTTAATTAAAAATACGGGAACTAGGCAGAAATTTTAATAATAGCTGCGTAATACTCTTAAATCTTAAGAAACACATATTTTTGAGGTTAGCTGTGACGTCACGTGCAGATGCTCGCAGATTTTTTACAACTGACGTGAACTGACGTTTGCAAAAATTATTGTAGTGGCGCCCCACTTGTTGAATCGGTTACTATGTTTTCAAAAAACAAAGGAAAATTTGCCGCTGAAAAACAGGTTGGTTGCTTCATTCTGGCTTTTCATTGGTTGAGCAACCCTGGCAAAATTTTAAATGTTAAATTTTGTCGATGCGAAACTATTTTTTGATTAAAATGATCGATTTTGATTGGACGAAATTTATAGGAATGAAATAGTCAAAATAAAAAATAAAATATTTAAAATATAAAGAATTTATAAAAATTTCAATAATATTAAAAAAAACTACAAATCTCTTGAAAACTACCTGGCAGCTTTTGGGTTTAATTTCAAACAAAAAACCCATTAAAATGATATTTTCGGACTTTGACGTTATTTTAAACAAAATTTCAATATTTATTAATTTTGATTCAATTTTGGACTGAAGGGACTTTGGACTTTTTTATAAATAGGCTAGTGCCAAAGCGGATTTTGAATGCTGAAAAAAAAATTATTAACAGGCAAGGACCATCTGGAGAATTTAGTTAAGGTTATAAAGAAGAGAAAAAATAAAAATTAAACACGAGATAAAGTGAAATTGCGAAATGGGGTGCTGTTTAGGAGTTGAAAGTGTTTTTTTGCGATTTTCGGCGAAACGTGACTTCCTAGCTGAAAATGTCATTCACAAAAGTTGTAGATAATAAAAACATCTAAAACTTTCATATAAGGCATTATTCATCATAACCTCAAATTTTCCGAGAAAAGGGCGGAAAACCGATTTTTCGGTTTTTTATTTTTCTCTCGTAAAAATAATTCAATTTACATGAAATTTTGTGAAAGTATACACTTTTTTGCACTGAATAAGTATACATTTAACCGTGCGCTTGACCGCGCAGAGCGGCAAAGTTACTTCACTATTTTTTTTCAGGAATACCGTGGCTTTAGCGATAAATTTTATTAGGACATTTCTTACGGTGCATTGCCATAAAAAACTTAAGTTTCAGAATGTTTTTAGCCACTTTCTTCAATTAAATTCATTCAACTTTAGTAATATTACATTAAAGTAAATTCTTCATTGAAATTGAATCCATTAGTTACATAAATAATTAAAAAAATATTGAAAATAATATATAATATTGAAGAATTCGTGATCCGAAAAGCCATTTTTTTGGTTTTTCTCAATTTTAAGCGGTTTCATGAAAAATAAACCGTCATCAACATGTATAGACCGTTTTAAAGTAGACATTTCAAGGTTAAAATGAGCCCAGATAGAATATTGAAATAGAAAAAAACACCAATTAAGTTTTTCGTGGAAATTTTTTTTTTTTTTTCGAAAAATATCAGTATCTCGGAAACAACTTGTTTCCCAGATTTCAAAAAAATCATGCTTATTTAATATAAAAAAGGTATTGGTACTAGCCTAAAACTGACAACATTAATTGAAATATGTATACAGCCCGAGGGTTATATCAGACAGGAAACATACTTTAATATTCTGTAGACAATTATTTTGTAAATGCATCGGAAAATTACAAAACAATTAATACTCTCTCGACTTAGTTCAACTATTCCTTCATTAACAAGTCGGTGAAGGTCAATGCTCTTGAAAATTTACCATCAGTTAATTACTCACTATTATTTGTATACCTCAAATTATCTTATATATAATTATTTACTTTGTGTACAAGTCATATAAATAACGAACTCTGATTTCAAACAACCATCAGAACAAGTTGTGAAAATGAAGACCGCAGTGTTATTAGTTTGCTTGATTGTATCAGCAGAGGCTTTGCCGAAAGAAAGATTCGCCAAGGAAAGTAATCTACCCTTAATTAGAATATTCCGTGATTTGGGAAATGGCGCTCGAGCATTGTACCCATTGAACCTTGTAGATGAAGAAATGATCGAGGAAGAAGATGATAAACTGGAACCCGACCAACGGGAGGTTTTGCTAAAGTTATCTGAATCCATTATCAACAATGTGGTGTAGTCTGCAACATGACTATAATATAGTGAGAGTATTAAAATTTCTCGCTAGTTTTGTTGAAGCTTGTGAATTAAAAAGAACAAAGGTATGGCCGTTGAAGTACAAATTAATTGTTAATGTGATAATATTTTTCTGTATAATACCAGTGTTTTAGTTATAAATTCAGATAATATAATGTTTGTCTTAACGAGGAGTTGATTTATTAAATGTATATACAAATATTTAGTTTTATTTGCTGTTCTATAAGTCATGATGTCTTGAAATAATTAATATTAAACGCCTATAAAAATACATCATTCTTATTTTAAGATGGCTTAAAAGTATGATATTTCTGCAGATAGAAATGTGTTTGTCCGAAATGGTTATTGATAGGAGTAAATAATTTTATTTACGATTCTAGTCAGAGAAAATCCAATTATGCCAATTTTTACCATGTGCAAGTTCTTTCATTTCTCACTTCCCATTATAGTAATAGTAATTTTCTTATAAAATTAATTAAAACTTTATACTTGCATCTAATCCATCAATCTTCCCTCTACCTAGAAGATACAAAAATTCTAAATTAGAAAGTTCTTTGATTTCAAATTCTGTTTAGAATGTTATTCCATTTCCATTTACATTTATGTTATAATCTAAGAGATGGTGATTTTTTTTTAATTATTTAGTCAACAAAACAGTATTTTTTGTTGTTATTTGGGCATGTGGATACAAAAGTGGTATTGTGCCTACTCTCATTAGAGTTAGTGATACATTCTCAATGTTGTCAAATAACCCATAATACAGCGGTGAGAGCATAAATCATGGGGTTTAGTCCGAATAAGTGCGGGAGTTTTGAAACTTTGGGAATTTGTAGATCTCGATGCTCCGAATGAAGTAAAAAAAAAATGCAAAATATGACCTCAGCCACCGACGCCACCATATTGAAAAAATGGCGCACGAAAACAGTTTCTTTTAAATATCTCGCTTCGGTTGCCTCATACGGCAAAAAATGTTCTTATGAAAATAAAAGAGCATTAAATTTTCTACAAAATATGTCCCTATACATTTTTTCGTTAAACTGAATAGTTTCGGTGCAGCAACCGATCGAAGTCAAGCATTCTTAACAAAATTATGATTTTTTGTAATTACTCAATTTAGTGCGACTTTTATTAAGGAGTATTTTTGTATTAAGACAAAATTTGTTTTCATACCTGAAAATCCTCAAATATAGTTGATTTTACTTGTCTGCTACGCATAACTCATAAAACTACTATTACATAACTACTAAATTGAGAAATTACAAAAAATCATAATTTTGTCAAGAATGCTTGACTTCGATCGGCTGCTGCACCGGAAATATTCAGTTTAACGAAAAAATGTATAAGACTTATTTTGTAGAAAATTTAATGCTCTATTATTTTCATAAGATCATTTTTTGCAGTATGAGGCACCGGAAGCGAGATATTTAAAAGAAATTGTTTTTGTGCGCCATTTTTTCAATATGGCGACGCCGGCGGCTGAGATCACATTTTGCATTTTTTCTTATTTGATTTAGGGCATCGAAGTCCACAAATTGTCAAAGTTTCAAAACTCCCGCACTTATTCGGACTAAGAATCTACCGACTGTACTAACACAATACAAAAAAAAGGTCTTGTCCTAAGGTTCTCATCTAACTTTTCTGAAGTAATTTTTTGACGCTTTGAAGCAGGGGCGAATCCAGAATAAATTAACAGGGGGAGCACAATCATTAAAAATACACCGCCGCAAGCGAATAAACATTTTTTTCACTCAGAAATGAAAAAACTGATGATCGGGGGGGTTCCCTTCGTTCGTCCGGCAAATCTACAGACTCATCACAGAAGTATCACTTTTACTCCTAATAAAGCAATATACTATTATTATTATATAGGTGTACTAAAACGAAAACAATTAAAAAATCCGCTGCCCGAGGAATCACTACTTCCACATCCAGATTCTCTATCCAAGTCACTCACAACGAAAAAACTTTGTATGTGAAAATAATTGTTTATGGAACTTTAATAATATAATATTTGAAGTCCTCTAACCCAAAAACCTATAAAACGATACCCCACATCGATAGTGGGGTGGGGGTGGTAGTGGGGGGTGGATGAAGTAAAAAAAAATATTTTAAGGTTTCTGGTTCCTGTACATACACTAAATCACAATTTTTTCATCCCCTTTAATAAGGAGGTGGGGGTGGTAATGGGGGTGGCTAATGCCAAAAATTTTTTTTGAGATCTTAGCTTCTCTTGTATATACTAAATACCAATTTCATGGACTCTTACCTGCTTGATTTACCCGTTTACCCCAATTTACCCCCCAACCCTTCGACGGAACAAGATGAAAATATAATCTAGTTCTAGATCTCATTAAAGTACATCGTGTACCAAATTTCAAGTCAATATCTTAAACGGTTCCAGAATAAACGTGCGCACAAAAAAAAGTTACAGACACACCGACAGACAGACAGAAATTTTTTTTTCGCTCAAACTTAAAATCTCGACGTTTCATGACATTTTAAGCCTATGTGGACAATAAAAATTTTTAAAAATTTTTTTGTCGTTACTATACTTCCACTCGATGTGGAAGTAGTAAATAAAATTAATTTTTTTAAAAGCTTGTCGCGAGAATAGAAAAAATACGGCAAGCTTTTAAGACAATTAATTTTATTTTTTTTAATTTTTTCGTTTTAGTACACCTAGATAATAATTGAAGCTTGTTTTTAAAAAGTTTTTTACATTTAATGGGCTTGTTATCGATAATTATTCTTCCGTTATTTTTTTATGACATCAATAGAATTCGATCATCTAGATAAGCTGTTAAAATTTCAGCTTCATGAGGATGTCCAATCATGAGATATTCAATGTTAAAGATTGAGTTCCAGTACAAAGCGCTTCGCCGACTTGTGACGTCATTGTGCATAAACACTACTCATTTTAAACCAGCAGAAGATAAAACAGATATAATTTAACAATCAACCGCCATTTCCATAGAGAAACACAATAACACCAGCCACATACTTGGGGCATGTGCATCATATAACTAACATAACCTCAATTATAATGTTTTTTAGGTTTATTCTCATTTTTAATGTTTGTATACGCATTTTTAGCTTGGAGCCAAACTGGCTCCAAACAAATATTTAAAAATTCACGCAAATAATTTTTCAATATTATTGATTGATACAAATATACTGCTAATTATTGGTTAGATTCCTAACCTGCAAAAAGCGTCTTATTTTATTGTGACAAACTATTTAAAACTTCATAAACATTACACTGAACTAGATTTTGGTTGAAAGTACAGGAACCAGGCAGAAATTTTAATAATAGCTACGTAATACTTGCAAATCTTAAGAAATATATATTTTTGAGGTTAGTTGTGAAGTCACATTAAATCTCGACTGTCGCCTAATCAGCATCTGTAAAGTGACGTCACGCGAAGCTCCGCCCCGTTTTCGCGCGATCCAACTTTGGTAATTTATTTAAGGGCTTAAACGTCCTAATAAAAACCTAAAAATTTGGAAATTGCTTTAAAAAGTGTTCTACTTTCGATTTCTAAAATAAAAAAAAATACTGAACGGGCCTATTTTTACTGTTTTTGACCTCTCACGACAGATGCTCACATTCACTGAAATTACAGAATATAGTCAGAGCAATGGATCTTTGAACTGACTTCACTAATGCAGGTAGCATACAAACTATCATTTGTATATTGGCGTCTCACTCCTTACAATTGAACTTCCTGGAATGGATATAAGGATGTATGTCTTCCACAGTCTACGACCTACGCACGTTTCTCCTGCGCGTTAGATTTATGAGTAACGGTAATGCGTACGTCTAGACTATATAGAAGCGCATCGGTCTCGTGTTTCAATCGTCAGTGGCGCACCTATAGTTTGTTTTTCAACGCAATTAATTCATTACATCTTCAATTTGCAAACTAGAAATCTGGTTTCTTGTTCTAATTTAGTCTACTGCAAATACCAATCAGATTCTTTGTCTAGTCTAGTCCAATTTGTTATTATTTATCATTATTAATAATATTATTTATTATTATTTTAATAATAGATTTGCTCCGCCTATGGTATTAAATCAAATTAAATCAAATCAAATTTATTTCTGGAATATGGATAAAGTAAAAAAATATTTTGAGGTTTCTGGTTCTTGTACACACACTAAATCACATTTTTTTTTCATCCCCTTTAATAATGGGGTGGGGGTGGTAATGGGGGTGGCTAATGCCAAAATTTTTTTTTAGACCTTAGCTTCTCTTGTCTATACTAAATATCAATTTTATGAACACTTACCTGCTTAATTTACCTATTTACTCCAAATTTACCCCAATTTACCCGCCAACCCTTCGACGGAACAAGATGAAAGTATAATCTAGTTCTAGATCTTGTTAAAGTACATATGTGTACCAAATTTCAAGTCAATATCTCAAACGGTTCCAGAGTAAACGTGCGCACAAAAAAAGTTACAGACCGACAGACAGACCGACAGACAGAAATTTTTTTTCGCTCGAACTTAAAATCTCGACGTTCCATGACATTCTAAGCCTATTTGAACAATACAAGTTTTTTTAAATTTTTTTGTCGTTACTATACTTCCACTGGATGTGGAAGTAATCAAGGGTACATTGTAAAACACTATTCACCAAATATTCTGCTATATAACAATACAACCAGTATTGCTAATTAAATATACCTTGAAAATTTTTTAAAATTCGAACTAATATGTTTCTTGACTTCTTTTTTAAATTTGTTATAATTTCCTTTAATTTCAGGTGGTAATAAGTTAAATAATTTAGGACCTAAATAAAATATAAATCTTTGAATATGGGCTTTTTTACACAATGGGATAATAATGTTTTGTGATGAAATAGATCTGGTGTAATGATTGAAAATGTTTTCAGTGTTATTATCATTATTACCATTATTATCATTATTATTATTATTATTAATTCTTCTCATCCATAGTATACATTGGAAAGTATAAATCTGTCTGATGTTAAATACGCCCGTTTCCTGGTATAACTGATTTGTGGAATGTCGTTGGTGTTTTTTAAAAATAATTTTTAATATTGTATTTTGTGTAACTTCTAGATTATTTAATGAATGTTTATACAATCCACCCCATACAATTATATAATATCTTATCATTTAACAAATTAGTTCAGGAAAAATAGGATGATGACATCAGTTCAAAAATCCATTCCAAAAATTCTTAACGTCTGTTAAAAGTAGAACTCAAAATATTTTAAAATTCAGACACATTTAATTATTAAATAGATATAGCAAATTACGCCCACGTAACCAAGAAAGCGCAAAGAAGGAGAATTAAGCCCTGCCGAATTAAGCTCTACATCGTAAAATATGAATAAATAAATTTATCGCGTAATTTCATTTAAAAACAGTCCCCAAAGATCAAAAGGCCAATCTAAATTTCAAAAGTAATTGCACACCTAATTTATAATTCTGGAGATATTCGGGAACGACAAACTTGAGAGATCCTGTGAAATATAGAACTGTATATAAGGTAGTTGTTTAATTTGAGTTGAAAAGACAAAACTAGCACTTGCCGCAATATAATCGAAACTTCGAGCAAAACTTTGGGACGCCATCTCCCCCATTGCGAGAGGCAATTCTAGTGTCGAGCATTCGTAGCGTTATATACAATTTACATAATGAAATAACGCTGAAATTGCCTATACAATTTACAGTACTATCAAACGATTTATTCAATTATGTCTCGATATGTTATTGTTAAATACACCATGATACCTTTCGTAAGTGTTTACAGGTTCGTAAATATGTGGTTAGAGACTACATTTGGGTTACTGTGAAATTCATTTTATCAGAGATGAATTTCACGAACACTTTTAAATGAGGAGACAAATGAAATTTTATATATTCTTGAGTTATAAAATAAAAAACCGCTGCCCAAGAAATCACTACTTCCACATCCAGATTCTCTATCCAAGTCACTCACAACGAAAAAAACTTTGTATGTGAAAATAACTGTTTATGGAACTTTAATAATATAATATTTGAAATCCTCTGCCCCAAAAACCCATAAAACGATACCCCACATCGGTAGTGGGGTGAGGGGGTGGTGATAGGGGGGTGGATGAAGTAAAAAAATATTTTGAGGTTTCTGGTTCCTGTACATAGGTACACTAAATCACATTTTTTTTCATCCCCTTTAATAAGGAGGTGGGGGTGGTAATGGGGGTGGCTAATGCCAAAAATTTTTTGTATATACTAAATACCAATTTTATGGACTATTACCTGCTTGATTGACCTATTTACCCCAAATTTACCCCTATTTACCGCCCAACCCTTCGACGGAACAAGATGAAAATATAATCTAGTTCTAGATCTCGTTAAAGTACATATGTGTACCAAATTTCAATATCTTAGACGGTTCCAGAGTAAACGTGCGCACAAAAAAAAGTTACAGACAGATCGACAGACAGACAGACAGACAGACAGAAATTTTTTTTCGCTCAAACTTAAAATCTCGACATTTCATGACATTTTAAGCCTATTTGGACAATAAAAATTGTTAAAAATTTTTTTGCCGTTACTATGGACGTGGAACTAAAATTAATTATCGAATTGATAAATTATCTAGAGTAACGGCTCACTTGCGTATTAAACATCGGTGATTATTTCACTCATTAATATAGTATACAGTAAAAGCTCATTTGTTGAGATCGTTTAATATATCAACTGTCATTATTGGTAGCAAAACAAGTAGATCGGATTTTGGCAGCATTAGCATGCAGTGTATAGTTGTGTATATAAATCCCTGTATATATTTTTTATATAGTTGGATAGATGTTAGAATTCCATTTTCTACGAAATATCACATGTTGTCATTTTTTTTTTCAAAATGGAGCCATTTTTCTAAATGTAATATAGCGGCAGCCTGGTGTTATTAATGAAACTGATGCTCATGCTGAAACTGATGTTTTCTTCCAAATTACATCTTTGGTACCCTTTCTATGGACTTCAAGTTATTGCTCATGATTTCACTCTACATTTATCTACAATAACGAACGTTAGCCGAAAAGGAGATCTAGAAGCAATGCGTTAATTGTTTATTTACCCCCGTTTCCATTGTACCATTCAGATCTCAACAAACTGCTTTTTTATGATGTTTCTTCATTTTAAAATCGATTTGAGATTATACATGCCTTCACACAACTATTCGATATTATTTAAACATAAATTAAACAGCCCCACAAAAAAAAGTTCAAAGCAGCGAACCAGACCCATGTATTCCTATGTATTTTCGGTCGCTGAATCCGAATCCGGGGTCAAAAAGAATCGTACAATTTCAGACAATCATAGCATCCATGAAAATAGAAATCTCGTGTCCTTTAAACTTGGGGGTGGTTGTTCTCAACTCTATAGGGGCAGTTTATGAAGATTACGTCGGACCTGATGCAGTTTCTTATCACTTTAACAAAACTTAGACATTTTGAGCTTTTTCAGCAGTCATTGCTGTTTTGGATCGATTTTTTTATATATGGGGGCTAGTTTTCGCCCCTCCCTGGGGGTGTGTTTCATATCTATTGTATGTACGCTGCCGTTTAACCTTAATTTGTATAATTCGATTGATTAAGATGTAACAACTATTCTCGTAGCTTAATATTCTTTTTACCCCATTTCAGGGGTGTTTTTTGGCTCTAGCTAATGATTTTGGGGGTGTACGATTTTTTTTGACACCGAATTTGGATTCAGCGACCGAAAATACATAGGGATACATAGGTCTCGTTCGCTGCTTTGAACTTTTTTTTGGGAGGCTGTGTTATTTATTGAAAAAGATTTCTATCATCAAAATGTTCTGTTTTGGTGGGGAATGTCTTTATAAAAAAGTGTATAGATATCTAAACTAGGCTCTTATTTAAGTAAAAGAAAATTGAAATCATGTGCTCGAGAGGTAAGCAATTTATTCACCGTTTCAACACAGATAAGATTTTCTCGGACACTAGCGTTCTGATCCAGCCCAACTTCCACGGTACTGGACCGCCGTGTCAATTGAAGGGCTGCTGGAAGACAGTGAGATCAACGTAAAAATTACAAAATAACTAAAGTGAAGCTCTACTCCTATTTGCATGGCAGGTTTATTAGGGCGAGGTGTGCATGAAATGTTAACAAAACTTAAAAATTTAGAGCATGAAAAAAAACAAGCTAAAAACGTGGGTACTCTTTGCAAATTTACTGAGCTTTTTATATAATTGTTACACATTCTATAGGATACTTTTCGCAGTTTTCTTGTAAATAATGTTAGGTTTTGAACATCCTATATCTTGTGATACCAACTTTGTTGTGAAAAAAAAATATATATATGAAAAAAATCATCCTACACATCTGGGATTCGAACACAGGATCTTAAGATTGCAAGCCAAAACAACAACAACATCAATATTTTATTCGACATTTTTAGTACATATATACGCCTCCTCGGATCCTAACCCGGAGCCAGCCAGATAACCACGGCGAACACCGCCGAGGTGGGTGTGAGGCTGGACGGGGTAGGTCCAGTTTGGCTTTGAGAAAAATAGAAATGTGGGCTAGTAGCACCTGTCTGCCATAGGCAAACTTAAAAACGAGGATAAGATAAAAATGTGTCCACATGACCTAAAAATAATTTAAAAATAAACACAACACGCAAAATACTAAAATCGTAGGCGGAGCACTTCATAATTTTGATTGTTGCTACGAGAACTACAACTAAACGAAAAAACCCGTTCGAACAAATGACGACCTTGTGGTCTGATCGCCGACAAGGAAGGTAGGGTGGAAATAAAATGGTGGTTTAAAAAATTAGGATTTAGATAAGTTTTCGGCCTAGCGGGGATTTAGAAAGACAAAAAGGGAACAAAAACGACAAAAAAGGTAAAAGAACAAAATTGTACAAATACGAAAGGTGAGAAAGAGGGATTGGAAATATGTAAAGTTGACGAAAGATAAGAGTAAGGATAGAGGAAGCCAAAACTCTAGCCACTGGACCATCACACATTACTATTAAAGTTGAATGTCTGTAATATATATCTTTGCAGAATCATATTACAACGCGTTAGATATATTATTATAAAATATATATTAGTAAAATGTATAAACAAAAAAAATGTATTATCGAGATAACATTTCGCAAGATTTCTATTTAAGTACAAGCGACGAAAATTAAGAAAATATATTTTTTTAAATTAAATGATTAATAACTTTCTTATTTACTGATTGATTTGCTTCAAAGACAATAGGGCTCGTCCTCTAGTTAACACTAACTTACTTTCTAAATTTCAATACAATCGGATTTTTCTTTCTTAAGTTATCGTGCTTATAGGAAACATGACGGACGGACAGACATTTTGAAAGTTGTTCAGAATTCGTTCACTGACACAATGATATGAAAATTTTTCTTCTACGAGCAATATTTCCTGTTTTAGAAATGTGCCGATCAAATACAATATACTCTTCGTTTTTGGGAAAAGTATAATAAAGCACTGGCATAGTTTGTTGACTGCTGAGATAGGAAAAACTCACTAAAAGAAAAATCCGCTACAGACAATGATAGGGAAAACAAAAATTTCTAGTTTTGGTTCTAAATGTTAACTATTATAGATAATTTTAATAAATGTTTTTGACGAGAGGTAAGCCGCAGAAAAAATATGTGTGCACTAATACCCACTTTGCATAGTAATACCCAATAATACCTGGGTATTTTGTGATGATATCTAATAATACCTGGGTAAAATATCCAGGTTACAAAATGTACCAATACCAAATAATATCCAGTAATACCTGTAATAATATAACGGTAAGTAATATCTGGGTATTTCTTGGTAGTACACAGTAATACCAATTAATTCCCACTAATAAATAGATAATACTAAAAACTACCTGGTATTACCAGAATAATGCTTAATAAAACCGAGCAATATTTCAATAATTCCTCATAATACCTAGTAATACCTCTGAAATAACCAATAATACTTAAAAATATCCAATAATACCTAATAATACCTAGTAATACCCGGAAGCTGTACACCTAAATACTCCCCGGTTTTTGAATTTGAGAAGAGTAATGAAGAGACAGAGAATGGCAATGATGAATAGAAAATGTGAGAAAAGATAGAATGAATAGGCAAAAGTACTGGGAAGTGAAATTCAACCAATTGCTCCATCTTCAGCTAAATCAACTCAACATATTTGTTTGAAACTTCATCAAACTTGTTTAAGTTATAAATAAAGCGATCTGATAATCTATATAAAATGTAATCTTTGCTGAAGTTTTAAAGTATATTCTTTAAATATTTGATTACTTCGCGCAATAAAAAGTTAATGAAAATTTGTAGGTTGTTTCCTTTGCAAGCCCCTGGGAATTAAAAGAACATCGATATTCCGTTAAGCCAACATTTCTCTTTTATATTTTAGTTTTAAATTATTTATAAATTCTATTAAATTCCATTTTTATTAAACTAGATGATTTTGTTATAATTTAAAATCGACAAAGCGGGTTTGCTGGAAATCAAGTAAATTATTATATGCATCTTTTTTAATTGAAATTTTAATTAAATGTAGTCAAATTGAATTACGTGCTAGTTTGATAATGAGTTTTTAAAAATCGTCAATGTAGGACAAATAATAGAAGTTTATTTAATTTAATGAACAAAGCGCAAAGCGAAAATAGATATTTGACGGAACATAATACTGTCCATTCGTGTTTCCTCCATTCTAAAAATTAACACAACCATTACATTTACGGGTAAATTGCAGTGAGAATTTAAATAAAATTGTATGCTTCAAGTTTGAGAATTTGTCTCTAAAAAAACTATTTTGGAAATTTTAATTTATGAAATACCTAGGTCGATAAAAACAATAAAAAAAAAATTAACTGTTCAAAAAATTTCTAAAAATTATGAAATGAAATTTCACCGTCGCCACAGTGGTTAATATTCCAATATTAGGAGGAAAAAATTAAAAAATAGAAATTCTTTATCAGTCAAAATTAATATGCGTATACAGGGTGGCTAATTTTTATATTGAACAGTATTACTATCTCTTAAACCATAACAATTACAAACTCGGTTAAATGGGAGAAAAGTTTCATATTTTGAAGGCCAATAAAATGAGTTGTGGAAATTCATCATTAATTCTATTCCCTGTATAGTCCAGTCGACGGAGCGCTAAAATTACCAAAATCTCTAATTTGAGTGCTAATGAATGGATTTTGATGAAACCTTGTGCAATGTATTTGCAATGACGTTAATAAAAAAGTTAAAAAAGATTAGAGTAGGAAATGATCGGAAGGAGTTCTGTAACTTGTCGAATTGGATCAAAGATGAAAAAGAAAACAATATATTTACCTTTTTTGGCCCAAAATAAGATGTTTTTACTCTTGTGATTTTTCTCGAAAATTGCGTATTTTTCGAGATATGGCCAATAGAATATTCCTAAAAATGGGGGAGGACAAATGTAAAATTTGAAAAAATCTGAAAAAATTCAGGTGAATGTACCATCGAAAGACTTTTTTTTATTTGCAACTTTTCTGTAAAGTGCGTTTTACCCAAGTTTTTCCTTAAGAACATGAAAAATGATCCCTTTTTTGAAATTATAGCGCTTTAAAATATGTAATTTAAAAATTAGAAAAAATTTAGGCGAATGCACTAAGGCCTTCTAAATATTTTTTATCTCTTGTAATTTTTTTGTAACTTGCTAACTTTCCGAGTTACAGGAAGCTTTTCAAGATAAATCATATACTACATTTTTTGAAAACTTTTTGAAAATTTTCAATTTAAAAATTATATTGAACCTTTAAAAATTGTATAACTATATAGGTTTTCATATTTTTTTATAACAATATATATAAATCATGCTCATTTTCCGAATTTTCATTATTTTTTAATGTGCAAAAATATAGTACATTATTTATCGTGAAAAACTGCCTGTAACTTAGAAATCTGGCAAGTGACAAAAAAATTTCAAGAGGTAAAGAATATTTAGAAGGCCTCAATGCATACGTCTGAATTTTTTCAAATTTTTAAATTACGTATTTTTAAACCGCTACAGTTTTTTCAGAAAAATTCTGTGAAAACGCACTTTACAGAAAAGTTGTAAATAAAAAAAGTCATGTATTTCGATGATACATTCACCTGAATTTTTTCAGATTTTTTTTTAACTTTTACATTTCCTCTCCCCACTTTTAGGAATTTTAGAGTGGCCATATCTCGAAAAATATGCATTTTCTGAAAAAATTCACAGGAGTAAAAACATCTTATTTTTGGCCAAAAAAAAAAAAAAGTAATTATATTGTTTTCTTTTTCATTTCTAATCAAACTGCATTCATTACCACCAAATTAGAGGTGAAACCCCCCGTTGACCGGACTAATAGATATTTGGATAATTGGCCATCATGGATAAAAGATCATATGTACCTATTTGAAGCTATTGAAGCACTGGACTGTCTGTATAATAACGATATGTTAATTGTTGGAGACTTTAATATTTCCTGGTATGCTTCGTACTTACAGGACTCTCAAGCCAATCGGCAAATATTAGTATTAAATAACTTTTTAAATATTTTTAATACGTCGCAACATAATTTTATTCACAATGACAACAACAGAATACTTGATTTGGTTATACATAACAAGGTGTGCACTGTTGAAAAATCCCTTGAACCACTAGTGGCCGAAGACAATCATCATCCAGCGTTAGAAATTTCATTTAGCATTACCCTCCGCACTAATTTAAAGCACAACTTTCCTGTCAATTACAGCAACTGTTTCAATTTTAAGAAAGCCAATTTCTTATTGTTGTATGAATCAATTTCTAATATCGACTGGAGTTTTATGTCCACTCTTCATGATGTTGAGGATGCCTGTACCTATTTCTATGATAAGTTATATAGTAGCTTTGATCTTTATGTCCCCAAGTTTGTCTCGCAACATAATAGACGATATCCACCTTGGTTCACATCTGAGATAATTAAAAATATTAAACTTAAAGCCAAACTACTAAATAATTTTAAACAGAATAATGACCTTATTACCTTTGATGAATTTAAGCGACTGCGGGCTAAAATAAAACTGGATATTAATATCACCTACAAGAACTATATACGTTCAGCTGAAAATAATATACAGAGTGATCCAAATAAATTTTGGGCGTACATAAAGAGCAAAAAAGGATCAACCAATGTATCTGACAATATGTTTTACGGTGATAATAAGCTAGATAATCCAACAGATATTTTGAACTCATATGCCGATTTTTTTAGTAAATCATTCACGCCTTCATCTGATCTATCCTCGTACGATGAAGAATTTTTACTTAATTCTCAGTTAGACATAAGCGCATTTGAGTTCAACGATGTTCTCGCCGCTTTAAAGCAGATTAAACCTAAGATGACGACTGGTCCTGATGCAGTTCCAGCTTTCTTAGTTAGGGACTGTGCTTATGTTCTCGCCACTCCATTATGTATTTTGTTCAATTTGTGTTTGAAGACTTGTACCTTTCCAAAAATTTGGAAATATTCTAAAGTTATGTCCTATTTATAAAAAAGGTGACAAACATGACATAACGAACTTTCGACTAATTTCTATACTGTGTAACTTTAGTAAAGCTCTCGAATTTTTATTACATAACAATATCTATCATCATGTCAGCAATAGACTCTCACCGTATCAGCACGGCTTTATGAAAGGTCGATCTACTACGACAAATTTAACTGTCAGAACGCAATTCATTGCTAAATCGATTGACATGCAGGCTCAAACTGATGTCGTGTACACAGACTTCTCCAAGACATTCAACAGACTTGATAATAACATACTGCTACAAAAGCTTACACTATTCGGACTTTCCCCTTCGCTTATATTGCTATTCGTATCATATCTTTCTCACAGGAAACAGTACGTAGTATTTAGTGGTTTCAGGTCTGTTGAATACATTGCAACTTCAGGGGTTCCCCAAGGATCTGTCCTGGGTTCCCTGCTTTTCAACATATTCATTAATGACATCGTTATTGATATAGATGTGAACTGCCTTCTTTATGCGGACGACTTAAAAATATTTGATGTGGTTAGAAATGTTGAGGACTGTAAAAGAATTCAGCACAATTTGGACAAGATTTCAAATTGGTGCTTATTAAATAAACTACCGCTTAATCCACAAAAGTGTAACGTAATGTCATACACATTAAAAACCTCTACTTTGACATTCAATTATACTCTCGAAGGTACAGCATTGGAGCATCCTAATATCTTTCGCGATCTGGGTGTAATTTTTGATAAAAAACTGTCATTTAGTAAGCATATCGAGACGATAGTGTGTGAGGCATACAAATCCTATGGATTTATAGCACGAAACAGCAGAGATTTTGTGGACCCAAACACCATTAAAATGTTATATAACTGTTTTGTGAGATCCAAACTTGAATATGCTGCGATTGTATGGCATCCTCACTATAATGTACACATCGATAATCTCGAAAATGTTCAGCGTAAACTTCTTAAACTGCTGTCTTTTAAAGCGGATGGTGTGTACCCACCTTTAGGCATACCGCAAAATGAACTACTTGAGAAACATTCAACAGTAAGTCTCTTACAACGGCGGGAGTATCACTCACAAACATTTTGATCTAAAATTATTCATTATAAAATCGATTGCCCAGACATTGTGTCTCAATTAAACTTTTATGTTCCCAGATTATCCTCCCGTGATAACGTAACCTTCTACCTGCCCACAGCGTGTACAAACGTACTTCAACATTCGCCTATATATACAATGTGCAATCATTGCAATCTATTAGGAAGTCGGTTAGATATATTTTCTTGCAGCCTTAGTAACATAAGGGCCATTTACTTGGAATAAATGACTTTGTTTTTCTTTCTCTAAATGATTATATTATTATGATTTATATTTGCCTCAACTACTGTTTTAGTCTTTTCTCTTAGTATTTTAATTTTTATATTATACTTATCATACCCTCCTGTTCTGTAATTGGGTATTTCACCTGTAGAACAGTGTAATTTAAATAAATAAATAAATAAATAAATAAAAGGAAATTGCTTGTTTAAGACGCACGTGATCAATGCTAGAACATTGCATAGATGAAACTTCCGGAATTCAGTTTGTCACTGGTATCCGTTTAGGCAAATAAAGCAGGCACACAAAAAAAAAGTTCATGTACTCTTTTACCGACTATCGTATCTATACAGGGTGTAACACAGCTTACCCGAAAAATTTTAACCATACATGCACCTTTAAATAAGAAGTCGACTTCTTAAAAAAAAAATTAATAAAGTTACAAATTAATGGAAATGTTGAAATAACTTACTATTTAAAATAAAAATTTTTAATTTAATTTTTTAAAATTTTTTGGGTATTTTTTTACAACAGTCCTTCAATTAAGTACAGTTCAATAACTTACCATTTTCATCAATTTGTAACTCTAACAATTTGTATCTTTTTCTGAGTTGGACTTTTATTAATTTTTTTTTTATCTTATTTAAAGGTGCATGTACGGTTAAAATTTTTCGGGTAAGTTGCGTTACACCCTGTATATATTTTCGGGCGTTGAAACCAAATCCGAGGTCAGAATTGTCACATATCGTCAATATCTTCATGTAAGCTCAAGAAGCAGTTTAGAACAAGCCTGAAATCGAGT
Source organism: Rutpela maculata (assembly GCA_936432065.2). Classification (NCBI taxonomy): domain Eukaryota; kingdom Metazoa; phylum Arthropoda; class Insecta; order Coleoptera; family Cerambycidae; genus Rutpela; species Rutpela maculata. The sequence continues at coordinate 251,310,647 of OW386286.2, forward strand.
AAAAAGTAAATTGGAAGATTAAACGATGTTTTTATACGTATTTTGGGGCACTGAAACCGAATCCGAGGTCAGAATTATCACACGTCGTCAATATTTTCATGTGAGCTCAAAAAACAGTTTAGAACAAGCCTGAAACCAGGCAAAAAGTAAATTGAAGTTGACCCATGTGCTTATACGTATTTTGGCGCGCTGAAACCAAATCATATAAGTAAAGTTGTAACGGTCATTTTTATTTATAGTCATTTTGTATTTTCCGTGCATAAATTACCTATTTTGTTACCCCTTAAAAAATAAATTACCGCCGCTACTGTCGGATATTTGTTAATCTTATTTTAACCGTTATATGAGGATGATGTCATACAATAGCGCGACGTTTGCTTCCATATAAGGTAGCATTTTGAAAACTAGACAAATGATTGGTCCTTTCAAATGTTATACTATGTCATAATGTTGCTCCCCACCCATCCTTATAAATATCGCGAAAAGCGTCGACCATGACTTCTACGGCCGCCTTGAGCGAGCACACACTCAATCTTTTAACCAAATTTGAGTGAAGATATTAAAATTCCAGAATTTAAATGGTTTAGTTAAACCATAAAAATTATAAATTAATTATTTCTTTTGTCTCTTTCCTTCGTTTAAGCTGGTTAAGGAATTTGACAGCCAGATTATGTGTGCTTTTATGAGCTATACGTTCGAAATAAGTATTGATATGTGTAATATCCACCTAAAAGTGGCTAAATAATAGTGCGTTTAATCTACGTATATGGTTTTTCAACTTTAAATGGTATTGCAGTTTTATTGGTAATGTCCAAAGTGAACTTATGTAAGTACCTACCTGAACTTTACATTTTCCTGTTTATGCACGAGTCATCAATTTGTGGGAGATTTGAGCCCGTAGTTCATCAAGTTGATCACCGTGTAGTGAGTGTTCGTTACCTTTACGTTTTCGTGAAAACTTCAAGCAAGCTTTATTTTGTACTTGCTAATTTTTTATCTCGAATAAACACTCAAATTTACTTTTGGAGTGCTATATGTTTAATATTAAAATTTATCTTTATGTATTTCGTTCAAGGAATTATGTAAATTTTTGTGGGTGTATAAATACTCCCATTTGTACCTTTTAGTTAAGTCTTCTAGCTTTGTTTTTGCCTTTAAACTTAAATAAATATTTAATTGCTCATTCTTGAATAATTTGCTCGGAAAATAATTCTGATAAGTGAATGAACAATCATTTATTTATTATTAATAGATCTTTTTCTTTGCGGAATTGGCCAATCTCCCTTTATTACGTTTTACCTATTTATCTTTTGTATTTTATACCATTATGTCTGTCTCTCCGTACATCTGTGCATTTGTTTGATTATTTGCTTGTACTTTTTTATTCGTTAGCACAAATTTATTTGCCCATATCCTGGATTGTTCTCATTGCTCTACCATTTTGTGAATAAATTAGTTATTGTTAATTTCGTATTTTTATTTATTTAGAATTCATTTTAAATAACCCCAAGAGAGACAGGGCGTTATAATTTGGCTTCAAAGCGGGGCTTTCTTAAATAGCTTGTGTTTTTTTGTCTATATTAAATGTAGCAAAAAGGCAAAGTTATAAAGTGGTTTGGTCTTTTGTTTTAAGTTTTTAAATCTACTTTTAAATCCGCTTTTGACCATTTTTTATGTGTTTTTTGAGATTTTTTGAGTTTATGTCAAAATCCTGACTTGATAAGAATCGTCGTTTAATCCTTCAATTTACTTTTTACCCGGTTCCAGGCTTGTTCTAAGCTGTTTTTTGAGCTTACATGAAAATATTGACTACATGAGACAATTCTGACCTTGGATTCGGTTTCAGCGCCCCAAAATATATATAGATATGATAGTCGGTAAAAAAGTAAATGACCTTTTTTTTTTTTGGTGTGCCTGTGAAATGTTTCTTGTGCATAATCTCATAATCTCGTATTCCTTGTCTGTAAATAAGAGTGTTTAACTATATAAAAAATGTCCCATGGTATGTTTACTATTACGCAAAATTACACAACAAATTGATTTTATTTAAGTGTACGTTTGTATATTTATATTTGAGTTAAAAAAAGTTTCACGAAGTTTAACTGTCATTTTTGTCATTTATAGCAGGTTAACGTCTATACTTTGAGATATGTTATCAAACTTTACTTTATTTTACCAACTGTAGAAAATATCTCGTTTCATTTCGGAAAATCGGAAACGGCTATTTTTGTAAAAAGACTTCAACTGTTTGATTTTTTACGAAATGAGAAATTACTGTGTAGTGAAGTATCAATAAGGACTATTTACAAATTCGTTGAACACACTAAATATTAAGAAGTGCAATAAAGAAAGAGCTGGAGAGAAATACTGAATATATAATAGATTTTTTTCGCTTGAAATCGTCGACAAAAAGTGGTCACTTTGGGGTATCAGCTTGTAGGTAATCAATTGCCGAAACATTAAAAATCACCAACAGCACTTTGTAATTTTTTCTATAAACACACCACAGATAGTAGACAACCCCCAAATCCATAGCCAAGGCTGTGCGGAAGGGGGTTACACATTTGGAAAAACGCAGACATACATCCACACCCACCAGTGTTGTCAATACCGGGGCTGGGGGTCGAACCCAGAGCGCGGTAGGCAGTCGATCAGCATATTCGCCACTCAATACGCCTTAACCGATTGAGCTACCGCGCCGGTCTCAAGTCTCATTAGATAAACTAAAAAAATATTCAAAACCTCCCTAGTTGCAACTATGTAGTATCAAATATAATAATTTAAATACAACAACAAAAAAATCATGCATTTAGCACGGGTCCAAGCTCACTTATGGCATTATATTTTATGAAATAGTTAATCCCCTGTTTGTTTCCTTTTTATTTCCATATTTTTTGTCAATCTACGTACATATAATACAACGGCTAATAAAAATATTCAGTTGTAAACAGTTGCGTTTTAGTTAATTTTATGCAAGCGCGGATCTAGAAATTTCAATCATTTTTTTCTCGTCTGTGGCGCATGGGACCCATACGAAATATGGGAAATAACATCTCGAGAAGCACTTCTCTAACGACAACTAAAAAATTTTGAAAAAGCAGTTTGCGAAAAATTTTTTCAAAATTCTGAGACTGAGATACAACGAATTGAAATTTTGTGATTTGTTAAATTGTAAATCACAAAATTTCAATTCGTTGTATTTCAGTTAGTAACGAAAATATTTTCATAAACTTTAAAACACAGTGTTATATTTTTATGAAAAGTAAAATGCATATGACACAAAAAATAATTTTAAACAGGAGTCCCTAAGCCTGAGGGGGGGTAATCGAATTTTGAAAAAAATTTTCGCAAACTGCTTTTTCAAAATTTTTTAAGGGTCGTTAGAGAAGTGCTTCTCGAGATGTTATTTCCCATATTTCGTATGGGTCCCATGCGCCACAGACGAGAAAAAAATTATTGAAATTTCTAGATCCGCGCTTGATTTTATGCCCATAATACTCTGTTATCTAACAAGAACTAGTCAATTGCGTCACACTGTACAAAAAGAGGCCAGTTATGTAATTTTTCACCTCGGAACCTTATAAGTAGAATTACAAATCTCCGATAAACCTAAGCCCATGATTAATTACAAGTCTGACACAGGATGCTAGATGATAGAACGGTGTTTCTGATAGCAAATGCACTACTGTGTTTAACAGATAAGAATTCATTAGCTCGGTAACAATTGAAATAATACAAGATGTATATAGGCCAAATCGATTCATTTATACTCATCTAAAATTATAGAATGTGCGTTAAAATTGTTGTTAATTCATGTACAATGTAAAAGAAGTAGGCCATCAGAAATGAATAGTGTATCTAAAACCATCAATTTGTATAGAATAATTTTAATTTATTAGAAGTTTGTCAATAAATCTTTAGCGTTCTGAAACACCTGGATGCTGAAAATGGTCTTGAACCCGACATTATTCCTGTCTAAAATCGTACTACGATGGCCTGAATAAATCTCTGTTTCCATATAAATCGAAAATTGCATAACTTATGCTAAGTAACTAATTACAAATCTATTTTACTTCTGTCTCTCTGGAATGGATTTTGAGGAGATTATCTCAAATTTTTATATCTGCTTGAGTTCTTATAAATAAATATTGGTTTTCAGAGTGAAAAATTTAGTAACCACTTTACTTATGAAGATGCCCAACGCAAATAGTCAGAAAGGTCAGTTATTTTGAGTAACATGCCTAGGGCTACTAGCGACTGGAAAAGTTGATAATCATGACGTAGGTTTCACTAATTAATTAATTCTATATATTTTACTGTAGACTTGACAAGATCTAATTATAGTGAACTAAAATTGAGGTTAGCGCTAAAAAATACGTGTCAAAAGAACAGGTGGCGCACTTCTGATGGATGAGTTATATTCAAAAACGGAAGAAGATATATCGATATTTAAAAATAAATTTCTTTTATTTCTGCTTACACAATGATTGAAAAACATTTTGAGATGGCAATTTTCCTAAAAATGGGTTTTTTCCTGGGAGGAATAAAACTCATTTTTGAATTTGCCGCCAATTCTATCATAACTTTTAGTCTCAATCCTCAAATTTCGTTATTTCATCATTTGGCGTGGGTGAAAAGTTTCTCCAAATACCTAATAGTGCTTGCTAATAATGCTAATGCTAATCAAAGTAATTAAAAAAAAAACTGAAAGGAATTGTTGTTGGTTTGGTTAGAATTGGCGGCAAACTTAAAAATGGGTTTTAACCCTCCCAGGAGAAAACCCATTTTCGGGAAAATTGCCATCTCTATTTAGCAGATAACTTTCAAACAAACCATTAGTTCTTTTCAATAGTATATGAAAAGAACGAATGATTTATTTTATCTGCTAAATACCCAAAATAATGGTTTTCAAAGATATTATCGATATTATAAAAGTTGTGGGTATTGAGACAGGGTCTTCAGAGAAATCACAGAATCAATGGTGAGTTTCGATTTTAGGGAAAATGAACAACCTATATTCAGAAAAAAGAGAAATGATGATAGAATAAGAGGCAATAAAGGTAGGCCAAGTTATGAAAGAATCGATAGAGATATTCACCGAACAAAAATCGGTTCTAAAGAAGAAAAAAGCGATGCTAAAAAAATAATTGATGCTGAGAGAACTCAAAGAAGGAAAGAATAAAAAAAAACATTGCTAAAAATATATTTCAATAAAAAATTTAAATTATTGGAATGGACGGCGAGTTCAAAAAAAAAATGCAAAAGCCTAAGAAAGGAAAGTGATTGCTGGTGAAAGGAGAAACACTTCTGAGGAGAGAATTGAATTAATTATTGCAGATAGCATTTGATCATAATGATTTTGTACTAATTAGTTCGTTTTATATACTTAGCTACGTTGACTAAAGAAAAATGTTGTTTATTTGTTTTGTTATTGAATAAAAACATAACTTCAAAATCAGCGTTTATTTCCACCCAAAAATATAAAAATCCAAAACATGAACAACATATACCTAATATCAATATTTATTCAATGATAACTGCTAATCTTGTGGGAAATTTCTTATTAGTGTTAAACGTAGTTCTCTACCTAATGCCAATTAAATGCACTACTACCATCAAATACAAAACTTAGGCTGTCCAAAATCATCTGCCACCTCTTCATCTTGACCTAGTTTTGGAATATTAAGTTCAATACGTAGGTTATGTGACAAAACACATGCATTAATAACTTTGCTAGCTCTATCTGGTGCATAATGCAATATATTATGATATTTCAGTAACAATCGCAACCTCAGTTTTAGAACCCATTTGCCCCGTTTAATTTTTCTTCTGATGACTTTATCTTCTTTGTTATAAAAACGTTCCACAAGTTCATATTCTAAAGGTGTATCAACTACGTCCTCAGTGGACATCCAGAATGGACTAAAATTTGATGAAATAATTCCTATTTGATATATTTATTATACCATCAGGTAATCGGAAAAGAGAAACGTTAGCTGATTTTCAATATCTGCGTCTGAGTGACGCGGCACCAATTTATTTATTAAAGGCACCATTCGCGTTCTCCCTTGTTCTTCCACTCTTAGGTGGGTTCGAGATAAGTAATAAGCCAAGGCTGCGCTATCGTAGGTAGATCGTCAACGATGCTCTCTCTCTCTCTCTCTCTCTCTCAAAAAATTTGGTTTTTCTGTCGGAATTTTAGTTATTTACCTAACGGTAATGGATTTTCTCCTTAAAGATTTTTGAAATGTTTTGATAAAAAAATCCCTCTCGAGCTTCCGTAATTGTAACCGGTGTATTGAGATTTCAAACTTATGGGATCCTGAGATACCCAATTTACTCGATTTCGGACTTTTAAATTCTTTACCTAATAAATAATAGTTACTATTTACATGTTTTCGTAATCTTCTCAACATTTTTTTTGCATACTAGTGTTTTCAAATGAAGACATCAGGACACATAGTAACATCAGTTATTTTCAGATCGTAGTCACAAATCAACTGAACATTGATGGAGAGGTAGGATAAATGGTCTTATAAATGCAATCAATACAACCAATTATACCTGAAAAATTATATCTTCTATAGAGTCTGTAATAAATAAGCTATAATTATTAAGTATTATTAAGCCTGTTGGTTATCGGAAGGGAAAATAATTACTCAGTCTATAGTCGATTCAACTGTTTGAAATATGTCATTATGTTTTAATGCATTCATAACTCCAACGATGCATCCTGAAACTGAAGATTGTAAGCAATGAAAGCAATGTCCATTTGGTCACTTGTTCTTGCAATAAAACGTAACTAAACCAATACCTGCAAGAAATATACTTTAGCTGTTATTAATTACTCCATAGAATATTACTCCCAGCTTCCATAACACAAAAGAACCAACCAACCAACCAACCTTCTCGGTACACTTTGAAAATTGCCTTGACAGCTCGTAAAAGTGAGCTGGTTTGCTGGAATTCCAGCGTTTCCAAAGCTTACTGACAATGTTGGCTCCAGCAGACCAGCTCACTTTTACAAGTTCGCATGACAATCTTCAAAGTGTACCGAGAAGGCCGGTTGGTTGGTTAGATTTTCGCTTTATAATGCTGCGACAGTATTTGTGGAGAACCAACCAACCAACCAACCAACTAACCTTCTCGGTACACTTTGAAAATTGCCTTGACAGCTCGTACAAGTGAGCTGGTTTGCTGGAATTCCAGCGTTTTCAAATCTTACTGACAATGTTGGCTCCAGCAGACCAGCTCACTTTTACGAGTTCGCATAACAATCTTCAAAGTGTACCGAGAAGGCCGGTTGGTTGGTTAGATTTTCGCTTTATAATGCTGCGACAATATTTGTGGAGATATCTATACATCGTCCGTAAAATATGGACAGTGAAGGAATGTGAGTTGGCATCTTAAAAGTGCAATTGCACTTGCTTTAGGATGCGTATGATAGTGTGCACGGCTATCGGACGGGCGCGAGGCGTGCTGCTACAATATTGGACTGGCTCTAGCCCCTGAATATTACTACTTGTGCCAACGCGCGCATGGGCAAATGTTTCAGGTAAACAATTAGTAGATGGTTAATTATTTCTTTGTATTGATTGAATTAGGAATAATGTATTTTTTGTGTGTGTAGAATTTGTATTGTTAAGCAACATGTTTCATATTTTATCTACTATATAAAAATCTCGTGTCACAGTGTTTGTTACCTCCGAAACGGCTTGACCGATTTTTATGAAATTTTTGGTGTATATTTGGTAGGTCTGAGAATAGATCGTAGGCTATTTTTTATACGTCTAGGTGATGAGGGTGGCCCTATCCAGAAATTTTCTTTTTATTTTTTGGACAAAAATTTATAATTTATATGGCAAAACAACGTTTGCTGGGTCAGCTAGTTTATATATATTTTTTTATTTCTGTAGTTATCATTGATGTAAAATAAATTATCTTAACACATATTTATTAATTAGGGTGTAGTATGCACATAAAATCTCGTTAGTGAGCTTATGTTGCTGTAAAAGAATTATTGTATAATTAACAACGTTTTGTATATTTAATTAAAAGAGCCTGCCACATTGTTTCTCATTACTAAATACACGTTAATTTGTCACTCATTCTTAATAGTTGCGTTGTGAAGTGAGAAGGGAAGAAGAGATGGTCTGGTTGTTTGTGTTTATTTATTGGATAACCTTTTGTTAAAAATAAATTCACTCCTTTGTCAGTTATTTTAATTTATAGTTAGGTATTTAAGAACCTTAATTATTGCTTTATATTTAAAATATATACAAGCTATTATCTTAAAATCGTCCTGTTTTTATGTTGTGGGTAAACTTCTATTTGAAAAACAGTAAAATCATTCCTTTGTCATTATATAAATAAAGTTACTTTAATTTATCAAGAAATTATAACAACCTTTAAATAGTCACCAAGCAATATGGTAACATGATTTTTAGGAAATACCTATTCTATGAATAATTTTTATATACCTACACCGCTAAGTATAGCCCAGGAATTTTAGTCAATATATCTATACCCGGAATTAATTATTGTTTGGTCCAGGACAATACGTTCCAAAAAGTCCCCTACTCTCCCCCGTCGGCTTTCCTGTTTTTGCGGAGCAACAAGGGCCTAAGTCGCAGAAATTGCAGAGCTGGCTATAAAGTGCAGCAGAAAGATTGTTACAGATCCGATTTGGGTCCAAATGATCATAAAACCTTCGGAGAAGTATATTCGTTCGTATTTCAGATGTTCTATGCACATTTTGTTCATAATTTTCCGTTATAGTGCTGTCAAAATTTTAAAAATTGAAAAAATTCTGAAATGGGGCCATTGTGGATAAATGAAGACTCGGAGGGGAAACCGTACCCGAATAAATATTTATCTTCATACTTTGGGCTTTCCATTGGTATGTCTACCTTCTCTGTAACGTCACTCGTTACGAAGCTATGCCACTCCGAGTGTCGCGTCGTCGCGTGACATTCGGACAGTTAAGTGCGTTCATTGTTGCATCGATAACGTCTAGTCTAAGCAATCAAGCAGGCGCACGGCGAGCAATGCCTTCTTAGTTCAGTAGCTGTGATAGTCCTCGGAGTGTGTGCGGGAAAATTGAGTGATCGTAGTTAAATCATGTTGGACACAGGCGTTTTCGTTTTTTATAAGCTGTCTCTTGAAGATGGAAATGTTGTGGTGGTTCAAGGTGGGCTATCAACTTTGCTCCGAGCTAGTGTGGAAAGAGGAGACACTGAAAATGAAAAGTTATTTAAAGATCTCGTGAAGAAAAATTCATCTATCACCGTACATGTGACATGCAGGTATGTACTACGATACTCGCTAGTTCTAGATAAATGTCCTGAGTAGCCCAAAACGCTAGTCTTAGTCACATACGTAGTATTACAGTGCCATTGCCTTGCAGGAAAAAATACTCTAGACCTTCCACTATAAGGAAGGACATTGCCATGGCCAAAACTGTACAGCCTGGAAGTGAGACGACTGAGCCGCGGGTTAGATCAGCGCTCAGTCCTTTCGATATAAAAAGGGACTGCTTGTTCTGTGGAGAGGAGGTGTGCATGAGGAAGGAGAATAGTGTGAGGATCGAAAAGTTTACAGCACTCAACTAATGTGCATCTCCTTTTTTGCAGGTCCAGCAATGGCTAGAGGTCAACCTCAACCCAGAGGAATGGGGGTGGAAATCAGGACTCCCAGGGCCTGGTTCCACATGGCAGCCAACTTTTGATAGTCTACTACGGCTAATTTCCCGTGCCTGCAAGGCGGACTGCGGTGCCCGGTGTGAGTGCAGGAACTCTAGTCTGAACTGCAGCATCATATACAAGAGTTGTAGAGGATCCAGCTGCACAAACAGCTAGTCAGTGGATATGGATGATGATCTGGACGACCTTATTTTTCAGTGGATCAATAATGTCAATTATGTTGCCGAATAAAGTCATGTTCTGAGTCTGATAAGTTAAATTCCATTCAATAAACAGGAATTCGCAACAAGTCTCATCGGCGCAGCCAGGGCAGTTCCACCGGACGAATGACGGGCGCGGCGTAGCTCCGTAACGGGTGATGCTACAGAGAAGGTAGACATACCAATGAAAAGCCCAAAGTATGAAGATAAATATTTATTCGGGTACGTCTTCCCCTCCGAGTCTTGATTTATCCGCAATGGCCCCATTTCAGAATTTTTTCAATTTTTAAAATTTTGACAGCACTAGAACGGAAAATTATAGACAAATTGTGCATAGAACATCTGAAATACGAACGGATATACTTCTCCGAAGCTTTTATAATCACTTCAGCCCAAATTGGACGAGTAGCAACCTTTCTGCTGCACTTTATAGCCAGCTCTACAAATTCCGCGATTTAGTCCCTTATTGCTCCGAAAAAACGAGGAAGCCGACGGGAGAGAGTAGGAGACTTTTTGGTACGTGTTGTCCTGGACCAAAACTACAATACTGCAAATTTTTCAGCTTTACGGCGTGCTGCTGGTAAGTGCCAAACGCATGTGCGCCGGGCAATAGTAGTGATATTCAGAGGTTAGGTTAGACGCTAGTCATTATTGGTAGTCCGACCAAGTCGGATTCCTCCTCTGTCAATACTTTACGGCCAATGTATACATCGTGAACACGTTGTAATGGGAGGGTGTTATGTGAACCTAGATGATATCAGAAAGTACACCAAATCTACGCCGATCTCTATGCTCGGCGACTTCCAAAGTATTAATTGGAATCAATTGAACCGTTCTGTCGACCATTGTTGCATTTATCATCAACTGTAACTAACACTAAAATATCTATTTAATTATTTTATAATTATTCAGCATTTGCCAAACGAAGCGTTCGCTGCAAACCGCTTTGAAAATGAAAACGTGAGTATTTGCATTGGTCAAGAATATTCACTCGCCAAGAATAAAGATGAATGCATTTTTTGCTCTAACAGCGTCCTTTAGCGTAATACATTTGTCCTTGGAGAAGTCTGGTTGAAAGGAGAAAATACTGTTATCCTCTGGCTAAGTTTCAGTTCCTTAAATGCCTGAAGTTCAAGAAAAATATTCAAGCGGTCGATGTAAATTGTTCACGGTCTTTATGAAATAACTTCTCGGAGTTTTTATACCCAACAAAAAACGCAACTAGGAGACAACTATCTTCCTGGAGGCCCGCTCTGATTAGGGTCGGGTAATAAAAGCCCGTAATGAGAACGAGTGTTCAGTATAGTCTGCAAACTTCTAGATTAGGTTTTGTGGTAAGAGCCCGGCGCGGAGCTAAAACATTGTTTAAAACATATAACATTTTAGGCGTCATCACTAATGAAAACAAATATCGAATGCTGGCTGTGTGCATAAAAGGTTCATAGTGTAATTACCTTCTGCGTTTATATGTAATAACGCCGACCTCTGGTGTTTAAAAGCTTATGGCAGTTAAATTATAACTATAAAATCTGCTTGTATAGTTGACCCATAAAACATATTTCAAATGGTTATTGAACATGATTTCGTAATATGAGGCAGGAGCGATAATTTTGTTTATCTTTAAATTTGAAAGAATTAACTTTAATTTGTTGCTTAAACTACAGGGTTTTCATAAAGGAGCACAAGACACGTTACCACAGAATATAGGCAACCAATTATACGCAGATGGTGTTACACAAAACAGAAATCTCACGTTCAGTCGTGTTTTAGTTAAAGGTTAACTGTTGCAAGAATTTAATAATGATAACATAGGCACACACAAAAAAAAATGTCGAGTGCTAAAAGGCAGGCATTTCGACCCGCTGAACATGAATCCGATGTCCGTTTCGCCGGATTGGCTCTTGCATTTTTCCTCACCCCAAAAAACACCCTAAGGCTGCCCGGAAAATCTCAAACAAGTAAATGAAAAGCTTAAATGAGCTGATTATTATATCTATACGTAATTTGGGGCGCTGAAACTGAATATGAGGTGAGAATTAGCCGATCAGTTAGGAATTTTGACATAACCTCAAAAAACACCTAAAAATTGCCCGAAAAATCCCAAACAAGTAAATAAAAAGCTTACATGAACTGATCACTATATCTATACGTAATTAGGGACACTGAAACCGAATCCAAGCTTAGAATTTATGCGCGACGAATGAATATCTTGTACAATTCATATAACGTGCCCAAAAATGACTGAATCAATTGACTTTGGTCTACCTAATATCTAAACATATAATTTCCGATGTATTTTCACGAGCTGAACACAATACTGTAGTCAGAATTAAAGCGCAATCTGCAAACTTCATAGAGAAATATCATTTCAGCATATATTCTCATCAATCCTAGTAAGCGAAGATGGGTAACTTTTAAATTTTTAAGTATCTAAAGGAAAATATTACTGAATAGTGACATTTTTAGGAAAAAATTTTCAGACAATGTTTACTCTGTTGAGAGAGGAATATCGTTTGGCCTTAACATTTACCTACCTTGATGATTTTTTACTTTTTTTCTTAGAGCTGTTTAGAATTGTATAGTTTTCTTTATTCTGTTTGATTGTCATCATATGCCATTTGTTTCTTTTTCTGTTTTTGCGACTAGGACACCTCCACGTGGTGACGGCGGGCAACTATTTATTTCGGCTAAGCTCCTAAGTAAAAAAAAATGACGTCATGGCAAAAGTAGAGAAAGAGTTTACGATGCAGGGGAGGGAAACCCAGTATCGGCGACTGGTCAGGTTGGAAGAGCGGGACCGCGGGCGTCGCACAGTGGAAAAAAAAGCCTTTTTTGGACAAAAATCTGCCTACAAGTCAAATCTTAATCAATTTCTATCTACCTTGGCTTAAAATGTAGGTTATTGGCTACACTTTCAGAGTATACTGCCTAGATTGCAAACACCGATTTCCTAACCTCAAAAAATGTATCAAATATGAGAGTAATCACTTTTTTCTATTTTTACAAATCAAATCTTGATCAATTTTGACAATCCTGGGGTTCATAATTTAGGCAGTATACGCTGAAAGGGTAGCTAATAATCTGCATTTTAAGCCCAGGATTATCAAAATTTATCAAGATTTGACTTGTAGAAATAGAAAAAAGTGATTACTCTCATATTTGGTACATTTTTTGAGGTTAGGAAATGGGGGTTCAAAATTTAGGCAGTATACACTGAAAGGGTAGCTAATAATCTGCATTTTAAGCCCAGGATTGTCAAAATCGATCAAGATTCGATTTGTAGAAATAGAAAAAAGTGAGTCATATTTGATACATTTTTTGAGGTTAGGAAATCGGGGTTTGCAATTTAGGCAGTATACTCTGAAAATGTAGCCAATAACCTACATTTTAAGCCAAGGTAGATCAAAATTGATTAAGATTTGACTTGTAGGCAGATTTTTGTCCAAAAAAGGCTTTTTTTTCCACTGTGCGTCGTCATCATGCAACCCCAGCTCTAGTGAAGTGGGAAATTTGGCTTCCTATGAGTATAGAGCTACAAGAAGTTTGCACAACTGTGTAAATAATGCAAATTCCTTCTGTTTTGTTTGTAGTAAATTAAATGGCATATGACAATCAAACAGAATAAAGAAAATTATACAATTCTAAACAGCTCTAAGAAAAAAAAGTAAAAAATCAACAAGGGAGGGTAGGGTGTAGGTAAATATTAAGTTCAAACGATATTCCTCTCTCAACAGAGCAAACTTTACCCGAAAAATTTTTCCTAAAAATGTCACTGTTCAGTAATATTTTCCTTCAGATACTCGAAAATTTAAAAGTTACCCAGCTCCTCTTACCAGGGTTGATGAGAATGCTGAAATGATATTTCTCTATGAAGTTACGATACAAGTTTATAACCAATAGAAACGCGACATATAGCAATATTCTGTGAATATCAACTATTACTTTGAACATCTGACAGATCTAAAATTTATCAATTTTTACGAGTCATATACAATGTCATGTTTACCTAGCAATTTCAGAAATAAAATTTTAATTTTCTATTTCATTATGACTGGTCGTAGAAAAAATAGTGTGTGCAACTCACATTTAATGGCTATTAAGACACTAACATTCATTAATGACATTCGCCTACGGCTCATGACATAATTCTCATGCTAGTGTCTTAATGATCATTGCATAATATATTATTAATTATTTTAAATTATCTTTTTTACATGTTTAACTTCAATTAATATTTAAGTTGCACCTGTGAGCACTTCGTCCAATGTTTCAATTTCCACGACGACTGGCACCGTGGATGTCTCACTAGCTCCGAAGCGAGTGTCTGAGGAAGGTCAAATGTTATATTATTTTAATTTTAAATAAACTAGTTTTTGATTTGATTTGCAATCCAAGGATCCTGTGTTCGAATCCCAGACAGGTTGGATTTTTTTTAACTTTTTTATATATTTCTTTATATATGAGTGTTTCACTAACAAAGTTGGTATCAAAAAATTTAGAATGTTCAAAAACTAACATTATTTACAAGAAAATTGCGAAGAGTACCCTATAGAATTTGTAACAATTACACATAAAAAGTTCAGTAAATCGGCGAAGAGTACGTTTTTAGCTTGTTTCTTTTTGTGTAAACTTGTCTTGTTCTTGACTTATTGGATGATGTCTTTTTGATGATGAACTTTTTGCAAACTGCCCCTCATTTTGGTGGTAAAACTAGTTTTTCATAGGATACTTATTGTCATTAGGAGATGCACATACATACATGTATGATTCGTCAAGTTGGACGTATTATCGAGAAATAACACCATTTCCAAAGTTTTTTTGTGTGTTAATCAACCTATGATTGGTCGATTTAGTGGGTCTTGCGAGCACTATTCAGTATATCGGTATTCATAAACGCACTCCAGAGTAAGCCACATCAGTTTTTGTAACGTTTCTAATTATGAAATCTTATAATAGATGCGAGAAAGAAATCCCGACACAATGCCCCTTTTGTAAGCTCATTTTTAAGAAAGTTTTATCAATACGCTTGGCTTACGTCAAATAATTTAAAATGTAGCGAATGGATGAAGTATGAAACGGCAACATAATTTATTATTTTCGTAACACGTTAAACTTTAAGCACAATGAATATCGAGGCGTGAATATGAAAACTCCGAAAATTTAACCGGAGCAAAGTATTCCCATTGTGAGGCAGATCTTGGTAAAGACGTAGCTCCAGAAGGGGCATTAATCAGGAGTGTAGCGGCGTTGTTTAAATGTAAACAAGTCGACAATATGGATGTAATTCCGTTTTATATTCAGCTTGTTCCAGCGGCAATGCGTTACAACGCGCGCACCACAGCTTAACACTGGATTTATTCCCATGTTTTTATTCGAGTTGTTCAGCAGATTCAAATTAAATATTATAATCCTGATGGCATTATTCGCTCAATTTGTCTGGACAGTCCTCCATTAAATTTATAGTGGTAGAAGGTTATTCGGAATTTGAAATACTAATCCCAACTGTTTCAGAGCTACTTTTAGTTTATGGCCGATTGCTATGTAAAAATAAAATTATCTCACTCATACAGGGTGATTTACCATGACATGCGGAAAATAAAATAGTGTACTAGTTTTCTATGTGGGGAAGTCCCTGCAAAACTTTAGAGTGATCCAAGGTAACTTAGTATTTTTTGTTGCATTAAAACTTGCAAAGATACGCTACTGTTCTTGTCTGTGGTCAGTGATAAGGTAATGAACTTACTTGGGAAAGAACATATCGAAGATATTTACATTTCCTTAATTGGCATAAAAAGTTAAGCTGGCGCGTGCAGTCAAAGTGACGCGTTTTTTGCTTTCGGTCGAACAATGAGGACACCGGCAGGCACAATGTACCACGGAAGTTTGGTGTTTTTGTGTTATCGACGGGTTTAAGTAAATATCTCACATCTATTTGTTGTCACTAGCATAGGGTCAATGTCTTTTCGACTTATTTGCCTATTTTTGGAGTGTGATTTGATTAAAACTAAAAAGTCACTGCTCCCTCTCCAGCTTTGCTGTCAATAGTGTCAATCCCAAGTCCGATAAAGAGGGAGGGGCAGTGATATGGTTGTACCGCGTTACGTCATATTGATTAAAGTCGTTGGCGGCGCATTTTTATAAAAAAATAAAGTAATTTTTTTCATCATATTTTTTTATTTTTTATTTTTTTAACTCCTCTTGGTGGGGACAACCTCCTGATAAATTTTCCGCATATCGTGGTAAATCACCTTGTATACCGGATATAACTGGGATATGGGATGTGCCTTGATTTCGATTTCTTTTTTCATTTAAGGAAACCACAAACGTCTTAACAGATTTAGTGTAACATAAATAAAACCGTTTAAATATATTTCAGTATATTATGTTTACACTTCGCTGCTAAACTGACGTCACAGTTCTACTACGTTTACATGGTTTCAAAATTACTTCCACATCCAGTGGAAGTATAAAAATTTTGAAAATTTTTATCGTTCAAATAGGCTTAGAATGTCATGAAACGTCGAGATCTTAAGTTTGAGCGAAAAAAAATTCTGTCGGTCTGTCTTTTTTCTGCGCATGATTACTCTGGAACCGTTTAAGATATTGACTTTAAATTTGGTACACGTATATTTAACAGGATCTGGAACTAGATTATATTTTTATCTTATTCCGTCGAATGGTTGGGGGGTAAATTGGGGTAAATTTGGGGTAAATAGGTAAATCAAGCAGGTAAGAGTCCATAAAATTGGTATTTAGTATATATAAGAAAAGGCCAAGGTCTCAAAAAAATTTTGATATGTAGGTAATGTAGGTAAATAGGTAAATCAAGCAGGTAAGAGTCCATAAAATTGGCATTTAGTATATAAAAGAGGAGCTAAGGTCTCAAAAAATTTTTTGGCATTAGCCACCCCACCAGTTTATTTATGGGGATAAAAAAAAATTGTGATTTAGTGTGCCTCAAAATCTTTTTTACTTCGTGCACCCCCACTACTAGACGATTTCAAATATTATGTTATTAAAGTTCTATAAGCAATTATTTCTACATACAAAATTTTTTCGTTGTGAGAGAAAATCTAGATGTGGAAGTAGTGATTCCTTGGGCAACGGTTTTTTTACATAAAATCATTAATTAAATTGGTCACAATTATATTAATATTGAACACACTAATTAAACTTTATCTAATTATAGAACTAATTAATTAACATAAGTATAAATATACCACATATAGTAGATGACTCCTAAATCAAAAGCCAATGCTGCCCGGAAGTGGGTTACACATTTGAATAAACACAGACAACATCCAGTACCCAGCGCCATTGCCAGCGCCCGAACTGGTTATCGAACCCAGTACATGATAGACAATCTGCTTATCATGTGCTCTCACCACTAACATGCCTTAATTATTAATTAAACCAATAATCTTTAAAAAAATCGATAAAATGCACCACAATGCAAGCTAAAACGCGTTGCAATATACCATGAACATAAAGTTATAGGCACACGTGGCATAATACCACTATAATATAATATCTATATTAGTGTGTTCCTTATTTATACTTGATGAAAAAAAATTTTTGATTTTTTTCCGTCTCACCCCCAAAAAGTTTACATTTCATATATAAATCAGGAACTCAAAATTTCAGACTTCTAGAAATATTCCTTCCCGTGTCGACGGGACCTAGAAGTTTGTGAAAAGCAATTTTTTTAAATAGAAACATCAAGGTGTAATTTTTTTCAAATCGTTATTCAGTTATATATATTTGATATAAAAAGATTTCAACCCATATGGTTGATATTTACCCTTACCACCAGAATCATAAAGTTAAGCAAAACAGTGCATTTTTTAAGTAAAAATACATATATGTCACATTCTAGTCACATTCCATTCAATTGCTGAAGATGATTAATTTTGTTATGCTTTCTCTGGTAATACACTTCACCGTCCCATTAGAAACCACGTGAGTTGTTAACGCATCTGTGCCTTATAAAAACGTTTGCGCATTGTTATTTGTATCATCAGTCGGTCGCGTTGATCTGATAATCACATGAGTTTCATTACCACCAAAAATTGTGTTCATTCCACCTGACAATAAGAATGAAAATGCCCATGACAGTCAAACGCGCATTTCTCTAAATACTTTCCAAAGAAAATATTTGCTGAAATGGCGGAAGAAATTGGAAAAAACAGTGAAATTAGAAAACTTGTAGCCTTGCATATTATAATGGGCATACTTCGTTTTTCTAGAGATTTTATTAGGCACCTGCGACCAGAATCAAAGTTCTGGATGAAATTGGCATATCGCCTAACAAACTTTTTGTGAATCTCAACAAAGAACGTGATAAGCTTTGGAAAGTACGTCCAATAATAACATTATTCGAAAATCGTTGCGAAGAATTGGTAATTGAAAAAAATCTTTGTACTGATGAATCAATACCATTTAAGGGGCAACTTTAGTCAAACAGTTTATAAGGGAAAGCCAAACCCGTGGGGGGTAAAGTATCAATAAAACGTCAAAAATCACAGTCCATTCCAGTGGACGATATAAAATTCGATAAAAATCTTGGCCATTGGCCAATACATACAAATGGCCATGAGCAGCGCTGTAAACTCGAGACTTGTGGAGACGAATTCAGTGTGGGAAGTGCAATGTGCATTTACATTTATCTAAATTTAAAAATTGTTTCAAAAATTTCCATGCAAAATAAAATAAAAATAAAATTTTCATGTTTAATTTTTTTTCTTCTTGACTTGATGGAGGCATTTGCCATTATTTCCTAGTTTATAAATCTGTGGAGGAAACTAGTCCAAATTTGGTTGAAGAGTTATTGACGGGTATTAATTAATAATCTATTAATAATCTATTCCAAAAAAATGTTTCTTGCTTATCAAAAAATCAGGGCTGAAAGGATTAATATAATCATTAAGTTAGTAATTTTTTATCTAATTGTTCTCACTTTTCAGCGATAATAATTGACACATGCATTAAAAAAAATAGCATGGATTTAATTTCTCGTTTCAATACTGATTCGGGATTTTTAAATCACGATCCGAAAACACGGGGAACGCAAGATTCTTATACGAATGGACGAGAAATAATAATGTTACAAGTTCACTACGCATAGCAACAACTAAACTTGCAAACTGTCTTTCTTTTCGGATCCTGTATTAGTACAGTAACTAGAGGTTTTAACTTCGAAATAATGTCATATGAATTAGATTTCGTTCATTTTTGGCAACTTAATAATAAATGCATCAAGTAAAAGTTTCTATATTATGAGACTATGACACTGACATCAAAAATGCTTACCGCCAAAATGAAACAGTGTTAATTCGGCTTTCAAATGATTTTTTGATTAACTCCATAGCACAAACAACATAGAAGTTATGACAAAAACAATGTACTTCACATTTCTTTAACAAAATTTTAGTAAGTAGTCGGCATTAAAAAAATACATTCTCCCTATACTGTTACATTTTATACTATATACGGATTTTCGAGTAAATGTAAAATTTTTGTTTCTTTGCAAATATTTCAATAAATATTAGTTTTAGTAAAAAAAAATGGTAGACATCAAAAATAAAGCTTATACACTGAAAATGAATTTGCTTCATTTTGATATTTATGTAGGATTAATAGTGTCGGAGATATTTAAGTTTAAATACAGCATTCGAACATTTATAGGATCAAATATTCAGTTTAAATGTTGAATATCTTAGAAACTATGACACATCCGTCCAGGCGCGTGCTGGGAGGCTTTAAAGGGCTCGGGAAAATTTCCTATATGAAGGCCCTTTCTTCCTTCCTGTTATTTGGGCCCGGTTGATCACTTTATGGAGGGTCCATCAGGAAATTCTCATTTCCCGGTGGGCCAGCAAGCGCCTTCATCCGTCAAAAGTTTTAAGGAACAGAATTAAATATAATTTATCAGTCTTTTTGTTTGTTTCGGTATCATAAAAAATAAAGAAGTTATAGCCGAAACACTGTGCATTTTCACATTTTATTTAACAAAATGGGACCATTTTGTTATTGTATTTGTCCAGTAATTATTTTTTTTCAAAACTGCTGTTTTTCGTTAATATACAGGGTGTCCATTAAAGAATGGGCCATAGAGGAATAGCGGATTCCTGACATTAAAATATTACAATTTAACCAAACTTACCTTGGTCCAAAAGTTGATATTAACAGAGATACAGGGTGTTAAAGTCAATATTATATTTATAATTTTCCTACATAACTTTTGAAGTTTTTCAAAGAATGGTGCGAAAATTGGTGGATAGGAGTTTTTTGATATGAGAAATTCAAATCGTCTCCTATTTGTGGTGTAAACCCTAGAGGGCGCCACATAAGCAATATTTAGGGTGTAAATGTATTTTTTCACCCGTAATGTTATAGCCTTTTTATTAAAAAAAATCCCGAAACTACATCATTTTGACGGAGAAAAAGTATACTTGTCATTAGAGTTAGAAATTTACCGTTTTCGAGATAATCGCATTCTAACAGTCAGCCGCATAATTCATTATAAGAAATATTAACGTAGTAGGCGCCGATGTCAACAATACTTTTGAGAATTAAACACGGCTAAATCTGACAGTTACTGTGTTGTAATTTATTACGAAAAAATTATATTTTTTGCACAATGCCGAGGCATAATTTTTTTTTCAAATAGCGAAATGAGTGATATGGTGGCTATTTCTGCTCAAGAAAATTATAATGGACGTGCGGTAGCAAGAAAATATGCGAATATTTATCCAAATCGAAGGCAACCTTATCGAAAATTATTCCCAAGACTTTTTGCAAGACTAAAAGAAACGGGTTCTTGTCATCCTAGACGTTCCCATGTATGCCCTGTAGTTCATAGTGTCCAACAGGAGGAAGCAGTATTAAATATTATTGAAGACGATCCTGAAATGAGCATTCGCCGAATCTCTGCAAATACTGGACTAACCCGTGGCACAGTATCAAACATTCTACATGAACAACAATTACACCCATACCATTTCACAACAGTACAAAATTTGTTGCCAGGTGATTTTCCTCGTCGCATACACTTTTGCGAATTTATGTTAAGAAAGCAAAGAAGAGATCTAACTTTTTTAAATAAGGTTCTTTTCATGGATGAGGCAACGTTTACTCGAAGGGGAATCTTTAACAAAACAAACAGTCATTTGTGGGCTGAAGAGAATCCAAGGCCTGCAAGAGTGAGACATTTTCAATATGAATTTAAAATTAATATTTGGTGCGGAATAATCGGAGATTATCTTGTGGGTCCTTTTGAACTTTCGTCACTAGTAAATGGAGAAAACTATCTAAACCTCCTTCAAAATAATTTACAAAATATGTTGGACTATCCTCTGATTGTAAGAAATCATTTAGATAATGTATTTCCTAGGCATTGGATTGGACGCGGAAGTGAACATCCATGGCCACCACGGAGTTCAGACCTAACGGCAATGGACTTTTTCCTATGGGGTACCATGAAAAGCCTTGTGTACTCTCAAACAAGTAACACAAGACAAGAACTCTGGCAGAAAATAGTGGCAGCTGCAAACCATATTCGTGATTTGCTTCCATCCATTTTTTGTATTAGGTAAAATTTTCTTAAAAGATGCCGAAAGTGTATTGAGTTAAATGGAAGACAATTTGAAAATGAATTGAGGCAATTATTTTGATTATTATTTTGTTGTTTAATTTGATATTTCCATTGATATCGTTTTTGTTTACTTAACTGCTTAATTTGCAATAATAATAAAACTCTCTTTTTCTACATAACTGCATTTTAACTATCAATATTAATTATTTAACCGTCAGATATAACCGTGTGCCTACTAGATTAAAATTAATATTTCTTATAATGACGGCTGACTGTTACAATGCAATTATCTCGAAAACGGTCAATTTCTAAGGCTAATGACAAGTATACTTTTTCTCCGTCAAAATGATGTAGGTTCGGGATTTTTTTAATAAAAAAGGCTATAACATTACAGGTGAAAAAGTTAGGAGTACATTTACACCCTAAATATTGCTTATGTGGCGCCCTCTAGGATTTACACGAAAAATAGGAGAAGATTTGAATTTCTCATATCAAAAAACTCCTATCCACCAATTTTCGTACCAATATTTGAAAAATTTCAAAAGTTATGTAGGAAAATTATAAATATAATATTCACTTTAACACCCTGTATCTCTGTTAATATCAACTTTTGGACTAAGGTAAGTTTGGTTAAATCGTAATATTTTAATGTCAGGAATCCACTGTTCCTCTATGGCCCATTCTTTAATGGACACCCTGTATAGCATCACCTAGATGCTCGATTTTTTTGTCCATTTAAAACACTTGCTTTCGAAAAAATTTCATCCGCCACAATGAATTTAGTTTTAGTTTTTTTTAATTTTGACTTCAGATTCGTAATCAGCGATCCCAAAAAAATTATATATCACACGTTTCAAAAATAAATCAGTAATAATTTTGCAAATATTAATTATCTAAATTTAGGGGCGGTTTTCAGCCCTTGAGGATAAGAGCAATTGTCCGGACCATATAGAAACTGAAGATGATGCCTTTTACTACAATAGTAACCCATAAAGAAATATCACTATATATGAGATTATTCCGAAATTTTACATATTTTTCACCTCTAGGTACTGTAGTATATATAGAGTATATGAACTTTTATTAATAACAATGGAAAGTTCGTTATAGTTTTCTTTAAGTTTTACTGATCTTTTTCAGCAACTAAGTTTTTAATTGTGTCTGGCGCATTTGCTAAATTTAGGCGTTTTTGGTAACAAAACATTTTCCAATTTTTGCTCACCTTATACTAGACACACCTTGAAACTTCAGTAGGCCTGCAGCCAAACTACACTACACTTTGCGAAAGATTTGATAGAAATTGCTAATCCAGAATAATGTGTCAACAAACATAAAAAATCGTGCGCACAAAAAAGAATGGACCGAACGACAGACCGACAGACATACAGAATTTTTTTTGCTGAAACTTAAAATCTCGACGTTTCATGTCATTTTAAACCTATTTGAACAATAAAAATTTTCTATTTGTTTTTGCGTCACTATACTTAGTAAAACACAAAGGTACGGGTCTAATTTAGAACCTTCCTCCTTTTAAAATGTTTTGAAGTTGAAAAAATACTACCTTTTTGTAACATTTAGGTAGCCGTGAAAATAGGACCAATTGCAAATTCTACGTTCTGTCTAGTAAAAATACTTATTTTCATGAAACATCTGCAAACCTGTTTACCTGTGCCTACAGTTCAGATCAGCCCTAATCAAACTACCTATTTTTCAACTCCCCGAGCAAACCAGCTAAAATATTGCCCACTTTATCTGATGTGTGCTCGTTATAATAACAAGGAAAATAATATGATGCTATATATTTTGTTGACCTGAAATATATTTAAGAAACCGGACCACTAATTTTATTTGCCCCAAACTATTTATCTCTTACATTTTATATTATTTTCTTATATGTCTACAAAATTGTGCTGAATTTAATCTAGTTTTATTTATTTATTTTTGAAATATTTCAATATGATGTATTAAGTGTATGATAAATCATATCATCGATTTGTTTTCATTCTCTCAAAGAATTTCTTGAAAAAAATGAAGGTTCAACAGTATAAACACAGGTATATGTATACGAGATTTAAAAAATGTAATTGTGATGCATTTTTTTTTGTTTTCGAAGTAAAGAGGACAAATAAGGTTGATTGCCTCTTCCGTTATAATCGAGAGTGATAGAAAAACTAAAATATTTTATTCGGATAAAGCATGATAGAATACATACAGGTTATGTATAAAAAAATGCTAGCTATACTCTTAATAGTTGTGGAAATATAAATAGTTCAAAGTTCTCGCGAGACACCTTGTATGTTCTGGCGCTCCCTTATCTGTTGTAGCTTAAGCCGGCGCTAGACTATTCGTCAAATGCCTTCCAACGCTGGACGCATAATAGTTGGACACATAGTGTGTACGATAAGCAAGTGACGTGCGTGGAGTGTCGAGTCTCCAACGTTGGCATTGGAAGACGTTCCTCCGGCTAGAGTCGGTATTTTTGTCCCGCTTCAAAGGGAACTTCCAACGTTGGATTGTGTCGCTATTACATTTCGGTGTCATCCAGACCATCCGTCCAACATCTTTAACAATAATCGGCTGAAATATCTTTTGTGTCTCAAATCTGCACGAATATTACTTTATCGACCATACACGCTCTTGTAGACAAATTTTGTAATTTGATCTGTTTGTAAAGGTCTGATATAGATTGAAATAACGAACAAATTTTGGAGTTCATCAGTGGTTATGAAAAATATCCAGTACTTTGGGAACCCAAACATTCCGATCATAATAATCGTAATAAGTTAAATGATGGTTGAGTGCAGCTACAACACACAAGACAACATAATAATGGAACTGCAATACACACAGTATATCTTCCATGATAAACAACTGGTCGATTCATTCACAAACATTTGAACCAACGCTGGTTGCAATGTTGGACGCATTGTCTGTAGGCACAGTTTGGCAAACATAAATATTTGAGGCAAATATTGGAGCCAACATTGGAACCAACACTGGACGCATAGTCTGGAGCCGGTTTTATCCTTTGCCAATTATCAATAATTATTATTTTACATGGATGTTAACTATTATAAGGTATTAATAAAAAAAATATTATTTGAGTCGAACTTGATAATAGACTAAGAAAAGTACACTGCCGCTAGCTCATTAGCTCGGAAGCTTTGGGTCATGAGTGAGGCAATTTTATTTATACTTGAGATGTTATAGTACAGATAGGCTTACCTACAAATACGTGTGATGGGCTAAACTGATGTTATGTAATAGGCGCCATCCATTCTTTATACAATATGTTGATGGATACCAAGAATAGTAAATAATATTCAATTACCAAGATCTAAATATTTGTTTTATGTATTTTTATACAGTAGAATGGATTTTGTTGAAATAGCAAAAAACAAGTTTGCGAATAAAAGTCTTATTAAAATTATAAAATCAGTTTTATTAGAAGCTGATCAAACTGGGTGATGTCAGGTCAAAGTAACATCATTGATTAACAATTACAAACAAATGTATAACAGTTTATAAGCTACCCAGCCTTATTTATGAATTTTGAAATATTTATACAAAATTATTGTAGTTAACTTACCCAAATTTATATGAAAACATTAAGAATAGTTTTTTTATTAGAAACTCCTACCATTCTTAGTGACGTTATTGCAGTAGAAGGGTATACTTTAGTAAGGAAGGATCGCAGGTTAGGACGAGGTCGGGGAGTAAGTATCTACATTAAAAATTCTGTTATTTAGTGTAATTCAAACCGAAGATGACATTGAGCAATTGTGGATTAAAATAAAAATAAACAAAAAGCAGTTTGCAGTAGGAGTAGTCTATAAACCACCGAATCATTCATATAATGATTTTATAACTAAATTGGAAAATACAGTTTCAAATTTGTTACCTGAGTACGATGAAATATTTTGCCTTGGCGACTTCAATATTGATATGTTAAAAATTGATTCACCAGCTTTCAACAAAGTTAACTCTATGGTTGCAGCCCTTGGTTTATATCAAATCGTAGATGTCTTTAATTGACCTCATAGGGGGCGAGTGTAGAGGCGACTTCAATGTGAATATCAGTCGATATTCCGTTGAAGCAACGTCGAGCGCGGTTAGTAACTTGGATGGGTGACCCACCTGTCTTGGGAAATACAGCGTTCTCGTCCCACCTTCTAGCGGCTTGTATATCAGTGTATAGGAAGTTACGTAATTTCAGACGAGGATTACGTAGTGGATATACCATCCTTCGGAGGGGATGTAAAGCAGGCGGTCCCTTGTCTATTAAATGTTAGGCAAGTAAAAGATCCCTACTCTTCTTAACGGAAGAGGTTTGGCAAAATTTCCAGGTTGGGGGCAGCTCTTCTGGTAGCGGAAATAGGCCGACGTTAAATAGTTAAAAAAAAAATTGACCTCATACTAACTACCAATAATAATAACTTCATAAAAAACGTAGATGTAATTGCGTTAGATCATATGTCTGATCATGAATTAAACCTAGTTGAGCTAAATTTTACTTACCCCATAAATACACCAATTTTCAAAACTATAAGAGATTTTAAAAATTTTAACCTTGATCGTTTTTATGCCGATATCACGCTAGTTCTTCTTTCACGAACTTATTTAAAAAAAAATTATTCAGTTTGCAAATTTTTGCAGGAAATACCTTCATCGACTGGGCTAAAAATAATCAGCAAAATTATAGATTTATTTATATTATTTATGTGCAAATGTTTTGTTATACGTTAGATATTTAAGCTCACCCGACAACCAGAAAATTAGAAATTTGAATTAATTTAACTGGTACAAACAAAATAGCAATATAATATGATCATAAAATAGTTTGCATGCTACATTCATACCGCAACTGTCATGTTTATTGCCTTAGTTTATAAAGCTGTATCCTAAATCTAGCTTGTATTAAGTCCGTCTTTTTTAATAACCACAGTACATTTCAGATCCACTGTGTATTCTTCTTTTAAACATGAACAGGGCCAAAATTACAATTTATGGATAAAATCTACATGTAATATTGCATCAGGAAAGAACATAAAGAAAAAGTAATACTTCAAGCAATATAAACAGTTGTTAACGAGACACAAAAGAACAAAAACGAATAGCCTTGTGAGTCTCCTCTGAACAATTTAAACAGTGACAATACATTTTGGCTCTAAGATACAGAAATACAAGTAATTATTAATAGGCCCCTCGCAAACAATATAATTTTAGAATTTTTAGGATCTTTACTTGATACAAAACACAGTGTTAAAGGATTTTTTCTTATTTTTTCTTGCGCGCAAACAACGCATGACGTCATGCGCCACACCGCTAGCGTACATTTTAAATTACACCATAAAAGTCTCTCCGTTCTCAATAAAAAAAATCAGCGTAGAACCAGCCCTTATAGTTTTTATAAAATGAACAATTCTACATAAGAAATGGCTATTTACGATATTTTTTTGTGGTACAGATATTTTTCATTTCGAAAAAACCTTGAGAAATTGATCTATTATAAAAATCGTGTTTTTTAACATTTACCTCGCCTATATCTTGGTGGTTTTTTGTTTCTTCAATATCAGCTGTTGCTTTGAACATCTGACAGATCTAAAATTTAACAATTTTGACAAGTCATACTTACTGCTTACCTAGCAATTTCAAGTGTTAACTTTCTATTTTATTATGACTGGTCGTAGAAAAAATATTGTATGCAAATCACATTTAATGGTTATTAAGGCACTCGCATTCATTATGACATTTGCCTACCGCTCATGCTCTCATACTCGTGTATTAATAGCCATCATTAAATGGTCGTTGCATAATATACTATTTTTTAATATGAGAGTGACTATAATTTTAAAGATGGAAAATAGTATTATCAACGGACATTGATTTACGTTCTCTGTTAACTTAGAAATATTTCAACTTTATTTCATAAAATTCTGAAAATACCAGACCTTTTTGCTTCATTCTTGCATCACTGAGTCTTGGCTCTCGGAAGAGGTAAATAGTAATGAGATAGTTGATAATAGAGATTTCAGGTAAAAAAGGAGTGGGAGAGTTATGTAATGACACTGTGGAAAAAAATAAAATACAGGTAATTGTAACAAAGAACAATCTACTATCATTCACGATAGTAACAGTTTATATTCTTTCTGATTCAGGTATTAATAATTTGTACGTATTAGGTTGATTTTTATTTAAATATTCAAATCAAGACTGAAATTAATAACATCACTCAACAGGAAATCATTCAATTTCTAGATTTTCTAAATTTAAACTCACTGGAAACGTGTAACACGATAAACAATATAAATGATAAAACTCTAAATCAAGTATTAACCACAACAAATGACAATTTGTGGTACAGATATTGTTCATTTCGAAAAACCTTGGGAAATTGATCCATTATAAAAATCGTGTTTTTTAACATTTACCCCGCTATATCTTCAAATCTAATTGAGCTCGATTTGAATTTTATTTTTAAATTCAAGTACACAAACAAGCGCTTCCAATGTTTTTTTTGTTTCTATCGATTATTGTTTATTATTTTCTTTAAACAACAATGAACCTATTATTTTGCTAAGAATGTACTCATATTTTGACTAAGCGACAAACTGTTTTATTTTTGCAGATTTTCTTATACATGCAGCGAAACAATTGAAGCCAAGATGCAGGAGAATTTTTTGAAAAAAAAAATTTTCATCTAGGACTTATAGATTTTTATTTATGAATCTTTTCGTGACGCTGTAGCATATGGAATACACACGGCAGGCGTACAGCATAAATTATCCGATTGACCTTTGAAATAACCTTTTTCAGTCATGTTTAAAAAGATTTAAACCCTTTTAGATATGGTACACTTAAATACGCACTACAATTTAATATCACAGACCAAATAATTTTAGGAAATAACCGCAAACTGTACAAACTATATGTCCGAATCATTGCACTCGCAGATATATACTGTTAGATGACATCACATCCAATATGAGTGTGTTCTCGGACACGCCCCTCCTCCCGGATATTAGTCGGTGATTTAAATATTTTCCAAGGGGGGTGGTAGAGGGGTGGATAAAGTAGAAAAAAACTTGAGGCCTTTGGTTCTTGTACACACACTAAATGACAATTTCATTTTTTTCACCCCCTTTAATAATGGGGTGGGAGTGGTAATGGGGATGGTTAATTTCAAAAATTTTTTTGACACCTTAGCTTCTCTTATATATACTAAATATCAATTGTATGGACTCTTATTTGCTTGATTTACCTATTTAACCCCATTTTCCCCAATTTATCCCCCAACCCTTCAACGGAATAAGATCAAAATATAATCTAGTTCCAGATTTCGTTAAAATACATACGTGTACTAAATTTAGAGTCAATATCTTAAACGGTTCCAGAGTAATCGTGCGCACAAAAAAGTTACAGACGGACAGACAATTTTTTTTGCTCAAACTTAAAATCTCAATGTTTCGTGACATTCTAAGCCTATATGAACAATAAAAACCGCTGCCCAAGGAATCACTACTTCCACATCCAAGTCTCTTACAACAAAATACTATATTTGCACTCCACTATGTGGAAATAATTGTTTATGGAACTTTAATGGTATAATATTTGAAATCATGTACCCCAAAACCCCATAAAGTTATATGCCACATCTGTAATGGAGGTGGGGGTGAATGAAGTGAAAAAAATTCTTGATGACTTTGACTCTTGTACACACACTAAATCACACTATTTTTTCACCACCTTTAATAATAGGGTGGGGGTGGTAATAGGGATGGCTAATGCCATTTTTTTTGAGGCCTTAGCTCCTCTTATATTTACTAAATACCAATTTCATGGACTCTTACTTGCTTGATTTACCTATTTACCCCCATTTACCTCAATTTACCCTTCAACTCTGCAACGGAATAAGATGAAAATATAATCTAGTTCCAGATCTCGTTAAAAAACATAGTGTGAGCACCAAGACGATACAAGACTAACATACACACCGACGCAACAGACAAATTTATTTTGCTCAGACTTAAAATATTGACGTTTCTTGATATTATAAGCCTATTTAAACAATGAAAATTTCCAAAATTTTTTTTGCGTTAATATACTTCAACCGAATGTCGAACGCAGAAAATGGCAAGACAAAGATAGCAAAAATCGTTGTGTGCCGTAAACTACACGATAGAAGTAAAGCCTCTACTACAAGCATTTTCTTCGAGGAAACCTACTACGCATCCATACTACTCAAGGTAACCCACTGTGCATCCAATTTACTCGAGTAAAGCCACTGCGCATTCATACTTCTTGAAGTAACCCACTCGCATCCATTTTACTCGAGGAAACCCACTGCGCATCCATATCACTTGAGGTAACCTACTGCGCATCTATGGCACACGAGAAAAGCCACTGCGCATCCACACTACTCGTGATAACCTACTGCGCATCCATTGTACTCGAGGAAAGCCAGTGCGCGTCCATACTACTTAAAGTAACCCACTGCGCATCCATACTACTTTAGGTAATTTATTATAATACTCGAAAAAGTCACCGAGTATCCAAATATTCGAGGAAAGCCACTGCGCATCCATAATACTCAAGGTAACTTTAACAACATAATATTTGAAATCGTCTACCCCAAAAACATATAAAACGTTATGCTACATCGGTAGTGGGGGTGGGGGTGGTGGTAGAGGGTTGGTAGTGAAGGTGGACGAAGTAAAAAAATATTTTGAAGCTTTTGGTTCTTGTACACACACTAAATCACAATTTTTTTTTCATCCCATTTAATAAGGGGGTGGGGGTGGTAATGGGGGTGGCTATTGCCAAAATTTTTTTTAGACCTTAGCTTCTCTTTTGTATACTAAATACCCATTTTATGGACTCTTACTTACTTGATTTACCCATTTACCCGAAATTTACCCCAATTTGCCCCCCAACCCTTCGACGGAACAAGATGAAAATATAATCTAGTTCTAGATCTCGTTAAAGTACATATGTGTACCAAATTTCAAGTCAATATCTTAAACGGTTCCAGAGTAAACGTGCGCACAAAAAAAAAGTTACAGACAGACCGACAGACAGACAGACAGACAGACCGACAGACAGACCGACAGAC
Organism: Rutpela maculata; assembly: GCA_936432065.2. Classification (NCBI taxonomy): domain Eukaryota; kingdom Metazoa; phylum Arthropoda; class Insecta; order Coleoptera; family Cerambycidae; genus Rutpela; species Rutpela maculata. Next base: position 251,341,253 of record OW386286.2, read on the forward strand.
AGACAGAAATATTTTTTCGCTCAAACTTAAAATCTCGACGTTTTACAGTGTTGATGGTAAACATCAGCATTCCATATGGACGGAAAATTAGTAACTCTAGTAATATGAACTGCAAGTGTTACAGGTTAAAGTTAATAATGGGATGATGCTCTAACTTGTCTTATTTAGCTGAGAGATGCTGACGTGCAGCTTACACCACCACTACGATGTTTATCACTTGTTAAGGAATTACGATCATGTCTATAAATGTAAGTCAAGATCACGATTGAAAGTCATTAGTTAGCTAAGCCTCTGTTAGGATTGTGATGTCATAATCACTAATACTTGTTGCTTGTTGCTTAAGTGGTGCGAATTTCAGTAGCAGTTTGATAATAGCAATGAGGTGTTTGTATTGAAAAAAGAAATCGACTGGAACACCGGTTCTAGACTTCCTATGTTTATTCTAATATACAGGGTGGACCATTAATAATAGGCCATAGTTCAAGGGTAGATAACCGGATATAACCAAACATGCCTTAGTAAATTGTTGCTGTGGAAAAAGATACAGGGTGTTAAATTTGTAATTTTTTTTTCTTTTTTTTTTGCAAGATCTCAACTACCTCTTGACCGATCTTCTTCCAATTTGGTAAGGAAACATTTTTTAAGCTAAGAAACAATAATTTATGAGTTACATCACGCTAGCCCGTGGAGGGCGCCTCAGGAGCTATGCCTGATGATGATTTTCTGTCTCTCTTTTTTTTACGAAACGCAGTGGCACTTTTGACTAGAAAATCTCATGCAGGAGTCATTTCTACGTAAAAGGGACACTTGATAGAACTTGACAATTCCAACCGTTTTCGAGAAAATTGCTCAAAAACACTCTGAAAACAAACCCTGTTTGAAAAGGAAAAAATTGAATTTTTAAAAAGTGCTTTTTTGACGTCTTAGTTCTGTCAAAATGTCAAACTAATGAAATTGCCGTCTTTTTGAGGGGCCCTGTACATTTGAAAATAAAATGGCGTCTTTTTAAACAGAATAACTTTTCTATTAAACATTTATTTTTATGTCTAACCGTTTCCGAGGTAATGCTTGTCTAAATAGAGCTGGAACACCCTGTATATTTATTTTTAAATATCTCAACATACGCTAGACAGATTTTGCTCGAAATCTAATCAGATCTAAGTTGATAAACAGAACAAAAAACCGCATGACCGTAAATTCCCATTTTTACAATATCGAAGGAGAAAATTTGAGTGACGTCAATGTGAAAATGGGTTCATGATTTCTAGGGCACCAAAACGTAAAACTTTATTAACATCTGAACAAAGAAATTCTGTCTGACTCCCCTACTAGGTGGGGAGTAAAAATGTATTTATTCGATAAATGTATTGTATTCTAAAATGGATAATAATTCTGTCAAGTTTCGTATTCTTTTCGGTTCCTTTGGGTTCCGATAAGTTTGTTTGACAAACCTGGCAAAGACAAAACTAAACCTGAAAATTACAGACCAATTAGCTTGTTGACAACTCTATCTAAACTCTTCGAAAGAATACTACATTCTAAACTAAGCGACTTTTTACACGAAAACAACATCTTACCCGACTGCCAATTTGGATTCCGTCTGAACCACTCAACAACAGCAAATCTTACAATCTACAAAATTATTACCTCTGGATGCGAAAATAAAAATTATACAACGGTTGTATTCTTGGACGTAGCCCAAGCATTTGATAAAGTATGATTACAAGGACTCTTACTCAAGTAGATCAGTATCAATTCACCAGCATATCTCACCAATGCACTTGCTTCATTTGTAACAAGCAGAACTTTTTATGTTAGAATAAATAACTGCTTATCGGATAAAAAACAAATCAATGCGGGCATACCTCAAGGCTCAATTTTGGGCCCCATACTCTTTAATGTATTCGTTCATGACTTATCTCTACCACCGACATCCACAATAGCCGTGTATACAGATGATATGGCAATAATAACCCAAGATGATAGTATAGTCCGGGGTCCAAGCACTCCAAAATCAAGATGACCTGTTCCGACATGACGTACAAATGTTGACATAAGTAATGAAGAGAGCATTACCTGAGGCACTAGAAAACACTTGTCGGATTAATTCTTGCTCTTGCGCAACTTCAGAAATCGCAAAAAAGATGGCGGATTGATAATTACAAAATTATGTTTTACAATGGTTATTCTCCGTTAAAACAAAAACACTATGTAACCTACCGATCTGATTTTTGGTATGTATACTCAAAAGGTATACGTGATTCTAACTAAGCTATTGGTATTTTTGAAAAGAATTTTTTTTTTGGAAAAAAATAATTAAAATCAAAAGGTTGATATTTACGTTCTAAAAATTTCGATATGCGGACAACTATGTTAAATTTATGAAATTCTTATATACAATTGCTTACCAAATATAGTCCATATATTGAAAAAGTTTTTTTAAAAAAGATCCTGTCGATAACGTATACAGATTTTTGTTTATGATTTTTTTATGAGGCGCGTAATTATGCAGCATTAAAATAAAAATAGTCTACACGATAATTGGTACAGGGTAACAGTAAAAAGAACTATATTGTTCAATATAATTGCAAATTTGAATTACTTTATGTTAATAATGCAACAAAACAAATGAAAGTAGTAGTCGGGCGTTGCCGATTGCGGCCACTCATTTAAAAAAATAATAATCGATACAAAGTGAATTGTGTGTTCGAGCAAAATGTTAACCAAATAGGCAATTGGCCATACCCGAGTACAACTTCTACTCGTTTTTATATTGTTTAAGAAATAAAACATTAGTGAGAAATATTATTTTAGGTATTTAGCATATTTAATAGAAAGCAGAAAAGGGAGATATTTTAAATAAAACATTAATGTTGTATATTATGTAATTTTTGTGTATAACTATTCTAACATTTTAGTCAGAATCACTATCATTATAAAATGATGCATATTGCTTTTGCCCTTAAAACAATTTTCAGGAAAAGCAGCACACGAGCACGCAACTGAATACCACTCACAAGAACATTTTGTGTCGCATTTTATTTTACAGTTGCACTTTTTAATTTAAGTTCAGATAAACTTTTTTTTTGTCGACATTATCGCTACCAGCTCCTGATTTCCAATTCTGCATCCAAAATTTTGTGCAAGAGGTAATTTGAATGACGGTTCACAACACTGTTTTAAAAAAAGTAATATTTGCAACATGTTGTTGAAAAGCGTCTTCCGTCGGTGGGAGGGAGCGTAAATCACTTTTATTAAATTATTTTACCTTTTAATAATTTTCAAACGTATACATATAATACATTTGTAAAGTTGACGTGTATGTACATTGAAAATATTTGCAAAAACTGATGTGGGGGATGTAAGATGAGTAATGGAATACATTAAGACAGATTTTGGAATTTTTCTCTGTTTGTCTGGTTGTCTGTTTGAACGCGCATCACGCAGAAACTACTGAACCAATGAGGTTCATCTAAGCTTGGAATTACATTTAGTTCTTATTTCATCGAAATCGGCCTAGACTAAGCCAAGTTTTATGAAAATCGGTCTAGTAGAACAGGAGATACAGCTCTACAATAAGCGTATTTGCACGGCATAAACTTTTAAGATTAAAGTTCTGTAGTATTCCAGAAAATTCGAGAGTACTCTGGAATATTCTAGAAAATTTGTGAGTTTTCTGATATATTCCAGAATGGTGATTCTACCTCAAACGTCGTTTATAAAGAAGCTTTTTAGTCAATTTTAAAATTCCACACGAACATAACCGCGGGCATAGCTATTAAATAATAAATTTGAACCGCAAACAATAATCAATCGATTTAAACAATCAAACACAAATAGTTTTTATAATGTTAAAATGTTAAGACAAATAACTTCACACTATATACATAAACATACCAGCTAATTCCACTGTCAACTGTTTTCATGTCGCCTTTATTACAGTCACCGCATCATGCACCCATTTTAAAAATTCACAACTCGAGTACTGTACGCAATATCAACTTAGTTCTTGTCTTAAAAACATTTTCAATATAGGGTATGTTTGATAGCATAGTTTATACACAAAAAATTTTAAATTGAAGTACTTGCTCGTATGTTGAAATTCTTACTACAATATTTTATAGTTACAGATTTCATATTTTTTTCCCAAAAAACTAAACATATTTAAACAGTGCCATCGAGCCTCATCCAAGCGCTTATGTCTTTAGTGTATACTATAAAAAAATTAGATGGATAGCACTCATAGTTTCTTTTACAGGACGTGTTATGTATTAAAAAACATTTTTTTAGGAATTATCATTTCGTCTCTTTTCTTATCATTTAAGAAGTTATGCAAGAGCTGATAAGAATCCGACAAGTCATTTCTGGTGTTCTATATAACCCTTTTTGCAAATCTGAAGTTGAAAAATGTACGTCATATCGGAACGGGTTACTTGGAATTTAGAGCGATTTCGTACTGTTGGACCCCAGACTAGTATGTATACATATCGCTGCAAACAAACTGCAAAATACACTTAATGTTTTACAGGTCTGGTTTATGAAATATCAATTTTTAAATGGAACATCCTGTATATTTTTGAACTTCTGTAATATGGGTATACGATTGTGCTAATTTATGACAATTGAACAAAAAAATATATATTGAGTTTTTTGTTGTTAATTCGTGCCACAGGTTCAAAGTTGATAAAATCGCTTTTTCAAAATTTCTCAAAATTTTCAAATTAAAGTATATCACTTTCATATTACAGCTAAATAGTATAATAATTTTTCAATACCAATCTAACGATGTATCACAACATACTCTGGAAGGTCAGTTTCTGGTGTGTCACGGCACACAGATTAGAAATTAAAATTGGCTGCAAAAAAATCAAAATTGTGGAAAAATAGAATTACTATTTCATCTCTAGATTCCAAAAATGCTAAAATATACAGATTGTCCCATTTAAGAATCAAAAGTAGAATCGTAGAAACTTGACACAAAATGCCATTTTGGCAATGTGTGTGTAGTGTCATCTCGATCCGTAAAAAAAATAGAAATGGCGGCCCGGAAAGTGATCTCGTTAATACCCGGTATAGTGCCTCTCAGATTCGAGTGAGGTTTACGTAGATTAGGTGATATATTTTAATGTCACCTATGCCAACTACGAATACTTGAATGTTAAAAGTAAAAAATACACTGGTTTCACATAGACATCTTGAGTCGATTCCTATAATAAGATATAGTGAAATATAAATAGCAAAATAATGTACGTGAAAGAAAGCGATATATTAACATTGATGCCAGGCACTTCAGCATGTTAAGAGTTCCGCCGACGACTAAAAGTAGCTAAAGAGAAAAGTGGCAATAGCATAGGTTAAATCTGTTTCTTTTCTGCATATTATTTGTCTATTTCTCTTCTCTTCTACCTTGCATTGGCATCGACTCAATACTTTAAAATGTCACTACTGTATATTGGGTGTGTACTTAATCTCAGTAGAAACACATAAAAGTGAACTGTGCCGTATGCGAGAAAAATTTTATTTAAATATTATTCGCAGTAGACTATATTTAACTGCAACTTCTACTCGATTATGGTTTAATGAAATTATTTCAAATCCTTAGCTGTGTCGACTTTTTAATATAAAATTAGTAAAACTCATGAAATACTAGTTATTCCACTTTGTCACAGTAAAGATGAATTATTAATATGATCTAATTTTAGTTCTTAACATTAATTTGATAATAATAGCAAATTTCACTGACGTTTCTATTTTATTCCACTGCCTTGGAAATTATTTTTAGAAATCCGTCAATATATTATATAAAGATATTACTGATAACACTGCTCAATTGCCCATAATGCTGACAAAACTCCAGTTTTACTGACATAACTTTGCCTCCATGGCAGGTTACTAACAACCCTTTGTGTTTCAAATATAGTGATAATGTCTCTTTTAACGTTGCGGAATGAACTCGGATAAATTTCCTAAATATCAGCCTGTAAACAAGAACACCAGTCACTGATAAAAGGCAATGAATTGTGACTAATGCCCGTGACCAATATTTTAGACCAGCATTCATGTTTGCGTGCTGAAAGCGTTACGAAAAATTATCAAAAGGGTAATTACCTAGATTTCCGCAACGTACACTCGCCATCAATAAAAGAAAAAAATAAATTTCCATAAGTTTTTTTACAGAGTCGAAGAACAAAACATGAAACGAAATCATGTTGAATAAAAAAAACGCAAAGTAGCTATTGGCCCAGTGTTTCGTAGTTATTGTTCCTCATCAGCACTTTGTAGCTTAATGAAATTTGTAATGGGAGAGATTTAGAATAAATAGCACAAAATAATTGAAAGTACTGATAATAATAATCGGAAGTGGCGCGTCACAACTAGGTTCAGTATCGCTTGCGATGACACCTAACCTAAAGAAAAGCATGCAATAGGGAAATTTCCACGTACAAATTTAAAAATATATATTTTCCGAGCTATAAGCATTTTAATACTTTCTGTTAGAGCGAGACTAGCAAACAATAAGAATATGAGAAACAATGAGAATAATAGCAATGACGTCAGTAGTGTGCTTTGTTGGGCGATTCAGGCTTGCTCACCGTTTCGATGTGTCGGGCGTGTGTTTTTTATGCTATGCAGCAGATCTCGTAAGCAACGCGTTGTTTTATTTTACTTATTTTTTAAAATACCTTAAAAAAAATTGGTGTTTGGTACCGGGGTATAAAAACACAGTTTATAGAGCACCCGATAAAATATTTGTCGATTTCAAAACACAGGAAAGGGGCTGCTACATCTTCATTGTCCGCTGCTTCTGACAAAACTGCGTGCTTTTGTTGTGGAGACCATTTTAATGTAAAAGGATCCCTCAGAATCCTTATGGGAAATGGCTTTCGGGCAACTTTTGTGAAACTCTGGATTCTGGTAGTTCTTGATGTGTAGAACAAAAGTTCTCAAGGGCACTAAGTTCTAAAAACTCATGGTTTTGACTTATAGCCTTCTGAAGTTGGACTTTACGTGCATTCTGCAGCATACTTAAATCCTCATGGGAAATGGCTTTCGATCCAACTCTTTGAAACTCTGGATTCTGATAGTTCCTGATATGTAGAAGAAAAGTTCTTGAGGGCACTAAGTCCTAAAGACTCATGGTTTTGAGACATAGCCCTCTGTCGGAGGGCTATATCTAAAAATTCATGGTATTGAGATATAGCTTCAGAGGGCTATATCTCAAAACCATGAGTCTTTAGGACTTAGTGCCCTTGAGAGCTTTTGTTCTACACATTAAGAACTACCAGAATCCAAAGTTTCAAACAGTTTCACCGAAAGCCATTTCCCATAAGGATTCTGCGGGATTCAAAAAGGCCAATCATACAATTTTTGCAAAATGAACGTTTTGAACGAGATTTTTCAAAAGAGCAATATAAATTAGCTTAAAATACAACATTTCAACTATAAGAGCTGAAAGAATATTTGTCTAAACTAGTTTTACTCTGTGAAGTGCATATTTAAAGTTAGCCTATCTTTTACAATTTTCAAGAAATAACGAGAAATTTTTACTTCCTTACGAACACCTCGTAAAATAAAGATTTCTCATAAAATGACAGTTTCTTTTTCTCTCTAACAACTGCGAGGGAAAAACCGCACCCAAAATTTTGTACACCAGATTTCCTTTCTGATGAAGATCACACAGATTTCCACGGATTTTCTTCATATTTCCTCCAGATTTTCTCGGATTTCTTTATATTTGTGGGAACAACATTTTATGACGATGATGTAATTAAAACCTTAGTCAGTTATGGATATGTGCACAGACACTCATGCGCATGCGCATATACATAACATGTGATCTCTAATAAACCATTTTAATGTCAGGAAGAATTTCACGTAGAAAAGCTAGTAGCTATATATTTTTTCTCTTGATATAAAATGTACTGCTACCCACTTTTTCAAGTTTTATAGTTTTATAATAAAATAAACCTTGAAAATTATACTTTTTCTTTAAATGAAGTATTATAGGAAAATTATCATATTCAAAGCTTATTTTACTATTAAACTTTAACAAAAAAACTGATAACGACACGCTTATATCAAAAAGAAACTTTTGTGCGAGCGCTACATTTCCTACAGGAAATTCCACCTGATATTAATATTATTCAGAGGTAGCCAACTGAGTTTAATCTTGTCTTTCCACTTTACTTCGGTGTCATTATCACACCGAAGATTTCAACCTCGTTTCAGGATTAAGATCAGGTGTTATTCAAGTAATTTCATAGATTTCAAATTCCTAGTCAAATAAGATTTTAGTAAATTAAAGGCATTTTCGTCGTTGAGATTTACGGATTGTAAGGCTCCGTCCTAGTAATTAAACAAAAAAATTAGTAATTTCTTTTCCCTAAAGTTTTTTTTATTTATTTGAATCGTTCGGTAAGCTGTAGAGAGTTAGATTTATTAGTCATATATAGACAATAGTGTTTTGACAGGTTAGTGGGTATAGGAAATATAATAAATATAAAAAAACAAGAGTAGAGTATATCACAAATAAAACAAACAGAGATTGTCATACATTGAGCAACAAATCGTTGAATCATTAATTTGAAACAGTTGAATGCAGTTAAATACTTGGATAGCATTCGGTAACACATTGAAATTTTGTATTGCAAAATAGCCTTGCCTTATCCTAGAAAGTCACAAAAAATCAAAATACATGTTCCTCTATTACGATTTGAATACGAATGAGTTTTCACTTATTTCGAAGTTATATAAGTTGCATTTAAGTTACACAAGGCCAGTGCAAAAGGATTCTTGCACTGACATCTCTGCACGATAATCCTGCAACGCTTCTAACAGAGTTTCATTGCATCAGAAAAGCTGTTGTATATGATAGCGTAGGTTAGAGAAAATTGAATCGGTGCATGATATGCCATTACTACTGTTAACTGTGACAAGCAGTTTTTTTTAAATCGCACAGTTTTGTGATATATCCTTGCAGGTAAAGATCATGTGTTTTTCCCATGTTAAGTACCTACTCAAAGTAATAGCCAAGAACCTGACGCAGTAAGAGAGAGTAGTTGATAGGTAGAAAATGTTGTTTTGAACTAAAAATCATAGTCCTCGCATTGCCTTCATTTAGGATTAACTTACGGAAGAACCAGTTTCAAATCATGGAAAGATTGGCTAATGGACTACTATTTGGCATGTCATTGATGTAAATGAAAAACAGAAACGATCTCAAAACAGAACCCTGAGGTACACCAAATTTAATATAAGTTGTACCCAAATAGCGGTATTAAAATAAACAAATTTAGACCGATCAGTCAACTGTGATATAATCAGTTTCTGCCTCTTTCGGGGCCGGTTTACCAATACAGGGTTAGGTTAGTTCGCACCGGAGTCAAAAGCTAACTCCAGGCTAAAGTGTTTATCATGTCGAGTTAAAAGTAACCCTGGGCCCGAGGTTAACATACAAATTGTATGTTTGTTATTGACAGTTGGGTGAAAAGTCAAAATAATTTTTTGCTTAAATTAAGAAGCCTACAGTAATATTTATTTTCGAACAAATCGAGGTATTGTTTCGAGTTCCCAACCGATAGGTAAAAAGTTTTCTAATGTAGCTGAAAAGCAAATACTAAAATCTATTTTATTCTATTATAAAAATCATTCAGTTCCATCAAAAAAATTGTTGCTTTTAACTTTTAACATTGAGATATTACGCAATTGGTATTTTCTTATTAGCTGCAGGAATGTCAGCAAATCTTAGTTTTGCGCAAAGCTTTTTTGTCCCTCCAAAAAATTATTGTTCAAATATGCTTAGAATGACATGAAACGTCGAGATTTTAAATTTGAGCGAAAAACAATTTTCTGTCTGTCTGTCGATCTGTCGGTCTGTAACTTTTTTGTGCGCACATTTACTCTGGAACCGTTTAAGATATTAACTTGAAATTTGGTACACATGTATTTTAACGGGATCTGGAACTAAATTATATTTTCATCTTATTCCGTCGAAGGATTGGGGGGGGGGTAAAATGGGGTAAATGGGGGTTAAATAGGTAAATCAAGCAGGTAAAACTCCATAAAATTGGTATTTAGCGTATCCAAGCTAAGGTTTCAAAAATTTTTTTAGCACTAGCCATTCCCATTACCATCCCTACCCCATTATTAAAGGGGATGAAAAAAAAAATGTGATTTAGTGTGTACAAGAACCAAAAGCCTGAAAATATTTTTTACTTCAACCACCCTCCTATCATTATCCCCACCCTACTTCCCTGTGGGATATCATTTTATGGGTTTTTGGCCTGAAACACTGGTATCTGAATCATTGTTGTTCGCGATATGGCCCATTTCGGGACACAGTTCATTGAATATAAATTTCGATTGTTGTTAGTGTGGTAATTGACTTCTGAGTAATGTTTGTATACTAATTCTAAAATTTATTAGGGGAAATCCTGAAGAATTACCTAACTTACTTTTGTTTGCATTATGCAAATTCCATATTGCATTTTGCCGATTCTTTCTCCGACGCTGAAAATTATCATTTTCCGTTTTCTTAGCTTTTAACTATTTTATAAATATGTTTTTTGTCATTAATAAATTAACAAAAATAATACCCAAATTTAAGCAGTTAACTAAATTTCTTGTAATTCAGTTTTGACTTTCACTTCTTACCACTAGATAGCGTATTCATTCATAAAATTTAACGATGTTCCTATATTTGTACAAATTTTAAAAAATCATCACAAAGAATCTTCACTCTGCAGACAACAAAAGGGAAGGAAAAGAGGTCGCAAAAGCTTATTATTTTACATGCAAAAATGGTGCTAGAACATACAGCTACCATAATATGGTACCTCAGTTATGCAAGACACCTCAACAAGAGTATAAAAGCACCATCTGGGAATATAGAAGAAGTTTTTATAACGTTTGATAGCTCCGATGGCAAGCTCAAATACATTTTTCAATACCCTATAAAACTTCACGCACACGATTTATTGAGCTAGTTCTTTTATTACAGCACCCCTTTGTAGCGTTCCACTTAGATTTTTATGCATTTTTAATTAAAATCTAATGAAACACACTTCATTTTGGTACACACTGTAGATTATGTTTACCAACTATATATTAATTATGCCCAGACATCTAATTATTTCATAATAGCATTGTTGTTTAGATATAAGTTATCTAAAACAATATACAGCACAATGCATGGTGGGTTGTATAAACCAATGTGCTAGCTAAATTTAAAAACTGGTGCAGTGCGAAGAAAATCTGATTTTCCGAGTTCTGGCACAGCAACTACAGTCACTCCATAAGTTTGATGATTAATTAGACACACGTGGTATCACTTCTGCCATTATCAGCTTTTATTTTAGTGAACATTCATATATAAGGAGTTTTGCTGTCTATATAAGCTACCATGTCTAAATTATAAAGTCTAAATAATTTGTCTAAATTATCAAGTCTAAAATGTCTAATTTAGTACTACTTGCAATTTTGTGCTATCCAGTTAGCTGCTTTGCTGCTTATTAAGTCATCGACTATTCATATAAGAAGTCACAAGTTGCAACGATCCGGAGGTTCATAATATTTTGGTTGTTTGGTTAAATGCTTATAAGATTCATAGCTTCATGGTCAGATCCAGTTAAGTTTAGTCCAGTCAAAAGTAGTCAACTTTAGTAAATTACACGACAACACATAGCAAAACCGTATCGTTATTCAGGTAATCCAGATTACATCATAGCATCGTCCAGGGGTCCGGTCATCTGTGGTTAACGAGTCTATTGGTAAAAACTGCCAGGGTCCATCAGGAATTATCACCCATTGTCCATTTTGTAATACTGGATTGGTGAGAAATGTGCTTACTTTCTTTATTGTTCATTTTTGTGTATCGATTATTATGACATCAAGAATTAAAACTCTTTGTTATCAATCATCACGTAATTTATATATTTTTTTTCTTTGTACATCTGTATGATCACAATTATTTACCTATTATATCGTAAATATTTATCATGGCTTATTTGCTAGATTAATAAGTAATAGTAAGGTGTGTCTACCCGGAACTTTATTAGTAATCTAAATTTTATTAAATATTTTTGATATTCTTTTATGACCATGTGGTCACATTTTATGCTACATGTATATATAAATGTACTCTTTTTGATTCACTTATTCATTTAATTCTATTTTTATATGTCATTGCATTTTCACAATTTTAAATTAATTGATAAATGTCATATTTTATCTTAAAATTACATTTTTCATTGTATATGTTTTGTGTCTGTTCCAACATCAGGCTATTCCACAGCAGTGGGTTTTGTGATTAAGGAGGGTAGTGTAATGTCAATTTTTCTGTGGATGGCGCTCGGTTCATTAACATATTTTATTACTGACTTATTGGCTCTCACTCTAACTCATCTAAAAATGAAAGAATCCACGAACCTAGCCCCGCATAAAATCAGCTAGTCGTTCGCACTCGCCACTGCATTTTGTTTGAATTTCTTTTGGACTTTACTTTAGTCGGTATTTCCAATTGAAATTTTTGCAAAGCAAAGTGTAGATGTTTCACCTTATTTATCTAAGTATATTAATGTTTTTAGAAATCCACGTCTAGGTACAACTTGGAACTAAATCTGATTTTAATCCAATAATTTGACAAATTTAAAATAAACAAACTAGTATGTCTGTAAATACTAGTTTATAAATTGGTCAAATTCTGACAGCTCTTATTAACTGGCCATTAGTGGAGAAATTATTTATTTGCCCCCTGTAAGTAGAGGCCTTAAGTGAAAAATGCTCAGCAATATTTCATCAATATGAGGCTGCTGAAAGGTGACCCCTATAACGACACCATAAGAGAAACGTTCATATATTCTTTTATTAAAAGGATCTCATAAAGAAAAAAATCGTAAATATACACACGTCAAGACGATACAACACTCGGTAGTTATTAATGTCGAGTCGTTTCTTTTACTAGTGGTTTATTCCAGCAGAATCCCTGATATTAAGTTTCAATATTTCTTTCTGTCAGTAAAAAACGTAACATATCTCAATATGAGGGGACCAAAGGAATTTTTCAATTTGATTTCCTGCACATTAATAGGTAGCTATTTCTCCCGTTACTGCGACGTTGAAGGTACTTTGGAAGGAATTGTAACAGCGCGCTTTCGTTAGTCCCCTGAAGTGTATTTCTTTGGTGAATTTAATGTTAGTTTAAAATCATGTCCATATTAAGTTATATCGATAAGTGAGTTATCTGATCCAAGTGATCAGGTTATAAGAATTAGTCGGAGATCCAGTAACATTTTTCTCATTGTCACCTCTCATTGCCACCCCTTTTTAGGAGGGGTGGCACCCGAAAAAAAAAAAAAACAATAAGTTAATAAGAATTAGAATTAAAGATTTATTCGATTTAATTTATACAAACGTATATAAATATACGGTAAATATACAATAAACACTTTCAACACTACTAACAACTTAGACACTACTACAATTTAGAATTAGAATTATAATTTTATGCTGCTTTGTGACACAAATATACTTATATAAATATATAACAGACCTGTCATAAAAATCACAGATCACTCAGTGACATCACCCGAAACTTTCCAAAAAATTTCACAATTATGATACTCTTTTAAAATATCACACATTAAAAATTGAAATAAACAAACATCTCAGATAATATATCTACATAACTTTTATAAAATTATTAATACTTGAATGAACTGTGAACTCAAATCAATCAGTAAATTAGTTGTAGAAGTCACAATTATCAATGATGTTGGTCTTTGAATTCCCCTTGGCACAGTTTATCAGCAAATGTGTACAAATATTTAATTTGAAAACGAAAAGAACTCCGGACATCTCTAGACATTCTTTTTTTTCTCAACTTTTGGCATAATGAACATATTCCTGTATTATAAAGGGTTCGAAATCCTGGTTTACAGGTGCTGCACAATTTTCGAGTGAATATTCTATTGCACTTTGAACATATTTGTCCCACGATGTATCGTTTGATGATTCCTTCTCTATTTTGTACCCCATATCTTCAGCTTCAGAAATACTTGACCACTCATTGTAGCAGAAAGTTGGTTCAGGAACGTCTTCTTCATTTACTTCGATTGTGTCCATAGCTAAGCATAGCTGTTTCGCCAAAATAATGTTCTGCTCATCTTTTGAAGTCCCGCAGGTTGTTTCGTATGTCGGAATTGTTAAAATATGGTTTATTTCTTGGTCTGCTAATGAATCGCTAACCACTTCAATTAATTTTCTTTTCCTGGAAGATTTAGGAATGGTTTCGAATCTATTTGAGGTATCATTTGTTTCCTTGTTTACTGTTAGAACTCTAAACAATTCAGCAGTTTTTCTTCTTCTGGGATATTCCTCAACTTGTATATTTTCGGTGATTATTGTTGTACTGGACATATTATTGCCGTTTATCGCTGTCAAGACCACAAAAACTGCACAAACTGTTATAACTAAGAAAAAACTGAAATATATAACCTTGGGACGTGACTCTCTATGATTCGGACTGATGTGATCGGGTCCACACCTATAATTTATAGGTTATTAGTTCCTTCAAAATGGTATAAAACCAAATTAAATTGATTTATGCAACCCTTTGCAGGTAATAAAAGAGTTGCGCAGGATTGAGCAATTAGTATTAGACAGATTTAGATTGTAATTTTACCTGGCAGTAAAATTTGGAAACTATTAATCTCTAATCCTTAGATTAATTAGGGCATATTTACATTGGAAAATTGGCCCGTTCTTAGAACTATTAATCTCTTTTCCTGATGTAAATTCAATAGTATGGTATAAGTGAGATAATCTCGTGTAATGTAAAAGTGACTGCTCTCGTACTTCTCGCTAATTTATTTATTGTTATTAGGTAAGGATTTAATTTAGTTATTCAGATTTAGTTATCAAAGAAATTGAAGTCGACAAGTATTATAGGAAAGAAAAATATCTCAAACTTTCATATATTCTGATGTATGTAAATTATACGGCACTCCCAAAATTTTAAAATATAGAAAAATATTTGAAGTTTTCTGAATTTCACCAGCGGATGAGAAAATAACTCCTAAATTTTTCTTTATACCTTTTGTTTCTTGTCTTGTTCTTCGGTATAATCTGCGATTCGTTATCTTGATATTAAATTTTCATAAACATTCGATAATAAGCTGTACGTATGGTTAAAATTGCTATTATGCATTTAAAACAATTTGTATTAAAATATCGTTCTCGGTCACACCTACTAATTAGTTTGGTATGCTAGAAATGAAAGAACTGAAATGGGCCCCTTTCGATTTTGTAGCTTTTCCTGCATTCTAAGATAAATATCATATCAGTTCCGCGAAAAAGTTAGGTAATGATTCAACTTCTGGGAGTTTTATGATTACTCAACCCTAATGATTGGTAGATGGTAACGGTAGCACTTATTTACCATTTATTGTGTTCTAATGTTCCCATCTATATCAATTTTGATATAGAATTAGCAATTCAGTGTATATGTATTATGTTTCCATTATTGTTATATAATAATTCATGTTCCATTCATTAAGTAAAGATTAACAGGTAGATTATACTTGCAGTTATACTGATATTTTAGAGTATTTATTTTTTTTTATGTATGGTTAAAGTTCCTAGAGTTCTACCCTATGACCTATTACATAAAATATTCAGTCTGCATTAAGCTTTTCGATTTTGTTGGAATTTCTTGCTAAATTATGCTATTTTAGAAAAAAGATCGGTTTGTTTCAAGTACTCGTTTGATTTGCCCATTTTATTAGATGCATGCGAATTAATTTGAGTCTCCCAACTACTTGTCCCTTTATTACCCTCTTCGCAAATACGAAAACGAAGAGTATATTGCATTTGACCGACACATTTATAAAACCGTAAATATCGCTCGCAGACAGAAAATTTTCATATCATTCTGTTACTGAACGAATTCTGAACAACCTTCAAAACTTTCATTATAACTCAAGACAGAAAAATCCGATTGTCCTGAAATTTGGACAGTAGTAGTGTTAGGTGGAGGAAGAACCTTATTATTTTTTAACAAAATAGATCGGTAAATAAAAAAGTTATTAGTAATTTAAAATTAAAAAAAAAATTCTTAATTTTTTATAGTTTGTAATAATAGAAATCTTGCGAAATGTTATTTCCTATCATTGTCATTTATTTTATTTTTTTTATATATACATTTTATTAATGTGTTTTCTAATAATTACAATAAATTTACTAATAGTATATATTACGCTCATTAACAATTTCAATAATAAAAAATGGTGATGTAGTGGCAAAAGTTTTGCCTTAGGGTCGTGGGTTCAACACAGGCAAGTTTAATGTTGACTTTTTTTTACTAATTTTTCTTTATGTAATTTCTGAAAATATAGTAAATAATATTTGAATAATTCAGTAATATCCAAAGAATAGAGAAAAAATATTTTGCAAGGACTACTAGTTTCTATTAAAAATAATTACATTTCTAGAAATCAAATATGATGAGAGCCTACAACGCCTGCTCCACGCATCCATGTATCCATATATCATCTCTAATTGCACAAGTTATCAATTTAAAGTTAATAGGAAGGTATTACAGGAAGAGATCTTAATTTACAATAAAACAAGATTACTTTTAAAAAATTGCGAAGAGTATACTATAGATATAGAATGTGCCATAATTATATAAAAAGCGCAATAAATTGCTGCCTGCGAAGAGTATAATGCTCATCTCTATGATATCCTTTCTAGTTTCAGATTATGATTAGTCTTCTACTTGAATATTTTACTAATTACATATACTAATTATATACAATACTTATATACTATACTCATTTATTATTTCAATTAAAATTCAATTAACTCCATAATAAAATTGTATTTACATTGGGAATAATTTAAATATTTTTAATTAATTTATATTTAACAAAAAAGAAATACCTTTTAGTGATATACAGTGTGTCCCACATTTCACGGTAACACCTTCGTAGCTCAGTTATTAGTCATCCAATTTCAATCAAGTATAGACCGGTATCAAAGACCTTTATTATATTTTTTTTTAGTAAAACAAAATTTATTTCAGTCATTGGCGTGCATTTTTATTAAGAAAAAAAGGGTCGATTTTTCGAGAAATCATATTAGGCATTTTTTTTGTCGAAAAAACTAATGCAATATTATTAATCAGCATGCTGTAGAACCACTATATCCAGAATTTAACAACATTTTGATTTTTGGTTTTTGAGTTACGGTCCCCTTAAAATTACCTATTTTAAACATTAAATAATCAATAAATTGGTAACGAAATTTTTTTCGAAAAAAGTCATTCTTCATTTTTTCTTTATATTCACTTTTTCTACTATCCCATATCATCGAAACTTTCAAATTTCGAAGGCCAAGAATTTTCATTGAAAAATTTTGGGTCATCAGACCTGTAAATTATTCGGGCATTACGGATTACCGAATTTGAAAGTACCGATGATATGGGGTGGTAGAAAAAATGAATATAAAGAGAAAGTAAAGAATGACTTTCTTTCGAGAAAAGATTCGTTACCAATTTATTGATTATTTAATGTTTAAAATAGGCAATTTTAAGTGGGCCGTAATTCGAAAACCAAAAATCAAAATATTGTTAAATTCTGATTAGCATGCGGATCAATAATATTCCATTAGTTTTTCAATAAAAAAATGCCTAATATGATTTCTCTTCTTCCCTTTTTTTCTTAATAAAGATGCACGCCAATGACTGAAATAAGTTATGTTTTACTTAAAAAATGTATAATAAAGGTCTTTGATACCCATCCAAACTTGGTTAAAATTGGGTGACTAATAACTGAGCTACAAAGGGTTACCGTGAAAAGTGGGACACACTGTATATTTTTTTATTCAGAACTTTATTCCAAGAAGACGCTTATACCTCTTATTACGTAACAAAGTGATGGCAGCAGACAACTAAATTAATTACGATAGGGACATTTTACAAATCCACGATGATTGTTATTGTTATTATTACTTCAGTGCTGGGCAGCTGTATTTTATTGATAGGCGGTTTTCTTATTGACATGGACTCTGGAACTTACGTGACAAACGCCAACAAATTTATTTTCACAATTTCAACATTTTTTATTTTTTCTGTTTGGCTCACAGCTCTTCCCCTCAAAACCCACCACTAAAATGATTATATTCATTTCAGACTTTTCTCCACCATCCACAGGTAATAGTATTATACTCATCCACTTCCAGCGGAAATATAATAACGCAAAAAAGAATTTGAAAATGTTTATTATTTAAATAGGCTTAGAATGTCATGAAACGTCGAGATTTTAAATTTGAACAAAAAAAAATTCTGTCTGTCGGTCGGAACAGTTTAAGATTGACTTAAAATTTGGTACACGTATGTATTTTAATGGGATTTGGAACTAGATTATATTTTGACTTTCTTCCTTTAAAGGGTTAGGGAGTAAATTAGGGTAAATAGGTAAATCAAGCAAGTAAGAGTCCATACAATTGGTATTTAGTATATATAAGAGAAGCTAAGATCTCAAAAAAAAAGTTTTGGCATTAGCCATAAGCTTTAATAACAAAGTAGGAGTGATTACCACCTCCACTTTATTATTAAAGGAGGTGAAAAAAAATTAAATTGTAATTTAGTGCGTATACAAGAAACAAAGGCTTCAATTTTTCTTCACTTCTTCCACCCTCACTAATGTCCTTAATATTAATGACGTGACATTGACGCCATATTGACGCCATAAAAGTGCTGTCATCGAGACGTCATTTTACTTCCACATCCAGTGGAAGGTCTGTCTGTAACTTTTTTTGTGCGCACGTTTACTCTGGAATCGTTTGAGATATTGACTTGAAATTTGGTACACATATGTACTTTAACGAGATCTGGAACTAGATTATATTTTCATCTTGTTCCGGCGAAGGGTTGGGGGGTAAATTGGGGTAAATTTGGGGAAAATAGGTAAATCAAGCAGGTAAAAGTCCATAAAATTGGTATTTAGTATATACAAGAGAAGCTAAGGTCCCAAAAAAAGTTTTGGCATTAGCCACTCCCATTACCACCCCCACCCCAATATTAAAGGGGATGAAAAAAAATTGTGATTTAGTGTGTGTACAAGAACCAGAAAGCTCAAAATATTTTTTTACTTCATCCACCCCCATTACCACCCCCCATCACCACCCCCACCCCGCTACCGATGTGGGGTATCGTTTTATGGGTTTTTGGGGTAGAGGATTTCAAATATTATATTATTAAAGTTCCATAAACAATTATTTCCACATACAAATATTTTCGTTGTGAGTGACTTGGATAAAATATTTGGATGTGGAAGTAGTGATTCCTTGGGCAGCGGTTTTTTAGGGCAGCTGTGGTAAGGTAACATGGTGAAATCAATTACACACGTCATTTTTAAGTGATGCAAGTCACGTTAAAAATTAATTAAGAAGTGAACATAAATATTTCACCTTGGCATAGTACGTATATATCTGTTGGAAAATAAGAATTATATTACATTATTATAACATTCATAAACAACGTTCTGGATAATGTCAATTCTTTTATAGTAATACAGCGGCAACCCAGAAAGAAACGGCTATTAGTGGAACAGTCTTGTAATTTGGTATACGTATTTCTGTCATTAAAACGACTATTTTTCCGAGCAGCGCCAAATCAAAATGGCTTCGGTTTCAAAATGACGGCTGTTTTGAAAATTTAAAAAATCGAGTTTTCTATCTAAACTTGATGTTACCAAAAAAGTTATTAAGAAAAATTGTTCCAAATCAAATTCTGGATAAAAAACTTTAATTTAGCTTTTTGCCTAAAGCTAAAAATAAAGGTGGTACATACAAAAATATTAAAAAATTTCTCTTTATTTTTCATTTAAAAGTTTACAACCAAATAATTACTGTTACAGAAAATAATTGTTAAGCTAAATATTCTACATTAAAATTTGAATAAAAAAACTGTACCTACGCAATATGCTTACCAAACACTAAAAATAAAGCCGCCACACGGAGAAATACTATAAAATGATTTTATGTATATTTTACAATCTAAAGCAATAATTATATTGTTGTTGTTGAGAATTTCTTCACGAGAGATTGGACACATTATTTTTTGAACCTAAAAATAATTTAATAAAAATGGGTAAAGATTTTTTTACATAGACTTACAAACCTTTTTTAAGTTATTCTCCTTTACAATTTGTGCAAAGTAACGTGCTTTTTTACAGCCACATTTGGTTTCAATGCATCCTTTTTTGCAACTACATTGAATCTAAAGCCTTTAGATACCTCCGGAAGGGTTGAATATTTTGGCACCCAAACATTTTCGGACAGGCACCATCCTAATTTTTCAAGATTAGGCAAATTCAAATTTGATGATCGAGACTATCCCCAAATGTGCCCATTTTGGAAGCTAACCCGTAAAATCTGTTGCTCCAAAGCATCCATTGAACGAGGCATGATACACGTTATCCTGTTCTTGGTAGAAACCATTCCTTTCGTGCCCGATTTACTTCAGTGCAGGCAGAAGTATTGCAGTACATTAAAACAACAAACAGGAATATTCTCTTGAGGTTTAGAAATGGACGTGAAAGCTTCTGTTACTTCTGGATATATCGTCCATGTCTTACAAGCAGTCACTTTTCCTTTTCCACAAAAATGAAACGGTATCATATCCCGCTAAGGAGTGGAAACCTCGTAGGCATAACACTTGTATTCTCCTAATTTGTGTACTATCTCATGCAGCTTTAATACATTAAAATATTTATTAGCCTCAAACTGTATATCTAAACTAATCAGCCCTTCTTTATACAAACAGTAAAAAAAAATGAAACCACCGTACTATTACGTCAGTGACGACAGTTCTAATGCAAATGTCTTTTCAACAAAATCTTTAATATGCAATATTGGTCTTGTATCTGCTTCTTCTTGGTTGCAGATGTTAGATGTTGTTATATCATTTGCCAATAAACAAAATAATTCTGTTTTATTTTCAGCGTTTTTCAGAAATTCTGACCATTTTGACCAGAAATTCTGAAATTCTTTGGTTGTATATTGTTACCACGGACTTGCCTTCTTATTCCGACTCTTCTAATTTCTCTCGTATGCCTTTTTAAACTGTCCTTTTTGTACACATCCCATACAATGTTACTTTATGGTCAAAGGATAATTATTATAACAATTATAGAACATTACTTTGCGTATTTTGTAAAATATCAGAAGAAACTGACTTTGTGATATTTTACCCCGTAGAGTCTTAATTTTTAGTTTTAGAAAAGAATGTATAAGAACTTTCGTATTCAGAATTTAATGCGGAACAATTTTTCTTAATAACTTTTTTTTCATAAAATCAATAGTTTAGCTAGAAACGTCGATTTTTTAAATTTTCTAAAACAGCCGCCATCTTAACCGGAAACCATTTTGATTTGGCGCTGCTCGTAGAAATACTTGTTTTAATGACAGAAATCAGTATACCAAATTATAAAAGTGTTTCACTAATAGGCGTTTTCTAAGGGCTTTTACTGTGTTTGCCGCTATACTATAGTGACATGAGACTTTTCTGCAAGAGGCTCTCAATTCACAAATGAATAGGTACATTCTGAAATATATTCCACATTCTGTTCGATTTCTATTTAGAGAATTAAATTTAATATTCCAAATACTTTTTACAAAAGTGCCCCGGGCATATGGAAAAGCCTCTATTGCGAAAACCGTTTGAAAAGCTTCTGATTATAAAGGAAAATATTTGTAAAATATTTATAAATTAATATCGGTAGGACGTTAATATGAATGTTATCCGTCATATACCTGCTCAGAATTCATTTTAATGAACTTAATGGAATATTTCAGGAACTTAATTTACATTTCCAAGTGAAAAATATTTCATTTGTTTCCTATCGCTGGATTATATTCCGCCTGATTTATAGTGGGTTGCCCCACCTCAGATTTTTTCAATAGCAAAATGCTGTTAATTAACTTTTGTGCCTCAATGAAACACAACGAATGTTAACTTTCCATACGGGTCGCCGATAGCTAGCAGATATAAATCAACGTGTAGCAAAAATGAACAAAGCAAAATAGCTACGGTTGTGACAGAATAGTTGAAATTGAATATTTTTAGTAAATTAATCACGCAGAGTTAACTTCGCGTTCATTGTTGATGGGAGGCTTCTCGTCCAACAAATGAATTAACGCGAAACCTTATGTAGAATAGAATAGAATAATATTTATTGTGTAAAAATTAAAACATTATTCACGCAAAAGGTAAGAAGTTCGGCATCGCCGTTCTTACACTCTCCCTAAAAATATACAAAACATATACTACTCACTGAAAATACACATTTGTAAAATACACACTAATAAAATAGATAGATAGTCTTTATTTCACCACTATATGTACATACATGAACATTTGCAGCAAGTCAGGGTAAGAGCTGGTGAACAGCAAATTATAATATTTACAAGTTTATAAAACACAAAAACATATATATGTAAATATAACATTTCAATAAAAACAATAAATTTATAAAACACAAACACATATAGATGTATATAACATTTCACATTGATATTCACAGAAGATATGAATAAGTATAAAATGCAAAAATATGTAGAGTATCAGAGCACTCTGTAAATATGAGCATTTAAATACTCGAGTGTGGATTGGCACCATAGGTTGTCCTAAAAAATTCGTCAACCGAATAAAAACAGTACTTTAGAATGAAATTTTTTACATTTTTTTTTAAAGGACAGTAAGTTTAGTTGCTTTATATGACATGGTAAATGATTATACAAATTTAGGTTGGGGGAATTTTTAGCGCTTAGAGTTAACCTATAGCGAGGTACTCTAAGAAGTCCAGCGGCACGTGTGTTGTGCTGATGGTAATCAGACTGGACAGAGAGACTGGACGCACTCCTGTAAATCTCTACAAGACTATAATAAATAAATAGTGAAGGAAGAGGCATAATGCCCAATTTAATGAAAATGGGTTGACAGTGTTCCGTAAACTTAGCACTAACGAGTATTCTTATAACTTTCTTTTGTTGTCGGAAAATTTTTAATGCATGGGAGGAGTTACCCCATAAGACCACTGCGTAGGAAAGTCTAGAGTGGAAAAGGGAAAAATAAGTGTTTTTTAAGATGTCGAATTCGAGAATGCCTTTTAATTTCCTGAGGAGGAAGATCGTGCTTGAGAGCTTTCTATTTAACTGATCAATATGATTTGCCCAGCTAAGGTTATCATTTAGATATATACCTAGGAGTTTAACGTGCTCACCTTTGGATACATTTCTATTTGTTGATATTATAAGTCTCTGAGTTTTTTCTTGATTGAGTGTTAGTTTATTCAAGGTGAACCAGTTTTTTGCCTGGAGTTCTATGTCGGAGCTGAATTGAATCAGATTAGCAATGTTGCGGTCAGAGCACAAGAGAGTGGTATCATCAGCAAACAAAGTTGATTTGCTAGGCAACATAAATTGTGGAAAGTCATTAATATAAATCACAAATAACAGTGGCCCCAGAATAGAGCCCTGGGGTTGATTAATATATAGAATATCTGACATGTTATTTCTTATGACTACACATTGCTGACGCTTTTGCAAATAGGAATTAAAAAGAGATAAAGGTAACCCACTAACTCCATATAACTGCATTTTATCAATTTGTTTATGGTGAGAGACACAATCAAAGACCTTGGAAAGGTCACACAGAGTAATAGCCGTATGATGCCCTTCCTCAAGACCCTCGACTATGTCACTCACGATCTTTACGACGGCCTGCGTGGTTGAGCGTCCAGAACGGAAACCATATTGATAGGGGCTGAGAAGTGATTCATGTTCCAGGTAACTTGACAATCTTTCTGTCAGAATAATCTCAAATATTTTACCAAATATGGGGAGGATTGATATGGGGCGGTATTTGTCTAATAAGGAGTCGACTCCTTTTTTAAATATCGGTATAACGCGGGCAATTTTAAATATATCTGGGTAGACACCTTCGGCGATATAACTATTATTAGAGCGGCTAGAGAAGCGGCGATAATATCCTCCGTAGATTTAATTATCTTGGCATTTAAGTCATGTATATCTAAAGAATTTGAGCTCTTTAATGATTTAATAGCTGATTTTACTTCTTGTATGGTTATTGGACGCAAGAAAAAGGATATATTCGGTGTTTTGTTGTAGATACAAAAATATAATGAGCGCGCAAGGTTTCATATCCTATATAAATAAGCAAACACGTCCACAAAGCAAAACTTATCTAGATCACTTTTTTATAAAGAGTGCACTGCACAATGAAGATAACAATATAAGATCGTATATTTTTGAATATGATATCACTGATCACTACCCCATAGCCGTAACTTTTGAAATTGACAAAGCAGCAGACAAAGAAAACAATTTAAATCCAAAACAGAAGTGTAAAAAATACATTAATTACGCTAATCTCAAGTCTGACTTACGTCAAGAAAATTGGTATGCCATGTATCAAGAAAACAATATAGACAAAATTACAAATACCTTTATAGAAACTCTAAAACATCACATTGAAAAAACACAAACGAAATTAAAATAAACCACAAAAATATACAGCGAAAACAATGGATAAGCTCTGGACTTGTAAAATCTATAAATGAAAAAAATAAATTATACGTAAGCTTACAAAAAGACCAAAATAACAAAAACTTAATTGATAAATATAGAATTTATAAAAATAAACTAAAGCAGTTAATACAAAAAGCAAAAAAAAGATTATTTTAAATCTTTAATAAATAAAGATAGAAGCTCATCCACGGCTCTTTGGAGCTGTGTAAATGATATCTGCAATAAATCACAACCTAAAACAACTATAAATAAAATTAAGTTAGCAGATAACTATATTACAGAAAATAAACAAGAAATCGCAGACGCATTTAATCAACACTATAGCGACTTAGGGGAAACATACGCAAATAAGATAATAAATCCACCGGATTTTACTGAAAATAATACCCATATTGAGAACACGATGTATTTACACTTGACTGATGAAATAGAAGTATTAAAAATCATAAATGAGTTAAAACCTAAGAAATCGCCTGGTATCGACAATATTAACCATCATTACCACACGAGAAAAGACAAAGCCAGTATAACAGGCCCCGAAGTGACAAGACTGTAGGTCAACGCAACTGCAATTATCTGGCATCCCGCCTATATGAAACCTTGCCAAGCTACATTAAAAATATTAAAAAATTCAAAATAATCAAAACCAAAGTGAAAAAATGGCTTCTAAATAATGAACGTATTCAATTTCATGATATAATCAACCAAAGAAATAAGTAAGTAAAATAAACATTTTCTCCTCAAAAATAAACTATATTATTGTTTTCTTCTTGTCGCCTAGCATAATCGATATAACCTTATCTAGATATTGCTCTCAAATATGTATGTTATGTAATTCTATTCTATGCCTATATCCTACCTATCTTCTTTCAGTCACGCACAAACAGTACGTTGCTACTGTTTCAGTGATTGTAACTGTTTATTTACGCATTGTATGTTATACACTGTAACATTGTACAAAATTCTAATGTTATATTATATTGTATACTGTACCGTATTGTAATAATTACTGTTGCTAAATAAACTATATTATTATTATTATATTATTAGATAAAGTTAGTTTGAACGTTAACGTTGGGCAAAGAATTAATTAAGTGGCCTGCAACAGATACAAAGTGGTTGTTAAATGTGTCTGGTGAAATACTTGGATTGACGACGTTATCCCGACAATTGTTTATTTCAAAATTTATAATTTTCCAACTATCTCTTGCCTTAATTGGTAGAGTCATTGATGAATTTCTTGCAATTTTATTATCGTTTATGTACTCTTTAGGCACAGCATTATAAATAGAGTAATCAACCGGATTTCTGGTGATATTACAAATTAGTTTAACGGAAGAGAGGAAGAGAGGAAGAGAGCGTGTCCCTTTTATTTCGTAAAAAATCGGTAAACCAATTGATTGACATCTTCTTATTTAAAGTACATTTTTTTAAAGGAAAAATTCGATTTATCAAGTTACGAAATCTATTTACCAAAAGCTCGGACAAATACTTACTATTATTATTATTATCATTATTACTGCTACAAAAGATACTCCAGTCAGTGTCAAGTAATTGGTTTCTGAGCTTTACTAAACCATGGTTAGTAAATCTCCTGCAAAAAACGACAGACGATGTGTCATTGTTACCATATATTTTAATAAATTGTCCAAAATGGTCAGACAGGCAAGGATCTATGACACCTACCTCATAGCCATCCTCGTCCAAGTTTGTCACAATAATGTCAATACGGCTGGCGGAGTGGGCTGTCACCCTAGTAAATTCTGAAATTGTTGCTGTAAGTCCACAAGAATTTAATAGGCATATAAGGTCATTAAGATTACCAGAGGTGGACCTAAAGTTTATATTGAAGTCCCCGACAAGTACGTTTTTAGTATATTTATCAAAGAGAAATTCCAAGAGTGCCTCCGGTCTCTCTAAAAATATAGAAAAATCCCCAACACATGATCTATATAAAGTGATAACCGCTGTCTTGATACTAGGAATTTCAATGCCACAGAATTCTGCATTGATTTCGTTGCAAAACTGACAGAAATAAAGGTTTAAATACAATTTTATTTTTTTTTTCGAAAAAATGCAAACACCACCGTGTTTGCTTGTAGATCTACAGAACGAACTTGCCAGTATGTAACCTGGTAAATAGTATTAAGAGCAGCCTGGTTTAGTGTTCAGACAAACAGATTATATCATATACATATTTGTCGAGATACAGAGATAAATTATCCACTTTGTTTGAGAAACTGACGTTGGTATTTAAATCATTAATATCTTATAGGTCGATAGGGCCATCTTCTTTCTTGGATGAAAAAAACGGTTTATACGGGCACCCTCAGGCCAGGCACTGGGAGTCATAGCGTTACAGAGGTTTGTTTCATGAATCGTTACTTTAAAAGACGCATAATATTGAGGGTACATGGATTTCATTTCTTCTACCATCACTTCAGGAAAAGTGGGCTTTAGAAAATTTGTTAGGTCAACTACTTTCATTTCTGGATGAACTTTATAAACGTGTAGAAAAGCTAGTTTTGGAGCAGTTTTAAAAGAAGCATTTGAAATCATTTGGCCAATTATTGGTTTGTTATTTCGTCTTTTATTTTTTCGAGCTACTTGTGTAAAGCGCTCGCTGTCATCATTAAGATTTATAATTTCATCACATTATTGTTGATTGTTAACTTGCGATATCGCTATCGCGACGTCTTGTTTTGTAGTTTTATTTTTATTTATGTTTGTCGATTTGTGAGTCTCTTGGAGATTCTGTTATTTGCATTCGTGCCAGAGCCGCTGGAAGAAACGTTAACCGCTCTTCTAGCATGGTCGTCAGAATGTGACAGCTGGGCAGGTTTTCTGTGTTTGGTCTGTTCATGCTGAGGAGGCTTTAGCGCTTGTTTGACAGATGGCGCAGAAGATTCATTGTTGGAATATTGACTGTCAGATTTTCTAATGTCGATTAGAGTTATTAATAAGGAAACTTGCTCTTTGAGAGAGGTAATAGTCACCTGTTGGTTAGAAATCACTAGATCTTTTTGTGTTAAAAGTTCATTAAGGTATGAAATTTCCATTTTATACCTAGCGTCACTTGATTCTTCATCTTTAGAACTATGGAAGGATATGTCCTTGTCGTCTTCATTATCTGTGTTTACCAAAGTATCACAGCAATTTATAGCAAATTCAACTTTTTTAAGTAATCTAGCACAACCAGCGTGAGAAACAGTTCCACATATGACACATTTCACACCATTTTGTGCAACTTTTTTACACTTTCTGCATGGGTTTTCAGAGGTCGAGTTATTTACGTCCGACCCAGTAGGCGCTATATTACATATCATGACTTACTAATAAAGTACACACTAATGAGGTAAACTAAAATACGAGCTAAAATATAATTAAGTTTAGACAAATTTAACTCTCTAATAACACGATTTTTACTTTATCTTTAAATGTTTCTTTTGACAAGGAAATAATATCTATAATCTTATTTAAAATCGTAGGTGCTTCCCTCAAATGTATTGTGTTGTGGCACTCTATAATTGTCTTTACGTAAGTTCACATTATGCACATCCGATCTTTTTACTAACTCATACAAATATGATGGTTTTTTCAAGAAAATACAGTAGAAATAGTTCGCTCTATCTACTATTTTTAGCTCGTCATTGAAGAATGGGGTAACATGTTCTCGAAAAGGAATACAATATACAAACCGCATGCTAGCATTCTGAATTCTCTGCAGTTTCAATGTATTATATTGAGTCAAATAATGTATATATGTATTGCAACAATAATCTACATGTGGAGATATCAAACTTTTTATTTAATTAAATTTAATTTTGTGTTAGATTCAAGACAGTATTTAAATTTCTTCAAATTATTTAATCTCATGAACGACGTGGATACTACTTTGTTGACGTGAGATTTAAATGTCAAATTATTATCTATATATAACCCTAAAATCTTTGCTGTATCAGCCCATCTGATAACTTCATTATTATACTCTTCGCAAAAACGAAGAATATATTGTATTTGATCGGCACATTTCTAAATCAGTAAATATCGCTCGTAGAGAAAAAAAACGGCCTTGTACATGTGCATTGATTTTTATCAATTTTTGCTTATCGGCACTACGCCGGCTTTGTCAAAATCTTCTATTTTGCCTTTTGGATGCAGTGCATCGTTAAAATTTTATGCTCATACTTTATAATTGGGCTTTCAATGACCCCTTTCGTACCTCTTTGGTTGAGGAATAAAAAATAAAAAAATAATTTAAAGTATATTTTCGTGGTACTTGTTAAACTGACTTTGTGGTACTTTTGAAAAATCTATTTTAAGACCAATTTCGGCGTACTTTTGAAAAATCAACTCTCAAGCCAAATTTCAAGGTACTTTTGAAAAACTAATCTGCGGGTGAAATTTTGGCGTACTTTTGAAAAATCGATTTTCAAGCCAAATTTCAAGGTACTTTTGAAAAGTTAATCCGCGGGTGAAATTTTGGCGTACTTTTGAAAAATCGATTTTAAAGCCAAATTTCAAGGTACTTTTGAAAAGTTAATCTGCGGGTGGAATTTTGGCGTACTTTTGAAAAATCGATCTTCAAGCCAAATTTCAACGCAGTTTTGAAAAATTAGTCTGCAAGTGAAATTTTGGCGTACTTTCGATAAATCGATTCCTGAGCCAAATTTTGACGCCCTTCCAAAAATATTATTTTTCAAAGTCTAATTTGTGGTACCTTTGAAAAAGTGTATTATTCATAAATCTTTGTCATTATATACTTCTACTCTCATATTCTGAACCAAAAACATTTTTCCTAAGCGAAAATTCGGTGTTTCTTCGAATTTTCACCTGGTCATTGCCAACGCTTTATAGAACCCAAAGCGGTCCTTATGGACTCATCTGCGCCTCTGCAGACTCCCAAAAATGTCTTCAAATGAAATTTTTGCCTAAGTCGAATTTTGATTCTTTCTTCAACTTAGGACGATTTTGGAGAATTCTACAACAAGACCACCCTTAAATAATTAGTAGACTAACTTAAGAATTAGTGGACTAACTATAATGATGTTTTGAGATCGCTGATTACTAATATGAAGTCAAAATTTGTGGGAAAAAGACGAATTCAAAATGTCCGCATCAAAGCACAGAAATATGTATAATCTCTAAGGGGTAAAAACTTCAGTAATTTACATAGGATTGGATAAAGTTTATTAGTAGAAAAATATTTATTAACAATTTTTTTACATAGCATCATCATTATCATCATAATTTTCCTCATCTAATATCTTTACTTAAATAGGCGAAGTATTCATATAAGTGCTTTCATTTCTTACCGACCAAGCTGGAATATAATAGAACACACTTTTCTGCAATCGCAAGTCTATCTACAACCTCTGTTTTACAGCTGCAAGAATTACACAGTCCCACAAAATAAAAAAAGTATGTTGTACCAGGAAAGAAATCATCGTATCCTCACTCATTTTGGTGCGCAAAATGCGAATCTGACGTCAAAATTAACTTCTATCTTGTCATTATTTTGTAAATCTCGTGTTTTTTTTCGCATTTTATTTGTGGTGGTACCGAAAAATGACTCAAATTGACAAGATATCGAAAAATTTTATTAAGAAAAAGTGCTTAGAATACAACGGGGACCCCATATGTTAATTTTGAACAGGATCTAAGAAAAAATAAAAATAAACGCGATTTACAAAAAAATTACAAGGTAGACGTTAATTTGGACCTTAGATTCGGATTCAGCCCGCCAAAGTATGTGGGGGTTTGATGGTCTCTTTTTTGGTACAACATACTTTTCTTTTTTTGTGGGGCTGTGTTATTTTTAACAAATTATCTGGGGCTGATTCATAGGAACTGGTGTTAAGGAATCACAATCCGCTTACAATTCTTATGATAAACTGTTTCCCATCCATAATTGTACCTGTAAATAAACCTTTTTTAAATGCTCTAATAATGCATCGTGTGTGGAAACTAAAGAAGTTAGCTGCACACCATTATTTTTAGCTGTAGCTTTAATGACAGACTTATATCTTAATGAATTTAAAAAATCCGTATTTTTGCATATAAAGCAATGGTATACGTAAAGAATCTTTAGCAGTATCTTGCAAATTAATGTTCTAGCTTTTCAAAATTTTTTACGAATTGATTAATGCAATGCAATTCAACATGACCAACGTATGCATCATCTAACGATAACAAATTTTCATATCCAGTTGAATTTATTAATGGCTAGTTTATAAGATGCGTCATTAACAACAAAACTTAGTGCCATTTGTCTTTATTTTTTTCGACGACTCTTATGCGGATTTCACGATGATGTTCGTTACTATTAAATAATAAACAATGAGAAACAGCACAAAATAAACAATTGCTGCACTTAAAATTGGAGTAACATGTCGTTCTATGAGGAAAATGGATAATCTTCAAAAAATAATCAAAAATACTTTACCTTAAAAATGAATGAAACAAAAGTGAATAATAACAAATAAAAACGTTTGCAAAAAAGAAGTAACACACGTTGGCCGCTTCTACGTACATGATATGGTCGGATCTTCGTCGAATATTAGACTGCGCCCAAAAGAATTAGTTACTAGCAAAGATGCGAGTTTGAAGTAGATGGCACTATAACTACAGAACACATATAGTGCTAGCACAGTTAGTTATTATACTCTTCGCAAATACGAAAACGAAGAGTATATTGCATTTAATCGGCACATTTCTAAAACCGCCCAGCTAACAATTTAGGTATTATTCGACGTTGATTCGAAGTTGAACAGGTGACGCCACCAATTTCGATACGTGAAATAGGACATAAATTCGACGTCGAATCAACCTAAATGGTGTTTTTGGACACGTCGATTCGACGCGAAAAACAAGCTGAATATGTATTATTGAATCTATTAGGTTAGGTTGTCAGACACCTTTTTATGTCGAAAATACATTAAATCTACGTAGCGGATTACTTATTTTCTACCTTTTATACTTACTTTAAAACTGCTTCGTCAAAAAGGTAAAACTATATACCTATATAATGGTTGATAATAATAACTAAGTACCTACTTATTAACTACTTATGAGACATATTTTTATCCTTGACTATTGTTTAATTTGCACTGTATATACGCAAGAATTTACTAGGGAATGATTTTTTTCTGTTGAAATTAGGCATTGTACCTTGAAATATTACTGAGCCCATTAAAAATACCTATTATTATAAAGAAAAAAAAACTTTTAACAATATAAAATTTTTATTTTCAATTTTTGACTTGGTATTCTATTTTTTCAAGCTTATAATAATTCAATAATTCTCAATATGTTCAATAAATACATATAAATTTAATTATTTCCAAAAACAAAAGTTTAAATTTTCATGGCGAGTTTTCGGCGTTCCGTATTTTCGAATAAATATGGCTACTTCCTTGCAATGTTACTTGGTGTCAGAACTTAATTTCCACCAATATTTTTGACTTCATCTTTAGAGATTAGTGAAAAACAAGCTATTTTTGCTACCTATTAGGTAATAAGTGTCTAATATTACCAATATTTGTTCACATAATTGTAATTACTTCACCTAATTACGTTATGTCACACCAATTGGTCCCCTGTTTTAATGTATCTACTTAGCACTTAATATGTCGTTAATTCTACGTAAATCACTAAATTCACCTATTGGAGGTTATTCTACAACCTAACAGGTCTCGTTTTGGTGGCTATTTCATACATAAGGTGATTTCACCTGTTAGATCTTACATGAACCAACAGGTTACTTTATTCGATTGTTAGTGTTTATTCGTGCTCAGACTATTCCCTTAGTGTACTTATTTTTACGTGGAAAATAGGTTTCTATGTACTTATAAAGTTATATTTATTTTATAAACCATAACATGGTCATGCATGTAACATAATGTATACAGTATCGGAAAGTGTACGTATTGGGATGGCAATAAGAGCAAGAGAGAGCACGGCAAGCGAGAGCAATCGTGTAAAAGCCTCTCTTGATGGGCGTGTCCACCCTTTACCTTTGCTAGAGTACTGGTAGACGTCTCTATACGGCGGTCGGTTAATAAGGCAATGCCAAACGAAGGACTTTCCGATTTTGTATAGTGTTCATACAAATTGGATATTTCGGAAAATACAAACTGTTTTAAAAAGTGCTTTGATCATTCAGTTGATTTATCGATCAAACCAGTGCCGGTTCTAAGGCAGGGCGAGCGGGGCAACCGCCCCGGGCGCCATAATACAGGGGCCGCCGAAAGTGCCAAAAAATTAAACAATGAATCAACTTGAAACCAAAATTATTACTTGTTCAGAGTTATTTTTTTCTAACTAGTTTGCTTATTTATCTGAACTCTGATTTGCAAAATGGATGTCTTTTTTAGAGCATAAAATAATGGGTACAGTAGGCGACTAGTGAACGAGTGCCGCCTCAGTTGTGTCGGCGCGGCGGCATAAAAACGTAGATGTAGATGAATCTTCAATATCTGAACGAGATGATGAAGCATGTAGATTTTCTGTAGTTTGTCCTATCACGGTTTCACGGATAGCTTTCACGGCTTGTGTACAAGAGACGTTAACAGAACAATTATTGCTACGCACAGTTTTCCACTGTATTTCATTTTTACTTCTTATTTTCTTAACTTGGCGATACAAATCAGTCGTGTATGTCACTTTTCTTTCACTCATAGTGTTTTAAAGTTATTACGGAGAAAGTGAAATGAAGGAAATGGCAACACAATCACACTGGACCACAGAACCATGAATAGTGATGGCAAGTTCTTAATAATATACGCAATTTCCTGCGCGTCACTTATGTTGGTAAAATTCGACAAAATAAGTAATTAGTAATTTTGACCAATAGGTGCAAATAACTTATTGATTGAATAATAAAGTCATTTCGGTAGAAATATAAGTATTTTTAGGGTCTTTAAGAAGCTTTCTTCGAGACATACCAACACCTATTTAGTCATTTCAATACACTTCACTAATATCTCCTATCAGGGTATATTGATAACGTCAACAAAATTACTTAATAAGTTATTAACGAAAATATTACTTATTAAGTCACAAATATTGTTTACATTACCAAATTGTTTCAAATAGGTCACTTTTCACCTACTCCTACTTAGGTGAAAATAGTTACTAAAATATATTTCATAACCTATTAAGTCATTAATTTCACTAATAATTTACCTGTACCTAATAGGGAACACAGCAACTTAACCAATTAAACTTTAAAATTACCTAATTTCGACCTATTTTGGTCGAATTTTCTTTAGCTGAAGTCGCCGACACCTAAATTGTTAGCTGGGCGTAAATATCGCTAGCAGACAAAAAATTTAATCGTTGTGTTAGTGAACGAATTCTAAACAACTTTCAAAATGTCCCTCTTTCTGTCCGTCCGTCCGCCCGTCTGTGCGTCCGTCTATCAGCCTGTCCGTCCGTCACGTTTTTTGTAAGCATGATAACTCAAGAAAGAAAAATCCGATTGTACTGATTGTATTCGACAATAAGTTAGTGTTAGCTAGAGGAAGAACCCTATTATTTTTTAACAAAATCGATCAGTAAATAAAGAAGTTATTAATGATTTAAATTTGAAAAATTTTTGTTTTGTTTTTTATGTTTTTGTAATTCAATAGAAATCTGGTGAAATGCTATTTCATTTTAATATTTAAATATTTATATATTTCACAAACATACATTTCATAATGTAATATACAACCGTGGAAATATAATTTTAGCTCATCTCTTATAATGTAAAAATTTACGTTTTTTACGTGTTAAGTGGTGGTGTAGTTCTTACGTCTTCGATATCATTATGCAAGGTCATACAGGACATTCTATCCGCATATAACAAAAAACAGTGTACCGTTATGTTACTCCTCGATATCGAAAAAGCATTTGATACCGTGTGGCTCAATGGGTTAATCCACAAATTACATTTCACTTGTAAACTCCCGACGTATATAACCTCATTGAAAAGAAGTTGTATCTCGGATAGGCATGTAATTGTCCGAATCAATAATAGCTACTCAGCTCCTAAAAGGCTTTCAGCAGGGGTTCCCCAGGGTCCATCCTATCCCCAATCCTCTTCAACTTTTATATCTCCGACATTCCCACCCATCCTACACCTACAACCAACATGATCCTATACGCAGACGACAGCACACTTTACGGTCAATCTTTTTACGCACAGACAGCGACACAAAAAATACGTTACCACTTGAACAAACTGACGGACTACTAGAACAAATGGAAAATTACGATAAACTCAGACAAGACGAAAACCATAACATTCAACAGAAAATTTACCAACATTAAAACGATCACAAAACTTAAAATTGACAATAGGAACATACAAGAGCAAAACGCAATAAAATATCTGGGTGTGCAGCTCGATAAAAGGCTTAGTTTTGCGCCCCTCGTGACGCAGGCTATCAATAAAACTTATGCGGCTCTGACAAAATTATATCATCTGGCCAAGAGGCATAGTAAGATGTCAACAGATAACAAGCTCAGCTTTTATAAAGTCATACTGAGACCAGAGACGAACCCAGCTATTTTTTTGGGGGGGGGGGGGGGGGGAAGCTACAACTAATTTGCCAACTGCCCATTTTTTTTACAACTTATATTTCCTTATGTTTTTTTTATTTCAGACAATCTATAAGTAGCCTAGCGATACAAACATTATGCAAAAGAAGTTTAACTAAACTACATGATGTAGGCGCTCTCCTTCGTCTAGAAGCTACTGGATGAGATAACCGTTATAGTTTAATGACCGTGGAGAAAAACAAGATACAATACGATTACGCACAAGTCGGGGCGCAAGCTCGTGAACGTCCGCGCTAGTACGGCTACCGGCCACTTCCCACTTCACATTGTGATACGCAATAGGTAGCATTAAGGGGTCTACACACGATCCAGCGGCAGGGAGCCAGCCTTGTCGGCATGCTTTGAACTCATTCGTAAAAGTGAACTGGTCCGCTGGAATTCCAATTATCTTCAAAGCGTACCAACAATGTCGGGTCCCAGCAGCTGGATCGTCTGTAGACCTCTTTAATAGTCCCAGATTCTGATTCAGTGTCCTCTAAGAATTTAATATTTTAACAATTTCTGACCGACAACAATTTGTTATTATTATTATCTCTCGTTGAGAGGTTGGCAACTGATATTAGTGATACTCAGTATAAACCAACAACAAACGACTTTATAGCTAGGACAAAGCATTGTATTGATAAAGGCAAAAAGGAGTAATATTCTAATATTTCTAATGTAAGACAGTCTTTGAGAATTGTATGCTCTGGCCGTGCCGTCTACTGGGTCGAACGTCGAATTTCCGCGAGTTGACGAGTTTATTTTGTTGGTCCGTCGCGTCGGCGTTGTGCGTTGTCCGTTGTCCGTCGACTATTCTGTGGCTCTCACATCAGTCACATCTAGTCATAAATAATATCAATTAAAATTATTTATAAAAAAATGGTCATAGTGACAGTGTCATTTAATTTTTATCAACTCATTATTTGTTTTTTTGCAATTATACCCAATAAAGATTTTTTACATTTTTGGTGATTTTCCCAACTCAATCAACATTGGGGGGGGAGCGTACCCCCCCATAACCCCCCGTGGGTTCGTCTCTGACTGAGACCTATTCTCACCTACGGCTGCGTGGCCTGGAATATCTCGGCCTCACAGTACAAAAGGGTAAAGGTTACCCAAAACAAAATACTACGCCTTTTGACAAATTCCAGTAGATATATATATTAATTGCGGAGCTGTATAGAATAAGTGGGGTACAGATGATACAGGACTTCGTTAAGGAGGCCGCCCAGAAATTTTTAACGACTAAAATACAATTTTCAGAACTTACACAAACTCCCACACCAAACTCTACCTCTCTACGACGAACTTAGGACATGACCCAATAGACTTACGTAACAATACCCACCCCTCCCAACCCTCTTTCCTCTTTTATAACCAGAATCCCTACCCTGCTGATAAGCATTTATCATTCTAAAGACGACACTACTTAGAATATTATTTTTTATAAATTGACTCATAGTTCTTTGAAGCAGGTTTTTAATTCATATTTTCCTGCATTTAGCCATCTCATAAAATACACTACAGCGGATCAAAAAAAATATATAAAATAGGCTATTTGAGCTAAGGCATTAAAAAAAGTTATAACACACTTAATCGCAGTGCGGAAAGTGTCATCAATTGGTTAAAAGCAAAAAAAAAAACTAAATGTCACCTCGTCTACCTACCATCGGCGGCAGTGTCTCGTTAAATTCGTGTACGCGAATATGTAACGTCCACTGTATGTTTGTTTGCATGTAAAATCAAATCAATGAGATATTTAGTCCTGCATTGTCAGAAAGTGAAAGAATCAATAAATGTCTAAAATGTCAAATGTCAATGACTCGGAATCCAAGGGACCCGGGTTCGAATCCAAAATGGGGTATGGTATAGTTTTTTTTAATTGTTACTTTATTTTACACAAGTCTTTTACCAACTAAGTTCGTACTATAAAATTAAAATGTCTAAAACTAACATTATTTACAAAAAACTGCGAAGAGTATCCTATAGAATGTGTAACAATTATATAAGAAGTTCAGTGAACAGGCGAAGAGTACGTTTTTAGCTTGTTCATTTATTTATTTGAATTTGTATTTTGTCTTAACCTCCACACAATAAAATTGTGAGAGTTTACTAAAATCGAAAATTGAGATAACATCAGATCTTTGCATTTTGAGGAAACCAAAAAAGTGGTTTTTGAAAAATGTTTGTGTGTGTGTGTGTTAGCACGATAGCGGCGAAACTATTAAACGGATTTGGATGAAACCTTGCATTTTTGTGTTTCTTTAATGCTCCAGAAGATCTGAAAAGGTTTTGGTTGAGATCGGATTACGTTTAGTGCCGCTTTGGCATAACAAGTTGTTTATTTTATACTAACTTATAGAACCACTGAAAAGTAGATAAAAACCTGATTTCAACGATATATCATACAAGCATTTTTTCGATTTGGTTTCCGTGAAAAAAATTAAAAAACAAAATAACAATCTATAAATAGAGTCACGCTTTTTGTGTATCATATATTTTACAACCTATAAATTTTAAATTTGGGGTTCGCAGGTTCAAATCCTATCGAACGCAATTTTTTTTTTTTTTATTTGAAAACATTTTATTAATAAATATAATTAAACGAGATCGTTAATATTTTGTGCTCTTTTCGGCTTCAAAGATCCATCGGGTGGGGAGGTTCCAGCCGCTTCCCGTAGCTGCCGATTTTTTATCTATGAAAATAATAATATATAGAAATTAATTATAAGAAATATGTGAATACAGAGCTTTAATTTAGTAAAAGGTATCATCAAAATCGGTCAAATGGCAACCGCTGGCAAATTATGAGAAGAAAAACATCTTGTGTTCAACTGATTAGATGAGTTTTGAAAATGTTTACTCGCGTTTT
The DNA here is from genome assembly GCA_936432065.2 of Rutpela maculata. NCBI lineage: Eukaryota > Metazoa > Arthropoda > Insecta > Coleoptera > Cerambycidae > Rutpela > Rutpela maculata. The sequence continues at coordinate 251,379,321 of OW386286.2, forward strand.
GTGCTGTTTCTATCTTCTGTTGTGTTTAAAATAGATGGATCCATATTAGGGTGGCCCATCTTTTTCGAAATCGAAATTTTGTATTTCTCACCCCTGCAAATGGTTCCATTTGAAGAACAAACAGTCCCCTCAAAATATTATTGAGGCAAATTGAAGGCAGAATGCATTATTATGCAATAATAAAAGTAAATGGAATTATTTACATTCTTTGGTTGATGCATTGTTTTTTCTTTTTTAATCAGCAACATTTATCTTTAGAATGACTAATCAAGTCATACAAATATCAAAGACATTATCTGTTGTGACTATGACATGTGTCATACTACTGTAAATTCGTAGTCTAAGAAAACTAGACAAGAAGTTTCTGAAATAAAACTCTCGTTTTATCTTTGTGTATTTTATTATGAAACGTTTTTTTCATACATAGTACCAAATATTATCCTAAATCTACAAGACATATAGTAATAAAAACAATATTTTTTGCACTAGGCCAAAGCATGCGACAGGGTTTCTTTTTTTACATTTGGAAACTGTGATTTATAATCATTTACAACTTGGAGTAAAAACTGTTTTTGGTCTTCATTTTTTGTTAAAATGTCATTATAGTCAGTAATAAGTTTGATTCCTCTCTCAGCGGCATCATTTACAACTTTAATTTTGTTTACAATATTGAAACATCGGGTATAACTTTCATTTTCCCACCATGTTGTTGGATCATTTTCCAAAAATTCCATAGACAAACCTAATTTTTGAAAAAACTGTTTAGTGTTCTCGCATATGAAGTCCTGAATTTCCTTGTTTTCAACGTCAGTAATGTTACTAATCATAAGTCGTTTAATACCCTCTTGATTTGGTGCTTTCCTATTCAAAGCTTTAACCATTTCTCTTTTAGTGGTAACTGAAATATCGTCATCAAAGAAAGATAAGCCAACATTTACTGAATTAAGGTACCACAAATGGTTCACTATTTTCCTACTTGCGGCTTGAGATATTTCTTTGTCAATATTTTGATAATTAATGAGTTCTTTACAAAAGTCTAAGTCATGAGGCGGTGCTTTACTAGCAAATGACGCTGTAAACCAGGCCTTTACATAAACCTTTACAATAAAGAGACATATATCTTCAATACCTATTTTTCTTTTTTAGTTAGTTGGAACTGATCTTGGAAAAAAAATATTTTTAGACAGTAAATGGCTTTGGCCATCCAACGTGCATGATGAAATGCCCCTGGTTGATAGAATGTCGTGTGAGTGGGCTCTTCTTCAACAAAAAGTTTAGAAAGCATTAAAAATTCTTTATAATCATCACGAGGCTGTTGCAAAGTTAAAGCTGCATTTAGAAACTTTACAATTTCGGCTTTAACTGGTTGTAAAATGTGTTTAATTTTTGATACCTGAAATCCAGTTTTTAGTTTATTTTGATCTATTTTAGGCCAAAATTCCCTAAAACGTTTAAATAGTGGCACATTTGGACCAGATGAGGAAGGCATTTTTGTGTCAAACACACTTCTCAAAACCACTTCAAAAATATGATGTCTACAAGGAAAATATAGAATATCTCTTTCTAATTTTTGTTGCAATAGTGTGGCTGCCCCATTTATATAACCCATATTTGATGCTGTTGTATCACAACACAAAGCTATTACCTTTTCGTCCAAATTCCATTCACAAAGCATATCATAAACTGCTTCAGTCTGTTCTCTTCCAGTTGAATTGGGCAAAGCTGGTACTCCAAGTAGTTGTTCAATATCTCCACTAGTAACTAAGATAGCAAGTCTATCGATATTTCCCATTCCAGTGAGAGAAGGTAAAAGTTTTCCATCCCAATGGATGACTGGGGCCGGCAATTCAGAATTACCGAAGACAGTTTTTAATATTTCAGCTCTTTCTTCGCGGATGCGTTGTCTAGAGCGCTGAAGTGTGGTTCTGCTGATGGACAAAGATGTGGTGTCATGTCCTAGTGCTTCTGCTACTGCCATCAAAATATGGACTCCATACCTGTCGCTTATTTTACAAGCATCAAATGCAGCGGCTATTTTTGGTGTGATGATGTTAAATGTTCCATACAATCTCCTCTTTTTTGGCTGTGACGGGCCAGGCTGGTCTTGTAACAACTCTTCTTGGGCTTCGATTATTTCATCTTCATTTTCGTTGGAGTCGGCTGAATTACTACTTGATGATGGACAGGTGACTGTTTCCTTTAATCTAGCTTTTTCTTGTTGACTTCGTTGCATTCGTTCGGATAATTTCTGTAATTTCTCCTCAGCTGTTTTTTCTTGAGAAGCAAGTTGGTAATCAATACCATGCATAAATCCAGGACGTCCCTTTTTTCTTTGGTTAATTAAAAACTGCTTATCTTCATCTGTTTTCATCAACTCCAATGCATTTGCATGAGAAATGTTAAAAAGATCGTCCAATTTTTCAACGAAATTTTTTTCTTTACCTCCCGCACTGGCCCTTTTAGCCGATTTTTGTAAGTTCCTCCACTCTGCATAAAGTTTATCTAGTTGTTTAACACAATGAAAATCCTGACGTGTCGGAATGCGAGCTTTATCCCAAAAAACTGACTCTTTTATTGTTAATTTAGCACTTTCATGTACACTTAGCTTCACTTCACGAATGTTATAAAAGAGCACTTGTAATACTTGTCTATTAGACGGCAATTTATTGCCAATGATTTGTGACGAATAGTGTCCAACTAAGTAAATGAAAGTATCCTTTCGTAAGGATCTGACATCAGCCATCGTTAAATGTTTTTTCAAAAAGGAACGTATGCTAGAACTTATAATGTCACCACTGTAAAACACAATTGCAAACTGACATAAAAACCTACCGTAGGTGCATTATATTTCCAAACTTCCAAAACAAATAATTTCTAGGAAATAATTACACCAATAAAACATTATGAGGAAAGAGGTAGATATTTGTATTTTAAGTAAAATTTAAGTGTATTACCGTAATAAAATCTTATCTACAAATTTCTACCTGAATGCGGCACGGGTTACCGTTCACCGAATTATCTGAAACTTTGACATAAATTATTCCTAGTATAATAGTATATTTTCGTGGGGTGAGACTTAAAAAATACGCAAAAAAAATTCACCCCCTATAGAGATGGGCCACCCTAATCCATATATCTAGCAATAGAAATGCAGCGTGTACTCACTAATAAATATAAAATAAATATTCACATTGCTCGGATTCCTCCCTCCGAAGCTCCAATATCCGACGCAGCTTTACTTACTGTTTTAGAAGTCTGTTTGCCGCTGCACTTGGAAATCTCATCAAATAAATTAATTGGATCTTGTTTTGTGTTTGTTGGTGCCCTATTTGAGTGGGGTTTGGCTCGGGGTATATAAAATCGAGGAGGTTAAATAAGAAACCCCACCTCGACCGGATATTTAAATGAGTGGATAACGGAGATCCTGAAGTAAAACATCTAATTTGGCAATATTGATTTCACCTTTAAGAGTACTCGGAAGTTGATTGTTGGGATATTATGATTGAAAACGCCAACGGTTCTTCAGTTATTGATTATCTATATTTATTGTTGAAGTAGGCCTCCTAACAAATTGCGCCACTCAAGATCTTCATGTCAGCATTCTCCGAGACAATGGTTGTAGGTACAGAATGTTTTCAAATATTTATGTGAGAAATCGCCCCTTAAACACTTATTTAATGTTTTGTTAATCACTTGTTTTGAATATAAGCACTTTATGAACTTACTCTTATTTTTTTTTCCTTCGGCAAGAAAATTCGATTTTTGTTTTTGTTACCACTAAAAACAAATACATCAGTTTCAACTCGAGTGGGAAATATATAAAAATATGAAGATAAAAATTATAATAATTATAAATAGGAATGAATTATTTTTATGTTTATTATGTATATGCAGGCTTATAGACCGTGGGATAGTGACAGATTTTTTTAAACATTTGGTTCCTATCTGGCCTTTTGTGCCTGATTTGTACTAACCATTTTCGTGTTTATCAAACGGTTGTCCAGGGCCCCTCAGCGGAAAACAGAAAAGAAAATTTCATGAAAATGAGCAATTTCAAATGTTTTGTTCCTATCTGGCGTCAAGTTAGACTTACGTTTTAAAGAAAAACATCCGACGGAAGCTTATCGCCAGACAAATTCCGTGGGCCTGAAGGCCCGAAATTTCAATCCGAAGTTGTAAGAAAAATGGTCAAAGTCAAACGATTTGGTTCTTATCTGGGAATTGTATATATAGGTAAATAGATTATAATTATCGCGATATAACAAACGCCAGACAAATTCCGAGGGCCCAACAGTGAAAAAATTGTTGTTCAAGTTGTCAACTATTCCGCGAAAATCAAACGATTTGTTTTTTTGTTAATATTAGACAATAAGTAGTTTCAATTTAAGATTCCCAGACGAATTGGCTGGGTCCCCTGGATAGCCAGACAAAAAGAAAAGCGCGAAAAAAATGCCATTTTTCAAACGATTTATTCCTGTCTGGCATTTGGTTTTTAAAAAGATATGTTAAATAAATAAGCCCTATTTCTAGTCTCAGATAAATAGCTTGGGCCCAGACGTAGATATGTTGAGCCAAAGTATCGAAAAATCAAAAAACAGTCGTGTAAAAATCGATGCATTTTCAAACGATTTACACTCGTCTGGGATTTGTTTTTTTAAAAAGATATGTTAATAAACAAACCATATTTCAAGTGCCAGACAAAAATCGGGGGCGCAGCTGTAGATATATTGCAAATTTTGAGGTTCTACAGTTGGCAACTTTTTAATCTTGGCTCCTACGCCAAAAGACTACTCTAGCTAATTTAAATAGAATAAGATTTGCTAAAACTCTTTTTTTATTTTTTTTGAATTCCGACAAAAATGAAGGAATTGGAGGGGGGGTGGGATTTGGGACTTTTTTTTTTCGGTAAAATTTCTCCATTTTGTCACCGTACTTAATCGGTAATTAATTGAAATCGATCTCTTATATGATGTTCACTTAATATCATGTACTACTTTGACGCTCCGTTAATCTCGGTCCTTCGAAACAAAGGTTTCTGAGAAAAATAATTTTACATACACTACAGGAAAACGTGTAATTTCTTACATTTCCTCGAATATCTCGATAATTATTGTTTTTTTCGAAAAATTTGAAGATAGCTTATGTAAAGAGAATTGATTGAGCTTTCCGACAATTTTTTTATTTTTTTCTCTAACATAAAGAGCAAAAGACCAAATACGCGAACGTCTCAAAGCTAACCGCCACCCAGTCTGTTAATTATAGTGAAGCACACCATCTGTGGGACCCCACGCGAGACTATTTCTTCTCGATCTCACGTCACAGTGCTTTTCGTGAGGAGTAGCCAGGATTTCAACTTTAATTATTTATTGCAAAGTAAGTACTGCGATTTAAGAGCTGATATTCGGTGTGGCGTGATTTTATACATAAACACACACTTTAATGAAATTTTTGTCTGGGACTTGAAATATGGTTTATTTATTACCATATCTTTTTAAAATCCAAATGCCAGACAGGAATAAATCGTTTGAAAAAATGGCTTTTTTTCATGCACTTCTTTTAAGATTTAAAATATGTTTGGCCCACGCTTTTTGTCTGGAACTTGAAATATGGTTTATTTATTACCATATCTTTTTAAAATCCAAATGCCAGACAGGAATAAATCGTTTGAAAAAATGATTTTTTTCGTGCACTTCTTCTAAGATTTAAAATATATTTGGCCCACGCTTTTTGTCTGGGACTTGAAATGTGGTTTATTTATTACCATATCTTTTTAAAATCAAAATGCCAGACAGGAATAAATCGTTTGAAAATATGGCTATTTTTCGTGCACTTCTTTTAAGATTTAAAATATGTTTGGCCCACTAAAAATGTCTGTGAATGATACAATACATTTTCGTTTTGGTTAATTTTTACAAAAAAATCATTTCACATGAGAACCAATCGTTTGATTTTCGCGGAATAGTTGACAACTTGAACAATAATTTTTTCACTGTTGGGCCCTCGGAATTTGTCTGGCGTTTGTTATATCGCGATAATTATAATCTATTTACCTATATATACAATTCCCAGATAAGAACCAAATCGTTTGATTTTGACCATTTTTCTTACAACTTCGGATTGAAATTTCGGGCCTTCCGGCCCACGGAATTTGTCTGGCGATAAGCTTCCGTCGGATGTTTTTCTTTAAAGCGTAAGTCTAACTTGACGCCAGATAGGAACAAAACGTTTGAAATTGCTCATTTTCATGAAATTTTCTTTTCTGTTTTCCGCTGAGGGGCCCTGGATGACCGTTTGATAAACACGAAAATGGTTAGTACAAATCAGGCACAAAAAGCTCCCAAAAGGCCAGATAGGAACCAAACGTTTAAAAAAATCTGTCACTATCCCACGGTCTATTATTACTCTCGATAGCATTCACATAGTGACCAATCGCGTTCAAGTCGCTATTTTATTAACATGCTTTTATTATATCGACCTGTAATTATGTATGTATGAAAGTAATGAGGTCTAAGGAACTGAATTTCACCCACTTCTAATTGTTGTATCATCATGAAACTTGGTAGTTAGGAAGATTCCTATTTTAGAAATATCATGTACATTCAACCTCATTTAGTAGTCTTTCAGTTAACTTGTCAAACAAAAAAAAATAATCATCTCGATATCCGAAAAACTCAGGAACTTATTTGAATACTTCGCGTTCGACTGAAGTCCACCCATGACGTCACAGTACACAACTCGCTGAACTCGCCATGCCGGCGGCGCGCCGTATATTCCCTTTATTTAGTGTGTGCTCGCTCATGTTCATTTAGTGAGGTATTTTATCACACCGCTTCATTGCAGACCACCATTTTTTCCCTTAATTTATCGTCTTTTGGCACAGGGAAAAAATGTTTAGTGGGACTAGTTACACTGGTGTTAGTGCATTTGGGAACAATACAGTACTTATAAGAACCTGTTATTTTATTTCAAACGATTAAAACGTTGAACAAGCCCAACTACAGTTTCTTACGCTGTGTCCGGCAAGAATAACACTGAATGAAATAAGTTGCCGGTGCCTGCGCCCTCTCACAGTTCACGGAATCATGTACTGTGACATAATCGATGAGCACGGCATTTTGAACTTTGAAAGACGATGACTTTTTTATTTATAGAGATAATTTTAAAAAAATTACAGGTATTTTTTAGATTTTTACGATTATTTATTACGCGAAAATAAGAAAAATGGAAACCTCCTAATTGTGTATAGCTCTGATGACAATCCAATATAGTATACACAATATTATAATATGTTCAAAATGGCCGCCGCCCCAAGATGGCGGGTTATCTTTTGATATGGGTATCAAAAGAAAGGTCTTGGTAAGTAGAAAACAAATATGTGATCAAAATTTAAAAATTCAAAATGGCGGCGTCAATATGGCGGACATGTTTTATCAATTATCATCGGATTCGACTAAAAATCGGTATCTGTGGGTTATCGAGGTTGCAGATTACAATTATCCTCTCCAATTTTAACAAGTGAAAATGGTGGCGTTAAAATGGCGGATAAGTTTTGTAATTTACGGTCTGATTCGTACGAAAATCGATATCTGGGGATTTTCGAGGTCGCAGATTATGAATATTTAGTCGAATTCTTTACATAAATGTCGAAAGTGCCAAATTCTCTCCTTAAGTATAAAACTAAAAAGTAAAGTAAACAAAAATAAATTAACAGTTTAAAAAACTAAAAAAACGCTTTTATAGATACTGCACTAAAAAACAAAAAATAATCATCGAACCTGTCATATCTGTTACCCCGTAAGGGCCTCAGTGTTTGTAATTAAGCATAATATTTGAGTATAAAAGCGTGGGACGCTTTTCATTTAAACTAATGATGTCTTCAGCATTTTAATTATTATCGAACAACTTCGAAATAGCTTTCGAATAACGTCCCAAAAACTATGATTTCATTGATAGTTTTAGATGGGTAAAGAAAATGAGTTCTTGATTGAAAGTTACTTCTAGAAATTTTTTTCTATTATTACTTCTACATCGTGGAAGTGTAGTAACGGTGAAAAAAAAATTGAAACAACGTCGAAATTTTGAGTTTGAGCAAAAAATATTCTAACTGTCTGTCAGTCTATTGGTCGCGCTGTCTGTAACTTTTTTTGTTCGGACGATTATTCTCGATAATAAACGATGAGAAACAGCACGAAATAAACAATTATCGCACTTGAAATGGGAGTAATATGTCGTTTAATGAGGAAAATTGATAATCCCCAAAAATAACCAAAAATACTTTATCTTAAAAATAAATGAAACAAAAGTGAAAAAGCGTAAACTAATAACAAATAAAAACGTCTGCAAAAAGAAGTAACATACGCTGGCCGCTTCTACCTACATAATATGGCGCCAATATTCTTGGCTAAAGATGTCGGCCTCGGATGACTGGGGCCGGGCAGGACTATTGCCCTTTACCCCAATACATCGCTGTAGACCGGGGACCAGCCTCGTGCAGGGCGGGCGAACTTACTTTACGTCGACCCCACTCACAAATGTGAGCGGTGCAGACGATTTCGGCCCATTTCCCTGGGTCCTGGCTCGTTGAACCTTGCTGGCTAAGGCCTCTTCTGGCGTTCTTCTGACTTGATCATCTTTTCTTCGCCAGCTTGTCCCTCCCGGGGGGTAGTCATCGGTCAGTTGGGTATTTTGGGTGTTTGGCAGGAGTGACTGCCGGTACACAGAATGCCAATTGGCATCCTGTCATCCGGATCATCGGTAGGGTAAGGATGAGCTGTGTAGCTCGAGGAAGGGCAGACTTAACTGCTTTGGTAGCATGTTCGGTCTACCCGGAGCTAGGGGGACTACAGGTACTGGACGGTTGTTTGTCCGGTATCCGCAGGGTCTTGGGTGGGTGGTTGGGTGATCGTCCTGTCTCTTCCGTGGGGTGGCTTCATCGGATGGTGGTATGTTTTATACTCACCCGTTATCCAGGATCTGCATCTTCGGCCGCTTATGCCTCGGAGCATCAGCTGGGTCATAGTCAGTAGCCTCCCTGACCAGCGGATTCCCATGCTCCTCGGCAAGGGCATATATCTTCTTGGCTCTCTCCTTGATGATTTCGGTGACTGAGGTGTAGTCCAAGTTCCTGAATATGTCCTCGTTGCGCACAAACCAGGGTGCGTTTACTGCTATCCGGAAGGCAACGTTCTCAACTCTCTGGATCTGTTGGAGGTAGCTTTTCGCTTGGTAGCCCCATGCTGCCGAAGCATACGTCAGCTGGGGCCGGATGAGCGTTAGCTTGTTCCTCAGGTTGAGTCTGCTCTGTCTGTCCGTCATCGGGTAGATTAGAGCTCTCGTCCTCCTGGCCTTTTTGACGATGGCTTCTATGTTCAGTTTCCATGTTAGGCATTTGTCCATGATCACGCCAAAGTAGTTGGCGGTATCGTGCCATTGGATGTCTTCACCAAACATGGAAACGTGACCTGTGGGGTTCTGTTTTCTTACCTTCTTGAAGAGGACCGCCTTGCTCTTCTCGGCATTGACGGCTACCTTCCATCTGTTGCATCAGTCCCCTAGGAGGGAGGCCGCCTCTTGGAGGTTTCTGGTGGCTATCTTTGCGTTCCAAGATCTGGCTGTCAGGGCTATGTCATCTACGTAGAGGGCCATAGACGTCCTCTGCGTCCGTGGTAGGTCGGAGGTGAAGATGGAGAACAAGTGCGGGGAGAGCACCTGCCTCCATTGTCCTGTACGTGGACACCTTGTCCACGATTTTTACCCTCATCTGTCTCCGGTGTAGGTATGATCTCACTAGCTTGACGAGTGCAATGGGGTAACCCATACTCATCATTTTGGCTAGGAGACCATCGTGCCAGACCCTGTCGAAGGCTTTAGCAACATCCAGGAACAGCGCTACTGTGACCTCCTCGGTGAGGCGGAGCACTTGGAGTTCGGTGGAGTGCCCTGTCCTGTAGGCAAACTGCTCGTCCGGGAGGATGTTCAGTTCTTCTGTCTTCTCGGCTATCCTCTTGAGTATGATCCTTTCGGCTACCTTGCTCATTGCTGGGAGGCCTGTAAGAAGAGGGAAAGATTAGATTCTTACCTGGCTTCGGGATGACTATGACGTCGGCCTTCTTCCACCTGGTGGGGAAATGTCTCAATCTCAACATTGCGTTGATGATGTTGACCATCGCTGTTACTCCTTTCCTGGGTAGCTTCTTGAGGGCGTTGTTCCCAATGCCATCACATCCTGGAGCCTTCCTGGTTTTAGGCTCCTTAGGATCTCCTTGACCTCCTCGGGGATGTGGTCGTCATCTGGCAGGCGGTTCATCCGACGTACTCTGCGTTCCACGTCGTCCACCCAGTCCTCGTCCTCATCATCGAGCTGCAGTTCCAAGCTGTCGGCGAATGCCTCGGCTTTTTCCTGGCGAGTGTAGACAATACCATTCTCTCCGTGGATCTTTTAAAACTCATATTCGTTTACCTTTAAAGAAATTATGTAAGCAATAGTGAATTGGCCAATCTCCCTTTTATTGCTTTTATTACTTGATTTCATTTTAACTACTTATATTTTGTATTTTTGTATTTTGTACAGTTATGTCTGTCTCTCTGTGCATACCTTTGTTAGAATATTTGTTTGTCACTTTTATTAATCGTTAGCATAAGTTTATTCGCTCACACCTTGTTTTGTCTCATTGCTCTACTGACATTTAGATTTACTTGTCAATAAATTAATTTATTGTTAATTAAGTATGTTTATTTATTTCTTTATTTATTTAAATAACGCCCAGGGTTTTACAGATTATTTGTTATAAAATGCTCTATGCAACAGAACTGAGAACCTTATTTTCAAGCCGGTTAAAAAATAGTTAAATTCGATTATCTCATTATCATCTAATGTGAATGAGAAATGTATTGCAGGAAAACAACTTTTGTGCCATCGCATTCGAATACGCACAATCATTAGGGGATAGGGAGATCGCACTCATAGGTATCTCTTTGTTCAAGTTATCCCTAATCTACTGAAATGTTGTAAATTAAGTAGTATACTACTCCTAGAGTTCCCGAATTGCCTGTAGGGCACCTCAGATCGAATGTTTCAACACGGGCTGATGACTTTAACAAGCTCTCCTCTTTGTGTCGCTGTGTCAGTATCCTACAGATACATATTCAGCGAGCGCTGATCCATAAATATGGGTCCATTCCAGTTATTCTATGTATAGTTCACTCCATTCTTATTCTGCACATAAAAAACTCAAAGCTGCTGACCTAGCTAATGGGGCACGACCGGGGCATGCCTTATTCTTCTACACTATATTAAATAATAAATTAATACCAGGGTAACGTATAAACAGAGCCGTATTTTGAATTTATCTGTTAATGTTGCGAAAGACGGGAAATGCGTCCACCAATTCATAGGATATTCCTATTTTGACGCAAAACAGAATAATATTTTTTTATTTACCAGAAACTTCATTGTGTTTCTACCGAAAACACGATTTTTAAATCTCTAGTATTATTATGTTCATTCTAATACGCAAAACTTTTAAGTACGGCTCTGTGGTATTCTTGTCAGCATATAATAGCACCGACTTTGATGTTTTTATGGCCGTATTTTAATAACCTTTTTTATGTGCCCTGTACATTTGTAGACAACTATAGGATCAATCGGGGTAAATATAAGACAATTTTTAAACTTTCCTTATAGCTATTTACTTCAATGTTTATTGGGCAAAGTCTTTATGCTTATCTGACATTATTGAATGATTTTAAACACAATTCATGCTAAATGTTGATATTTGTTAAAAAACGTGTCTTATATTTACGACTTTAGGGAAATTATGACAGCAGTTGGGAAATTATAAAATACACTAATGTTTAAAGTCTATTGAAGCAAATCTGTCTTTCATGTAAATTGAGATAGAGTAGGTAAAAAAATAATACACCAAAAATTTCACAAATTTTAAAAACTTTTCATAATATTTTTGTTATTTTAAATTCAAGTACAAACCAGAAATCGACATTAATACAAACCAAAACATAAAGCAAATAATTTAACCATAAGTTACTTAAAATTCAAATAAACTATTCAGAACATTTCTATTAGGTATAGGTTTCAAAATTTTGCCATGGATATTCATAAAGATGGAACAATGACATTTTAAATGCTTGAAAAATGATAATAATAACAATAAATAAGATGTTCGTAATACATTATTATTCTTGTTAATTAACATCTAGTTGAAGAGGAAATATGTATTTTATTCTGTCTCCTTACTGGATAATTTCTGGAAATGGTAATTTTCCTAAAATATCGCCTGCAGAAACAGCAGAAACATCCACTTCTATCATTCTGAAAGTTTTTTTGTTTTTGTCCATACAACATCTCATATCCATTATTTCAACATCTTTATTATCTAAGACACGCTGAGTAACACAAACATATCTAAAAGTCAGTATTCCTTTTCCCTCCATAAAAAGGTAATAGTAATAATCATCGGCTCTGTAATTAGATACTTCTACTTCCTGAAATTCTTGCTCAGCATCACAATCAAATAAATCTATATCGTCGATAATATATCCATTGTCCTGCCACTCATCCGAAGCTTTCGTTGTCACTTTATTTCAATTTTTTTTCTTCATATTAAACGACCTTTTTACCATTGACTTTTTGCTTTTTCATAGGCACTTTTTTATATTTTGTCTTAGAATTCCCCAGGAACCTGTCTCGTATTTTCCCTTTTGATACCTTATAAATACCCCAGAAAGATTGTTGTCAATTTCACACAGACTATAATTGTTGAAGTATTTTAAAATAAAGAAAATGACTATAAAAAGCCTAGTCAATATGCCTCTACCTCAAATAAATTTTAATTCTTAATTGATCGTAAGTTAACATTGAAAGTTATTTCCGTGGTTATTTCGTAAAAATAAAAAAAAATCAGTGAAAAAAATAGTATATTGTGTATTTAGGTGTGAAAGCAATACATTCCCGGACGACGATGCAAATTGTTGGCCGAGGCGCTAGCCGAGGCCAACAAGCATTGAAGTCCGGGAATGTGCTTTCACACCGAAGTACATATACTATTTTTTCTGAAATCACAGTCAATATTATTATAAATTAAAGAATTTGTATTAATGCATAACATTTTTTCACTACAATCTAACTGCTTACTAATAAATTCAATTTTAATGTGAGTTGGTTTGTTTGCGTGTATTTATTTACTGTCTAAAATATACATAAAAAACCCTACGGGAATGTTATTTTCCCGACCTAGGCCGGGAAAGTAAAATTCCCGTACGGTTTTGTTGATCGTTGCTTGGCAACGGATCTTTTCCGGTCTGTTTTCTGATAGTTTCTTAGCAACGGACTAAAATACTGGAATTGTGCATTTTTCAATCTAAAATCGCGCCGAAAATGTAGACATTGCCAATCGATTTCAGAAAATAGTATATTGTGTATTTAGGTGTGAAAGCAATACATTCCCGGACGGCGATGCAAATTGTTGGCCGAGGCGCTTTCACACCGAAGTACACATACTATTTTCTCGGAAATTACAATCAATATTATTATAAATTAAGGAATTTGTATTAATGCGTAATATTTCTTTATTACCAATCTAACTGCTTACTAATAAATGCAATTTTAATGTGAGTTGGTTTTTCTGCGTGTTTTTATTTACTGTCTAAAATATACATAAAAAACCGTACGGGAATGTTGATCGTTGCTTGGCAACGGATCTTTTCCGGTGTGTTTTCTGATAGTTTCTTAGCAACGGACTAAAATACTGGAATTGTGCATTTTCCGATCTGAAATCGCGCCGAAAATGTATACATTGTCGATCGATTTCAGAAAAACACTGTTATTCTCACCGTTTATTTGGCTAAAAAATTGTATAGAATTTGATAAAGACAAATATCTCTTGGAGAACAAGACTCATATTTTTGTTTCTTGTACTTCATTGCAAATTTTTTAAACCATTAAACACAGTGCAAAAAACCGCTACCGCTACTACTTCCACATAAAGATTTTCTATCCAAGTCTCTCACAACGAAAAAATTTTGTATGTGGAAATAATTGTTTATGGAACTTTAATAATATAATATTTGAAATCGTCCACCCCAAAAACTCATAAAACGATATCCCACATCGGTAGTGGGGTGGGGGTGGTGATAGGGGGTGGCAGTGGGGGTGGATGAATAAAAAATATTTTGGGGTTTACGGTTCTTGTACACACACTAAATCACAATTTTTTTTATCCCCTTTAACAATGGGGTGGGGGTAGTAATGCCAAAAAATTTTTTGAGACCTTAGCTTCTCTTGTATATACTAAATAACAATTTTATGGACTCTTATTTACCTGATTTACCAATTTACCCCCCAACCATTCGACGGAATAAGATGAAAATATAATCTAGTTCCAGATCCAATTAAAGTACATACGTGTACCAAATTTCAAGTCAATATCTTAAACGGTTCCAGAGTAATTCGCTCAAACTTAGAATCTCGACGTTTCATGACATTCTAAGCCTATGTGAACAATACAAATTTTCAAAAATTTTGTTGTCGTTACTATACTTCCACTGGATGTGGAAGTAAAATAACTGTCCTATTATAATAACCCCACTTTTGTGGTGTCTCATATTTACTCCGACTATTGTCAAATTCCTCATTACTATAAAATATAAATCACTTAAGATCGGGAGAGGGCTGAAGGATATGAAGATAATAAGGTATAGGTATTATTTGACTAAAACAAAAATTCTATCTGTTTGTCTGTCTTTTTTGTGCGCATGATTACTCTGGCACGGTTGACGATGTTGACTTGAAATTTGGTACAAGTAAGTATTATAACGGGATATGGAACTAGATTATATTTTGATCTTATTCCGTTGAAAGGTTGCGGGGTAAATAAGGGTAAATAGGTAAGTAAGTAAGAGCCCATAAAATTGGGATTTAGTATATGCGCGAAAAACCAGGGTCTGAAATTGTTTTGGAATTAGCCATTTCCACTATCACTGCCATTACCATCCCCACCCCATTATTAAAGGAGGTAAAAATAAAATTCTGATTAAGTGTATGTACAACAACTAAAGGCTTTATTTTTTTGCATTCCGTGTCGATAATGAGTGTTAGCTGTAATTCCTTACAAATCATCAACAAATAAGGAAAATCGTAAAGGTCCTAGATTTGACCCTTGCGGCACTCTAAATATAGCAAATTATTTTGATCAATGAATATATTTTCATTGTCAAATACGAGTGACTGTCTCTTAGGTAGGTATAATTAAGAAAAGTAACTGGTGATTCTAACTATGCTAATGTTTGTTGTATCATATGCCTTGTTTTGCAATAAACATTTTTAAGAAAATAAGTTGAATATTTTCAATCAGATTACCTCAAAGATCTCGTGTCATAAGCGCCATTGCCTGTAGATATAGATAATTAATTTAACTGCTTTCAAACATTTTTGGCCACTCAGCCTAATTAATGAATTTGCCCTACGCGTTGCCTCATTTCAACAAAACGAGACGCCGCTCTTAGAAATAAATCCGCGCCGGTCTAACAGCTAGCATAAAGTTTCGATTAGCGAGACCCTTCAGGTAATTAAGTGTAAGAGTAGATGATATCTCCACCTTCACTACTACGTTGTAGAGCTATTCCGACTTTGATTTAATTTGTGATGCGTTCGTTGTTTAAGTAATTATATACCATCACATATACGACATTAATTGCTTATAGACCAAGAATGCCAATGAATGAGGTAATGGAAGAGCATGTGTTCCCCTTAATGTACTTTGGATTACTTAAACGAGTTTGGAGTTCTCGAATGCAATCCTACAGCAATCTAATTTGCCGACTTCTTTACTTTTCAGTCTGAATGGCTCTCGTAATCGGTTTAAATACTTAAGGATTCAACAATACCGGCTAATAATATTTGTCTAAGCTTTAAGCAGTACTCTTCTGCTAAACCGGGAAACACACGACCTGTGAAACCTTTGAAACCTTTAATACTCACTTACAGACATATTATTATGATACAGACAGAAGCCAAATGTGATATTATATTATTAATAGCACGGAAAAATTATACAAATAGTTTTTTTGGCAACCTGCGTTTCATATAAAAAATTCCGATGGGCAAATCGCCGCCAGATCTCCCTTTTTGCAAAGATTTCCTCCTGATTTTCTGCGATTTCCCCTTGATTTCCCGTGAATTCCTCAAGATTTCTTGTGATTTTCCTCAAATTTAATCTCACTAAAATGAATGAGTATTATATGAAATATCTATACCGGATGTAACAGGATCATGGTACGCCTCCCTTGTCTCCATTAGTTTTGAAGATAATTGATTGAAATTTGGGATATCCTATTGTACATAATAAGCGGCACTTTTTGACATACAAGTGATTTTTTTTTCACTTCCGGTTTCTCCGGAAGTGACACTAACTTTCGATTTTTTTAACGGAACATCCTCTACATTATTGCATTTTTGAATTCGGCATAATGTTTTGAATCCAACAATACTAAATAAGTGACATTTCAAACGTCAATATTTTTTTATAATTTAATTTTTACTTTTCCATTTAAGTGTGCCATGACGTTTCCGATTTATTCTGAAGGATCCGTGTAATGCTAGAAAAATCTAAATCCCGTCAAAAATACTAAATTACGTGATCTATGAGCAAATAAACTTCATTAAAATGGTTTTTGGGGCCAAACTCAATTTTTTCAAATTGAACCATGGTACCGTAGTACTATGAATAAGGAATTTATTCATATGTCATATTAAAATGTGCAATAAATACAAACAAAATTGCAGCTAAAAGAAAATAAGAAAACACAATTTTGTTCTAATTATCTTGTTAGTCAATTTTATTGATTATGCAAAATTAATTAGTGTTAATAACGTCCGAATAACGAAACATTTTCCAAAATTCAAGAAACTTTTTCAAACGAGCTTCTATAACACAGCCCCTGTCTGGCGGATTGGCTCGTTTTTCACCCCCAACCCCAAGAAAACACCCTCCCAAAAAATGGTCTGTCCGTCTTTCCGTCGGACCAGACCAGTGTATGCTTCGAAACCAGAATTGTAAGATTGGCTCATTTTCCATCCCCCAACCCTAAAGAACACCTCCAAAACAAAAAAAGTGGTCTGTCCGGCGGACCACACCAGTGTATTCTTACCAAATACATAAGGATGCTATGGTGTCTTTCACCATAATTTCCATTTATTAAATAAACGTACGAATTTCTGTTTAAGAGTATATTAGGATAAATATTATTCCATTAAAATTGATATCATTTCTTATATTGTAAACATATTATATTTACTTGTTATTATTTTATAGCTATAGGGGGGACGGTAGCTCAGTGGTTTAGCGCGTCTAGCTTGCATACTGGCGTACCTAGCGAAGCAGGTTCAATCCCTGCTCATCGCGAAATAATTTTAATTATAAAATTATCCCCAAGAAGTGGTTCGGACTTCACTATAAGCTGTAGGGCCTCGTTTCTCTTTACCTAACACAAATTCGTTCTGGATTTTCAAGGAGTTACTTCGGTGACTTGAGAAGCGGTTAAGAAAACATTTTAAGCTTCATAGTTACTCCAGTAAGTTGTAAGTTAATAGAATGTGAATAGAAGTGAGCGAATCGCTACACCCCCCCCCCTTTAACAAAAAGAACAATCAATCAAGCAAAGTGTCGATGGAAAAATGTACATTTTAAACATGAGATGGCGGAATATTGCAACTCTGTCAATATTGACAGTCACAACTTCATTATTTTTAATAAAAGTAATTAACTTGTCTGTTCGGGACAAAACTTTAAAAGGACCGTCGTACAGTGAAGTTGCGAACTGAAACCTTCTTGACGCTGCAAAGCTTGATCAAGAGAACTTTGAAAATTAGTCGTAAAATCTTTGAACGAAGTTACTAAATCTGGTATACTAGGAATGGCTTCAGTATTAAACTGAGAGGAAGCCCAAATCGTATTTTGGGAATATGTAGGTGCTAGCATGGAACCATGACTCCCAAATACGGTCTGCTATGTCCGTAATGTCCTTAATTTCGGTTTTCCCTGAGGCCGTAAGAGCAATATTAATAGTTTGAGGTAAGCACCTTTTCCACAATTTAATAAGAAGTTCTGGGCTTACCATATTGGAGCCTCCAGCCACATTCAACAGGGATCGAAAAAATTCCAATGGCTTGAG
Source organism: Rutpela maculata (assembly GCA_936432065.2). NCBI lineage: Eukaryota > Metazoa > Arthropoda > Insecta > Coleoptera > Cerambycidae > Rutpela > Rutpela maculata. Next base: position 251,397,507 of record OW386286.2, read on the forward strand.
GTCCCCCATATGTGACCCGTAAAGTAGATCATCTAGGCGCCTCTCCTCGCTTGCCGTTAGCCTCGATATTAACGCACTTTCTAAATTACCATATAATTTATCAATAGGAGGACTTGCAATAACATCGTACACGTTATGACTTCTAAAGGCAAGGAAGCTACTACCTGGTCGTATTTACGTCTATCACTGACAATCCTTGAGACAGCAAATTGTGACTCAACCTGAGCAAACCAAACTTCAGGTTTGGTAACCCAGAATGGGGGCGGTTTGACAGATGCAATATAGTGACTATGAGGTATTACCACCGGATTATCAATTTAATTATCGTTGGCAGGTAGTGACATGATTGATGAATTGTTCTTTTTTCAACGAAGGAAAATGGAAAAACAACTCACTCACCTTACAAAATGAAAAATTTCTAAAATAAGATATTATATGTGGTGGTCCTAAGCTTAAGGACGGACTTCGGTCGAATGATCTTTAATAGGAATTGGATTTCTAGGATTCCTGGAGAATTGACTTTCTAAAATTTATGTATCTGGACTTCCGTTTATTCTGGTCTAGTCTTCCAAAACTGCCTGGTTCGGCTGTATCAAAACTCCCTTTCTGGTAGGGCTGCTTTAAAATTCACACGAAGAAACCATGTCGATGAAATAATTTTCAAATCAGGGTCACCAATTTATGGTGTCTTTCAGCATAATTTCCATATATTAAATAAACGTACGAATTTCTGTTTAAAGGTATATTAGGATAAATATTATTCCATTAAAATTGATATCATTTCTTATATTGTAAAAATATTATATTCATTTGTTATTATTTTATATCTTCGTAGTTACTCCAGTAAGTTGTAAGTTAATAGAATGTGAATAGAAGTGAGCGAATCGCTACAGGTACACTGGTATGGTCCGCCGGACAGACCACTGTTTTTGTTTTGGGGGTGTTTTTCGGGGTTAGGTGTGAAAAACGCTCCAATCTGATAATTCTGACTTCGAATTCGGATTCAGCAGGTCAACATACATGTGGATACACTTGTATAGTCCACGGACAGATCACCTTTTTTTGTTTTGGGGTGTTTTTTGTGGTTGGGGGTGAAAAACGAGCCAATGTGACAATTCTGACTTCTGATTCGCTTTCAGCGGATCTAAATATATAAGGATACACTGGTATGGTCCGCCGAACAGACCATTCTACTTGGGGGGGTATTTTTTTGGGGTTAGGTGTGAAAAACGAGCCAATCTGTCAATTCCGACTTCGAATCCGGATTCAGCAGGTCCAAATACATAAAGATACACTGGTATAATCCACCGGAAAGACCACTTTTTTTTTGTTTTGGGGGCGTTTTTTTGGGTCAAGGGTAAAAAACGAACCAATCTGACAATTCTGACTTCGGATTAGGTTTCAGCGGGTCCAAATACATGAGGGTGTATTAGTCTGGTCCGCCGAACAGACCACTTTCTTTTTGTGGGTCTGTGTATTTTTTAAATAATTCGCGAAAATCAAACAAATGAGCGCAGTAGGGATTTACCTTCGATACAAAGGAATTCACGTATAAGGAAAAGTTTATATAGTGGCAGCGGTTGTCATGATATATAAATCGCTCTCACATATTGGTGAATTTGTGTGTATCCCTACTGGGTTCATTTGTTTGATTTTCGCGAATTGACGCCGGAAATGATCAATTTTTTGGGAGGTAGAAGAAAATATTTTATTTATTAAGGCATGCTTGCGGTCAGTGAAATTTTATACTCATTTTCATTGTGCTTTTTAGTAGTTCTTGACTTTGAAATGTTAATTCTTCCACAGTATGAAGAGCTGTCAGATTGCTTTTCTGTATCGCTGGCTTCACTGCTGTCAAATTGGATGTCAACCTCACTTTCATAAAAATCTCTCATTCGGTGTCAAATTATCTAGGAAATCTGTTGTACTTTCGCAATCGTTTTCCATTTCCGAGGCAGAAGAGTTGCTGTAACTTATTTCTGAGATATCGCGAAATAACTATTAATCCTGCTTTTCACGAGAATTTAAAATAATTAATCGCGTTGCAATACTGACAAAAATTCATGCATTTCTTCCTTGATTTTTTGCACGAGCATTTTTTTGTAACCTACCTTGCATTAGCGCGAAACAATTTCCAATAATACGTAAGGAATAGGAACTCACTACGAATGATTGTACTTCAGATTTCAGCAAAAAATCTCCTCTCCAGACCGTTGCTTTATTTCGATTTTTAGCTTTATTTTTACTATACTAAAAACTATTGCATTATGATCCACAATATGATAATTAAAGTATATTAGTATATTATGCAACGAACATTTAATGATAGCTATTAAGACACGAGCATGAGAATTATGAGATGAGCCGTAGGTGAATGTTATAATGAATGCGAGTGTCTTAATTGCCATTAAATGTGAGTTGCATACACTATTTTTTCATAAAGGAATAGAAAATTAACACTTTATTTCTGAAATTGCTAGGTAAACATGATATGACAAATGACTTGTCAAAATTGATAAATTTTAGATTTGTCAGATGTTCAAGGCAGTAGTTGATATTGACAGAATATTGCTGTGTGTTGCATTTCTATTGGTTATAAACTTGTATCTTAATGGAAGATTTGTATCTTAATGAATCTCATTAGAGTATAGGTAGGGAATGTCTAATAAACGAATTAAAGTACGGGAGTAGAAAAAATATTATGAGACAGCTTTGCAGGACGAGTATAGTTTCAAACATAAAAATCCAATATCCATTTGAATAATAACTTAAAAAAATGGAAAAAAATCGTGCTAACGTGACGAAGCTACAAATTGGTTTTTTAATTTGATACAGCGTGTATCTAGGCCAATGAATCGTTCTAATTAGAGAAAAAAACGTCGAGCTCGCAGTAATCAAAATTATTTGTCAATATTTATTATTTACAACTGAATTTCCTTTTTCAATAAAAATTGTACCAAATGAAACCAGTAACGTGAAAAATTGAATGCGACGTATGTTTGATGAGGCAATTAAACTGGTGTGCCAGTTATGACAGGATTACAGCCTATGTGGAACGTTTAAATTCAAACATTTTGATTAAATATACAAAATAGGAGAGCTGATAAAAAGCAAACAATTTATAATACTTTGACGACAAATACGTTGTATTTATCCGTAAGATTAAAAACGTTTTTTGTAATAAAAACTGAACCACCAAAGAAAAGTGATTAAAATTATTAAATAAAATTTCACTCAATCGCTCGGTTAACTGGATTCTATTATCTAGTAATATTGACATCGAAGTTGGTTAAAAATACGTTTGGTTTCGTTACTTTTTTCCATTAAAATTTTTTCGCGCTATTTAGTAAGTTTTTATTTGGCTTTTCCGGAGCGAAATGAAATTGATATACAATTGCACAAACATATGTTTATGTATCGTTGTAGCACCCATCTGGAAACCGACATTTTAATTTATTATTTTTTACATCATATTCAATGTATTTCAAAAAAAAGATGAGACATTCATCTGGAGAGTTTTTTGAGAATGCATTAATGCGTTAACTATTGTATACCCCAAACACAGGAGTACTTCTGTTTAATATTTATGGATCTTCTATTACTTTTAGTAACACCGACGGACTTACTATCACTTAAGAAAAATTGTGACTACCTTAGCGACAGAACAAAAACATCTGTATCGGATGAAAAAGTATGAAGGATGGTTATACGGCGCCGTAATAAATAAAGGAAACGGATAATTATTTTCATATCTGCTTCTTCATCTGAGTTTTGAAGTTCCTTTAAATCGTTGCCATCATCAAATGTTTTGACGTTTTCTTGCTGACTCACTACAAATGTTCTTATATCCCGCGCTTGTAAAATAGTATATTCTGTAACAAGTTAGAATGAAAATTCGATACGAGTGGAAGATCCACAAGTAGATCGAATTTTCATTCTAACCGAGTAACAGACTGTATTTTCTCCACGACCATTATTAAAAAAAAAACAATTAAATCTGAACAAAACAAGTTATTTATTGAAGCAATAGGGTGTTTTCCATATAGAACAATTCACTTCAAATGATGCATTAATATGAAGTAATATATAAATATGAAAGCCTAAACGCATTCATATTAATTATATCATCAGATTGATATAAATATTTAATAAACAAATGGAGTTAAAATTCAAATATTTGAATCATTTCCAGAACGACACCTTATTGCGTAATGATATTATTGACGTCACTTCATATATCTGTCAGAAGACAAAATAGGTTTGTTCAAGAATTCTCCATTCTCTGCACCAGTGCAAATCTATCTCTCTTCAACTTATGTAGAGTTTTACTCTATCTCCTTCTAATATTTGCACTAGTGCAGCTAATGTAGAGTCAGAACAGACCTATTATTGTTTACCATATTTGGATATTTCTGAGTATAATTAACCTGTTTCTAGTGTTTCTACAAATTAAAGAGATTGCTAGAAAGTGAACAATACCTACTGACAATTTTGTGAAAGCTTCTACAAACAATTTACCCAGTTTAAATATTTTTATGGTGACCGAGTTTATTAAAAATGCTGTCGATTTCATTCAGTCGAGTTCAAGGGTGTAAAAGCAGTAGCGTAAGTATGTAAAATAAATTAATGAATTAGTTGTTTGCAGCTTGAGCCTAATACATACACGAGAACAGTATGGTAATAGTGCTATTGGGTATGTGAAGTTGGAACAAGAAGGCTTATTATGCACTGTTGAAGGTAGAATTTGCCCAGAGCACCGTTAGACAAGAGTTATTAAATATTGGGACACAAAATCTTTTAGGTGGACAAATAATGAAATATAATTCAGATGTTATGGTGCAAGATAAATTTGCAAATTTATCAGTTTATAAACTTTTGTTGAAATTTGCTTCTGACTAGTAAAAAGTGTAGTGATTTTTTATAATTTGTTAAAAATAAAATGTCAAAGAAATTGTGCGAGGCTTAATCTGCGAGCAAAGTGCATCACAGTTGTGGCATGAACTGAGAATTGCTCGAGTAACGGCCTCTAAATTATATGAGCTCGCTAGCTGTCAAGCAGCGCAGGGAACTAGTCGAGTCTATAGTAGGTGCATACAAAATAAGGAATAAAAAATATATGGAAAGGGGCCGCAATTTAGAGAAGAAGGTGGTGGCCGTTGTGGAGGAAAAATTGAAACTTAAAAAGTGAAAGATTGTGGACTTTTCTTCTCACCATTATATCTCGTTTTTGCAGCCTCACCTGACGGTACCTATTATTTAAGAGTATGTGGTAGAAGTGAAGTGTCCATGCACTGAAAATACTTTGGAGAACTATATAAAATGATCAAATTACAGACAAATTTAAAGCGCAAGTACATTTATAAATGTTATGTGCAAATCAACAAAAAGGACTTTTCTGTATCGCGAACCCAAATTTTGAAAAAACCAAAACTGTGAACATTTTTAACATTGATTATGATAATAACTATATGAAAAAAATTAGTTTACGAAATTGGGAAAATTTTGTTTACTCACTATTAAATAACTGTTGTTGACAATTAAAATAATAAATATTGAAAATATGTCTATCTGAATTTGTATTAATAGTATATTGATTTTTTTCTTTACAGAGGAAAACTACAGTTTTTATTTACTACACAAACTACTTTATTTAATGATGGAAGGTTGTAAATTAATAACAGTACATGCAGTAACAATCAGACTGTCTGTATGGGCAATCGAATTATGATCTATTACAGAGTAAGATTTTAAATATTTAAGAGATCGTTTTGGTGCAGACGCAGCTCTTTTTCTGTCTGGTTGGCAGTTAAATATGTGTGGAACTACATCTTCCTTCAGAATCATTTTTCTTCTCATAAGTTTGTATCGGATGTAATTTTCCATGACTTCCTCAAGCTGAAAATAATAAACAAGTATTTTTATATCTTTGTGAAGTCGAATATCACTAGCCTTTTTCTGTCTGGTTGGCAGTTAAATATGTGTGGAACTACATCTTCCTTCAGAATCATTTTTCTTCTCATAAGTTTGTATCGGATGTAATTTTCCATGACTTCCTCAAGCTGAAAATAATAAACAAGTATTTTTATATCTTTGTAAAGTCGAATATCACTAGCCATGACATGCACCGCTTGGTATATTGGTCATTTCAATTAATAATCCTAACCTAGCAAAATTTCATTATAAATGTTCAATAATACTAGAAGCTATAACATATTACTTTCAGTTCAAAATAAATTTCATACCATTACAAGCATAATTTTGTGGTAAGTGTATATGATCTATTTATAATATTGAAGGTAATATCCATCGAGCTATCATCGATTACTTTTGACCATGATGAGAAAAGATAAATTATACTTACATTAAAATAATCTTTACAACAATATGTCGATTTGGGAAAATCGCGCCTTGCTGTTTTAAACCATTTCACTTTCAGTGAAAATTTCGGTATATAAACACTTAGGAACATTTTATTTGGAGCATTTACTGAAGTATTTCTGAATCTTGCCACAAAAACAAAACACCACTTATTTGGTGCACCACTCATATTTCTGACTTACAATTTACAATAATTACAAGTCATTAAGTAAGGTTCGATTTTATAATTATTGACATTTATATAGGGAGTGACGTCACATATGACCAGTAATACTAGATTTGTCTTTTTTTGCGGGAAATATTTAATTTGAATTTATATTTCTTTTAAAATTATAAAAAAGAAATAATTTCACTCGAAATTTCAACTATAATATTTACCATAAGTATTTTATATTTTTCGACTAAAAAAAAGTATTATATTACATTGTATTAATATTTATATTTATAGTATTTGTACAATTACTGAATTGACACTGACAGTTTTGACATCCACGGCAATCTATGTATTTCGTTGAGGATAATAATGGAATATTCATTCTGGCACTTGTTATAGAATCACAATACATGCAAAACATATAAGAAGCAAGTGTTTCAGAATAAACATTATATCTCAAGAGTGAATTTTTACTTTCTATTATTAAAAATGATTTCAGAATTATTACGTTCTATAATGGTTGTGGAGAAATGCATTTTGGGAAAGATGCCTGGATCAGGGCAGTCGTTAAAGCCAACCTTCTGTTATCATTATTGAAGGAAGTATGCTGCTTTCTTTAATCGGATACCTGTTGCATCAGTAGCTAGCAAATATAGTTGATTTTTTCTTTTTCGCTTCTTATTGCAAAATTAACAATAGGTTTTGTTGTAAGTAGGGATTTTACATCATGTCATACATTTCTTCTTCTATTCTTCTTCTTATAAGACGGTTTTGGTTAGCGTAAGCCTTTTTTATATAATCGATTTCTTCTTTCTATAATTGTTTGTAGTGTTCAGAATGCCATGTTGCTTTTGTATTTTTCAACTTAAGGCTAAGTGGTCCATCTCGTTCCCCTCAGCTCTCCTTTTAGTACACTCTAAAACTTTTTAAAAATGCGGATTTACCAAAGGACTCTTTTTGACATATACAAAGTGAATAGTCTGTTGTGATTTTTCTTTTTTGGATTCTTGGTGGAAGCTCTAATTCAAAGTTGCTTTCCATATTTGCCTTATTAATTCCTTTTCTGATTATTTTAAATCAGTACTAATGCAATAATCTGTAAGAAAAAAAAACAAGAGCATACAACATTAGAAATTTCAAATATTTTAAGAATAATTGAAGAATACTCAATAAAAACATCCCGAAAGAAGTTATACGTTATATTTTATTAACGCACGGCAGTCATTGTGATAGAGTGGCCTATATCTCGAACATCTTTAGGAATACTAAAAAGTATTATACACAGGGTGTTCAGTTAATGTTTCTTCAGAAGATTGTGTAAGAACCGCTAACTTTCTTAACAAAACTTTCAATGTTTCATCTCTACTACAACGTAAAATTATTTTCAATTATACAAGGTGTCACAAAAGACGAGTTACACAAGAAAGTATATTTTTTTTAAATGGAACTCTCTGGCTCCAGTTAAGCCTCCAAGGGTCCTATATTACACTCTAAAATATTTGGCCAATTAGATGCAGCGTTGCCAAGTTATGATTTTTTTTCCTGTTTTTTTTTTGCAATTTGCAGACATTTTTTTAACTGCCATATCTCCGCGATTTATTAATTGTTTTTCCTAAAAATGTTATTTAATAATGATGTATTTACTGAAAACCGTTTTTGAAATAAACTATTAGTATACCGGGTGTCCATAATATTTGTTTACATTCCTTGATATTTAATTATTATTTTTCTCAATTTTTTTAAATGGAATGCCTTAATTTTTTTAAATGGATGAATAAAGCATACAATTCCCCACATTTTAATATCATATACTTTATTTTAATTTCAAATGGTTTTTGAGGGATGATTATTTCAAATAATTTTTGCGTAAATTGAAGTGCTCTTTATTTTAGCATTAAAATCTGATATGGCTTTGGTCTTTTGTTTTGCGTTTGTTTTCAGTTTATGACATTTCGGTAAGGTGTTTAAGATAATCGTGATTAAGTTAAATTAATATTGTTAAGTAATATTTAAAAATATGAATTATAATTATTGTCAACAAGATTTGATATATATGGCGTATGTTATTAGTGAATGTGATGGAAATTGTTTATAGGCATCAAGGGTGTATCGTCAAAAATATCCTGATAGGTGTCCTGATGTGAGGTCTATAGAAAATTTGAAAGATCGTTTCGAACGTACTAGAAGTGTTGCATATAAAAGAAGGCGAGACGATGAAATGTATTAAGTGAAGAAAATGAGCTGGCTATAATCTTAACGGTAATCGAAAATCCTATGGCAAGTGTTCGGGAGTAGGGATTTGGAGGTCAGTAAATCAAGTGTGTCCCTGTCTTCGTAAAAATAAGTTTCACCCTCGGTTTCACCCCTATCGAGTACAGCTGCATCAAAAGCTTTTGGATGTAGATTTAAATCGTAGACTAAATTTTTGCCAGTGGGCTCGAAACCAAATTGGAGAAAATGAAGAATTTTTCAAATTTGTGTTGTTCACGGATGAATCGACGTTTCATCGCAATGGATTTGTGGATAGGCAAAATTTCCATTATTATGACAGAGAAAACCCTCATGTTGTACAAAAAAATCATTACCAGCACAACTGCAGTTTAAATGTTTGGAGAGAAATTGTACATGATTATGTTACTGGTCCTCACTTTTTTGAGGGCAATGTGAGTGGAGCAGTCTTCTTGGATTTTATGCAAAATACGTTTCCACAGATGATCGAGCATATTCCTGATTATATTACAAATAATATTCGGTTACAACTTGATGGTGTACCATCACAACTATTAAATTATATCTATTTTATTATTTTATTAAGTTATGGTAGGTCCCATTGCATGGCCGCTTAGGTCACTCGACCTGACTTCAATGGATTTTTTCCTTTGTAGATCTGTGAAGTCAGATGTTTATAAAGTAGAATCAACTACTCGAGAAGATACGATGGAAAGATTCGTCAGGGTTTCAATCGTATAAATGTTGATATGTTATATAATGTAAGGCGCTCATTTATCAAGAGACTTCAGTGTTGCGTGGGTCAAAATGGTGGACATTTTGAGCAACTGTTAGGCTAGTTCCAATCTATTGGGAAAAAATTATTTCTCAAAAACCGTTCATAATTATTAAAAGAAAGTGTATGATATCAAAATGTGAGAAATTGTATGCGTTATTCGTCCTTGTAAAAAAATTATAGGCGTTCCATTTAAAAAAAATTAAAACATGTAAAACAAAAGAGCAAAGTCGTACTAGATTTTAATGATAAAATAAAAAACCAAATTTGTTGCAAATTCACCAATTAATTGATATGAAAAATACTTACCCTGTGCAATTAATTTATTTTATCGATAATTCCAATCCTAATACATTTTGCATTATTTTAATCATTATTTATCTCTCTTTAGCATTTACAGTAAGTCGTACATTTTAATTACACTTGTTTTTTTAACTTTGTGAGCCCACGACCAAGTTTTATTTTTGTGGGTTACTTTAGTTTATTTGTAACATTATATTATTTTTAACATATTCTATGCAAATAAACTATATTATTATTATTAATAATTTATGTTAGATATATCTTATCGGAGGCGAAAAAGAACAAAAACCTTAGTAAAATTGCAGTAATGTATAATTTAGAACAGGATAGATTTATTAAAACATACTTTTTTTTAAATGCAAACACCCCATTCTATTTAATTTATATTATGGATTCTGTATGACAATGATATTCATATAAATCTTCTATGTGTAAGATAGGCAAATCGGGATTCTCAATCCGACAGTTGAAATGGCCGCTCGGATCGTAATAATAAAATAGAATTTTATTGAGTGAAGTTTTTGCTTGAGTGTCTGAGCCGTAAAAGAATAGGGTGTTAAACTTTCCAATCACGTCGTGGTTCTAGTAAGAAGAGCTAAGACAGCAGCTATTTTAATTGCGGAAATCCAGCACGACGCATAGGCACCGAAGTAGAGGAGTATTAGGCCCAATACCTTGTGGTGTTTCTTTTTTACCTCTGTGGTAATTCATTCTATTCACATATTTCCACCAGTCGTTCTAGTTTTACGACAAAGGATTCTCGACGTTTTAAAATAGTCGATGCGTTAAAAGATCTCTCACAATTTATAGAATTTATTTAAATACAACTTAAAAGTGAAGATGAATCGAAGTAAGAAATTGAAAATTAAATTAAATGAAGATTACATAATGCAGTCTGTGAAGCAAAAAAAAAATGAATGTGGATAATTCCTATCAGGAATTTTTTGTTTGTATACTGTAGAGGAGGTTGCCACAATCACTAATTAATGTTTTCCACAAAATTATAGTTTCCTCTTCGGCCGCCATGATGAAAAAATGGTGGTCAAAATGGGCTTTTTCCCAATTATCTCCTTTCCTGTTAGTTCTACCCTAAAATTAGGTATTACCAATATTGTAGAAAATGAAAAAAGTCACAAATTTCATTTAAACTATTTTGCTCTATTGTTAATATTTTACGATTTACAGCTGTCAGAATGATGGAAATTTGTGCTTCACTGCAAATTTTTGCAATTATCTCTGCGCCCGTTGCTCATGTGTAGTAATTAGTTATATCAATATTGTAGATTATACAATTTCTCATAAATTTTCTTCCACGGTGAACTGTTTTAAAATTACAGTAGCTCGAATTTTGAAAAATAAAGAAATTAATTTGCTGTAATATTTGAACGATTGATAGTGGAAGAAACTTATTCAAACGAAAGTATTTAGAGAATTTTATAATCTACACTATTGATAATAGCTATTTACTTTATGTAGAAACAATGGGGACAGAGATAATTTGAAAAATCTGCAGTGAAGCATACATTTTTACATTTTTGGGTTAGTGTAAATCAAACATTGTTGTGTTGACAAATCTAGTGAAGGTCGAAAAATTCGGATAAAATTAATTCTTTTAAAGAAGTTGCACTTCCGTAAGTCAATTTTATTGATTATGCAAAATTAATAATGAGTATTAATAACGTTAAATCAACTTAGTAGACATTTTTCTGAAATTCAAGAAATTTTTCAAATTTCGAGTTGCTGTCATTTTTACACATTTGACCGCGGAAGAAAATTATTTAAATAAAGGTATTGGGAAACTTTACAGTGTGCAATATTGATAATAATTAATTACTGCATAGGGGCAACGGGGGGGGCAGAGATAATTGCAATAATCCTCAGCGAAGCACAAAGTTTCTTTATTCTTACGGCTGTAAATTGTAAAATGTTAACAATAAAATAGTTTGTATAAAAGTTGTAGCTATTTTCATTTTCTACAATTTTGGTAATGCTAATTGTAGAACTACCAGGAAGGGAGATAATTGAGAGAAAGGACAAGGGTAGATAAGCTATATAATTTTCGCCCACTAATTTCATAAAAAAGAAAAGTTTTCCTTAAAGCCATTAAGCGGTATTTATTTATAGTTGAACATATGATCTTTATGTTTCTATATGTTTTACATTTGACAAACAACAGTAGGTCATAGTAATATCATTTCAAAGTGGGCATGTTTGCAGTTTTTTAGTAATTTTTTACCTTTTTTCCGAAATTTTAATGTATATTTCAGTTAGATGCGCTCGATGAAACAAGATAAACTATACCTCATTTCATTATTGAGTATTTAAGCTTTTAAATAATGGTTAATTTATATTGTTTCATCAAGCGCTTCAATGTATAGAAAAACAAAATCATTTCCACGGGAGTCGTAGTAGTGTCGACGTTGCGTGCGAATTTAAACGTGTCAGCGCTCAAAACCACATATTGTGGTATGTATTGAATAAGAATATGTTTTTCCACGACCATCGTATAATCATTGCATTCTACATTTAACAATTGTCAAATAATGATAGTCCTTATTCCAACCAAACGTATAATGAACATAATCTGATCCTAACACATATTTAACCAACCAGGAACTAGTTGTTTTCATTCTAACGCACCTTTGACCAATCAGGAACTAGCAATTTTCATAAGGAAACGGCGAATCCATTTTTCCATGTTTTCATGCATATTTTCGTGTTTGACGTTTAACACGTCAACGTTTGACTGTAAATGAACTTTATTTTTTCAGTTTTAAACGATTAAAACAGTTAAAATGTGCGATAGTCATGGATAAATTATAGTATTCAGTTCGCGTATAATGGCTATTACACACTCGGATGATTTACGTCACGCCTTCGTCTAGTGCCGTAAACATCACATCCGCGAGTAATAGCCATCATTATACGTTCAATGAATAATCTACTATTCCAAAGAACAGTTTTTTATTACTCGTCAAGACATATACTACTCGTAAAATATAATGACATACAACATGGCCGATGGGCGGAAAAAAGCCCTTATCTAACCTTGTCCTTTGTTTTGACCGTCATACTTTCAACATGGCGGTCATAGCGGCAACTAAATTTTTGTGGAAAACATTAATTAATTATTGTGAAAATCCCTTTACATTATAGAAACAAAAATTCCTTGTAGGAATTATTCACGGGTTAAATGACACTGGTCAATTGAGACTGACTGTAAAGTTGACCGCAGATTTAACTGGCAGTCAAAAAATGGGTGCCTTTGACCATCAAACACGCCGCATCGCAAAGCCAAAGATGCGGACGTTTTTTGAGTGCCTGTTAAATCTGCGGTTTACTTTACTAACACATTACGAACAGCACGTAAAATGAATAATTTGCCGCACTTCCATCTTGTCTTTGTGTGGTATACTTAACGTGAAACGAAGGAATTCAGTTTCGACGGCAATAGTAAACAAAGCATATTATACACCTCGGACGAAACTTAAGAAGATATTAAATAGATTTTACTGCATACCAAACCCTAACGGAAGATGGATGTGACGTATCTTGTCACACTGACACAAACAATATTCTCGCGTATCAAAATAGTAAAAATTTCACTAGATGTGTGTTTTGGTTATCAAGTTGGCATAGTTAGGAGATGTTTAAAAGTAGCCTAATTTAAAAAACTGGGCAATTTATAATCATTTAATGTAAGCATTCAATAATCTGTAACACCGCAAATAATAAAGCGAACATTTGGAACTACAGCCACAGTAGGAACGGCAACATGACCCCAATGTAAGAAATATATATTAGTGAAGTAAAAATGAAAATCTGAAAAAAAAAATGTTACCGTCTGCCTTCAAAAAGGTCGCTAAAATTTCACCGTCGCGCGTCGACGTCGCCCAATTAATTGAAACTTATTACCTAATATTAATATAGAAGTTGGTTAAAAATACATTTGAATTCGTTATTTGTTCATTACTGCTTCGACCTCAATATCAATATTTTGTTTAAGATTTTTGCGACTCTTTTTTAAGGCGGTACAGTTTTTTTTCATTTTTTTAAATGGTTTTTTATTTAGCTTCTACACAGTGAAATACATTTTGACATATTAAGATTTAACATCAGGCTCGTTATCAGAGCATTCTGAAATTTTCATGTATCAAAGGGTCTAGCCGTACTTCCATGGCGAAACTGCCCCCGATAGGAACCTATATCGTAACCTATATTATATTGTAGAGGGCGCTAATAGTAGTTGATCGAGTAGATATTAGCTCTATATCTTAGTTAATTGAGGAGCTATTTGAAAAATAGTCTCCGTAGACGACTATTTTTCAAAGCGATATATCTTAGTTAATTTTAAAGCTAGGGAAATAAAACTAAATGGCAGTGTTATGGTACACTTTACAGTTTATTTTATAGCATTTCCAAGCCTAAATAAAAGTATTTAAAAAATGCAAAGACAAATTTTGTCAGTCGATTTCTATCAGATCTAATTGAATTACCACTTTGAAAAAAATATATAATAATTGTCTATGTCTTGCCTAACAAGAGGTGCAACATGTCGAAAAAAATTTTTAAGTAAGTGGACCACCTTAAACGACCACTATGTTGACGCTTCTAATTTGCATTACATTTCATTAATCTTTGGAAAAGTTGCATTTTGACAGCTCATAAAAAGTATATCAAGGGTTGGCGGTGTCAACTAGAATATTACAATGTTTTTTTAATCTACTTTTATAGTGACTATAGTCGGTCCCAGTTAAGAATGCAGTTGTTTACGTTAAGAGCGGAGAACAATTTACACAGGATCTGGGAATTCTCAAGTAAGTGGAATCCCCCATGGCTGACTCAAGCCAGTTGGTACATAAAATAAAAATTAACGGTTTAAATTGGCTTTTATTTGACACTTTTCTTTTTACATTGAAATTGAAATACATTGAAATTATTTAATTCATATTGCAACATATTTTATTTAGAGTAATAAAAGCTCATTATAGACGTAAATCCTCTAAAAATGTCAGTGTTATAAGAAATGGGTAAACCTACTACTTGCTTGTGCTCGATATCAGGCGAGCTGTTCTGGTCTCTGCCGTTCTGAACTGTATCTTTGATCTCTCTCATATACCTGCCTAAAAAGTGTACACAAATATCATAACCTCCGTGTAAGTGCATGACCACGTCGTCACATCGGTGCACCGCACAGCGCACATAGCACCGCACTTAGCACCGCATTTCGCACATCGCACGCTGAAATTAAATAAACCATTATTTTAAATGAGAGTGGCCATATCGACGCCCCTCGCACATCGCACAATAAAATTAAATAGAACCATGCTCTTAAATGAGAGTGATGAAATCAACAACTTGATCGCACATCGCACAGCGTTTAGCACAGGCGATACCGTGTTTGTGAATCCTTATTTGTAACAAAAGAGATAAATATAACTAGAGCAGTCTGATTTTAATAAAAATGGAAGGAAATAGCCGAACAATATATGAACAATTAGTACAATTTTTCTTGTATTAATATTCATAAATATCATAAAACAATAAAATAAACTTCGATGTGCGATGCACAAGCAAGTAGTAGGTTTACTTATTTCTTATAACACTTGACATTTTTAGAGGATTTACATCTATCATCTATTTCATTAATATAAACAAAATATGTTGCAATATGAATTAAATAATTTCAATGTATTTATAAAAGAGCCAAATGCCAAACAAAAGCCAATTTAAACCGTTAATTTTTATTTTATGTACCAACTGGCTTGAGTCGGCCATGGGGGATTCCACGTACTTGGGAATTCCCATATCCTGTGTAAACTGTGCTCCGCTCAAAACGAAAACAACTGCATTCTTAACTGAGACCGACTACAGTCACTATAAAAATAGATCAAAAAAACATTGTAATAGGCTAGTTGACACCACCAACCGTTGATATATTTTTTATGAGCTGTCAAAATGCAACTTTTCCAAAGATTATTGAAATGTAATGCGAATTAAAAGCGTCAACATAGTGGTCGTATGGTGGCGGTCCACTTACTTTAAATTTTTTTTCGACATGTTGCACCTCTTGGATTTTAATGAAACTTGGCATGCTGTTAGGCAAGACATAGACAATTATTATATATTTTTTTCAGAGTGGTAATTCAATTAGATCTGATAGAAATCGATTGACAAAATTTTTCTTTGCATTTTTTAAATACTTTTATTTAGGCTTGGCCCATAGGAAATGCTATAAA
Source organism: Rutpela maculata (assembly GCA_936432065.2). Taxonomy (NCBI): domain Eukaryota; kingdom Metazoa; phylum Arthropoda; class Insecta; order Coleoptera; family Cerambycidae; genus Rutpela; species Rutpela maculata. Next base: position 251,413,585 of record OW386286.2, read on the forward strand.
ATAAACTGAAAAGTGTTCCATAACACTGCTATTTAGTTTTATTTTCCTAGCTTTAAAATTAACTAAGATATATCGCTTTGAAAAAAAGTCGTCTCCGGACACTTTTTTTCAAATAGCTCCTCAATTAACTAAGATATAGAACTAATATCTACTCGATCAACTACTATTAGCGCCCTCTACAATATAACATAGGTTACGATATAGGTTCCTATCGGGGGCAGTTTCGCCATGGAAGTACGGCTAGACCCTTTCATATAAGTTTACAAAAATATTACAATTATGACACCCATATTAGATTCACCATTTTGAATTCTTAACTTTTGTCATCGGACTCGGTATGTTATTTCTAAAATATTTTACCAATTTTAGTGCAATTAAAGATTAATGAATTTTTACATTAGCACCTTCGCCAAATCTGCAGCTAAAAAACTCATGTTTCCAATTTTAGCTCTCCGTACACTAGATGTAGATTTATCAAATTATTATTGGACCACCGCCGAACTACACCTTGCAGTTTGAAAAATATTTTATAGGAACAGTCTAAGCCAATCGAAATAATAATCGTACATATATAAAAAACATGCATATTGAAAACGTAAAAAAGCAAAATTTCTTCGAAATCGGTTATAACTATGGATTCAATAAGTAATTATATCAACTAACATCTTGTTGGCCTCTTTTAGCTTCATTAGATTTATAATAATCATAAGTTTACAAAATATTAGCAAATTCTGATTACACAGGTCTGCAACAAAAAAACTGCATAGGATTTTTAAACTGTTTCTTATAAATTTTTACTCAAACTCGTGTTTGTAGTTTCATTTAGAGTGACACGTCCGTTTAACTCGAAATCTGGTATCCTATTCTTGGTTGCTAGACATTGCCAAAAAATGGATAATATTTCAGATATCTGTGTTCCAAGTTCCCAAAACTGTCTGGAACCAAGTTGAAAGAGAGAGTTTTTACTGGCCCCAACATACGAAAATTGTTTTCAGAAACAATGGCTGCGTATAAAGGATGCAACATGAGCTTAAAAGTTAATTTTTTACACTCCCATGTCAACTATTTTTTCGAAAACTTGGGAGCCTTCAGTGAAGAGCAGGGTGAGAGATTTCACCAGGATGTCCATGATATCGAGATATGCTTGCTACCAAGGAAGATGGGACGTCAATATGCTAGCTCCTACTGTTGGATGCTCAAGCGGGAAACAGAAAATGGAAAGCGGATGCGTGGAAAGCGAATGCGTGAAGAAATGTTTTCATAGGCAAAAAAAATGAACACGGAATGTTAAGTACATTTCATGAAGACATTGTTTGTTTAATTATAAGACATATTGTTTAGTTCACTGTAATAAAAAGGTGTTTTTTTTTCATTAGTGTTAGGCTTTTTTTATCAAAACACCTTGTATTTTGCAAAAAAAAAAACTGTGCGTGATGGAGGGAAATCATCATTTTTGGATTCAGCAGACTAGAAAACATCATATTTACCAAAAACATCCCATGCAGCTGAAAAAAAAATTTTTTTTGCAGATCTGTGTTATCATTGGCATACTTAATTTTCTCGTAATTAGATAATTTCAGGTCATTCGGCGTCTTGGTAAGTTCAGGGCTTCCTCAGGGATCTGTACTGGGAGCAGATATCTTTAAAATTTTTATTAGTAACATAGTCACAAACCTTGACGTTCAAAGCCTATTGTATGCGGATGACATAAATTACCTCTTAATGTATCTAAACGCAGCGCATTTACATAGTGTATAGCCCACAGTCATTTCCGTTGTAATTAATAATAATATTAATAATAATAATGTGTCTTTTTTTATCTATACAACAAAATATTTACAACAATTTTGCCTAGGTGTTCCACGCAACCACCTATTTTACACACGTTAAAAGTTATCGATATCAACTCAGGAAGTACATATTAAAAATAAGATAAAAAAAAAATAATGATGATTACTAATACGTAAGTGGTTCAAAATAATATATAATTTCAGGAAGAAAAAATATGGGTTTTGACATGCTTTCTAAATATGGTAATAGATGATATTGATTTGACTAACGGAGGCAGGTTATTAAAAAATTTAATCGAATTATACGTGAAAGATCTTTCGAATAAGGCAGTGTTATGCTTGAGCGCTAATACAACTCACAGGCACGTGTCAGACGTGAATGAATATCCGATCCCTTGATCAATTTATTGATATAGATGTAACCATTTTGATTCTCGGAAGCTGTCACTAATATGATCATATTTCCTAAGATTGAAGCTGAACCTAACACATGAGTTTTGTATTTTTTGTAAACTAACTTTATCTCTACTTAATGGTTGCCAATATACAATGTGACAATAAGTAAGTCCAGACAGAATCACACACACAATTTAAGTTTTGAATCAGTAGTAAAAATTTCTTTGTGCATATACAACATTTTTCATTTTCCATATGATTTTTTAAATTTATATTATTTTCATGTTCCATAAATGTAAGATATAGTCCCAGACTTTTGACACAGGTAGACGATGTCAAGATCTGATTATTAAGAACAATTTTAAAATCTGTATTTTCTATTATCGTCATTCAGTTAAATCCAAATATCAGCATTTGTGTCTTAGTTTCATTCAAGACTGGGTTATGAGCTATTGAAATATCTGAAATAAATTGAAGGTTCGAATTAATTTTGTTGATTGCAGAATCCAGCTCATTTAAATAAAACTACAGATATAACTGAGTGTCATCATGTGGACTTTGCAAAATTTTAAATTATGTTGAAAATCTGCTGTGTAAACTGAAAACAGTAATTGCCCTAATATGCTATCCTGAGGGACCTCTCGTTCAATAAGCTTATTGTCAGAAAAAATTCCATTTAAAATTACCCGTTTATTTCTATTAGTTAAATAGCTATGAATAAGAGAGACTGCTTGTTCACTTAGACCAAAATATTTCAGCTTTGTACATAGAGTAGCATGACTGAGGGTGTCATACGCCTTGCTAAAATCCAACAGGATCAAGCAAATGTTTTTCGTGTCATCACCAGTCCGAAATATAGCGTCAGTAAAATGTAAAAATGCGGTTGTAGTGCTATGACCTTTACGAAAACGGGATTGTACCACCGGCAAAATATCACCATCAATACTACCCTTATCATTATAATTACCATTTGAATAACCAAGAATTACATAGACCCAATTCAGTCTGACTTAATCTGATATCCTGGCGTATTTTTTGTCTGTTTTTTTAAATATTACATATAGCATTATGGTGTCGGGATGGCATCATCTCGGCTAGCAATATCCCATTGCTTTTTTTATCTCTCGAGTTGTCATATTCACAAAATTACACAACTAGATGATATAGCATTGCTTTTTAATATATTACATCACTTTTTATATTAACAATATACATCATTTCTATATTGATATACATGAAATTGTTAGGTTTTATTACATTCTAATACCTAAGTATTATTAAATTTTTTTATTCATGGTTATATTCATATTGTATTTACTTATGTACAATATGTACATGATTTGTCAATAACGTGCTACAAAAGTATCACATAATGTAGGTAGTTACTGAATGATATTCTATTGTGTTCTAAATTAAAAATATGTACGCGTACCAAAAAATAGTTTAGTAAAAATTTACCATGAATAATAAATAATAGTTTACGATTTTTACAACATTATACTATTTGTAAACGATGACAAAACCTTTAGGTACAAAAATATATGAGTTGGCCTCTAGTTCTGACACTTTATGCTGAAGCTTCTATTCTATAATGTACCGCATATAAATTCTCGCCTAACCGTATATTTTTTATACAAAATAATAATGTACAATTTATAAGGCAACGTGTTCTGTTTTTGAACTGTTCTGATTCTCAACAGGTCGCCGGATAAAGAGAATAAAAGACAAGCCGTGCTTCCGTCAGATTCCCTTATTTCTGTTACTTAATATTATTAAAGATTGAATTTTGTTATAACGTTCATATAGGGCATGGCATGAACAGGTTGAAAGAAAGTATATAATAATTATTTATACATCTTTCAAGTAGGAAATGATTTGATATATAATGATATATTTTTTTATAATTTCGTTACAAACTTTTTATCAAACCCTACTTTAGAGAACTTGAGATTCTCTTCTAACAAGTAAATACATATCTTGTAATGAACCCACCCATACTGTAATTTTTAATGTGTTAATTTGATGTTTTGTAAAAATTAACGGTGGTTTTTTTTATTGATTGAACTGAAAATTATTAAGAGAAGTCAGAAAGGAAGAAAAATAAGTATTAAAAGAGGATTATTGACAGAGGCCAGGCGAAAGAATATAAGCTAAGAAGATTAATACATTTCAGAAAAAGTTTATAAAAAACCAGATCAGTCCGCCATCTTGTAGTTGTTAAAAGAAAAATGTTTCACAAGGTGATTTATTTCTAAAGTCTGGGACCCACACCCAATATAGAAGGAGAATTCGTTGCAATCTGTAGTATATTACAAGTTTTCCTGTTACTTTTAATAATTATATATTTGCACATTTAATATTCATTAAGATTCAGTTTGTGTGTATGGTAAACAAAAGTAAACAACATTTTTGAGGCCTTTGATTCTTGTCCACACACTAAATCACAATTTAATTTTTTCACGTCTGGGACCCACCCCCAATATAGAAGGAGAATTCGTTGCAATCTGTAGTATATTACAAGTTTTCCTGTTACTTTTAATAATTATATATTTGCACATTTAATATTCATTAAGATTCAGTTTGTGTGTATGGTAAACAAAAGTAAACAACATTTTTGAGGCCTTTGATTCTTGTCCACACACTAAATCACAATTTAATTTTTTCACCCCCGTTAATAGTGGGGTGGGGGTGGTAATGAGGATGTCTAATGTCAAAAAATTTTTCGAGACTTTGGCTTCTCATATATATATACTAAATACCAATTTTATGGACTCTTAGTTGCTTCATTTACTTATTTACCATCATTTAGCCCGACTTAACCCCAATTCTTCAACGGCACAAAATAAAAATATAATCTAGTTCCAGATCTCTTTAAAATATAAAGTTTACCAAATTATAAGTCAATATCTTAACATTTCCAGAGTATTCGTGCGCACAAAAAAAATTACAGACCGACAGACAGATTTTTTTTGCTCAAACTTAAAATCTTGACGTTTCATGACATTCTAATTGCACAATAAAAACTTGCCATTTTTTTTGCGTTACTATACTTCCATTTGATGTGGAGTAATGAACAATATGGGTTGATTTACGATTTCACATAAGGGGAAGTGGGGCAAATGTTACGGTGAAAATTGTTAGTTAGGTTTTTTTCAAGCACACATTAATTAAACGGGTTCTAGTATACTAAAACGTTTCTTCCCACAGTAACCTTAGACCTTCAGTAAATGGGTGAATATAGAATTTTTTGAAAATTTTCACACATTCAAAAAAATAAGCGGCTGTTATGTGGTTACACGTGAAGAAAATTTTTTCCATCGAAATAAAAATTGCGAAGTTATATCCCGAATTTTCAACTTTTGCCCAACTTTTACCAAGTCGCACCTTTTTTTGTTTTGAAGGTATTTCGGCCCGATTCTCTAGTTCAAGTTAAACAATATACATCTAATTATGCATTATAAAAACTCTGTTTGACTCAACTGATTGTCCCCATATGATGGTTATAGCTAATAATAACTGAGTATGCTAAAAAATAATAGCATGATATTAATCCATTAATATTTAGTTCCTTTTTTTTAATTTATAATTGCGAATGTTGATTTCGCTAACTTTGAACAGGGAGTATCTACTTTAAGGGTAAAATTCAAAGTTGAATCTTGAACAGAGTTCAAAAATATCGCTTTCCTACTTGTGTCAACATAATCTGTTTTGAGAATATCGTTTACTGTTGTTATGTTTTTGAAATACAAAAATACAGTTTTCTTTCATATTAATAATTAAGGAGTTTTTATAACACCATTCATCAAATTATTTAATGAATTTTACTGTTATGGTTTCTAGCCCAGTTACAGAATCACTATGAATTATGAAAGATATGTCGTTGCATACATAAAAACATCCTCGTCTGTTAATGTAATCTGGAAAGTCATTAATGAAAATAAGAAACAACAGTGGACCTATAGTAGAAATTTGGGCAAAACCAATTTCCATATCAACGATATTAGATGTTTCCGAGTTCATTAAAACTAAAATTTTGAGAGGTGGGAAAGAGGACGGGAATGGACGAGAAAAGGTGGGAAAGGGGTGGGAAGAGGTGGGGATGGGGTGGAAAGAGGTGGGAAGAGATGGAAAGAAGTGGAAAGTAGTGTTAGAGGGGTGAGAAGACTGGAAAGGGAAGGGGTGGATGGCGGTGGCAAATGAAAGGGTTTTGTCTGTCTGTCTGTAAAATAAGTAGACTAAAAAATAAAAAATAAAATTATATATAAAAAAAAACATTTTTAAGAAAAAGCTTTTATTTGAAAAAACTGTACTAAAAAGTAAAATTTTTTTTTTAAATTCATACACAGGGAAACCAAAAGCTTTGGGGGTGGTCAATTGAGCAAAGTAACTATGCAATAGCGCTATATGACCGTCCCCAAAGCTTTTGGTTTCCCGGTGTATGAATTTAAAAAAAAAATTTTACTTTTTCGTACAGTTTTTTCAAATAAAAGCTTTTTCTTAAAAATATTTTTTTATATAATTTTTACTTTTGTCGAGGTAGTCGTAGATTTTTTAACAAATTCAAGGGTTGCTGTTTCTGTAGATTTATTAGCTCCATAACCAAATTAACTGCTAATAAATAGATTCTAAGTAAGAATATAATCTATTAGCAACTGCTTTCTCAAGTATTTTAGATAAATAACACAGTAGGGTTATATATAGGTCTATGATTTTGGATTAATTGCGGATCATCTTTTTTATAGAAGGGAATTATCTTACCTAACTTCAGCATATCGGGGAATTGTCCAAGGTTTATTGATAAATTGATAAGATATGCAAGAGAATCAGCCAGAACATACTTACAAAACTTTAGAAGTCTATAGTAGGTATGTCGTCAACACCTGTTGAATTATTGTTTTTAGTATTATATGTTTCAATATTTCATTTTAATTGCCTCAATTTGCCAAAATTTTCCAATTTATCGCAATTTTCTTTAGAGTATGAGGTTAATCCCTATTAAGTTTCAAAATTTCAAGTTTCTAGTACGTGTGAAGGCGCCAAAACAATTCATGTGGACAAACAGATACATCCCGTTTTCCCATTTAGAATTCAAGGTGATCTACCATGAAAAATTTATCAGTAGGTTGTCTCCACCGGAAGGAGTTAAAAAAATTAAAAATTAAAAAAATATGATCAAAAAAATTACCTTATTTTTTTTTTGTAGACATGCGCCGCCAGTGACTTTAATCAATCTGACGTAACGCGGTACAACCATATCACTTCCCCTGCCCCTTTATCAGACTTGGGATTGACACTATTGATAGCAAAACTGGAGAGATTAGAAGTGACTTTTTGGTTTTAATCAAATCACACTACAAAAATAGCGAAATAAGTCGAAAATACATTGGTCCTATGCTAGTTGTAGTGCTACTGTAGAAGAACGCACTACCGGGCGTCAAAATGACGCGACACCAATTTATTTTTCAGGGGGCGCCAGTCGCGTGCTACCCCGTTCCTCTACCTCCCAGGCGGGTTCGAGATAAGATGCACTTCGATAGCCGAATAATGAACCAAGGTTGCACTACCTCAGATCGGTAATGACGCGCTCTCTGGACATGAATTCCCTCGTTGGGGGTTTTGAAATTCTGGATTTTTACATAAAAAAATCCCAACCGAAGAATTTCTCTGCGGAGGGATTAATTTTTGTACGTGGTATCCACGTTTTAATCTGTTAATAACGGACTCTACACCTTAGGGATTTCTCAAAAAACGCATAAAAAAATTCCTATAGAATCTCCGTAAGGCAACCAGAAGGTCAAGTGTTAATGTGAGTTAACTCGACACATCCGGTTTTCGATACGAAAGTTCCAGGGATTATAGACTGTCAACAGGCCTCAAGATCAATTAAGAAACAATAGTTCAAAGATTCTGTTTATTTAACAGAAATGGTTACACAAAATTCTCAAGATAAGAATCGTGCCTTCCCCAATCAAGGCAATTGCTTTCAGACCATACAAGCGATAGCGCTTACGCTAACGATCGATTAGGCAATAAATATTCATGCATACCTTCTCAGAATCAAAATGCGAGCTTTTTAGAGAAATCTGAGACTATTTGTAATTTCATAATTACGACTGATCTAACTTAAAAAAGTTTTACTAAATAAATTTAGTTTCGCTAGAGACTACTTAGCTTTAAAGTTCTTGTATCGTGGCGGTTCACGTACTCAAACACATTCGTGAGGACTTATGACTGCATAAGTTTGATGGCGTTCAATCAGTCCACAATTTACTTGCCCCTATGCAGTTGTTCCATATTATCGATATGGCAGCACCCACCTTCGAGCGACTTTTAGGCAAAATTGAATTTTTGTTTTTTTATGCACAAGGCGTTTTCCTCTATAACTTTGTCATTTAGAAAGCCCCGCTATTGGCTTTCCTACCATTGCTTTGTCGGGACCACTCAACGCGCTCGACCAAATTGCGAGCCGCTGAGTTAATCCAAACTCTTTCTATGCGAGAAACCGGCCTTGTGCATGTGCATTGATTTTTATCAATTTTTGCTTATCGGCACTACGCCGGCTTTGTCAAAATCGTCTATTTTGCCTTTTAGATGCAATGCATCGCTAAAATTTTATGCTCATACTTTAGAACGGAGCATTCAATGACCATACCTCAATGGTCCATGTCTTTGGTTGAGGAATAAAAATGAAAAATATTTCAATATTTTTTTAAGTATATTTTCGTGGTACTTTTTAAACTGGCTTTGGGGTACTTTTGAAAAATTAATTTTCAGGCCAAATTTCGACGCAGTTTTGAAAAATTATCTGCAAGTGAAATTTCGGCGTACTTTTGATAAATTAATTTTCAAGCCAAATTTCGACACACTTTTTAAAAATATTATTTTTCTAAGTCCAATTTGTGGTACCTTTGTCATTATATACTTTTGCTCTCATATCCTGAACCAAAACATATTTTCCTAAGTGAAAATTCGGTGTTTCTTCGAATTTTCACCTGGTCATTTCTAACGCCTTATAGAACCCAAAACGGTCGTTATGGACTGATCTGTGCCTCTGCAGACTCTTAAAAATGTCCTTAAATGAAATGTTTGCCTAAGTCGAATTTTGATTCTGTCTTCAACTTAGGACGATTTTGGAGAGTTTTACAACACTACCACAACAGGTAGATGTAATAGATATTTACTAGTCAACCATCCTAGATTGGCAAGTAGCCGCGCAGAGAAAGAAGAAATATCGGCACTGTTGGACAGAAACAAACAAGCGCGGCTACTTGCCAATCTAGGATGGTTGACTAGTACTTAAACCCATCAATAACTCAGAAACACCAAACTTCAGCGGCACTTTGTACCTGCCGGTATCCTGATTGTTTGACGGAAGCAAAAAACGCGGCACTTTGACCGCACCCACCAGCTTAACTTTTTATGCCAATTAAGGAAATGTAAACATCTTCGATATATTCTTTCACAAGTAAGTTCATCGCCCTGTTACTGACCACAGCCAACAGTAGCGTATCTTTGCAAGTTTTATTGCAACAAATATTACTAAATTACCTCGGATCACTCTAAATTTTTGCGAGAACTTTCCCACATAGAAGACAAGTACACCATTTTATTTTCCGCATGTCATAGTAGATCACCCTGTATAAATTCACTTTTTACAAATATTTTATATTCTTTTTTGTGACAAAAGTTCACAGTATTTTTATATTATGTCTCGGTGTAATGAAACAAGAAAATTACAATTAAAATAAGCGATCCACAAATCGGGTGAAATCTCGGGTGAAATTCTTCTCACATTTAAAATGTTCTTGCAGAATAAAGGAAAGAGGGTCATTAACTAAAGATATCCCGCCCGTTAGAAAGTTGTTTCGTCAGGCCTAATTTTAAGTTTTAATCTTTCTTGGATACTACGCGAAATATTTTTTTCATCTCACTAAATTGTTTTTAGAGTTCGATAAGATACTTTGTTAGAAAGTATTTTCAATCGCTCTGTTACCCTAAACTTATCAATTAATTAAGTTGCCTTGAAACCCAACAAGAGAAAAATTATTATTTGCAGTAATGTATTACCTTAATTCTTATCCGTTTAATCATCTTAATATTCGCAGACGATGATCAATAAATGTCTAGAGGTAAGCCAGTTCAGGCAATCTGAACTTCGTGCTCATCAACGATCCTAAGGGAACTGGAAAAATTAGTCAGCATTCTGTGAGAAATAGGTTTAGGACTGGAATAGCATTTACGTTCCTTTCAGTAATTTTTGCATTGTATTCTATAGTTATCATTTAAGTTCAATTTATATTATTAATATCTGGCAATTTTTTGTCATTTTATTGACAAAATGCTACTTCTTTTATTGTTGTTTTATACGATGGCACTGGAGGGCCAATGCAATAAAAAAAATTTCAATTATTTGGACTTAGTTATCTGGAAATTTCCATTTGCTAACTGGAAATTTCCATTTACTAACTGGAAATTTCCACTAACCAACTGGAAATTTCCAGTTACTATCTGGAAATTTTCATTTACTAACTCGAAAATTCCACTTTTTTATTGAGTGCCATGGCAATACCAGGTACTCTAATATTGTCTTTACTGCGTTCTAGTTATAGTGATATTTGGAACATACATAAAATAGCTTGGTAAAATACTCCATATTGAAATTGGGTCGTATCCGTCATAGAGGGCGATCGTTAGAGGCTTGTGAACTCTCATATTTTATATAAACTGTTGTATTACAATTTTAGAGCAAAATATTATTCAGGTTTCTGATTAAGCATACAAAAATATGAAGATGTACACGGTGTCTAAACCGTAATATACAGGACGTCCCTAAGACTGGAACCAACTTTGTGTAGATTGGATGATATATCAATTTTATCTTGAAACATCATTAAGGTATTTTTAATAAGACTATTGTGAAGTAAATAAAAGTTGCCTTCTTTATTTTAATGTCCTGGCGGAGTTTAACCGATGGCTATTCTACAACTCAACCAGGATGGACACACACATAGACACCATCACAATACCCATTCCCTGCGACATTGCTATCTGCCGCAGCTGAGACTCGAACTCAGGAGAGGAGAGCGACTAGACCGTGTTGTCTCTCACACAACTGCAGTCTAGCCTACCACTACCGTATCGGCAACACGTGAAAAACGCCACTACACATCCATACCATAGCCAGGTTTCGAACCCGGGACCCTGTGGTCGCAAGCCCAACACCTTGAGCACTGCGCCACCGAGCCGGTTGAATATGCAATTTGGGATTTTTGAAAAATTGAAATATTGTCACGCAGTAATTTTAATTTATTCAGAATTTGTTTGAGACACCCAGTACATCATTAAATAAATAAGTATTACAAGATTTGATAAGTGAAATTAACTTGATACAAAGTTGCATTATGGAACAAAGGAACTGTAAAGTCAGCAAGAAGCTGGCACGCCATGTTCACCTCATGCGATTTTGCAATATAATGATGAAATGCTAATTTGGCAAAAGGTAGCAACTGGGATAAATTTGAGTTTAAAAATTTAGTTGGGTTTTGGTTCAGGATACGAATTGGTGGTGGCTTGGTGCGTGGCCCAACTCCCCTCCTAGGGGTAGCCCCCGGAGGGTATCTAATGTGGGTATCTAATGTGAGTATAAACTGTGACTGCTGAAAAAGCTCGAAATGTCTAAGTTTTGTTAAAGTGTCATGAAACTACATCAGGTCCGACGTAATCTTCATAAAGTGCCCCTATAGTGTTGAGAACAATAAGTTCAAAGGACACGAGAAAAATAAGAAAGAACGTAAAATCCAACAGGATTTCTATTTTCATGGATGCTATGTAATATTTAACTATAAAAAGTTACAGTTACTTCTATAAAAATTCGAAACACTGCGTTGTGTGGAAGAGAGAAGAAACTAGACTATGTTCGACGATGTGCTTGACCACCACCCCCACTGGGTTGCGAGATACTACCCCTATATCTGTAGGATGCTGGAAAAACAGAGAGAAACTAACCGGATTTACATTTTTATGGATGCTATGATTGGCAAAAATCGTGTTGTAGTTTGAAAATCATGTCCTATAAATGTTATTAAGTAACACCCCTAGAAAGGATGTAAACTACCGCAATTCAAGATGTAACGAAAAAGCTATACTGTTGCTTATTCGTTTCATTTCCATAGTTTTTTTTATAGGCGTATCTCAACCCCGTGGGGGTGATTTTTAAGCACAGTGTCGAACATAGTCTAGTTTCTTCTCTCTTCCACATAACGCAGGTGTTTCGAATTTGTATAGAAGTCACTGTAACTTTTTATAGTCAAACCATACATGGGGGGTAGTAACTTATGTTAAAATGATCCTCATAACAATACTTCGTCCCTTTATTACTAACAAATTTCTCCCTGTGCATAACTTGCTGTCACAAATTCGTAATACTTTTATCATGGGAGTAGACATTGATATAATTTTGCAGTCTGGAACTATACAGTATTTATATCCTTTTTTATCCATGTTAATAACAAAATACAGTACACTTAAAATATAAGACCGAAATTAACACGTCCGGGAACAGGTGAGCGGTCGACCGCCGTGTGGTGTGACGTTACACTGCATTTTCGCGCGCTCTGTTTTCATTATTTCTTTTGAGGGAAAAAGAGTTGAAAAAAAATCTAATATTTTGCACATTTACTAACTACAAGATGTACTTTCGAAAAATGAATTAAAAATAAATCTAAATGAGCCCATATGGTATTTCGTATAATAAGCAAAAGGGAGGCAGAGGGCGGGCTCCCAAAGATGTACCAAAAACGCTATTAAGTTTGAGCTGATATTTTAATCTATCCTGAAATATATCGTAAGTAGCTAGGAAGCACACTGGCGTAAGCTAAACCTGCTTAAAAAGATGGTGATTTTGTAAAAATTACGTAATTATGTCACATCCCGGAGACGTCATTTTGTAAAGTTAGTTTGAGGTCACATATATGGTCACAATATATAAGGTATTTTCATTCATTGTAAATGTACATTTAAGTAATACAACAACCCAATTTGATACAAAATGATTCTGAAGGACCCTAAAAGTTTATATTTTCTAATGTTTGATGGATTACAGGATGAGCCGTCGTGTTCTCGTAGATGGATGGCAATTAATGGGTAACCACATACTGGTGTTTATACAATCTCGGTCTGAACATTATCCACGATTATCGTATAATCCTTGCATTGTACATTTAATAATTGACGAATAATTGCCGTTCAAATTATTTAGTGTTTATAAATTAATTAGAATATATGATGAAATAATGACTGATTATTGTCAGTGGTTTATATGTGACGCCATCTATAAATAATTTCTACAGCAAACTGCGTGGTAATGCACAAATTCATCCAACGAGAAAAAATAACGTTACGGGTACATCAAATTAACGTTGCAAACTGATGTTGAAAATATAACATTACACAGACGTCATTTATTCATCGTGTGACGTTAATATGTGGAAGGTTCTGCTACCTGAATGGTCAATATCTAAAATGGCAAATAAAATTCGAATCAGAAAACTATATAGTAATCAAAGAAGAGGACGCCCTCCGAGTTGTTGGACTGATGTTACCAAGGAACAGGTGGTAAAAAACTTTGGCGGCCACAACAGGTGGCGTAATGCTGTTAGTCTTATTATAACGAGAGGAGACCAACTAAAATCACAAAACGTCTGCCAAATGTTCTGAATAAAAAGTAGGAGTAAATATTCCTCGTTTTCCCGAATTTATTTATAGTTTGCTAATTTTAAGTTAAGTTATATACGCTCATTAGGGCATACACTGAAAATAAAGTTTTATTTTTTTTTTGTCTCATCCCCAGATGCATTTGAATTGGTGCCAATAATTTCGTGAATTAAAGTCACCCACAAGTCCCCTCTTTAAAATTATGGTTTAGTAATGCCATCTAACTCGACTTCCGACAACGGGGACATTGTTCTAGACAAGGCTAAACTAATACTTGGTGAGTTTAATAATTGGTGTCATCAAAACCGTCTCATCATCAATTATATAAGATCAGTTGCATTGAATTAAAAAATAAGCATAAAATAAGCATTAACCAAAAATTTACGTTCAGCAGTCACGAAACCAAAACAGAAACTACAGCTTCCTTCTCGGGAATAACACTTGGCAGTAATCTTCTCTACAACACGTAGACAAAACTTCATCTAAACTAAATAAAAGTTTTTATGTTATCAGCTCATTAAAAAATAGTTTAAATAAGGAGGCTCTCTTAACCTTTATTTTGCTTTTGTACATTCTGCTATTGGATACAACATTGTTATTTGGGGACAAACAGTGAATATTTATCCATAAAAAAACGATTATCGACTTATCTTTAATCTTGATTACAGGGAATCGTGACACATTTAAAAAATACAAAATATTGACAGTGGTGTCTATATATCTGCTGAAACTTTTGACTTACATTTATAACAGCAAAAATAAGTATATAAGAAAGAGAGATTTCCATAATTACTTCACGGGAGGAAGAGACGACATGTCCCTCTGTCTTTAAGAAATCAAGTAAATGCTGGGTGTCGTATTCAGTAAAGACAGACAATTTCAAGAAAACATCCGGATGCGATTCCCCGATTTTTGCAGAAGGAAGAATACAAATTAGTAGCGTCAACTTCAATTAAAGAATTGGCCGCTATATTATGTGACTTTGGATTTAACATGAAAACGTTAAATGGAGGATACTTCATGGTCTCGAAGGCAGTTATTAATATTAACCTGGGTATTAACCGATTTTGCTTAAATATGACTGAGATCATTTCTTTGGGATTTAGAACAAATCTGGTGGGTGAGACAAAAAAATGTAAACTCAGTTTTTTGAACCGTACTATACATATTTAATATTATTATTGTTGTTATACGCGATATAGTCCTATAATTGATAATATTAATTCACCGCGCAAGTAAATAAACAAAATAAATAAACAGCGTCTCTAAACGTGGGTCATTCTTTACGCCGATTCTTCTGCATTCTACAGTTGCTGATAATTAAGTGTCACTTGATGGGACCTTATCCAGATAATTTATCTTTTTCGCCATAAATATTAGCCATGCAAGTTTTTGTTGTAATCCCAACCGTGGCGAGGGTGTTTTGCCGTGTTCTCTTGATTTATTTTCTATAGTTTTTCACTATCCACTAAAAAGGTGGTTTTCATTATTTGGTGTATTTGGTATTATTCCCATGTCAATTGTTAGCCGGTGTGTGTGCTGTGCGAGCTGTTAGGCAATTAATCGTCGCCATAAAAACACTTCCAACTGATAAATTGGCCAGTTTTAATGGTTTCCGGACGCCTGCTTGATGATGCCACTAATCATACTAACCAAACTCTCGCACCGCACCGTTTTGATTTTCACTATTCCTCGAACCTTTGTTATAATTTCCGGACCCATGTCACATTCGTGTTTCTATAGTAATGTTAAACTAGTTGCAATAACCGTACTCAGGACTTGCAAACTGCGAGTAATAATTTGGGAATGCGTTGCATTGTCTTATTAAATTCTAAGATTCTAGGAGACATTCTGTATAATGTGGAATATTCGGTTTGATGGAACGAAAAAGCATTTTTAATTTTTTTATTTTAAAATCTGGTAGTGAAAATGTTACCTTATTTACTACTTAGTATTGTGGTAAAATTTACTTTAACTCTTCTGCCTCTCAATGGCCTTGAATATTTTATATTTTTACGTTTTTGACGCTATTAGCTTGCCAAAGCCAAAAAAAATTTCGTTGTGTACTGTACCTGTTCCGGTTAGATTCATCCGATACTACGAAAAAATTACCTTGTGTGCTACTTAATGTCACATTAAAGTTTGCGTCAATTAATAATAATAATAATAATCGTCTTTTTTATACCCCACAAACATTACACAGAAAAAAAGAAAATTACAATAATTGGTGAAGTTTAATGTGCCACAACCATTTGGTACAAAATCATGACCATTAGTCTTACACTTAACCTTAATAAAACTGTCTGCTTCGTTTCATCACTCATCAATGAACTTAAAATGAGTCTGCCGAGAGAGAACCTAAATGTACGAAATTAAGCAAACTATAATTATTACAATTACTTTTTAATAATATATTTAACAAAGATGACGTAAGAAATACGTAAAAATAAATTTAACTTAACTGATGCGGGCAATAAATAAGAACATTGATGTTGAGATAAGAGATATGTGCCTTTAAAATTATGCGCTACTTTGCTTTTTGGTTATCAATACCATTGTAAATTTTTCAAATTTTGTAACTAGCTGATCTTGTCAATAAATGCGAAGATGTATTGGAGGAGTTATATGTGACATTGAAGTCATATACTTTTGTTCTGAATTTGATTTTCCTACATAGATATGGCGAGGATCTGTTAAATATTAATGCACGGAACAAACACACAGTATGATGAATCCTTCTATTTTCCATATTAAGCCATTTTGCTTCGCGTAATTTATGTGATACTCTTTGGTTTCTACAAATTTCGCATATTATCCTAGGTCATGAATTTTGCAATTTTTATATTTTACGCATACAAAGCGCATTAAGGCAAGGATTATATAAAAATCTGCATAATTAAGAGGAGAGGCTATTTCCATATATTAATTTTAGAGATAAATAATCTTTTTTGCAGTAATTTATCAACGTGACTCCCACATTTCAGATCACTGACAATAATAACGCCAAGTCTTTTAACTTTTGTCTTTTTTCCAGCACCTTCTTTTCTACAACAATATGTAAATTGATTTAACAAAATTTCTTTGTCCTTGGGTCTGATAATTATTACTTTTAACTTGTTTGGATTAATTGTTAAACATTGACCTCGAGCTGCCACAATATTTTTTTAAATATCTTCCTTTATGTGGAAACTGGCTCTCTCCAGTTCTAAAGAAGAAAAAGAGTAATAGAATTGTATGTCGTCTGCATTTAAGTGAATTTTATAATATTTAAGGTTATTGACAAGGTTACCTGTATAAATTAGAAAACAACAGCGGACCAAGGATGGGCCCTTGAGGTACACCGCATTTCAGAATTGAATCATTTGAGCTTATGTTATTAATTTATCCGTACACTTTGCTTGCGACTTTTGATATAATTATCAATTAATTATACTGAATTTTCGCAGATGCTTATATAATGAAGTATAATTGTAAGCATTTCATAGTTTATAGTGTCGAAGACTCCACTGAAATCGAGCAAAACTAAATTGGGTCAAAGTATTCTACCTCCACAATCACCATGAATGTTCCCTATTTTACTTCCACATCCAGTGGAACTATAGTAACGCAAAAAAAAAATTTGAAAATTTTAATTGCTCAAATATGCTTAGAATGTCATGAAACGTCGAGATTATAAATTTGAGCAAAAAAAACCTGTCTGTCGGTCGGTCTGTCTGTAACTTTTCTGTGCGCACGATTACTCTGGCACCGTTTAAGATATTGACTTAAAATTTGATGCACATATGTATTTTAATGAGATCTGGAACTAGATTATATTTTAATCTTATTTCGTCGAAATGTTGGGGGTAAATTGGAGTAAATGGGGGTAAATAAGTAAATCAAATAAGAGTGTATAAAATTGGCATTTAGTACATATAAGAGAAGCTAAGGTCTCAAAAATATTTGGCATTAGCTACCCCATGACCTCCACCATTCCATTATTAAAAGGGAAGGAAGGGAAGGAGAAAATAAATTTGTGATTTAGTGTGTATTTTTTCCTTCATCCAGCCCCACCCTAACTACCGATGTGTCATATCGTTTTATGGATTTTTCGGGTCGACGATTCCAAATATTATTTAGTGCTGCCATATATTAAGCCAAATTTTTTGAAAATTGATGTAATAAGCGATTTTTTTTTGAAGTCATTAGATGGGTTACGAATATGCTATTAATACAAAATAGTTGCTGTGCCTAATTTTTTGTACCTCTTTTTTAATATCTTCTGTTCTGTTGATCCTATCAGAGCGTGTAAGGTCTGAAAACCTTTGTGTCTGAAAGGGCAACAAAACTTGCTTTAGAGGGTTTTCATTCATTTCATCTCATTTGAAAGAAGAAGAGCAAGCGAAACTTAAAAAAAAATGTCGATATGTCATCTAGAATCAAAAGTTATGTTCTCTTAGAACCTTTAACGTTACATATTTTCTACTCCTTGACACATAGTGCTTTCTAGTTTTCATCAAATCGGTCTACTGGAACCCGGGTAATAGAATAATGTTGAAAAATTACTCGTAAATGCATATTTGTTGGTTTTTTGAAGTTATGTTAAATTTTGAACTTTCCAACTCCACTAGATTTGTTACCCATTCAGAATCAAAGATATTTAGACGCGGACAACACAATAAACTTTTAAAATGGCGATCGGAGGCAATGAAATATTTGTACTAAATGGAGGTATATAAAAAAAACTCTACAAGCCTGATTTGTTCATTGGGTATTCTTATTTTTATGTGACTACAATTTAAAAAATTATTAAGTATTTTATGACAAACAATTATTGCCTTCTTTTTTTTGAGTTTCAAGAACTGTATTGCGAAATTCCTTCCTAAAAGCTCTGAGTATAAGAATTTAATATACATATATATTTAAGCAAATTGTTATGTATGTTTGCAGTAATATAATTATACTAAAGTATTAAACAATTTTGATATTGTGGTGTTATTTCTATAGTTACTACGTGTAACATTTTTGAAGATTAAGATATATGGTCATTAAACGTCAGAATAAAACCCAGATGCTTAGTCCTTGTCATCCTAGATAGATTCTTGTTTTCTATGGTATAATTATAATCACCTTGACTCTATGCGTACATGATATAGTGGTGTATTCTGATACATTGAAATGCAGATGATTATCGATGCTTCATTGGAAAAGTTGATTAATATCTTGTTGCAATCAGGGCCGTATTAAGGATTGGCGCGCCCCTAGGCTAATCACGTATTTGCGCCCTCTTATACATAATGGGAAAAAAATTAGCAGAGAGAGAGAGAGAGCGCAAAGAGCTCGCGACACTCTTTATGCCCCAGCGTGCACCCCTTCAAGCATTGTCGCCCCTAGGCTATAGCCTAGTTAGCCTTATGGGTAATCCGGCCCTGGTTGCAATGATTTGCAACAATTTAAAGTTTGTATGTTCTTATAAAGTTAATTTTATCGAAAGTTCGAAATAAATAATACTGTACGTATATCGTTAATGAATCTGAGAAACAATAGGTGGTCCTAAGTTAGAACCTTGGGGCGCCCCCGGAAATTGCAGTGATTTTTTTTTCAGTTTTACCAGTAAATTTAACGGAAAATGTAAGATTTTGTAGATATATGGAGAAAAGTTTAGGAGAGTTAGCGGTCGTACCAAACTCATAAAACTTTTTTAAAATGTCATCATCCACCAGATCAAATGCTTTTTAAAAATCTATATAAATAATATATATATATATATATATATATATATATATATATATATATATATATATATATATATATATATATATATATATATATATATATATATATATATATATATATATATATATATATTATTTATATAGATTTTTAAAAAGCATTTGATCTGGTGGATGGTGGATGATATGATGATATATATATATATATATATATATATATATATATATATATATATATACTTACTTAATTTATTTTAGCTTCAAGTGATCCATAATGAGTTGAGAAAACCAGTAAATGTTGCAGTTGATTTTCTTTTCGGTGAATCTATGTTGTTTCTTACATACGTTGGATCGTACATCATTCCATAATTTTACATAAATTTCAATAACTTCGCAAGTGTAAAGAATATTGCTATGGGCCTATAATTTTCCACTACATATAGCTCTCGAACTTCCTTCCATAAATCAGAAAACGTATTTATTTTTAATGATAAATTGTATACAAAAAAGCATTTAAGCATCCAAACTAGATAGCATTTAATTTAAAAAGGTGATATCTTCTTAGTTTCTGCCGATCTTAAGGTTTAACTTTTTACACCATACTTACAGTGATTCGGAGTAATTTTCTTCAATATTACATCACAATCAGTTTTGATATTAATATCTGTAATACAGAATGTTAGTACATCCCTGTACGTAGATTTTTTTTTTTTTGCAAAACTACATATAGCGGCACTGTGTTAAACCATTGAACTCCGCAGCCGTAGTCGATTCAGAACGTTTCTTATTCTTTTTCTTTTTGTATGCGAACATTATTATCTATGTAGTATTAATATTGCTCCCAAGTTTGTGGGTAAAGTCATTAAACGTTAATACTCAAAATGGAGGAAATAGGTCACAAATTAGGCGTCAAATTAGTTGACATTGCTAGGTTATTCATTTTGGGAAATGTTTCAAGAAATATTAAAAACATGAAATATCTAAATAAATACGTCAAACTCAAATTGAAGTTGACAACTTTCCAACATCATGTTTTGTTTTGTTTCCAATGGGTTTAAAGTGCAGTAATTCCGGTCACGTCGATACAAAATTGCGAGGATAATTTGTAAAATTGAAGATTATAAGCGAATAATGGTTAGATATGCAGTTGACATCCTACGAATCTATTATAGGAGTAATTTCCTAGAGGAAGTGTCGTGTTCTAGTTCAATTTATAGATTGTCTTAAAAATTCCTTTTGGATCAGTGGCGGCCTTTGCAATATTATTTTAGTTATTACAATATTTCAGGAATAGAATATCTGATTAGAAGGCACTATGTTATTTTATTAATCCCTTTAATAATGGTCTGGGGCTGGTAATGGAGGCTAGTTATACATCCACGATACACAGCGCCGTCGCAATTGAGGGACTGGACAGGACGGGGCCAGATCAACTAAAAATAAATATAATGACCAGGCGCCTTTCGCCAGAGACGAATTAAAATGGCAATAAAGTAAATTTTCCCCAAAGGGAAATATTAAAACTTATTGAATAAAATTGAAATGGCGTAGCACTGGTGGAAAACTTTTTGGTTGCTGCCACAGGAAAAGACGACAAATGAAAACCTGCTTAAAATAATTCCCTAGGACGGGAACGACGATACCGGTATCTTAAACATGAGTTTAAAATATTGGCTTTTATTTAAATTTTGTATTGGATAAAAAACAATTATTTTTTAGTTCAAGTCGCTAACTCAAAAACGGTACAATGGATTACCCTAAAATTTGTATCGTGTTATCACTATATATTTATTAACAAAGTATATTAATGAAGGTCAAATTTTAATAAGTATGGAAAATATATTTTTTGCATGTCAAAAATTTACATTTTCAAATGTAACATGCCGGAAACTTTTTTCTATTTCGAATTAGCTACCAAGTATATCGAGAAGAAACATACATAAAGGATGGACATAACTTTTTTATTTGAAACTTTCTTTCCACCATTAGCAGTTTTCGAAAAAAATGCAAATGAGTAACTGTTGGCCCGGTATTGCTATTAGATTTCCACGTTCTTTATCATCTCTTAATCATGAAATAAGTTTTGTTTATATTCCCTTTTCAGTCTCCAAAATGCCACTCCTTCAAGGTTAGTAAATTACAAACTTAAAAACTAGAGTAAGCATGATGATCTTCCCCGGTTTTTTAAACTTTTTATACAGGGTCATTCACGGAAAGCGGGTATTAGACGTTTCTTGGGATCTGTCGAGTTTAAAAATTTGAAAATTGGTATGAGGGTTTAAAAAAAAGTGACTTTTTGACGTTTGAACTAAAACAATGTTCGACTGTGAAAATAAAATACTCTGTATGATATTGTGAAAACATAAGAGAACTTTTAGTTAGGTCATAGGATACTCGTAAAAGTTTGAAAAGAAAATTTCCTAATCGGCTACATGATAGAAGATATTGATTTTTTTACCGAAGGGTGGGAACCGTCAAAAATCTCCAAAAATATTAATTATCTCGAAAACCAGTATGTTTAAGAGTATGTTATGGTACATAAACCTAAGCTAAAATTTTATGAGGAATCGAAATATGTAATAAAATACAGGGTGTTCCATTTAAAATAACAAAGTTAGGTGCTACATCCGGTATAAGCGGAAGTAGCACAAGCATGAAAATATTTTCGTTGGATCCGCCATATCCAAAAACCCCCTCATACCAATTTTCAAATTTCTAAACTCGACAGATCCCAAGAAACGTCTAATACCCGCTTTCTGTGAATGACCCTGTATAACTGTTGCACATTTCATTTCCATTACTCTTCGCAGTTATTTTGTCAATTTTTGGACATCTTAAATCTTATGATGCCGATTTAGTTGGTGAAACATTTGTCAGTATAAAAAAAAGTAAAAAGAGCAAGTACATCTATTCTGCCATGTTTCTAACTCACGATCCTTGGATTTCAGGTCAAAATTCTAATCATTACAAAGCCATACTCTCATAACCCTACTTCTGAAAGCGATAATACTATGTCACTATTTGAAAATCATATATCTACGTTTTAATATTATATTGTTATGAAATATATAAATAAATATATAAATGTAAGTAAAAAAATAAATAATAATAAATAAATAATAATAATAAATACAAATATATAAATAAAAACCACTGCCCAAGGAATCACTACTTCCACATCCAGATTTTCTATCCAAGTCACTCACAACGAAAAAATTTCGTATGTGGAAATAATTGTTTATGGAACTTTAATAATATATTATTTGAAATCCTCTACCCCAAAAACCCATAAAACGATACCCCACATCGGTAGTGGGGTGGGGGTGGTGATAGGGGGTGGTAGTGGGGGGTGTATGAAGTAAAAAAATATTTTGAGGCTTCTGGTTCTTGTACACACACTAAATCACATTTTTTTTCATCCCCTTTAATAATGGGGTGGGGGTGGTTAAAGCCAAAATTTTTTTTGAGACCTTAGCTTCTCTTGTATATACTAAATACCAATTTTATGGACTCTTACCTGCTTTATCTACCTATTTACCCCAAATTTACCCCAATTTACCCCCCAACCCTTCGACGGAACAAGATGAAAATATAATGTAGTTCTAGATCTCGTTAAAGTACATGTGTGTACCAAATTTGAAGTCAATATCTCAAACGGTTCCAGAGTAAACGTGCGCACAAAAAAAAAGTTACAGACAGACAGACAGACAGACAGACAGACAGACCGACAGACAGACAGACGGACAGACAGACAGACAGACAGACAGACCGACAGACCGACAGACCGACAGACCGACAGACCGACAGACCGACAGACAGAAATTTTATTTTCGCTCAAACTTAAAATCTCGACGTTTCATGACCTCAAACTTAAAATCTCGACGTTTCATGACATTCTAAGCCTATCTGAACAATAAAAATTTTTAAAAATTTTTTTGTCGTTACTATACTTCCACTGGATGTGGAAGTAATAATGATAGGAAATAGCATTTTACAAAGTTTCTATTCAATTACAAAACTAACAAAATCAGAAAACAATGTTTTAAAAAAAATAAAATATGCGTTTCGTATTTGCAATGAGTATATATAATAATAAATTGACCAATAAACTATAATCTTATGGGTATGAAACTTGTTGGATAAAACAACTATGGGGTGTGAACTTCTGGTTTTACCATCTATTTTAAAACTCTTAACAAATATGAAAATGAAGAGTATATTGCGTTTGATCGACAGATTTCTAAAACCGCAAATATTGCTCCTAGAGAAAAACACATAACATTGTGTTAGACATTTAATTCCGAACAACTTTCAAAATGTTGGTCGGTCTATCTGCCTACCTGTTCGTACGTTCATCGGTCCATTTAGCAACGGAAAATCCAATCGTACTGAAATTTAGATGGTAGGAAGAACACTATTATTTTTTTTAAATCCGTTGATGAATTAAAATGTTATAAAACATTTTAATTCACAAATGGACCTGAATATAGTTGCAACCTGAAATAATTTCTACAAACACCAAAAAAACTGTAAAATATACTAAGACGCGTTTCGCGAGTAGTCAGCTTCATAGGGAGATGAGTTAGAATCATTAATATTGGTTGGAGGGTAGAGAATCTTATACCCATTGTCTTAGTAATAGAATTCTGGGAACTTGTGAAAAACATATAATAATAAAAAGTTCTGCTTGATCCTTGTGACGCAAACTTTTCTTTCATTTGAATTTCAAAATATTTTGCAGAACAGTAACTAAATACTCAAGAAAAGCAAGAAATAATAAATACACCAGAAATAACTAATTATGAACAATATTTCCTCATTTTATATGGAAGAGTGAATAATACAATTCTAGAATAGTTTGAGGCAATATTGATTTTAAAACTCTACGGAAGTATCGCTTACCTTTGCTATTAATTTTGGAATATATTACGTTTGGTACTTTTATTATTTAACAACTTAAACTTTGTATATGGCATAACTCGTACTTATTGCAAAAGTTCTCAAAGTTAATATATTTCATAATTTTCACGTCAAAGCATTAATCAGCAAGTTTCCCCACACTGTTTTACGTTTTAATTTTAAAACTAACGAATAATTTATAGGACATTTCAAAGTTACACAGCGCAGAGCAAAGCTGCAGATTATTTATTCTTATTGTTATTCTTACATGGACTAAATATGCCAACACTAATAATTTGAAAGCAAGTCTTATTAAATACTACACACAGATGTAAGAAAAGAGGAAGAATCTTACTATAAAATGGTTAACTATCGGCACATTTCTAAAGTGTAAATATCGCTCGTAGAGAAAAATGTTCAAATCATTGTATTAGTTACTTATCAAATTCTGAACAGCGGTCGTATTGAAATTTGTAAACTAAATTGGTGTCAGCCAGAAAAACTTTATTGTTTTTGAAAAAAATTGATCAGTAAATATTAATGGCCCATGAATAGTGTTGTAACCTCTGATAACATTTTAAAAACACAAAAATACTACATAGTATATTGACGAACGCTTTGCCGATAGAGATGGCATCATTAGGAGATGATTAAGTTAGAAAAAAGTATATATAAAAATTTGAATTATTTTCAACAAACTTCAAAAGTGCAAAGACTATACCTACTGTAGAATGTTCAACAATTATATATAGGGAATTCAATAATTCGGCGAAGAGTACCTATAATATGTTTACATTTAGTTTTTCAATGCGATGGTGGCTTGAGTAGGGATGTCACGGATTTTTCATCTTCAAATTTGGATTCTATTCAATAAAAATCTAGTTCCAGATCTCGTTAAAATACAAACTTGTACCAAATTTCAACTCGATATCTTAAACGGTTCCAGAGTAACCGTGCGCACAAAAAGTTACAGACAGACCGACAGACAGAAATATATTTTTTTGCTCAAACTTAAAATCTCGACGTGTCATGACATTCTAAGCCTATTTGAACAATAAACATTTTTTAAAATGTTTTTGTCATTACTATACTTCCACTGAATGTGAAAGTAATTAATGAAACATTTCACGAGATATTTACAAAAACCTAGCAAAAAATGGATATAGTGAGGGAAATATCCAATTCAATTTTTTTTTACCTTATTTCTGTATCTCAGGTTCGTAGTTATTCTTATAATTTTCCTTTTTAATCTAAAAATTCTAGTGGCTTGCCATGCATATTCCTAGTGTCTCAAACCATAAGGGACGTGAAATATTATTGGAGAATATTAAACCTGTCAACAATATGCAATGTATTCCATTTGTCTATGGTATTCGTAAGTTTTAACACGTGTCACATAAGTTGAAAGAACTGCATTGGTTAAATATGCAAGACTGGAGAAACTTTTAATCAACTTGTATCTTTCACAAGATTATCACAACGAAGGCGCCACCTTAGGTATATAATAAAATAACTTTTCGCAGTGATGTTCATAACCTAAGTGTCTAAAGATTTACTTGGTCCACCTATGCATAGAACTTCGTTTTATGAGAGAGGTTCAGATATTGCATTTATAAGTTATATAATAAGGTCTCATTTAGTGCCAAATCATTATCCTCCCCAAATACCACTTGTAATTTTAAATTTTATCTATTTTAACCTCCCCACAATAAAATAATTGTGGGAGGTTACTACAATCAGTCCAAGATAACATCAAATCTTTAGGTTTTGAGGTCCCAGGAACCCAAAAAAGTGGTTTTTGAAAAATGTCTGTGTGTGTGTATGTATGTGAACACGATAGCGGCGAAACTACTAAGCGGATTTGGATGAAACTTTGCATGAGGGTTTCTTTAGTGCTCCAGAAGATCTGAAAAGGTTTTGGTTGGGTTCGTAATACGTTTATTGCCGTTTTGGCATAACAAGTTGTTTATTTTATGATTACTTACAATTTGTAATCGAACCACTGAAGAGTAGTAAAAATTCTGATTTCAACGATATATCACAAGATTATATATATATATTTCGATTTGGTTTCCATGAAAAAAAAATTAAAAGAATTCCTTATATGTGCACACACGACAGCATCCAAAAAATATTATTGGTATTATTGTTAGGGGAAAATGTATTTTGCCAACTGGGTTGGTAACCTTTGTGAATGTTGACTGGTGCACCTGACGTCACAGCTAACCCCAAAGATATATGTTTCTTAAGATTTAAGGGATATTACGTAGCTGTTATTATTTCTGCCTGGTTCCCGTACTTTCAACTAAAGTCTAGTACAATGTAATGTTTATGAAGTTTTAAATACTTTGTCCTAATAAAATAGGACTCTTTTTGTAGGTTTGAAATCTAACCTGTAAATAGCAGTCTATTTTTATTAATCAACAATATAGAAAAATTATTTACATGAATTTTTAAATATTTGCTTGGAGCCATTGTGGCTCCAAGCTAAAAATGCGTACACATTAAACATTACATATGCGTACACATTAAAAATGAGAATAAATTTGAAAAACTTAAATGGAGTAACGTTAACTATATTTCCGTCTACGATTCACCCCCAATGGGGTGGTTTTGGGGGGTTGATTTTAATAAAAATTCTCGCCGATGATAACATAATGTTTTATAGGGTATTGAAAGTATGTAAAAATTTAGGCGATAGTTTTTAACTTGAATTCCTTGATCTCTGGCGGGCCTCCGCTACGGTTCCCTTGGAAGCCAACAGCGCTTAATTATTGATGAGCGGGGGGGGGGGGGGGGGGAGGGAGAAGAAATTTGGAAAAAAAATTTGTCAAGATCTCTCTGGTGGGCCCTGCGCTTAATATTTGATGAGCGGGGGGAGAAATTTTGAAAAAAAAAATTGTCAACATCTTTGGCGTTTCCCTCAGTACCCCATAGACCCCCCCCATGCGGGGGGCCTGATTCGTGAAAATTGGCAGTTTACTATCAAATATCAAATTAGATAATAAACTGTTAATTTACACTTTTTATATTAACAGGCAACAAAGTTTTGAAAAAAATTTACCGATAATATTCTAAGCACTAGTGATATTACATACGAATATGTACATGTAGTCTACATTTATGTGCTCATGAAGCTTTGCTCATTCTCATAACTTTCTTTATTTTCATAACCTAGGGCAGAAATCTTCATAAAATATAAAACGTTTTTGTACAAATTTAATTTTCTACAACTCTGTAATGAATTGTTTTTTACGTAAATTCTGCCAAGAGATATTCGGAAAAACTTTTTTTTAATTGCGGCCAACGCTTCTATCGGATTGACAAGGAATTTTAGTATATTAAACTACTCGCGCATTTGAGCTCCATTGCCAAAAATCTTTTTCTTCTCTCCTCGATTCGCAAAAATAGGATCTAATTTTTCTGTACTATACTGAGACTGTAGAAAAAATGAAACAAAATTTGACATAATTGAAAGTTTTTAAATATTTTAGAGATACATAATTTTGAAAATATTGAAATTTATCTGCAATAAATTCAGTTTTGTGTATAATTTCAGCTTGTGCTATTTCTAACGTCAAAGATTTACAGTTGCCAGAACCCGATAACGCTCCCTCCATAATTCTCAAGGATTTGCTGATAAGCAAATCCTTGAATTGAATTTAAGTCAATCACAAAATATAAATAGCCTCAGGATTGCATGTGGGTACGTACTTTAACAATCATGTTTTCATTTAAGTTAAAACAAACTCTTGAAACAAACTTGCCAGTTGAAAACAAGAAAATAAAATAAATCGAGCAAGCAACCCAGATAAGCTTAATATATAAGGTGAGCAAACATGAACGTAGCGTTTAAATTGTGGAGATGGTGTGTTGTAAGATAAATACACAAAAGTAATGTTCTACAAATTGTTTCTATTTGAACAGATAAAGTGTAATGTAAAATGTATGGTTCTTAAAATTAATGCACTACATCCTCGAGATCACTGGCAATCATCATCGTTACACTACACAAAAATCTATGCTCTAAAGATAGTTTTAAAAATAAAGATAGTTTTAAAAATAACTCACTCTTGAATATGGATTTTTTTGGATTAGATCCTTGTTGAAATATTAGTTTAATTAGTTTACCTACTGGCCGAATTAAACGAAGCAGGTTTCTATGCACAAGCATATGCAGATGATCTGGCTATCATGATAAGAGTCCGATTTGAAAAGACTATTGCAGGGCACATGCAAAGGGCTCTCAATATAGTTCAGGAATGGTGCACCAGATATGGGCTCTCTGCCAACCCTGGCAAAACAGAGCTAATGTTGTTCACTAAAAGGAGAAAAGTAAGCGATTTCCCGCTTCCTTCTCTCATGGGCACACATTTGTGTCTTTCCCGCACAGTGAGATATCTAGGATTCCAAACTCTCATGGAAGGACCACGTGGAAGTTCAAACGGGGAAAGCGTGCGCATCTCTATGGATGTGCAAGCGCATCTTCGGTCTTAAGTGGGGTATAAGTCCAAAGACTACTCTCTGGGCTTACACTGTTACATACGCAGCACTAGTGTGGTGGCGCTCCCTAGAGTGCTCCACAATCAGGGCTCGCCTGTGCCAAGTTCAAAGACTAGCGTGTCTAGGTATAACAGGCGCAATCAGGACCACTCCAACGATTGCGATGGAGGCGATTCTAGGACTCACTCCCTTGCACATTGAAGTGGAGCTTGAAGCTATGAAAGCAACAACAGACTGGAGGAAAAATGAGACTGATGGTGGGCCTAATAACAAGACACTGTCCTCTGAACAATCACCTACATACAGTGAGGTTGAGAGATGATCCAACTTGTCGGATGTGTGGAGTGGAGGATGAAACCATCACTCATATCCTACGCAGTTGCGCCCCATTAGGAGCGTCAAGGCATAGGCTCCTCGAGAGGCAATTCTTGCATCCAGAGAAACTACGGGATATCCCTTGGAATAGGCTGCTTTCCTTTGTGGAAAGCACTGGTCTTTTCTAAGGGATCCTACATGTCGCGAACGTACAATGGGCCGACAGGCCTGAGAACTGCGGATTTCGACATCTGCTCGCGTTCTCTAATCTAATCTAATCTTACCTACGTTTCGGTAATGTTTTTTACCATGCTCAGGGCAACCATTCTTACACCAAAGCAAAGTCAAAACATATTTTATTTTTAATTTTAATACAAGTATGTGCTTTGCTGGATTCTGAGCCGAAGCCAACCAAACAGCCACGTGAATGTAAGCAGGTCTGGTTCGGCTTAACGATTAACTGGGGATTGTCTCTCCTGTTTATTATAAACAAACTTAAAAACTAATAATAATATTAAAAATTGCTGTATACGCTGAGCTAATTAAAGCTAATTCAAAATAACACAGCACTTGACAAAGCACTTACAAAATTTGGGCTAAAAGCTAAATGAAAAAATCCGTATGAAAACTGTCGCCCTGCTTCCAGGAAGATATAATAAAGTAAAAAAGTATCGTTAAAGTTTAGAAAAGATGATAGAATAGGGTTTTATAAGGGCTATGGTGGGGAAGATTTGGATAAAGGAGTTGCCGGAAAATAAGCAACGTCTGATAAGGTAGGGGGTGTCTCAGATTGAATAATATTTTATTATGGTGTCTGATTGTGTTATGTTGCGGGTTAGCGGACTGTTGCCCAGTTTGGTGGTGTAACATTTTTGTGAGATTATCCTCTAATTGTTTATATTTTTTATATTAAAGATCATCATCATTACATCCAGCAACAGTGTTGTTAAGGAATTATTAGACTATAGACAGGCCCTGGTGAGGACCTAAATGGGCTTACTTCTTTTTTTTCTTATTATTATCGTTATATTTTATCACTAAACATTATTACTTATAATCTAGTTTCAGATCTAGTTAAAATACATACGTGTGTCAAGTTTCAAGTCAATATCTTAAACGGTTCCAGAGTAATCGTGCGCACAAAAAAGTTACAGACCAACAGGCAGAAACTTTTTTATCGCTCAAATTTAAAATCTCGACGTTTCATGACATTCTACGCCTATTTGAACAATAAAAAAATTTCAATATTTGTTTTTGCGTTACTATACTTCCACTGGATGTGGAAGCAATTAGCAAAATGCGAGAAAATATATCGGTATTTGGTACCGCTAGTTAGCCGTTGAGGGTTAACAAAGCCTGCCTATTCAGGACTCATTTACCAAGAGAGATAATAATATAATAATAACAAAACAAATAACAAAAGACTAATAATCAAGCTCTATAATATTAGGGTAGTTGCTTTTTATTTTCATTTATTTACTTTTCATATTTTATATATTTATATTTTTAATTAAGTATTACCTTTTTGTTATTATTGTTTATTTATTTATTTCTTTTTTTTTTCTATCTTTTTATTTGAGGGCTCTTATATTTGATCAAATAAGTGGTTGACAAGGACACGATTTTCGTGTACCCATTCTTTAAACATTTTCATAAAATAAGTATAGATGTATTACTGAAATTTTTTATGTTCAAAGGTAGTGCATTATATATTTTGTTTGAAAAATAACTGAAATTTCTCTGACCTATCCTTTTTTTCATTAAAGGTGGAATACAGCTGTTATTTGATATAAACCTTGTAGCGTAACTATGTATTGGTGAGTTCAGTGGCCTAGTTTTAAACACATATTTAAGTATTTCAAGCGTATATAACAGTTGAATATTGTTAACTCCAAGGTATCGCATTGGGTTAGACAGTATTATTTTCATTAGAAGTTTTTGAATGGTTGAGACATTTCTTAATATCGTGTTATAGGCAGTCCCCCATACTAAGAGGCCATATGTTATTATAGATTGTACTAAAGCATAATATGCCATTCGCAGTAGCCTAAGGTTTAGTACGTTTTTTAATGTTTTAAAAACATAGATAAGTTTCCTCAATTTACTACAAACTGCATATATTTGTTCGTCCCATCTTAAATGGCAATCGACAATTATTCCAAGATATTTGATAGAAGTGGCTCTCTCAATGTTAATATTACAATTACAGTCCTCTGGAATGCGACACGTATACCTATGTATTTTAATTTTATTGAAATTTGGTTGCCCAACTGTATTTGATGAAAAGGTTAGAAATTTGGTCTTACCATAGTTTAGCATAAGTAAACTATCATCTAACCATGCTTTAATATTTTGTAGCAATTTCTCTGTTTTTCTTTTTACCTCTTGCCAGCAGTTTCCCTCGACATACAGCGCAGTGTCGTCGGCATATGATACAATATTGCAATCTTCTTCTAAATCAAAAAGGTCGTATATATACAATATGAAAAGAATGGGGCCTAGTACGGTACTCTGCGGTACCCCGCTTTTCAGAGTAAACGGCTCACCGGTCGTATTCCCATTCTTTACATATTGTACTCTCTGATGTGTAAATAACGTTTTACTAGTTCCAATATTTTACCTCTAAAACCATATGCCGGCAATTTAGTAATTAATTTTTTGTGAGATATAGTATCGAAGGCCTTAGCTAGGTCGAGGAAGACTGCTAACGAAGGGTTTGATTTATCGACGTTCTGATATACTTGACCAATTAATTTATTAATAGCATCCTGTGTAGACAATTTTTCTTGAAAGCCAAATTGTTGTTTTGCTAATATGTTATGTTTTTTTAAGAAACTCATCTTTGATGGCATATTCAAATATTTTGGCTATATTTGAAATTAGTGAGATAGGTCGATAATTGTTTGCCTGATCAATGTCACCTCCCTTATGTATTGGTTTAACAATAGCTTCTTTCAATACATCGGGAAAAATACCACTGGAAAAGGACAGATTCATGATTTTAGATAATGAAGTGACTATGAGGTCTTTAATATGTTTCAGTGTTTTTGAATTTATTCCATCTTTACCAGGTGATGTATCAGATTTTAATTTATTTATATAATTTATTACCTCATTTTCAGTTACAGGGTGTAGAAAAATAGTATCTTTAATTTTATTTTTTAACCTATGTTTGTAGTTAGTTACTTTTATATCGTTAGCCGTCTTTGTACCCACATCGGTAAAAAAAATATTCATATAATTTGCAATTTCTTTTTCATCTTTTATAGTGTTCTGGGCTTCAGTTTTAATAAGTTTTATTTTGTTTTCAGTAGATTTTTCTTTGTTTAAGAGTTCATTTGTATAAGACCATCCTGGAGTCTGAATTGAATAATATACTGGTGTGTGATGTTATTATCAGCAATCTGTAATAAACATCTGTCGTTCCCTTCCTGACTAGTAGTATGAAGAACAGTTCTCAGTACATTTCAGAATTTCCAAAGCTAAGTTCTACCCCTCGACGATACCTATGCGCACCACATTGAGAAAGGATCGCTTACTTTTTCGTCATCGCATCTAGGGGTAATAAATTTTGATAGAGTGTATTTTGTTCGTTGCGCACATAAATTCCTGCCAGTGTTGAAATTGAGCACATCCATTGTAATTGATTGCGTTTTCCATTTGATGATATGCAACACTAAAATGGAACACTGCCAATAACAAGTTCAATTGTTCCCTTTGTGTTATTATATTTACATTAGCTGTAAATGGGCTATTTCATTTAACTGATTTTCGATTAACGAGAATACATACATGGTCGACGAAGGCATGTGTTGTGGATTTAAAAATCCATCGAGAGCGGATCATGTTTAAATCTATGGTAAATAGAATCAAAAGTTAATAAAATATTCGGTATTTACCTTGCTGCACATTTACCATCAAATATAATAAAATATATAATATTTTGTGTACTAATAGATCTTTTGCAGTTAGAGTACCAATTGATTTAGAATATTCTGACATAGTCTATTATTATGTTTTTATAATTAGAAAGTTTCCATTTTTCTCATTTTCTCGTAATAAATAGTCGTAAAAATCTAAAAAATATCTGTATTTTTTTTTAATTATCACAATAAATAAAAAAGTTAGCGCTCATCTGAGCTGAGGCTCGATGACGTCACAGTACATGATTCCGTCAAAGGCGGGCGGGGGCGGGCGGAACTTTAGTTCATTCAGTGTTATTCTTATCGGACACAGCGTAAGATATTTTTGTAGTTGTGCTTGTTTAACGTTTTAATCGTTTGAAGAAGTAATTATGCCTAAAATAACAGCGAATTGTGTACTGTGACGTTACAGTCTAGCGCGAAGTATTTAAATAAGAAATTAAATAAGTTCGTGAGTTTTTTAGATATCGAGATGATTTTTTTTTTGTTTGACTAGTTAACTGAAAGACTACTAAATGAGGTTGAATGTGCACGATATTTCTGAAATAGGAAATTTCCTAATTGTTATTTTTTTGCGAATGGAAATTTCAAAAATTATTTTTATTTATAAATTTTAAAATTATAATATATCATCTTCAATTCTTAATTTTCCACTAACTCTTACAATGAGTTAACTCAGACTTGTTCTCAATCGATTTTCCTAAATTCAAGTCTCGATAGCGACCTCTAAAAGTTCTTTCACTTTTCATTTATTCATTTATCTTTCTGTAGGATGACTACCCTGTATACTTTTTTTAATTAAAATCTGGCACGCCGCGATTACAGTCAGTTTCCCCCATCAAAAGTTTTCCTTTTTTCCCATACCAACAGCAAGCGCAAGGCGGAAAATGTTAGTTTCCGTTTGTTTCATGACTAGTGAATTAGTATCTAATAGAAAAACAAAAAAAAACTGACGAGACGTGATGACTAATATGACTCTATTTTCTTTACATGTTTAATAACTGTTTTTAACCCTTTAGCAACGATAAAAATGCCAGTCGTATTAGAATTTTTTTTTCAAGGTGATATTAACTGTTAAAAAATGTTGAATTTTATATTCCTCTATGAAGCTGGAATAAATGGCATGGGCTCTCGGAATATCATGCTCTTATAGTTATTGTTATTTCAATTTCAGCACAATTATCATGTACCACTTTAAAAAAATATATTAATTAAGTTTTCTTCTATCTATCAAGCTGAGAATCTACTGCGGAGTGCATTATGTGATGTTTCAATTCAAGATGTGCCATTCTATGAGAAATAATTCTTGTTATGAATCTCCTTTGAAACCATATGAAACCATATGAATTCCTAATAACAAAACCAAGGTTCTTTGAGGATGCTGATAATGATGTTTTCAATTTGCTTTGAAAATTATAACTTGTGGTTAAATGTCACTCCTCCATTGCAGAAGTATTGAAAAAAGCTCAAGAATTGTCACCTCACCAGAAGTTTATTTAAGTTATTTTGGTTTTTCTCAGTCTTCAGTGGACTCCATATGTAGAATTTTAGATCATCAGCATAGAGCAAGTAACGTATATCTATGGAGTCAACGATATCGTTAATAAAGATAAAAAAATAATAGTGGGCCAAGGACAGAGCCTTGGAGTACACTGGAAGTGGCCGACATCTTGAAGGACCTACTATCTTCGAATACAAAGTGAAAATTCAAAGGATGTAAGGAGTGAGAAAGGTAACTTTACTTTGTTTATATTATTAAGAGAACGCCATGGTCTTATTTGTCGAAATCCATCGAAAAGTCGGTATAGCTCACGTCAACTGGAACGTTCGCATCTATTCATTGGGATATATATTGTGTTATATAACAGAGGTTTGACACTGTTGTTCTACAAAACCATGTTGACTTGTAAGCTGCTGGTGTTATTTATTAGGAATTAGACTATTTTGGGTTTTGTTATATCAGAAATTTTAAGAAAAAAATTTTTTGTCAACATATTATTCTTATTCAGAGTGACGACAACAGTTTATTTTGTGACGTTTCTATTTGAATAAATAATACCATAATGGGGCCATCATCGTAAAATTCGTATATGAGCAGTTGAAACATTAAATAGTTCATTAAAAAGTATATACACAGGGTGTTTCGTGACTACGTTTCAAACTGAGGGAGGATTTTTTCCCAAAGTATATTATCTTGTTTTTAGTATTAACATCACGGCAATATATATCGTTACTTAAGTAAATAAGTCACTGAAATAAATATATCTATATTTATATATCTATATTTTCTAAAATTTTGAAATCCATATTTTTTGACAGTATTCAAACAGTTAGACAATGCTTGCTCCATTTTTAACTAATTATTTTTCTCTTTCTTTTCAGGTAATAATTCAAACATAAACAAGTTACAGTATGGATTGGTGTAAGTAAAATAAGCAAATAAGTGTTAATTTTAGCAAATTTTTGATAGTATAATATGCCTCACAAAATAAAAGGTATAGGTCAGTAAAACGCATGGTAATGAAATTCAATTTTTCTGAATTTCTTATTGGGATGCTCTGCCACAGGCGTAGAGATTATTTTCCAATAAAATACTGGATAGTTGTTTCATTTTGTAGATTTCACGGACATTGTTAAGAAGAAAATACATGAATTGTGGCAGAGCATCCCAATAAGGAAACACAGAAAAATTAAGAAAATGCCACAGCCAACATTTAGACAATATTTTAATGAAATTCAAGTTGGTCGATTTACCCTGACGACCAAAATTAACTCATCACGGAAAATTGACCATGACTTTGACGTTCATCTTTTTCTAATTCGTGTGTCCGACGTTAATTATTTTTGTTTTGTAGATTAGCTCTTCTAGATTATAATCTATGTAGAATTTTTCATATATATGGGGACGTAAAAATAAAGCTATATTTTTTTCCAAAAATTCAAAACACCCTTTGGGAATCACCAGGAACAAAATTAAAATCCAGTTTATACCCAATTGTAGCCTATGTTTTTTCAAAATTTTCATATTTGGTGCACCGTTTATCTTTACTATAAAGGAAATATAACGAGTGAAAAGAAAAGTTAAAAATTGTTGTTTTTTTTTTCTACTTAACCGATTCGAAACATTCACATACAACAAACTAATGACAGATTTTATTACTTTTTTTCCACAGTGATGTACTCAATAACTTCCAAAATATACTTTTAAATAGCGCCTACTAGCATTTTTTAATTGGTATATCGAATAGATTAATTTAGCTTAACCGACTCTTAAAATAAAGACAGGATCATTCCTGAAGAATGTCATTAAATATCCCAAAAAAAAATCCATAAAAAACGAGGATAGAAATATCCCATTTTTAAAGGCGTCCGTTATTATTATTTTTTTCATATCTGAACTATTAAGTTTTATAGCCTATTAAATTGCCTGCCCAAGAACGCCAAGTTGTCACAATAAATGGTTTCAAGAACAAAAATTTTGGATCTCACTTTAATAGCAAAGGTAGAAAAGTGTACCAAAAACGAGAATATTAAGAAAAGATGAGACCACAGTTAGATCAAAATTGGATTTTAATTTTGTTGCTGGGAGAACTCCCCAGGGATTTTTTGAATTTAACCAAAAATTGACTTATTGTATTTAAAGAAGAAAATATTCCAAAAAAAATACGAAAAAAAAAGTCGGACAAATGGTTTAGAAAAGAATCTGCATCAAAATCATGGTATATTTTGAGTGGTGTGTTAATTTTGGTCGTCAGCGTAGTATTTATTTCGTGGTACATAGTTCTTCAAATTCTATGCCAATATCTTATCAATGGGCATTTTAGGACTTACCTATCAGGCATTTCCCAACCTAGTCCGATGGTAAAAGTATCTCATGCCTAGCCTATAGAAATATCTTTTATTTCTATATTTTACCAAGTAAAAATATTAACAACGGAGTTAGTGCGTCCACTGATAGCAAGAACAGGAATAGTTGCCATATACCCCAAGAAAGAGACAACACTGCAGCTACGAATGCGTGTTTCGGAGTTATTGCTCCTCATCAACGTAACGTAACCTATAAAATGTTTTTTAAGTCAAAAATAAAACTATCAAGATTTGGAAAGTACAGTACACATCTATAAAACCATTCTAGGCTACGTTAGCTGGTGAAAAGCAATGACTTTGGAACACATAGGTATATTGTTGTTTCTTCTCTGGGAAAAATGACAACTACTTCTGTTTTTTAAATATTAACGTCATTTTCACTTTTACCTTTTTAACCTACTTCTTAAAATTTTAAAAAGGAGGAGGTTCTCAATTCCACCCTTAGTAGCTTAAGCGATTTCCGTCAAATCTGCTGTAAATTATAGGCTATGGTCCGGGTGGTCCTACACTAAATTCAAGCTACATCTAGTGTGAGATGAACAAAAATTGGAAAAAATTATTTGTATATACTATAACTAAGTGATTAATTGATAACACCGGCACCTCCACCATATCTTCAAATATACTCGCAGCATATTCGAAGATATGGTGGAGGCGCCGGTGAGATTTAACTCTTAGTTCTTGATTTATAATAATGATAAGTTTTCACAAACAAGGCATTATTATAACTTCCTATCATGTCATATACCATATCACAACGAAAGAGAGCTTTGCATGGAGGCGAATCAGCCGAAGAATGTTTTCTACGACAACAGTATGAACTGAAAGTTTTAATCCACAGTACATAATATCAAATAGTAGTTTATTATTAAAAGGAACTAAAGTGAGGTTATGATGTATTATTTGTGTATCCTCCAGGGAGAGACCTTGATATATATATGAAACTACTAAAAAGGTTAAAAAATATATATTTTTTTTAAATCGAACCTCCTTCAAGAAATATCTCTAAAAAGTAAGAAATAAACTTTAACTCAGTTTTGCAAAGACCTATCTACCTATCGGTGGAAAGTAGCAAGGAATTGTACCTTATTACCAAATATTAATTTGAAGTTGGCGCAAAAAGAAATTACTAATATCAAAAATACGTTTTGCACCGACTTCAAATTGATAGGTAGACAGGTATTTGCAAAACTGAGTGAAATTTTGTTTCTTACTTTTTAGAGATATTTTTTTCATCTACAGAGTATTTTAAAAAGGTATATTAATCACTTAACTATAGACTCAGCGCCTCGAAAGAAGTTGATTGAACCTAACTTACGTCTATCCAAAATAGCATTCCCATGAAGATTCTAAAGTTGGAAATAAAAAAAAACATATTCTTTAAATATTGTACAAATGACTAGAGATATGCTTTTCAATTCTAGTACGCTGTAACATATATGAAAGAGTAATAGTTTAAAGTAAAAATATTGTAAAATAAAGTTTTATAAATGGTCGATTTAGGGTTAAATAACCCTTCCCTCTTATCCCCCTTTTTTGTGATACGTCTATGAGTTTTTTGGTATATTCTATTTTAAAGAAAAGGAGAAGGGCAGATAAGGGCCTTTTTCCTCCCATCGGGCATGTCATATATCATTATATTTTCCAAGTAGTATATGTCTTAATAATAAGTAATAAAAAACAATTCTTTGGAATTTTATATTGAGCGTTTAGTAGTAAAAGAAATACTTCCCGGACGATGATGTAAATTGTTGGCCGAGATGTTAAACCGAGGCCAACAAGAATAGTCCGGGAATCTGCTATTACTACGAGGTACACATACTATTTTTTTCTGGAATCGCAATCAATATTATTATAGATTAAGTAATTTTTTTATTAATGTATAAAAGAAAAGAAAAAGTCAGAGATTCAGTGCTTATTATTTACTGTCCAAAATATATATAAAAAACAGACCGGAAAAGTAACTTTCCTGGACTGTTTCTCATAGTTGCTTAACAACGGACTAAAATACTAGAATGGCGTATTTTGTTATCTGAAATTACGCCGAGAAAATAGACATTCTTGGCCGATTTCAGAAAGAGTACATCAGTGTATCTAGTAGTAAAAGTAATACATTCCCCGACCACGATGTAAATTGAACAAGGCTTGAAGTCTGGGAATGTGAGATTCAATGCTTGTTATTTACTGTCTAAAATATATATAAAAAAGAGTCCGGGAAAGTTACTTTTCCGGCTTAGGCAGGGAAAGTCACTTTCCCGAACTGTTTTCTGATAGTTGCTTAGCAACGGACTGAAATTCTAGAATAGTGTATTTTGGAATCTAAAATTGCACCGAAAAAGTAGACATTCTTGACCGATTTCAGAAAAAAAATATCATCAATATTTATTCAATACACACGTCAATATGTGCGAAAATATATAGCTTATCTACCCTTGTGCTTTAATTCTACAACTTTTTGCATCTTGTGTTTCTTATTTCAGTGATAATTTTTAAATGAGAAGAAATATTAAAAATATTGTCATGTATTTTAAAAGGTGAAATGTTCAACATTTCAACCTGTGCAAAAATAATGAATTTTTTTTATTTCATTTTTTAATTTTTTTTGTTTTGTTTTACTCATACTAGGTACATGTAGAACTGAAATTAAAAGGTGATTGATGAAATAAATGATTTTTTTAAAGTTTTTAACTTAAAACTTAAAACAGATGATAATGTTTTTAGTATTCTAAGTTTCATTTAGAAATAATCACTTAAACGAAAAAAACACAGAATACAAAAAGGTTGTAGAATTAAATTTTCTATGAAATAGAATATACCAATAAGCCATTTATAAAACTATATTTTAAAATAAATTTACTTTAAACATATGTTACAGCGTATTGTTACCAGTATTGAAAAAAAATATTTCTAGCCATTTGTACAATATTTAAAGAATATGTTTTTTTTCCAACTTTAGATGGCTGCA
This sequence comes from Rutpela maculata, assembly GCA_936432065.2. Taxonomy (NCBI): domain Eukaryota; kingdom Metazoa; phylum Arthropoda; class Insecta; order Coleoptera; family Cerambycidae; genus Rutpela; species Rutpela maculata. The sequence goes on from OW386286.2 coordinate 251,453,666, forward strand.
TCTTCATAGTCCGGGAATCTGCGGGTACGATTTTTAGGAGAGTTGGCAAACATTATGGCGAACGATAATATTCAAAATTTTCACTGATGGCAGTCCATTCTTTGGTCTTTGGGTATATCAAAACCGATCGTCAGCCGTTTCAAAGTGGTGGAAGCATTAACTTGGGGGGGGGGGTGTATTCAAAAAGAGGTGATTTTAGGTTTTAGTGAACCATATTGTTCAAGAAAAATTTTTGCAGGGGTGACTAATATAGTTAGTCTAGACGGCATTTCTACCTAGGCAGACGATTTTTCTGGTAGCATTATTATAGCAGACGCAACTCAAAATGGCAAAAAATCGCATTTCGTTGAACTAGGTATATTGTCCAAAAATAATTTTCGCGTCCTTCGATTTGTCTACTTATGGTTTAATAAATAACGAATCGGCAGACGAAAAAATCGGCATCGCCCTGGCAGACGCTGTCAAAGTGACAGATCCAGTTTTGATGAACGACATTTATCAAGAAAAATTATGTAAGGAATGATAGATACAACAACTCAAGATTACATTCTCATCCGGGCAGACTATTTTCTTCGTAGCTCTGTGTATGGCAGACGCCTGTCAAAGTGGCAAAAATCACGTTTCGGTGAACTGTAGCGATCGAAAATAATTTTTGCGTCTTTCGATTCGTCTATCTATGGTACAATAAATAACGAATCGGCAGACGAAAAAATCGGTAGCATTTTTCTAGCAAACGCTGTCAAAATGAAAAATTTTAATTTATTTTTCTTATATAAATAGGTTTAGAATGTTGCGAAGAAATTTTAAGTTTGAAGAACAAAAATCTGTCTGTAGGTCTGTCTGTAACCTTTTTGTGCGCACAATTAATCTGGAACTGTTTAAGATATTGACTTATGGTGTATCTGTAACGAGATCTGGAACTAGACTATATTTTAACTTATTTTGTCGAAGGGTTAGGGGCAAATAAGGTTAAATAGGCAAAGCAAACAAGTAAGGAGTTAATAAAATTGGGATTTAGTGTATGTACGAGAAACTAAGGTCTTAAAAATTTGTTGGCATTAGCCATCCCCACCCCATTATTTCTCAAATTTTTTTTTGACATCAGCCACTGCCGCTAACCCCACCCCATATTAAATGGGCTAAAGAAATAAAATTGTGATCAAGTGTCTGTACGAGAAGCAAAACTATCAAAACATTTTGCCATCGACCACCGCCACCCCGTTACTTTCATCCTATCATCAAATTACCCTCTTTGATGGTATGTAGAAATAGTAGTAGAAATTAGACAACAGTTTTCAAACAAAAAAATCCTCTGCATACAAAAAATCGGGTGAGAGTTCGTTATATTTCCTGTGTGAATAAAACAAAAACAAAAATCTGACTTTAAACAACAGATTTATTACTTCTATACAAATAAAAAAATAACATAACAAAAAGTCTAGAAAACATTATTTTCACAACATAGTAATTTAAAAGTAACAAATAATATGTATAGTTCTAAGAATATCAATCTATCATATACGGCTATATTGGAAGAAACATTTTAATGACTGATAACAGTAACTTATATTACAAAAAGGAAGATTAAATACGATATCACAAGCAACTTATAACTTAAATATTAATTTAAAAAATCAACATCCTTACTTAACAAAAAACATAAACTCTGATATATAAAAATGCCTAGATACCTACACAGTAGTATCACAATATGGTAATATCGCAATAAACAAATAAATATTATTTAAAAAGTAATAAAAAGGTGGTCTTTTTTTAACTCGCTACCTATAGATTGCACGGAATATGCTTTTGCTCCTGTACCACAGAAACTAATTATGGGATCCGAGGGAAATTCATCTTTAAAGTGTCCCAAAATCGATGGACCCTTCGGGATATTAAATATATTTCCATCCTAGTTTGAAGTATCAAATTTCTCTCGTTTATCTATTATAAAGTCATAAAAGTCAACAGTTTCAGAGTAATTGTGCTCACAAAAAAAGATTACAGACAGACCTACAGACAGATTTTTGTTGTTCAAACTTAAAATTTCGTCGCAACATTCTAAACCTATTTATATAAGAAAAAATTACAATTTTTCACTTTGACAGCGTTTGCTAGGAAAATGCTACCGATTTTTTCGTCTGCCGATTCGTTATTTATTGTTCCATAGATAGACGAATCGAAAGACGCAAAAATTATTTTCGATCGCTATAGTTCACCGAAACGTGATTTTTGCCACTTTGACAGGCGTGTGCCAGACACATAGCTACGAAAAACATCGTCTGCTCGGGCGAGAATGTAATCTTGAGTTATTATATTTATCATTCCTTACATAATTTTTCTTGATAAATGTCGTTCATCGAAACCGGATCTGTCACTTTGACAGCGTCTGCTAGGGCGATGATACCGATTTTTTCGTCTGCCGATTCGTTATTTATTAAACCATAAGTAGACAAATCGAAGGACGCGAAAATTATTTTTGAACAATATACCTAGTTCAACGAAATGTGACTTTTTGCCATTTTGAGTTGCGTCTGCTATGATAATGCTACCAGAAAAATCGTCTGCCTATGTAGAAATGCAGTCTAGACTAACTATATTAGTCACCCTGCAAAAATTTTTCTTGAACAATATGGTTCACTAAAAACCTAAAATCACTCCTTTTTGAATTCACCTCCCAAGTTAATGCTTCCACTTTGAAACGGCAGACGATCGGTTTTGACATACCCAAAGGCCAAAGAATGGACTGCCATCAGTGAAAATTTTGAATATTGTCGTTCACCATAATGTTTGCCAGCTCTCCTACTATTTGGACAGAGTTTCAATCAACTTCTGTTAAGTCGCCGAGTCTGTGATTAAGTGATTGACATACTTTTTAAAAATGCCTTGTATAGATAGAAAAAATTCCTTTAATGCAAAGTCCTCCTATATAAAAAGTGATTTTATTTTTAGTCATTCATTTTAGATTGCACCACTCGTTATGTACATTGTTCTAGGTCAAGAAATTTTTTTTCCAACGATAGATGCATTTGAATGACCCCTTCATTATTAATGTTATAAACTCCAGAGGCTACAGTTATAATATATAACTGGTTATTGTTTGTGTTTGCAGCGCAAGCAGTATTTGGAAGCAATTTATGTGTTGCTCCTGCATTTGCGGTCCGCGGATCATATTTCTAATGGCCAAAAACAGTTGTATGCAAACACACGTAGTCTGCAGTATGTAACTTACGTAGCTAGTTATTTGTACAAGATTATTTATGCGGTACCAGCCAAAACTTCAACTGAACTTTGAGTTTGAAATTTGTTTGTTTTCTAAATAAATGTACTCAATTCTGGAAATAAATTAACTAACTATTAGAAATGCGGAAAATTAATTTCTCTTCAAGTCTGTTTGTAGCTAAAATGTACCGTATAGTATAGTCTAATTAATTTATTTTTTTTCGGCGACAACATTCCACCTGAAATTTTATTGTCGATTCTTATGTATTATGACCTCCTGGTTATGAAAAAAATATTTGTGCCCAAAAATTCCTTGAGGGTCAAAAGTTACCTGCACTTTTTGATGCTCTTATTTGGAATAAAATTCTTAAAAAATATAGACCTGTCCGATGTGTATTTGTCAATCCGCCATCTTAGTGTAACCGTAGGGGGTGAACTACCCCAAACAAAATAAATATAGGGCGCTGAATAAACTGTGTTAAAGACTTTGTTAATAAAATGCATAATACTTATGTGTATAACTGGCCACAACCGAATGCTGAGTGTGATCCTTTGGTGAGTCAGTCACAGTCCATGTTTATACTTCCAAGACGCCCACGTCTGGTTCATAACCCAAACAATATTACCCTCAACGATTATTGAATTTTAGATATAAACAACCTGTTACATTAGAAAAAAATGTAAAATAACAAAAAGGCCGAAAAAATCAAAATTGAATATCTTTTCTATAAGAAGGAGTAATTTTACCAAAGTTGGCAAAAATGAAACTCATTTATGGTCAAATATAATGTACCAATCCCGGACACGTATGTCAAATAGATTGGTCAAAGATGACGAAAAAATAAAATTTTTAATTCTTCGTCAATTATCAAGGAGGCATTGTACGTCACTTTCTTTTTTTCAATAGTACGTTACTTTATGTACTACTATTGGAGGATGGCGTTCATTTTTTCTTCTCAAAATAAGTGCGTTTTTTTTATTTTCAAAAAGGCATTTCCTTTGACCCTCCTCTTTTTCACTCAATTTTCATCGAAAGAAAATGAAATATACTATAGAAAATCTCGTACAACTTCAAAGATTTAATACAAAAATGAAACTTCATTAATTTGAAAAGGGAGTTTATTAAGGTAATAATAATAATATATGAATATATGGTCAATAATGAGAACCAAGCAGCCAAGAATAGAGTAGTATTATTTTTGATTGGCCGATGAGCAGAATAGCACTAAGAACAACGAGCGCATTCGTTGTTTAAAAAAAAATGTTTCGTAGATATTTCAATTACCGAAAACAATCAAGTTATAATAGTTGGTGAAGATATTGACCTTTTGGTTATAATGACTCAACTAGTATGGAATCATCATAAAAAATATATATTTGCAAACTTAAGATTAATAAAATAATTGACAAACATTATGATGAAAATAGAATTGTCTGAAATTCTACCTACTGAAGAGGTAATAGAAAAACTGTGTTTAAGAGTATATTTCCAAGTCAAAAAATGGTTGGGTTCTGAGAAAGACCCGTTACAAACCGGGTGGCTTAAAATTGAGAATGGCTTAATGCCTGATGTTATGAGTGAAAGTAATTCTGTTACCAAAAATTTACTAAATAATATTTCTTGTAAATGCAAGAAAGGCTGTAAAAATAATCAGTGTAGCTGGAGAAAACTAAATATATAATGTTCTATTTTATGTGTTTATTGTAAAGGAAATAATTTTGCTAATGCTTTTTCTACCTTTGATGAATTGGCTATCGATGAGAATTGAGGTGAAATTATGGCATATGATGGTAATGAAACTAATATAGTATATTTCATTTTGTGTCGATGAAAATCGGGTGAAAAAAAGAGGGTCAGAGAAAATACATTTTTGAAAATTGTAAAAATGCACTTTTTTGAAAAATAAAAAAGTTAACGCTAGCACATAAAATAATATAGAATCGAAAAAAAGTGACGTACAATGCCTCCTTGATAATTGACGAAGAACTGAAAAAATTATTTCGTCCGCCATCTTTGACCGTTCTATTTAACATACGGTGTCCGGGATTGGTGCATTATATTTGACCATTTGCCAACTTTGGTCAAATTATTCTTTCTGCCATTTTTGGTGTTTACCATTTTTTTCCAAGATGGCGTATTGGCAAATACATATCGGACAGATTGTTTAATCCATTAAACATGCATTTTTTATCATTTCAAATAATTTAATTTCTTATTGTTATTGTATACTACTTTAGACATATATTATTTATTTTGTATTGCAATCTACATAAACATTAACTATAAACAATATCAGCGAAGTATGTAATCAAGTGCAAACACTGCATTTCTATAGTTGGCATATTTTTCCAGGCCAAGTTTAATATTTTACGTGTAGCCTATAATTGTTTTTACTATTTGTTATTATGTTTTTATTGTCATTTAGTATAAATAGAATTTTATTTGCCTAAATAAATCAGTTTCAACTAATTACTTGTTGTACTCATTTAACCAATCTTTCCAAGCCACAATTAAGAGGTGAGGCTGCCTCCAGGATTGGTTTGTACCACAACATCAAAAAATCCCTACAGTCCACTGGTTCCAGAGCCAGTAACCCCAACTACCTACTACAACCCTCACACGGTTTCGTCAGTGACCCGCTCAGCCCGAGCATCATTGGGAGATCGTACACAGATCTATATTTATTAAGAATTTTATTCGAAATAAGTCAGTATTTTTAAAATTCCCATCCGATTACTAGTACAAGATATATTAAGCCAATAAGTTGAAAATGTGTGAAAGAGCGTGAAAAAGTGCATATGAGTACAAAATTTAAAAACGCGGGTTTTAGTCTAGGAAATAGCGTGCAAAAATTTTTAGTTTCTGTTTCCGGTTAGCGCGCGCGCCGTTCGGAAGTTTCGTCTGCCAGCGTAATTGGGGTATGAGAAGTACATATACTAACTACCTATGTGGACAGATATCGATAATCATTCGATTTAAAAATAAATGCCCCCCTTCCCTATCCCCCCACCATACCAAAAAGTTCCAGAGAGAAAAAAATTTTGTATTTATATGGTCTCTTCGATTACCGACTGGCAGACGGTAACCACTCGTCGTCGAATTTGCACGCTATTTCCTATACTATTTTATGTTATTCAAATATAAGAATGTATTGTTTACAAGAATATTTAACCAGTAGAATGAGTAAGTCAATATTTTGCTGGTAAAGTAAGTGTTAAAATCTAACTCAGCTGCAAAACTCGCTATTTGTTTGCCTTTGTCAGATGCATAACTACATATTTGCTATTAACCAATCATTGTGCAGTTTTATATACCACGTGGGCCAGCAATTTTGCCGCCAGAACCAACGTTAGTGTTTACTAAATTTAAAAAGAGTTAACAATTCTTGATAAATTTGAGCATTTTTATTATTACTTCCATATACAGTGGAAATATAGTAAAAAATTTTTGAAAATTTTTATTGTTCAAATAGGTTCTGAATGTCATGAAACGTCGAGATTTTAAATTTGAGCGAAAAAAAAATTCTGTCTGTCTGTCGGTCTGTAACTTTTTTTTGTGCTCTGGAACCGTTTAAGATACTGACTTGAAATTTGGTACACATATGTACTTTAACGGGATCAAGAACTAGATTATATTTTCATCTCATTCCGTCGAAGGGTTGGAGTTCGAATTGTGCTTTCCGAGCGAGCGGGCACGTCCGAAAAACATTCCCATTTAAACGCGAGTACACCAGATAAAAGACCACTAAATTTGATAAAACTTAGGTGACTTTATAGCCCAAAACATTCCGCGTAAATTGATATGTGATAACAAGAGAACAAAGTTGAAATAGAATTAATATTTGAAAATAACTAATACAGAGTTATTTACTGGCAGAACCGACTAGTGCAGTGTTATGCATAAAGAAACAAGCTTAAAGGACCAGGCAGTAAATAACGGGAATATAAGCTAAATATACCCATTTTCATTTTTAAAGTACCTATCCGCCACCCAAGTTTATTTATCCAAGTTTATTTATGTCTTAGTGACTGACAAGAAGTGTTTGCCACAAAACCACTGCAGTGTTTTTTAGGTCCAAATTCTAGCTATATACAAAGTGTAAAAGATATAATTTTAAAGTGTTAAGTGAGTGACATAATTTGTATTTGTATTGGTGGTGTGGCATGTTTTGCATTATAAATGCTGAGGGGCTGATTCAAACGACTTTCTTAGAAAATCTGAGAAGTGATTATACACCTAAACCCTTGAAAATATCGACAGCTGTCACTATAAATTTATAGCATTATTGAAGTGTATTATTCCTTAAGATAAACAGGGTTTCTTAGATAAGCAAGCCGTGACTTGGGTAATAAATGGACAACCGGACAACCATAGCAGAGGCGTACTATTGGTAAAATACGCCGGGACGCATAACTTTTCATCTCAACAACCAACAATAAGATGACAACACGACAATTGAGACTGTGTACAGGAAGCAGGGAAACAACAGTGATAACAATTTTGAGCTGTCAGGTAGGTGATGAGTATTTGAAGGGGACGTGCGATTGACAATTTTGTGAGTGGTGACATAATCCAGACCTAGCTACAGCCTTTTTGATGTAATGCAATAGAACAAGTCAAAAAGAGAAGAGAATGGAAGGGAAGAGAAGCATCACAGATAGGGATTGTTGATCTTTGACTTTTGTTGGTGTCTGGTTTAACAGGAGTGTGTTTTATGATATTGCATGTTCTTTGCGCAGTGGGTGTTACAATATAGTGTTGAAAATCTAATTTCATAATATTTTCTTAGGTAAATTACCAAGTGATGTTTTTCAGGTCAAAATTGTGCTCGTTGCTAAGTGAAAAATTCTACATTAAATTCTACACTAAAAACAGGGAGACCAGGTTACACGTGGAAAACAACAACCGAGAAGATCATGAACAAACTACCAAACATACTGGGAAATAAAAGCAAGGAGAAAAATAAAATGAATTCCACAAAGAAACCGAGGAATCAGAAGACTTAGAAGAAGAAGAAGATTTGTAGAAGCAGAAATACAAAAAGAATAGCACAAACATTCCACATCATGACACAATGCGTCCACGCATTTCACATACAGTATCGGAAGATTTTGGATTTGGGTGGCAAGCATAGTTTCAGCGGCTTGACAGACCGCCTACAATGAAGGCGTGTACCAGTGCTCTAGTAAAGGGAGCAAATAATGACGCGCTATTAAGAAAACACGTACATCATTGCTATTAAAAATTTCAGCACCATTTATTCAAAGGAAGGATGTAGTTGGCTCTGTTCAGTATAGGTAATATTATTACGTGCTTTAATAACTAAAATTATTTAACTCGTTATACTTTCAAAACGAATCAAATAATTCTTTAAATTTCCCGCAGACAGAGCTGCCCACGTACATGTGGTGGGGAAAGCAGGTGGCACGGGTAGGATGTGTTATACGATAAAAAAAGAATAGCCTAGTTGCTTCGCTCTCGCTTGCTCTCATTGCCGACCCAAATGAAACATTTTCTGACACTGTATACCTACAGACATATACAGAAGAAGAAGAAGAAAATCTGTAGAAGCAGAAACACAAAAAAGAGGAGCATAAACATTAAATACCACGAACACAATGCGGCAACGCATTTCAAAAACAACTACACTGCCCACCCCACACTCCTGTACCATGCGTCATGTGGCTCTCGCTGCTGACAACAAGCATGACCCAAATCTATCCCAGCATCGGAAACCGAGAAATCAGAAGACTCAGAAAAAGAAGGCGAACCAAAAACACAAAAAAGGGAGCTTAAACGCTCCCTCACGATACAATGCGGTAACGCATCTCACAAATACCTACACCTCCCATCCCACATTTCTTTACCATGCGCCATGTGGCACTCGCTACTGGCAACAAGCATGACCCTAGTCCAACCCAGCGTGGACGTAGCAGGCCCAGCTGTATAATCCTTGGGGGTGGCAGAAATGCCTACCGCACGCTGGTAAATTCATCAATCAATCAATCAATCTTATTCCGTCGAAGGGTTGGGGGTAAAATGGTGTAAATGGGGGGTAAATAGATAAATCAAGCATAAAATTGGTATTTAGTGTATACAAGAGAAGCTGAGGTTTCAAAAAAAATTTTGGCATTAGCCACCCATTATTAAAGAGGATAAAAAAAAATTGTGATTTAGTGTGTGTACAAGAACCAAAAGCCTCAAAATATTTTTTTACTTCATCCACCCCCACTACCACCCCCCTATCACCACCCCCACCCCACTACCGTGTGGGATATCGTTTTATGGGTTTTTGGGGTAGACGATTTCAAATATTATATTATTAAAATTCTATAACCAATTATTTCCACATACAAAGTTTTTTCGTTATGAGAAACTTGGATAGAAAATCTAGATGTGGAAGTAGTGATTCCTTGGGCGGCGGTTTTTTTCTAGAAGTTGTTTCTATTTTTCAATCATTTAATTAGTGTTATTAAGTTATACATCTACTATACATTGTTTGAAGTGCAAAAAATCTTCAATCTCCGATCTTTCGGAAATGCACAAGATTTTTGATCATGCAGAAGAACCCAGTTCATAAATTATTAGTGATGTTAAGGATTTTGACGAGGGTTTTTCTATGGTCTCATTAAGAGTATAATTCTTTTTCATAAGTGTGTTTTTTGATAAATAAGATGTTTTTAAATAACTAGTAAATATTTTCTATTAGGTACCGCTTTTGGAATAACAATTTTCTAAATTACATGATTTTTAATAATAATATATTATTAATTATTATATTATTATTATTATTATTATTATTATTATTATTATATGTTATTTTCCAAGTGTATTACAAAGTACCAAAAGTGTGCTACAATAAATTATAAAAGAGTTTTAGGCAGATTGCTTCATCTTTTTTTAAATAATTAATAGACTAATTAAAATTGTTTACTATTATTATTTACATTTCATTTACATTTTCATTTACATTTCATTTGCAAAACTTGGTCTTTGCGTAAGGCAGATGTAAAACTGGGTTTTGAAACGTTTAACTGCAATTATTTATTGATAATATACGATTTTAAGGAAAATTATGCCTTTCTTCAAATAGTGATTATCTCATCTTTAGTTGTCTGCAACGTTTCTAAAGATTTACAAAAAAATAAACACATGAGCGTTTTTTGCGTTTTTCTCAAAATCACTTAACCTGAAAAACCGAGCCTTGCATCTAGTGTACTCATATAATACATAAGAATCAACAATAAAATTTCAGGTGGAATATTGTCAATTCAACTGCACTATACTATTAGGGTATTAAGCAAGATCAGTATTGAGAATTCTGTATATTTTAGCAGACTTTTTAAAACTAAAGAAAATCCGCAATTTCTCCCCTGTCGTCATAGTATCTGCATTATAAAATACTACATCTCTGGAAAATTGACAAGTAATCTCTGGAAAGGCAAGTAATCTCGGAAATAGGTTAATTTAAATTTCATAGAAACCACCAGTATGAATATAATCCTCATTGCGAAAGGTTGAGTGCTTAAAGACAACGTGTTACAGTGAAATGTACAGTGTACACGTCTGGCGTCATTAAGACTATTGTTGGTGTGACAGAACGCTAACTTCAGAATTGCATTTCTTCTATTACGAACTTTGTTTACATGAAATGGATTAAAGAAGGAGCAAAGATTTTATCAGACTTGTGTAGATTCAAATTTAACTTCACTGAGCGGAGTTTCGAGAGCTGATATTACGAAGTAGTTTCAGTTATCGTTGGCCCACGTAGCATTAAGCAGATTAAAGTAGCCAAAGTGGTGTATCTTGTATGTTCGTAATCTTATCTTATCGTTATATGCAAATTTTTAGTGAATAAGTTATAAAACATTACTAGGCGACCGAGTGGAATGTAGACAGCGTCCATGCCAGGCGACATTGGTGTAAATGATCCACAATTTTTTCAAGAGATTGATTTTGTCACAAGACTTACAGAGCGAGCTCTCAAGCATGAGAATGAGAGAGTGGGCAGCTGTTAGATGTACCATACGACAAAAGTAGGCCAACACGTAGATCACAAAACGTATGTGAAGACGTTATAAATAAGAAATACTCTTTACTACATATACTTCAGATTTTAAAAGAGTTTTACAACACTTTTCTTCTCATTTTTATGTCGACGACACAAATTTATATTTTTCTGAGAGCATTGCAAAATTTCTGCAAATGGAAATTTGTCTTAACGAGGATATTCGCAAATTAGTTAAAATATCAAGAAATCGTTGCCTTAAAATTAACGACCCAAAGTCACCTGCCACTTTTTTGGAAGTCCTAAAGACAGACAGAGGGCCATAAACAATGTGTCCATACTCGTAAATGGACAGAGGCTGGACTATTAGGACAAAATAAAATGCTTAGGATTAAATATAGATTTCCGGCTTGGGTTCATAGACCATGTTAACACACTTGTTAGAAAATCGTATTACTTACTAAAAAATTTATATGCTGAATATGAATTCCCAAAAGGGGATTGTAGAGAACATTTAGGAGGGGAGAATTTTCCTCTTCAGGGATGTGTTGGAGGTAGTTAGGAGGTAAAAATACTAAAAGTTCCTGCCCCTAATGTTCCCTTTTTTCGATTCCTCGCTTGTAACTCGGAAACGATGCGTCGTATGAAAAAAGGTAATCTATGCAAAATTAAACGTAATTAAATTTTCCACAAGAATGTTTATATTCATTTTCTTCCTATGCGTTATAGTTTACGAGATACTCGCCAGCGAAAATCGATGATTAATAAAAAAAAAATTATGTACCTTGAATATTTCTATCAAAGCGGTTTACCGTGGTCTGATAGTAAATCCCAGTCACAAACAATCTTTATTTTACAACACTCGACGTATTTACTAACAAATTAGAATATACTTATGACCAGAAAAACATTCAGCTGCTACAAAGGCAAAGCCACCTGCGGTACCAAAATATACTGCAAAAAGAAAACATTTTGAATGTTAGAAATTCTAAAAAATGCATCCGATTGGCGATACAATAGTTATTTACGTAAGCAGTTATGAAAAGAGTAATTTTACATGACGAATGTAATATTTGCCAAAACGAGCGAGCGAAGCGACAAGTGGAAGATTCGGATAAACGCCGAGAAGTTGGAATCGATCCTATTCACGCGCCGCTTCACTGAAAACCGTATTTTAACGCCACTTTCGATCGGGGGTAGAGAAATTCCAATTAAGCGGTGCGTGAAATATTTAGGGGTGAACCTAGACAAACGACTGACATTCAACATTCACATTAACGAGACAATTCGCAAGGTCTACTTCATGTCCAGGAGTCTGTATCCGCTCCTGGCGCGGGGTAGCGGACTCAACAGGACCAATAAAAGGTTGTTGTATACGATGGTAATCAGGCCGGCTATCACATACGCGGCGCCGGTGTGGTGCAGCATCCCGGCCACGACAATGCGAAAATTAAAAGTACTAGAACACAAATTTATGCGCCTCATTTCAGCCTCTGATAGGTACACCTCCCTCAGAGATCTCTATGCACGTTGCCACGACATAACCCCACTAGCGGACTACGTTCAAGAAATGTCTCAAAAATTCTATCAGTTCAAACTGGACGGTAGCCTGCTTACCCGCATCATCACTCGAATCAGACAGCATAATGCCATACTTTTCAATATAAAACACCCCCTACCATACCAGGCGTTGCCTATCTTCCGGCAACTCCCTCCCTTTCGTGTTTTTGCAGATTTTGTTCTTTTATCCTTTTTGTTGTTTTTTGTAATTGTTTGTCCCTAAATCCCCTTCAGGCCGAAACTTATCCAAATTCTAATTTTTTAAATCACAGCTTTTATCTTTCCATCTTACTTACCTTCCTTGTCGGCGACCAGACCGCAAGGCCGTCATTGTTGTTCGAACGGGTTTTTTCGTTCTGTTCTTCCGTGTCAATAACCAAAATTGTGTAGTGCGCGTTCGCCAATGTTTTTAGTGTTGTGTTTATTTTTAATTTACTTTTAGGTCCATGTGGACAATAAAATATTTTAACCTAGTTTTTAAGTCCACCTGCGGCGGACAGGAGCTTCTAGACCCCCACTCGAACTATCTCTAAGCTGAATCGGGCCCATGCCGCCCAGCCCCACACCCACCTCGACGTCACCTGTCCTGGTCGTGTGGCTGGCTCCGGGTTGGGCTCCGAGGAGGCACATATTGTACTCTTAATACTGAATATATACTATTGATTGATTGATTGATTGATTGAATCTTAAGGTCCAAGGTTCGATCCCTGATCGTTCTCAGTTTTTTTTTCAAATATACGTACTAACAAAAAAGTTATGGCCAAAAATAATAAATGTTTCCCTATCGGTTGTCTCTTTCTTGGTAATCGCCACCTTAAGTTAATATTTGTTGAAAAAAAAAGCTGAGAACGCTCAGGGATCGAACCTCGGACCGATTTGGAGGTTGGCGCTTACACCATGTCGTTAGCCTCTCACTTGAAAAATAAATCAGCTATCATACTTTTTATAGAAACATTTTTATGTACCTTTTTTACATATTTTCTGCAAAAGCGCCCCGCTTTCAAGCTAGCAAATATGCATACGTTCTTAACTAGGTATTACACTATTCGTTGTCAAAATATTAGCTTTGCTAAAATGACGTAGATCTGGCAGCTCTGGGATCTTGGACTAGAAGCTCGACTTTCTCGGACCTTTTTGATCGTGCAGGAAGATTTTAATTTGACGCATGCGTAGTCTGCTTGAACTGTCCATAATGTTATTGACTTGTTGAGGTTAGAGTGTCATTTGGGCTAAATTCTGTAATATTATTTTTATTCGCTATTCAATGATCTACAAAATCTTCGAAACGGTATCTGTCAATACCCTTATAATATCCGGCAATTGATTAACATGCAACATAAACAAACATGAGAGGTTATGTTTGCTTGTAGTCCAGTACAGTTCGTTCGATATTTTTCCATGAAATAAATGGCTCCAAAGTCACGTGTAATTTATCTGTTTGCTCAGTGCTCTGATTTCCGATGTAATATCCAAAAACAGCTGATTTGGATCCACCGTGTGGGGTGGTACCAGCCGCTTCCAGTAGCTGCCGATTTTTTATAATAAAATGTTCTACAAAGAAACTATTGTTATAAAACGAGTGGGTGGAATGTACTGTATTTATAAAAACTGGAAAAATAGAAAGTTTTCTTCAGATGATAATTTTTTTTAGAATGTCCAAGGATGAAACAACGTAAGTAATTGTATGTTTAATTTTAGTAACGATGGCATAGGTTGAGGGATTAACTAGTTCACAAAGTAAATTTTTTGAAACCTGATATATTGATATAACTTCAATTTTGTTTAAAGTTTAGAATATAGATGATGTTTAAAATGATTGTTTAAAATGCCAGCTCAAAATACTAAGAGTGTTTATTAGGTTACTTAGTTATGATATATTTTATATAAGAGAGTTCGCAAAGGCAAAAGCAAGATATCAAATGCAGCCATCTAAGCAGAAATCACCTAAAAAGATACTCCATTTCCAAAGATACATTCTCATTGAATCATCAATTAGGATTCCCTAATTTGCTTTTATTGAATACCTAGAATCACGGGGTTATATGGCTAAAAGTTTTGCTGTTCAAGAGCTAAGCGAATCAATTTCAAGATCCCGAGAACACAATCTCATGAATTCCCCTGTTCAGATTCTTCACATTCTTCTATTATATTCCCAGAGTAACGCAGTTATGGAATTACTGAGTTACTGGGTTGTGTAGTAGAAGAGTTTTCTGCTGGAGCGCTATAGGCTTACTTGGTAACAAGGTAACAAGGTTCTGAGGGTACAATCTAATTGATTCCCCAATCGAGAGCATTCTATTTTTTTCATTGAATCTTCAGGGTTATGAGGATATAGAAATTGCCGTTAAAGTGCTATGGCACCATAGGGTGCTTGGTTCCAAGATCCTAATGTCACAATGACACGAATTTCCCTACTTAGAGTCTTCATTTTTTCCGTTGGATATTCAGAGTTGAGAGGCCACGGGGTTATAGTATCATGAGGTTGTGGATGTATGACGCTCAAGCACAAGGATCCGAAGTTACAATCTCACTAACTCCTCTGTCAATATTCCCCACTATTTTCATCGGATTCCCAGGGTTATGGGGTTAAGGGTTTATGGGGTATTACAGTTTCTTTAAGTTATCAGGTCAATACTGAGGTACCACAGTGTTATTAGGGTGAGGTTTTAAAGCTGAATTACTTTTGGAGTCTGATTTAAATGAGCTGGGTAAGCAATATTACGATCCACTTTTTTGATATTAAAAAAAAACCTGACGTGCTGGTTAAAAACTAAGATCAGATTCGTGCTCAAAATAAGGGGTAGGTATGGTCAGTACCCCAGCATAGACCACTTTTTTTGTAAACCTCTGTAATTATTAAAAACATCTGCCATACTAGTTGAATTTACCAAATTTAAGAATTGCGAACGCGTAACACATTATTGTGTTTTAGTAACAGCGTAATAAAATTTTATAGTGGCTTATATTGAACACTGTTTTCTTTCTGAGTCGTAAAGTAACGCCATAAAGACCGTCCTAATATGCAACAGCTTGATTTTCGAGCTGGGTGTTAGGTAGGCAAACCGAAAAGTGTTTGATATTCACGAAAGCCACCGCAAGACGTGAAACGTTCATGCGGCAATATATTTGTCAACGTTTGTATGATATCAAATTTATTCTAGAACCTGAGAAACACAAGTCTAACTTCTTAAAAACAAACCGCCAATGGAGGTATCATAAATCAGGTAAAGGAAAGTTAGTTCTAGATTTATTACTTGTGAATAATGTAACTATGATTATTTTGAAGGGCCTATGTCTAGGAGATCCTGTTTCTGATTTGTGTAGTTTCCTTAGACAAATATAAATCCTTCACCGTGAAAATAAGATTTATTAGAATGAAACCGGAATTTTGGCATCGTGATATTGTCACCTACTGTTATAATTGAAAACTGAAAAGTATTTTGCGTTATGCATTGTGTTTTATTTAATTTGTTTCAGTTAGGTATCTAATTTTAATTGTCTTTTATAGCATGCATAAGATTTATGTACATTTACAGGATGGTAATTAAACAGAACTAATATTCAAAATCCGATAAATGAAATTTTTCTATGACTGTTAAAAAACTGAACTTTTCATAATTATTTGTGCATAAAACATATGTCTATGGTAATAGTAAGAAAAGTATATAGAGGATATATCTGAATCATAAAAGTGCATTAATAGTGATTTATGCAATAAGTCCATAAAGTGGTACTTTTCTCACATGGGAAGTTTGACGCATGAGTAGTGTTCCCATGAGTGAAAAGAAAGAAATAAAAGTCCCTATATGTATGAGTTTCACACAGTATTTTTTTCTACGACACTCCTCAATTTCCATATTTAGACAAATAAATTTCAAAATTAGCTTAAAATATAAATTTGTAATTTGATGTTCGTAAACTTTAATTGTTTTCAATGCACTCATGGATCCGGCTATATATAAGAGTGAAATAATCTTACTTTTTTTTAACGCTTTTACTTTTTTTCAGTATTACCATAAACATATACTTTACGCACTGAAAATAATTTAAAAAACATGCTATTTCTTCTTCAAGCGTCGCACAGTGGACCGTATGGCCGTTCTAGGTGGACAAAATTCAGGTCAAAATGTCATACAAAAAACCAGGTAGCCCCATTAAGAACACATTAACTAAATTAGAGTCGAAGAATTATCTATCTGCTATAAGTACTTACGAAACTACAGGTAGTCAAAATGCCCTTAAATGTTCCGTACCTGTTTGCAACCGTAGCGAGTGTTCAAAGTTATTTTGTGATATAATATTCTAGTCATAATTTGTGTTATGGATGTTACAACTATAGGTAAGAGATAATAGTCTCTTATAGTCTGAGATATTACCATTTGTGAATCTTTCATATAAAGTTAAACTATAGGCCTTAAAATAGGATGATATTTTTTCAGCAACTTAACAAAGTTCTGCATGCTTAAACTTTATCACTTCCAAGAGATTCCATACTGTTTTTTGGCTTATGTTACAGATTAAAGTCGCTAGTTTTTATCTGTGTTTTGCGTTTTTTGCGCTTTTTTGCGATAACATATATTTTTATTTTTTTTTTCAGAATCACGACATAAATTGTCGCGAAGAGAGTTTTTCAATATGTGGCGAGGTTTTGATAAAAATACTCGACATAAACAAGTTTTAAAATTAGTAATTGACAACTTTAAAATTACTGATTTGAGTGTAACCAGCAGGACAAGTATGAAAGCTAATATAATACAGCGGTGTTCAAAAATTTTGGAAGGGTGGGAAAAATCATCACGAAAATTGGAAAATTTTTTAAGAAAATACGTCAACTGGTTAGGTGGTGATGACATTGAATTCGTAGTAGTTACTTATGATGTTCAACGATCAACATCTAGTGGTACAAGTTTTGGTCGCCCAGCAAACAGCTTACAAGTTTTTCACAATATTTGTAATTGATTAAGACCTGCAGTTTCATTGCTAGTGATTTTTGTAATCGGCCTTTATCCATTTTATGTCATTTTATTCTTCACCAAATTAAAGTAAATTTGGGTGCATAGTTGCAGCTGATTTTTTTATTGCGTTTTTTAGATACGTGTGTTATTTCCCGGAGGGACTCTTCGAAGTTTGGCTGAGAGATGAGAAGAAGGAGGTAAAATTCATGAAGATATATCAACCGCTACTGATGTGAAGAAAATTTTGCAGCAACACGATTTAAAAAATCAATAGAATATTGTCCGGAACAAGCGTTAGCCTTATTTTTCGAATGTAAACTAAACATTGTTGTAATTTATTAAGAAACAGTGCGCTTGGTACAGGACAGGAATTTTCAGAAAGCAAGAAGGTCTTGCAATCCTTGTAATATTTTGAATGATTTGAAATTAAGTTATGTTAAAAAATTAAAACATTGGCAAGACAATTTTTTGAAACTTCTTTACATACTCTTTAAAGTTACTTATTTTTCAATCTTCTCAACTCCAACTCCTTATTGCCTAGATTTTTTTTTACTATTTTTAGCGAATTCAGGGATCTAATATTATCATGTCAACAAAGTTTCAGAATTCTCAAAATAATAGTTATTTTTCGACCCCCTCAAAAACAACCCCCCTACTATTTATAATTTTTTAACTATTTTTAATATATTTACAGATATTATATTATCATACTCACAGAGTTTCGGGACTTTAGAAGCAAATTTTTTTTTTCAATCCCTCAAAAACTACCCACTTAATTGCCTAGATTTTTTTCAATATTTTTACTGTCTTCTAACAACTATTTTAAGCTCATTTAGAGATTTGTAGAATTTTGTCCACCTAGAAGTTGCAAATGGCCCACTGTGCTATAAAAAAAAAGATAAAAAATCTCGAATTTCACCACCAAAAACGCATTGTGTTAATATCGCATGACCGGCAGATTAAATAAAATAAGCGTTGCCATGTATATTACTTTTCCTGCCACTCACAGCACTAGAATAAGTACTTTTACCTCCATTGTTATTGGCAACACATAGCCGTCTAAAATCTCAAACTTTAATGTGGTGAAATGAGTTAAGAAATATCATGTTTTTTCTGAAGTTTGAAGAAAAAGTATATTTTTCTGAAATGGATCAAGAATGTCTATTTTTTCGACGCAATTTAAGATACCAAAATACGCGATTCTAGTATTTCAATGTTTCAGTAGTTTACAGGGATGGCGAGGAGGGTTGAAGAGGTGAATTTGTTTTTTTTTGTACTTCTTTTTCTACTTAGTTATCGAAACTTAGTGTTTTAAGAGAATTCCCTGCAAAAGAATAACCTCTTATAGTTCTAATTCAAGTGGCAAGTTCTAATATCAATTCCAATGGTACCCCCAAATTAGGGTTGTTTTTTAATGGTGTTCCCGAGATTTTTCGCCAAAACTGAAGACAGATTCGTTTTCAGCAAAATTAGTAAAAAAATATGACTTCCACATTTTACTACGGATGGGTCAAAAAAGCCCGTTCTTTAACATTGTTACAATAATTTTTTTACTTCTTTTTCTACTTAGTTATCGAAACTTAGTATTCTAAGAGAATTTTCTGCAGAAGTTCTAATTCTAGTGGCAAGTTCTAATATCAATTCCAATGTCATCCCCAAATAAGGGTTGTTTTTTAATGTGTTCCCGAGATTTTTCCCCCAAACGGGTGACGGATTCGTTTTCAGCACCCCAAAATTAGTCAAAAAAGATGGCTTCCAACTTTACCACGGATGGGCCAAAAAAGCCACTTTTTTAACATTGTTCTTTAGACCTATTTTTGGCTATTTTGAATTTGAGCACTTCAATTTGGAAATTTTCATGCGAATAACATTAAAATGTCTGCATAGAATTGTCTGCCATGTCGTTTTTGAAAAAAAGGATACCCAAACGAACAATTTCCGTCAAGTTTGATCAAGAAACTCGCTAATTTGTTTTTCTTTCTTGAACTTCGCGCGCGCGCCACATGTCTTTCATTTATTTTTTCGCTGTATCAAATACGTATAGTAAGTGCTGCCGGGCATTTCGATCGGATGTTCGTTAAAAAAAATTGCCCTCTGCCCTACCCCATGACCCTCTGCCCGTGAAGCTAAGAGCCTAATAAGTGTGTTACCTATACTTTCAGACTACCGAGCGGAAGACGCTCACCATCTTTACCAAATTAATACCAGCTCTTAGACTATTTTTAAAACTGCTCGGAGGGGGCGAGCGTAGAGTCGATATTCCGTTGAAGCAACGTCGAGCGCGGTTAGTACTTGGATGGGTGACCCACCTATCTTGGGAAATACAGCGTTCTCGCCCCACCTTCTAGAGGCTTGTATATCAGTGTATACTCGGAAGTTACGTAATTTCAGACGAGGATTACGTAGTGGATATACCATCCTTCGGAGGGGATGTAAAGCAGGCGGTCCCTTGTCTATTAAATGTTAGGCAAGTAAAAGATCCCTACTCTTCTTAAGGGAAGAGGTTCGGCAAAATTTCCAGGTTGGGGGTAGCTCGTGTCCTGGCGTCGGTGATAGGCCCTAGTAGCGGAAATAGGCCGACGTTAAATAGTTAAAAAAAGTAAAAAAAACTGCTCGGGACACAAAGATATGATTCTAGAAGGATATGTAGGGTTTTAGAAAAGTGCGTGGCAAATACAATGTACTTCTTTTCTGAGAAGCGTTTTTTAAACAACAATTAATTAAGAATAAAGTCAAAAATACACAACAATTATAAAAAATTACCCTTGGCTCATTTATTAACTACAACAAATTAAAGATATATTCAAAGTGGACTACATATACCTCGTACATATATTATTTCAATTATGCAAATAATTTGAATTTGCTACAACGGCACACATTTAACACAGTAGTTCCAGTCAGCATAAGTGAAAGGTGATCAAAATAATTCAGTTTCGAGTGGACGAGCGTGTAATCGATTAGAAAATTACATTTGTGTATTTAGTCACGCACCGCTAGAGTTACACTAAATACGGAAAGTAATATACGTACGTCCACATACGAGGTTGATTTAAATTTTAATGAGCTTTAGTTAAAGTTGATGGCCCGTGACGGAAATCTGGCAGTGAATGAATTTTTTTAAATGCATAAATAAAATCGTTCTGAAAAATCAACGCTGCTAACTTAATAAATAGTTCAGGTGAGAAACTAATTTTGACGGAAGTAATTCATAATAAGTTGGAAATGGCTGAGCACTTTTGATCTTGATTAATTTGTTAAATTGAAAATGTTTATTTGCAAAAACGCTATCAACACTATTATACATGGTATCCGGAAATAACGGTTTCAAACTTCTGGTGCAGAATTTACATGCAAAAATATAAAAAAAAAACATGTTTCCGCAAATGCTTCCTAATAAAGGAGTTAGGACCCTTCGACTAGATTTTTATTTAATATTTCGTGCTACAGCGATGAGATTCGATGCGTTATTAAGTATCAATTAGAGTTATAAAGTTCATGCTATTGGCCAAATTAAAATTCATCCAGGGGCGTAGGGAAGGAAAGGTGCTCTTGTAACGGTCAACTTTTTAAGTATTCGTAAATTTTTATTAAATTCCGCTAAATTACATTATTTTATATCTTCATTGCAAATAATTACCCAGTTTGTTATTTTTGTTAAGGAATATTTAACGCCGGCCCTGCCTCTTACGAGGCGAAATTTTTAACATTCTAGATTCTCACGGCAAATAACGGGTACAAGCACTAACGTGGAGTTTTTCCTCCAATAAGCGGACACAGATATGATAATGTGGACGCTTGGCTTAGAAGGTGATGTGTGAGTAGGGATAATATAAATCCGCAAATTAGTGTGATGTATTGACTTCCGAGGCGGCCTTTGGGCTCGCAAAGTCGTCAATTGCGACTAGAATTTGAGCCCTGTATTTGTTTAGTTGTTTTGTTTAACAAATAATGGTAAATCTTACCAAATAGTTAAATACAATATTAACAATACCATTTGTCTTGTAACTATGTACAGAATTAATCAGAATCTGTGCCAGTGTTTATTATACAAAGAAGGGTATAATTTGCCTGTTAATTGTGGTTTCATCTGATGCCAATCTATATTGCTGCAACGATCCCTATAGTTTACACTACAATGTCCAGCAGTTGTTGTAAGTACATATTTATTTTCCTTCGTTTGGTTATTAACGATTCCCAGTATGTTATTGCCGGCTTCTCAACATTTTCATCCGTAATGAAGTACATTCCTTTTAACTGTGATTCCCACTAGACTGTGAAACGGTTATAACTTTTATCTATCAATTGTCTGAGTAAAAAAACGGACGGAATACTGTGCATGTATAAACACAGAATTCTGTGTGATTTAGTTACGTTTATTACCTTGCCTTGGAATGCATAATTCTTAGTAATATAGTTATTCATTCTTAAGCAGTTTGTTTATAGCTTTTCTTATATTAGGTGGATGAATTGTTCGTTTGTAATATTTAAATTTATCTTATGATACTCGGAATTGGCCAATTTTCAATCTCCTTTTTCTTACATTTTTACGAATTACCTTTTGCTGTTATGTTATATTTATGTCTGTCTCTGTGTGTAACTTTTACCTAAAATTTTTTTGTAGAATATTATTATCATTAGCACATTTTTATTTATCCACACCCTGTATATCTCAATGCTCTACTGGTTTATGTATCTTGGTAATAAATTTTGTTATTGTTAAATAATTATTTTTAATTTCAAAAGTCCATTTATATTTACGAATTTTCCTTTTAAAATATAGTTTTTTTTTATAGAATAAATACTTTTTGTCTCATTTTGGGGATTTTAATAAATATGATTTCCTTTTAAAAAATACCCCATTATGCTCTCATTTATAATCCAACATTTTTTTTGTTTTTCCAATTTTGATACCGGAATATGGCTCCCAGATCAAATTTACCCAAAAATTGTACTCTTTGTTAAACACTGTTTTATACAAAGACTGGTTTACAAACGTTTGTTGCAGGGTCATTTTGTGGTCCGATTTCAATCAATTTCAATAATTTCTTCAATTCTTTAAGGTTTTTTAGAATTAAAACGCTCATTTGTGTTTCTATTGTTTATTTACATTATTAATTGAAATTGGGACACAAAATGACATGTAGCAACTATTTTAAATCATTTTTTATGGAAAACGGTTGGTCCTACGGTGTAAAAAATTTTGAATTTTAAAGGAAGGCGCCCCACTTCCCTATGCCCCTAAGTGACTTTCCAATATCATGGAATAATAGCCTTTATTGATACACTTAATAACATACCGAATCTCATCATTGTAGCACAAAGGGTTTCTGAAGTATTAAATAAAACCTACTCTGGTTTTAACTTCGGAATAATGTCATATGAATTAAATTTCGTTGATTTTTGGCAACTTGGAAGTAAATGCATCAAAGAAAAGTGTCTATATTATGCAGGAGATTGCTAATTTACATAAAAGAAAATAAAACGTTGTAGATGATAATCGAATTTTGAGAAAGAAAGTTTGTATGGAACTTTTCATATAAATTGATAAACCCCAATTTTATAAACTCTTGCTTGCTTTACTTATTTACCCCCATTTACCCATATTTACCACCATTTACCCATATTTACCCACCAACCCTTCAACGGTTAAATATCAAAACATAATAATTTAGTTCTAGATCTCATTATAATATGTAGGTATACCAAATTTCAAGTCAATATCATAAACTGTTCCAGAATAATCATGCGCATAAAAAAAGTTACAGACAGACAAAGAGAATTTTTTAAATATTGTTCAAACTTAAAATCCCGATGTTTCATGACATATTAATCCTATTTGAACAAAAAATAAATAACTTTTTTTTTTATTGTTACTATAATTCTACGATGTACCTGTAACTAAACCGAAGGAATTTTAGACAACTATATTAATACCTGCACTTCTTAAACCAAGTGAAGCCGGTAAAACCAAACACATTAATATTATACCTACTAATACAGGACCAAATGACTAAATATAAAGCAAAAGAGCGCTCGCATTCGTAGGCGTTGGTTTAGATTCATTAGACAGTATTCTCATTTCGTAGCTTGCCCGATCCCAGGGCAGCCAAATTTAAAAAATCATATCTTCCCTTTCATACACGATATCAGTATAAACTAATCACTAAAAGTAATTTCGTACGAGATAGTTATTGTCAATTTCCTAAATTTAAAAGAATCTCGCAAGCTCCATTTTTCAATGCGCCGCACCGACTGCGTAGAGGTCCACGTGATATTTTCTTCCAAAATTTATATAAATATTAAATGTGTTTTTACTACGCTGTTATATTAAATTCGCGGATTAAGGGTTTAAGGCAATCCTCGATTTTTCTGCGCCTTCCGGATTCGGATTGGGCAGAAAATTTTACATCGATTACGATACTTTTTAGCTGTATGTCTGGCAGGTACTTAGGTTGCAAAAGTAAGCCTTAAATTGGACAGGTCAGATTTCCGACTAACATGACAGAGTACCTAGATTCAATTGAGCAATTTTGCGCTTTTGAGGAAAAATAATTCCAAAATCTTCACTTTTTATCCCAATTAAGGACATGTAAACAACTATAAATACGTTCTTTCACAAGTAAGTTCGTCGACCTATTCCCGACCTACTCAACATCGCAAATTTACTAATAATTTAATATACTAAATTACCTCTAAAATTTTGCGGAGGCTTTCCCACATTGAAGACTAGTACACCATTTTATTTTCCGCATATCATTGTAGATCACGCTGTATTTAAAGCTGTTGTATCACGCTAGTTAGATTAGACAGAAACAGCGACAAGTGTTCTTCATAATGCGTGTACCTGTAAATTTAATATTGACGCCACCAGACAGACTAATTGTTCTTGATTAAATGATGGATGAATGCGCAAAACGATGGCTTCACTGTTAATAAATCAATCAGAGCGTGAGCGAATTTCTGTTAATTATCGTAGAAATTCAGAATTGACTTGTAGCGACAGACAAATGCCACCTTTAATTTAATGTGATCGGCCTTTATGTTCTAAAACGTCAACTGCAAAGTGGAGACTATCAACGTGTTGATAGAACTGATGTGGAAAATGTTACAATAAAGAAACGAGAAGCATTAATAGAGGAGACATTTCTCATTATCTTTAATTTTACTTCTTGTAATAAAAAAAAAATAAAACATTTTTTTAAATTGTGTAAACATTCCGAATTCAAAATGTCTACCAAGTTTATAAAAAGGTTTTGTAAAGTATTTCAGTAGTTGAAGTGGTTTCTTCCGGGTGTTGTCGAATTAGACTTGACGTTTCGCTCATTATGCTGTCAGTTTCTTTAGAAAGATTCTAAAGACTGATGTTGTTGTGTTCTGCTCCTCGTTATATACCCTGGCACTGCTTCGCTTCGCTGCTCATTACTCGTGCTCCGTTGACCGCGACTGATATAATATCGCTCCGGAATTTTATCTCTGTGACGTCAAAATCAGTGTTGACTCTAGGTCATCGCGGAAAGATTTTTATGCAAGTATGACACAATATATCTTACATTGTGCTTTTTTAAGGGAATTCCGTAATATCCGACGTTAATATGTTCAGTTTATTATAAACACTCACTGTCCGATCAGTAGAGCCACTAGCACTCATATGCTTTTGTAAGGAAATATGTCTATTAAAATTTGTTTTAGATGTTCAAGAAATTGTTTCGTAGCAATTACTACAATAAATACGTCCCTTGTTTAAATACATGATACAAATGTTTAAGAACAAAACGGACTATAGTTATACAGATGGCTGATCAAGGTGAAATAGAAGTCTTAGAGAAACTAGAACTCTTAGAAGAAAATCAGTATGACGTAAACGTGGATAGTGATAGTATAAAGGGTGAGATAGACATTAAAAAGACGTTATTAAATATTGCACATTTAAATATAAGAAGTATTCGAAAAAATTTTGATGAACTACTTATATTTTTACATGCATATAACCTAAGAGATTGTCAAATAATAGTATTAAGTGGATGTTGGAAAATTCCTAGCTGTGATCAATATAATATACCAGGCTTCATAACTATATATAATGAGGGTAATTTTAATAAAAACGATGGAGTTTTAGTGTTTGTTAGATCTGAAATTGATGTAAATACAGAAATAATAAAATTGGAAAAGTCATCCTTGAATGCAATTAGATTATCCTTCAAAATTAATGAAGTCACATGCAGTGTATAGACCACCCCTTCTTCGGTTCAAGGTTTTATAGAGGACATGGATAGATATTATACTAACATTGAACATAACCAAATTGAAATTTTTACTGGAGACACCAACATAAATATAACTGATAAAGAAAATAATATTGTTAATTCGTATCTCGCTTCATTTAATCACTATGGATTTATGTCATGCATAAACTCCCCTACGCGTGTTGCTACAGATTCATCCTCCTGTTTGGACCATATATTTATCAAAATAAAAAATAGTAAATTTAAATACAAGTAATTTATTATTAATTCTGATATAACTGACCACTATCCAATAATGTTAAACCTAACCTATAAAATTGATAGCGAAATAATGAAATCAGATACTATTGAAAATGCAATAACCAAGAAAATTGATCATAAAAAATTATAACAACTAATCAAAGAACAAAATTGGAATAACGTCTTGATATGAAATGATTCAAACATGGCTGCTGATACCTTTTCCTCTATATTCCAAACTCTAATTGAACGATCAAAAGTTATTAAGAAACATTACAAAAAAAAATATAAATAAACGGAAGCCATGGATAACCATTGGTATCATCAATTCAATAAAAAAACGTGATAAAATGAAAAAACTTCTACTAATAGGTGATAGTATAGTGTTAAAAAATGAATATAAAACGTACAGAAACAATTTAAATAAAAAAAAGCTCATACTAAAAATCACTAATATAAGAACAAAATCGAAAATAATAAAGCTGATATTAAAAAAAATATACAAAATTAAAATTATATCAGAAGCTACAAATGAATCTTTTGGAAAAAATGAAAGTAGTACACAAATCTTAAATAGAAACACTCAACCTTTTGCAAATAACAAAGAAATGGCTGATTATTGTAATAATTATTTCGTCAATGTGGGATTAGAAATGGCTAATAGCATTGTACTACCAGTTATTGAATCTGAAGTGAGTTACGAAAACATCTCCTCTATGTTTTTAAACCCGGTTACGCAAACCGAAGTAATTAAACATATACACTCGCTAAAAAGTAACAGCTCACCTGGTATCGACGGGATATCAACCGAAATTATAAAAGACTATCACTTATATAGTCTCAAGCCACTAGTTCATATTATTAATTTAATTTTCAAAACTGGCATCATCCCTAATTGCTTTAAAAACACAATTATTACTCCTGTACTTAAAACAGGCAGTAAAACGAGTATAGATAACTGTAGGCCAATTAGCCTAATAAACAATTTTGCCAAGATTTTTGAAAAATATAGATTAATTAGTTACCTAAACACTAATCAAATCTTATCCAAAAATCAATATGGCTTTTTAAGTGGCTCTAGTACATGTGATGCAATAAACCAACTTACACATGAAATAACTGATAACCTAAACAACAATAACAAGTGCATTGTAGTATTTTTGGACTTAGCTAAGGCATTTGACACAGTGCCCCATAAAAAGCTACTGGATATATTACAGGGTTATGGTGTGCGGGGTACGGTGTTAAATGGTTTTAAAAACTATCTTTCAGACAGATATCAAATGGTACGGATTAGAGAAACCAATAGCTCTCCAAGTAAAATTGTTATAGGAGTCCCACAAGGCACTGTCCTGGGACCAATATTATTTATCACTTATTTAAATTCTTTAACTAAACTGGATATAAATGGCACTGTTATCTCATTTGCGGATGATACAGTATTGTTATTTTAAGATGTTTCTTGGAATCAAACAAAATCTAAAGTGACAGATGGATTAAGCAAGTCACAAAATTGGCTAAACACTTTCAAATTGTCGTTAAATATAAATACAACTCACTGCATAGCCTTTTCATTGACATCTGCAAATCGGCCTGAATTTACAAGCATTAGATTCAATAGCATGGCTAATGAAATTAAAGAAACAGCTCAAATAAAATATCTAGGAATAATAATTGACCAACATTTAAAATGGGACAAACACATTCTTAAATTAACAACAAACATACGTAAACTTATACATAAATTTTATATAATGAGGGAATTTTAGGAAAAAAATTATTAAACATGGTTTATAAAGCTCTAGTAGAGTCTCTAATCAGATATGGCATTACCTCCTGGGGTGGTCTATATAACAATTCACTAAAGCAACTGAATGTAATACAAAACTTCATCCTGAAAGTAATCTGCAAAAAAACTTGGCTCTACCCTACAGATTTATTATACTCCGAAGATATTTTTAACGTGCGATCTCTATATATTCTTTCTTCTTGCTCTTATTTACATAAGAATGAGAATTTGAAAAAAATTATCATTCATCAGCATGATACTAGGGGTAAAATACAGAAGAACCTTCAAATACCTATCATTAATAAGAATATCGGTTTGAGATCTTCCCAATACTTAGCTCCAAAATTTTATAACCTTATACCCACTGAAGTCAAGCGATTAAAGAACCTAAAAACATTTAACAAGAAATGTAGAAACTTCATAAGTAATCATTGCGACTCCTTTAAAAATTTTTTTAAGAAACCTAAATACACAATGATTGTATCGTATAAATAGCATTATGTACTTTGCTATTTACTTAGTAGCTGTAGTTTAGTTTAGCAAGTAGTAACTAGATTTAATTCATATTTTATTTATAATGATATTCACTCTGTCTCATTATATTTATTAATTATCAAAATAATGAAGTGTAAATAATGCAATATACATCACCTAGGCACATTCAAATGTTTAGTCATTTAGGTGCCTGTACTAACTGTACAATTAAGTATATAAATTGTAATTTACGAATTTCGATTTCTATTTAAGTACAAATGACAAAAATTAAGAAAATATATTTTTTTGAACTTAAATGATTAATATCTTTTTATTTACTGATTGATTTTTTTCAAAAACAATACGGTTCTTTCTCTAGCTAACGCTAACTTACTTTCCAAATTTAAATACAATCGGACTTTTCTTTCTTAAGTTATCGTGCTTACAAGAAACGTGATGGATGGACGGACGGACCGACAGACGGACATTTTGAAAGTTGTTCAGAATTTGTTCACTAACATAATGATATGAAAATTTTTTTCTCTACGAGCGATATTTACTGATTTAGAAATGTGCCAATCAAATGCACAATATACTCTTCGTTTTTGCGAATAGTATAAAAATAATGGGGCCTAATTCGAGGGCCATGAATGAAAACGTCGGTAAATTTTGGTTATAAGGGTTTTGTAGCATGCCGATCAATAATATTTCATTAGTTTTTCAGTAAAAAAATACCTAATTGACTTATCGAAAACCCGACCATTTTTTTCTTAATGAAAATGTACGTCAATAACTGAAATAAGTTTTGTGTTGCCCAAAAAGGATATAATAAAGGTCTTTAATACCTATTTAAATTTGGTTCAAATTGGATGGCTACTAATTGAGCTACGAAGGTGTTACCGTGAAAAGTGGGACACACACTGACTTACACACCTGCGTGTGAAAAATTAGTGTAAAAAATATAATGGATGGTGGATGGTGGATGTTTAAGAGATGCTACTTATCATTTATTTACAATATTACCATATTCAATTTTCCCGCCTTATATCAT
Source organism: Rutpela maculata (assembly GCA_936432065.2). Lineage (NCBI taxonomy): Eukaryota > Metazoa > Arthropoda > Insecta > Coleoptera > Cerambycidae > Rutpela > Rutpela maculata. The sequence goes on from OW386286.2 coordinate 251,483,212, forward strand.
AGTAATTTTTATTCCCTTTTTTATAGGTATTACAAATAATTTTTATGCTTCCCCTGTGTACGAATTTTTATTATTATTGTTAAGTAAAGTATTATTATTTATTAGATGTATCTTCAGCGTATCAGAAGTTGATGATGAACATTTACCTTAATGTCTTTGTCCGAATTAATTGCTTTTTAAAATATAACTTTCCAGTACATCTTAAAAATGATGGTAATAGCATGCAACTCTGATTACTGTATATTCAGATGGTCATATAAAATTTTCATCGATATCAGTTCTTTGCAAAATATCAATTGATTTTCAAAAACATGAATCAGTATATTTACTATTAACTTCTTTTTTTAAAGCTCACTTCATTATCTTCAAACATGATTGTCTATGCATAATTTTATCAACTTAGACAGCAGCGTCACCGAAATTGTATTTAACTTTGAAATTTTTCCGCGGTAACCAGTAAAAACTTTACAATTTCCTGATAGAGGATCATTTGTCAGACGGCAAATCCATCCCTTATTACATTATTAACACTCGACTTGCCGTAAACTTTTGCTCTGTTCATATAAATAGAGAATAGGAATGTAATTCTGTACTTCCCGCCCATTGATCAATTATGCAATTACCAGGTGAGAATCGATGCGATTCGAAATTACTTACGTGATGACGCACAAATCCCTCTTTCTATTAATAACAAATTAACCGCACAACCGACGCCAAATGAGCTATTTTATTGACGGAAATTCTGTACGTTGTGGTGAGCAACACTAAATAATTGGAAATGCAAGTATATAAATTGGGTTTTGCATCTCAAAGAGCAATTATTATCCAATTATCTTTATTGGATAACAACTGAATTAGCATAGAAAAACATTTACATTTTGGATTAAGAAACGTTTGGATCGGATAAAAGAGATCCTTGCAGGGAAAATATTGGAGCATAGATCTACTTATATATACGTCATTTTAGATAATGTATATATTAGTTTATTAATTTAAAGAATCTATATATTCAAAATACAAGCCGCTTTCCTTTCCGGTTTCGCCAGCAGCTCCTACTTATTTTTTTTAAATGAAGTTCCTTATCCACAGATGTATCATCACTAAGTATTATTTTCTTAAATTGTTATTTTCAAAGATAAAAATAAAATCAAGTTGAAATGAATAAACGAATCTCAGCGCTCGTAGTGTGACGTACTGATGGCCCCTACTACATCCAACTGCACATGTAGAGGCCGCAGTTGACCTAAGAGGTCCTAATAAATGAGTCAGAACCAGCGATTGCCAGCATGTATCTATCACATATTTAGTCGAAAACGAATTCGAATTAATTTTAACTTTTGTTTTACCAATTCCTAAGAAAAAGTATTTTTGGAGAACATCACTTTTCATCATGGAACTATAGTGTTTTAGAGTAGGTAGTTTTAAAGCTGTGGTCAGAAATATTCGTTGGCAGTTTATGTGTTTATGGATGACGTGTGTATATGGAGGAGATGGAGGTCGAGCCCAGTACACAATAGACAATATGACCTAGCTTGCTCGCTACTAACACGCTTTAGTCCGTTGTGCTACCATACCGGCTCTTGATAATTTATAACAGTGGCAAGCAGTTCTACCAATAACTCTTTTCCAAAAGTGGCGAAATATTAAAATCAAATCGAATTTTTAGGTTAGGTTATACAAGGGGCCATAAACCCTGTATGTCTTAAAGCGGCTGTGTTAACTCCTCAAGGGGTTTAGAATAGGTTTTAAAATAACCTACCTTTATCTGAGAGAGTCTTAGAAAAAATTATAGCATAAGTTGAAAGTTCAGTTCAATACCCTATCTGGTTCTTGTAAATGTTTTGTCAAAGAGGCCTGCGGAAGAATATCTTCAAATATTATTAATGATCAGGAAAAGTCAAAATATACAAAAACAAAGAAAAATTGTCAAACGGTTACGTGAGAAAAATTGTTTTTATTTAAAATCTGATAACGAAAATAAAGTGGTTATTTTGACTAAGAATAATTATTATGAACGAGTGGATAACTTGATTAATAATGCTCCCTATAAAGAATTTGACAAAAATCCATTACCGAAAATGATAAAGTTTTCGTTTAAAAATTACACCAGGCATAAAAAATCGGTTACATGTATCTAACCCAACATTACCTAGATTATACATAAATCAGGAAAGCCTATGCGTCCCATTGCGACCGTAATCGGATCATCAACGTATCACTACTTGTCAAAAGGATAAAGTAAAAAAATATTTTGAGGTTTCTGGTTCTTGTACACACACTAAATCACATTTTTTTTTCATCCCCTTTAATAATGCGGTGGGGGTGGTAATGGGGGTGGTTAATGCCAAAATTTTTTTTGAGACCTTAGCTTCTCTTGTCTATACTAAATATCAATTTTATGAACTCTTACCTGCTTGATTTACCTATTTACTACAAATTTACCCCAATTTACCCCCCAACCCTTCGACGGAACAAGATGAAAATATAATCTAGTTCTAGATCTCGTTAAAGTACATATGTGTACCAAATTTCAAGTCAGTATCTCAAACGGTCCCAGAGTAAACGGGCGCACAAACAAAGTTACAGACCGACAGACAGACAGACAGAAATTTTGTTTTCGCTCAAACTTAAAATCTCGAGTTTCATGACATTTTAAGCCTATTTGGACAATAAAAATTTTTTAAAATTTTTTTGTCGTTACTATACTTCCACTGGACGTGGAAGTAAAAGGAGCTGGCTGATTTGCCTTTAGGATCTATTGTGGCACTCCTAATCTAATTTTACTTAGAGCTCCTTACCCAGCTTTATCTCTTGTATCAGAGTCCATAGCCTTAGTATAGCTATCTGCCCTTGGTTTCTCCTCGCAAAGTAATTGGAATCCCAGTCTTGATAGACTTTCGCAATGGCACAGCACATGTACTGAGGTTTTCTCTTCCTCTTGACAGAATATGCATGTTGCATCCTCTGCTAGGCCCATTAAACTCATGTCTATTAAGCCCACAGTGTCAACTTGGAAGACCCACCATTTTTATGATTTTCTATTTTGGCGTACTAGATTTTCGTGAATTTGGCTGATTGTTCTTTAATGAACTTTTTGGTCTGTCTCTGCCATGGGATTCTTCCACCACTCTAGAGATTTATTTCGTACCTGTTTATTAATGAATGTTCGTATGCATGGCTTAATCATACCACAAAAGGGTTCGGGCCTACTAAGGCCTTAGTCGCTCCTTCCCGGGCTAGTTCATCGGCCATTTCATTTCCTCTGTGTCCCTCGTGTCCCTCGTGTCCTGATACCCATGCCACAGTCACTTTTGTCCTGACATACTAGGTCCGTAAGGACATTTATACAATCGCATACTAGTCTTGAATCGATTTGCATGGAATCGATTGTCTGGCTGTCGGAAAAAAATGACAATTGACTGGTTAACAGTTCCTTGCCTCATTATTTCCTTTGCATGCCACTGTAAAGCGTCCACTTTAGCCTGAAATACCGCTATAAACATTGATCAGTTTATCTTTCTAACGATCAATGCTTTACTTAAAGTGTAAATTTACAATAGAAAGATTGGCGCCCCTATTCACTCTCTTAGTAAATAAATAAAAAAAAGATTTCTCGATGTTTACATCGTATTAGTAATTATCCCCTTACCTTCGCCTCATCTACCGAGGCTACGAGCTACCGGCGATGAAGCTTGCTTCCCTCTAAAAAAAAGATTTTATTCTTTTTCTCACAATTAATTAAAAAATAGAAAAAAAGGAAAACACCAAAATCTGATTAACAGCGATAGAAGGATGCTTCAATTATTGAGTTAGAATTTAGGTAGGGATGACAGAATTGCTTGAATTTATCCACTCATGACATTATTTTAGTATAAATATAGGGACCTTTTTTAGTTATAGATACTGTAGTTTTAATCAGTCCCACATGATGTCAACATGGCTAGCAAAACTGGCATCGAGTGATAGTATTCGTGTGTAGTGTTCAAGTGTTTTGGTGTGTGAAAACTACTTCAGTGGCAGTAGTTACATTGAAAAGAATCATGAAAACTGTTCCAGTCTCTAGAGAATTGTAGAAAGAAAAAGCCCTGCGGTTAAAATATATAGATATGCCTAAAGATAGTAAATATTCCTCATATAAGCCATAATTACGGATATACGCATTAAATTTATATTACTGTTATTTGAGTCGCTTGTTAACGAAACCAATTTCCTTCGAAATAAGGTTTAAGCATCAGAAATAGCACTTTTAACATGAGAGATATTTTTTTACGGCCCATCAGCGGAATATCTCTTTGCAATCCATCTCGTCCATCACCGGAAGTACGAATTAAGGTATAAAAAGCAAACAGGTAGGCCATCACTGTCGATATCGCCCCGGTAAGGAAAATATTTACTAGCCTAAGAAAATCAATTAGATAACCCGGCGGCAGCGTATTACAAATATCTACCACACATAAAACTCATTTTTACACGTAAAAAATTCATACCGTCCAGAAATTTTACATCTTAAAAATGCTGTTACGGATAGGCATGCCTGATATAATTCCATGTATTTGGAGCAGTCAATAAATGTAATTGCAATACTGGTGCAGGAGACTTTCGTATGGCCAAGCTTTGGTTGTAAATGCTGTGTTGAGTAGAGCAATCGATAATGCCAGAGGCAAGGATGTATAAATATTAACTCCCGAGGTTTGTTATTAAATTATTTGCATTTCGTTTTGAATTTACATTCATAAGTTTTGATCAAAATACGTTTCATTATTTAATAATCATAGTATTATGTAATATTAGCTGTAATTGTGATGTGCTCTAGGGCTAACCAGTTACTAAAACTATCGTGTGATTTTCAGTGGAATATGTTTGTAGCAAATAATGCTAAATTTAAGAAAATGTCATAAAATAAGAAGCCCAAAAAAATAATTGTTAATCGGATCAATAAATAATATTTTCAGAAAGTCATCAACACTGTAGAATATCATTTCTCCACTCATTTGATAAAGAGGAACTTAGTCTCTTGAACAAAGGATTAAAACTTGCACTATCTTTGTCTGGCGGAGTTTTGGAAGAACAAATTACCAGCACAAATCAATTTCTTGAATCTTGGTCTATTAAGTTTCCCTCTAAATGAACAAAGATTTACAAAACAAAGAGCTTTAATTGAGAATATAAGAGCAATGGACACTAAGGTGGTCCTTATTTTGCGACATTGGATTTTCTTCGGTCTTACCCCCGAAAGTGGTTACAATTATTTAAAAAATGAACTATACAAAATTTCAACTCGATCGGATAACGCTAACCTGTGCCCCAGGGCCATTAAAAGTCACTAAAATACGCAATTTTCATCGATATTTTTTTCTAGAAATTTTTTCGGCCTAACCCCCTAAAGTGGTTCCAATTATTTAAAAAATGAAGTATACAAAATTTCAACTCGATCGGATAACGCTAACCCGTGCCCCAAGACAGTTAAAATTCACCATCAGACGCAATTTTCATCTATTTTCAATAGTATCTCGTAAACTGTTGATTACATCGAAACGTTACACATACATAATTGGAAGAAAATTTATTTTTATAAAACGTCATTTCTTGGCATTTTTCTCATACATTTAATAGTTGAATAGGAATAATGAAGCTTTGGTTGACATAAACAGGCACCAGAACATTCATGTTCTCGTTGAAATGCCAGGATACACGTTTCGTGTCCCATGAATTAATCGAATTAGCTTCCCTTTATTGTAAGGGATGTCTTATAGCAACACGGTATCTGTCGCGGATGTCTGCTAGGTGTACAACTCAACAAACTCGTTTTCATTGGTCGGTTTTTAACAACAACGATTCCCTGCGATATTGCCATCTGCTGCAGCTGAGGCTCGAACTCAGTAGAGGTATCAGCGACTAACCACTTTGTTTCACTCAATTGCGGCCTAGGCCATTGCTATAGTTTCGTTAGCTCGAAATAAAAAATAAGTTCAAACGAATATTTTCCACTACGAATCTGTTGCTACCATTAGAATTTTGATTTTTTTTTGTTGTACAAATATATATTTAGTTGTATTTCTTTAGGTACTTTAGGTACGTTTCTATACAAAAACTATTAGCTATATGTACCTATATGTTTTGTATAATGACTTGGACCAATAGTAAAGTCTTATGGTTTCTATTTTTTTTTTTTTTTAGTAAAAGCCATTAACTTTTTAAATTCTGTGGCTTCGACACTCACAGAGGGGAGCTGGTAGTACTGAGAACCACTCCCCAACGCTGTAGGGTAAGTGACTACTGGGACCGCGAAGTCGTGTGCTCTGAGTAAACGTAATGAACCGAGAATGACGGCCTTCTGCATTCTGCCTGCTAAGACCTCTGCCGAATTTCGGCATGCCGGTATGATCTTAAGTTTTGAAAGCAGTGTATGTTGCGCTCCACCTATAATCAGTACCACTATCTTAACAGTATGATCGGGATAGAGTCTGTGAAGTTTGAAGAGCAAATCTCGATATTTTGTCCGTTTTGCCTCCTCCTTCAAGACAATGTTTTTCTCCGCGGGAACCGAGAACTCTATCACATACATTGTCTTGAGTTGGTGGTCGAGGAGGACTAGGTCAGGCTTGTTGGCTTGTATTTGCCTGACGATGGGAAACGAGTAGTTCCAATAAATTAGACACTTCTCATTTCACACAACGGACTTAATAACCCCCGGAGCGTAAGGTAGCACTGGTGTTTCGTCTATTCCATACGAGTGCCTTATATGGTAATAAAGTAGTCTTAGTGCTCCGTCGTGCCTCTGGATATAGGCCGACACTGCGTATATGGAACAAGTCGACAACAAGTGCATCAAAGTCTCTGGCACCCTGCGGCAGGCCCTGCAGCTGACATCAGGAACCTCTATACTCATGACACGACTTCAGTAAACGAGAGTGTTGAATACACCATCCTGGCAAGCCATTATGAATCCTTCGGTCTCAAAGTTCAGCCCGGCTGACCTTAAGAAGGCAATGGTCAACCTTTCGGATAAGCCAAGGTCTTTAATTTGGGCTTTTCGCCGAGCAGATTTGAACTCGGTTACAGATTCGCGATTTATCCGCTCGACGCCGAAGGAGAGACCAAGTTCATCGGCTGCTCTCTGTGCTGCCTTAAACAAAAGGCTCCTACCCCTGCATTTTCATACTCCTGGACCATGCAAAGGAGGGACTTCGAACTCCTGATGATCTTACAAGCTCCATCTGGAACCATGCTGTTATGGAGAACCTCTTATTATTATTATTATTGTAAACTTAAGCATCTCTCTTTCTCAGCTGTATCTGCAAGCTTTCCACCACTCCCTCGCATACGCCATTCGAGGTATTTGAGACTTTAGGCGAAATTGATGATGTTTCCTCCAACAGCTCAGTGTCCAGACCTCAGCAAGGGATTGTAGATTTTCCTTAAAATACACGCCATTCCTAATAGTGACCAGGCAGTTGTTGTAGACTCCGGTCATGGCCCTTCTTGATAGTTACAAGGGCTCCTACAATTACTGGAATCATTGTGGTCTTGGCATTCCACATTCTGCTAACTTCTATTTGGAGATCTCTGTACTTATTACTCAACTTTTCTCTTTCATTGAGAATCACGTTGGTGTCATTCGGAATGGGTACATAGATCAGCAAACAGGATTTCTCCTATTTGTACGACGATATGTCGATTTTCGCAATTTCTCGTCAGTTATAATTGCACGTCTCACATAAGTGTGACGTCGTTGGTACTGACAGTCTTTTCAGGGATATATTTATAATATTATTGTGTCATCGGCGTATTGAAATGCACATGACCTAGTTGAGATATCTGGCCACTCTGTTGTGTCGGTGAGTGTACTCGGATGCTGACAACGCCAAAGTAGTACGTCACATCACCACATGACTGATATGTTCTGATACAGTTACCATCAACAGGCTGTTTCAAGATCATCATTCTCTTGTGGTATCTAGTATTTATTTGGCTTTGCGAATAGTACTTCTATTTCCTTCTTTTCGATGCTGGTTTTAATTTTCATCTTGGCGTCCTCGTGGGTGGTTTCGGCTCCCTTGAATTTTACGCGCTTCCTTCTGAATGGAACACAAAATCTTTTCCTTATCATGATCTTTAACTAGCCATGTGCGTTCGCCCTTCCCCTATGGGATATACGCGCTCAGTCCCACACTAGATTAATCATAAGCAGATTCTAGCTCTATTAATCCACGGCTGCTATTCTTCCTCTTAACGTATAACCTGTGCGCATCTCCTTTCGGATATTGAATTCCGCCCATTGTTCTCATCTTCCTCTCCATTCTTGCCATGTCACTTCGAAACAAATCGACAATTTCAAAGCTATAGGTAACTAAAGAGACAGCAATAGTGTTTGTTACTTCGAGTTTGTTCTTGGCATTATAAGAGGTTGCCTAATGCCACGATAATACTTGTCATTTCGTTGTTGTTGATTCCAGTGCACCCTTCGATACCGTTCTTATCATCATTATTTATATCAAATTTTTCGATACTTCGCCCAAAGGGGCATTTTAGCCTTCTAATTTCATTCCAAACAATGGCGATATGAGACTGTGGCCCAGCGTGGTGTTGACGCCTTCTAATACGCGACCTCGTGCGATCTTACAACACGGAGTGAGCCCAAGAGAATTGGCTTTTGCATTAAGGCCGCCTATGATGTGAAGATCGATCTGCAGGCAGTAGTGGTGTTGATTTCCTTAAGAAAAGACGATCTGATACCTCCAAAACTACTATTATCAAGACCACCAATTTAATTGCAAAATTTGGGTACATTTTACTAAATTTGAAACCTAGTATATTTTTATATTAGTTTTTAGTATTTATGTTAGGAATCTTATTTTTCAGAGTGCATTAAAAAGGGTGGTGTACTTGTCTGGCTTTGCAGCATAGTATGTTTAGGAAATTTGGCTCCTGGTAATAACTGAGCACGCTCACTTAATAATGACATATTTTACTCACAATATGTACTTAAAAATCTAGTAGCTTTTAGATTTCTTAATAAATTTACTATATTTTAGTATATCTTTTGGTTTATAAAATTTTAACTCGGGTTATGAAATAACCACTTGACTAATATGTGTATAATGTACACTTCACTATGCTTGTATTTGCAGTCTGTAATTACAACTTTCAATATTATATAAAAATCTTTATACAGAAATCTAAACAAAGTATCATTGTTCCTGACGGAATAGGTGAACAGATAGCTAAATAATAAAGAAATATTAAATCCTCTCTCAGCATCGATCGGCTATATTTTATTTCTTATTTGCATTTCATTTATGTCGAAAACAGTGTCATTTCTACAATAAATTATCAACCTATACTTTATACTATATAGACCTGCATATTTTACGGCATTATTTTCTGCCTCACATATTCCCAACAGACTGTGACAGAATCCCATCAATACCACATTACACGCTGACACAGTGAACAGGAAGACTTGCAGAAGTGGGATTAGGAACCCCCTTTCCTCAAGTATTTACCTTATATCCACGTGCTTGTCTTTAGTATTTAGATGCAGCTTCGTCTTTTTGTAGTCTTGACTCTCGAACTCCTTGCCTCGGATATTTGTAGGCAAATCAATATCTCGAGGTTTGACCCTAAAAAGCTACAGGCAGATTTTTATCTACCTACTTTAGCGTCAATATGGCCTAGGCACGAATGCCGAAATTAACAAATGGATCTGATTAGATTATGAATAATAAAGAAGTAGGTTCATATTTTATTCTTTTATATTTTATATTCGTAATAATATGACTGTGTACTTTGACGATATAATATTATTCTGTACTCTGGCGATGTAATCTTGGATCATACTAGATTCATATCAAAACTCACTTTAAACTAATGTTTATAATGAGTTTATTTTGTAATTTTCTTGACAGGTACAAGAAATAGGAACTATGTAAAATACCATGAAGGCAAATACATAACGTCATTTCTTCGTACACTAGGTACAGGTTTATTCATTATTTATTGACCCCCCTTTATTTCTGTTATTATTGGAAATAAAAAAAAGTTTCATATAAAAGTTGTAGGATTGTATATACATATTTTTTAAATGCAATTAAAAAATCAATTGCTTGCGTAGGTCACGTGACATAACAATGAAGGTTCTTTTTTAAATGAAAAACCCTGTAGGTTTTTACATATTCTTTTAGATCTTTTTACCTTGATTTCAAATATATAAGGGTTGATAGGTGTAGCTGTAATATTTCTTGATATATCGGACATTAAATATGCTCCAAACATGAATTTGGGTATTTTGAAGGAAGCGCAGTAATCTCTTGCGCAGTATGCTGTGACTGATGATACTATGACAACATTGTTACTGTTTGACATTTAGTATTGTTATTTGATAAAAATGGGTTACATAGAAGCAGGAAACTTTTATTCTAAGCCCTTTTGAAGAATAAAAACTGGATGTGGAAGTAATACGTAACCTACTTTTATCGAAAATCTACTATATTGGTGAAACGTACTGATCTAGAAAACTTGATTCTTTTACAATTGAATTCGACGCTGGCCGAGTGTCAACATTAAGAGGTCTACAGTTGATACAGCTTGCTGGAGCCAACATTGTCGGCATCCTTTGAACTCATTCGTAAAAGTGAGCTGGAATTTCAGCAATCTTCAAAGCGTACCGACAAGGTTGGTTTCACCAAGTTGGATTGTCTGTACAGTGTACGGCTCTACTTTTATACTGTTTTATTATCTCCTTTAATTAGGCGACGCTGCCAAAATTGTGAAACATTGATTGACAAAATCCCTTTTACTATACCTACACTGTGGCAATTCTGAACATTTACGTCAACATTTAATAAAGAAAAAAGGTAGGCTACGCGAGTTCGCAGTTACGCAGTTTCACAATTGCCCAGTACAAACCTAGCCATAAGTGTGTATGTATCTAAGAACCTAGCATGAAATTATACATAGTGGACGGATACAAAAATATCTCGTGCTTGTCAGGCTGCGAAATATAAATAATATACTTTTATATTCGCTAGAGGTCGTGAAAAATTACATATACGTGTGTTACTTTATGGTACGCTCAAAGAAAATTATAGGTAAATTCAACCAAAAAGAGCATATGAAATCGCGCCTATCTAGGTTCATAGTTATATCAATCAGAAGAGAATAGTCATACAACTTTATTTGTTTTCGTAAACAAATAGTAGTATAATAATCATATCTTCTTGTAACAAATTAAATAGTACAATGACATTTTTTTATGTTCACTAACCATTTTCAATTTGGTCTACAATTAAATAGTACAACGACTTTATTTTTTGTTCACCAACTAATTTTTAGGTTGATCTACACTTTATTGTATGATGAAGTTTTTTTTGGTTAGCCAAAATCTCAGTATTGAGACATCAAACCACCCAAACCAAAGATTAGCGATCCATCCAAATATATCGATGATCCCTGAGAGAATTTAAACCTTGCAATCATGTTATTAATTTTCGTACATAGTATGTGCCTCTTTTGGCTAAGGCTTTCCATCCATGGAGTTATTAATTTTCTATAAATTCATAAGAGTATAAGATATGCATGATTGATTATTGTCAGTGATTTGTATGTGGCGTCATCTGGGAATAATTTCTGTAATAGACTACGTGGTAAGCATGCAAATTTTATGGTAATTCTTTTAGAACTTCTAGAAGACGACAATAATATTGGTTTGTCTACCAAGTACAATAATACAGCGAACTAATACTGGGTTAGAATTACAATTCGATAATAGTTAAAAATAAAATAAACTATTATCTAGTTTAATTTGACAGAATTCAACAAAATAATAGTCAGACGAACAAAATAATAGTCTTATTCATCTATTTTTTAAGTTAATGTTTGTTTTGTTGTACGACAACTTTTTATTAATTAAAATAAATTAAAAATATCATCAATATAGTTTGGTTTAACAAAATTAACGATATTGTTAGTTAACCATTTTTTTTTGTTGAATTTACCCATACTATTTCTTTGAGTGTAGTGAAAAATACATGCGTTGGTGTGTGTGCGTTAGTTCAATGTTAAATTCCCCAATACCCCCTCTTCGAGTGAGTGTTTATAATAAACTGACCATATTAACTTTGGACAAGGAATTCCCTAAAAAAGTACAAGGTAATACATATTCTGTCATACTTGCATAAAAATTTTTTCGCGCTGACCTAGAATCATTGATTTTGACGTCACAGGGATAAATCGAGAGTCTTGATTATAACGTTGTTAATAATTATATCTCACCTAAGGACCCCGCACAAAACTATAGGAAAAGGTCGTTCAGTCAAAATTTTTGAAATTTTGGGAAAATATTCTCCTGATTATACTAAACAAAAGTTCTCATGGGCATAATGCTTAAAATTCAAAAGTTCGACCGCCAGTGGCCTTTGAAGCCTAAAAATATAAAGTATAGTCCCTTGAGGTAAAGTTTTGACCCCAAAAGTTCTGTGACTGGACCGCATGATATCCACCCCAAGATTTTCGAGGGCGGGGATACGATGGTGATAATATTCTCTGACATACCCTTCACCAGAAAAACCTTTTCCCGATTTTCCGGTGCTAGACTTGCCAGGGCTTGTTGTATCGGGCTGGTTTTTTTTATCTATTCGAATAAGTAAGGATTGACTGCAGGTGATATAGCCCACCCCCGGGGATTGAAACTACCCACACTCCCGATAACGAAATGCCACGAAAACAACGAAAATCAGCTGAAAAACGATATACTCCGCTTTTGAGGACGAGTACACCATGGTGTTCAATAACAATGTTTTCCGACCCACCCTTCGCCCTAAACCGGAAAAACTACCCCCTTTTCCAATTTTCCGGTACTAAGCTTGCGAGAGCTTGTCGGATAGTATTTTTTCTCGCCAATTCGAATAAAATAAGTAAACCTCAATCAGATGACACCCAACCAACCCGGGGATTCAAGCAGCTTTTACACGAAGTGAACTTTTCCTTCAGTGTTTTGTAGGGAATTGATTGAGACGGGTCATTGGTATATATAGATTTTTTTTTTTTTTCATTGATTATGTATGTAAAAATATCCTCGTTTTTATTTATTCAATGATAACACAGCCCCACAAAAAGAAAGAAAAACCGCTGCCCAAGGAATCACTACTTCCACATCCAAGTCTCTTACAAAAAAATACTATATTTGCACTCCACTATGTGAAAATAATTGTTTATGGAACTTTAATAGTATAATATTTGAAATCATGTACTCCAAGAACCCATAAAATTATAAGCCACATCGGTAATAGAGGAAGGGTGAAGTGAAAAAAATTCTTGATAACTTTGGCTCTTGTACACACTAAATCACACTATTTTTTCACCACCTTCAATAATGGGGTGGGGGTGGTAATGGAGGTGGCTAATGCCAATTTTTTTTTTGAGACCGGTTCCAGAGTACTCGTGAGCACTAAAAAGATACAAGACTAACATACAGACCGATGCGACAGACAAATTTATTTTGCTCAGACTTAAAATAGGTTTCATGATATTCTAAGCCTATTTAAACAATGAAAGTTTCCAAAAATTTTTGTTGCGTTAATATACTTCAACTGAATGTGGAAGTAATACGCAGAAAATGGCATTACAAAGATATAAAAAATCGTTGTGTAAAGTAAACTACACGATAAAAGTACTCTACTTCGAGCATTTTCTTCGAGGAAACCTACTACGCATCCATACTACTCAAGGTAACCCACTGTGCATTTAATTTACTCGAGGAAAGCCACTGCGCATTCATACTTCTTGAAGTAACCCACTTCGCATCCATTTTACTCAAGGAAACCCACAGCGCATCCATAATACTGGTGGTAACCTACTGCGCATCTATTGTACTCGAGGAAAGCCACTGCTCATTCATACTTACTTACAACCTACTGCGTTCTATAATACTCGAAAAAAGTCACTGCGCATCCAAAATACTCGAGGAAAGCCACTGCGCATCCATAATACTCGGGGAAACCTACTGCGCATCCATAGTAGCCGAGGAAAGCCAGAGCGCATCCATACTACTCGAGGTAACTTTAACAACATAATATTTGAAATAGTCTATCCCAAAAACCTATAAAACGATATGCCACATCGGTAGTGGGAGTTGGGGGTGGTGGCAGAGAGGTGGGGGTGGGGGTGGATTAAGTAAAAAAATGTTTTGAGGCTTAGGTTCTTGTATACACGCTAAATTACAATTTTATTTCTTTCACCCCCTTTAATAATGAGGTGGGGGTAGTAATGGGGGTGGCTAATGCCAAAACATTTTTTGAGACTTTAAGTTCTTTTATATATACTAAATACCAATTTTATGGACTCTTACCGGCTTGATTTACCCATTTACCCCCATTTACCCCAATTTACCCCCCAACCCTTCGACGGAACAAGATGAAAATATAATCTAGTTCCAGATCTCGTTAAAGTACATATGTGTACCAAATTTCAAGTCAATATCTTAAACGGTTCCAGAGTAAACGTGTGCACAAAAAAAGTTACAGGCCGACAGACAGAAATTTTTTTTTCGCTCAAACTTAAAATCTCGACGTTTCATGACATCTTAAGCCTATTTGAACAATAAAAATTTTTAAAAATTTTTTTGCCGTTACTATACTTCCACTGGATGTGGAAGTAAAATTTTGGAACTGCTATCGAGACAACTGTATCCCCATGTAATTTTCGACGCTGAATCCGAATCTGATGTCAAAAAAAATCATACATCTCCAAAATCAACCCCTAGCGCTAAAAAACACTCCCTAAACAGGGTAAAAATGACTTAACGCTCCACGAATAGTCCTAAATCTCAATAAATCGAATTAAATATAAACTTTCAAGTATATAACGCATAAACACAGAGTTAACACTACTTTCCATTGAAAATCACCCCCATGAATGGATGAAAACTACCTCTCATACAACAGGAAACTTAAAAAAATGCAGTGATTGCAAAAAAAGCTTACGATGCCCAGTTTTTTTCGAAAGAGCGAGTAACTGTGAGTTCCGATACGATGCTCAAAATCTACCCCCATAGAGTGGCGGAAACCACCCCTAGATTAAAATTTTAACGCTCCACGAAGTCTTAAATCTCAATAAATCGAATTAAATATAAACATGCAAGTATATAACGCATAAACACAGAGTTAACACTACTTTCCATTGAAAATCACCCCCATGAGTGGGTGAAAACTACCCCTCATAGAACAGGAAACTTAAAAAAATGCAGTGATTGCAAAAAAGCTTACGATGCCCAGTTTTTTTGGAAAGAGCGATGACTGCATTAGTTCCGATGCGATGCTCAAAATCTACCCCCATAGAGTGGCGGAAACCACCCCTAGATTAAAACTGCAAGGAAAATCGGGGATTTTGTCATCGTGATTTCTATTTTAATCGATGTTAAAAATTGACTAAAGATATGCAGCACTGCAGTTTGGAGGTGAATACTTGCATTGCACCAAAGCCATTCAGTGACATCCCCATGAGAGGGTGAAAATTACTCCTCACATAACAAGGAATTCAAAAAATAGTTGCAGTATCTTTTAGAAAAGTTCAAAACATCTGCATTTTCTTATTTAAGAAAAATCTTTTACAACGTACTTGAAAAGTAGCCATATTACGAAGTAGCAAAAATTTACCAGTTGTCTTAATTCAATTAAATTTATCTTTTGGATTTGTTTTCGAATGATCTTCTGACACTGCCGTTTATGCTTTTCAGACGTCTCTCGTTTTAAGGACCAACAGTAATCTGCCATCATGTGTTCGTCCCAACTTCCTTGGTACCTTTTTTCCATTTCTGATATATCTTGGTGAAAGCGTTCACCCTGCTCTTGACTGTAGTCGCCTAAATTATATAGATGTTTTTTTCTGAATTTTTAGACGATTCTTTTTAGATGCCATATAAATAAGTAATAGTATTTTCAGAGAATTCTTTTTAGGAGTCATCGAAGCAACCGCAATTTAAATTTAGGGGTGGTTTGCGCCACTATATGGTGGTAGTTTTTGAGAATCGCATCAAGGTTAATGCAATTACATACTGTTTCTAAAATAACTGGGCATCGTAACCTTTTTTTGCAATCACTGCAGTTTTTTTAAATTTCCTGTTGTGTGAGGGGTAGTTTTCACCCACTCATGGGGGGGGTTTCAATGAAAAGTAGTGGTAACTCTGTATTTATGCGTTATATACTTGAATGTTTATATTTAATTCGATTTATTGAATACGATACATTTTTACCCTGTTTAGCACTAGGGGTTGATTTTGGAGGTGCACGATTTTTTTTGACCTCGGATTCGGATTCATCGTTGAAAATTACGTAAGGATACAGTTGTCTCGATAGCAGTTCCAAAATTTTATTTTTTTTTGGTGGGGCTGCGTAAAATTCATTAGATCTGGTTCATTATATACCATTCTTATTCTATGCAAATAGATCTTTCGATGCTTACAATTATAATCACACTGTTCGTCCGAGTCGAAATGGGCGTCACTGAAGGAAAAGTTCACTTCATGTAACGGTTGCTTGAACCCCCGGGTTGGTTGATCGAAGTTTACTTAATTTATTTGAATTGACGAGAAAAAATCCTACCAACAAGGCCTTGCAAGCCTAGCAGCGGAAAGTCGGGAAGGGGGTGGTTTTTCCTGTTTATGGGTAGTAAGTGAGGGGTAGGTCAGGAAATATTGTCACCATTGTGTTCCCCGCCCTCGAAAATGGGGGTATGCTGTTTTCAAGCTGATTTTAGTTGTCTTCGTGGCATTTCGTTATTGAGGGTGGGGGTAGTTTCAACCCCCGGGGTTTAAAACTGGCCTGTGGTCAGTCTTTACTTATTTTATTCGAAATGACAAAAAAAACTCAATCTGACAAGCCTTTGCAAGCTTAGCATTGGAAACTCGGAAAAAGGGGTGGTTTTTTCGGTTTAGGTTGAAAAATATTGTCACCATACTGTTGTCCGCCCTCGAAAATGTGATGGTGGTTGTCTTGCGGTCACAGAACTATTGGTGTCAAATATTTACCTCAAGGGACTAGATGAGAACTTTATATTTTTAGAATTCAAAGGCCACTGGTAACTATTAAATTTAGAGCATTGTGCCCATGAGAACTTTTGTTCACTGTAAGCAGGAGAACTTATTCCCAAAATTTCAAAAACTTTGACTGAACGGCCTTTTTCTATACTTTTTAAAAAATGCTTCTGTATAACTATTGTTCGAGGCTCTTCTACTCAAGACCGACTTTATTACTTAAATACCTCGTTAAATACATTCCTTTATTTAAAGTTAATAGAAAGAAAAATTTTAGTATTTGAGTATTTAAAATATTACAAATAAAGTAATATACTTTATCTAAATTAAATCTTGTTTTTTTAGAAAAATAGTTAACATGCATATCTGCTTGCTGATATATTTTAAAAACAAATTAAAATTACCCCACAAAAAAATTAAACAGTTTTATTTTCATTCAGCGGATAACTTAATTTGCACTTTCCCTTATCGGCTTAACAGCCCGTGCACCGGACGGTTCTTATTTAAATACATATTTGCATATAATAATACACCTACCTAACGTGCTTAGCTAAAATTATATCGTGACCAGAGCAACGACCAATTATAAACTATAAACGTATCGTGGTAGGCCGAACCAGACAATCCCGTCGACTTGGTATAATCACAATCGATACCAAACTATAGTGAACAACAGCAACAATGAATAGAACAATAGGCTAGTTCGAACACTTCACGGGAGACTTACATCTCCTTTTGTTATTTGAAGGAGATATACCACCTGCTTCCTTTATTGTTCAGTGCCTGGCCGCTGCTGAAATTTACGTGACGTGACGCTATAATTAATATGGAAATGTAGCTAGGATCATATCAATTAAGGCTGGAGTTTTATGAGGTTTATTTTGATTTGGAAATTGTCTGTGAAAATTTTATTTTGATTAATTCAGAGGTATTTTTTATAAATATAAAACAGTATATTGTGTATTTAGGTGTGAAAGCAATACATTCCCGGAGAACGATGCAAATGTTGGCCGAGGCGCTAGCCGAGGCCAACAAGCATCGAAGTCCGGGAATGTGCTTTCACACCGAAGTACACATACTATTTTTTCTGAAATCACAATCAATATTATTATAAATTAACGAATTTGTATTAGTGCATAACATTTCTTTATTTCAATCTAACTGCTTACCAAAAAAAGCAATTTTAATGTGAGTTGGTTTGTCTGCGTGTATTTATTTACTATCTAAAATATACATAAAAGATCGTACGGGAATGTTACTTTCCCGGCCTAGGCCGGGAAAGTAACATTCCCGTCGGGTTTTGTTGATAGTTGCTCGGCAACGGATCTTTTCCAGTCTGTTTTCTGATAGTTTCTTAGCAACGGACTAAAATACTAGAATTGTGCATTTTTCGATCTGAAATCGCGCCGAAAATATAGACATTGCCGATTGATTTCAGAAAATAGTATATTGTGTATTTAGGTGTGAAAGCAATACATTCCCGGACGACGATGCAAATTGTTGGCCGAGGCGCTAGCCGAGGCCAACAAGCATCGAAGTCCGGGAATGTGCTTTCACACCGAAGTACACATACTATTTTTTCTGAAATCACAATCAATATTATTATAAATTAACGAATTTGTATTAGTGCATAACATTTCTTTATTTCAATCTAACTGCTTACCAAAAAAAGCAATTTTAATGTGAGTTGGTTTGTCTGCGTGTATTTATTTACTATCTAAAATATACATAAAAGATCGTACGGGAATGTTACTTTCCCGGCCTAGGCCGAGGCGCTAGCCGAAGCCAACAAGCTTTCACACCGAAGTACACATACTATTTTTTTTGAAATCACAATCAATATTATTATAAATGAAGGAATTTGTATTAATGCATAACATTTCTTCATTACAAACTAACTGCTTACTAATAAATGGAATTTTAATGTGAGTTGGTTTGTCTGCGTGTATTTATTTACTGACTAAAATATACATTAAAAACCGTACAGGAATGTTCCTTTCCCGGCCTAGGCTGGGAAAGTAACATTCCCGTACGGTTTTGTTGATCGTTGCTTGGCAACGAATCTTTTCCGGTTCGTTTTCTGATAGTTTCTTAGCAACGGACTAAAATACTGAAATTGTGCATTTTTCGATCTGAAATCGAGCCTAAAATGTAGACATTGCCGATCGATTTCAGAAAAAGTAACATTCCCGTACGGTTTAATTGATTGTTGCTCGGCAACGGATCTTTTCCGGTCTGTTTTCTGATAGTTTCTTAGCAACGGACTGAAATACTGGAATTGTGCATTTTTCGGTCTGAAATCACGCCGAAAATGTAGACATTGCCGGTCGATTTCAGAAAAAAGCCATTTTTTCAACCAATCATATGTACCTATAACACAGCCACACACAAAAAGAGTGCTGTGCCAACGATCAAAATATAGTATTCTTATGTATTTTGAGCCACTAAATACGAGTCCGATGTCGAAATTCCCCCAGCAAATCACCAGAATTTTCTAACCTCAAAAAACCGCTTAAAATGGTCAAAATTGTGAAAAAAAGGAAAGAAACACTTATGCAAATGACTAAGATATGAATTTTGAAGCGTTAAATATGAAATCAATGTCGAAATTCCCATCGAAAATTACCAGAATTTTCTAACCTCAAAATAATAGCTTTAAATTTATAGTATTGTCAAAAAAATTAAAGAATTCCTCTGCAAACGACCACATCTTAATACTTAAAGTAGTAATTCAAAATACCTTTTAAAGTTTTTAAAAGCGTTGAGAGAGTTTGGGTGTCAAAAGGTTAAAGATATTATGCCGTTTTGTGGTAACGAACCCTGTTACTATCAGAAGTTCTATGCAGTGGATTTCGCACTCATTTGACCCCCTTTTTTCTCGTTTTAACGTCCAACAAAAATCTGCCATCATATTTATATCCCATCTTCCTTGATAACACCGCTCCATTTCCATATTATCCGGATGGAATCTTTCTCCCTGTTCTTCACTATAATCACCAGGGTTTTCAGGAAAGTCATCAATATGAGAAGTGGAACTTCAGATTCTCATTGCAACCTAACTTACGGTAGTTTTCCATCAGATTAGCGACCATTTCTCTGTAGTTACGACTTTTTTTGATTCCCAAGAAAATATTTAGTAACTTCTTTAAAACTAAGCCAAGCCCATTCTTCTGTATCATTCATTTTTGAGCATTTTTGAGGTCCATCAAATATTCCTTCCTTTAACTTTGCATATGAAACATTTGGATATTTCCGTTTTATGTATTTGAATTGTTTCTCCTACCTTATTTAAAGCTTTTACAAACTGTTTCATAAGACCAAGTATTGTAAAAAATCAAATGCTCTAAACATAAATGTTTAATCTATGGATATTGAAAGATTTTACCAATATTGCTGCCTCAGCAACCCTCAGGTTTTCTTGTTTTAAATATCTGTGGGATAGTGTAGATCGCGAAAATCATTATAAGAAAAAGGTATGGTCGAGTAGATATTCTCTTGATCCTGGCTCATATAACGTTCTTTCAATTCCTTTAGTTGATCCAGCAAAAATACTACTCCCACCACTTCACACTAAACTTGGTCATACCTTAACAAAGGGGGGTTTTGGATAAATTGTAAGGGGAGCCCCAACCAACATATTAAAAACAATACTCCCGACCCACTTTCTTCGAAAATCTCGGAAAGTATCATACAAGGGAAACATTTTAGGATAAAATTATTCCCCAGATAAATCTCTATGAATTTAACATTTATATAATTTTCTTGTAAATGTCAGAAAAATGAGTGTCGACTGAAGAACATACAAAATTAAAAAACAGATTCTGATGTAAAATTTCTTGCTGGAATCGAATTTCGAGTTCGCCAATTCATTCGAAATTGCGAAATTAGAGAAAGGAGTAGTTGGGATACACATGGATGTATGTATCTTATTATTTTTCACTTTACATTCCTCTTGCAATCACAAAAGTTTTTACGATTGTCACGACAACTGTCGTAGGCTTTCTGACCTCGGTATTCAGATGAGTTGATGAATTGCTAATTACAATTGCAACTTAGCAGAGATCAACGGATCCCAAGTAAATACCTGATAAATCTTATTTGTATAAATTAAGTGATAAGCAACAAATTCTTATGTTTGTCTTTCGAAAACCTTCGAAAATATAACTAGCAAAAAGAGCTGTAATCTTTAACAGTTGCAACTATAGAAATGGTAATTAAGAACCTATAACGCAGAATCCTTCGAAAGTAAAGAACTGCCATATCTGAAGTCAAACTGCTTACATAACTAAGTTAAATAGTATTCAGATTATAAAAATCATTGTAGTAACATTTGAAAATCAAAAGAAAACTTTCCATTAATAACAAATGGAATAGTTGAAAAATTAAATAGTTAGAGAATAATTAAGTTAATATAAAAGATATACTCTTTCAATCTTTCGCACGACATATTTTTCATAAAGAATATAGAAATCCACATTTCTATATTCTTTATGAAAAAATTTTTTAAGTACATCGAAAAAAATAGTATGTGAATGTATTTGAAACATTTTCACAAGCCTTTATGCATACTGATCTCAAATGTAATTGCATGCTGATACTATTTTCACTTCATGATTTCATAATACCTTTGTGTATTATTTTATGTTAACATAAAATCGAATACGTCAATCGAGGTCTGTAACAGAGACCACCGATAACCCTAGATCATATTTCCAATATTTCACAATATTTCTCATTTTCCTTAAAGTAGATATGTAAATTACATAACGAATATGAGATTGTCAACAAATGGGATTCTGTTCTAATTTGCATCACATCACAACGCAATTATTAAATACATTAATAAACCCCTTAAGCCGATGTAATTCCTCGACACCTTCATTATTGGGTGGTGTAAGAATAATTCGGGTTAGAAATAATAATGAATTAAGACTAACGGCTGGTTAGTTAAGTCAACACAAATGCTACAAAAGCTTATTTTGCTTTCTACTATATCGTGCATTCGTATAATTATCTCAAAGATAAATCACTTTTGCTACTAAGTTCTGAAAAGACATTATGCTAAGTCATAGCGAGGGTATGATGTTGTATGCAGGGGCGTCGCGTTGTGGTATTTGGTGGCAATTTGATTGGAGAATTATCAGCAGAGCGTAAAGTTGTGAAATCAATCAAAACAGTATAGTGCTAAAAATATGAATAATTTTATTTTGGATAATTGCATAGGCTATTTTGCTCATTACGATGTGAAACTAATCGACAGCTGAATCCATGAAAGATTCGTGCTTTTCGACATATAAAAATCTTGAAAAATTAATACAATATGTAAGCGGCAGATAGTTTTTTTCCAAAATTTAAATCAATAAAATGTATTATATTATATAATGAGCTTATGTTTTATACATATTGATGTATTTTCCTGCGGTGAAATAAATATAAAATAAAATAATTTCTGGAAACAGTTGAAGTGAGTTAATGAAAATATATAGATTGCTAGTGCAGCTTATTTTTCATTGTTTCAAACATGTTAGTGTTTGCACAAAAGTTTTGACTTCTTTGCATTTTTTTTTTTCATATTAAGAGGAGTTATAGAGTTGAGGTCGATAAAAATTGATGTGACGTTTTTAGCCAGCTTCACTCCAATATTTACGTATCGGTCCTACCTATCGGTTTCTTATAATATTTTTGGTTGTGATTACCTACGCATCATGTGTATGATGGCCAAAAACAGAAGAGAAAATAGCACAAGAAAAGTTGCAGAAATTGCAACGCCTTGCCTGTGTAGGGACTACAGGAGCAATGCGCTCGTGTCCCACAGCAGCTATGGAGGTAATGCTGGACTTGCTTCCTCTGCATTTGCATGTAAGGAAGGGGGCAGCACTTAGTGCCTTAGACACTTAAATTCAGACCAGGCGACCTAGTTGGTCACTTGAGGATTCTGGACCTAATCCAATTCGAATCCATGGCCAAACCCACTGACTCAATGCCAATCAAGCATGACTTTGACTGCTCGTTTGATGTGCTAATTGAAAGCCGTCAGGCGAGCAGGTTCGAAGTACTGCGGTTGGAGAAAGAGTCACACATCTGGTACACAGATGGATCAAAGATGGACGAAGGGGTCGGTGTGGGCATAGCAGGGCCTAAATGCAGCTTGGTAACACACCAACCATCTTCCAGTCGGAAATCTATGCTATAGATCAATGTACCCAGGAATGCCTAAATAGAGGCACTCGAACGGCAAAGATTTATATACTTTCAGATAGCCAGGCGACATTAAAGGCTTTCAAGTTCTATACCTTCCAGTCAAAAATTGCCTGGGAATGCAGACAATCCCTCAAGCAACTGGCAAAAAACAACAAGGTTACCTTGATGTGGGTGCCTGGGCATGAGGGAATAAAAGGCAACGAATTGGCTGATAGCCTCGCAAGAAAAGGGGCTGAAGCCCCATTTCTTGGACCCGAACCATTCTGTGGCTTATCTAAGGGACACATAACGGAGGAGGTCCTGAAATGGGAAAAAGAACAAAAGAAGTCCTACTGGAGGAATGCTCCAGGCCAAAGACAAGCGGAAAGGTTTATAACCTAAGAAAGAATGCCACAAGACTTCTCGAACTTGAAAAGTCCGACCTATGGCTAATCACAGGCCTTCTAACTGGCCATTGCCCCTTGAGATATTATCTCACGAACATGGGCATGGCAGACGATGACAAATGCAGATACTGTGAAGCTGCAACTGAAACTGTGGAACATACACTTTGTGAATGCAAGGTACTAATCCGCATTAGGCTAAAGTACCTAGAACAGGCGGAATTAACGCCTGAAGATATAGGGAAATTAGCTCCCAGGAAAATCGCAAGCATTTTAGCAATGTATAATACTCCAAAATCAGAACACAATATTGACAATTTTCGACATACGCAATTCATTAAATCAACAAGACTTATCAAACCGGTGCAGTTATCAACTCTTCCACCTACAAGTGCAGCAGCTCGATAGCATATCAATCGTGTCTACTACCAGATCCAAACTTGATTAGGGAATGATTTAGAACCCCAAGAATGGGGTGGGTACTGCAAAATGAAATCCTGGAACCGATAACAACATTATTACGACCAGCACCAGATGAACTACTCAATACAATATTTTAGTATTTTATATAAATTATGTAAATATTATTAAACGAATATCTGATTTATGAATAATATCTATAAATATAATACATTAAATAGTAAGTAGTTAAGGTTTTTTCGTACTTATAATATTTTTAATAAATAATTAACTTTATAAATCGTACTATTCATTGGATTCCACAGTTGACCTTGCATTATGATATATACGGCTAAGTGCTCCCCACTCTTCGCGTTGTATCTCAAGAACGGTTGAATGTATAAAATGTTGCTTGAAACAAAATTTGTAGGGAATTTTATGCTGTACAACTTTTATAATAAATCAAAATGTCATTTAGAGCATAGAAAACGAGATATTTACAAAAAACCGATTCTTTAGATCTTTGACCTTGAATATCTTGACTCGCAGACACGAGATTCTATGAGACTTTTGAGAACATAAAAAATGACAAAACAAAGATTTATACAAGTTTACAGCTTATTATCTTTAATTCCGAGGTTTACCCTTTTTTTTACCATATGACTGGATTAGTGGGCATAAATTTATATTTATAAATTTTATCTCTATTCCATTTAAACAAAGCTATATCGCTTTACACTACTGCACAAAAATTCATTTAAGATTTAATATTCTAGGCAGTCATAAAATATATTTCCTCATAATTACTGCAATACTGCGCCAAAAATAGTGGGTAATAAACTGCACATGATTTGTACCACAGGATTTATGGTAATGGCAGGAAAGTCATTAAACCTGCTATATATTTTTTAAATTAAAACCTTAAAACATTATTTATATTTGATAGAAAGTCGATAATTAAATATCCGCTTTATTTAAACGTAAAAGAACATGCAATAATAATGATTTCTTCATACTTTTTTTGTTCATTGTAAATCATAAAATCCATCATATAAACGAAGTAATCAACATCTGCGTCTTCCGGAGCTAGAAGTTGAACCCTGTATACGATATTTAGGAAGCCGATCAGACATCCACGGCGTATGAAGTCCTAACAATTAACAGATGGAACGGGCCGAGGTCAAATTCGCTTCACTAACCTAATATAGGTAATATCTATACTCCTTGCGTCTGCAGACCAGAATATAAAAAAGGTTTTCTAGTTAAAAATAAACCAATATATAGCGAATTAGCGCTATAATTCATTATGCTGCCCTGAACTCGCTGCAGGATTACGAATTTATGCAATACTAAAAGAGGAAATGAAACTAACAGATTTTGAAAATTCTGATTTAAACCAGAACATTTTGGGACTTTTAAAAACGCTCCTTTATATGTAAACATTTGTAGATTCGTACAAGATTATATGATCACAGTAACCACCACAGCTCGTAGATTGAATGAACTTGGTCTTAAAGTAAAGTACAAGATAGATAGTTTGTTGATAATTGTAGATATGTAGATGAATGGGCTTGTTACCTATAATTATTTTTTTTCGTTATTTTTTTTATGGCATTCAATAGAATTCGATCATCTAGATAAGCTGTTAAAGTTTCAGCTTCATAAGTATATCCAATCCTTAGATATTTAATGTTAAAGATTGAGTTTCAGTACAAAGCGACTCGTGACGTCATACTGCATAAACACTACTCATTTTAAACCATCAAGAAGATAAAAAGATATATTGTAACAAACGCCGTTTCCATAGAGAAACACAATAATACCCGCCACACGTTTATTAAATCTCGTCTGTCGCCTGATCAGCATCTGCAAAGTGACATCACGCGAAGCTCCGCCCCGTTTTCGCTTGGTCCAGCTTTGGTAATTTATTTAAGAGCTTAAACGACCTAATGAAAACCTAAGAATTTGGAAATTACCTTAAAAAGTGTTCTACTTTCGAATTCTAAAATAAAAAAAATGCTGAACGGACCTATTGTTATAAATTTGGAACAGCAACTGAAGATTCTATAAAAGAAAAAGATTCTAGAAAAATGAATCTTCTGTAAAGCCTCAAGAATAATAAATTTGCGTCTTTGCACAAACTATATTTGAAGACATTCATTATTATATTTCAGTCTCCTACTTTATGATTACATATGGATGTGGATTCCGCCTCTTAAGTGATTGAATTACAATACCTAAAGTGAGCTTTTCCTGCTCATCGTCTCCCGTATACCTTACCGGCTGTGTCTTGTCATATTCATTTTTGTTGTATTGTGCTAAAATAGATCTGGGATGTGGCTTGTAAGGGAGGGCAGGATGTAATCTTTTCCAGGGAAATCATTTATATAATTTGAATTAATCTTCAGCGCGATTAATTTTCCAATACCCAAACTTATCAGGTATAGGTGACAGAGTTAAAGAATATAGAAAGATCTATAGAATAAAAATTGATTTATACAAAAAAAGTGCTAACAAGTCTTACATTTCTCGCAGCTCAAACCTGTCAAAAGCATTATGGGATCTGATTAACTCAAAGCGTAATAAAGGCAAGAAAAGTTCAACGAACTGTGACTCTGATTTAAATTCAAACGACTTCAATAACTTTTTTGCAAATATAGCATTTGGAATCACAAAAAACGTAACAAGTCCTATTCATCCCATCAGCATGGTTACTACAAATCCTATGATAAATAATTCATTTAGTTTTTCAGAGATCTTTTACATTCAAATGAGAGATATCTTTAATAATTTCAAAAATAATCCAAGCAAAGACATATATGACATGAATATTAACATCATAAAATACGTACAGGACATTATCATTATACCTTTCACCAAATTGACTAATCTATGCGTAAAAAGCGGAACTTTTCCGAAATGTTTTAAAACATCCAAAGTGATTTCGCTTTTCAAGAAAGGTGACTTCAATGATATGAACAACTATCATCCCATATCTATCATCCCACTTTGGGGAAAATAATATTTCAACAACTTGTCACCTTTTTTTGAACAAAATATTTTATCAGGCTGTCAATATGGTTTCCGCTCTTAATATTTTAAAATCGAACCGGAGTGGCAGGGATCAAATAACTGTACACAACAGAATTGCGTCATCATCAGTAAAATTAAGATTTGGAGTTCCACAGGGTTCCGTATTAGGACCACTATTATTTTTAATTTGCGTAATCGATTTGGTTGTACTATTTGCTGATGATACGACCATGATAAACATCAATCAAAATTTAATGATCTACAACATGATATGCAGCGCTCACAGTTGCAGGCTTCTGATTCGCTCAGAGCAAACAAATTAATTTTAAATGAATTGAAAACGCAAAGTATGATTTCCTCAACTCGGAGATTATATCATTTTGATAATTCCGATAATATCAAGTTTTAGGAGTAATTGTGGACGCTATGCTGTGCTGGGATCAACATGTAGACTATCTGGCTAGTAAATTGTCGAAGGTAATTTATCTGGTTATGAGTCTAAGAACCGAGTTCCTCTGAATGTGATAAAAACGGTTTATTTCTTGCTATTTCAAAGTGTTTTTTTTTCTATGCCATAATAACTTGGGGACACTCAGCTCATCTGAACAGAATATTTTCGTTTCAAAGACGTGTTGTGAGAGTAATGTTGGGTTTACCATTTAGAGAGGACGTCAAACAAAAATTTAACGAGTTGAATATCTTGACTGCTCCTAGTTGTTTCATTCTCGCAGCTCTTATGTATGTTAAAAAAAATTTAAATGACTATGTTTCACGTGGTGAAATTCATAAACACGATACTAGGCAGAGAAATGAGGTTCGTTTATATTTTACTAGGTTAGAAAAAAGTTGAAATGCAACAAATTATTATGGCCCAAAATTCTTTAACAAGTTGCCACTCAATAACAGGATGTAGCCGGAAAATAAGTTTATATATATTTTTATATTATAATATTAAACAAATTCTGCTGAAGGGAGCATACTATTAATTTGATGAGTATTTATGTGACATTACTATGTGTTAAATTATTTTCAATTTGTTTACCATTGTATGTTGTAATATACAATATTTGTACTTCTGTCTGATGTTATATACAATATTTGTAATTTTGACTTATGTAAAGCCATTGGTTCTGAACATGAATAAATTATTTATTTATTTATTTAATAACATTTCACAATGTCCTCCTTTATAATTATATAAGCACGCGTAGGTGTTTGAAGAAATAAACATATCACACATAGCGCCAACAATGAAATGTTTAAAGGAATGAGATCTATTTTAATAACAAGTGCACTAATTATGTGAAAAATCTACCGATATTTGAGTTTTTCAGTTAAAAACCATGAAACAATATAAATAGTTTACATTCACATTATATGATTGTAATGAACATTTTGATAATAATTTCTATTATAAATAATAATAATAATAACACAAAAATAAAATTCTACTATCTATGTATTATTTGATCATATCATTTAGCCTTTTCAAATTTATTCGTCATTATGTAAGTCTCTATTGGAGCACTTATGCATCCCTTTAATGAAGCTTTCTACTGGCACAGGTCTAATATAAAATTTATTGAACAAGTTTTAACTATTTAATCAGTCTGCAGAGTCTTTGATATCTTCAATGTGTATACCACTCCTGAAAACATCTGACGTGGATATAGTTGAATCAAAATGTGAAACCGGAGTCGCCTATAAAACGTTAGAGTTTTAGTCCCGATGATATTGAAAGTTTTTAGTTTAGCAGGTGTTTTCTATCGAGCTATTATTACTATATTAGATAGTTTTTGATACAGTCTGCATTCTGTGTTCAGAGGTTAAAACCAATAGCGCAACAACTAACTGAAAGTTTGAATAGACTTAGAGGATGTAGTTTTACTTGGTACAAAAAGTGTTGGATTAGGATTTGAGTTATTTTCGTATTTTGAGATACTTGGCACTTTATTATACATTTTTTAAGCAACCTCTTAAAAAAAGAATATGTTATCTTTCTTAAAATTTGCTTCTAAGGCTAAGGCAGATTTTCAAGAGTTTACTGATATAAAATAGCCGCCTGCATCAAATAGGATATTAGAAAATATAACTACTTGTTTATGTCCTACCTCATTTACTAATTATTCATACGTATTTCCACTGCAGACATTTTTCAAGTAACAAACTTATTGAAAACTTCAAAACTCAATTTGTATTTATGTACTTGCTTGGTAACAAGTTTTTCAAGCTAATTTTCGATAGAAGCAATTCATGAGTTTTATTGGCACCAGTGGTACAATTACTTTTAGATATTGGACTTTCGGTGCCAAAGTTTTAAATCATCGTCCTGCATCAGAGAGGATGCACAACCTTGTTTATAGCTCCCTGGAACAATGAATATTTAACAAGAGAACGTAAGGGCCTTATTTTATCAAAAGCAATATCAAAACATATCAAATCAAATTTATTGGGTTTCAGTGACAAACCAACAGTTACAACATATTGAAGAACTTAATAATAACAATGCGTTATTATTTAGCAAGGTATACATTATTTTTCCCTTATTTTTATACAGGGTATTTCACGAGGAAACAGACATGTTTCAATGACAGATAGAGGATACCGAGGCTGAAATATTTATGTATTTTTGACAAAATTTATTTGGTTGTTACTTTGTAAAGAAATGAAATAATAAGTTCATATTTGGCACATATCATACACTAGTGATCATAAATAAATACTTATCACACACAAAAAAAATCCAGGTCCGGACTTGAAAAACAAATAAGTTTGTTGTTCTTCGAGAAAACAATACCCTGTAATTTCAATATTAAATTCGAAAAGTATATAGAAAAGTTACAGTCTTTCTCAAAGATGCAACTATTGAAAAGGATGAAGTTAGATTTACAGCCGTTACCAGGCAACCAATAGCTTTAGTAACCTTGTCTACGTCAGACTACAATTGCAACATGCATTTTTGATGAATTCAGGCCCTATATAGGAAACTAAAAACATTTTCAATATTAAAATTGAACAAAGCTTCGTTAATTTTTTTGCCACACCTTTGCCGCCTTCGAAATAAATGGGGGGAACAGATAAATATAGAGAAAAACATTATTAAACTTTGTTTTATATAATGGACTTAACTTTACTTGTAAACTTTTTTATTTTTAATAAAAAGCCATTTTTCATAAAAACTATTACTTATTCTGAAAAGTCTTTAGCCGTTCTCAGAATTACGATTTACTACACATGGTGTTCGAAAGCGAAGAAAATTTATTAAAACTTTTCATTGTTTTAAAGATGTATGTCATTATTAATTTTTGAAAGTTACTAATTGTAACTATGTGAATGAAATTTTGTATTTAGACTGCACTTGGCATTATTTACAACTTTCTTCATAAGATATGTGATTATATTCATTAAAAGAAGGGTAATCTTGGTAAGATTTTATATTTTCTTTATTGCTAAGGACTTTTCATTGGCTCTGGCTGATGGAGAAAATCCAATGCCACAAAAAATGGCTTTTCAGAATAACATATTTTTTTAAGTTTTTGTTACTAAGTTAATAGCATTTGGTTATTTTTGTTGGAAAATCACCTAACAGTGACAACAGCAATTGAAGAGCTAAGTGGATAAAGGTGTTATGTGACATTTTTGAAAATTTTGAGATTTCTACACAGACAACTATTTTAACTTATAATCTATCATTTCAATAAGTTTTTGGAATAATAAACCTTTCCTAAATGCGTTTTAATGTTTGATAAAGGTGTTATGTACAATATGGTTTTTATATAATTTAATGGATAAACATACATACCACCTTTATCCATTACTGTGCGATATTAAATTGTTTTAATCCAAAACACTTTGCTTTTAAAGTTATGTTATATTGACAGTAATGTGACAAGTTGTGTTAAGTGTTTCTTACTATTATAGTGAAAATGGCCAGTCGTAGTAAACTGATATTACAAATGGCAATGAATAAAAGATTTCATGAATCATGTAAGATGTTTATAAATTGGCTGATATTTGGAAATAGTGCTTATAGTGTTTTAATCCATATATTCATTTCGTTCAATTTCGAAATGGTATAAGATGGTACAAGAGTCAAGATGGTACTTGAGTATCTAATTGCTGTAAACACATTTATACCTTTTGGCAATTCAGCAGAAATCAGTCACATAGTGGCAATTTCTTCCCAGGCAAGTTTTAATAATGTTTTAAAAACAAAACATTATCAATATAAAATGCAATAATAAAATACGAATTTACTAAAGTATTCTAGCAAATTAGTCTGTAAATCGGAAATACTGGAAAATGACGCTTTGCTGTGTTGATTTTTGTACAAACATTTTTATGCTGACAAGTAGAAGAGGGCTGGACCGTAGAAATTTTTATGACAAGAGCAAAACTGATATCTGGTATGGCTTCTGCCCACCCAATATTTTGAAAGAGCATTAAATTGTTTAAGGCCAATCTGGCGAATTCCGAAATTCTTGCGGAAAAAATAATAAGTATGATAATTACGCCAATCAAGTCAAAGGTCATTTGGGTTTGTAAGGTTATCGTTTAAGAATTATAGGGTTCGCTATGCTTACATCTATTGGGTTAAAAAAAATAAAAAAAAAATAAAATAAATAATACTAAAGAATACGGAGAAAATTACAAACTAGCTTTCGAACAACAAAAGCGTGACGGAGCAAAAGTTACGGTAGATAGAACGATTTGCTTTCTTACTTTAGATCTTCAGCAAACCATGCCGCTGCCAAAATTAAGTACATCGAAAGCATTTTACCTTCAAATGTGGTTTTACAACCTTGGAATACATACATTGAGGAATACTGAAAAAAACAACGTTCTTTTTCACATGGACTGAAGATATGGCCAGCCGTGAAAGCCTAGAAATTGCTAGTTGCTTACATACCTTTTCACAAATTTACAATGAATATTTCCAAGAAAAGATCGATCACATTATAATATGGCCCGACTCCTGTGGTGGACAAAATAAAAACTTCAATATCCTTACACTTTACCAGTTGTTGATTTTAAAGAGAGAATTTAAAGTTATCGACCATACATTTTTGGAGGTGGGACATTCATATTTAGATTCGGACAGAGACTTTGGCAGAGTCGAGAAAATTTTAAGGAAACATCAAAACATCTACGTTCCGGACCAGTATCGAGAAATTTTAAGAACTCCCAAAGACGCCGTTGTCATAGATATGAAGAATCATTTCAAGGATATTGATGGAATTGCTTCAAAACTCAATTTGTACAACAGGAAGAAAAACTTGAACAATGAAAAGGTTTATTTTCACGACGGTATAAAATGGCACCTATGGGTGCTATTACATCACTAGATGAAATGACTCCATTTTACAAAGTCGATATTTTAAAGAAAAGGAATATGCATAAGATAAATTCCGACTGTATTGCTCTAACGGTGTTTAATGAAAACAAGGGCAGCCTAAGTTTAGGAAAACTGGCCAATCTTAAAGAACAAACCATTCATAAATGAATGGTAAGGCCGTATTATCACAACATACTTGGAAATGACCAAACTGTAGCTCAAAACCGTAGAACTGTCCGACTACCTAAAAATTGTACAAAGTTTTAATAATAATAAAATATGTTTAATTTCTTAACACTTTTATTCACTAATTCCTTATTCACTTCAGAGAAACTTATGAACGGATAAAGGTGTTTTAAAATTTTCTAAAATAATGACAACTGACAACTTTAGTTATTTGTCTCTGAAAAGTACATCAAATGTCAATATCATCGCAAAATGCAAGCTATATAGTCGTTATAACAAAAAAGTTCTCGCCTAAAAACTTTAGAATTAAATTACTTACCTTTATCCACTTAGCTCTTCAATTATAATATAAACTGGTTGCTATTAATTATAATAGCAAATAAACATAAACTTGTCGTAGAATCAAGAATAAAAAATAACTGATGCAGTATTTGGAGGGACAAAGAAGCTGAATGATTTCTATAATACAACAAAATGGTATATATCTTTTAATCGCATTTTACATATTACCATCCCGACGAAGTTGAGCCAAAATATCCCACCACTCAACGTGACCAAAGCACACTTTTCAATAAATACAATTTTTCCTTTTCACATTGGGTTTGCCTTCAAAGAATTTTTGAGACCTCTGCGGCAGTTTTCTCGAAAACGGTTGGAATTATCAAGTTCTATCAAGTATCTTTTACGTAGTTACGTAGAAATGACTCCTGCATGAAATTTTCTAGTCAAAAGTGCCATTACTTTTCGCAAAAATAAAGAGATAAAATATTCATCATCAGGTATAGCTCATGAGGCGCCCTTCACGGGCTAATGTGATGTAATACATAAATTATTGTTTCTTAGCCTAAAAAATGTTTCTTTGCCAAATTGGGAGAAGATCGGTCAAGAGGTAGTTGAGATATTGCAAAAAAAAGAAAAAAATTATAATTTTGACACCCTGTATCTTTTTCCATGGCAACAATTTACTGATAAACATATAATACAATACTCCAACACCCCCAACCCCCAATGACAAGCACCGTCTCCTCCCACAACATAAACCTTTATGCTGCTACCAGATATAAAATAGTTTTAAACGGACTTTTTATTTGCATTATTAATAAAATCCTTTTAAAATTATTTTATACCTGGTAGGAGCATAAAGATTTATGTTAGTGGGGGGGAGAGGGTGCTTGTCGTTGGGGGTGCTGGGGTGATGTATAGTAGTAGGGAGAGCTTAGGGTGCAGTTTGTTCAAAGGAAATGTGATTTTCAAGTTCAAAAAAATCTAAGCATGTGTATTAATAATTTAAGGGGGATACATGGAGGGGGGGGGGGGGGTAGAAGTTCTGTTAGGAGTAGAATAGATTAGATATTGAATATATATCATAAAAAAATAAATTTTTTTAAATTATATTTAGAAATTTTTGAAGTCGGGAAATCCAATTTTTGAAAATGATAAATTTTAAATGATTATATTAAAAAAATTGTTAATGAGAAAGGATGAGTGTCCACAACATAAGAAAAATTCTCCTGAAAATCAATCAATCGTACCAACACTTTGTTACTGATACATGTGATGTGTTATTAAGAGATTAATAATATACGTAAATATAAAAGTGTATCATAGTTAAAAGATGACGTCGATTTCTCGTTATTTTTCGTTATTCTCGTCACGTTTTAACTAAGAAAGTAATCTTGATACACTTTTATATTTAGATACCTATTTTATTAATCTATTAATAGCACATAACATATATCAGCAGCAAAGTGTTAGCACATTCAGGGGCATTATCTTATGTTGTGGACACTCATCTGTTCTGGCCCGTTAATTTTTGAAACATACGTGTCTAAATAAACAGTTCCCACCCGGTTTGGTGCGGTTGCTCGCCAGCGTTTTTTGCACTTGTCTTGTTCTTTGAACATTGCCTGCGCGTAAACGATTCGCGGGATTTTTCTGAAGAGCAGCATCACTATAACCGAAGGATCTGACTGTAAGACGGTAATATTTTGTCCTTTTGTTTACGGCTCTAGCGCGAAATGATTCGCGAGCGGTGAAAAATGCCAAATAAAAGTAAGATTCCATTTTGTCTACACTTTTAAATAACCAAAGTTCAGACAGTAAGTAGCTGTAAATACGGACCAGTGCCACTGCTTAAACTATAGTGGTGCACGCACAATTTACCAGTCAGATATAAAATACAGCGGTGAGAGCATAAAACAGGGGGTTTAGTCCGAATAAGTGCGGGACTTTTGAAACCTATAGGGGACAACCTCGTAAAAAAACGCTCTACCTCAAGGTGGTGTGGAAACGAGTATTGAACGTTGAGCTATGCGTAGCAGACAAGTAAAATCAATTATATTTGAGGATTTTCAGGTATGAAAACAAATTTTGTCTCAACACAAAAATACTCTTTCATAAAATTCGCACTAAATTGAGAAATTACAAAAAAATCATAATTTTGTCAAGAATGCTTGACTTAGATCGGCTGCTGCACCGAAACTATTCAGTATGTATAGTACATATTTTGTAAAAAATTCAATGCACATTTTGCATTTTTTCTTATTTCATTCAGGAAATCGAAATATACAAATTCTCAAAGTTTCAAAACTCCCGCACTTATTCGGACTAAGAATCTACCTACCTTAGTACACTAATAACCCTGTACTTGCATTTTAATTAACCGGAAAAAATCTGGCACGCCAATGGTTACGAGGATCCCAATTCCTCTGTAATAATATTATTAATTAAAACGCCTTGGTGGCCCTTCTTGATAACACACACTATACCAAGTTGGCAAAGTTTAGTCAAACTTTCATTTGAATCGGATGTTTTGTTTCATTCCATGGTTTTGCATAATTAATGGGCCTACTAACAACGTGACTTATTACTTACAGAAATGTAATTGAAACCTTCATAATTTATGTTGCTTTATTAAATTATTTTGTTACGCTTTGAAGTATCTGGGCAATTAGCTTATTGGCGTAATTATTAAAAGCACGACATTCGTCATGTCGGTTATAAAAACCGTGTGCGAATAATGTAAATGTAGGTGACTTAAGAAATGTATACTCGTAGCGTTGTTGGCTTCATTTCAAATTCAAAGCACCAGTTTCTTAATTTTATTTCCGTTCATTTTATCCTCTTATAAATTTCTACTTTTTATATCCCACTTTCCTGGAGCTGTCCTTAAGAGGAATCTTGAAAATATATACAGTATGTCCTCAGTTAGAGTGGATAAGAGGGTAAACTTTTTTATTTTTCATTTTACGCGGAAGACATGTTCTTCATAAAAAGTTTTGCTTTTGTTAAAAATATGATTGTCATGGAGTAAGTTAACATGTCATGTACAGGGTGTTCAGAAAATTTAAAAAATCCGAATGTAAGGGTTCAATTTTAAGGATATCAGTGGCGGCTGGTGAAATTTCAATAATTTTTTTCTCGTCTGTGGTGCATGGGACCCATACGAAATATGGGAACTAACATCTAGAGAAGCACTCCTCTAACGACCCCTAAAAAATTTTGAAAAAGCAGTTTGCCAAATATTTTTTCAAAATTCGGTTGCCCCCCCCTAGGTCTAGGGACTCCTGTTTAAAATTATTTTTTTTTGTCATATACATTTTACTTTTCATAAAAATACAACAATAGGTTTTGAAGTTTATGAAAATATTTTCATTACTAACTGAAATACAACGAATTGAAATTTTATAATTTGATAAATTGTAAATTACAAAATTTCAGTTCATTGTATTTCAGTTAATAATGAAAATATTTTCATAAACTCCAAAACCTGTTGTTGTATTTTTATGAAAAATAAAATGTATATGACAAAAAAAAAATTATTTTAAACAGGAGTCCTTAGACCTAGGGGGGGCAACCGAATTTTGAAAAAATTTTTCGCAAACTGCTATTTCAAAATTTTTTACGGGTCGTTAAAGGAGTGCTTCTCTACATGTTATTTCCCATATTTCGTATGGGTCCCATGCGCCACAGGCGAGAAAAAAATTATTGAAATTTCACCAGCCGCCACTGAAGGATATGAAAAATGTCACTAAGAAAAGTTGTTTAGAATTAAAATTTATATCAGAATTCCAATTTGTGTAAAATGCAGTAAAAGTTAGTAAAACTTATTGCAAAAATTATTAAATAAAACAGCTAATTATACTCGTAATTATACTACACTACTTTTACTTTTAACAGCACTGAAAAAATTAATTAGAAAAATGTATTTTAGAATTCCATAACTGAGGAATTGGCTTGTGGTTGACAGTGACATTTATTTAACATCTGTTTGTCATTTTACTGTACATCATTTTCTACTTCATTATTACTAACTATTGTAAAAATGCTAACTTTACAGCAACATTTTGTCTGGTTCCGATGAACTGAAAGAACCGATTAATGTATTCTCTCTCTCTCTCTCTCTCTCTCTCCTGTAATGAATAGAATGTAAACATAAGCACAACACTTCTCCTACAATTGATGAGAGTTGAGGGTAAAATATCTTGCCATATTTGAAAATTTGAAGGGAACTACTGAGGGTATTCCTCTTAAAAGAGCACAAGTAACTATCTTTCACACAAAAACAGAAATTGTGATAAGGAAATTTGAATAAAAGTTACGTTATAATTGGTATACTAGTACGTATACATTTCTGGGCAAATTAAGCCGGTATTCGACTACAAAAAAACCGTTGCCCAAGGAATCACTACTTCCACATCCAGATTCTCTATCCAAGTCACTCACAACGAAAAAACTTTGTATGTGAAAATAGTTGTTTATGGAACTTTAATAATATAATATTTGAAATCCTCTATCCCAAAAACCCATAAAACGATACCCCACATCGGTAGTGGGGTGGGGGTGGTGATAGGGGGGTGGTAGTGGGGGGGTGGATGAAGTAAAAAAATATTTTGAAGTTTCTGGTTCCTGTACATACACTAAATTACAATTTTTTGGGGTGGGGGGTGGTAATGGGGGTGGCTAATGCCAAAAATTTTTTTGAGACCTTAGCTTCTCATGTATATACTAAATACCAATTTTATTGAAAATTTACGCCAATTTACCCCCCAACCCTTCGACGGAACAAGATGAAAATATAATCTACTTCTAGATCTCGTTAAAGTACATATGTGTACCAAATTTCAAGTCAATATGTTAAACGGTTCCAGAGTAAACGTGCGCACAAAAAAAAGTTACAGACAGACAGACCGACAGACAGACAGAAAATTTTTTTTCGCTCAAACTTAAAATCTCGACGTTTCATGACATTTTAAGCCTATTTGGACAATAAAAATTTTTTAAAATTTTTTTGTCGTTACTACCTATACTTCCACTGGACGTGGAAGTAAAAAAACCGC
This sequence comes from Rutpela maculata, assembly GCA_936432065.2. Lineage (NCBI taxonomy): Eukaryota > Metazoa > Arthropoda > Insecta > Coleoptera > Cerambycidae > Rutpela > Rutpela maculata. The sequence goes on from OW386286.2 coordinate 251,521,117, forward strand.
TGCCCAAGGAATCACTGCTTCCACATCCACATTCCCTATCCAAGTCACTCACAACGAAAAAACTTTGTATGTGGAAATAATTGTTTATGGAACTTTAATAATATAATATTTGAAACCCTCTACCCCAAAAACCTATGAAACGATACCCCACATCGGTAGTGGGGTGGGGGTGGTGATAGGGGGGTGGTAATGGGTAGTGGATGTGGATGAAGTAAAGAAATATTTTGAGGTTTCTGGTTCTTGTACATACACTAAATCACATTTTTTTTTTCATCCCCTTAATAAGGGGGTGGGGGTGGTAATGGGGGTGGCTAATGCCAAAAAATTTTTTGAAACCTTAGCTTCTCTTGTGTATACCAAATACCAATTACCAATTTTATGGACTCTTACCTGCTTGATTTACCCATTTAAAACAAATTTACCCCAATTTACCCCCCAACCCTTCGTCGGAACAACATGAAAATATAATCTAGTTCCAGATCTCATTAAAGTACATATGTGTACCAAATTTCAAGTCAATATCTTAAACGGTTCCAGAGTAAACGTGCGCACAAAAAAAAGTTACAGACAGACCGACAGACAGAAATTTTTTTTTTCGCTCAAACTTAAAATTTCGACGTTTCATGACATTTTAAGCCTATTTGAACAATAAAAGTTTTTTTAAATTTTTTTGTCGTTACTATACTTCCACTGGATGTGGAAGTAATATGCAGATCGATTGAAAGTTTTATTTTTTTATTAAAACTTTTATTTAATCTCAATGTAAATACCAGACATACCTGAATTTCAACCAATTATTTTAGACAGGTTTTACAGGTCCTCGACCGCCGAAATTTTTAAATGGGTATCCAAAACATGGATAAGGGGTCTAGCATGGTAACCATATATGGATTGTGACCCCAGAACAAAATTTTGTTTAATAGGCTATCCATTTTTACTATTATTATTATAGTTTTTACTCACCTATCTCATAACATTACTGAGTACTGTTGAAAAAGTATGTATTCTAAGATGTATTTTTTTAAATTTTATAACTTAGCTATGTATTAATATTTTTATTGACGAAAAAGTTTTAGCAAGGGTGATTTTTATAGAGTTTTATCAGAGTGACCACCTTATAAAAATTCTTAAATATACCTATACATATGTATATAAACTGGTAGCAGAGCAGGAGTTATTGAAAATTCATAAGAATCGTGCACTTTGTGCAAAGTCTTTGAAATTTGGTATAGTCTTAGGTATGGTCTTGAGGTTTTAGGAAACCATCGCAAGCAACTTGTGCGCGACCTCTGCTGGCCTGTTTGCTATAAATCCAATATGGCCGTCATCTGTATTGGTATTTTTAATAGATGGGCTTCTATTAGACACAAAATCTTGAGTAATACTACTTTTCATAGGTTCTAGGATGCGAGGAATCCATTTCTCAGGTCTAATTTGTGTTTCAAAATCAACTTTAAGGTATTTTGATATGATAGATTAGACAATACAATGCAAGGTAAAGAAACAATTTTTTTATTAATCCAATGTAATTTATTAATTACAAAATATACGATAGAATCTGACGCAAATTGCAGCATTGCAATATGATATGATACTTATTACTTCATGTATTATGTGAGTTGTTTGTGCAACCTTCTTGACACTTGCATAATGGGCTGCAGCTAACAGCAAACAACCACATTTAAGTAGCAATGAACATCCATGGCTTGCATCGGGAAGATCAGTCCAGTAGGGTACCCATTCTTTGGTTCTGTCATTCCATTCCCAACCTCATTTACTGTAATCAGGCGCTCACTTTGTATGCTGAAATGAAGCATGTTGTGATGGTGGTATAGATTCAAGAGACTTCAGGTCTTGGGTAAACATCAATTTCCTGAAGTCTCTTGAATCTATACCACGCTCACAGCGTACAAAGCGAGTGCTGCTCAGTATCACTACCGCATTTATTTGGAAGATGTGTCGCTGTCCAAATCACGTGATATTCCTGATTACAGTAAATGGGGTTGGGAATGGAATGACAGAACCAAAGAATGGGTACCCTACTGGACTGATCTTCCAGATGCAAGCCATGGATGTTCATTGCTACTTAATTGTGGTTGTTTGGTCTCATGCACAGGCAGATATAAATGTTATCGAGCCGGGATTCGCTGCAGCCCATTATGCAAGTATTAAGAAGGTTGCACAAACAACTCACATAATACATGAAGTAATGAGTATCATATCATGTTGCAAAGCTGTAATTTTCGTCAGATTCTATCGTATTTGTGTCAACCATTCATGTTTCTTTATATTTTGTAATTAATAAATTACATTGTATTGTCTAATTTAACATATAAAAATACGTAATGACCTTGAAATTGATTTTGAAACACAAATTATACCTGAGAAATGGATTCCTCGCATCCTGGAACCAATAAAAAGTGGTATTACTCAAGATTTTGTGTCTAATCCCATCTATTAAAAATACCAATACAGATGGCGGCAATATTGGATTCATAGCAAACAGGCCACCTGAGGTCGCGCATAAGTTGCTCGTGATGGTTTACTAAAACCTTAAGACCACATCTAAGACTATACCAAATTTCAAAGACTTGGCACAAAGTGCACGATTTTTATGAATTTTCAATAATTCCTGATCTGCTAGTATTATAATAGCCAATTATTATTTATTACATATTATTATATTATTTTTATAATTATATACTCTACTGGTATTATAGCATTATATTACTCAATTATATATTATGTCTAATAGAAGCCCATCTATTAAAAATACCGATACAGATGGCGGCCATATTGGATTTATAGCAAACAGGCCACCAGAGGTCGCGCACAAGTTGCTTGTGATGGTTTCCTGAAACCTCAAGACCATACCTAAGACTATACCAAATTTCAAAGACTTGGCACAAAGTGCACGATTTTTATGAATTCCCCCTATGCTATGGTAAAAGTTTCATTAAAACACTGCTGCAGTATAGTGAAAAATAAATAAATATCCAGTTGGTCCGTGGTTTCTCCCACTCTACAGGTTATAATTATTATTCTATTCAAATAATAAATAAGTACTAGCTTTTTTATATTTTTTATTAATCATCATCATCACTATCATGATTTATTGCAATAGATACACTGTCTTTTTCGAATATATTTGCTAACAAACCTAAAAACTAAATAGGGAAATAAAAATAGCTTGTGTAAGTCGCTCTTGGGATTTTTGGATAAAATTAATATAGGGATGAAACGCTATGTTGTTTAACCAGAACACAAGGATGGGAAAAGAGGAAAGTGACAAAGGAAAACCGAGGGGTCCGTCAACGGCATGTTTTTCACAAGAACACAAATCGATCAGTATTTAGAGAGTAAGCCGCAGAATGCTTTATATCAGCGAGGGATATTTTATTTACGAATCGTTCTGACTTCTCACCTGTTAAAGCCGAGTACAGGCTTTATATCAAGTATACAAATACAAATTCAATTAGGGTAATTGATGCATTTCGAAAGGTTTGTCAGTGTTTATGCCGTAGTATTTAAATAATGATAGCCTTTAGACAGGTGCAGTTCCCCCAAAACACATTAAAAATGTTAAGTTTCTTTTCAATTCAATTTCAGTTTAACTTATTCACATTTAAATGCCACAATGATACAATTACAATTGTTGTACAATGGATAAGGTATGTCAGTTTAAACAAAAATTCATAAGAAACATACAAAAAAAAAAATATAAATATAGAAAAATATATAAATAATTATATATAACAGTTCTATATACCGACAGGTATATTTCGTTATAAACAAATGTAGATGAGTGAAGAAATAAGTATAAAAGGTAAGTAACAAACGAGAAATATGATACAGACATTACTATTAACTATGACTAGGCATTATAATAACATTGAAAGAGTGTTAAGGCTGTAGGGAATCAAAAAATCTCATTTTCCTGCAATTTAATTCATTGATATTGTAAAAAATATTATCTGTTAGCATGTTTTTAAATTGTTTTGGTGATTTCAAATGTTTTGTTTCATTTTATAATAGTAGCAACCTGCATAATATGGTGATTTTTTTTATGCTTCACTGCTGCATTTTTTCATGTAAAAATTATTATTGTTTCTTGTGCTGCATTTGTGAATGTCAGTGCATGCTTGGAATTTATCTTTGTTGCTATGAATGTGCTGTAATAATTTTAATATTGATCCCAGCCAATAATATTATAGCAGATCACTGAGTAGGCTAATGCGTAATACATGTTAATTTGAGCCTTCTCATCAAGAGTATTTTTTAAGGAGAATATGGCATAGTAGGCCTTGTTAAGTTTAGCACAGACATGTTCAATTTGCTTATTCCACGATAGCTTGGAGTCGATGTATGATCCCAGGAATTTTACTGTACTTTGATTTTCTACTGCCTGATTCTCCGTTTTCAAATTAAAACTACATGGTGTCTTATTTTTATTTAAAAAATTCTATAGCCACGGTTTTTCCTGCATTGACAACAAGATGGTTGCTTTGACACCACTTATATACAAAATTCTTTTATGGCATTTTGGGCTGTTTTTATCGCCGCATCGCCATTAGCACCATCGCCATTAACACCGTTGTATCATGTGCATATATAAATACTCTCCCATCGGTGATGTAATTCGGCAAGTCGTTAATATACAAAAGAAACAATAGTGACCCCAGAATTCCCCCTTTGGAGTTCCAAGCTCAACATCATAAATATCACAGCTACTCTGTTCCATTTTAACTGTTATTCTTCTACTGGTCATGTATGAAATTATTAATGAAGCCTCTTATACCTAGTGCATCCAGTTTCTGGACTAAATATGTAAAGTCAAGAGTATCAAAGGCTCATTGCAAGTCGAAAATTATGCCTATTACGCATTTCTTTATGTTTAATTCGTCACGAGCACACTGCACTAATTCAACTGCAGTAGTTTCAGTTGAAACCCCTTTTCGAAACCCGTGTTGACTGTCGGTAAGAAATTTATGTTTATTAATATAGTTTATTAAACGTTCATAAACAGCCTTTTCTAATATTTTGGATATAGGACCTAACATCGTAACAGATCTGTAGTTTTCAATTTGTTGGCACCCCTCTTAAAAATTTGCGTAACTTTTGATAATTTTAGCCGGTTATAAAGGCCCATTGTACTAAATGTCGTATTTTGTTATACTGCTATCTAAGTTTTTTCCTTACCTGTCTAAACTTATCTTACAGACTAATTTTTTTCAGTGAGAACAAAAAAAATGGTGGTGTCCTAAAAAATATAATTGCCTTACATTCTCCTTCCTACTGGTTCCAATTGTTTTACCTTTTTGTTCCGCTCAAAGTATAAGATCAAAATAACAATTAATTTCTACCGCTCACTGATATGCCTACCTATTGTTCTAAAAATAAAGCTAAGTTTATTTTAATCTGAAAATCCTAGGTTTTGGTTTCATTTCAAACGGTCCATGAAAAGATGGAGAAAACAAGGCGTTATAAAGCATGATCACTATGCATCTAGTTATATTTCTTTCACGACAAATTCTGTTCAACTAGCAAGTTACCTATGTTAGTATACATTTTCTCCATTAAATCCTATATGAGCAGCTACGGTATTGTCTACGAGAGTTCCAAAATCCTTTTTATTGCCTCACACTTACCTTAGCGTGTTTGAATGGTTCTCATATACTCCATCGTATATTAAGTGATGAGAAATAATTGTATAAGAAGTAAACATTTCTGTCAATTTCATGGTACATTAATTACAGCAATATCAAATATTTTTCTCAATAGCACCTTCAAATCTATTAACAGAACTATCCATTTCAGAAGTTCCAACTTGAGAGACATAAATCCTCTGTAACTCCTTAACTATTAACGGGAGGATAAAAAATAGCAATTATTTCACCACTTAACCAGACTAACTGAACTAAACTTTTTAATTTATATGAAAGTGCTTTAGGAATTAGCAAAAAACTTTGTTGTATAGTTTATTTTCAGACCCTCAGAATGCACTGAAAAGAATAAATAATTATTGATGCAGTACAAAACGGTTGAACGCAATCAACATTCTACTTATGGTGCGGGAACTAAGTGGCTTTTTTGGAAACTCATCGTTACAAGCATTTTCTATGCGTTGATTAATTCTATCGAACTCAAATAACGACAAAATAGACTTCTGGCATATGTCAGCCCGTCAAGTTGGCCATGGTTCAAGATATAAAAATCAGTGAAATTATATTATGGTTACAAGGCTATTTTTTTTGTGTGTACACATTTTATGTTTAGAATGAATAAAATAAGATCGCCAGAAGGTGTGGGCCATTAGGGGCGTAGCCAGAAAGGTCAAAGATGTAAAAAAAATGGAGTTATATAACATGATCGTTACAAGCTTTTTTTAGGCTGAGCATGTTTATTTAAATGTTTTGAACACAGAAAAAAAATCCCAAAAAGAAGCTCCCATCAGTAAGGCTAGCCAGAAAGAAAATGTTCAGGATTTTTGAAGAAAATTGGATTTTTTCGCATATTTCATCTCAGAACTCTAAACTCATCATTACAAGTTCTGGTTCCCTTTTAAAACGTAAATATAGGCTCCTTTAACAATGGAATAGCCTCCCCAGAATGTTCTTAGTGTCAACAAAAGTACCATATAGGCTCTTAAATATACAGGAATTTAACACTTTCGGCTAACTTGACTTCCTATCGTGCCTCAGATGTATTGTATCATTATTATCTTTCTGGCGATCTTATTTTATTTATTCTAAACGTAAAATGTGTACACACGAAAAAAAATGAGCCTTGTAACGATGACATAATTTCACTGATTTTTAAACAGTGTTCGTGACGCACCTAACAGGAGGTGCTCCGCCAACTTTTTCATGAATCGTTATCATCCATTAAACCATAAAAATATCTCAAAGTTCATAAAACGATGATGTGCCGAAAAAGCCACCTAGCTGCCACTCTATTACCTTTTTACATTTATATCAGTGTCCTGCCAAAATTATTTATATTGCCATAACGCATTACAGTTTTGAATTTATCATAACATATGCAAAAACCATAAAGTACCTGATCATCATTATCGACTTCGTCTAAATTGGGATACACAAACACATACAGTGCAGTTGAATTGATTTTTTTCAGCTACAACATTCCACCTGAAATTTCATTGTTGATTCTTATGTATTATAAGCTCCTGATTACGAACAAAATATTTGTGTCTAAAAATTCCGTGTGCGTCAAAAGTTATATGCACTTTTTGGCGCGCTTTTACGGATTTTCAACTCTTCTTTATATATCTTGTACTAGTAATCAGATGAGAATATTAGAAACACTGGCTTATTTGAAATAAAATTCTTAAAAAATATAGACCTGTCCGATATGTATTGAACAATCTTGAAAAAAAATCGAAAACACCAAAAATGGCCGAAAGAATAAAAATTGAGTAGCTTTTCTATAAGGAGTCATTTCACCAAAGTTGGCAAAAATAAAACTCATGTATGGTCAAATATAATGCACCAATCCCGGACACCGTATGTCAAATACAACGGTCAAAGATGGCGGACGAAATGAAAATTTTAATTCTTCGTCAATTAGGAAGCTTTCATTTTTCTCATTTTCTCGTAATAAATAGTCATAAAGATCTAAAAAATATCCGTAGTTACTTCCACGTCCAGTGGAAGTATAGTAACGACAAAAAAAATTTTAAAAATTTTTATTGTCCAAATAGGCTTAAAATGTCATGAAACGTCGAGATTTTAAGTTTGAGCGAAAAAAATTTTCTGTCTGTCGGTCTGTCTGTCTGTCTGTCTGTCGGTCTGTCGGTCTGTCTGTCTGTCTGTCTGTAACTTTTTTTTGTGCGCACGTTTACTCTGAAACCGTTTAAGATATTGACTTGAAATTTGGTACACATATGTACTTTAACGAGATCTAGAACTAGATTATATTTTCATCTTGTTCCGTCGAAGGGTTGGGGGGTAAATTGGGGTAAATTTGGGGTAAAAGGGTAAATCAAGCAGGTAAGAGTCCATGAAATTGGTATTTAGTATATACAAGAGAAGCTGAGGTCTCAAAAAAATTTTTGGCATTAGCCACCCCCATTACCACTCCCACCTCCTTATTAAAGGGGATGAAAAAAAAAATGTGATTTAGTGCATGTACAGGAACCAGAAACCTCAAAATATTTTTTTACTTCATCCACCCCCCACTACCACCCCCCTATCACCACCCCCACCCCACTACCACTATGTGGGGTATCGTTTTATGGGTTTTTGGGGTAGAGGATTTCAAATATTATATTATTAAAGTTCCATAAACAATTATTTTCACATACAAAATTTTTTCGTTGTGAGTGACTTGGATAGAGAATCTGGATGTGGAAGTAGTGATTCCTTGGGCAGCGGTTTTTTTTTTATTATCTCTATAAATAGTTAGCGCTCATCTGGGCTGAGGCTCGATGACGTCACAGTACATGATTCCGTCAACAGCGAGCAGGCGCGGGCACCGGAAGTTTAGTTCATTCAGTGTTATTCTTACCGGACCCAGCGTAAGATATTTTTGTAGTTGGGCTTGTTTAACGTTTCAATCGTTTGAAGAAGTAAGTTATGCCTAAAATAACAGCGAGTTGTATACTGTGACGTCACAGTCTAGCGTGAAGTATTCAAATAAGAAATTAAATAAGTTCGTGAGTTTTTCAGATATCGATATGATTTTTTAATTTGTTTGACTATTTAACTGAAAGACTACTAAATGTGGTTGAATGTACATGATATTTCTAAAATAGGAAATTTCCTAATTATCAAGGGGGCATTGTATGTCACTTTTTTTTGATTGTATGTTATTTTTTTATGTACTTTTAGGGGATATAGTAAATATTTATTTTTATCGTAAAAAAAGTGAATTTTTATAATTTTCAAAAATGAATTTTCTTTGACCCTCCTTTTTTTCACCCAATTTTCATCGAAACGAAATGAAATATATATTTTTTTTCAGTTATTTATTTAGCATAACAATTAATTTTGCATTCATAACACAGCACTATAATGATAGACGTAGATGTTAATGAATTAAATCTTCATAATAATCACAATTTATATATTGAACGCGCACCGCATTAGTATGTATATTTCCTTTCATGTTATTGATTCATTACGGTAATGGAAATTACTGACAATAATTACACTAAAATCGTAATAAATGTTATAAAGTTACAAAATGAATAATTCCATATTTATTAGTAGTTGAAATTACCAATTAATGAATGACTATTAGATAATAATTTCAGAATGCCTTTGATTGATCTGTTATTGCATTTGCCAAATTAAATATAAAACATATTACAGAATTGCCTTTATTTGCTTTGATCTAGATATAATGCGCACACAAGCTGTCTTTTTAATTCAGCCTAATTGGCGTGGCATACTCTATCTTCCCTTACTATTTATATAAGTGTGTTCGTAAGGGTGTTAAAGAAAAACTTCGGAATTTTGATTATTGTGTTAATATTTCTACTGCATTACATTCAGAATGGTTGATTAGAGGGGGCAGGTCGAATGAACGGATGTGTTTCTGAAAGTCTCCCACTTAAAAGGCGAAAATACCGGATAAAACTCCGTTGAATTTGATAAATCTTTGGTGAATTTGTAGCTCAAAAAATTCCTCGTAAATCGAAGTGTCATAACAAAAGAACAAAGTTGAAATAGAGTTAATATTTGAAAGTAACTAATACATAATTATTTAGCGACAAAACCCACCAGTTCTGTGCATAGAGAAACGAGCGTAAAAGTGTAAACAAACAAACAACCCCGAACCCAACGGGCAAAGGCAATAAGTAACAGGGATAATATAAAAGTTAAGTACCTCTTTCCATTTCTAAGTACCTACCATTGAAGTGTTTAGGTCCATCAAACCCTTGAAAATTCGACATCTGTCGACAAATTTATGACAGAGCAGTGAATTGTTGAAGTGTGGCCATGATATCCCGGAGTAAACCTTCAAGTAAATTATTTTTTTAATCATTGTAAAAATATTCAAATGAATTTGATTTGCATTATACCCGAAGTAATCAATAACGTATTGTTCGTAAAGTATGATCACATACATTTCTTATGTTAACCTCCAAGTAATTCTTTTTTCATAGTTTTTGAAAATTCTCAAACGAATTTAATATAAACTAAACTCGTAATAATCAAATGCATTATTCTTAAAGTATGATCATAATACTTTCTTAGGTAAATTTTCAAGTGACGTTTTTTATAGTTATTATAGTATTCAAACGAATTTAATTTAAATGAGACCCGAAATAGTCAATGGGACATGGTTGGTGTATCGCGTCAAAACTCTCACAGCATTTCAGCGGAGGTATGCGAGGTGCAGGTCTCTTTCAGAAAATTGGTACTTTCTAATAAAACACACACATACGCAGAGGATCTCGTAATCGCCGCAGAAGAAGAATAACACATACTCAACTGCTTAGAAAACATGATACCACATCGGGACATATCTGAACAGAAAATAAACTTAAGAAAAGCCTAATAATGGAGCGAGATCCGTCAGCAAAAGAGAGTTGGACCAACGAAGAGGAACACAAAATAGATGAATAGTCCCTAAGAAAAACGAACAAATTGAAATATCTAGGAACAAATCTGACGAACCAACTGAAACGGAGGGAAACAGCGGTAAAGGAGAGAGTCAAAACGGCATACAGAGTAACAACGGCAATCATACCGTTCATTGAGAAAAATAAACTAACATGGCACCTTACCAAATATACGTACATAGCCGTTATACGACCAACGATGGCATATGAAGTCAAGAACGCTGCAACAACAAAATCCAACAGAAGTTTTTTTTTGAGATGAGCAGAAAGGGACATCGTCCAGCTACTCGCAAAAACAACAAGACGAAAACAGCGGCATAAAACATCAATACTATTAGGAGGAAAGTCAATTAAAAAAAAAAAGGATAGAGATGCACGCAATGAAGTACTTGCAACATATCCAACATATCTATTGAAGAAAGCGCCAGTACCGAACAACAACAAACCGAAAATAGGGAGACCATGCCAGAGTGGAGAACGACAATTGAGAGGATGAGGATAAAAAAACTAGCACCACAACGAAATCGGAACGGTATACAGGGTGTGTCAATAAAAACTCCCAGGTCAAATATTTCGGAAACTACTAGAGATATTTGAATTCTGTAAAAGCCCTTTGCTAGAACACATAAATAGCTGTAGTTTCAAATAGAAATAGTTTTTTAATATGTTAAGGGATAGATGGCGCTGCGGTACAAATTATTTTTTGGATGACAGGAACTTAGAAATGTTATCTATGTTAAAGAGAATTTAATTTCAAGTAGATTTCATGATACGAAAAAAATTCGAAAATCCAACCGTTTTCGATAAATTTGAGTTTAAAATATTTAATTTTTGAAAAACTAAAATCGCCGTAACTTTCTTACATTAAATTTTATACGAGGGGACAACCGCTGAGGGGAAATAGTGTACAAATCGGAGGAATTAGGAAAGAATTGGAGGTATTTCGGAAGGAATTATCAGGTATTAAGGGAATTACGGGGGAATTACAGGGGAATTTGGAGGAAATAAATATTATTTCGAGGTATTAGAAGGGAATTAAGAGGAAATAAAAGGTATTAGGGGGGAATTAGAGCGTAAAAATATTGAAATGAAATGTTTATCTTGAAGAATTACATACCAATTCTTATATAAAGGACGTCAATGTTGTAAAAATATTAGTGCCGAGATTAGCGCTAAAAATATCTAGTAAAGAAAAAATATTTAATTTAATTAAACTACCGATGATACTATGGGCTTCTAGTTCAGTAATATAACGATTTATATCGGACAAAATTCATAAAGTTTTGAAAATTGGTAGAAATGTTAAGGATAGCATAAGAATTACTAAACCGAAAAGTTCCCACCCCCAAATAGTGTGTTTCATGCCCTCCCTAGGACGCCGTTTCCACCCCATTTTGAGGTTTTCTAGATTATCTCGGGGACGGTGCACTTTTTGATCAATTATTCCTTATAAAATGCGCTATAAAAAACGTCTCTACACTTTTTTTCCTAAAATTAATAGTACCGTGGGAAATAAGGCGCACACATAAGAGTCGGTTCCGGTCAGCACAATAAATTGTAATCTTTACTATAATCTACTTTAAAGTTCAATGCTTAACGCTAAAGCAGTAGCTACTAAACTCCACCTAAAATTATAATAAATGTGCCACTTCCACCCTCTCACCTCTATGAAATAACGCGATTTTTAAAGAAGCGAGAATATTGTATATTGTACTTCTTTCCACGCCACCCTAGAGGTAAAGTACTTGGCCTGTAGACCGAATCCACTAATTATCAAAAGGTTACCTACGTTAATTAATCTTCATCGTCTTCCATAGATTCGACATTCATGCATGCTTGTCCGTGGTAATGGTAACACATTGTGGAGCAACGTAAGCCTGCTCTTCTGCAACTGTTTTCGCGCCCTAATTTGCATGAACAAGAAATTAGTGTTATAACAGATTCGGGAGTCAGTTCTTTTGTTGTCATATTTCGAGTTAATATACCGCCAACTTTTTTCCATCCCCAATCAGTAGCTTCTAGCGCAACATTTTTCCATGTTTGAATTTGGTAAAAAACGCGATATGAGTGTTGCCGAGCAGCAGCAGAAGTTGTTGGTAGTTTTGATAATATTACAGTATTGTTCGCTTTACCAACAAGTTTGTTAAAAGTCATGAATCTAGACTTTTTTCTGCGGAGGTAGAGTTGTATAAAGCTAGAACAAATCGCTCTCCTACGTCTACAATTTCTCCATGACTAGCTTTTTCATTATTAAAACTTTGCACGATGTCTTGTAATACTTCAGTAATATTACAGTTAAAATTGTAATATATTGGACAAAATTCATAAAGTTTCAAAAATTGCGTGCTTCATCCCCTAGAGGACGTCGTTTCCACCCCCATTTTGAGGTTTTCTAGATTATTTCTGGAACGGTGCATTTTTCCATAAAAAAACCTATATACAGAATTATTCCTTATAAAATTCTCTATAAAAAACTTCTCTAAACTTTTTTGAGACGCAAATGTAATCAGCGCAGGTCATATAATTCGCTGAATATCCGTATGGCTATTTCCAAAGCTGTCTTTACGCGAAAAAAGTATAAATATCTATACACCACCACAATGTAAAAAATTTCAATTTCTCCCACTACATCTCAGACGACTCAAGGTCACTGCATTATTTTAAAGCTTGCTGTAAACGCTGTTACTGTTCAGGGTTGCCAATGTGTGGGATTTTACGCAAAAACCGGGTATTGTAAACCCACTTTCGGGTAAAATCGAAACCGGTAGTCGGCCATTTTGGTTCTTTACATTATATAATTGGAAATTATATCCCATATAACTACACCAAATTTGAAAAAAATCCACTCGCCCATTCAAAAGTGTCCCTATCTGCTGAGCGACCCGGTATACAATATTCTCGCTTCATCAAAAATCGCGTTATTTTATAGGGGTGAGAGGAATTTATTATAATTTTAGGCGGACTTTACTAGCTACTGCTTTAGCGTTAAGTATTGAACTTTAAAGTAGATTATAGTAAAGATTACAATTTATTGTGTTGACCGGAACCAACCCTTATGTGTGCGCCTTATTTCCCACGGTACTATTAATTTTAGGAAAAAAGTGTAGAGACATTTTTGATAGAGAGTTTTATAAGGAACAATTTTGTATATAGGTGTTTTTATCAAGAAGTGCACCGTTCCCGAGATAATCTAGAAAATATTAAGGTATTAGGAGGAAATAAAGGTATTTGAGGAATTAGGGGAATTACAAGGAATGAAAGGGGAAATAAAGGTATTAGGTGTACAAAATTTCGCCAGCGGTTGCCCCCTCGATTTTATACGATAGTTCGTTTAAAACTTTCTTCATAGAAAGATAATGTGAATAATTTGGCAATAAAACTTTTTTTTTACAACTTCCGGTTAAACCGGAAATTACATTTATTCCAATTTTAAAGCACCCGCCCCTGTATTTTATTAAACAATATTGAATAAAAGTATGTTCCAAGCATTTTTTCCAGTGCAACCATAGCAGCAATAACGGAAATACTAACGTGGGCGAAAAAATATATTTTATATTGAGTATATTCACGCCAGCGCCGCCTTTACCATGCGCTATGTGGCTCTCGCTGCCGACAACAAGCATGACCCTAATCCAACCCAGCGTGGATGTAGCAGGCCCAGCTGTATAACCCTGGGAGTGGCAGCAATGCCTATCGCACGCTGGTAAATCAGTCAATCAATCAATCCATCTACTTCATTACATCCAGAATGCATCAATATTTTATATATAAATCTATACAATACAAAAATTGTTTTAATTTAAGGACAGAATTTGAGGTTTATGTGCAGTCTACTCCTTACTATTTATGTACGTATTTGTAAGGGGTTTAAAGAAATACTTCGAAATTGTAGTTATTCCTGAATATCTGTCTCTACCACATGTAGTGGAGGACCGTTAGGGAAAAAAAGGCGTTTTTTGAGAATCGGTTAGCAGTGTACGGATTTTGTTTAAAATTTGTTTATAGGTTCTTAATATTAAATACTAAAACCGCTATAATTTCCGCTATTGCTCAGAAAACTATAGGAGCATTTGAAAAAATCCATTATATAAAACGCAAATAATTTGTCTTTCTTTAATATACCAAAGTAAAATGATTCTGTCTTCAAAAACTATGATATTTATTACAGTAAATACAAAGTTTTGATAAACTTTGTGAAAATTCATACTTTTGAAATAAAATTCATAAAAGGTAAAGAAAATGAATTAAATACAGTTTTTTAATTTTAAAATGTGATCTCAGCCGCCGCGCCAGTGCCGCCATATTGAAAAAATGTCGCAAAAAACAGTTTCTTTTAAATATCTCGCTTCGGGTGCCTCATGCAGCAAAAAATATTCTTATGAAAATAAAAGAGCATTAAATTGTCTATAAAATATATCCTATACATTTTTTCGTTAAACTGAATAATTTCGATGCAGCAGCCGATCGAAGTCAAGCATTCTTGACAAAATTATAATATTTTGTAATTTCTCGATTTAGTGCGACTTTTATGAAGGAGTATTTTTGTGTTGGGACAAAATTTGTCTTCGTACCTGAAAATCCTCAAATATAGTTGATGTTACTTGTATGCTACGCATAGCTCGATATTCAATACTTGTTTCCACACCACCTTGAGGTAGAGTATATGGCGCATTTTTTTTTACCCTATAGGCCTAATCCACGACTAGCTTGCTTCTTGTCGAATGTCGAAGGTCCGGGTTCGTTGTAGTCTTCAACAATACTGTCAAGAGCCAGAAAATAATAGTAAATTATTTTTAAAATAAATTATAAAGAAAATTCAATTCTAGTTTGGTAAAAATATATTTCATATAAAATTAATTCATTAATCTAAATTTAAATCAAGGCATTACAAAATTAAACAACAAAGTGCTGCACTTGCTATTTATTTGGAAGAGTACAAAGTCATATTTTGATTTCATAATTCAGATCAATTAGTTTTTTAGCAATACTGCAAAGACTGCTATATTGCAATTTTGGATTTATTCCACGTTTGGGTTTGGAAGAAGGTGGTTGTGCTTAGTGGCTAAGACATATCTCCTCGGGATGAGGAATTTTATAATGATGTATGTAAAAGACATTTGTTAATTAGATAAGTATTTAGGGACCCCTATATATTGTTTTTATGGATAAAATAAATGTTCTATTTTTTTTTAACTCTTGTTTCGTCTACCATAGCTACCCCCTTGTGCGTATATGACTTAGGGAAAGTGTATACATGACACGTGGTGGAGGCGCCTAGCCTCGCTCCGAGGGGGTGGTTCTTCACCAACCCCTCCATTTTACGTAATTTTCTTCAATATAAAATAAGTGCGAGATAATATTTTACCTTTCTAAGTTTCTTAATGCTACAAGTTGGTTGTCATGATTAAATTTGACGAATTTTGCATCTTTAAAAGATTTAAATGAATACTGGTTAAATTTTCATACATCGTGTTGAATTTTGTGCTTAAATATTTGGAGGTTTTAATTAAATAATTTATTTTTTCATGTTATTGACAATTATACGGTGGTAGAAATCACAGGGTACTACAAAATTAGGTCAAATAAACTGATTTAGGGGCATCGCGTAGATAAGTGACTGAGTTTTTTTTGGTGGAAACGATGAAAACAACAATGGTTTTAATGTTTGAAAAATTTGTAGCTGGACGGTGATTGCAAATTTTGAATAATAAATGTGGTGGGTTTTTGGTTGTGGGGCAGCGAGTTGCTGTAGGGTGCGTGGCCCAACTCCCCTCCTTGCTCTGTTTCCAGCCCCATTTTTCAACATTTTTACAAACCCGGAGGGTAACGAATGTAAGTACAAATTGTTTGGTTTTATCTTGTTCTGTTTTATTGTTTTGGGTTTATAAACCTGTACCTAGTTTTCTACCACTATGTTTTATTTACAAGTATTCATTTAATTCATTAAATTCAAACCCTCTTGCAAGCAAGCGAGTAATTTAAAGGAACCCCGCCAAAACGGCCCGAGGGTCATGGCATCAGAAATTGCTTCCGTTGCGCTTTCCACTGATTCTACGTATTGATTATTCTCCATGCTTGCGAGAAATGTTTCGACTGGAGAATCGACTTCCTCGTCATCTTGAAGCTCGTCGACTGTTGCTGGTACATTGTCGCAGCTTTGTCCGTTACAAAATTTGCAAATTACAGAACATTTTAACCCTGCTCTTCTACAACCACAGGCTGCACAGCTTCCTTTCTTGCATTTACAGGAAAGAAATTTAAGTAGCTTTTCAGAAGCAGGATCTTTCAACATTGTTACTGATGTAAGTCCAGCTTTGCTCTGTTTCCAGCCCCATTTTTCAACATTTTTACAAACCCCCTGCCACTCCTGAACTTGATAATATGTCCTGAATGAATGCTGCCGTACCGCTGTTGCTGTAGGTGGTAGAGATGGATGTTAAAATTTCTTTTTGTGGGCGATCTTACGAAACATTGGTAAGGGTAAGCATACAGAGAGATATTGTCCCCATGTTTGGCTCCATACAGTACGTTCTCCAGCATCAGCGATAGCATTCGGTTCAGCATTATTATCTTGAAAAAGTTGAATTGAAGCAATTTCTGAAGCAAGTATTGTTGAAGACTACAGCGAACCTGGACCTTCGACATCAAGCACCTAAAACACCTTAAGAAGCAGGCTAGTCGTGAATTGGGGCTATAGGACACAACCACGTAAAAAAACGCGCCATATAAAAAAAACGCGCCATGCTAAAATCTGGCGTTTCCCAAGGCTCTATTTTGGGTCCTATTCACTCTTTACACCAGTCAATTTATTATATGTTTGACATACTGTCTCAGTCACTTTTATGCAGATGATAGTCAACTTTATTATTCATTTTCTCCTGAAGTTGTAAATAATGCCTGTGTGAAAATAAACGAAGATTTATCTAATTTCATTGACACAGCTAGAGGTGATTGTCTGGTAATTAATGCGAGTAAATCAAATGTAATAGTCTTCGGTCCAAAAAACCTTCGTAACATAGTAATAAACTCGGTTAAAATTAGTATAGATGATAATCAATTGGAAGTCGTGGAACAGCCAAAAAGTTTAGGTGTTATAGTAGACAATGACCTTAGGTTTGAGTCACATAAATAAATTAATACAAAGATCGTACGCTGCTATTAAATTAATCTATGGAAGCAGGCATTATTTATATCAAAAAACAAAAATTTTTCTTTGTGAAAGTTTGGTTTTGTGACTTTTAAATTATTGTGATGTTCTTTATGGGCCTAATTTAACTGCACTGTATAGACAAAAAATACAAAAAATTCAAAACTGTTGTTTACGGCTCATATTTGGCATACGTAAACATGAAAGAATCTCTCACAAGCTGAGAAAAACAGGGTGGGTAAACATGGTTAATCGAAGGTCCTTACATGCATCGTGTCAGTATCATAAAATTATAATACTCAAAACTCCACCTTATTTATATCAGAAAATCACATTCAGAATGGATGTTCACTCCTTAAATGTTAGATTTAAGGGTATGTTAACACCCCCTGTACATCATACAGAATACTTTAAGCGATGTTATAGGTACCAAATTTTCAATGTTTACAATTCCATTCCAAGAATTTGAAAATCTCTCAATTTAAAAGAAAATAAAACTCTTATTATTTAATAATCAATAATAATCAATGTTGAATGTTCTTTATTCTAGATATACACGTATTTGTCAATTATTATTTTAAACAACTCTGATGTAAGTGCTGCACTATAGATTCAGGTTAAGCGTAAGAGTAGATCTGCAATTTTGCAGAATCTAAACTTCGCCGTTTGTTTGACCACCATTTATTTCATTATTTGTATTTGTAATTCTGTATGTCGAACAATAAAGACGTTTATTATTATTATTTTTTTTTTTTTTTTTTTTTTTTCCGTAAAAGCCAGTCACCCTTTATACTCTGTGGCTCCGACACTCACAGAGGGGAGCTGGTAGTACCGGCAGCCACTCCCCACGTCCGTGGGGTGAGTGACTACTGGGTCCGAGAATCGTGTGCCCTGAGTAGACGTAATGAGCCGAGGATAATGGCCTTCTGCATCCTGCCGGCTAAGATCTCTGCCGAATTTCGGCATGCCGGTATGATCTTTAGGTCTGAAAGCAGCGTGTGTCTCGTTCCACCGAGGGCTCCTATGATCAGGACCACTAGCTTAACAGTATGGCCAGGGTAAAGCCTGCGGAGCTCGAAGAGCAAATCTCGATATTTCGTCCGTTTTTCCTCCTCCTCCAAGACAATGTTATTCTCCGAGGGAGCCGAGAACTCCACGACAAACATTGTCTTGAGTTGGTGGTCGAGGAGGACCATGTCAGGCTTATTAGCTTGTATTTGCCTGACGGTGGGAAACGAGTAGTTCCAATAAATTAGACACTTCTCATTCCCCACAACGGACTCAATATCCCCCGGAGCGTAAGGCAGCACTGGTGTCTCGTCTATCCCATACGAGTGCCTTAAGTGATAATAAAGCACTCGTAATGCTGCGTCGTGCCTCTGGATATAGGCCGAGACTGCATATACTGGACAAGCCGACAGCAAATGCATTAATGTCTCCGGCGCCCTGTGGCAGGTCCTGCAGCTGACATCAGGGACCTCTATACCCATGACACGACTTCGATAGACGAGTGTGTTGAATACACCATCCTGGCACGCCATTATGAATCCCTCGGTCTCAGACTTTAGCCCGGCTGACCTTAAGAAAGCAAAGATCAGCCTTTCGGATAAGCCGCGGTCTTCTATATTTTTATAGAAGACTCCGTGCAATGGCTTATCCGAGTGTAGCTGCAGAAATAAACCAATTTCAGCAGCTTTGACTTGGGCTTTTTGCCGAGCAGGTTCCAACTCGGTGACAGAGTCGTGATTAACCCGCTCAGCGTCGAAGACCAAACCGAGTTCATCGGCGGCTCTGCGCGCTGCCTTAAACAAAAAGGCTCCTACTCCTGCACTTTCATGGTCTCGGACCATGCAGAGGAGGGGATCCGAACTCCTTATGACCTTACAGGCTCCATCCAGAACCATCCTGTTATGGAGACTCTCCAAACTCAAGAGTCCACGGCCTCCCCGATGTCGTGGGAGATATAACCGTGGAACGGACGATTTAGGATGCAAACTCCTATAGAGATGCATCTTTTTTCGGGTTCCTACATCGAGTTGTCGCAGCTCCTCTTGATTCCATTTAATTACTCCAAAGGAGTAGAGGAGGATCGGAACGGCAAGCATATTGGTAGCAGACACCTTGTTCTTCCCCGACAGTTCTGAAGACCAGATCTGTCGGAGTCGGTGCTGATACTTGCCGCGGAGAGCGTTTTTTACTACACTCACTTCTTGGGTGGAGCGTTGCTCGACACCCAAGTAAGTGTACGACTCTCCGGCATCTAGGTGATGTAAGATGCTTCCGTCCACAAGCTGCGCATCCTCTCCGTAGTCACCGCATCGTGACTACTTATTATTATTATTATTATTATTATTATTATTATTATTATTATTATTATTATTATTATTATTATTATTATTATTATTATTATACTCCACCTCAAGGTGGTGTGAAAACGAGTATTGAACATTGAGCTATGTGTAGCGGACAAGTAAAATCAACTATATTTGAGTATTTTCAAGGATGAAAACAAATTTTGTCTCAGCACAAAAATACTTCTTCATAAAAGTCGCACCAAATTGAGAAATTACAAAAAAATCATAATTTTTTCAAGAATGCTTGACTTCAATCGGCTGCTGCACCGAAACTGTTCAGTTTAACGAAGAAATGTACAGGACATATTTTGTAGAAAATCTAATGCTGTTTTATTCTCATAGGAACATTTTTTGCCGCATGAGGGACCCGAAGCGAGATATTTAAAAGAAACTGTTTTGTGCGCCATTCTTTCACCGGCGGCGCCGGCGTCTGAGATCACATTTTTTTTTATTTCATTCAGGGCATCGAAATCTACAAATTCACAAAGTTTCAAAACTCCCGCAATTATTCGGACTAAACCCCATGATTTATGCTTTTACCGCTGGCGCTGTATTATTAAGCAAATTACAAGTTACAGACTTTTTTTTAGTTATTATAAAATTACCTACTTTTTGTATATTGCTATACTAGTTAGGTAAATCCTTAAAAACACTCATTATTGGAGAACCAATCAAAACAACTACTATTCTAGCCAATACTGACGAAGTATTGAATTACATCATAATTTAATATTAAATAAAAAATTGTGAATTACTGAATTTAAATGAATGAAGTATTTTCAATATATTTTTTTACTTTAAAATGCCTACCATGTAATTCAATCCTTCGTCAGTGTTAACTAAAAGAGTAGTTGTTTTGATTGGTTTTCCAATAATGAGTGTTTTAAAGTATTTACTTAACTAGTATACTGTTTACGAACATATTTCTTATTGTAACTTTCCTGTATTTAGACAAATTCATATTTTTTCAAAAAATCTAAAATCCATCTTCTCTATCACAAGCAGTTAATTAAAAATTGATAATCCTCTTGACTTTTCAAATTTTTTCAGACTCATTGTCTTCTGATGGTTCTATTATTCAGACCACATATCTGTTAATTATCTCTTACTCATTGGTGAGTCTATACGGGATTTGGTTGGAGAAGTTGGTTTGCACAAAGAAAACAAAATACAAGAAAACTTAAATTCTCTACGTCACAAACTTTTCGTAAAAACATAACGAAATCAATAGTGAACCTTGCACCACGTCCACCGACATCGGGTGCAGCTCGGCAATACACTTTCAGGACGTACCTTCAAGTAAACAAAAAACTATCAGTCCTTCGGAAAAAATTAGTAGTTCATAAAATGCGCCTGTAATTGATATATGCGTATATCTGCGTTATAAAGCCGAACTCTATTCATAAAAACTATAATTTTATAACTTTTTGTTCATTACGCAACTTGAATATACAAGCATATCCCATACATTATCCATTTTAAGGCACAGTTATGATTTTGACCGGATATAAGCGGAACCATGGGACCATAAAATAATAAAATGAATCGTAGATAATGAATTCCCTACAGTGAGAGGGTCAATGGATTACACTTAAGCCAGCGCTTGCGAAAAAGTGTGTTTAAACGGTAGTTAGAGGATTGATTTACATAATTTTATTCCAAAGATTTCCTTAAAGCCGGGTCAGATAGAATTCCTCTATGAACCATTCATGTCACTGAGGGATAAAAACGAAACAAAATGTGATTTAGTTTTTATCGATGGGTCTTGTTTTCGTATTAAGCTTATTGTTTTTTCTCTGGAAATTTTGAATTGGTGAGCTACCATAATCATTTAGAGATAAATGTTGGAAGCTATTGAGACGTCTACTATAAAGTGGGTCGTCATTTTTTATAGGTAATTTTTATTGATAGGTAAATAAATACACTCTTTAAACCTATTAATAAAACCTCACAAGGCGTCATGTCAAAATTATGTAACTCAACCATAGAACACAAAAGTACATCTTGCTACTAAGTAAGAGAACTTTTGAAACGTAACTATTAGCTTTATTAGTAATTGGTACATTGGCGGCAGTTTGTGTTGCTCGAGTTGGTGCCCTCATGTGACATCCCCTGGACAATAGACCTTAAATTAATATCATCTTGATTCGAGTACACATTGAGATTGTGAAGTGTTAATGTATATTTGTCTACAAAACTCAATTTGTCATTTTTGTCATATCGCCCCCCCCCCCCCCCCCCTCGAAAGGAAACATTTTAATTATAAACACTCAATATATAAGAAAATTATCACTTTAATTGAATACATTATTGTCCTCCAAAATCTTACAAATATTTACATTCAAGAAAGAGATTTATTTTTTAGCTAAGTTAATATAAATATTTTTTACGAGCAAATATTCCATTAGATATCTTTAGTTACGTAATTGATGCTTTCCTTTGAATTGCTACAGACCAAACTCATTTATTTTCACATTTATTTAAAGACGTTCAACAACCACAGAGAAAAACTTTTAGAGTCTTGAACTGACTAAGAAAGTTTCTATTCATAGAAACGTGTATACAAGGCTGCGATATGGTTTAATAAAATACTTCGGTGCAACTATTGCAAATGAGACGGATAAAATATTTGATGAATATTTTCCAGCAGTTTCGTCGTTTATTATAGGTTATTAAAATTGGTAATATTTCAAAAGTAAACAGAAATACGAAAAATTAAACTGTAAGAGAAATCCAGCTTACTTATTCCGTTTGGTATGCAATATTCATATATTTAATGGTTTCGTCCTTCAAGCTTGAGCTGCAAAAGAAGAACTTATCTTCTTTCATTCACTTAAAGTCCAGTACGTGGGGGTTTTTTGAATGCAAAAGGTGGGGTAGTAGTGATTTTTTAGTATGTTGTTAAGCTTGGGGCCCTAATGAAAAATCCAAGTTTTCGACCTCGAGGCGCATGCGCTCGAGCCGCCATCTTGGATTTTAGGTACAAATATTTGGTTTTTTGATAATAACTCAAAAACGGTGGCTTTCACGACAAAAGATGCTCTATACAAGTTAAAGAGGACAAAATTTCCTACATTTTTTTTTAAAACAATTTTTTTGTAGCATACATATGTTAGGAGTTACAGCTCCGTGAAGTTGCACTATTTGAAAAAAAAATGCGGAAACTTCATTTTGGTTGAGTTTTATTTTATTATTCTTATTATATATCATTATATTTGTACATAATTATAAAAAAAAACTAAAAGGCCCTTGAATATTATCATTTAACAGTATTATACGTATCGTAAACAAAGTTAAAGGCGAAAAGTATATCGCATTTTTTTTTTAAATTTAAAAATAGTAAATTATGATTTTAAAGCGTTACAAAAATTAATTTCTACTACATTTTGGTACGTTTCGATGGTTCGGGTTGGTTATTGTCGGTGTCCTAGTCGTAGTTTTGGTCCGTAGCCTGAAAAATGTCGTCATCCTCGTCCTCGCTTTCAATGCGGATTTCCGGCATATTTCCGCAAGATTCTCCGTTGCAGAAGCCACAGAGAACCGAACATTTAAGTCCAGCCTTTCGGCAGCTGTATGCCCCACCACACCCCCCTTTTGCAGTTACAAGATACCGATTTTAATAAGGAATCGGGAGCAGGTTTTTCCGCCATTGTTATGGGAGTGAGCCCGTAAGCGCCATGCTTCCAACCCCAGTCTTCAGGATTTTTCTCTATGCCTCTCCATTTTTGTACTTGGTGGTACGTCCTAAAGGCGTGGAATTGCGCCGCGTCTTTTGTAGGTGGCAAAGAGGCAAGATTAAATTTGCTTTTCAGCGTAGATTTGGCGAAGCGTTGAAAACGAGTCTCTTCCAAACTCTCTTTATCCATGTTGCCACCATATAAAGCTACGAGAAAGCATACTCCGGTCTTGGCAATCTCCTCTGACGTGGCATCTTGTTGGTTGAAAATTTCAATTATTTCATGAACCGCTCTGTTTTTTTTCTATCAGCGTACAAAATTTAGTTTTTCCCTGATTGAATAGGGATGACGTTGTGTCACAACCACTGAAGGCATGCAAGAACAGAGTGTGCTTGGTTGCTTCTTCGTATTTGAGGCTACTTGCTATATTCTCTCAGCAGTTTTTCCTCTTCCAGGATTACGGAAGTAGATAGAACTTTCGGCTGGTGCTAAGGCTGTCACAAGTACTAAAAGGTCAACATCTTCCCCGACCACAAAAACAGCATCAAATATTGATTCACTGCATAAAGAAATTGCAGTGTCACAACGTCACTTTCACTTAAAGTTTTCTCACAAATAAAGCACAAATCAACTTGGGGATTTTCCATTATAACAGCATAACCTTCTGCAAGCTAGACAATAAGCACACTGACGCATACAGACTCGGATGCACTGAAGGTCATTTATGACCCTCTCTCAATACCTACTAGACAGCAGCTGTTCTCTTGCTACCTGCCTATCCGTTAAGGTTTAGGGCAACCTATTAATATAAAATTAAAGTAGAGTCTCTTTAAAAATTATTTCAATATGATTGGCATTTGTTTAAATTATTTATTTTAGTTATTAACAGCCAAATAACAAAATATAATACTTTTTTTTTCAAATAGTGCAACTTCACGGAGCTGTAACTCGTAACATATGTGCGCTACAAAAAAATTGTTTCAACAAAAAATGTAGGAAATTTTGTCCTCTTTAACTTTATATAGAACATCTTTTGTCGTGAAAGCCACCGTTTTTGAGTTATTATCAAAAAACCAAATTTTTGTACCTAAAATCCAAGATGGCGGCTCGAGCGCATGCGCCTCGAGGTCGAAAACTTGGATTTTTCATTAGGGCCCCAAGCCTAACAACATACTAAAAAATCACTACTACCCCACCTTTTGCATTCAAACACCCCTTTTTGATACCCACGTACTGGACTATTATTGAAAATTAACTTTAAGCAGTTTCTGAAGCAATGAATGGATATTCTTCTAAAATAAGTGCTACGTCCGACATCTTGGAAAATAGATACTCAGTTTTTACCATTTTGCAAATAAGTAACTACATGAGATGCAAACAACAAAAGAATTGTCTTGATGTATTAATCACTTCAAGAAATTCAAATTCAAATCAGTAGATTTTTTACATTTTTGTTTGTCCTGTGACGTGATTTCTTCCAGTCGCCTAGCGCATAAACGAGTGGAAGCGTCACTTTGACGCCAAGATCTACTTCGGTATCACTCGGGCGCCACCTTTACAATTTTTACGTGGGGCAAAGGTCCCACATTAGTCTCCTCACGCAGCCTGTTGCAGTAGGGCTGGGATAAAGTCAGTGAAGAAACGGAAATGTCCAGGGGTCAAAATTTTAGATTAGATTTTCAGGCACATTCAAACAGTAAAACTCAAGAATCGGTAAATAACAACGTTTATTAAAACATGATAAAATCAATAACAGTAGTAAAAAAAAAGTTCAGGTACTCAAATACTCATAAGGAGTTTATCACAGATAAAACTTATGATATTTTATTTTACAATAGGTAAAATATCGCGAATAACTAACTAATCAAGCGGGCTAACTAATCAAGCGGAGAGAAGATAGATTAATCGGGGTGTTGGAAATGTTACGGTTACTATTAAACGGGTTTGTTACTAATGGCAAGCGGGCAATCCACAGGATGCTAAGCGAGATGCAAAGTAACAACAGGCAGTATATACCAAAAAATATATATAAAATAGCATAAAAAGTTAGAACAGGCAGTGCTAGAATTCGAGGTGGTAGCAAGGCAATTATTTACAGCAATATAGGCATGCAAGAAATAATAATCAGGAAACAGGATTAAAGAACACGACTTTGTTCTTTATAATAAGCAGGAAGTACGGCTAGAGAACACGGCTTTGTTATTTTACTTCCGATCTGACGGTTTGCCTGCGGTTTTCGGGGTGGTAAACGCCTGGCGAGAGATGTGCTGTTTTTATTAGCCAAACGCAAATTTGTCAGAGTGGTTTCAGAGAATGTTACGTAGCAACATATGAAAAATAACTACTTTTTCGGGATTGTCAGATTTTAGCGTCAAGTTCCCGGACTATGACAAAGTTTCATAAATTCTTCAGGATACTGGATTTTATTGTTTATTCATAAAAGACCAAATTGTTAAAATACCATAGCAGGAAAACAGGTTCTAAAATACGGTCAATTGTCAGGTATTATTTTATAACAAATTTTCATAACTTCTTCGGAATACAGTATTTTATTTTTAATTTATATCAACACGACGTGGTTAAATTAAAGCAGTTAGAAAACAGATTCTAAACACGGTAAATTATCAAGCATTATTTTATCTTGTTTAATAGAAAAACACGGTACAAGTTAAAATAATCTGGTAAAAAACGGTTTACCGATTCTCTCTCAAAAATGTCTACTACGTTTCTTTTTCTTGGTTCGGTCCTAAGAAAAATTACTGGAACATAACTGTTTTGGACAAAATCTCGAGAATTTATCAGTCTGTCTCTATAACACGCCGACGTTAATAAAAATTATATGTACACTATCTGGATAATTCGGGAATTGACAATCGCATTTTATTCATTTTAATCGAAATTACTTAACTTAACAGTTGAATACACTTAATCATGTTGGACAATCTTAATAGTTGGATGTACGGGATCTCTGACAAATTGGCTACGGAGGTACCCACTTAATAAAATTAGTGCATCTTACCTCAACAAGAGCTGATACGGGAATCACCAAAATGCCTTTACACTAACTTCGATATTCTCGAAATGAATTACGGCCAGCGACACTGGTGACAATTTTGTAAATTATATTGATATGTCGCGCTATCTTCTCACGGCGAGATTTAATACAGTTTACATGAGATAGGATTCTACA
Source organism: Rutpela maculata (assembly GCA_936432065.2). Taxonomy (NCBI): domain Eukaryota; kingdom Metazoa; phylum Arthropoda; class Insecta; order Coleoptera; family Cerambycidae; genus Rutpela; species Rutpela maculata. The sequence continues at coordinate 251,548,073 of OW386286.2, forward strand.
ACGCGGTTCTTTACTTTGGGAGTTCCTCAGTTGCACGGATGAGGGTGAGGAAAATCCATTCAATTAATTAAAACAAGTAAATTTTTCAGGTAAACGGGACAAGCAACGAAGCGTAGGGTTAATTTACTGCATTTTATTATTAAAAAAAAACACTTCGTTACAGTCCTGCAACTCGACAACCACTACAGATACGAGAAATATTATTCTTATCAAAAAAGTAAATTTTTTAATTCTCTTCATAATGTAATAACTAGAGGTTTTAACTTAATAATGTATGAATTATATTTCGTTAATTTTTGCAACTTAATAAATAGTAAATGCATCAAAGAAAAGTTTCTATATTGTGCGGGGGCTTGCTAATTTATAAGGAGTGGACGCAACCCCTAGTCAGGTGCTAAAAAGAACAAAAACATTGAACATTAAAGAGAAGAGACTTGAAAATTGTGATTTTAGCTTGAAAAAAGAGGTATTTCAAAATTATTTTTGTCAAATAACTCGAAAAGTATTACATTGAGTGAAAATATGCTAGAGAGAAAACAGAAAGCTTCTAAATTGCGAAAGAATTTCGTTTTTTTTTTCTAATTTCTATAGAATTAATGATTTCGGAGATCTGGAAGTAAGTTTTAAAAATGTTAAATATCTCAGAAACTATGGTACTTACGTCTAAAATACTATCAACCAAAATGAAAAACTATTAGTTAGGTTTTTAAATGATTTTTGACTACTTCTATAGCATAAAAAACAAAGAAGTTGTGACTGAAACAATGTGCTTCACATTTTTTTAATAAACGCTATTTCGATCAGATTCGATCTTTAAAACGCTGAAGACATCATTAGATTAAATTAAAAGCGCCCCACGGTTCTATACTCAAATATTATGCTTAATTACAAACACGGCTTACACTAAGGCCCTTACGGGGTAGACAGAGAGAACATAAACATAACATAACATAAACACACCACAGATAGTAGACAACCCTCAAATCCATAGCCAAGGCTGTGCGGAAGGGGGTTATACATTTGGAAAAACGCAGACATACATCCACACCCACCGGTGTTGTCAATACCGGGGCTGGGGGTCGAACCCAGAGCGCGGTAGGCTGTCGATCAGCATATTCGCCACTCAATACGCCTTAACCGATTGAGCTACCGCGCCACAGATTGGATTATTTTTTGCTTTTTAGAGCAGTATTTATAAAAGCGTGTTTTTTAGTTTTTTAAACTATTAATTAATATTTTTACTTTTTAGTCTTATATTTAAGGAGATAATTTGACACTTTCGACATTTATGTAAAGAATTCGACTAAATATTTGTAATCTGTGACCTCGAAAATCCCCAGATATCGATTTTCATACGAATCGGACTATAAATTACAAAACTTATCCGCCATTTTGACGCCACCATTTTGAGTTGTTAAATTTCGACCAGATAATTGTAATCTGCAGTCTAGATAACCCACAAATACAGATTTTCAGCTGAATCCGACGATAAATTGATAAAACCTATCCGCCATGTTGATGCCGCCATTTTGAATTTTTAAGTTTTGATCACATATTTGTTTTCTACTTATCTTGATACCCACATCAAGGGGGTTGTAAAGGAAATGATAATCCGCCATCTTGGGCCGGCGGCCATTTTGAACATATAATATTGAGTATACTATATTGTATTTTAATCAGAGCTACACACAATTGCCAAGTTTCAGGATGATGCAACAATTAGAAGTGGGTGAAATTCAGTTCCTTAGACTTTTTTACTTACATACATACATAGAAGCTTGTTAAAAATGGTGATTATCAAAAATAGAGCTTAAAAACTGAAAATCAATTTGTTTTATTTTTATATTTATGTAGGATTAATAGTTTGAGACATTTAAGTTTATAGATAGCATCCAAACTTTTATATGATGAAGAATTTGGTTTAAATGTTTACAATAACAAAATGTCACAATTTGGTTATTGTAATTCTCCAGTATTATATATTTTTTCAAAAATGCTGTTATTCGTTAATATCACCAATATACTCAAATTCTTTTGTCCGTTTAAAACACTTACTTTAGAAAAAGAAACATCCGTCATATTGGAGCTGCCATTTTGATTTTTTTAATTTTAATTTCAGATTCGTAATCGGCGATCACAAATACACAAATATCAAACGTTTGAAAAAGCCAGTAATACTTTTTCAAATATTAAATACTTATCTAAATTTAGGGGTGGTTTTCACCCCATGTGGGTGGGAGCAAGTATCCGGACCGTATAGAAACTGAAGATGGCAACTTTTACTACAATGATAACCCATAAAGAAAAATTATCACTACACAAGATTATTCCTAAATTTTACATATTTTTTACCTCTCGGTATTATACTATCAACTTTTGCAAGAGCGTAAATAGTTTTTTGTGGGGGGGGGGGGTAGGTAATATGTGGTGAGATTTTCTTTATAGGAAATAGTGTACACATCGGAGGAATTGAAGGTATTTCGGAAGGAATTATTAGGTATTAAGGGAATTACAGGGGAATTTGGAGGAAATAAATATTATTACCAGGTATTAAAAGGGAATTAAGAGGAAATAAAAGGTATTAGGAGGGAATTAAAGGTATTAAATGAGATTGGCGCATGCTCTCATCTACATCAGCATTTAAATGAAGTTATGTTGTGTTAAAAAACTTTATATTACATTAGTTAAAAACAGGTGCGTTGCAAGTAAAGAAAAAATATTTAATTTAATTAAACTACCGATGAGACTATGGACTTCCTAGTTCAGTAATACAGCGTGATCTACCAAGAAATGTGGAAAATAAAATGGTGTACTAGTCTTCAATGTGGGAAAGCCCCTGCACAATTTTAGAGGATTCTGAGGTAATTTAGTATATTAAATTATTAGTAAATTTGCGAAGATTCAATCACACATCTCACACATCTCAACACTACTGATGTTGAGTAAGTCCTGACCTACTCCTGAATAGGTCGACGAACTTACTTGTGAAAGAACGTATTCGAGTTGTTTACATTTCCTTAATTGGCATAAAAAGTGAAGCCGGCCGGCGAGATCAAAAAAGAGGTCTTACACCCGATCCAGCGGCAGGGAGCCAACATTGTCGGTATATACGCTTTGAAGATAATTGGAATTCCAGCGGACCAGTTCACTTTTACGAATGAGTTCAAAGCATGCCGATAAGGCTGGCTCCCTGCCGCTGCATCGTGTGTAGACCCCTAGACCCCTAGAGAGCCTCGTTTTTTGTTTTCGGTCGAACAATAGGGACACCGCCGTGTCATTGACCAGTTTAACTAAATATCTCGTATATCTGCTTGTCGTTCAGCATGGGATCAATGTCTTCGATTTATTTCGCTATTTTTGTAGTGTGATTTGATTAAAATCAAAACGCCACTTCTATCTTATCCAGCTTTGCTGCCAGTAGTGTCAATCCCAAGTTTGATAAAGTAATATGGTTGTAACGTGTTACGTTAGATTAGTTAAAGTCATTGGCGGCGCATTTCTACAAACAAATGGTCATTTTTTTTTTAATTTTCATTTTTTTAACTCCTTTCGGTGGGGACAACTCACGGTCAATAAACGATACGGTTACATCAATCAGCAGCTTTAGGACGAGAGAGACGCGGGGGGCGGGAAATCGAATGAAAGAGACAGACATATCTGATTTCCGTGCAGAAGACAGAGACAGAGATTCCGGTAGGGTCTACAGCCTACGTCACCTGTAGACACTACAAGCATCTTGTAATTTTGTAATCTTTACTATAATCTTTACTATAATCTACTTTAAAGTTCAATGATTAACGCTAAAGCAGTAGCTACTAAACTCCGACTAAAATTATAATAAATGTACCACTTCCACCCTCTCACTCCTCCAAAATAACGCGATTTTTAAAGAAGAGAGAATATTGTATATTCTACTTGTTTCCACGCCACCCCAGAGGTAAAGTACTTGCCGTGTGGTGTCCCCTGTAGGCCGAATCCACTAATTATCAAAAGCTTACCTGCGTTAATTAATCTTCGTCGTCTTCCATAGATTCGACATTCATGCATGCTTGTCCGTGGTAATGGTAACACATTGTGGAGCAACGTAAGCCTGCTCTTCTCCAACTGCACCTGTTTTCGCACCCTAATTTGCATGAACAAGAATTTAGTGTTAAAACAGATTCGGGAGCCGGTTCTTTTGTTGTAATAGTTGTGGTTAATATACCGCCAACTTTTTTCCATCCCCAATCAGTAGCTTCCAGCGCAACGCTTTTCCATGTTTGAATTTGGTAAAAAACGCGATATAAGTGTTGCCGAGCAGCAGCAGAAGTTGTTGGCAGTTTTGATAATATTGTTCGCTTTACCAACAAGTTTATTAAAAGTCATGAATCTGTATACATCTAGACTTTTTTCTGCGGAGGTAGAGTTGTATAAAGCTAGAACAAATCACTCTCCTACGTCTACAATTTCTCCATGACTAGCTTTTTCATTATTAAAACTTTGCACGATGTCTTGTAATACTTCAGTAATATAATAATAATAATAATAAACGTCTTTTATTGAGAACAAAATAAATTATCCACAATATAGGGCGAAGTTTAGATAACAATCTATTCTTACACTTAACCCGTTAAAATTGTAATATATCGGACAAAATTCATAAAGTACCAAAAATTGTGTACTTCATCCCCTAGGATGTCGTTTCCACCCCCATTTTGAAATTTTCTAGATTCTTCTGGAACGGTATTAGGAGGAAATAAAGGTATATGAGGAATTAGGAGAATTACAAGGAATTAAAGGGGAAATAAAGGGTATTTTTCTAGAATATGTATTAGGTGTAGAAAATTTCGCCAGCTGTGCCAAACAATGAAATGATAAAAACCGTTTTGTCCTGGTCTCAAAATTGAAGCGGTTATTTTGATGTTTTAGCCCAATGGGGTAATTACCCCCTCTGCCCCCTCTCTTATCTACGCCCTTGAACTTTTGTCTATATTTGTGTTATTTTTGTTGTTTTTTATTATCTTATCTCATTATAACTATTTTCGATCAGTCAGATATTAGAACTAAATGAGTATTGTGGAAATTTCAAATTGGGAATTATTATGCAACGATTCCACATAGTGATATGCGAGTCGAACGCGATTCGCAGTAGAAAAAAACCAGCACCCCTCCAGCTACTAATAAAGTAAGGTAGGTATGATACAATACACGGTGTGCATTACCAGATATTTCCAAATTGCATTTGAGTTCTGAATAATAGATCTGTCACAAACACACATCCATACATATTATATTAGACTCAGCCTTTGATTTTTGTGACGTGACGCTGCTAACGAAATTTATTTATGCCTTTGCTGAAAGCACGGGTAAATATAAAAAAAATATTGGATAATTTGAAGTGATTGTAATTCAATGTAATGTAATTTATTCAATTATTTCAATTATTTATAATGCATGTTGAGGATTTATGAAAGTTTTCCAGGTCACAATGTAGACTTAGATGTGACTCAGAAACATGCCTGTAGCTAGGGGGGGGGGGGGGCAGGACGGGCAATGCCCGTTTTGGAATAAGTTTCGCCCGACCTACGGTGATCGTAATGGGGTCAATTTTAACTGTCTTTTTAATATTTTGAAAGAGATTGGGTAAAAATTGTCTAAATTTTTCGGATTAAAATTTTTTGTATTTCTCTCCCCCCCGCTGATCAAAAATCAGAATTGTTTGCCCGCCCTGAAAGCACTTTCTAGCTACAGGCCTGCTCAGAAAGATGCACATGATAAGACTTTTTAAAGTCTAAAAAACTACATTACAAGTAAAAATGCATAAAACTCTTAAATACCGCAGTGCATATTGCAATCTATTTTCACAGCATGTAAAATATACCTCTTTAAATACAAGTACCATAGGCGCTTTTACATAATTAGTTGTTGTAGTCTACGCAAATACGAAAACGGAGAGATTATTGTATTTGTTCATACATACGTTACATTTCTAAAACTGCAAATGTCGCTATCAAAAAAATTTCGTATTGTGTTAGTGAACGAGTTCTGAACAACTTTCAAAATGTTCGTCTATCTGTCAGTTCGTCACGTTTATTGTAAGCACGATGATCAATTGCATTGAAATGTAGATAGTAAGTTATAGTGTTAGCTACAGAAAGAACCTTATCGAAAAGAGTCAACAATTTTACTTTAAAATTGTTTCAAAATAATTTGCGTGCGAGAGGAAGAAATCCTTAAGGTTATTTAAATATATTGTGTCCCTTGTGAATACAATTAATTCCATATCCAGCGGAAGTATAGTAACGAGAAAAAAAAATGGAATATTTTTATTGTTCAAATAGGCTTAGAATGTCATAAAACGTAGAGATTTTAAGTTCGAGCAAACAAATTTCTGCCTGTCGTTCTGCCTGGAAACGTTTAAGATATTGACTTGTAATTTGGTGCACCTTTGTATTTTAACAAGATCTCGAACTAAATTATATTTTGATCTTATTCCGTTGAAGGTTTGGGGAGGGGAGTAAATCAAGCGAGTAAGAGTCCATAAAATTGGTATTTTGTATACATAAAAGAAACTAAGGTCTCAAATATTTTTTGGCATTAGCCATCCCATTACCACCCCCACCCTTTTATTAAAGGGGGTGAAAAAAATGAAACTGTGATTTAGTCTCGACAAGAACCAAGGACCTCAACATTCTTTTTACTTCCCACCACCGCTACCACCCCCTACCTCCATCCCCACTACCGATGTGGCATATCATTTTACGGGTTTTTGGGGACGACGATTTCAAATATTATATTATTAAAGTTCCATAAACATTTTTTCCACATATTTTTTCTAAAGCACGGCGAATTTTTTTGGGAGGTAAGCCAATTTTCTTTATGAGAGGGGGGGGCTGTTGCTTAGGGGTCATTAGTGGGGTAGGTAAGGATAATTAAAGGCAATTAAGGGTCATTAGCGGATAATTAAAGGTAATTGGGAAAGGTGGAACGAGGTGGGGGATAAGACAAGGTTAAAATATGGATAAATAAAGATAACCATCTAATTAATATTACTCCCACATCCAGTGCAAGTATAGTAACGTAAAAAGAAATTGGAACACTTTTATTGTTCAGATAGGCTTAGAATGTCATGAAACGTCGAGATTTTAAGTTTGAGAGAAAAAAAAATTCTGTCTGTCGTTTCGTCTGTAACTTTTTTGTGCACACGGTTACTCTGGAACCTTTTAAGATATTGATTGGAAATTTGGTACACGTATGTATTTAAACGAAATTTGGAATAATATTATGAGTTTATTCTGTTGAAGAGTTGGGGGGCAAATGGGGGTAAATAAGTAAGAGTCCATAAAATTCGTATTTAGTATATATAATAGAAGCTAAGATCTCAAAAAATTTTTTGACATTATCCACCCCCATTACCACTTCCACCCTATTGTTAAAGGGACAAAAATTAAATTGTGATTTAATCAGTGTACAAGAACCAAAAACCTTAACGATATTTTTTACTTTCCCACTACACATAGTGGAATGCAAATATATATTTTTTCATTGTGAGAGACTTGGACAGAAAATCTGAATGTGGAAATTCCTTGAGTAGTGTTTGTTTGAGTTATATAATTTAAAATTAATAAATTTGCTATGTTTGAAGAGTTTAAAAATACTTGACGTGTATTGTCTTTGTTTAAAAATGTTTAATTAACAAATAAATGACGGGAGTGATGATCCTGAAGATATAATTATTACAAATCTTTTTCGATCTTGACAAACGATTCTATATTGGTTTCGTATGTCTCTTCCTACATCACAATACCATAGATGAGACCAGAGTGGACTGATGTAATATCCGGTATTCTGACAAAAGATAATGAGACGCTTGCTTGATTTTTATTTGCTTGTAAAGAAGTTTTTCTACGACTATTGAATTATTAATTTATTATAAAAACGAGTAATGTGGTCCATTACTGACGGCTGGGTGTAATGATTCATTATCCATGGTCCAGAACTAATCACAAGAGTTCATATTCATTATTCAACAGTTTTGAACCAATCACAGGAGTTCATATTCATTACTTAGCAGGTTTTGTGGAGCAATCACAAGAGACGATTTAAAGTTCTAAAACATCGCGTATGACACACAACCCAATTCAATTGTCAAAGACAACCCCTAAATTATGTTCTTAACTTGCTGTATTTTCTGGCAAACACTCTCAATCCCTTCCTGACAATCCAATCTATGATGTATAGTACATGTACACTTCGTATGACCATTTGTCTTCTAAAGTAAAATTTATAAAGCTCATCTTATTAACCTTACCCAGCAAAGCAGTGTGTTATGCCATTATATATTTGACCATTTATTTCACAAGTCGATAATATATATTATGAAGAGAATCGGGCCTAATTCTGACCCTTGTGGCAGATGTACGTTTGCCCTCTCCAACTTAGTCGCCAATATGTCATATGATGTTTATTTATATCAGTAAATAAACCTGTTACCTTAATGTCTATGTTTATGTTTTCATACAGGGTGTTTCAGGTATGCAATCATTAATTTTTAAGGGCGATTTTTTGTCAAAAAATATTAAAAAAAACCTATAAATGTGGGTTCGGAAATCCGTACCAAAAGGGCACCCCTGAACTTTTATGTCATTAATGACATTCATTTCTCAAAATTGTTTGGTAATATAGCCTGTTGATCGTATTTAATTATGGGCACTATACTTGGACTGGAAAGGGAGGATAATTTTTACAAAGGTTTATCAAACCAACGCCCAATGGCATGTGCAGTTCAATTCATCACTATTCCTCCCTACCGCGGCTAAGGTATAATACGTTTTTTTTAAAAGCGTCATATTGAATACGTAGAGAATAATGAGTGAAATATACCTTATAATTTCTTTCAGAACTTTGGTCTCTATATTATCTAATCTGGACCAACACTTGTTGGCAAATAAGAACTCGGTTTGCTATGCCAGAATACTCGAATCAATGAGTTAAATCCTTTTCAAAAACCATGGTAAATACGTAAAATAATCCGGTTTTCATAAACTCTTCTCTCCCACTATAAGCGTGATTTTTATATAATTCCTCGATATCGAACCACCCTATATACCACATTGTAGTTCCTTTATTTGCAGGCTATAAAACTAAGTTCTATATCCTAGCTAAGGATTTACTTTCCGACAAATTTAATTTCCCAAGTTATAAAATTTGCATTATACTACAACGTTTATGCCCGCTAAGTAATATCTGGTGTATTTGCTTGTTTTACGCTCGATTGAATTAATTAGATGTTTACAACCAAATGAGACAGAAATGCGCGTGAATTATGTACAATTTTATATCTTCTACGTCGGTATATAAAACAAGATTACATTTAAAATTAAATAAACAAATGGGTTGGCTCAGTTCATTAAAAACAAACTGTAAAATATGTATAATGCACCGCAGGTATGGGCCAATAACAATAAATCCGTATAAAAGGGGACATTACGAGCGAATTAATGTGGGTAAACATTAAATGTAAACAGTTTTGCATTTTCCTCGAAGATTCATATTTGCTGGCAGTATAACTGATTGCTAAGGGTACTCTGTAGCAACATTTTTTAATCGACTAATCAGTCATGACTAATGACTAATCATTCATACATTAATGACCTTACTAATGACTATTTGGTTAGTCATTAGTCATGAATGTCTCGATTAATGATTGATTAGTCAATAGTCATGACTAAAGATTGATTTATTCGTTAGTCTAACGTTAGTCTGACTAATATTGTAACAACTAATTTCGTATCCATATAGTTTTAACTAGAAAAATATCTCAGCAATTATTCGCAAGCAAAAGGTTTGTTTTATTTTCACATCCACGTGGTGGATGTGGAAATAGTAGTAACGATAAAAAAAAATATGTTATTTTGATCTCATTTCGTTGAAAGGTTGGGGATTAAATGGGAGTAAATACGTAAAGCAAGTAAGCAAAATGGGATTTAGTGTGTATACGAAAAGCTAAGGACTTAGCCACCCCCTCTACCACCCTTATTATCACCCTCATTACCACCCCCACTTCATTAGTAAAAGGGGTAAAAAAATAAGATTGTGATTTAGTGTGTATAAAAGAACCAAAGTCCTGAAATTTTTTTAGGCATCAGCCATCCCCTCTAGCAACTTTGTTACAACCCCCACCTCACTAAAAAAGGTAAAAATATAACATTGCGATTTAGTGTTTACACAAGAACTAAAGGCCGTTTTTTGGCATCAGCCATCCCCTCTACCACCTCCACCCTATTATTAAAGGGGGTAAAGAATAAAACTGTTATTTAGTGTGTGTACAGGGTTATTCATTATATTTAGAACACCCTTTATTATCGTTATTATTGGAGATAGAAAAAATAAGTTTCGGATTAAAGTTGTAGGACTGTAACCGTTCACCTTTAATAAGTTAATGGAAGCATAGTGGCATGCAGAAATTGAAAGGTACAAGAAGCAATAATATATTTTTTTAATGGAACACCCTATGTACTGTTGAATTTCTGAATTATTCTTTTTTTTTTTTCTAATTTCAAAAATATGATATATGATAGTCATAACTTTAACCGTCTTGGAGTTATTGAACATTGAAAATCGTATTTAAGTTATTTATTATACGAACGGAAATTACAATTATTAAAGTAGTCTATGAAAATGACAAGTATTCTGTTATTAAATCTGTCAGCATAGCAGAATACTTGTCATTTTCATAGACTTCTTTAACAATTGTAATTTCCCTTCGTATAATAAATAGCTTAAATACGATTTTCAATGTTCAATAACTCGAAAACGGTTAAACGATGATGTGTAGAATGATCCATTTGCCGATCCTTCGAGGTAATGAATCCAGTAATGGCGTACTGCCCTACAGGGGCGTTAGGGTGTGAGGATGAAGCCATAGTGTGTCCGACGACGAGTTGACTTTCTCCAAGTCTAACTATAAGGGCTTTCCGACTTTGACGAGAACAAAGTCAACTCATCTTCGGACACACTATGGCTTGATCCTCACACCCTAACGCTTCCCTGCAGGGCAGTACACCTTTACTGGCTTCATTACCTCGAAGAATCGTAAAATGGATCGTTCTACACATCCTCGATTAAGGCAGTTGTCACCATTTCCAGCATCCTCTGAGAAGCAGGATTTTTAATTTTAATAACAGGATCAGAGGATTCCCACAGAAATTAAACGTATCACTCGGATGCTGATGTTGGCCTCATCAGTGATTCTCCAGCACCTTCATCAGTCCCTATCACCAAGATGTTTGGGCAGTCAGTATATGACATAGACGTTTCGCTTCTTCTAGAGGATTGGAAGACGCCACTCGTTGGTTGCGAGTGGATATAGGTGTCTGCTGTCTTGGTTCTCCAATCCCCCTTAGAGAAATATCACGAGGCTAAACCATGCTCGATAAAGATTTATAACTCAGATTTCTCAATACGAGTCATCTTTGATCTTAGATAAATTAATTTGAGAGAGTGATTCGACCTTCTGATGACCAAAGGTCACTTTGATCATAGATCAAACCATATGCGAACGTAAAATATCCCGCTCTTTCATAATCCGTGGTAAAAAATGGGGTTTCATTTGATAAACAAAAGTTGACCTTGGAATGACCTTGAACTCAACCTGATGGGGTCGAATAAACCCCGGATTAGGATTCAGCAACCTCTAAAACGGATAAGGATCGTGGTTTTCTAGCTTACATGTTTTTCCCAATATGACCTTGGAATGACCTTGACCCTGACCTGATGGGTCAAACAGACCAGGAGTTGGGATTTAGTTACCCAAAAACGTATAAAAATGGTGGTTTTTTGCGCTTAAAAGGTTTCTTCCCAATTTGACCTTGGATTGACCATCACCCTGACCTGATGGGGTCAAGCAGATCCCGAATTCGGATTCAGTCACCCCAAAAACGTACAGAAGACGTGATTTCCTTCGCTTAATCGTTTTTTCCCAATTTAACCTTGGATTGACCTTGACCCTGACCTGATGGGGCCAAACAAACTCCGGATTCGGATTCAGAGACCCCAAAAACGTATAGATATGTTGGTCTAGTCTGGTGAACAGAACATTTTTTTTTGTGGAGCTGTGTAATAACTATAATAAAGGGTGACCTTAATATAATGAATAACTGTACAAGAACCAAAGGCCTCACATTTTTTTTTGCATCAGCCACACCCAGCCTCTTACAATCCCCACACCATTATTAAAAGAGATAAAAATAAAATTGTTTTAGTGTGTATAAAAGAACCAATGACCCTTTTTTTTTGCTTCAGGATTCGTGCAAGCTTTACCTCGTAAACATTAATTTACTCTAGGTAATAGGTATCAGACTAACCAGACCAATATGGTATGAATTATAGAAATTTGCCAATAACCCTTTCAAAATATATCGTATACAACGCCTGTGACTTACTACTAATAATAAAAGCTCATAATTATTAAAAATAATGCTTGCTTATCTGGCTAGTGGGAACAGTAGCTTAGGAGGAGATTGAGGTTTCGGATTGCATGTGTCCTATTTATGTTACCGCATCTCAAACTAAAGGAAATAATAACGAGTATTTGTTACAATGATATCAATTAACATATATTCAAAAAGTGAAACAGAAAGTCTCTGATTTCTTTGAAATGTTTTCAAGTTTTTATTTAATGTAAAATGAATTTGTCATGAAACGTGAAATATTAATGCTACCCACTGGCATACTAAATATAATGCAGGTTTAACACCTTGGGGTTATAGAAAATAGCCTACGACCTATTCTCAGACCTACCAAATATACACCAAAAATTTCATAAAAATCGGTCAAGCCGTTTCTGAGGAGTTCAATAACAAACACTATGGCACGAGATTTTTATATATTATATTATAGCTTATATTGCTATAATTGGTGACCCGATGTGACGCAGCAAATAACCGCGTATCCCGATTCCACAAAAATGAAGAGTCAAAAAGGAACAAAAGCAATAATATTACAATTATCAATCAATTTATGGAATTTTCAATGTCAAAGTCATTTTCATGTCAGGCTCTAAATAAGATGCAATATTTGAAAGCCGAGGTACCAATATTTTTAGGTATGCCGTATGCCGAGATCCTGCAACTTCAGGTCAAAAATTCATATTTGATAGACCTAACTTACAAGAAGGCAAGATTTCAACATCATTATGAACACTGTAACCATCGCTGCAACCCGACAGCCTGAATAGATCGTTTAATTCCCCACTGCCTAGACAACTCACTAGATTCCCCACCAAAATCCGACAGCCTGCATTACCTCAAGATTATGACCCGAAGACTGCATTGTTATTAATATTGTACACATGTAGATGAGTACTCTGCTTATACAACTCCCTGCACAATTAAGCCATCTTATCAAGGTATCAATGTATTAATTTTTTGCTATTTTATCAATTATTTGCTAATTATATGTGACATAACATCAATTCAATTCAATTATTCGATTCTTTATTCAGTCAATCAATTTACAATTACCGAAAGACGCTAACTCTCGACGCTCTCAACGCTCGATTGTGAACTTTCATATTCACTTAGCATCAGTCAAATACATGCTATTCTATCACAATTTTTAAATGACATGCCCACGATAAAGGAAACATCATAGCAGATATTTTATCGCACATATATGATTTTTCCTTATTTGAACATCATACTATTTTGTCATCTATCCGTCAAATATGACTTTCCTTTTTTAAAACACAATTTTAATATTGATACTTTGGTAAGTTGATTTCTCTTTCGCGGGGGGCGGGGTATATGTAGCGTATTCACTTACATATAATATCGCTATGGTTATATAATAACAACAAAATTATTATTACAAATTATATATTGGAAGTATTGACGTATTTCCGAGCAGAAAGTCACTACATTAAAAGCCGTTTCATTAAAAAAATACTAGACGTACAATAATAATTCTCTACCGGTGTTATTATCTGCCATAGCTCCAATATACCGAAATATGCCACACTGTTATTTATATTGACTTAATTATTAAAACACATCATGTTATTGTACAAATATACATTTCATTATGAATTAATTTAAAATACCAGAATACACAACCACTTCAATTTACATATGTTATATGCAAATTACCAAAAGTGGGATGTTTTCCACGCAGAAAACTGTTTGCATGGTTCTTGTTTGTTTTCGTCTTTGAATCGTTGACCTTCGTTATAATTAATTCCATAAATACTATGGTTTGTGTGCGGCCATTTTATAAACTGAAATAAAAGAAGTAGTTAAGATAATGGCCCTTTTGTCCTCAGCATTCTATCATAACAAGAAATTAATGAGAAAAATCATAATTCATAATATAAATAGCCATTCTTATTTATTTTTTTCAAATAGCGCTCTGTGTCTTGTGTAGGATCATTGTGAAGCTTATCAAAAACTGAATATGGTCGTACTCTTAAGAATTACATTGAATATCTGCTTATCTACTTATCCCTTACTAAAAATCTTCACTTTTGATGATGCTTCATGATGCACATAATATGCACATAATAAAGGTACGGTCAGACACACCTACTTTTGCTGCGGTGCAGTGTAAAGAACTGCGCAGTTCAAGTGAATCTTCATGTGAGTACCTGTGCAACCTTAAAAGTAGCGCATGCTGTTCGGTTTCGTGTAATATTTATTTGCTGCGTGCAGCCTCAAAAGTAGCCATGTTTGAATAAAATTTTAAAGAGTAGCGGTGGCTGCAAAAAATATCTATTTGATTGAAACTTTTGCAGCAGCGAGTGCAGTATTTTTAAAGTCGATGTCCATTTGCGTACTGAACATTTTGAGGTAGGTAATTGCTTGAATAAGTTGCGACTTGACAGAATTATTAATGTTTTCAAATTAATTATTTTTGTTTGTTTATAGTTATAAAAAAAATTAAATATGGAATAAAGCGGCAGCTTGTAGGGATTTTTTAAAATCTATTCTTTAATAATATACAAGCTTGATCTTGGAGAGATATTTAAGTTTTGATATTTTTAGCTAAGAAACATTGCTTTCAGAAGAAATAATACAAATAATATTCTACAATTAACAAAGTACTGGATCTGATAATTCCCCTTCTGTATGGCGTTGCTTCTCCTACATACGTGGAAAGAATGCTTTCTTCATATGGACTTGTTCATTGATATATTATGATATATATGTCTTGTTTTGTACTATTTTGAAAAATATATATAGTCATTTTTATTTGCTCGCTCGAGCGAGTGCGTGAACCAAAAGTCCTAACCTGCGGTTCCTCTCGTACTGAGTAGGACTATTATTGCAACGACGAGTCATCAGTAGGGTAAAACTAACCTGTCTCACGGTGGTCTAAACCCAGCTCACATTCCCTATATATTTGTTAAGTTAATGTTTTAAGCGTTTAAATTAAATGCTTTTTAAAGTTTTGTTTGCAAATAAAAATTTTTGTTAATAAAGTTTTTACCTTTTCTTTATAATATTTCAATTTGAAGAAAAAAAAATCGCGACTTTTTTAAATAAAAATCTCAGCTCAACCCTGGTTTTAATAGTACAGCTAATAAACAAGTTCTAGCTAGTGTCTCGTCATCCATGTTTTACAGTACATAAATTGGATTTTAATGCGTTTATTACGACACGAACACGGTGAGATGCCACGGAACAATAGCTTGCATTCAGCAGCTGGTTGTACGATGCAAAAAACAGCGTGTTGCGTGTGAACGTCACTGCAATCTTTCTCGACTTCAAGTTTTGATAGATACTTGCAGTAGAAAAAACTGCCCGTTGCACGCTACTTTAGGATCAGTGTTAACAGGAGACGAAAGTTTTGCAGTTGCAACTCTAAAACTGCGCAGCAAAAGTAGCAGTGTCTGACCATTCCTTAATGATGGTTCTATAACCAATATGTCACGATACCAATACATTTCCCAGCAACATTATCTTTTCTGAAGACGCCAAGCATTCTTTAAATTGTTTTGTTAATAGATATTTTAATTGCCTTGTTTATTTTAACGTCCTGGCGAAGTTTTAGCTAATATTACTCCACTACGGCGAGATGAGATAGGGTCGCCCATCCAAGTACCGGACTCTCCCGCCGTGCCTTAACTTCGCCCATCAAGGTCTCTCCACTGAAACTGGTAACGTACCTCACTTCACATGATATAATACCGCTCTTCCTATTATCACCGTGCTATCTAGGGCTGCTTACAAATGGGCGTTATATTAATCAGCATCTTGCAGCACGTTTTAATTTCTGTACCGCATTAGCTAGTTTACAAGAACATTGCGAAATCGTTCATACAGTCTGATTCAGTAATAGATGACAATTTGTTGGTCTACTAAACGGGTCTACGATTCGGATAAGTAATAAATTTCAGCAGATTTCAGAAAATGATGGTGTTTTTATTTTTCCCATGTAAGCCAATGTAACAGTAAATTTCTTTTTAAAAAAATATGCTTCATGATTAGGTGCTGTGGTAGAGGAATTTTTAATTTTGTCCTCATGTATGATGATTTATTGACTAGTAGAACGATAGTGTCATATTGTCGTGTTAGAGAAACTAAAGTCATTTTCTTTTAGTAACAACTTGTTGAAATTCTTAGATTCATATCTAACCAACTGTCCAAGTTTTGTGAGATTTGACAATAGCAATTCAGACATCTTTATTTCCACCTCAGGCGTGCCCCAGGGCTCCATACTAGGGCCATTGATTTTTGTATTGTTTATTAATAATATACGCAAATGACTGAAAAGTCTATTACACGATAAGGTCTAATGAAGATATTGATAAGTTCCAATGTGATATCGGAGCCATTTCTGAATTATCTGATGATAATGACCTGGTTCTAAATGAATCTAAATGTAAAGTCGTATCTTATACAAAAAAGAAGAATCCTTTGATAGGATTAGATACTGTGAATTATGTTCGAATCGAAGCATTTAATGTAATTAAAGATCTGGGTATAGTATTCACTAAAAACTTTTCATTTAATTACCATATTATAAAGTTAACGTCTGAGTGTTACAGAAAACTGTAGAGCCAGTCAGGGTCTTAATTATAATACATCGATTATTCTGTTCAACTCATAAATGTCCGATCTAAATTAGAATACTTTTGTGTTATTTGGCATCCTAGAACTCTGATATACACTATGTTAAAAAAAAAACAAACAAAAATATTTAAGATCCATGTACCTAAAAGAACATGGGACGGGACATATTCACTTTTAATATCATATGAACACCAAAGAATTGAATTTAATGTAACTCTCTTAAGCAATCGTCGTGAAAATGTTCAAATTTTGTTCATTTCTGATGTGTTCTTGGCCATATTGTTGCACCTAGTGCTTAGATATTAACGTACCTGATATTAGATTAAGAGTTAGAGATAATGTATTCAAAATATTTAATGTAAATTTTCCCCTCGAAAATTGTTTAATTACTGTCAATAATTTTTTAAAAACCCGGGATATAGATGTTTTTGATACTAATCAAAATAGGCTACACTCCCATCTGTGACAAGATATTCTTTTTACTTTAGGTTGATATACTTTTGTATATTGTATATGTACAATTGTACATACATTTGTTTTTATTTTTTCTCTTTTCTATAGCACATGTATGTCAAAATTTTTACCTAACTGTATACATGTAAGTGGACTCTGTCTGTTTGTATGCAGTATAAATAAAATAAATTGAAAAAAAAATAACCCAAAGCCTAAACAGCAATTCTAGTCAGGTCGTACACTTTAGTCTGAAAATGCCCGCGGATCAAAAACTAAACGATTTCTATTAGCTCGAGCTCTCTACTAATATCCGTATATCATTATGTCCTCTTATTTTAAAATTACTTAAATTATTCTTTTTCTAAGAAAGATATTTCATAAGATTGATCGTTATTGGTTGGTGTCGCTAGTCTCATAACATTAAATTAAATAATAAAGGCTGATGATATATTATCAGTGAAGAGCTTCTTATTTCAAACTAAATTTGAAATATCTCTCTTAGAGATGGTGCCAGATTGTCACTAAAGAAGATGAATGAAGTATCTGTCCAGCAATAAATGAAGTACATGAGCACTCACTCTTGATAGTAACATTGCGGTAATTCTTAATATTATTTTATACTCGCATGATTATAACTATGAAATGAAAATTGACCGTATCCTATTATTATAGATGGTTAGATAGACGTCTAATTGGTTACTTTACATCTAAAAATACATTTTTATAATAGGTCATTACTTAGTTATTATCTAAAGATAATATACATGTAATTTAAAATGAAGTGTAAAATATAAAAATATAATAAAAATTAATATACCGAGTACCTCAAAAGTATGGATACGCCCGAATAACTCGTCAGTATAGCGAGATATGAGGAAAATGACCTCTAAATCTATAAAAGTTGTTGAGGTCATCGAGGAGCACTGCTTAGTGGATTTGATCTTCAATTTTCAAGGTAATTTGAAGGTCAACTTTCGTTTTTTAAACAGGAACCTCTATTTTTGACCCCGGATTCTGAAAGAGCGAAAAATTTTGCACTCGAGTTTTGAGGGTCAAATTGATCCTAGGGGTCATCTAAAGGTTAAATGTCTCTCGAAATTTTCAGGCTGGTATCTCGTCAGGATAGCGAGATATGAAGAAAATGACCTGTATAAAAGTTGATGACGTCATCGAGGGCGCACCACTTGGTGACCTTAGATTTAACTTTGAAGGGCATTTTTTTTGTCTTCTTCAAGGTCAGTTGAAGGTCAATTTACGTCTATCAAATGGGACGCCAAACTCGATCATGAAATGACTTCGATTTGGCCTTAAAATCTGTCTGTAAGGTCATCACGATTACCATTGTCTGCCTTCAGTCACCAGACCCTAGGATCAATTTGACCTCTTACAACTCCAATGCAAAATTTTTCTCTTTTTCAGAATCCGAGGTTAAAAACGGAGGTTCCTATTTAAAAAACGAAAGTTGACCTTCAAATGACCTTTAAAAATTACCTTCAAGGCCAAATTCAAGGTCGCCAAGTAGTTCCCCCGATGACCTCAACAACTTTTATAAAGGTCATTTTCCTGATATCTCGTTATCATGACGAGTTATTCAGTGTAATGAAGCTATTTCCGCCACCTATGTTTGAGGCATTTAAACTCTGACTGGCTTCGTTACTTGCCCGCATTAACATACGGAATCTACTCACTCAAATGTAAAAGCACGCAGTTTTAGCATTAAATATACCGAGCACACTACTTACACCTCGCCGACTATATTTGCGTAGACAGTATCGTATACCAAAAAGTAATTAGTGTTTAATTGAGCAGAATCATATTCTTCTCCCGTTGGTTTAAGTACCAACACTCCGAATTTAAATT
Organism: Rutpela maculata; assembly: GCA_936432065.2. Taxonomy (NCBI): domain Eukaryota; kingdom Metazoa; phylum Arthropoda; class Insecta; order Coleoptera; family Cerambycidae; genus Rutpela; species Rutpela maculata. The sequence continues at coordinate 251,567,434 of OW386286.2, forward strand.
AATTTTCAGCATTTAGGGACCGTTAGATTTGCAAATAATTGTTCAGCTAGGTTATTGAGTTATTTGTAATATTGACTATAGTCCGAGCGTATAGGCCCTACTAGCAGATTGTTTAGTGCAAGTGTAAAGTAGTAGTTCTATTACCGCGATTTCTATTTACTACGAGAGGGAAACCCAGAAGTAAATAGTCCGTTTATTTTGTTTTCGCCGAGGCCTATTCGTCCCCAGAATATTTTTGTTTTCCGCAAACGATAATATTCTTCCTACACAATCTATAGTCAACGTTCAATTGTTTACTGTATATTTTGCTTGCACGCGAAGATTAAATCATTTCGGCTATCGCGAGTCTTAGTCATCACTGCTTGCGTTTAGTATTTCATACTCGTTTATTTTGCTTTTGTAAATAGTTTTCCTTTTTAGTCAATAAATTATTGTTTCTTATTGTTTTCTAAATTGGTTGTTTTATTTATGCACTGATCGTCTGGTCAAAACCTTCTTCACTGATAACTACCTGGTAGCGTGTTTCAGCTCTTCTAATTCTGAAACTGGCGCCCGAGTCCGTAACCTTTTGTTACTCAGGGGCGTCGTAGTGACGGCGTCCGCCGAAAAACGCGTCACATCAGGCGTATCCATATTTTTGGGACACTCTTTATAACAGACATAATATATAAAAAATGAGGACAATACAATAAATAATAAAATTGTCTTAAAACTTGCGGCGGCGCAAGTCGCATAGAAAAAGTGTATATTACTACATATTATTACAAAACATTCAAATCATTCTTATATAGATGTTCTATTTGTTATGAGTGGTAGTTATAAATTCTTCAATTGTATAGAAACAAAATCTCAGTGATTTTAATGATAGTTTTAAATTTTTCTAATATAAATTCTCGAAAAATCGACCTTTCTTTCATAATAAAATGCACTCCAGTGACTGAAATAAGTTTTGTTTTCCTTAAAAAAGGTATAATAAAGGTCTTTGATACCCATCCGAACTTGGTTAAAATTGGGTGACTAATAACAAAGGTGTTACCGTGAAAAGTGGGACACACTGTATAGGCGTTATACCATATTTAATAAATAATGGTTGACTGTGTTCCCCAAAATCCACTCATGTTATAATTGTTATGGACTCTTTCTTTTGTCGAAAAATTATTTCTGTATTTCTAACCCAAATTATAACCACATAACTTACTTGAGAGTGGATTAATATATAGTACACTGAGAGCAATGTGTGTGTGGTTGAAGTAAAACGGTTCTTAGTGCCCGTAAAAGAAATATATAGTTTGAGAGATTATTGGTGAGTTGCTCAATATAATTTGTCCAGCTTAAAGTGTCACCAAGAGCTATCCGGAGTAAGTAACACTCTCGCTCTTCGTTATGTCATTTCTAGTAGAAAAATTAGGTTCTGTGTTTTATCACGATTTAGTTTTAGTGCATTAGCATTATACTAAAGTACAGCTCTACTTTCAGTTCCATATGTAATATTTTGCAAACTGTTGATATCCTTGGCACTATCTCGAAGAGTTCTGTCGTCACTAAACATCGCAGTACATAGGAAAAACATAAAATAAGTCATTTACACAAATTATAAAGAGTAGAGATCCAAAGACAGATCCCTGAGCCATTCCATGTTTCACTGGTCTAAAATAAGATGTCACATTGTTACCGGAAATGTATTATTGCCTATTCTTCAAATATGACATTATCAGAGACAATGGTATAACTCTTACCACATATAAACTAAGTTTTTCGACAACGAGAGTATAAAGACATTGTCAAAATCTTTTCTGAAATCACATCCTCAAAGTCCTCAACTATGTCACTCACAATCTTACAGATTGCGTCTATTGTAGAACATTTATGTTTACAATGATGCAATAACGAATATTTTTCGAAATATTTCGACAAACGATATTTTTAAATAATTTCAATTATCTTACCAAACACTGGGATAATCGCAATTGGTCGATAGTTATCTGGACTATTTAACTCACCTAAATTGATAAAATTCAAGCTACCTTAAAGGTATCAGTAAAGTAATCTCCACTAAAGCATTCATTTATAATGAACGTTAGTGGGAAGACCCGAAACTAATATTTCTTTTTGCCATGTAAATCATAAACAAGTGATTTTTCAGCGAACTTATTGCATCTATAACCTTTAAAGTGCTAACAGGCTCAAAAAAAATATTATTTCAAGCCAAACTATCAAATTTGCAGAGTTGGTTAATAATACGCCTGAAATAATACAGATATTACAGTTTCTCTATAAAAAAATAACAGATTTATTTTCATTCTCCACAAGGCTACTATGTTAATAATCCACAAGACTCGCTTTCCCTTTTAATGAAGAAAATATTGTTCTATTTAATTTTACACATTTTGTATGCCTTTATTTTCTAGATAACATTTTGGTCAGATTTATGAATGAACTAGTCCAGAGGGATTCCGGGATTATACCCTCTGACAGCCCCTGGGCGTTAACGATTTTTTATGCCAAATTATAACGATGTAATTTAAACTAGAGCAAACTGATGTGTTCAATATTACGGAAACATTGGGAATTATTTCCAGTGGCGTAACTAGACCTAAACTAGCTCACAAAAACGAGAATTGAAAGAAGACAAAGTATTGTCCAATCTAAAGCCTCATATACTTCGTTAATATATTATCGTAAAAATGGAAGCAAGCTATGACTAAAATGCATACTGACAGTCTAGGAGATAGCTACATACAATATATGGGGCTTGGGATATAATATGTTGGATTTGCTGTTGTTTTAGCAAATATTTTTCTGAGTACTTTATCTTATGTGAGTCAGACCTCCCCCCCTGACAGTTTTGGCGCTAGCCGCCCCATTTTCAATTGTGGAACAGAGTATAACACTTTGGGGTTTGGTGTTAGTCGAAGAGGGTATCTTGGTGTCAACATTCGATATATTCCAACATTTTTTCTCCGTGCAGTTGGCAGCGACATCAATTATGGCCAAAATTGGAACGTAGTATAACACTTGCTTGTACTTACAAACGCTGACGCATCATTTATGTCAGGTATTTAAATAAGGAAGTAAATGAGGATGGGTACGGGTAGTGTCCACGGTGACGGTGAAAGGTGTGTTTGGGTACGAGAGTGTCTACCCAGCCACCAAAAATGTGGAGCGTCCCTAAGAGCTGCGTTGCGTCGTGGATTTGTATATTGTAGGGCATGGTACCTCTTTTACTTTTAATATTGCTATTGTTGAATAAATATTAGTGTTGGTATAATGTTCACAGCGACGATTTAAATAACACATCAATCCAAATCGCACATTTTCATTGGCATGGACTACTTGAGAATGTTTTCTTTGAACACTCATTACATAAATAGTTTAAAAAATTTGACGATAAAGTAATCTTTACTCACTGTACAAAGTTTACAACTTCTGTTGGATCTAACATTACACTGTAGTTAAAACGAGAGCTTGATATCCATTAAGAGATTTTTAGTTTTAATTTGAGAAGAAAATTGTATGTGACTTGTGTTCTCAATTTTTAATTATGAAGATATTGTGTATGGTCCATGTGTAGATTCTATAACCCGAAACCCCATGCGAAATATACAAAATTCTTGTTGTAGATTCGTGTTTGAGTTGAGCTTGATACAGTTAGTGCTAAATTAAGTTTACTCTGTTGGTTACCTATTGGTTTTTAGAGCTTTATCTAATTAATTTTGTTCATATTTTGCTTCAAATGGGTATACTGCATACGTCAAATGACATTTAGTTGTAATAATAATATCCAAATTGATATGGGAATACGTTAACCATCCCCTAGCATAAAATTGCATTTTTTCAAAGTTCATTCTCATACACAAAGTCTTTCATAATTGAATGCTGATCCTAAAGGGCGATAATCCTTCGATGATAAGACAAATTCTTTATATGAACATAGGTCCGCAACCGCTTTATTTCCGAGATACAGGGTGTTGAAATTTAACAAAAAAATCAGTTTTTCCAGAATATCTCTAAAACGGTTTTTTCTGCAATTTTGGTACATGCAAAGTACGCATAAAAATACATTTTTTCCAGGATAAATGTTTTTAAAATTTTTATCAGTGGCGTCCCTGTCAACATGCCCTGCAATATTTTGAATAAAAAAAAATGATACGCCACTTTTTTTAAATAAATATTATTTTCATATTTGCGGTTTATTTGTTAAAAAAAAAACAAACAAAAATATTTAAGATCCATGTACCTAAAAGAACATGGGACGGGACATATTCACTTTTAATATCATATGAACACCAAAGAATTGAATTTAATGTAACTCTCTTAAGCAATCGTCGTGAAAATGTTCAAATTTTGTTCATTTCTGATGTGTTCTTGGCCATATTGTTGCACCTAGTGCTTAGATATTAACGTACCTGATATTAGATTAAGAGTTAGAGATAATGTATTCAAAATATTTAATGTAAATTTTCCCCTCGAAAATTGTTTAATTACTGTCAATAATTTTTTAAAAACCCGGGATATAGATGTTTTTGATACTAATCAAAATAGGCTACACTCCCATCTGTGACAAGATATTCTTTTTACTTTAGGTTGATATACTTTTGTATATTGTATATGTACAATTGTACATACATTTGTTTTTATTTTTTCTCTTTTCTATAGCACATGTATGTCAAAATTTTTACCTAACTGTATACATGTAAGTGGACTCTGTCTGTTTGTATGCAGTATAAATAAAATAAATTGAAAAAAAAATAACCCAAAGCCTAAACAGCAATTCTAGTCAGGTCGTACACTTTAGTCTGAAAATGCCCGCGGATCAAAAACTAAACGATTTCTATTAGCTCGAGCTCTCTACTAATATCCGTATATCATTATGTCCTCTTATTTTAAAATTACTTAAATTATTCTTTTTCTAAGAAAGATATTTCATAAGATTGATCGTTATTGGTTGGTGTCGCTAGTCTCATAACATTAAATTAAATAATAAAGGCTGATGATATATTATCAGTGAAGAGCTTCTTATTTCAAACTAAATTTGAAATATCTCTCTTAGAGATGGTGCCAGATTGTCACTAAAGAAGATGAATGAAGTATCTGTCCAGCAATAAATGAAGTACATGAGCACTCACTCTTGATAGTAACATTGCGGTAATTCTTAATATTATTTTATACTCGCATGATTATAACTATGAAATGAAAATTGACCGTATCCTATTATTATAGATGGTTAGATAGACGTCTAATTGGTTACTTTACATCTAAAAATACATTTTTATAATAGGTCATTACTTAGTTATTATCTAAAGATAATATACATGTAATTTAAAATGAAGTGTAAAATATAAAAATATAATAAAAATTAATATACCGAGTACCTCAAAAGTATGGATACGCCCGAATAACTCGTCAGTATAGCGAGATATGAGGAAAATGACCTCTAAATCTATAAAAGTTGTTGAGGTCATCGAGGAGCACTGCTTAGTGGATTTGATCTTCAATTTTCAAGGTAATTTGAAGGTCAACTTTCGTTTTTTAAACAGGAACCTCTATTTTTGACCCCGGATTCTGAAAGAGCGAAAAATTTTGCACTCGAGTTTTGAGGGTCAAATTGATCCTAGGGGTCATCTAAAGGTTAAATGTCTCTCGAAATTTTCAGGCTGGTATCTCGTCAGGATAGCGAGATATGAAGAAAATGACCTGTATAAAAGTTGATGACGTCATCGAGGGCGCACCACTTGGTGACCTTAGATTTAACTTTGAAGGGCATTTTTTTTGTCTTCTTCAAGGTCAGTTGAAGGTCAATTTACGTCTATCAAATGGGACGCCAAACTCGATCATGAAATGACTTCGATTTGGCCTTAAAATCTGTCTGTAAGGTCATCACGATTACCATTGTCTGCCTTCAGTCACCAGACCCTAGGATCAATTTGACCTCTTACAACTCCAATGCAAAATTTTTCTCTTTTTCAGAATCCGAGGTTAAAAACGGAGGTTCCTATTTAAAAAACGAAAGTTGACCTTCAAATGACCTTTAAAAATTACCTTCAAGGCCAAATTCAAGGTCGCCAAGTAGTTCCCCCGATGACCTCAACAACTTTTATAAAGGTCATTTTCCTGATATCTCGTTATCATGACGAGTTATTCAGTGTAATGAAGCTATTTCCGCCACCTATGTTTGAGGCATTTAAACTCTGACTGGCTTCGTTACTTGCCCGCATTAACATACGGAATCTACTCACTCAAATGTAAAAGCACGCAGTTTTAGCATTAAATATACCGAGCACACTACTTACACCTCGCCGACTATATTTGCGTAGACAGTATCGTATACCAAAAAGTAATTAGTGTTTAATTGAGCAGAATCATATTCTTCTCCCGTTGGTTTAAGTACCAACACTCCGAATTTAAATTAATTTTCAGCATTTAGGGACCGTTAGATTTGCAAATAATTGTTCAGCTAGGTTATTGAGTTATTTGTAATATTGACTATAGTCCGAGCGTATAGGCCCTACTAGCAGATTGTTTAGTGCAAGTGTAAAGTAGTAGTTCTATTACCGCGATTTCTATTTACTACGAGAGGGAAACCCAGAAGTAAATAGTCCGTTTATTTTGTTTTCGCCGAGGCCTATTCGTCCCCAGAATATTTTTGTTTTCCGCAAACGATAATATTCTTCCTACACAATCTATAGTCAACGTTCAATTGTTTACTGTATATTTTGCTTGCACGCGAAGATTAAATCATTTCGGCTATCGCGAGTCTTAGTCATCACTGCTTGCGTTTAGTATTTCATACTCGTTTATTTTGCTTTTGTAAATAGTTTTCCTTTTTAGTCAATAAATTATTGTTTCTTATTGTTTTCTAAATTGGTTGTTTTATTTATGCACTGATCGTCTGGTCAAAACCTTCTTCACTGATAACTACCTGGTAGCGTGTTTCAGCTCTTCTAATTCTGAAACTGGCGCCCGAGTCCGTAACCTTTTGTTACTCAGGGGCGTCGTAGTGACGGCGTCCGCCGAAAAACGCGTCACATCAGGCGTATCCATATTTTTGGGACACTCTTTATAACAGACATAATATATAAAAAATGAGGACAATACAATAAATAATAAAATTGTCTTAAAACTTACGGCGGCGCAAGTCGCATAGAAAAAGTGTATATTACTACATATTATTACAAAACATTCAAATCATTCTTATATAGATGTTCTATTTGTTATGAGTGGTAGTTATAAATTCTTCAATTGTATAGAAACAAAATCTCAGTGATTTTAATGATAGTTTTAAATTTTTCTAATATAAATTCTCGAAAAATCGACCTTTCTTTCATAATAAAATGCACTCCAGTGACTGAAATAAGTTTTGTTTTCCTTAAAAAAGGTATAATAAAGGTCTTTGATACCCATCCGAACTTGGTTAAAATTGGGTGACTAATAACAAAGGTGTTACCGTGAAAAGTGGGACACACTGTATAGGCGTTATACCATATTTAATAAATAATGGTTGACTGTGTTCCCCAAAATCCACTCATGTTATAATTGTTATGGACTCTTTCTTTTGTCGAAAAATTATTTCTGTATTTCTAACCCAAATTATAACCACATAACTTACTTGAGAGTGGATTAATATATAGTACACTGAGAGCAATGTGTGTGTGGTTGAAGTAAAACGGTTCTTAGTGCCCGTAAAAGAAATATATAGTTTGAGAGATTATTGGTGAGTTGCTCAATATAATTTGTCCAGCTTAAAGTGTCACCAAGAGCTATCCGGAGTAAGTAACACTCTCGCTCTTCGTTATGTCATTTCTAGTAGAAAAATTAGGTTCTGTGTTTTATCACGATTTAGTTTTAGTGCATTAGCATTATACTAAAGTACAGCTCTACTTTCAGTTCCATATGTAATATTTTGCAAACTGTTGATATCCTTGGCACTATCTCGAAGAGTTCTGTCGTCACTAAACATCGCAGTACATAGGAAAAACATAAAATAAGTCATTTACACAAATTATAAAGAGTAGAGATCCAAAGACAGATCCCTGAGCCATTCCATGTTTCACTGGTCTAAAATAAGATGTCACATTGTTACCGGAAATGTATTATTGCCTATTCTTCAAATATGACATTATCAGAGACAATGGTATAACTCTTACCACATATAAACTAAGTTTTTCGACAACGAGAGTATAAAGACATTGTCAAAATCTTTTCTGAAATCACATCCTCAAAGTCCTCAACTATGTCACTCACAATCTTACAGATTGCGTCTATTGTAGAACATTTATGTTTACAATGATGCAATAACGAATATTTTTCGAAATATTTCGACAAACGATATTTTTAAATAATTTCAATTATCTTACCAAACACTGGGATAATCGCAATTGGTCGATAGTTATCTGGACTATTTAACTCACCTAAATTGATAAAATTCAAGCTACCTTAAAGGTATCAGTAAAGTAATCTCCACTAAAGCATTCATTTATAATGAACGTTAGTGGGAAGACCCGAAACTAATATTTCTTTTTGCCATGTAAATCATAAACAAGTGATTTTTCAGCGAACTTATTGCATCTATAACCTTTAAAGTGCTAACAGGCTCAAAAAAAATATTATTTCAAGCCAAACTATCAAATTTGCAGAGTTGGTTAATAATACGCCTGAAATAATACAGATATTACAGTTTCTCTATAAAAAAATAACAGATTTATTTTCATTCTCCACAAGGCTACTATGTTAATAATCCACAAGACTCGCTTTCCCTTTTAATGAAGAAAATATTGTTCTATTTAATTTTACACATTTTGTATGCCTTTATTTTCTAGATAACATTTTGGTCAGATTTATGAATGAACTAGTCCAGAGGGATTCCGGGATTATACCCTCTGACAGCCCCTGGGCGTTAACGATTTTTTATGCCAAATTATAACGATGTAATTTAAACTAGAGCAAACTGATGTGTTCAATATTACGGAAACATTGGGAATTATTTCCAGTGGCGTAACTAGACCTAAACTAGCTCACAAAAACGAGAATTGAAAGAAGACAAAGTATTGTCCAATCTAAAGCCTCATATACTTCGTTAATATATTATCGTAAAAATGGAAGCAAGCTATGACTAAAATGCATACTGACAGTCTAGGAGATAGCTACATACAATATATGGGGCTTGGGATATAATATGTTGGATTTGCTGTTGTTTTAGCAAATATTTTTCTGAGTACTTTATCTTATGTGAGTCAGACCTCCCCCCCTGACAGTTTTGGCGCTAGCCGCCCCATTTTCAATTGTGGAACAGAGTATAACACTTTGGGGTTTGGTGTTAGTCGAAGAGGGTATCTTGGTGTCAACATTCGATATATTCCAACATTTTTTCTCCGTGCAGTTGGCAGCGACATCAATTATGGCCAAAATTGGAACGTAGTATAACACTTGCTTGTACTTACAAACGCTGACGCATCATTTATGTCAGGTATTTAAATAAGGAAGTAAATGAGGATGGGTACGGGTAGTGTCCACGGTGACGGTGAAAGGTGTGTTTGGGTACGAGAGTGTCTACCCAGCCACCAAAAATGTGGAGCGTCCCTAAGAGCTGCGTTGCGTCGTGGATTTGTATATTGTAGGGCATGGTACCTCTTTTACTTTTAATATTGCTATTGTTGAATAAATATTAGTGTTGGTATAATGTTCACAGCGACGATTTAAATAACACATCAATCCAAATCGCACATTTTCATTGGCATGGACTACTTGAGAATGTTTTCTTTGAACACTCATTACATAAATAGTTTAAAAAATTTGACGATAAAGTAATCTTTACTCACTGTACAAAGTTTACAACTTCTGTTGGATCTAACATTACACTGTAGTTAAAACGAGAGCTTGATATCCATTAAGAGATTTTTAGTTTTAATTTGAGAAGAAAATTGTATGTGACTTGTGTTCTCAATTTTTAATTATGAAGATATTGTGTATGGTCCATGTGTAGATTCTATAACCCGAAACCCCATGCGAAATATACAAAATTCTTGTTGTAGATTCGTGTTTGAGTTGAGCTTGATACAGTTAGTGCTAAATTAAGTTTACTCTGTTGGTTACCTATTGGTTTTTAGAGCTTTATCTAATTAATTTTGTTCATATTTTGCTTCAAATGGGTATACTGCATACGTCAAATGACATTTAGTTGTAATAATAATATCCAAATTGATATGGGAATACGTTAACCATCCCCTAGCATAAAATTGCATTTTTTCAAAGTTCATTCTCATACACAAAGTCTTTCATAATTGAATGCTGATCCTAAAGGGCGATAATCCTTCGATGATAAGACAAATTCTTTATATGAACATAGGTCCGCAACCGCTTTATTTCCGAGATACAGGGTGTTGAAATTTAACAAAAAAATCAGTTTTTCCAGAATATCTCTAAAACGGTTTTTTCTGCAATTTTGGTACATGCAAAGTACGCATAAAAATACATTTTTTCCAGGATAAATGTTTTTAAAATTTTTATCAGTGGCGTCCCTGTCAACATGCCCTGCAATATTTTGAATAAAAAAAAATGATACGCCACTTTTTTTAAATAAATATTATTTTCATATTTGCGGTTTATTTTGTCATAAATTTGACTTTTTTCATCCGGCGAAGTGTTTTCGATTTAAAAAATAAAATGCATTGCTTGTCCCTATGCGATTTTTTCTCTTAGTTTCAATTATATAATTTATGCTAACCAAAGCATCTAGGCAAGATTTTTATAATTTTATCAGTAACTATTATTTAATTTTAGTAATAAGTACGCATAAAAAGAAATTTTTCTAATTTCAAAAACTTATAACTATTTTGAACAAAAGATACCAAAATTAAATTAATTGTTGAAAATGTCCGCCTCCTGCAAATATACACGCTTCACCTCCTTCTGATTGACTCGCGTACTTTTTGGAAAATTCCTTGAGTATTCCTTATAGCTTCACAGGAAACTATTATGCGGTTTCGCAATTCTTCCTCAGTTTGAATTGGCTGACTGTAAACCGAGGTCTTGAGATGTTCCCAAAGAAAGTAATCCAGACTGTTTAGGTCTGGGGATCTAGCTGGCCATGACTCTGTCCCCCTAAGACCTATCCAGCGATTATTAAAGTTTTGGTTTAAATACTCGCGAGCCAGAGCACTAAAATGGGCAGGTGCACCGTCGTGCATAAGCCACTTGCAATTTCGAATTAAAATAGGAATATCTTCCAACAGAATTGGCAAATTTATCATCAAGAAACCGGCGCTAATTATTTCCATTTAATCTGCCTGGTAGAAAAAAAGGGCCAATTAGGTAATCTCCAATAATTACAGTCCACAAGTTTAATGAGAATTGTACCTGGTGATGAGATTTCACGATTGCATGCGAATTTTAGTCGGCCCAAAAATGATTGTTATGTTTCTGATACTGTTTCTCGGAAAACTAACTTCGTCCATGAATAAAATTTCCGTGTCAAATAAAGGATTCTGGGTAACTTTTTGGAGAAACTATTGACAGAAATTCACTCGTAATGTCTCGAGGAAGTAGAGCCTGAACCCGTTGAATGTGATAGGGATATAATAAATAATCATGTAGAATCCTCCAAACTAGAACGTGGGCGATACTTAAATTATTGTCAACTTTCATCGTACTTATGTCGGGATTTTCCTCCAACTGAATTTAAAACAGCTACCTCAATTGCTGGAGTTCTTGCAGTCCGAGGTGCTCCTTTTAAGTGATTATTTGGCTCAAAACTTCCTGTTTCACATAATCTTCTGTGGGTGCTTGAAATCGTCCGAGCATCAGGAACAATAGGGATGGTGACAAAAAAAATAATATTCATTAATATTAGTTAAAACCATACATTAGAGTCCCGAGTACCAAAATCAGATTTTTTTATTAATAAATATTTTAATTTTGTCAATTATTCGTAATAGAAATCACCCAAATGCAGCGAGGCTAAGAAACGTTCCCAGGCAGAGGCTAGTTGCAGGTACGCAAGCCTGTATGTGTAATGAGGGCCCGTTGTTTTTTATTGAAAGACGAATTTCGAGCAAAAGTCATTCTTTATTTTCTATTTAAATTCACTTTTTCTACAACCCAGCGTCATCTACACTTTCAAATTTTCATAAACTAATAATTTTCATTGAAAAATTACCAAAAATAATATCAAACAATTTATAACTTGGAAACGAATTTCTTTTTGAAAAAAAGTCATTCCTCTTTTTCTGTTTAAAATCGCTTTTTCTATCGCCCAGTGTCGCCCATGCTTTCAAATTCGGCAATCCTTAATGCTCGTATAGTTTACAGGGCTGCCAGCTGGTTCAAAATGTTGACAATTTTTCAATGATAATTCTTAGCTTATGAAATTTGAAAGTATGGATGACGCCATGTTGTAGAAAAAATGAATTTAAAAAGAAAATGAAGAATGAATTTTTTTCGAAAAACAATTCACTTAAAAATTATTAATTATTTAATATTTGAAAAATATAATTTTAGGGGGCCGTATTTCGAAAATCATAAATCAAAATGTCTTCAAAATTTGGATATATAAAACATGCTGATCAATAATATTATATTAGTCTTTCAATAAAAAACAACGGGCCCAATTACACACACAGGCCGGCGTGCCTATAAGTAAGTGACGTCATATTCCTCTAGCCTCTGCCTGGGAACGTTTCCTAGTCTCGCTGCATTGGGGTCATTTCTGTTACGAATAACTGGCAAAATAAAAACATATATATTATTTTATTGTTACATTAGTATATAATGCCGATAAATCTATCATTTTCAATTAAAATTAAAATTTTGTGAACATGCCTATTCTATTTGGGAAGCGCTCTTAATACAGTCGCCTGGCTTCGTACGCGTTCTCGCCAGCAAGCCCACAAAAGTAATGCATGTCTGCTGATTTGGTATTTGTAAAATTTACCATGTTTTTGATTAATAAACAAGTTTTGTATCTTAAATATTGTCACAAGACACGTATCTGACAAAGAGGTATCAAAATTGTTTACGTTCATAAAATAAGGAAATATGTTCTTAGCATATTAGATGTTTCTAGCCTACAAGATAATTATTCTACTCTTTAACGGCCGAATTCGCAAAGGGACAAGCAAATGAATGCATTTTATTTTTTAAATCGAAAACCGTCCGCCGGACGAAAAAAAGTCAAGGGACCATTTTTATGACAAGATAAACCGCAAATATGAAAATAATATTTATTTAAAAAAAATGTCGTATCATTTTTTTAAATAAAAATATTGCTGGGCATGTTGACAGGGACGCCACTGATGAAAATTTAAAAAACATTTTTCCTGGAAAAAATGTATGTTTATGCGTACTTTGCATGTACCTACCAAAATTGAAAAGAAAAACCGTTTTAGAGATATTGGGAAAAGCTTATTTTTTTGTTAAATTTCAACACCCTGTATCTCAGAAATAAAGCGGTTGCGGACCCATGTTCATATAAAGAATTTTTCTTAAAATCACCCAAGGATTGTCGCCCTTTAGGATCAGCATTCAATTATGAAACACCCTGTATATCAACGTCAACAGTGTTGACGACGTTATCAAACATCTTAAGTGTGCAACATCCAAATACAGCGTGCGGCAAAGTTATATAAACAGACTATAAGATTTTTTTTTAATTAAAGTATTATCTGATGTGATAAGATAATAGTGGCATAACAATAGAATTAATTTTATTAGGTAAGTGCTAGCCTAACATTAAATTATATTTCTTTTACATGATGGGTTATATGTAAGAGTAGCTTGCTAGCTAAACATCGCTCTGTTTGTATTTGTTTTTATCCATATCAAAGTCGATTGATTATTATTGTCATTATTATTACTAAATTTGTACCTCTCTTATAGCATCTAGTTATAGCTATTAGAGCATCATGGATCGCTCTAAAAAAATAATAGAGACTCTATTTATTAAACAAAGTCTAATACAGGCATCTAAAGTTTGTGAGAGATAGACTTAGAACCTTGATTTTAATCACACCACTATTCGAGAAGGACTGATAGAACTGAAACTTTGAAAGTCGCAACATAAAAGAGAAAAGGGAGACGAGACGTTTACTGTTGAGCATAAAGTAAAATTTAGGGAATACCGCATCCAAATGATCCCTTATTCAATAACAGTTGCCATGTGACAGAAACAAGTAAATCAACATTTCTATCAAAAGTCCGTGCTATCTAACTTTGGCGAGTTTGGGTCCAATGCCAATTTGTAAGCTTATTATACAAAGTACAGCCTTTGGTTAAAAGACGAAGCGAAAATTAATTAAAATTTAACATGCGAAAATAACAGGAGAGAGAATTTAAAAAGTTTAGCGTTCTTGCATTATTCGAAATCAGATGATTATCAGAAGTGGAAACAAAATTTTAATTACGGTATTATATTACTGTAAATTCTTTTGCCGTTGTAACAGTGACAGTATTAATACTTTTCGAGACAGGCTCACGGTAGTATACATCACAAACAGGCGTAGAACAATGCACCGACCGAAAAATTTGCTCTTTTATAAAGGGAAACAGTGCGTGGTATATTGCATTATCATATCCCTGTTGAAACTAAACTGTTATAGCGGATATTTACCGTTTAGCCATTGTAGGTGGTTTTACAAGGTATGCTATTTTAATGGGTCAGTAAGGGATTGCTTGGTTTTGATGTTGTTTCTTTATTAAATTTGTAAAGTCTAAATTTTATCACTTAAGAATTAGTGGAAAAATCTTGGCTTAGATCTTCTCAATATTAAGTAATAGGTAATAATTGACACGCAGCTCAATCAATACATGTATTCTAGAAAAAAACTTATCGCCGATAAATGACAGATATTAAGTTTTCAACAAATAATTTTTTGTAAAGTCAGGGTTATATTTAGTTTGATTAGTTCTTTACGTCAAAACGACTTTAACACTATTGTTATATTATTGACTATATCGAAATGGCGATTACTTCTTTCCTATTAGTCAGAGGGCGTAACACATCCCATGGGAAATTTGATGATGAAATTGTGGGACCAATATTAATACATAGTACAGAAAACGAAGACCGAAAAATCCCTCAATTCGGAAATAAATAGTGCTCAACGGATTATTATTTTAAGTTGTGGAGTAACATACCAAAAGTCTCCAGCCGTGGGCCTTGTGCGTTAGGCGGGAGGGGGGTGGAAAGGGTCGATTTGTAGGTTTTTCATTATTATCTCGAAAACTAAGCATCCTAGCGAAACGGTCATTCTATTCAAAATTAAAGTAAATTAAATTGTCTACAAAAAAGATCCTATTCATTTTTTCGCTAGGAGCAGTATTTAAGGGCGCACGTGAGTTTGAAAATGCGAATAGCTGGAAAAACTGTGTATTGTGGGAGGTAATGCTTAACAAGTAGAAAATTTTATAATATTACAAGTATTTACAAGGCCATATTAAGTAATTGGTCGAGTTCATCGACAAGATCATCATCATCGTCGTCGCCGTTGATGCTGACGATTGGAGGGCCGTTGGTACACGAAGCGCGGCAACTGCTGCACACAAGCGAGCAGGGTATGCCTGATTTGCGGCACCCGCAACGGCCCCCGCAACCAGTTGTGCACCCGCAAAATATGTTATTTAGGACGGATTCTGGCGCAACTGAGTCCGTGCTTGTGACGGGGGTAAGGAAGCCATCCGACCCCCTCATCCATCCCCAAGCAGTTGGCTCATGCTGCTGATCTCCATATAGCCATTGCTGAATCTGCAAACAATAATTCGTCCTTTGTAGTTTAAAAAAATGTGACACAATCTTGCCTAAGCACAATACAAAACATAAGTTAATGTAAACAAGCATATATTGATACAAACCTGCAAATGAACTCTAAGGGAGTGTTGGCGAGCAGCCCCTCTGGTGGGTGGAAGTGCCGCAAAACCAGGCTTTGACTTTGTCCAGGCTTTAACAAAGGCCTGGTGTCGTACCCGGTTCAGGTCTGCTCCTTGTTGGGCCTGGTACAATGGAAAAAGAGAGCTGCACTCCTGCATCAGCTACCGTGTCCTGTGTTGCTGAAGGATCACAGAAGACTTTGTAGATGTCTGTGACCTGCTCCTCGGTCTTCCCTTGCTCTTCTGTTGCTCCATTCGTTCAGCCGTTGTGATACTACCTCCGCTATTCACAACAAGAGCAAGGGAGGTGTGCTGAAAGCATTTTTGAAGGCCGAGGAGAAGGTCACAGAAAGCTGCAAAGTCTTCTGTGATGCCTCAGCAACACAAGACATGGTAGCTGATGCAGGAGAGCAGCTTTTTTTGGCATTGTACCAGGCCCCACAAGGAGCAGACCTGAACCGGGTACGACACCAGGCCTTTGTTAAAGCCTCGATAAAGCCAAAGACTGATTTTGCAGCACTTCCACCCACCAGAGGGGCTGCTTGCCAACACTCCCTTAGAGTTCATTTGCAGGTTTATATCAATATATGCTTGTTTACATTAACTTGTTTTGTATTTGCTTAGACAAGATTGTGTCACATTTCTTTAAACTACAAAGGACGAATTATTGTTTGCAGATTCAGCAATGGCTATATGGAGATCAGCAGCAGGAGCCAACTGCTTGGGGATGGATGAGGGGGTCGGATGGCTTCCTTACCCCCGTCACAAGCACGGACTCAGTTGCGCCAGAATCCGTCCTAAATAACATATTTTGCGGGTGCACAACTGGTTGCGGGGGCCGTTGCGGGGGCCGTTGCGGGTGCCGCAAAGCAGGCATACCCTGCTCGCTTGTGTGCAGCAGTTGCCGCGCTTCGTGTACCAACGGCCCTCCAATCGTCAGCATCAACGGCGACGACGATAATGATGATCTTGTCGATGAACTCGACCAATTACTTAATATGGCCTTGTAAATACTTGTAATATTATAAAATTTTCTACTTGTTAAGCATTACCTCCCACAATACACAGTTTTTCCAGCTATTCGCATTTTCAAACTCACGTACGCCCTTAACTACTGCTCCTAGCGAAAAAATAAATAGGATCTTTTTTGTAGACAATTTAATTTACTTTCATTTTAAATAAAATGACCTTTTCGCTAGGATGCTTAGTTTTCGAGATAATAATGAAAAACCTACAAACCGACCCTTTCCACCCCCCTCCCGCCTAACGCACAAGGCCCACGGCTGGGGACTTTTGGTATGTTATTCCTAAGGGTCAACCCTACAACTTAAAATAATAATCCGTTGAGCACTATTTATTTCCGAATTAATGTCTTCGTTTCCTGGCCTAACATTCTTTAAGCCCTCTATAATCATGCCTTACTAGGTGCTTTGCTTGATTTTGTGGCAGACGGCCTATATGACGTCTTATATCCAAGATAGCGTCCACCTCAGACATCATCGAAAGTTCTCCATTAAAACTCTTGATAGAGCCACCCTAGCAATATTTTGTACTGAACCTTTTTTATTTACAAGGAAATTCTCTATAAAGAGAGGAATGTATCGATATCTTTTATCATTTAGGTGTTTTGTATAAAAACATTTTTAATTTTCTTATCACTCGTATCATTTCAAATTAACATAACACAAAAGAAAAATACTTTAACACGATTCTTTTTTACCTCTCCTGAGCTGGCAAGGCTTTCTACAGAAACCAAAGCAATGATTGGAATTGCAGAAGAAGTAAAAACAAAACACCACCATTTGACACGATCTAGAGGATCAGAACATCGACCAACCCTATAACATATGAAGGCAGTGAACTGATCAACACAACAACAAAGTGTGTATTTCATGAAACCATACAAACGGATACATTAAGCATTTTAGAAGAGTTGTAAAATGTACACTGCTTAAAAAAACGAATTGAAACTGACAGTATGAATTACCGGGACCCAATGTAGAAAGGAAAACTTAATTTATGTAAAGCTACACTCAAAATAACAAGTTAGCTGACACTGTAGTATAATTCGACCAGTCATTATTCACACGCTTGCTGAAGTTGTCTACAAATAAATCTAAACTAATGAAGATCTTAGAAGAGCAACACCGTACAAAAATTGATAATACTGTACAAACTTCTTTGTCTATACCTTTGGTGGACTCAAATTTAACAGAGCATCTGAATGCAAAATTCCACTGTGTCGCCGTTCTTGATGGAATGGCAAAGCTGCAATCGCTGAAAAAATCAGTGCAGGTTAAAACATGGAATGATCTAGCTTTGGAGTTTAACAATAAAATCGAGGGAACTCTTTTAAAATATGATGAAATTCACTTGGTGTTTGACACATATCTCTCTTAAATCTGCGAAGTGACATAAAAGGACATCTACAGTAACACCCACTGAGTACAAAATAACCGACTCCACAAACATTGCAAATATACAGATGAAATCCCCCCTTTCTCATATAAAAACAAAGGATAGCTAACAGCGTATCTTGCAGAAAAATCTTTGTTGTACGCACGCAATATTGAGAGAAGCCTAATCGTAAGCTAGAGGACTGAAACCAAATCATCTTTCGGAAGTGACGTAAGTGAACTTTAAAGTAGACATAAAGAAGCCGATGTTAAAATAATGCATTGCCTTTCTGCCTTCCGAAAAGGAGCTACTGCGATTCATATATATTCGCCTGATACAGACGTATTTCTACTAGTATTGTGGTGGTCAAAATCTTTTACACGTCTAAGCATGTTTGTCACTGGTATAGGAAATAATCGAAGAATGATTGACGTTGGCGGAATTTGCACCGCATTAGGACCAGAAAAAATAAAAGGGTTACTAGGTATGCATGCTCCGTCAGGATATGATGTCACAAGTTCACTTGCAATGAAGGGAAAATCATCGTTTTGGAAGGTTTTTAAGACTGCAGATAATGACATTTTTGGGAAACATAGATCCATTGAAGAATTCGGGGATGAAGCTGAAACCTGAAACTATCATATAATTTATTCATAAGTACCTATATACACCAGGGACGAAGATTTCAGACACTGGGGAGCTTCGTTGGTTGATGTTCTCCAAGCACAAGACGCAAAGTGAAAATCTGCCTCCTACAAAAGCGTCACTATCTCCTTTTATTCGTAGAGTACATTACCAAGTTATGGAATGGCAACTTACTGACCAGCAGCATCCTAATCTACCAACACTTCCTTGTGCACCTGAAACCATTTTAAAATTAATTCGGTGTTCATATGTAAAAGGGAAATGTGGTATATCCCGTAAATGTAAATCCCAAAACATTTTATGCACTGAGCTTTATATGTGTGGGGGCGATGAAGACATACGAGAATCATGGCCAACATTTTTATATCGATGACCTTTCACATGAAGAGTATTAAGCTGAAAACATTTTACATGCAATACAACATTACAATTAATTCAATAAAAATATTGAAATAAATATTAATTTCTTAACTAGGTAGTTGTTATTTTTCAACCTAAAAATCTAAAAACCCTTTAAAACCAAAAATTGAAAATTGGTTAATTAACTGGCTATAACTGATAACCGGTAGGTTATACCACAAAAACTGTTATAACTTTTTTTGTTTCAAATTTTATTTGGAACAAAAAAGATTTAGTATAAAATATTGCTAGGGTGGGCCTATCAACAGTTATAATCGAGAACTTCCGATGATGTCTGGGGTGGCCGCCATCTTGAATATATGACGCCATATAGGCAACCTGCCACAAATTCAAGCAAAGCACCGTATGATTATGGAGGGCATTAGGAATGTATTAAACTTACTCCCACAATTTCATCATGAAATTTCCCACGAAGTGTATATTTCATCAAGTATGCGCCCCGACTATATTGTAAAAATTCATGTAGGCTGTTTCATTCGCATTGACAATTGACTTTTTTCCAACAGTAGTTGGTAAATTACTGGTAATAATGCTAAATTCATTTTGGAGTCAAATCCTAGAGTGATATCATTTGCATACATTATAATACAATTTGCAGAAACATATGTCTGTAAATCATTGATAAATAATAATAATATGAGAGGATCCAGCACAGATCCCTGCGGTACACCAAGTTGGATTTTAAATTTAATAGAAAAGATGTTCACAATTCTAACTAATATTTTCCTATATTTGAGATAAGAGGTTATCCGTAATAGAAATGTACCTCATAAAACTATAGCATATAGCTTCTTTTCAATAACGTCAAATTAGTCAAAAGAAGTGTACCCCCGATTTTTTATTTTCAATGCTTTTGCGTATGTATTCCGAAAACTCATAGACTGCAGTTTTTGTTGATATACCAAGATAATATCCATTTTGACTCACATTGTACTATATTGAATACACAATATTGAATAATAAATTACTCTTTCAATAACTTTACATATAGTAGAGTCAATTTAGGACAACAAAATTCGCAATGTGAATTATCTGGTCAGGGCATTTTACACAGGGCAGTTTGCGAGATCGGCGTATTGTTTATTTAAATAATTTAATTTTTTAATTTCTTAGACCCGTGTTTTCCATCGGTTTTCTTTGAATATCTCGAAATCTATAAGTCATGTGGAGAAGAATAAAAAGAAGGAAAACGTTCGTTATGAGCTGTACAATAAAAGTACATAAACCATAATTTATTCCAATTATTATTATTTAAAAAAAATTGAACAACAAATTATGCGTTTCTAAACAAATCACTGTTCTGTAAAAAATAATGGATAATATTCAATGAAATTTTGGAGAAATATAGTTCTTATAAAGTACAATCAAAACGTAAAATTTCAAAACAAAATGATTATTAAAACGGCTCAAATATACAATTGTTGCTAAAACTTTGCACCCTAGTGAAATCCTGCCATCAAAACCAAGAAATGTGTACGATGGCTCAAACTGTAGCTTTTTATAAGTAGTTTACGATCACGGAGATAGAATTTTTTTTTCATGATTTAAACCCTTTTTATTGCAGTTGTTTATAATTTTCGAAATTGTAGTTATAAACAAATTCAAATAACTCTCCAGTTTTTTTATGAAATCAAAAACGGTAAAGGAGTAATGAAAGTAGATTAAAAAAGCCAACTTTGAAAAAAATTAATGCTCTACTTACATTTGGAGCTGAGATACGTTAGTCTTTACGTTTATATCACTTATAAATAAAAAAATCGATATTTCTTATTGAAATATGGACTGGTAATTCTCCAATGTCTATTATTTTCTCTCTGCTACTTGAAAATAATCCAAAGCTACAATTGTTAACAGGTACTGGATAAATGTGGTCTTAGCAATTTTGTTAGATTTCGAAAATCACCAAATATGTCTAAATGTTATATTATGTTTTTACAAACCGGACTTTAGTCTCTAGATAGCCCAGTAGGTAAGGCGACTAGCACTTTTTATTCAGGATGCGGACGTCTCGGGTTCAAATCCTGCTCGCGATTTTTTTTTTATTGTATCAGTGATATTAAAAGTTTTACAAAGTTGTATATATGAACATAAGGGTAGTTGTTCATGTTAGGTTGGTTTACCATTATCGTTACAAAAATTAAAAAAGTTATAAAAAACATTGAAAATGTGCATTAAGTTCTCAACGCCGCTTTAAATAACAATTGTAAATTTGGATTATCTTCAAATAGGAGAAACAAAATAATAAGCATTGGAGAATAATCAGCCCAAATTTCAAGAAGAAATATCGATTTATTTATTTATAAAAGACCTAAACGTAAAAACTAACGTATCTCAGCTCCAAATGCAAGTAGAGCATTAATTTTTTTTTTTTCAAAAGTTGACTTTTTTATTCTACTTTCATTACTCGTTTATCGTTTTTGATTTCATAAAAAAACCAGAGTTACTTGAATTTGTTTACAATTAAAATTTCAAAAACTATAAACAGCTGCAATAAAACGGGTTTTAAATTTTGAAAAAAAAAAATGTTTTTCTGCATCATCTTAAAGTACTTATAGAATGCTACAATTTGAGCCATCGTACACATTTCATAGTCTTGACGGCAAGATTTCACAAGGGTACAAAGTTTTAAAAACAATTGTGTATTTGAGCCGTTTTAGTAATCATTTTGATTTAAAATTTTATGTGGTGATTATACTTTATAAGTGCTATATTTTTGCAAAATTTCTTTGAATATTATCCATTATCTTTGAAACAACAGTGATTTGTTTAAAAACGCATAATGTTACAATGCTCAACTTTTTTTTAAATAATAATGACAATTGGAATGAATTATGGTTTATGTACTTTTATTGTAGAACTCAAAACGAACATTTTCCTTCTTTTTATTGTTTTTCGGAGGACTTATAGATTTCGAGATTTTCAAAGAAATCCGATGGAAAACATGGTCTAAAAAATTAAATTGTTTAAATAAACAATACGCCGACCTCGCAGAAACTGTGAAACTAAACACGTTAAATCAGAAAAACTGCCCGAACCAGACAATTCACATTAAAATCCTAATTCGAGTACTCTAATAATATAGTTAGAATAATAATAATGATTGGACGAATTTTTTACACAAATGGAATCATGTTTCTACAACTATTCCAATTTTAAATCGTTAGAAAATTCTCAAGCTCAATAGAACGATTAACTATATATGCTAAAGGTCCTGCTATATAATACTCTACAGTTCTTATTGTTTTTGTAGGAATACAATCAATGCTATAGGAATCAACATTTATTTTTTATCTAATGCAGTGATAATTTCTTCCTCAATTATCGATGTAAAAAGAAGGATTTTGAATTTACGATCACCAAAACACCAAAATGATTTTTATCTGCATTATCAGCAAGCATTCGCCAAAGTGTAGAAGAAGTAACATTCACGGAAGACCCTGTATAATTTTAACACAGTCGACCATTCTAACATTTATTACTGCACTATCTCAACCAGATTTGAAAAGTCTCTTTAACTCTTTTTATATATAGCTATGAAAGTAATACAGTGTCAAGAAGTTTTGTCTTCCGTGCGCTACAACTTGGAAATTCAATATTTCAACAGGCCACCAAATTTATATCTCTTATGACAAGTTATATAAATAGATGACGATAAAACTTTAGGGTCTCACCTTGTAGAATAGTGAGAAGGGAGTAAGTAAGTTCTGACACAAGTTCAGTACACTCTTACCTTAAACTTTGGGTGATATATTATAACTTTTGGTAGCGTTGTCACTGCAGCCCTCTGTTTTGCCACAGCGTGTTAAGTGGAGCAACTTCTTAAACGTTCACGAGTCGTCTTTTTGTGTGGAATATTAGCAAGAGCTGAGAATATTTCTCGTGGTTTATTCCTTCTCTTGGAGTGAAAAACGTTTATGGGCTAGTTCTTTTGACCGGACATGGCTTGAAAAAATGTTAATGGTTAAATAATGCCACTGTTAATTGATAAAGTTGATACTTGCAAGATACAATTAATGGTTTAGTATGCTAGCCCGGTGTCCGAATTACCATGAAAACCAAATAAACTCCAATTTTGCACTCCAGTAGCTTTTAGTACCTTAAATTAAATAGAAAAAGTTTACGTAGGCGGGGTATCTGCTTCACCACCAAGAAAGTGGTTAAAGGCTGAAAATAATATGTGTTGTTTAATATCTGTAAATACAAAAAAAAATACGTAAAATATATGTCAAATCAAATTTATATAATAGAAAATTCTGCAGATGAAAGGTTCTCGGCTGATTTTTCGTAATCATCAAAGTAACTAAAAAAAAAATCTTTTTCAAACTTCCAATTCATGCTCACATTACACTAGATGGAGATGGTTGAAGATTGATCTTATGACTAAATTATAAATTATTTCACCTCCTAGCCATACCTTGCAATTTGAGAGATATTTCATAAAAATCGCTGAATTAAGTACTTTTTAAATTTATTGTGGTTTAAAAAATTGAAAGTGCAACAAAAAGTTTACAAAATGTCTATTGGGGTATTTAGTTAGGTTCTTTCTTTGCTTTATTGCACTACATACCACGGTATATCTTCTGGAAACCATTTACCTTTAAACATTACAAAATTCACGAAATACAGTTACATGGTAAGCTATCCTATTATTGTGCCTGAAAATAATCATGTTCATCGCCTAGAGCTGATTCTGGTTCTGACGCCATATTCTTATTTTTTCATTAACGATCTCCCATCCCATGTTTGTACTGACTGCACAGTATTATATGCTGATGATGTCGTGCAGCAGTTACGGTTAGTGCTGAGGAGCTTTAAGTTCGTCTAAACACTTTATCTGCTGATTTTGCCGACTGGTGTTATAAAAACGCCTTAATAGTAAATGCCGAGAAAACTGTTGCCATGCAATTTTATTCTCGAAAAAATAAATCTTCATCAAAACCTACAACCAACCCCTCTCTATTTCCTCTATTTGTTTTTACCTTTTTTGTTCCTTGTCCATTTTTTCTCTAAATTCAGTCTCGACCAATAAGTTCTTAATAAAACAAAATTTCACATAACATTACACACTTTTAACTATCCACGACACTTTCCTGGCGTCAGGAAGACTACCAGGGTGGAATTGTCTCAAACGGGTTTTTTCGTTGAGTTTTGTTTTCCCGTGACAGCAATCGCGTGTGCGCGAAATCGATAGTTTTTTCAGTTTTAATTTTAATTATTTTTAATTACCCTCGTGTACTACGTTGCACGATATTGTTAAATTTAAGCCTATCTCCATTAGGCAGGAGTTTTAACTCTCCAAATAATTTTCGTCACCGCCAAAGCGGACCCTCCCCGCACAGCCTAACACCCACCTCGGCGATGTTCGCCGTGGTTGTCTGGCTGGCTTCGGGCAGGACTCCGGAATGGCGCATATTGTATCCTGTGGACATTAATAAATGCTTGTTGCTCTTGTTGTTGTTGTGACTGGACCTCTATCGGCGAAGTTGAGCATGCCGGGCGAGTCCGTCACTTGGATTGGTGACCGTATCTTATCTCGCCGTCCTGGTTAAGTGGTAGAGTAGCATTAGCTAAACTTCGCCAGGACATTAATATAAATAAGGCATTAGAATAAAATAAAGTAAATTAAATGAAAATAATAAACAGCTTCTTAATATATAATTAATTTATTCCCACCTGGCGCATATTGTATGTTATTATTTAGGGTAACGTATGTAACGCATGTAGTTTCAATGTCAATAGAATTTTAGTTTCGTCTACTCTTTGAAATTGCGCCAACTTACACTTGCAAACCGTATTTTATAAATCATAAAATATTGACATTTCTTTGTATTTATATATACAAATGTAAATTACATACCGCCAAAAATATTAGTTCTTTTGAAAGCAGTTCTAACACACATAATTATGACACTAGACATGGGAATCTTCTTCGAATACCACAACACAACACTAGCTTATATGAAAAATCACCCTCATATATGGGTATAAAGTTTATGAACCATCTGCCTCTTGACATTAAGGAAGAAAAAACTTTAATGCCTTTAAAGTTAAAGTAAGGAATATTTAGTTACCAAATATTTTTATAAAATATCTGAATTTTATAATTTTAGTAATTAATTTACCACTTGTGAGAATTTTGTTTTACTTTATTATATATATTATATATTATATATTATATATTATATATTATATATTATATATTATATATTATATATTATATATTATATATTATATATTATATATTATATATTATATATTATATATTATATATTATATATTATATATTATATATTATATATTATATATTATATATTATATATTATATATTATATATTATATATTATATATTATATATTATATATTATATATTATATATTATATATTATATATTATATATTATATATTATATATTATATATTATATATTATATATTATATATTATATATTATATATTATATATTATATATTATATATTATATATTATATATTATATATTATATATTATATATTATATATCTAAATGTTTGTTAGTCAATTGTGTATTATGTTTGTTATATAAATTTTGTGACTTATCCATTATCATTGTATGATCTCTATGGACGAAATAAATTATTATTATTATTAACTACCTCGGAGCCGGAGTCTGCTAATTAGCCCTCGTATAAGAAATATAGCAATTTAATCTACTTATAAACTTTAAACTAAATATCATATTCAGTATTTTGCAAAGACAGAATTATCAAAAATATTCCTCTGTCACATTTACTTACCGGAATATTAAAATTACAATCCCATTGGGGCATCAAATGAGCCGTATTTGTTTCCTGATTTTAGCATCACATCAAACTTTAGCCAGGAAATCCAGGTTCCTTTGATGTGCGCTCCTTCTGAAAATAAGATCCCTATTTCTTTTAAAGCAATACATATTTGCCTTGTCATCAAATAATCTGATAAGTATTATTGACAACCCGAAGAGATGGCATACGAAGATAAACCATTCAGGGAGCTGCAGGTAAAATAAAATAAATATCCAATATCTTTCTCCATCTCTCATTCACCATTTGAAAATCTCACATAGCCTAAAATAAGGGGATAGAAATCTCATTGTAGAATCTCATATTTATGCGCGTATCTTAGTATCCGTATCAAATCTGTAGAATTGAGTGCCAGTGAATATATTTTGATTTGATTCTGTCACACGTAATTGACCTAAAAGAGTTTTTAAGCAGTGACGGCTCCGTTTTTTCTTTTCGAGGGACTATCAGTGTCAAGTTGACGCCATCTGTAAATGACTAAATTGATCGATTTCAATTATCTTCTATACTTTGCTATCCATTGAATCTCGATCTCCAAACATTAATCATAGAAATTTTGTCCAGTCTCATATGGCTGCTTATTTTATTTGGGAATTTAGAATACGTTCAGTTCATGATATATAGTGTCCAAATATGTTAAAAATATGAATAATTAAATAAAATTGTGTTTCAGATTGAACACCGAGTTAGAAGAAACTGAAAAAGTATTCAGTACAATAATATATAGTCTAACAAAACTAGATTAAGTATAGGTACAATGTTTTAAAACATGATAATATACAAAAGCAATGAAAGTACACAACAGTAGTATAAAACAATATAATATCTTTGTCCTTTAACTTATAAGTCGATTTCACTTATGTGCTATACAGGGCCTACCAAATATAGGGAAAGGGAAGAAAATTATAACGATTGATAAACTTACTAATGTAAGTATTTCAATACCCTCCTTAGTAGAAGAGTCCTATCTGATATTCAAGGATAATATAACTAGAACACTATCTATCAGTTGTAAATGTACTATTATGTACACTTAGAACAAACAAAATAATAAATAATATCTATAACTAATAAACTCTTCTTACTATACATAATATTTTAGCTAAAAAAACGTACAATATATGTGTGTAGGACCAAAAAGGTGAAAATCGTAAATAATCAATTACTTCCACATCCAGTGGAAGTGTAGTAATGACAAAAAAATTTAAAACATTTTTATTGTTCAAGGCTTAGAGGCTTGAATGTCATGGAACGTCGAGATTTTAAGTTTGAGCAAAAAAAATTTCTATCTCTCGGTCGGTCGGTGGGTTGGTCGGTCGGTCGGTCGGTCGGTCGGTCTTCTGTCTGTCTGTAATTTTTTTTGTGCGCACGATTACTCTGAAACCGTTTAAGATTTTGACTTGAAATTTGGTACACGTATGTATTTTAACGAAATCTGGAACTAGGTTATATTTTGATCTTATTCTGTTGGAGGTAAATTGGGGTAAATGAGGGGTAAATTGGTAAATCGAGCAAGTAATATTCCATAAAATTGGTATTTAGTAGATATATATAATAGAAGCTAAGGTCTCAATTTTTTTTTTGGCAACCCCCATTACCACCCCACCCATTATTGAAGGTGGTGAAAAAAAATAAAATTGTGATTTATTGTGGGGCCTCAAAATGTTTGTCTACTTCATCCTTATCTAATCTATCCGAAAAAACTAAAAGGGGTTGGCCAACCGATTCATCACTACATATTTCATTTTCAAAAGACAAGACTTTACTAAATAACAACTCAAAATGCAATAGTCATTTATTAGTGCAGGCAAATCCAGTTTTGAGTATGAACTATCTGGGGACAGCTATTTCTTTATCGAAATGGATAGCTTTATTCATGTAGAATGAGGATATAAAAGTCCCGAAAAATCCCAATGTGAGCTAAAGCCACCATTTAGAAAAAATGGCCGCCAAAACCGTTTATTTTAGAAGGACATATCTCAGTAACCATTGCTCCGATTTTAGATTTCTTTTTTGTTCTCTTCCCCTTTTTATGTACAATCGAAAGTGTTATTACATCTTTGGGCATAAAATAGAAGATAACTGAAGAAAATAAGACTTGAGTTCTTGGAGATATACAAGATGTCCAGTAAGTGCTTCCTCGGAAGATTGTGCAAAAACGGGTAACTTTATAAAAAAACTTTTTTAACAAAACTTTCAATGTTTCATCTCTACTACAACGTGAACGTATTTTCAATTATACAAGGTGTCACAAAAAGGAGTTACACAAAAATGTATAATTTTTTTTAATGGCATACCCTCTAATTTTTACGCCAGTTAAGCCTCTAAGGGTCCTGAATTACACCCTAAAATTTTTTGCCAATCGAATGCAGCGTTGCCAAGTTATAATTTTTTTCCTGTTTTTTTTTTGGCAAATTACAAACATTTTTTTGACTACTGTATCTCCGCGATTTATTAATTGTTTTTTTCTAAAAATGTAGGATGTTATTCGATAATGATGCATTTACTGAAAAACATTTTTAAAATAAATTATTATTATACCGGGTGTCCAAAATATTTGTTTACATTTCTTGTTATTTAATTATTATTTTTCTCAAATTTTTTAAATGGAATGCCTATAATTTTTTACATGGATGAAAAAAGCATAATATTCCCCACATTCTAATATTATACACTTAATTTTTATTTCAAACCGTTTTTGAGATATGATTATTTCAAATAAGTTTTGGGTAAATTGAGGTGCTTTTTATTTTAGCATTAAAATCCAGTATGGCTTTGGTCTTGTTTTGCATTTGTTTTCACACTCTATGACATTTCTCTAATGTGTTTAAGATTATCGTGATTAAGTTGAATTAATATTGTTAATATCTAAAAATACGAATTATAATTATTGTCAATAAGATTTAATATCTATGGTAAGTAAATGTTATGTTATTGGTGAATGTGATGGAAATTGTTTATTGGCATCAAGAATGTATGGTCAAAAATATCCCTATAGAAGATGTCCTTTGTGAGGTCTCTAGAAAATTTGAAAGAACGTTTTCAACGTACTGGAAATTTTGCATATGAAAAGAAGGCGAGACGACGAAATGTATTGTAATGAAGAAAATAAGCTGGCTATAACTTTAACGGTAATCGAAAAACCTACGGCAAGTCTTCGGGAGTTAAGTAGGGATTTAGAGGTCAGTGAATCTAGTGTTTCCCTATGTCTTCGTAAAAATAAGTTTCACTCCTATCGAGCTCAGCTGCATCAAGAGCTTTGGGATATGGATTTAAATCGTAGATTAAATTTTTGCCAGTGGGCTCAAAACCAAATTGGAGAAAATGAAGAATTTTTCAAATTTGTATTGTTCACGGATGATTCAACGTTTCATCGCAACGGATTTGTGAATAGGCACAATTTCCATTATTATGCCAGAGAAAACCCTTATGTTGCATAGAAAAATCAGAACCAGAGTTTAAATGTAAGGGGAGGAATTGTACATGATTATGTTATTCATCCTCGCTTTTTTGAGGGAAATGTGAATGGAGCAGTCTTCTTAGATTTTACGCAAAATACGTTTCCACAAATAATCGAGCATATTCCTGATTACATTACAAATAATATGTGATTACAACTTGAAGGTGCACCACCACATTTTAGTAGAAATGTTCGTCAGGCCATTAGTAATCAGTTTCCTGAAAGGTGGATAGGAAGAGGAGGTTCAATATTTTAATAAACTGTTAAATAATATCTAATTTATTGTTTTAATATATTATGTTAGGTCTCATTACATGGCCGCCTAAGTCACCCGACCTGACTTCAGTGGGTTTTTTTCTTTGGGGATTTGTGAAGTCAGATGTTTATAAAGTAGAACCAACGACTCGAGAAGATATGATGGAAAGGGTTCGTCGGTGTTTCAATGGTATAAATGTTGATATGTTACACTGTGTAATGCGCTCATTTATCAAGAGACCTCAGTGTTACCTGAATCAAAATGGTGGACATTTTTAGCAGTTGTTAGGTTAGTTTCAATATCGTGAAAAAAAATTATTGCTCAAGAACCGTTCATAAAAGAAAGTGTACGATATCAAAATGTGAGAAATTGTAAGCGTTACTCATCCATTTAAAAAAATGATAGGCATTCCATTTTAAAAAATTGAAAAAATGTAAAACAAAATATAGATTTTAATGATAAAATAAAGAGCACCTTAATTTACTCAAAAATGATTTGATAAAATCATATCTCAAAAAACGTTTGAAATAGAAATAAAGAAATATTAAAATGTGAGGAATTGTATGTTTTATTCATTCATGTAAAAAAAGTATACCTAGGCATTCCATTTAAAAGAAATGAGAAAAATAATAATTAGATATCAAGAAATGTACGCAAATATTTTGGACACCCATATACTAAAGATTTATTTCAAAAATGTTTTTCAGTACATACGTCATTATCAAACAACATCCCTCATTTTTAGAAATAACGATTAATAAATCGCGGAGACATGCCAGTCAAAAATGTTTGTAAACTGCTCAAAAAAAAAACAGAAAAAAATAACTTGGCAAAATATTTTAGTGTGTAATACAGGGCCCTTGGAGGCTTAACTGGCGTTAAGGAAATACAGGCTGTTCTATTTAAAAAAATTATACTTTTTTGTGTGACTCGTTTTTGTGACACCTTGTGTAATTGAAAATAATTTTAAGTTGTAGTAGAGACGAAACATTGAAAGTTTTGTTAAGAAAGTTTTTTTATAAAGTTAGCCGTTTTGCATAATCTTCCGAGAGAACACTAACTGGACACCCTTTATAACTTAATGTACATTATTAAAAATGATTACAATTTTATATATAAATAACTATTACTCCGTTAATATTTGAGTTAGTAACATCGACCAAAAAACAAATGAAAGCTAATTGTGTGCTCTAGAACTTTTATTAAAATTATTTTTTCAAAAATTGACTAGAAATTTCAGTACAAATGTCTCGAGTTTACAAAAGTTTAAATTTCCGTAAGATTTAAATTATTTTTGAATTTCCTAAGTTTATCGTTTAATTTATCGTAAAATATGTAATCATACTTTCTGTAAAATGTGAAGTGAGGAATGGAACAAAAAAAAGAAATCTTAAATCGGAGAAACGGTTACTAAGATATATTATTTTAAAGAAAATATCTCTGGCGGTCATTTTTTCTAAATGGCGGCTTTAGCTCACGTCGGGATTTTTTGCGATTTTATGTACTTATCCTACATTAATAGAGCTATCCATTGCTATAAACAAATAACTGTCCCCAAATAGTTCACACCAAACCCATTTTACACTGAGATTTGCCTGGTCTATATGTACCAAGGGTGCACTTTTTTTGGTCGAGAATACAGGGTTGAGGTTTGCAAGTATTCAAGACCAAAAAATCGCACTGTATGACCTGCGGTGCATATTATATTTTTCGTCATATCCATGAATCATTAAATTAGTAAAAAAACTAGAGAAAACCAGTGGAAAACTATAATTATTTGAGTCAGGTTGCATATTTGCTAAGCAAATAGTAAAGATAGCGATGCTTGGAATATCCATGGCAACCATCATTAAAATAAGGACGCGGCTGCTATTCAAATGACAACTACTGTCAAGATAAATTTAATCATATTATTATAATAGCTTTGAACACTTTTGAAAATAATGTCGGATATAGAAGATATAGCAAGTACGGCTTGTCTAGATTTACTTCCTAAAATTATCTTTATTTTGATATATAATTTATTTGGTTACCAGATCAGTGAAGGCACAACTTTTAATTCACCTATTTAAACCTAGCCACCGTACAGCCTTGAACGTTTGCATATTCTATAGGTTTCTTACTTTCGATTAGTGTTGAATTTTTTTGGTCAGAAGATCGGTGAAGGGATGGAAAAAAAATTAATTATTGAATTTTCAATTAAATATAGCCTTGAACATATTTCGTTAAGCAACCCATCACCGTTACTTTTGTTAGCATATTTTTTTTTCATAAAAAATAGATTTCATTCGGTTACCTGATCGGTGAAGGTCGACCTTAGTACGGATCCTGTACTATACCAGGGCACTAAGAATTTGGAAGAGAGGAAACAAACGAATCATGAAATAGGGATTCTATGCCTACTTTAAACTAATGTCCTATATTAGACCGACGTTAAACTGTACTAACTAAAAATACTACTAAAATATGCAAAATTGTTCTAATATTTACAACACTAACTAATAAATGAACCGTTACAATTCTTGAGAATTAACAACATATTTGGTGAC
The DNA here is from genome assembly GCA_936432065.2 of Rutpela maculata. NCBI lineage: Eukaryota > Metazoa > Arthropoda > Insecta > Coleoptera > Cerambycidae > Rutpela > Rutpela maculata. The sequence continues at coordinate 251,599,831 of OW386286.2, forward strand.
TGTGGTTATCATCGATAACGTTAAAAAAGTCTATATGTAAAATTGTTTTGGGTTATATTTCTTCGTTTAGTACTACAATTCCTTTTTTAAATGTTTTCCGGTCTGCCATTAGGTGGATCACATGAACATTGAAAAAAGTGCATAATAATATACGTCCTGTATATCATGCCAGCTTGTAGACCCTACAATAACATCCTCCTCTTTTAGTTCTGTGTTTCTGGTGACATCAATAAAATAATGTGCAGAAAGAAATTTAAAAAATGTATTGGGAGTACGTGATATTTAATATCATGGCATTTTAAAATTTAGTTTCACATACGTAGAAAATTTAGTAGAGATGAATTCACTTTGTAAATATACAGTTTTAAATCTACTCTGCGACTTTCCTGTGATTCTGATTTGATGTTTTCAATAAAAAACCTTTCACTGGCTAGTGCAGCGCGAATGGAATCGTCGCTCTACTAGTTTGTTCAGGTAAAACGCGACATGCCAATTATATTTTAGATAAAGTTGCTGTAGAGTATTTAAAAACTAATTTAAGGCAATGAATTTTCCTGGTTTTAAATAGTTTTAATTGGGAAGTCCTTCACTTAACAGCAATTTCAAAGAAACACGGTTAATAAAGCAAAATTAAACAGTTTTAATGAATTATACATCTAGTTATAAAGTTCGAGGTTTAAGTTTCAGGGTTTTCTCAGCGTAAAAGTAAATTAAGTAACAACGACATCTATTTTTTGCAATTATTTTTAAATATAAACTGTGTTTCTACCGCGATACTGAAAAATTATTCAAGTTACCTTTTGACTCTAGTCGATGATAATTATATATTCGAATTCATACTACTTCATTGTTGTTTCGTTTGATCCTGCAGTGGTATTCACTTTTTCGCCAATTCTACTTATCCAATTTTTTTAATTGCATGAATGGCAGAAAACAAGGAACGGATTTTATCAATGGTTTTTCGAGATTACCCAAAAACATCGTTGATGGCACATATAAAGAGATTTTTTTTATTAATACCCAACAAAATGAGGAATCTATTTTTGTATAGCTCCTTGTTGGAGGATAATTAGTATTTCAATTATGAGATATTGAATTGTACAGTACCGATATTTTGTAATCCGTTTCAACGGCTGCTAGGTATGAAGCGTCCAGAGCCAAAAAATCTAGGGAGAATTTAAGCAGTAGTTTGATATTTATACGCGTTACCGCAATATAGATAGCAGAAAATAAACAACGAATTTTATCGATGATTTTGCGATACACCTGGAAAATATCCGATATGTCGAAGCTAAAGAAAAATACATTTTTGTATAACTTATTTACTAGAGCTAGCCTGTATTCCAATTATGAGAGATTGAATAATTATGACATTCCTCCGTTTTGAAGTCTGTAACCATAGACAACGCTGCGAAGCCAAAAAAACATTATACAGAATCGGCAAATGTAGTTTATATCATGTGATAAATGAGAGCAAGAAAGAAAACAGAAATTAGGATAAGTTAAATGGATGTACTGCTCCCAGCATGTTATACACTTCGTGAAATCTTATTTTTATCACCTTGTCGTGTGTCAACGTCGGTACCTATCACTTCTAACCGTCTAAGCATTTGTAGTCTTTACACGAATTATATTACTTATATTACCTTTTGGCAACTTAGGTTGAGAAAAAATGTATAGATAAAATTTAAAAGCACGAGTGGTATTTGGGGAAAATATTTTACGAATAAATAAAGTACATGAAACATCTTTATAGTACAGTAACTAGAGGTTTTAACTTCGGAATAATGTCATATTGAACGAATTTCGTTCATTTTTGGCAGTATAATAGTAAATGCTTCACAGAAAAGTTTCTATATTGTGCGGAGGCTTGTTAATTTATAGGGGGTGGATGCCACCCCCTCTCAGGGGGGCACTTAAAAAATATATATATTTATTGGAGCTGAAATAGAATCAAATTTTAAGAAGAAAAGGTTCTATGCAATTTTTCATATAAATTAATAATTTTTAAGTTATAACGACTTAAAAATTGCGATTTTAGCTTAAAAAAAAGGTATTTCCAAAGGGCTTTAGTCAAATATCTCGAAAAGTAATACTTTATCGAAAAAATGTTACAGACCAATTACAGAAAGTACAAACTGGGAATTAACTATATTTTTTGTTTATTGATGTAGGATTAATAATTTCGGAGATATTTAAATTTATATTTGGTATCCAAGTGTTTCGAAATTACCTTTAAAGTTTAAAATGCATTTTTTTCTAAAGCAAGTGCTTTGAATGAGCAAAAAAAATTGAGCATCTAGGTAATGCTACAGCTTAACGAAAAACTGTATTCGAGATAATTTTTTTAAGTTACCGGCTAATTAGAGTAACAAAATGGCGACCTTTTTATATAAAAAAAATATAAATACGCATATTTTTCCGTCATAACTTCTTTATTTCTTATGCTACAGGAACGAGTAAAAAATAGATTGAAAGCGCAATTAATTATCTTTAATTTCATTTCTTAGCATGCGTGACGTAGGTGTCACAATTTCTGAGATATTTAACATTTAAACTGCGTTTTTCGTCTTATAAACTTTTGGACGCCATTTGTAAACTTTCATATCTCCGAAACTATTAAATGTATGTAAATAAATAAACAAACGAAATTCATTATCAGTTTATGAGCTTTACTTTTGGTCTCTATCCATTTTTCAATAAAATTAATATTTATTGAAAAAGGAAAAAAAAATTACGTTTTATCGAAAATACCTTTATAGTTTAAACTGTATTTTTTTCTAAAGCAAGTACTGTATACACACCAAAAAATTTGAGCATCTACGTCATGCTATATATTAATGAGTGTTTGAAATCCCTTTTTTTTTAGTTACTGGCTAATTACAGTAACAAAATGGCGACGTTGTTATTAAAAAAATGTGTAGACACACATTGCTTCGGTTATAACTTCTTTGTTTTTTATGCTACGAAACAAATAAAAAAGCTGAAAACTTAATTAGTAACCTAGTATTCTACCTATTAGCGTCCTTGACGTAGGTGTCACAGTTTCTGAGATATTTAACTCTCACTCTAAATAATTATCTTATGAACACGTGGATGTCATATGTAAACTTAAATATCTCCGAAATTATTAATCCTACATCAACTAACGAAAAATACAATTAATTCCCAGTTTGTACTTTATGTAATTGGTCTGTAACATTTTTTCGATAAAGTAATACTTTTCGAAATACTTGACGAAAACCGTTTGGAAATACCTTTTTTTAAGCTAAAATCGTAATTTTGAAGTCGTTATAACTTAAAAACTATCAATTTATGTGAAAAATTGCATAGAACCTTTTCTTCTTAAAATTTGATTCTACTTCAGCTCCAATAAATATATATTTTTTTTTAAGTGCCACCCCCTGAGAGGGGGTGGCATCCACCCCCTATAAATTAGCAAGCCCCCGCACAATATAGAAACCTTTCTGTGAAGCATTTACTATCATACTGCCAAACATGAACGAAATCCGTTCAATATGACATTATTCCGAAGTTTTGCATATTTTTTACTCTAGATACTGTACTATTTATATTAAGTTTTGCCATTAACTACCTCCAGATGTTTTCTTATAATTTTTTAGTGTTTACTGACCTCTTCAATTTCATTATTTACGTCACATAAAGATGTACTTCCAAACCGACTCATCTAATTAAGAATAAAGTGGGTATAATTATTTAACAGTCGCAGCTGCAGATATCTGACAATCGGTAAACTAATATACCTTGAACCTTAGGTATTGGAATGCATAGACTGGTCCAAAACTGCTGAGAATATTCACCGCAAACAGTTCTTAGGCATGCACAAAGGCAGAGAGAGTACTGCCAAGGTTCCGTCCTGATGTTATATTTTAAGTTGTTCAAAGAGAAATGAAATATGGTTCTGGTACCGCCATCTAGTACAAGTAACGTTAACCTCTACATACAGAGAATCTGCAGACAGTGTAATATACAAGAATTATTATATAAAGTGTTTATTGATATACAGGGTGCGCTACTTAAAACTCCCCAGACTTGTAACTTTTTTATTTTTGAAGCGATGACCATGTTGGGAACATCAAATTGTAGACATTTTTAAAGTCTTTAAACATGCATACAGAGTGAAATAAAAAAAAAATTTTTTGAGAAAATTGTTAAGAAAGGAAACTTAATTTCGTTGAATATTTTTTTACCTCACCTTGTTCATGAAATGTGTTAATGTTTTCTTATAAAGGTTTTAATTAGCTTCAATTTATGTTAAAAAATAAAAATTTTGCAATTTCCTATTATTTAGTACATTTTAATAAAGTTTGTTTTTAAAAATATTTATTTCTTTTGTTTCTTGTTGCTGCTTTGTTATATTAAGTATTGTTTGTGATATGTCTTTTACAAATAAAGCATACAATTATTATTTACATTTTTCAGTTATTTAAAAAAAAATCAGTTTGGAATCGGAAGGAGTATTTTTAATTTCTTTCTCTAAAACCAAAAAGAATTTCGAATATGACGTAGTAACATAAATTGAAGCTAATTAAAACCTTTATAAGAAAACATTAACGCAGTTCATGTTCAGGATGAGGAAAAAAAATATTCAAGGAAATTAAGTCTTCTCTCTTAACAATTTTTTCAATTTTTTTTTTTAATCACCCTGTACACATGTTTAAATGCCACAAAAATATCTACAATTTGATGTGCCCAACATGGTCGTCGCTTAAAAAATAAGAATATTACAAGCCTGGGGAGTTTTAGTGCCGCACCCTGTATATTTACTTACTTAATTCTTATTTTCAATTTAAGGAGTGTAAAAATTAAGTTGCGGTTGTTTAGTTAATCAGAGGATATTTATACTCTGAGAGTTATTTTGTAATTACGGTATTATAATCCATTCAAGGCTGTGTATAACTTGTTCCTAGCCTATATATTCCTCACAGCCTTGAGAGTTGTCAACTTATGTGGTGTGTTTATGTTATGTTTATATTATTATATTACTACGTATATCTTACAATACTCCAATTTACAAGGCGTTAACAATTAGCAATAAGCTAGAGACGAAATTTATAGATACAACTTAAAAGCACGAGTGGTCCTATTTGCGGAAGTACTTCTCGAAACAAAACGTCAAAATATAAAGTTTCAAGTGGCTATTATTGTAATTGTAAATTTAAAGTTGCATATTATACATAATTGTAAGTGTAAACTAACAATTATAAAAATATTTTATGCATGTCTTTTTTACGCTTTCGGATAAAAAACTTATCTTAAAAATTCAAAAGAAGTTATATACATTCCATACATATTCGATATTTTGATATTTAAATAATTATTATCATATTTTTCAACCCTGTTTACAACCCTCTGGTTTCCAGAGAATAGTTTATTGATTTTATTAATTAATTAGAGCATTAAGACTGTTTATATAATACTTAACGACAGAAGCTTTTATCTGAAAGTGTCTTGTGTCCACCGTGCGTTGCGCAGAGAAATATAGTTTGTCTTTCATGAAAATACATGAAAAGAAATATACAAAAAAATGTATTAAATTTATATATCGTTATGAGATCTTTTGTTAAAAGATTCCAGTAATAACTCGTATTCGTTAAGAATTTCTTGCATGGAATATTTGACGAAAATTTACTCGAGCGTCGAAATTAAATTTAAATATTTTCTCTTATACAAAAATAATTAATGTTTACGAAATGTTGAAAATAATAATCCACCCACAATTCACATTACTTACCTTTTATATGAAAATATTTTAGGTTTTTTCCATTCGCTTCGTTTCTCCGTTCACATCGCTTGGAATTAAAAGGCTCGTACAAATAAAAAGGATCATCAAGGATTTCATTATCGTTAGGATGTTTTATGAACCATTCACCTACTTTAATTATAAGCAATAATATTAAATGGTGGACGTATAAATCGTAAGGAACATGTCAAGACCTGAGCTAAGTACTTTGGGTATACCAACAATAATTAACACCTGTGTATTTTATAGCTGATAGATAATCAATTGTCAACTAAATGCATTAGATATAAGTACATAAAATAAACGGAGATGTCAGTTTAAATATATCAAAGGAATACGCTGTTTATAGTGGATTTAAATAGAAAGTACAGTAACTAGAGGTTTTAATTTAGAGGTAATGTCACTTGAACTGAATTTAATAGTAAATGTGCTAAAGAAACGATTCTACATTATGCGAGGGTTTGCTAATTTATAAGTGGTGCATGTCACTCCTTTTGAGAGGGTGGCACTCCAAAAAAATCGTTAGAACCGGAAGAGAATTAAATTTTGAGAAAAGAAGGTCTTATGCAATTTTTCACATAAATTTATAGTCTTTAAATTATGATAGTAGAGTCAAATTAAGCATCAAAATAGGTGAATAAGGAATTCTCTGGTTACTGTAATTTTATTTTTTTAATTTAACATTGATATTTTCTGCTATTTGCCTTATTATTTTCGGTCGTAGTAAACGCATCGCAAAAGTAAAAACACCAACTTGTTCTCAATAGAATGTAGAATGAAACTAGATCTATGAAACAACGTTTTGATAATTTGTTAATTTGTAAAGAAATAAAAACCCAGTTAAAATTGCCTTTTTTGACAACTTAAGAAATATAAACTAACAATGTATCAATTTCAACGATAGTTATTGAAACTATGCCTTTTATTGAATTAAACCTTCGTGCCAAATTTTAGCGCAAAATATTTATTTAAACAGCTAAAAACAAAATAAATAATTTCGAAATTTCCATGGCTTATTGCACTTAGCATTGACTTATAGGAGCACAATTTTGTTTTCAAGATGCAGGTTTTTATATGTATTTTACAATGCTATTATAAAGAAATTATATCTTCTTTTAAACAGTTTTTTTGAAATATGTTTATGTTAATTTTCAAAATTAGTTATAAATAAATTCAAATAACTGTGGATTTTTTATCAAACCAATAACGGCAAACGAATTATGAAAATAGATTAAATATCCACTTGCATTCGGGGCCGAAATACGTCAGTTTTTGCGTCTCAGTCGCTTATAAACAACCAAATTGATATTTCTTCTTATTTGGACTGGTTATTTTCCAATACATACATTTTTGTCTCGGCTAGTTGAAGACAATCCAGAAGCACAATTGTTAGAAGAGAATGTCGATTATGTTAGAGATCCGAAAACCGCCAAATAGGCGTAAATGTTATATTATGGTTTTACAAATCAGACTTTAGTCGACAGATAGCCCAGTATGTAAGGCGACATAACCCGAATTAGACAGCATAATGCAACACTTTTCGATATAAGACACTCCCTACTATACCAGGCGTTGCTTTTTTTTCAGTAACTTCTTTCCTGCACCACTTTAACTTATAATCTAACCTTTTCTATTCTTTTTATATGTTCTATTTGTTCTTGTTTTTTATCATTTTGTTCTTTTGTCCTCTTTTTGTTTCTAAATTCCTTTTAGACTCAAAAATCCCTTAAAAATTTTAATATTTTATACATGTTTCATTCTAAATTCCTGGCACCAGGAAGACCACCAGGATGCTAGTTGCTTCGGACGAGATTGTTCGTTGAGTTCTTTTTCCCTTGCCAGCAACCAAAATTCTTTAGTACATCGCCAAGTATCTTAATGTTAATTTTACATACTTGTAAGTCTCTTTGCAGATTGTTTTAAACCAATTGTAAATTTTAAACCTGCCAGAGCAGGTTCATGTTCCTATTAAACCAAACGTGACCTACCCCATCCAGCCGTACATTCACCATGGCGCTGCGCTGTGGTTGTCTGTCTGGCTCCGAGCTAGGATCCGGCGAGGCACATTCTATGTATTGAAATATTTAATAAAGGTCCACATGTATCATAACTAATAACGAACCTTTGAGCGGGACAGGCATGTAGAAATTACACTGCTTGACTTGTCCAAGGCCTTTGACTGTGTCTCGCATGAATTACTCATAGAAAAGTTGAAATTTTATGGGGTTCGTGGGAGTCCATTGGAACTACTACGCTCCTATTTATGTAACAGAAAACAGTGCGTCAGTGTAAATAATATAAATTCGGATCTTAATCGAGTTAAGCACGGAGTGCCTCAGGGCTCTGTATTGGGGCCACTTCCTCTTTATTATATATGTCAATGATATATTTCATTTTATGTTGCCCCATAGGTGTATTGCTTACGCTGATGACACCACATTGCTAACTTCCCATAGTAACCTTCAAGTTTTACATCAACAGACTTCTTTAATTTCTGATCAAGCCAAAACCTGGTTCATCATTAATAAAATGAAAATGAATGAGGAAAAAACTCAGAAGCTTGTCTTTTCCACGAGTAACACAGTGACAAAGGGTGACAGTGTGAAACTCCTAGGTGTCATACTGGACGATAAATTAAACTGGTTTAGTCATATTGATCAGCTAAGCCACAAACTTGCCAGCACAATATTTTTGCTCCGCCAGCTAAGAAGGCATTTGGTTTTGGAAACCTTGAAAGCGAGTTATTTTTCACTGTTTCATTCACACATTAGTTATGGCATCATTTTATGGGGTAATTCTTGTCATACTATAAAAATATTTCGTCTTCAAAAGAAAGCAATTAGAATCAAAAACTTAAATTCTTTTGAAAGAAATTAAAATTTTCATAATTACAGCACTAGACAAGCCGATTTACTAAGGCCAGCTAGGCATCGACTGACAAGATCGTCTAAAAATTCGCCGCACCTCAGGCTATATAATTTTCTTCCAAATCCACTAAAATTATTGACCTATAACCATTTTAAGTGCATATTGAAAAAAATATTTTTAATCCACGGTTTTTACTCTACTGAGTTAGTGGCGTTTTTGACAAACCTTGAAAACATTGCTGGTTTAGTGGCATCCATTTGACGTGGTACGCACCACTTCCTTGCTCCTTCAGTTTCTTGCTCTTGTTTGAACATACAACAATAATGTTGCACGGCCACTTATTTTTATATTGTATTTCGTTACGTATTTCTCTGTTCTCTTTTAATATTTTGTTTTGTATTGTATAGGATACAAAAACATAACATAATGTGTTGATGTTTTTTTTTCTTTTGTTAATGTTGTTCACTTATAGGTTTATGCCTATATTTTATATATTATTTTTTATATTTTTTAATTGACGTGCCATATATATATGTTTTGTATTTTAATTGGTGAAATAAATGATATGATATGATATGATATGATATGATATGATATGATATGATATGAGATCTGGAACTAGATTCTTATTCCGTTGAAGAGTTGCTTCCGTTGTTGTCAGCATTACAGGCTCAGGGGTAAAAATATAAAATTATGATGTGTACGAGAATCAAAACCGTTAAAATAATTTTTTCATCACCTCCACTACCAGCAGCACCTGTAGTAATGGGTTGGTTGATTCCAGAATAATTTTTATGCCTTGGTTCTTGCACACACACTAAAACACAACTTTATATTTTTACCCCCTTTAATAATAGGGTAGGAGCTATCCTGTAACAATGGAGTGGGGGTGGTAGTGGGGGTCTTGAATTGGAAATCTGAATGTGGAAGTAGTGATTCCTTAAGCAGCGGCTTTTTGTTCTCTTCATGACAATTTTTGTTTCCCTATTTATTTCTGTATTCTATGCTTTATTTGCCATTCCTCCTTTTCTTGTCTCTATTCATTCACCTATTAATTCGATTACTTAGTCTCATCTGTAATTATTTTTAGTTTCAACTTTCCTTTTCTTTAATTATTCATACAGTCACACAAAAAAATGTTCATGTTCTAAGAGCCAGACCACGATTGTTTATTTTGAAATAGTTAAAAATCTGCTATTGTTAAGGTTAGAAAGAAGAGTATGATATACTAAGGACCAAAGCATTAAACCCATATGTATTTTGATACGCTAAATCCGAATTTGATGTTAGAATTGCTCCATAACGTGACAGTTTTTTTACTCTAAAAAAAAATAGATTTTTAGCAATTTTTTGAGGTTAAAAAAACATGTTTCTATCATCACATTCGGATTCAACGCATCAAAATACATAAGATGTGGTGGTCGAGTTTTTTTTTGTGTACCTATGTTATTCTCTTCTGTTAATTATTTTTTTATCAACTTTTCTTTCTTTACTTATAGTACAGGAAAACTTTACTTTAACTCGAAAAAAATTGAGCAGACCTTAAACTTTGGTTATAGGTTCAAAATAGGAAACAGTTCACGAAACAAAAAAGTTTAGGAGTTTTAGTGGAAGTATAGTAACGACAAAAAAATTTTTAAAAATTTTATTTTTCAAATAGGCTTAAAATGTCATGAAACGTCGAGATTTTAAGTTTGAGAGAAAAAAAATGTCTGTCTGTCTGTCGGCCTGTCTGTCTGTAACTTTTTTTCGTGCGCACGTTTACTCTGGAATCGTTTAAGATATTGACTTGAAATTTGGTACACATATGTACTTTAACGAGATCTAGAACTAGATTATATTTTCATCTTGTTCCGTCGAAGGGTTGGGGGGTAAATTTGGGTAAATTTCGGGTAAATGGGTAAATCAAGCAAGTAAGAGTCCATAAAATGGGTATTTAGTATACAAAAGAGAAGCTAAGGTCTAAAAAAAAATTTTGGCATTAGCCACCCCCATTACCACCCCCACCCCCTTATTAAATGGAATGAAAAAAAATTTGTGATTTAGTGTGTGTACAAGAACCAAAAGCTTCAAAATATGTTTTTACTTCGTCCACCCTCACTACCAACCCTCTACCACCACCCCCACCCCCACTACCGATGTAGCATATCGTTTTATATGTTTTTAGGGTAGACGATTTCAAATATTATGTTGTTAAAGTTACCTTGAGTAGTATGGATGCGCAGTGGCTTTCCTCGACTACTATGGATGCGCATTGGCTTTCCTCGAATATTTGGACACTCAGTGACTTTTTTCGAGTATTATAGTAGGTTACCTTAAGTAGTATGGATGCACAGTGGGTTACTTTAAGTAGTATGAATGCGCAGTGGCTTTCCTCGAGTACAATGGATGCGCAGTAGGTTATCACGAGTAGTGTGGATGCGCAGTGGCTTTTCTCGAGTGCCATAGATGCGCAGTGGGTTACCTCAAGTGATATGGATGCGCAGTGGGTTTCCTCGAGTAAAATGGATGCGAGTGGGTTACTTCAAGAAGTATGAATGCACAGTGGCTTTACTCGAGTAAATTGGATGCACAGTGGGTTACCTTGAGTAGTATGGATGCGTAGTAGGTTTCCTCGAAGAAAATGCTTGTAGTAGAGGCTTTGCTTCTACCGTGTAGTTTACGGCATACAACGATTTTTTATATCTTTGTCTTGCCATTTTCTGCGTATTAGTTCGACATTCAGTTGAAGTATATTAACGCAAAAAAAATTTTTTGGAAATTGTCATTGTTTGAATAGGCTTATAATATCAAGAAACGTCAATATTTTAAGTCTGAGCAAAATAAATTTGTCTGTTGCGTCGGTGTGTATGTTAGTCTTGTATCGTTTTGGTGCTCACGATTACTCTGGAACCGTTTAAGATATTCACTTAAAATATGGCACACGTATGTTTTTTAACGAGATCTGGAACTAGATTATATTTTCATCTTATTCCGTTGCAGAGTTGAAGGGTAAATTGAGGTAAATGGGGGTAAATAGGTAAATCAAGCAAGTAAGAGTCCATGAAATTGGTATTTAGTAAATATAAGAGGAGCTAAGGCCTCAAAAAAAATGGCATTAGCTATCCCCATTACCGCCCCCACACTATTATTAAAGGTGGTGAAAAAATAGTGTGATTTAGTGTGTGTACAAGAGTCAAAGTCATCAAGAATTTTTTTCACTTCATTCACCCTTACCTCTATTACAGATGTGGCATATAATTTTATGGGGTTTTGGGGTACATGTTTTAAAATATTATACCATTAAAGTTCCATAAACAATTATTTCCACATAGTGGAGTGCAAATATAGTATTTTGTTGTAAGAGACTTGGATGTGGAAGTAGTGATTCCTTGGACAGCGGTTTTTTTGTAGAGTTAATGGTTTCGGAGGTCTGGAAGTCTAAAGGTGACGTCCGGACGTTTATAAGACAAAGTATTTAGTTTGAACTTTAAATATCTCAGAAACTGTGACACTTAGGCCAAAAACGCTAATAACCAAAATAAAAAACTATTAATCAGACTTTCAAAAGATTTTTTTCCTATTTTCATAGCATAAAATACAAAGAAGTTATGACAGAAAAAAATGTACTTTTTCACATTTTTTTTAAATAAAAACCTCACAGTATCTCAATAAATATTGGTTTAAGAGAAAATATTTTGTGGACATCAAAAATTAAGCTTATAAACTGAGAATAAATTTATATTGTTTATATATTTGTGTAGGGTTGAATGTTTCGGAGATATTTAATTTTATAGATGGCAAAAACGGTCGGTTTTAGGATGGAGTATTTAGTTTAAAATGTTGAATATTTTAGAAACTGTGACACTTCCATCAAAAGTTCTTAGAAACAAACTTAAAGGTAATTAATCAATCTTCAAAATGATTTTTTGTTTATTCCTACATCACAAAAAATAAAGAAGTTGTGGCCGATTCAATGTGGATTTTCACATTTTTGTTAATAAAATGTCGGCATTTTGTTATTGTAATTGCTCAGTAATTAATTTTTCTTTCAAAAATGATGTTCCTCGTTAATATATAGCATTACCTAGATGCTCAATTTATTTTGTCCCTTTAAAACACTTGTTTTAGAAAACAATTCCCTCCGCCAACCCCCCCAGCGAAAAATGGCCGTATTTCGGTTAATTATTGCTATAAAGTTAATTTAAAAACCCCAAATTAAAGATAATATTGCCAAAACAACTTTTATTTGAATAATTTTTTTTTGTAAATGCCATATTTCCCGAGAAAATGGAGAAAAACAGATTTTTTTTTATTAAAAATACACCTTTTTACTCCCTATAGGTTCCTGCGGGTACGTAAAACTCTTACACATTTTTGTTTCGTGAACTTTGGCATATTTTATAGTCAAAATCAAAGTTTAAAGTCCGCACGATTTTTTTTCGAGTTAGGGTCATTTTTTCAATTTTTTCCTGTACTATTATTCTCCTTCCAACTTTTATTTTGTCTATTTATTCATCTATTAATTCGATTATTTATTATCTCCTGTATTTATTTCTTCGTTTCAACTTTCTTTTCCTTATCATCCCATCTGTTTTTATTGATTACTGCCACTGTAACCAAGAACCATTCGAAATACAGTATCATTAAACTTTAATTTAAAAATCCATACGGGCTTAAATAATCCTTTAAAAAATGAGTGCGGGGCGCTAATTTCCTTGTCCGTGCAACACGCACGACCGATAAAAATGCTATGACAATTACAGCGGGCCATTCTCGAAAACCATTTCGACTTGGTAATAAACTGAACACGCAGATCGATGTTACAACGCGATGGGTGTAAAACTTTCATCGTATGATTTATATTGTCCTTACTATGAAACGAAATGGACTTTCATTAAATTTAACGTATGTAACGTAAGGGAATTTACGTTAAAACTTAACGTTTAATGTGATGGTTTTATCGCTGGAAATATTAATGAAGCATTTTACTATCTATAATTATCGTAAATCCCTCCTAGCTTTCAGAATGTATAATTCACTATAAATATCACCCCAACGATATTTTTTATGTAGGTTAATAAATTATTCATTAGCAATTTGTTTACGAGTTCAACTGGATTCTAATAAAACTCTATTTGAACAACTATGACAATTATTATTTTGACGAGAGCAAATAAGTACATTATAACTTGACAAAAAAGTTTGTTAAATGTCAGATATTCGTTTGTCTCATTTACAATACTAGCAATATGGCCGTGTTCCACTATGGGTACGTTAAGGTATATAATGATAACCCCCCTTCTCATCTAATTTTTGTTAAACAAGACCAAACTAGTCAAATAATGACCATCTCTAATGTTTGGAAATTCCAAAAAAGGTTTATCCAACTTTAGCCCGCCTAAATTGTGGTAGCCATTTTAAATTTCCCAATTTTATTATTCATGATAATAATAATAATAATATTTATTGACAATTTTAGATGCAGGGTGTAGCTCAGCCGCTAGGGACACTCTGATATCTTTTGAATGGGAGAATGATTTTTTTTCATATTCGGTATAGTGATATGGGATGAAATTTTCAATTATATGATGCAAAGAAACAAAATGGCTGACTTCCGGTTTCAATGTAATTGACATGCAAATCAAATTTTTAAATGATACAACCTGTATATTTTTGCATATTTGGATCCTGCTGGCCAAAATACATATGTTTTGACCGTGAAATATTATTTTGATTTTCAAAAAAAATACTTAGATTTTTTTATTTCTTATTTTAATAATAGAAGGCCGCAGTTTGGCCAAAATCGTTAAAAATCGATCTGCAAGCACCTTTAAAATATTATCTCTTGAGATACTAATATTAAAAACGATTTGTTCTTCATTAAGTTCAATGATATTGGTTTTTCAATGAAAACAATTTTTTTTTAATGGAACAACCTGTTATTTAATTAGACCTTTAAATTACGAAGCAAATGATATGCATAATGTCTACTTTCTCTTTGTTCTAAATTTATAATTTAAAAAAATATTTTTTGAAAATCAAAATAATACTTGAGGGTCAGATCATATGTATTTTTGCCAGCAGGATTCAAATATGCAAGAATATGCAGGTTGTCCCGTTTAAAATGTTGATTTTCGTGTAAATTACATCGAAACCGGAAGTCCGCCATTTTGGTTCTTTACATCATATAATTGGAAATTTCATCCCATATCACTACACCAAATTTGAAAAAAATCTATTCGCCCATTCAAAAGTTACAAGTGTCCCTATCGGCTGAGCCAACCGGTGTATGGTAAATCATTTTGTATAAAATTTGGTAGGAAATATACAAATATAAAATATGTTACTATATACAAAAAACGAATGCGATATATGTATATTTTATAACCATATTAAGTAAATAAAACATATAGTCGACAGTACATCGTCCTTTTTTAATGATTAGTAACAGGCTGAATTTTCGTGAGTAGCTTCGTTTTGACGAGACGCCCAATTTTTCTCTCTGCGAAAATTCTCGGTAGTGGTAG
Source organism: Rutpela maculata (assembly GCA_936432065.2). Classification (NCBI taxonomy): domain Eukaryota; kingdom Metazoa; phylum Arthropoda; class Insecta; order Coleoptera; family Cerambycidae; genus Rutpela; species Rutpela maculata. The sequence continues at coordinate 251,614,972 of OW386286.2, forward strand.
CTAATAGCAAAAATTGTTTTTTCTATTTCACACGAATTAGACAATTCGACAACCTGTCAAATTATTTTGGCAATATATTTTTCATTCATTAAACGTTTGTTAAAGAGTTTGTTTTTCGATTGCCTTGGTTACGTTTGCGCGAGTCAATTATAATAAGCCCCGTGTTTGTCCACAGCAACATTATTTGACAGGTTTTCGAATTGTCTAATTCGTGAGAAATAGAAAAAATAATTTTTGCTATTAGCTACTACTACCGAGAATTTTCGCAGAGAGAAAAGTTGGGCGGCTCGTCAAAACGAAGCTACTCACGAAAATTCAGCCTGTTACTAATCATTAAAAAAAAGGCGATGTACTGTGGACTAATATATTATACACAATATAGATATTTTAATGACATACACATGAATGAAAAAAATATAAACACTGGGTAAATAACTTGAATTTTTTTGTACAAATTTGCAAATATATCAATAATTCATCAAGGTTCTTTATTTAAAAAGTCTCGGTCGCTGTGAAAGCTACCTTCAAAATAATTCAAAATTTATAATTCAACATTCTTTATTCTCATAGGTAGATGGCGCTGCTTGAGTGAAGGTGTAGTTGCATGAGCTGTGTAAAAGTATTTAAATTAAAGTGATTACCAATATAAATAATTATTATTATCTAGTACTAAACGGTTCTTCAAAGTCTAAGCTTAATATAACTGCAGTTGTGGTGTGTAAAAAGTGATTAATAAGTGCAAATTTGTTAGTAATATGTCTAACAGAAACAAAGCAGGTAAAGATAAGGAGAAACACTCCGAACTACAAGCCAATATAAAAATGTTAGTCAATAAAATTTGCACATCTGAGGAATTTATAAGTTTAATTACAAAAACGATTGCCAGTACTGTTACCAAGGAATTTGAAGAAAAAATTACCGTATTAGACGCAGAAAATAAAAATTTAAAAGCTGCAATGGAGAAGCAAAGTACAATTTTGCAAAACATCAGAAAAATGTGAGAACATGGATCAAATACTTCGTAATAAAACTCTTAGAATGTATGGCGTGAAAGAGCAAAAAAATGAAAATATTTTTAAAGTTGTAACTGAAGTTTTAAAAACTAATGTTCGAATAGACACTGGAAACATTGAAATTGAACATTGTTACCGAATTGGTAAGCACGATAAGGATAAAATTCGTCCAATTATTGTTCAGTTTGCTCGAATTGGAGATAAACAACTTGTATATGGTAAAAAGAAAAACCTGAAAGGTAGTAAATTAGTCATAAGGGAAGATTTAACCAGAAATAAAATAAAATTACTGAAAATGGTTATTAGCAAAGTGGGCGAAATTGGCAAAGTCTGGACAAGCGATGGTCGAATTTTCTATAAATTTAATGAAGGCGAAGAAATTATAAGAATTAAATCGGAAGCAGATATTGAAAATTTATAATTTTATTATTAAATATCCATTTGTGTATTGTGTATAAATATATATCATTATTTTTTAATTGGTTTTGTTTTGTAAGAATTTTGGTAAATTAATATTTACTTCTGTACATACTGCTATGTTAAGGTTAATGTTTTCAGACTGGTTAGTAAATAAGGTTTTATAGGGTATCAAGTAGAAAAACAGCTCTTGCATTCTCCAGTTTTTTCTTTGTATAAAAGAAATATTATTTCTTTTTCTTTTCTTTTTACATATTTTGTTTCTCTGTATATTTTATTTCTCTGTATATTTTATTTCTCTAATATTGGGCTATAATAACTAACTTTTTATACTGTAATCAAGCACTTTTTTTAACATTTATATATCACTTGTGAATAATACGTATAATTTATATTTAGGTATATATTTTATCTTCTTAATAGCACACAAAATATTCTGTCTACTTGTTTGTTTCGTACTTATTGATGAGGTTCTTTTTTAGCATGTTTATCTATGTTTAGAAATAATGAATTTAAAAACTTTTTAAATATTAGATCTCTGTTACCTTCAGTGCATGAATTAAAAGAAATTATTATTCCGCAATCATTTGATATCTTTTTAATCTCTGAAAGCTGGCTGCATATGGGTGTACCTGATAATTTAATTCAGATCGATGGGTTTAAAATGTTCCGACGTGACCGTGAAACTAGGGGGGGAGGATTGTGCGCTTATATAAAAAATAGTTTAAATAGTGATTTAATTCTTACAAGCAATACTATAGAACAATTATGGATCAAAGTAACATTGAATAATTCTTCTGCAGCTATAGGTGTTGTTTACAAACCTCCCACCCTGGATACAGGAGCTTTTTTGAATGAGTTAGAAGACAACTTAAGTTTGATATTTCCTACAGTAAACCATGTTCTTTGTACAGGGGATTTCAATATAAATTTACTACATATTAATAATATCTGCGTGAATAATTTTTTTTCTGTTTTAAGCTCTTTTAATTTAAATCAAATAATAGACGTTCCTACTAGAATTACAGAAAGTACTTCTTCATTAATTGACCTCATCTTAGTGTCAGAGGGTTTGGATGTTTTAGAGAAGGGTGTCTTAGACAATGATTTATCTGATCACCAAATTGTATTTTGTAATTTAAAGGTATATGGCGAAAAAAATAAACAAAAAATATTTACGTACAGAAATTTTAAAAATTTTGATTATGAACACTTTGAAGCAGATCTTATTAGCGTTCCCTGGTATTTAATATTTGATTTAAATGACATAAATGAAAAGGTAGAATTTTTAGTCAAAAATATTAATGACCTATTTGAAATACACGCACCCTTCATCACATCTAGATTCACTAAACCGTATGCACCCTGGTTAACGTATAATATAAAAATAATGATGAAAATACGGGATAAGGCAGAGAAACGTTATAGACGAACAAAAAATCCAGCACATTTTCAGTTTTATAAGGAAATGCGTAATTATACAACTAAAGCTATTAAAAAAGAGAAAAAAATGTATATTGAACATAAAATAAGTAATTCTACAGCAAAACAAAACTGGAAATTTCTCAGAGAAAACAATTTTGTGCCTCAAAATAAACTTAGAGAGATTCCAGATCACTTATAGAATGTTAATGAAATAAATAATTTTTTTATAAATGCTATTCCCGAGACAACTGCATCAAATGAAGTTATTGAGTTTTATAAAAATCATAATATAAATAATTCAAATTTTAAATTCGAACCTGTCAACGAACACGTAATATATAAGATTTTAAATGAAATAAAAACTACTGCAGCTGGGTGTGATGGTTTAAATGTTAATCTTTTAAAATTATGTTGTCCGCATATTATTTTATATTTAACGCATATTGTAAATTTCTGCTTAACTGAGAACGTTTTTCCAGCTACGTGGAAGAGGGCTGACATAACTGTGTTGCCTAAAAAAAATAATCCAGAAGAATCCAAAGATCTTCGAGCTATTAGTTTACTACCAACCATGTCAAAACTTATTGAACGAATAATGGAACACCAGTTAAGAGAGCACATAGAAAAATACAAATTAATACCTTCGGTTCAATCAAGATTTAGGCCCAAACACAATTGCACTACAGCCCTCTTACACATAGTAGATGATGTTATAGCGGCTACTGATAAAGGTTTGTGTACTACTTTAATTTTGCTTGACTTTAGTAGGGCCTTTGACACGATAAATTATGAAATACTTAATAACATTTTGCATTACATAGGGCTCTCTGAGGGAGCATTGCAATTATTCAATGAATACCTAAATAATCGGGAACAACGTGTAAAATTGAATAACAATACGTCAAATTATCTAACTCTAAGATCTGGCGTTCCCCAAGGATCTATTCTTGGTCCATTATTATTTACTGTGTACACAAGCAACCTTATTAATCATTTAACCTATTGCAAAGTGCATTTATATGCAGATGACACCCAACTCTATTATTCTTTCAAGCCCTCTGATGCTAATATCGCCTGTACATTTGTCAATGAAGATCTTCAAAACTTTGTAAAAACTGCAAATGGTCTTGTCATTAATCCCGTTAAATCTAATATTATCATTTTTGGTCCTAAAAACCAACGAAACAATATTAAAGATCAAATAAATATTAAAATCGGTGATGATTCTTTGGAAAAAGTAGACAAGGCAAAAAGTCTAGGAGTTATATTAGACTGTGATTTAAGATTTGAGGACCATGTAAATACAATGTTACAAAAAGGTTATTCTGTTTTAAAATTAATATATGGTAATCGTCATTATCTCCCACATAAAATCAAAGTTCTTCTTTGTGAAACTCTGGTTTTATCTATTTTAAATTATGCAGATTGTTTATATGGCCCTTGCATAACTACTTTGTATGCAAGGAAAATACAGAAATTACAAAATTCTTGTCTGAGACTCATTTATGGAATATATCGAAATCAAAGAATTTCTCACAAACTCAAAGAGATAAAATGGCTTAATATGTATAACAGAAGGTTGCATCACACAGTCTGTCTTTTTCATGAAATTATATTAAATAAGACTCCCATATACCTGTATCAAAAAATTAAATTTCGCACTGATGTACATACATTAAATATTAGATTTAAGGGTCTTCTAACTCCACCGCAGCATCGTACTGAATTGTTCAAGAGATCATTTAGTTATCAAATTGGTAAAACGTATAATGGTTTGACTCATCAGCTAAAAGAGAACAGCATCACTAGGTTTAAAAAGATATATAAGACACACTTGTTCGAACGTCAATGTACAGGATTGTTATAGCCCTTTGTATGGAGAATTAATAAAATATATGCATATAATGGAAATATGTAAATCACTCGTTCATTCAGCATTATCTATTTTTTTTTTGTTTGTAATTATGTTTAAATTACTGTAAATTATTTTGTGGTTAAGTGTAAGAAAAGCGTGCATGATTTCTTGTGGATTGTGACCGCTTAACTTCGCCATTTATTTTTCATGTCTTATTTTATTATGAATTGTATAATTAATTATCATGTTTATATGAAAAATAATAAAGACGTGTTATTATTATTATTATTATTAAATACATTTATATAAGTAACGTCACAATTTTACACTTAACTGCTGAAACAAAACAAACAAAGAAATAATAGAGGTATGCAAAACATGAAGGCACTATATATATATATGTACATATACCGGGTGCCAACGGAACCATTAGACAAGCCATAATTTTCAAAGTGTTCAAGATATACCTTAAATTTGCCACAGGTAATATATACCAAAAACGACAAATTTTTCATAATTTGACACTTTTCCATCACTTCCAGTTTCACCGAAAATGACCCTAACTTTGAAATGTTAAATGGAACATCTTGTATATTTTTACATTAGTAAGCGCAGAAAAATATTCAAGAGCTAAAAGGGTTGACATATTAATTACTTATGGAGAGACTCAACGTAATGCAACTAGAGCAAAAACTCTGTATGGACAGGGATATCCAGAAAGAAGACAACCTTCGAAAAATTATTTCGCCTGATTGGAGAATCAATTTAGAACTGAATCTGAATCTAAAGAAAGATTTATTGTCGACGAAGAAACGAAAATTAATGTATTGGATTTAGTGCATATTGACCCAATTATTTCGATAAGACAAATTGAACATGAATTACCAGTTTCCAAAGAATCAGCCAGGAAAATTTTAAAGAAAGACGGCTATCGCTTTTATACATATCATTGCATCAATCTTTGTATGAGAATGATTATCAACGAAGAATAACCTTTTGTAATTGTTTACAGTTCCGCCAACTAAGAAATGTGAATTTTATCAAAAACATTTTGTACTCTGATGAATCGGGATTTACAAACCTTGGGTTATTTAATCGGAACAGCGTTCGATATTGGGCAATTTAAGATCTTCATATTGTGAGATAGGAATGGTTTCAGAAGCGGTTTGGCTTCAATGTTTGGTTAGGCGTACTGGGCGACCATACCATGGTCCAATAATTTTTGACGAAAATCTAACTAGACTAAGATATGTAGAATTTTTCTAAAATATAATAATTTCAACTCAAACAATACACCCTATCTCTCAACAGACAATGAATACATAATATTATTGAATCAAATTTGTGAAATTAAGAATAATTATGCTACACAATTAATTTCACTAAAATATAACGGTTCTTATGGCTCTGATGTATGGATTATTATTAAGTGAAGTGGTTAGTACTTGATTATATGTTACTAGTAACCCCAATTTACAGCCCTTCAAAAATAATCTCTTATATTTCTTATATTTTTATTATTTTCTGTTAAACGCATCCTATTTTACTACAAATATAGAATTTAAGTTTTATTGTAATTTTCCAGGTATTTAGTATACAAACAAATTATTATTATTATTATTTTACTAAAGTTCTAATCTCACATGCAGGGTTATTACCTAAGTGAGTAACTTTCCATGTTTGTTTACCATTGTGTATTTAAGTAAAATGTATTATTTTTTTGTGAAAGTAATTTATGTAAATACTATGGTCTAATAAACATATTATTATTATATTATTATTCAAATTCCCAATACCAGTATTGAGAGGTTTACTTCGAACAAGATGGGGCTGGCCACCAGTGCTATTTTCGTTGGAGATTACCTAAATTAATTGTTTCCAGATAGTTGGATTAGGACCCATAGTCCAGTCAGATGGCCTGCAAGGTCTCCTGACTTAACCTCAGTCGATTTTTTATTTAGGCCCATTTGGAAAATAGAATCTACGGGACTGCTCCAACCACAAGGCAAGACCTGGAAGAGAGAGTTGGACACGAAATTGCACAAATAACACCACCTAATAAAAAAAATATAGTTATTCTATTTAAGAAAAAATCACTTCCTGTTAGTCTAAAAATAGCTCACTTTTGTCTAATTTATGTGTAACGAAAAAGAAATTTTTAAATTAAAAAATTCTCAAAAAATTGAGGGCGTATATATTGACTCGTGGCCTGCCGGTATAGCAAATATTTTCAGCCAACATAACCCTAGGGCATTCATTTCTATTTATTAGCTTTCGAATGGACTCTTATTTCAATGCGAACATCGACCATACGTATTTTGTTACACACAAAATAATTGAATCCAGATCTCGTGAATATCCCATGAGCCAATTCTAGATATCTCCAAGGTATTTCAATGAGAATTTCACGGAGGTCTCTTAAACTAACCACCTTTTCAATTACGTCAATGGGGCACGATCTCTTTATCTAACGTTTTCTTTATGTCACATTTATTTGAATTTTACGTAAACGTTTCTCAGAAATCAGCTACTATTTAGCGTGCTTGAAGTCGTTTTTCAAATGTTAGTATATTTCTATGTTTTATTTATAACAACCAAAAGATACAGCATATAACGTCAGAAAATTTATTGGACAAGTTAATAAAAATAAATAAATAAATAAATAAGGTTTATTTACTTAGAGCTCACGAGTATATTTAAATTGTTGTTATTATTATCAGGAAAGTTGGCAGATTTTAAAATCCGCAGTAATCAGGCCTATATTCACTTAGGAGCACCTAGAAAAGACAAGTTGTAGCAACTCGCTTACCCCAAGTTAGCTACATATTAACTTACTACATGATTTGTAACCAAGAAGAAAGAAAAAACAAAATAATAACAATTTATTGATAAATTAGTCATTAGAGAATATTATTTAGGTATTATGCAAATCACAACTTACACACTTTTTATTTATTATGAAAATACCTACTTTCTGTATATTGTTGCCCTAATCTGGGCACGCTAATATACTAGTCAGGTAAATACTTTAAAACACTCATTATTGGAGAATCAATCAAAACAACTACTCTTCTAGCTAATACTGACGAAGTACTGAATTACATGATAGGATTCTTAGCATTTTAAAGAAAAAATATATTGAAAATACTTAAAATCATTTATTCAAATTTAATCATTCACACTTTTTTATTTAATATGAAATTATCTACTTTCTGTATATTGGTGCCTTAATCGGGTCACGCTAATATACTACTTAGGAAAACACTTTAAAACACTCATTATTGGAAAACCAATAAAAACAACTACTCTTCTAGCTAATACTGACGAAGTATTGAATTACATGGCATTTTAAGGGGAAAAAAATATTGAAAATAGTTAAATTATTTATCGAAATTCAGTCATTCACAACAATTATTGAACCATACATTCATTTCAACTCTAGAAACGTTGTACAAGTTTTTTCGAACTCGTTAGTTCTCATCAGTATATTAGCGTGCCCAGATTAGGGCAACAATATACAGAAAGTAGGTATTTTCATAATAAATAAAAAGTGTGTAAGCTGTGATTTGCATAATACCTAAATAATATTCTCTAATCATGATAAAAGAAAAAAAATAAAAAACAATTAATTGTAAAAATTAGTCATATTATCAATTAAACATGACCATCCTATGTGTTATAGTTTACGAGATATTCGCCAGCTAAAATCGATAATTAATAAAAAAAATCAATTACGTACCTTGCATATTTCTATCAAAGCGGTGATAATAAATCAGAGTCACAAAGCAATCTGTATGTTCCAGTACTCTACGTATTTACCAACGTAATATTTTGTCGAAATTTATACATTTCCTTAAATATACAGTGTGACTCACTTAAAATGAAGATACCCTTATAACTTTTTCATTTTGTTTCACATAGGAAGAAAATGAATATAAACATTCTTGTGGAAAATTTAATTACGTTTAAATTTGCATAGATTACCTTTTTCCATACGACGCAACGTTTCCGAGTTATATGTGAAGAATCGAAAAAAGGAACCTCCTCCCTGAAGCGGAGTGGCTAGGGGCAGGGACTTTTAGTATTTTTACCTCCTAACTACCCCCAATACATCCCTGAAGAGGAAAATTCTCCCCTCCTAAATGTTCTCTACAATCCCCTTTTGGGCATTAATTGATTGGACTAATTACGTCATATACATTAGTAATTACCTCTAATGGTAGAGAAGCAACTACTTGATCGTACTTTCTCCTATCACTAATAATCCTTGATACAGCAAACTGCGAGTCTACCAGAGAAACCCAAAATTGAGGTAGCTTGACAGATACGATATACTGCGAATTAGGTATCACAATCGGATTTTCAATTGACGTATCGTTCATAGGTAGTGAAATAATTGATTGTTATCTAAATTATCGAAGGAATATGAAAAGAACAATCCACTTACCTTACAAATAAGAAAGTTCATCACGTGTTTCTATGAAGAATAGCTTTGCCCCTATTTCCTCGAAAGGAATGTTTTTTCAACTTTTTGAAATTTTTAGCGAAATGTGTCCAATATGTGAAATAGTGCAACGAGAGAACATAACAGAATGTTCCATAAGGAAGGTCCTTATCTAAACAAGCAGGTTGTTGTGGTAGGTCAAGACGTTGATTTACTTGCTCTAATCGTATCACTCACTCCGAAAAATAAAGATATCTGATTGCTTAAGGCACCTCAAGGCAATATCAAAAACAGGATTCACGGTCTACAGGACCTGCAATCCTTCAATATTATTCCCAGTTGCAGGGAAACGATTTTATTTCTTCATGCTAATAACGGCTGTGATACGACATCTGAATTTTATGTCAAAGGGAAACTGCAGTCGATTCAGGAATTCAATAGCAGGAATGATTTACAGGAAACTGGCAATGCCGTCAACTATTCAGACTCGGCATACGAGCATGTCGCAAAAGTGGGTGAACAATTTATTCTGTATTTATACAAGACTCTATCAAATGAAACAAATCTTAACCATCTGAGATTTGTTTACTTCACTAAATTAGTTGATTGAACTAGTAATGCCGTACTACTCTCTAAACTATCACCAACGTTTTCGTCGCACATTTTTGTAGGATCAACCATGGTGATGAAACATTTTGCAGGCAGATCATTGGGGTTGGATGAATCGCCTATTTATACAACCGAGGCTCCATCTCTACCTGTGATCTTAAAAGTAATATGTGGAGCCTGCAAACAAATTTGTAGTAGAAGACGTATTATAGCCGGTCTGCAGTCTTTCACCATATGCAGAAATTCCCCCAACACAGTTGGAGCAATACAGAAGTCGCAGACTCAGATCAGGATTAGCTGTATTTTTAAATAAAATACATAGAATATGAGTGGAATAGGCCTACTGTAGTAGGGTAGTTACGTGTAAACATACGGCATTTAATGATAAAAGTTATTATTTTAATATGGGCACTCCACAAGCCTTGTAGAATGAATTAGAAGGGGAGCAAAAAAAAATTCCCTTTAAAATGGCAAACATTTAATACAAAAAATAAGCGTTTCTCAATAATAATAATAAAATAATTTTTGTTTTCAAAACGTTTATAGAGTTTCATTGTGGTAGAAATTCACGCATTAACAGTTTTCTTTAATAATATTGTATAATATATTGAAATATGAAATTAAGTGTTTAGATTTATCTTAAAATTCAACTGATTTTATTAATTTATTACAATATGTGCAACAACATTTGTAATTCAATCAGGCTCCACAATATACTCTTTAGTTGACATGTTGGTACAGTTTTCACTACAGTTGGTACATAGGACAGTGCATCTCTAAATCCGTTGCGCCGGAAGGAATAACTTGTTCTGCATCCTTTTTTAGAGACTCTCAGCAAGGGGCAAGCATCCCAAATTTGTGGAAGTGTTGTCAATGTTGGTATCCATTGTGCATCTGCATTTTCCATCTCCAATTAGCGGGTGAAGCAGGGACACCTGCCCTGTTCAAAGCTTGTCTCCAAGCCTGACCTGCTGGGTGAGCTGCAGGAGGTTAAGCATCCACAGTGGATTACTTTTTGCAAACAGTAATTTGCGATCAACATTTAGATTTACGACATTCCTGTTGTTACAATACAGCTGTATTACATATTTCTTTAATCAATTAATAACCTCGTCATTTAATGACTCCATTGGATGTGACAGCTCTTTAGAGGCAACGGTTGGATCTGGTCTTCCAAGTAGAGGTCTCTCTCTTGGACGAGAATGATGATGATGATACTTATCATAGCCAGTGAATATATGATATCCTCTTATAGTTACTGATATTCCTTCTCTCAACTGTCTGGCTATTAAATGAATTGAAATGTATCGCATTATGCAAATGTTCGTAAACGGCCACGTCATCTACGTACTTCGTGTTTGGAAATTCCGGTACATCGAAAATATACAAGTTGTACAGTTTTGGGGGAAGACTTTACAGAACTGCGAAAATGTCCCTTGGTGTTAAAATCTTATTATTCATTCGCACTTGTAGCAATTTGTCCATCGAGAACCAGTGAGACGAGGTGGAATGTCGTAGTTGTGCATCTTGTAGAATAAGCCAGAGTATCCAAGAGCACCAAGGTTTTATTGCACGTCAATAGCGTTAACTATCTTAATGTCTTGCTACACTGTGCCTATGCCCCTTATGAATCCGAACTGGGACTCATGATTGATGTGAAGTTCATCCTGAATTTAGGCTGACCAGAATAGACTCCTCCACCATTTTAAAGAAGTACCATATGTTCAATGTCTTTTATAATTTTCTTTTTTTCTTTTTGCCCTCGAATAGGTATGGACTATCTATTAATCTTACAAAGTAATAAACAGGATATTAAAAACCTGCCTCTATTAAAGCCTTGCAATAGTTCAGGCAGACACTGGAAACTAAACAGAGAAATATAGAAGTCAAGCAAGGATGCCCCTGTTTCCTTGACTATGCACCGCGATCCTAGTTTAAGTGAGACAAAGCAGTAAGTGAGACAAATTTTAACGAGTATGATCTAATCGACACGGAAGAAGATGAGGAATATTTTCAACGTGAAACCGCCTCTGGACACATCTGGACTGACAATAAATTTTAAGAAGAGATTTTAATAATGGTGCGAGACAACAACAAAAAGTTTAGTCAGTGCAGAAGAATTCAAAATTATGAAGGCAATTCTACCTTTCATCAAGATAAATAAACCAGAGATGTGCAGAGGAAACTTTCCATATTTTATAAAAGTCTGTAAAAGTCATGTAAATAATATAATTGTATGCACTTATTTGATGTCACAATGAAGCTTGCATCATCACGAATCAGATTTCATCATAAAATAGCCTATCAATACGCCCAATGGAAAGTTAGAAGGAAAACTTCCTGGAAACTTACAGAGTTTTCATTGGGTGTATTGATAGCCTATTTTATGGTGAAATCTGTTTCGTGAAGCTTCATTTTGATACCAAATAAGCGCGTACAATTATATTATTTACATGACTTTTACAGACTTTTATCAAATATGGAAAGTTTCCTCTGCACATCTCTGAAATAAACTACCAAAGATCCTGATCAAGCAGATACAAACAGCCATTATACTGCGAACGACGAGATGCTGACTAAAAAATGCGCTAGATGCAAAAGTCAACAGAAGAAGAAGGAAAAGCTAACGGCGACATTATCCAATCTCAAAACAGTAACATACAAAACGGACAGAAACGGACAAAACGAAGTACTAAAGACACGTCCAAAGCAAAAATCCATCACATCTACTGAATAGAGTATTAAGACTAAACAGCAACAGACCAAAAATAGAGATACCGTGTTACAGGTGGATAGTAACAATTGAGAGGATCATGGACAAACGAGGAAAGGACCAAGAAGGAATAACAAGAAGATAAACGCTGGCGCTGCTGGAATAGGAAGGGGGGGGGGGATAGAAGACTCCTGAAAAGAAAAACTATAGAAGCAAAAACATAGAGAGGAGCAAGAACACTCCATATTGCGACGCAGTGCAGTAACGCATCTCACAAAAGCTATATTCCTGTACCATGCGCTATATGGCTTCCTCTGCTGGCAAGAAGCATGACCCAAATCCAACCCAGCGTAGACGTAGATGGCGAGTCTCCTGGAAGTGGCAGCAATGCAAATCCAATCAAATTCGTCTTACATAAATAAAGATTATATACGATTTGATGTAATGTAAATTGCTTGCATATATTTGTGATAATTTTGCTTGTACTCTCATTTTTAAAGTGATCATAATATTTTCCTGTTATTTCTAAAGTGTATTTGCGCATGCCGATACCTGTGCTGTAACAAGGGCTATTGCATTATTACCACGACAAAAACTAAACAATCCGGAAAGTCCACGTTCATCGCGGTGACAGTTTGAAGTATTAAAAGTTCTAAATTGACGTGGTTGAGTTGTGGCCTCGTTGACACGACATGACATATATTGATGTTTCCGAATTTGAAACGGCTGTTGCGCGGCTTAAAATTTACTTCAGCCATGTAGCGTAATCGCGCCCGTTGCATTAAACCACACCTCACTTCAACAGCTTTTGTCGGATCGAAAGGGAATTATTTACATGGGTTGACCCGGATCTGTGATGGTGAATGTTTTACCTGCATTACCGCGTGATTAACACTTGCAGTGTTTAAGCGTATGAGATTAATAAATTCTGCTTGACACTGGTGCGGTCAAATGCGGAAATTAAAAATACAGAATCATCAGCTTCATCATTGCAAAGTAATTATGATTTATTTGAGCGACTGGGGAAATTGGAAATATATAATCTAGCTAAAATCCATAATGGCTGTAATTCTATTATTATGAAAATGTTTCATATTAAGTTTATTTGTTGGAAACTTTCGAATATAATATTGAATTCATCATCGTTGGTTCGATAGAAATAGAAAATAGAAAGGAAAAAATATGAGAGTCAATTAAATCTTGCATTTCAGAAACCGTGTAGTTCAGGATCCAGTGCAAAAATCCTGGAAGAAGCTGGAGAGGAGGGAGGGAAAATGGATTTCTTGTAAATATCTCGAAAAGATTAAAAGTTTTTTCCTTAAGTTTGTCAAATTTTTGTTAATTTGTAACTTGTCACGTTCTATTCCATTTGCTGACAACGCTTCTGTATGTCATCCATTTACCAGAAATTCACCCATTTGAGTATTGTTGGTAATCATGTAGTGATTGAAAAATGGGTGATGGTCTGTGCGAGTGGCCATTTTGGAGAATCGACGCCATCTATGATGCTTATTGAAAATGCACTGCATAAGCATGTGAGGTGTCATTTTACATGTTCTTAAGGATGCTGAACACGTTGAAGACATTAAAAACACATTTTAACAAAAATTGTCATATGTCATATATATACATATATATATCAAATAATTATTAGCGGATATGGAAATCATTTCTGCTTGCATTGATTAACTTTGTGTTTCTATATTTTCATGTCTATTTTCATAACACATATTGTAGTCAAGGGTGATTAAAGACGAGTGATTACAATATGGAGGCAGAAGGTATATCGCTTCTTGGCCTCTGGCTAAGATCAAAGTGTAAAGTGTAGTGTAGTGTATATCGTTAATAAGAAGAAAAATTTCAGTTGATTCTGAACTATGTGTAATATGCCAAAAATTTTATTGAAGTTGAGCCAGTATCAAAAGAAAATGGTTGAAAATCAGTCTGGGAGGCTGGTGATATTCGTCAAGATGAAACTTTCAACAGACTCACGTAAATGTGTCGAGGTAGCACCTTTAATTACCATGTAACTAATGCGTGCTATAAAAACTACACTCACAAGGGACAGCTAGAGAGGATCATCGCTAAGCGTAGAAAACTTATTAATCAAGAACCATTGAAAACAGATGATATCGCAGTAACAAGCGAAGTAAGACAAACTCGTTCGTCAATAAATCCTGTTCCTGCACCAATATAGAATCCCGGTGTGCGACAAGTAAACTGTGTTATATGCGGAAGCAATAAACATCAAGGAGATTATAGTAATACAAAATTTGCGAAACATTTTTTTAAAGTCTCGCGCTTCTTCAAAGATGATGTGTTCTCTCGTACTGCTGACCTTAGTGATTATAAGAATATTCTGGCGAAGAACCTTTTCTATCACCCCGCTTGTATACGTACATATTTTAATTACTATGAAAGTCAAGTGAAAAAGTTATTAGCATCTAGTGACGGAGAAGCAACAAAGTTATCTAAAGACGAAGCAATTGCGCTTTTTATAAATGAGATCACTCCACATTTGAAATGTGGAATTGGTTTTACTTTAACTGAAATTAGTGTAAAACTTAATGAAATTTATCATGACAAACTTTTCACAAACAGAAATGTTAAGAGTTCCCTTGAAAAAAACTTCAGCAAGGACATCCAATGGTCTATTCCAAAAGAGGCAAACCAGCCAACCATGTTTTTCATTCTTCTGTTGGTATTGAAGAGGTAGTCGCTACGGTGAGATCAAAAAATGCTATTCGTGATTATGTAAAACTGCTTAGGCAATCATTAGAGTCTGTTCGGTTAATAATATAATAATAATAATTAATAATTAATTTAATACAATCCCACGAAGAACTACAATTTGCCATGTTAGTGGAGGCAGATTTCCGTAACATGTCCCATATTAAACATGCAACAAACAGAGGGTGTCAGAGAGTGATGGTATTATCGAATGATACAGACCTTCTGGTTCTTCTGTTATATCATTGGACTACCTTCAAGAATTTTGGATTTCTGGAATCGTCTAGGTGTTGGAGCTGCGACGCGCAAAGTTCCCGTTCATATAATGGCTGAACGAATTGCAATATCCCATGTACTTCCTGCTTTACACTTCCTAACTGGGTCAGACTGCACTAGCAAAGTAGGTACAGAACATGCTGGAATTGCAAGTACACCCGAAGCATTTCTCATCGGAATTCCTGCGAATGAAGTAATGGAGCTGTCAATACAATTGGCAGAAAAATATCTCGTGCAAGTTTGTAAAAAAATGGACGAATTGCGAATGTTTATTTACACACATGGGAAAAACATTTCCATAGAAGACCTTCCACCAACCAGTGCATCAATTAGATAACACATTTTAAGGGCCTACTACAACACACGTTTATATATATATAACATATTTAAATGATGACATCACGCAACTTGATTCTATACAGTTTGATTATGAAGAAGTAGGTGATTGTCTACAGCCCTCACGTACAACTTCACTGTTTCCTCCCAGCAACGAACTTGTGCCTAGTTGCTCATGTTTAAAGTGTGCAAGAGATTCATGTTTATGTTTTTCAAATGGAATATCCTGTTGCATTTACTGTTATTGCAGAAATGTAACTATTAATGATTGTGTAATAAGTTTTTTAATGTTGCAAGGTAAATTATTACGTCTGCTGTTTAAAATTATAAATATAAGGAGTCCTATATTGTTTTCTGTTATATATTAGTCATGTCATATACTTAAACTAGTGATGTCATTGACTTATTCATTTTATGTTACTTCGTGTTCTTATAAAACAATGTAAATCTGTTTAGTATAGAAATAAAAGATGTTGATTCGTATCTGTCTTACTAAATAATGATTATTAACCGCTTTTCAGTATTTATACTATTGGGAATGTGTTCAGAACCCTAAAAACTATGTAAAATAACACCTCACATGCCTATGCAGAGTATTTTCAATAAGCATCAAAGATAACGTCGATTCTCCAAAATGGCCACTCGCACAGATCATCACCCATTTTTTTTAATCACTGGACAATTACAAACAATATCCAAATGGGTGAATCTCTGGTAAATGAATGACATACAGAAGTATGCCCAGCGGTTGTATTAGTTCATGTCACGTCACTATAAAATTAAGTCATGCTTTTGCAATGCTTGATATACCACAGACTCCTCGAAGTACTTAACTTAATAAACATTTTATTTATCTAAAAAAATGGTTATGTGTCATTGTATTTTTTAATATTATAATGCAAGAAAGTTATGATACGTAATGTTAAAAAAATATGAGTTTGTTAAGAAAGTAACTGAATGAAAAACTTATCTCCTCTGGTCACAGCTACTTGTATGTTACTGCCTTCCTTTTAAATTATATGCCTAATTAACCACCAACTACTATTAACCTCCCCACAATGAAATTGTGGGAGGTTACTAAAATTGGCCCAAGATCGAAAATTGAGATAACGTCAAATCTTTACGTTCTGAGGTCCCAGGAACCCAAAAAAGTGGTTTTTGAAAAATGTCTGTGTATGTGTGTGTATGTGTGCATGTGCGGTAGCACAATAGTGGCGAAACTACTAAACAGATTTCGATGAAACTTTGCATGAGGGTTTCTTTAGTACTCTAGAAGATCTGTAATGGTTTTGGTTGAGATCGGATTACGTTTAGTGCCGTTTTGGCACAACAAGTTGTTTATTTTATGATTACTTACAATTTGTAATTGAACCATTGAAAAGCAGTAAAAATTCCGATTTCAACGATATATCACACTTACACCCTTCCGATTTGGTTTCCGTGAGAAAAATTAAGAAACAAAATAACAATCTATAGAGTCACGCCTCTTGTGTAAGATATATTTTATAGTCTAACCTAAGAATGAGAAGACTTCGATTTCTTGAACATAAATTTATGCACCTCATCTCTGGTTCGGATAGATAGGTACACCTCCCTCAGAGATTTATATGATCGTTGCCACGACATAACGTCCAAGAAATTTCTCGAAAATTCTACTAATTCAAACTGAGCGATAGTCCGCTAACCCGCAACATAACCCGAATTAGACAGCATAATGCAATCCTGACACCCCCTACCATACCAGCCGTTGCCTATTTTCCGGAAACCTCTGCCTTAGCCATAATTTCCTATACGAAAACTTCTTATTTCCCCACCTTAAATCTTCACCCAAACCTGTAAAACCTTTGTTATTCTCTTTACATGTTCTATTTGTTCTTTCTATCCTTTTTGTTCTTTTGTCCTTTTTTGTTTCTAAATTCCATTTAGACCAATACATTCTTTAAAAACCCAAACATTTCGAACATCTTTTTATTTTCCACGATATTTTCCTGGCGGCAGGAAGACCACAGGGTAGAATTGCTTCGAACGGGTCTTTTCGTTGAGTTTTGTTTTCCCGTGCCAGCAGTCAAAATATTATAAGTGCGTGTGTGCAACGACCAATTTTAAGGGTTATTTTGAATCATCTTTAAACATTTTTATATGTCCTACTCCAATAAATTGCTAATGTTAAGTTTTTAGTTTCTAAGACAGGAGCATTGACCCCTTACATTCTTATACTCGTTAAAACCTTGCCCCAACCAGCCCACATTGACCACAACGCTGCGCGCCGTGGTTGACTGGCTGGGTCCGGACCAGGTGCTGGCTAGGTGCATATTTGTATGTATGTTTAATTTTAATAAATATCTATTGAATTGAGTTAAATGAAGGCTATAAAAACACTGAAGTTCGTAGTTTCAAATCCTACCGATCGCAAGATTTTTTTTAAATTTTATTATGAAAAAAATATTTCAACTTAATAAATATAATAAAATGAGATCGTTAATATTTTTAGTGCTCTGTTTGGCTTCAAAGATCCACTGGGTGGGAGGTTCCAGCCGCTTTCCGTAGCTGCCGATTTCTTATAAAATCGCTGAATATGTCTCGAGATATATACCATTCATTGTTTTCCTTGCCAACCACTTATACAACTTAGCTATACTTTCTACACTTTGTATATAATTTTTATCGGTAAACCTCTTGAAAAGGTCGTAGAGGAACACTGGCAATTCCACATCCGCCTGCGCCACGATTGGGAACGATCAATTCGTTCTTAGTTATTTTCAAATATTAATTATATTTCAACTTTTTTATTATTACGACACACCGATTTATGTGGATTTTTTTTACAACATTTCACTTAACCTTCACCAAATGTAACGAAGTTTTATCAGATTTTTTGCTGTTTACACGAGAGCGTTTCACCTCACGTCCACTCGCTCGAGATACCTCTCAAGAACTTTTCAAAAGGTGAAAAAAAAATTAATTACCTTCAAAAAAAAGATCGCTACTGTGAAATCTGATACAATAAACACAAATATAAACAAATAAACACACACAGTCGTTTATGAATGCATCTATTTATTAATTACACATCTTCTTAAGAGATTTAAAAGTTAATGCCCCTAATCCATATTTCTACCGATATATGAAACATCAGCATTATTCTAACAGTTTATTTTACTAATGTGACATCATCAGCTTATCTTGATATTTAACACTAAAAATTATGAAATTAAATCGCCGAATGTATTGAATTTTATTACTTATTGTGGGTATTGCAGTCGTTCTAAAATAAACAAATAACGAATTCAAACATATGTTTACCCAATTTTGTGTTAGTTTGCCTAAGCAACTATAATATACAACATTACAATAATGCAATTAAGGTAATACATATGTATGTATATAAAGTCAACCATGCAACATTGTATCATATTTCTGTTGAGTGTGACTGTTATTGTTTTATTAAAAGATATTGTAATATAAAGGCAGTGAATGGCAGCGTCAGCTCACGCCAAGGAAATCTGAGTCAAATATTCTGAGGCTTTGATACATAAAACCAGGAAAATTTTACTATTAAATAAATTGGTTTCACTATAACAGCACAGTAGCTTGTGAAAGTTCACTCTATATTTCACTCACCTAAATAAACTGATAATAATAAGTCGTTAGGCAGAGGTTTTGCTTTGATGTTTGTAAACTAATTTAACTTCAAAATGGAAATTGATAATTCCAACATTATGAATTTCAGAAACAGAAACTAAGTTAATTATTTTATACGACTGAATTTGACAAGCAAACTTGTAGAAGTACAATAAATACAGTGTGCGGTCGGAGATCTTTATCGAGAACAATGCATATCTAAATAAAATAATATGATTAATACGTTGTTATTGAATAGTTTTAACAAAGGTGTGCTGGGAGTACCTGCTTTTGTTCAGACAGGACTGAGGCTGCGAGTCTTCATCACCCATTTAATACAATGCTCTGACGTAAATCGCTGTCAAAATAATTTCATTATGTTTAGTAGTCTAAGAGTCACGCTAATTTGTTCACAGTCAGTGTTCCAATTAAAAAACATATTACTCAATTAACTGGGTGACGCATTATGCGGCAAAATCCCGAAGAGCTGCCCAACATTCATAACATTCAATACGTACACTAAAATTAATATCTGTAAGTTTTTGGACTTGTTGATTACGAATCCGATGTTAAAAGGACCCCGCACACAATACATGGGTTTTGCTGCTCCGGTCAAATTTCGTGAAACTCTGGGAAATGGTAGTTCTCAGCGAGTAGAAAAAAGTTCTAAATGGGCGCGAAGTTCCAAACCCCATTGGTTCCGAGATAAGACCAGCTGAAGTTCTAGAAACAACTCCTTCCAAACTACAAGTGAGCTAATCCACCTAACCCTGGGAACAGAGAGTTTAGTCGCTTATTTTTCTTGAAATTATTGAATTTCATACCACAAGCGGCATAACCCACCTAACCACCAACCCCCAACCCACCTAATCTCTAGAAACCACCCCTTCTAAACCACAAGAAGGCTAACCCACCTGACCCTGGGAACAGCGAGTTTAATCGCTTATTTTTCTTGAAAGAATTAAATTCCACACCACAAGCGGGCTAAACCACCTAACCCCTAGAAACCACCCCACCAGTAGGCTAATCCACATGACTTTCGGAATAGTAGTACAAAAGTCTGAATGGGCGCCAAGCTCAAAAATATAGGTACTGGTTTTGAGCTAGAGCTGCTTGAACGCTGCGACCAGCAAATATTTTGTTCGCTAAAAATCGCGAATATTCAAATACCCTTTTCATGGTTCAAAATCCGCCTATACTCGTACCATTTTCGAAGACGCTGATCACGAATCTGGGGTCAAATTATCGATATGGTGACCCACAATTGGTCATTTGTTTCCTAAAATGAATCAAGGATCTCCCAAAATGGATCAATTTTCCGATATCTCTAAGAAACAGCCGAAGCTCGTATCAGTTTTCGAATTATGTGATCATAAATCTGGAGTCAGATCCCACCCTCCAGACACCCTGGCAGTGGGGTAGTTCGATTGCTCTTGTTATTCACAATCATTTGTTATCAAAAAACCATCCTACCCCCAACCCCACCTCCTATTGGGTCATAATACTTTGGAATATTATAAAAATATTTTACGGACGTTGGTATAACAACAGAAATGTCTACATAACCTACACTTTATGTGTTTAAGTGTCTGCATATGCTACGTTTCATATAATAGTATATTTTCGCCCGAGGGCAATAAAGAGAAAGGCTGTCTCTCATTATTTCCGAGGGTTGTATATTATTTTTTTTTCACAGTAGCCTTTAAAATAGCAACTTTCTATACCCGCCCTGGGCATAAAGTTGCTACTTTAAAGGCTTCTGTGAAAAAAATATACATATCGATTGGTCCGAATTCAGCTGGCCTTATCTCGGAACCAATGGGGTTTGGAGTTCCGCGCCCATTTAGACTTTTTTTCTCCTCACTGAGAACTAGTATTTCCCAGAGTTTCACGAAATTTGACCGGAGCCGCAAAACCCATGTATTGTTTGCAGAAACAAGATGGTTGATTCAAAATGGCGAATTGAAACCTTAAAAAAATATCTAAAAAATCTAAAAAAGAAAGCGATTCAAGCCGTTAGTTAAGAATCAGGTATTTTAATTTTCATATTTCGAATAACAGCTTCAGTGTGGCAGACTGAAGCTTGTCTCTTAAATTGTTATAAAGTACATAATATTGAAGTAGCCATTTTATATTATTAAATTTTAAAGGTTTCAATTCTTTCTTATTTTTCTCAAAAATAGCTTCTAGTATATCAAAAGGACAACGGGAAATTTTTGTGTAGATTGTACTGAAATATCTAAACATAAATTCAAATCTGAAAAAGCTAGATTCAGATTCAGATTAGAAAAGAAGAGCTGGCCAATCGGCCTTGACCGCCGCAACCCCCGTGGATTTATTGTGATGCTCCTGTTCTAGTTTAATCTAGAGCTCCGTATCCAGCTTTGCCTTTTTCATCAAACTCCACAGCCTTGATAAGGGCTCCTTAGTATACTAATCTACCATCGTCAAGTAGTTGGAATGCCAGTCTAGTTAAAGACCTAACTAGACTGGAATTCCAACTACTTGACGATGGTAGATTAGTATACTAAGGAGCCCTTGGGGAGTTTGATGAAAAAGGCAATGGCAGAGTACATGTACTAAGGTTTCCTCTTCCTCTTGTGAGAATCTGCATATTGCATCCTCTGCCAGGCCTGTTATATTCATATGTCTAATAAGCCTACAGTTCTCAGTTAGAAGGTCCACCATTTTCCTCATAGCCTTTGTATTTTGGTTCTTATTTTCAACTCAATTATTAATGGATGCTCGCGTCGCTTAGCCACACCGCAAAAGGGCATTAGACGCGCCTTCCCGGGCCAGTTCATCATCCTTTTCATTTCCCCTGTGTCCTTTGTGTCCTGGTACCCACGTCATGGTCACTTTGTCTTGACTTTCTAAGTCCATTAAGGTGTTTGTGGAATCCCATATTCGTCTTGAATCAACCTACATGGAATTGATTGTCTTTAGCGCTACTTGACTGGGAAAAAAATTGGCAGTCGCCTGGTCAATGGTTTCTTGTCTCGTACTTTGATTTACAAAAACTTGGTGAAGTTATACATTGGAGCTGTAATAGTACAAGTGGGTATTCCTAAAATGATAACTGCCTTCAGTTCTGAGTATAAATTTTAATGCTCTGTTCCGTGTTGTTGTATTATGGGCGTTGTGTCTTGCATTAGCACCACTGAACGACCTTCTCCTGTGTATATTGGTGGCAAGTCTAAAATCAGGCCCTTATACGAAACTTAATAGCCTTATTTCTCCCAGCTGCTATGTCTTGGTCCACCATACCATCGATCCATGGTTTTCATGGGTCTTACGACCCTAGTGTATAACCAGTGGGTCATCTCTAGGGTCTAACCCCCAGTATTTACACACATCTGCCTGCGGCAACTGCGGTTTTCTCTGTAACTTTTTGGATATGAATATTCCATATCAGTTTTTGGTCGAAAATGACTCCTAATTATTTTATCTCGTTGCAAATGGAATTTACACTCCAGGATCTTGGGGATTTAAGCCTTCCCAAGGCTGATGTGTATCCTGAGCAGTAAAAGCCTTCCGCAGACATTTTCTGGAGAACTTCGTCAAGGGTTACCACAGCAGAAGAGGTAGTACTCCTCCTTGAGGGCAGCCTGTACTCACCTATGCCTCAATGTTAGCCTCACCTAGATTGGGCAAAAACAATTATCTTATTTTCTAGGTTGACTTTAATCCACTGATAGAGTCCTGTGGGACTCCTCTAATTGATAAAGTATTCGTTAATGATTGCGTTGTCGCATTATTAAACGTTTCTTTTATAGCTGGAAATGTTTCCGCTGCCATTTCTTCATTTAGTGACTTAGTAGCCTATTCAAATCATTCAGCGTAATGTCTGTTGACTTTCCCGACTGGTATGCATATTGGCGCTCACTAAATGGGGTTTCCCTTAGTATTTCGTCTCTATGTACCTGTCCACTAGTCTTTGCAATATATTAAGCAGGAAATAGGGCAGGCTTATGGATCTGTGTGACATGGGCGTATTGCCTATTTTTGGTAGGCTATTGACCTTCACCTTCCGCCATATGTGTGGCATGTATTTCCAGTCCAGACATACTCTGAATATCTTACACAAATGTGATGTCAGTATATTCTGCCTCTTTTGGAGTAAATTTAATCCATCCCAGAAGATTTGAATTTTTGGAGCTTGCTAATTGTCGACCTAATTTTGTCTGGTTTTGTTACCCGGTGGCCATCCTCCAATTCGTAGGTCTGGACCGACCTGAATTTTGATCTGACTGTCGCACGGCAATATCAGTGAGCCCAAAAAATGAGTAATTTGATTTGATTTTTTAAACAAAAGTTAAACTTCAATATTTACACCACTGACACCACAAAAAGAACGTGAAGGTAACCAAAGAATATCTTCTATCTCCTAATTGTTTTTGAGATTTTTGGAAAAACCTTTTTTTTTAATTCAACACACTGTATCTGTAAATTAGGTCATATAAAATTTTTGTCTTAAAATAAGCCAAGAAATCGATTCTTATTTTTTTTTTCAGCATTTGGGGCCCCCGTATATTTCATGTCCTTCGTATTAAGTGAATAATAAACAGACTGTGATAATTATGAAGCGATGTATTATTATTATTGGCAACTAATTTATGTTTTATCAACAGGTATTTAAAAATTTGTAATATGTGTAAACGTTAGCAACTATTCGTGTAAAATCATGTGGATGAAAGGAAATCTTAAGTGGTATTTAAATTTATGTAAAAGACAAAACGACTCAACTTTTGCCTTTGAGGTATTCTGAAATAAAATTTCGTAGTATATAGTAAAGCCATTATATATCATCATTCTACCCTTTGTCGATGCGTTTCCCTGTTTCTGACATATCTTATCATGTTCAGTGAGATGTTAAAAACCCAAATTTTATAATTGAAAGTCAATCGGGGACAGTCATATCTATGATTGTCTGTCAGCGATGTACCTTCTTTGTTTACGAGGATGAAACAGACGACTGAAAATATCAAACAACCGACAGTTCTTTTGTCTCCAACATGTGAATTGTGCATGTGAGCTTAAAATACGTGTATTGCAAATTTATCACATTATCTAAGAAAATTAGTTGAATAATTATAAAATAACTAGCTCACCCAGCAAACGTTGTTTTGCCATATAAATTATAAATTTTTGTCCAAAAAATAAAAATAAAATTTCTGGATAGGGCCACCCTTATCACCTAGGGGTGTAAAAATAGCTTACGACCTATTCTCAGACCTACCAAATATACACCAAAAATTTCATAAAAATCGGTCAAGCCGTTTCGAAGAAGTTCGATAACAAACACTGTGACACGAGATTTTTATATATTAGATTATTCTAACAAAAAGGATCGCTTTTTTATTTTTTCATTTAACGTCGGCCTATTTCCGTTACCAAGGTTTATCACCGACGAAACAAGACGAGCTACCTAACCTGGAAAATTTGCCAAACCTCTTCTCTGTCGAAGAGTAAGGATCTTTTACTTACCTAACATTTAGTAGATAAGAGATCAACTGCTTTAGATCCCCTCCGAAGGATGGTATGTCCACTACGTAATTTTCGTCTTGCTGCATATCCGCTAATATACAAGCCTCTAGAAAGTGGTACGAGATCGTCGTGCTTCCACAAATGAGTCATCCATCCAGGAACTAACAGCGATAAACGTTGCTTCACTATGTATGTATCGAAATACAGAGAACCAAATTAAATTATCTTTATTTTTTTAACTATTGTTAACATATCAAGATTAAGTCATTTTATTTCAGTTTATAATAAATTGTTAATACACTGCGTTAAAATAAGTGAAGTAACACAGCGGCCAGATGTTGCGGCACAACGACTTTCAGACTATGTTGTTTTAATTTTATTGATGACGGTCTTCTAATAAAGATCAACCATATTTATTATTTATATATCGCTAGAATACAGTTAAGCTCGCTCCGAGTTTTTTAAAATGAAGTAGGTTTTAGTCGTGATTACATAGGGAAAAGAAAAGAAAAAACCCCGTTTCGGCTGTCATGTAATAAAAACGTCTGCACTAAGAGCAGTTTTACATGGCATATGATTTCAACGAAGGGTCAAGGGGGATATAGGAAATGCTAGTAGGGCCTAACCCTAAAAGCATTCCCGTTACCCCCCTGATCTTTTGGTGGGGGGAGTGTTTTTGTGAGGGTGTGGATTTCAGGGTCAAAATACATGCCCAGTTAAGACGCTACGCTCACCGCTGAGTAAATTAAAATAGGTAGTTTACATAAATCTCACTAATCCAAAAGAATAATTAATGAATATCAAATAAATTAATTTTGTAGAAATTTCAGAGTAAGTATGGTTAATTAAATTATATTCAATTTATTACTGTATTTAATGGAAATCCTCAACCACTGTTTTTTAAAAATAAACACATTTCTGCTGTCTCTAATATTTCATAGGCAAATCGTTATATATTTGAGCTACCTACTACTATCGTCTACCTATATCCGCTTTTCCATATCAGTTTTTATTAATTTCTTTTCTTTTCACCGAGTGATGAAAAATGATCAATATAAGCACGAAGATTTTGTTGTTTATTGTAGATATTTTAGTAATATTTTTGGATACATTTGTCTTAGATCTAATATTTCTGATATATAGATATAGTCCTTCTGTGGAAAATCTAATATTTTTATTATATATGATTTTTATTGCTCTTTTCTGGAGGATTTCTAGTAGTATTTTAAATACGTCCTCTTTTACACAACCCCGCATGCTATTATGCTACTCTGCAATATCGATTCGACAAGGGTGTAATAAATTATTTCTACACAAAATGCTTTGAAGTTAGCATTCATTCATTAAATTATCAGAATTAAACAATAAGATTTTGTTAGACCGAACTTTGAAGTAGAATGCAAAATTAGGTCCATTTTGTATACCAAATATGTCAATGCAACAAATCACCAAGCGCAAGATTTAATACTATATTTTGGTATTAAAAGTTACGGGTACAGGTCGATTTTTGACCCCGTTGTGACCAGATAAACTGTCTTAGATCATTTGTGATTACTAGTATCAAGAGAAAAATAATGCATCAGTGAAAACATTAATTCACGTAAAAATCTTTTTTAATTTTTTTTTCTTTATACTTGCAAATGATCGCTTATCTGGAGCAGGGAACTTAATTTCCCTTACTGAGAATGTGTCAAAGTAGCCTTAATCATTTTTCATTATTTTCGTGAAATTTTTTTGATAAACCCAATTAAAACACAATTTAGTCAGATAACTTTTGTCAAAATTAAAAATTTTAGGCAATTTTGTTATAGGTTTTGTTAATATTCGGCAGAGATCATAATTTATCAAAAAATTTGTAATAATAAGAATTTTTCATTTTTTAATTACAAATAATTTTTGTTCATCTACTTCGAAAAATCCAATATATTTCGAGAAAACTGCAATTAACCGAAAATGTTCATAAAATTATAATTTTTTTATTTATATTTATTTGTATACAAAACATCCGCTAGTTTTAATAATAAAAGCTGTTCATTTTTAGTTTCTAAAAAAACTTTTGTTCTTATACTTTCTTTAGAAAAATCATATGTGTTTCGAAAAAACTGCTTGCTATAAACTAAAAGTTTTCATAAAATTCATGTTATTTTTTCAATTTTTCATAATTTACGCAAAAAATATCGGATTTTTGAAAAAGGTAAGAACAAAAGTTCCTTTTCTTCTTACCATAATTTGTCTATAAATTATAACAAAAAATATCCTAATTCCAAGTCGGTATTAGGGACCGATCTGCGCGAGAAATTCTGTGACTAGATTTTTCCGGTCGAGTAATATGTGCCGTTCAAAAGGAATCCACTTTTGAAGTTTGTCAATTTAATATCGTTTTTAACCGTAATATGATAAGGGACACTTCTTAGA
Organism: Rutpela maculata; assembly: GCA_936432065.2. Taxonomy (NCBI): domain Eukaryota; kingdom Metazoa; phylum Arthropoda; class Insecta; order Coleoptera; family Cerambycidae; genus Rutpela; species Rutpela maculata. The sequence continues at coordinate 251,642,313 of OW386286.2, forward strand.
TCACCGAAATTTTATCGGTAAAACCAGTTAATACATTTAGTTTAACCCAAATCACTACTTTCATCGAAACTAGGCAATTTTACGCCATATTTACCCCCCTCTTGTGGGGTTTCAAACGAATAAAAATGTCTGCTACCATACTTTTTTCTTTATAATAAAAACAGGATCGCCAGTCGGTAGCTGTCCGACTATTAGAGTGTTTGCGGCAAACGTGATTCATCGTTGACTATCGTGCACATAGTTCCAGAACCAAATCCAACACATGGCAGATAGAATAGTTTTGACTCTTTTTGTATATTTGAAGCAGCCTGAATAGTGTGTGGTGTTATGACATTATGAGGGGCGAGAGGAATGAATAGGCCGGAAAATAGATCTCCCTTCTTTAGTTCACTTTTACATTAAGTGAGAGAGAAGATACCATCGATTCCATGTCAACTATCTGACGTGCGTGTGGGCGTAAACTTGTTAGTGTATTGTTTAATCCAGGACCGCAATTAGAGACAACGCACCGAGCTTGTACTGTCGTGATAAAGATATAATTCGATAATTACTTTATATTTCTTTATTTGATAATGTGTTTTTGAAAATAATTTGAGTAAGTTTTGTTATCAATTCATAGCAGTGCTTTGGGGCATATTGTAAGTGTAATATTATAAAAAGTAAATGAGTGAACATTATAGTTAAATCCGGCTCTGCGTTCTGTACCCTTTGCCTCTTAACAACACCGCCTAGATAGGCGGTACGTCTATCACTATTGCGATTGCGGCAACTATAATACCATTTTTCACACTCTTAATTTGTATCTTGTTGAATTTTTGTGATGTGTTTATGTTGCATCCAAATCAATGGATTTTTTAGTAATATTTCAGTGCTCTTTCGCTGAAATACCACAGAAAAATCAGGTGCATTGCATGCAATTTTAAGACTAATGGACGAGGAAACCTGCTCTAGACACCATCTTTCCAAAAGTATATCAAACTGTGTCTGATGAAAAGGAAAACGATTAAAATTTTGTCTTGTGCTATATATGAAATTAAACGAGAGTTGTGACCTTGGATGACTCATATTGAAATAATTTTAAGTTATCAAAAGCGTTGAATGTGAACCCGACGTGCATTTCGCAAGTAAACTTCACATCATCTGGAATTTGGTTGGCTAAACCAGCGTTTCGTATTTGTTTGAGGAGCACAATTTTCTATTGGCATAATTTTAAGGTTGTTTAATGTGTAAATATATGTTGAACAAAACAGATATACAGCTTATCATACATCAGAAATTAAAACGAGGAAAGGTAAGACTAAGATTTGGAATACATGAACATTAGCCTTCCTGAAAATAAGTTATTTACTTTGCGTAACGTTTCCGCCAAACTTAAGAATGCCGTGGAAATTATTTTTACCTAAAATATATTCTTTAATATTCCTGCTGCGTGAGGATATGTTACACGGAGACAGAGAAAGCCACTTCGGTATTCAGATGTTTCAGTATGGCCTTAGTACATTCTCGGTTAATGTTTCATCGGGCACCAAGTGAGGTGGTTTATTATTCAGGGCTCTATTAAAACCCTTAAGCAAGCATCCGTTTGGCTCAGAAAATACTTAGAGGAGCAACCCGAGGGTTTAAGGAGAATTTGGTATCGTTAAATGAAAATATGCAGCGCGTATGCGGACTGAAATCGAAAGAGAATGTAAGTTATAGACATGATACTTTGAAAAGAGATACGCTCTCACGCAGATTCCCCTTACCGCAGTCTCCGCTGTTACGTAACGAAAGAGTCAACTAGTTCAGAGGTTATTTTTTATTTTAGATGTAAACTAAAATTACCTTCACCGAAATGTTTAGAAGCTTATTCTTCGAAGAAATAAAAAATTACGACTTTTTTGGTCGAGACAAAAGATAAAGCAAAAAATGTGAGAAAATTGTAAAATAATAGACACAATTATTTTTTCGTTTAACTCGCTCTAACTCAAATACGAAACAACAAATTTATCTCAAATTTTTACCTCATGATTCCATACTTGTTAACAAAATGTGTTAATATGAAGGTCAAATTTTAATAGGCGTGGAAAATATGATTTTTATTCTAAGACTATTTCGATAAACTGTGGAAATTTACAGGTGCGAATATAACAAGCGAGAAATATTTTTATCTTTCGAAATATATACCAAGTATATCAAGGACATATGAAGATACATGATGGAGCTAACTTTTTTATTAGAAACTTTTTTTCTAGGATTAACAGTTTTTAAGAAAATTGCAATTAAGTATAAGGAACGTCCACGAAGACGATACAGCGCAGAGAAAGCAGTGTAAAAACTATGTACGTTAGAATGTCGTTTAATGAAATCGAATTCAGATTTTCTCGCAGGGTCAAAAAATAAATGAGATTTTCGAGCAAATCAATGGAGAGTCAATAAATATTTGTAATAATTACAGAAGGGAACACATTGATATGCCCCGCGCTATTTAATTAAATTATACTGCGAAAACGCTATTTTGCAGATGAAAAATGTGTTTTCATAATAGAAACATTAAAGTATCCAGCAATTTATCTCGAAAAAAATTGTTAAAATTACTAAATAATAGAATAAATACTTTTCATTCGTGATTGTTTATCTATATTCTTGAATAACGTTAGATAAATGCACTGTTTCACAATTAAATTAATTAAAGTAGTACATTATTTACTACTACTATTTATTGTGTTTAATTAAATTAATTAAAATTTGATATTGCATAAAAATAAAATAAATTGCAACTAATATACTATTAGCTTACAACCCGTTGAAAAACCAACGGTGTGAAAGATACGTGCTTGCATCAATTATTTTAGAGGTGTTTTCACCAACATTTAAACTCACAGCAAAATGAAAAAATGCTGACAAATGGAGTCTTCCAATTATATGATATTAAAAAGTAAAATATGTGCAAATTTCAGCTTTCTAGGTTTTATGGTTTTCGATGAATTTTTAGGAAGATATCGGACACAATTTGAAAGTAACTACAGAGTGACGCTATGTGCACAGCAGGTGAAAATCTGGTACTTGTACCGAGCATATCTCCTATTTCATATTATTATGAGTTACAGGTATTGTTCCTTAAAAATGTGTGACATTCCTACCCCCAGAGACATCTATGTGAGTTTCCTACAAGTAATATGGATAAGTGAACAGTTAAGTCAGTTATTGGCTAGTCCGGCAATTGTCCGAGAGATGGCGCGACATCTAGAAACGTCTAGAGAACCGCTGGAATGTTCCAGAATTAGTGACCCAAGACTATAAAAGCAGATAGAGAGAGAGAGAGAGTGGCCGCGAAGACAGTTTAGTTGAGAAGACAGTTGAGTTAAGATAGCTACTTCGGAATATCAAGACGTGAACAAATTAATAAAGTGACTGAAGTAGTGAATGGGGAACATTTCTTTTTATTATTTCCGCCAGAGTGCAACTGCCGTACTCGGTTGTTTCACATACCTTTCTAGGTATGTGGGTTGTTCGCGCTGTTGAGGTTATGTTATATCCAATGTCAATACGAACAGTATCTCTTTGAATCATCCACCTGATTCATCTTTGTGAATGAAAAATTGGGAAACTCGGAAATTTAAACTATTGCAGGTTATATTATATGATAAGTTCAAAATATAATTTTTTTGAGGACAAAAAAATTCAACAGTATAATTTACTTAACCACGCCCCCACTGAGAAACTAAGTAACCAAAATATAAAGTACAATACTGTACTCCCTTGTGATTATTTAATTGTTTTAAAAACATGTGAACAGAGGTCTTGTGGACTTTATGGAAAGCTGTGCCATCAGCGTCCTCTTCAGCGTGACTGACTGGATTATAAAGGATTAATACTAGAAAAATTATTCTGTAAAAATGTTTCGGAGAATTCCAAACAATATTGATGAATTCAAATGTGAGGAATTTACTTGCACACTTTCAAAATGACGTCCGCGATGTGCAGCTTCCACGTCGATGGCTATCGCCACTACAATTTCATGCCCGAATGAGGTTCAACATCAATACAATCTTGTTTTGGGCGTAAATTTGATGCGAACAAATCCCCAGAAAAGCACATAACTGCGTTTTTATCCAACAGAAAAGGTTTTGTGCGTCCCAGCGCTACACTACAGTCCACTATCCTGGAAATCCACACAATTATTTGGTAGCGTGGGGGATTTTATTGTAATATTGTAAAATGATATGGGTGGTTTTCCTCTAAATCGAGTCCGATAGAAACGGCTGCTATTAAACGAAGCGTATTTCGTTAGGTTAACAGTGTTCTATTATTAATATTTCCATTTTTCTATTTGAAATCGTCAAGCTAGGTGAGTGAATGACCATACGATGGATACGGAAATGAAACAAGGAATGTTTCCAATAATTCATATCTGAAAATCCATGTTCTAGCTGAATATTGAAATAAAGCATGTACGTTTTCATAAATTATTTACTTACAGAATAAAGATATTTATATTATTCTAAAGTAATGAAATTAAAATACAATATTGCTTACTAGGGCAGACCTTAGATATTTTAGCCATAAAGTGTTTACAAAGCGAAAACCTCGCCTCGTATGAAAACATTTTTCCATTCGATTTTTTTGCATATTCACGTTCGGGACATGTCCACGAATAAGGATCAAGAGTTTTCCGGGCAAAAATCTGGTCCCAATTGGTTTAAACTAATTTTTTTTAACAAATTGCAAAAATCGCTTTTTTAACCCTAATGATTTTTTTTATAAGTTTTTTTGATCATTTGAAACAAAAAAGTTCTCTTGTCATTTTTTCGTAAAGTTGACCAGTTCCGATTTATAAACAATTTAATGTTTGAAAAAACGCAAAAACGGTTATTTTCAAGATTGAAACACAATATTAAAAAATGAATTGTTTGAGTTCACCAAAACTCTTATATAATCTTTGAACATCCATTAACAAAATCCTGAAGAGTAAATGTAGATTATTTCATTCTAAAGCTTTAATTACTTCCACATCCAGTGGAAGTATAGTAATGACTAAAAAATTCTTAAAAATTTTTATTGTTCAAATAGGCCTAGAATGTCATGAAACGTCAAGATTTTACGTTTGAGCGAAAAAAAAATTTCTGTGTGTCTATAACTTTTTTTGTGCGCACGTTTACGCTGGAACCGTTTAAGATATTGACTTGAAATTTGGTACACATATGTATTTACTTTAACGAGATCTGGAATTAGATTATAATTTCATCTTGTTCCGTTGAAGGGTTGGGGGGTAAATTGGGGTGAATTTTTGGTAAATAGGTAAATCAAGCAGGTAAGAGTCTATAAAGTTGGTATTTAGGACATACAAGAGAAGATAAGGTCTCAAAAAAAATTTTTGGCATTGGGATTTTTGGCGAAGGCGAGGTTTTCGCCTTGTCTAGTTAGTTTTACGGATAAAGTAACATAATATGAGTCACCTGAAATTAAATGTGGATAATTCAAAAATCATTAACAGATAACTCTGTTCTTCCAATACTTCGCTTACAATATTATAACTGAAGTTATAGTTATAACTGAAGATACACTCTGTAGAGCAAAAAATGAGGGTAACCCGTGAATAATTTCTACAAGAAATTTTTTATTTGCATAATATAATGGGGGTTGCCACAGTCATTGATTGAAAATATCGTTGGCGCTGCGACCGCCATGTGGAAAAAATGACGGTCAAAACAAGTTTTTCTCAATTATCTTCTTTCCTGTTAGTTCTACCCTGAAATTAGTTTTTACTAATATTGTATAAATTAAAAAAAGCAACTTTTATTTAAACTATTTTTCTCTATTTTTAATATTTTACGATTTACCACCATCAGAATGATGAAAATACGCGTTTCGCTGCAGATTATTGCAATTATCTCTGCCCCTTTGCTCCTACATAATAAATAATTGGTTATTATCAAAACTTTTGTCTAAGATATTTTCTTCCACGCTGAACTATTTTAACATTACAGCAGCTCGAAGTTTAATATTTTGAAATGAAACAATATTTAATATTGTTCCATCATTGATCTCTATTGGAGTTGGATAAGTTAAGTTTTTGAGATTGAAATCTAAAGGATTCAAATCAGATCATCGAGGAGGCCATGTAACTTAAAAGATTTTATTCCACAGTAAACTATATGTGTGTAATTTCCCATTAGGCATGTATATTCACGTAGCGCGAAAGATATGACAACACAGCTGCCGTAAATTCCTCCGTCGGGCGGAGCATCCAGCTCTGTTATTTCATTTCGGCCAGCTGGCACGCGCAATGTTGTCATTTTACTCCCTATGCCTAGCGCTCCGCTACACGCACGGTATATGTTTAATTAATATTACTTTAACATCAAGTTCTAATTGAGCTTTAATATTTAATAGTTACTTTAATTATCAAGCTTCAGTAACTTTGTGGAGGGCTCGGTCAATAAAACAAGGCATAAAATTAAATTTCACTTTACTGAATTTTTTTAACAAAATATAAAACAGGGAACTAGTAGAGTAGCCAGAGATAAATACGTAAAAATACACAATAAAATGTAATATAAAAATATACAAATTAAATCAGAAAGTTAGCGGCCAGCGCTAAAATATCAAGCAAATAAATTACTTGAGATATTAAATACACACATAAAGGTTACTAGATAAACGGAATCAGTAAACAAATTGCTTTACTTGTAATTTACGTAAACAAAAGAAGCCGTACTAAAGACGGACTTAATAAAATGCACATTAGCATACTTAAATAAAACTTACAAATGCGATCAAAACTGTACCTACGTAAATAGATGAACTATACCTCGAAATATACTAAATAAATTTTAGACAAAATAACAAGACAAGATACATACTAAAAAAAAGTACAACTAGGCAAAACTTTGCATGTCTAAGCAAAACGAAAAGCATTGATGAACGAAATCTTTTTATCCATCGGTTTATGAAAGCCAAAGTGTAATTCGGTTTAACGGTAATTGCCTTAACGAATATTAATGAAGTGACTGGAACACGCACTTTACACAAAGACGTACGCTGGAGGCAACCACAGTTACAACTATGACTGCTAAGCACAGCTATTTTGCTGGACCAGAAACGACGTAAAATATATTTTTTTACTTACAGTTTTTAATCGGGAACTTCGAAGCATTTACTTATTTTTCTTAGAATTAAGACAGATTTATAAGCAGTGATCAGGGAACACTTGTAAAATCAGGGAGTGAAAATTATACTGACAAGTTGGTAGATTCACCACGGCATTACTCTTACTCGTTTATGTTTTAGTGGCTCCCACTCGAGTGATGCAATCTTAAAATTTTCGCGCAAAATCTAGAAAAACCATGCTCATGAAAGCTTCTATTCTGTTCGATAGCCTTCTATTAGATAGGAAATGAAACTTGTATGACGCGCGATAGATTGAAAACTATTTTATGCTGATATTATACCATAACTACAGGATAGGCCTAAGATATTTTATAACGGAAAATTATAAAATGTAGTAAATTAGTTGAATTAAATAAACTATTATCAGAAGCTAAAAGTGAACCGTTACCAGCTTGGCAAGAAAAAGTTATTGAAAACCGCTTTTCCCACTCCCGTATTCAGAGATGGATATCTCAGCAGGGCTGCATCATATCGAAAAAAGTTTCATAAACATATGTTATTATTCACCTCCCCACAATAAAAGTGTAGGAGGTTACTGAAATTGGTCCAAAATCGAAAATTGAGATAACATCAAATCTTAACGTTTTGAGGTCCCAGGAACCCAAAAAAGTGGTTTTTAAAAAATTTTTGTATGTGTGTGTATGTATGTTAGTACGATAGCGGCGAAACTACTAAACGGATTTGGATGAAACTTTGCATGAGGATTTGTTTAGTGCCCCAGAAGATCTGAAAATGTTTTGGTTGAGATTCTATTACGTTTAGTGCCGTTTTGGCACAACAAGTTGTTAATTTTGTAATTACTTACAATTTGTAATCGAACTATTGAAAAGCATTAAAAATTCCGATTTCAACGATATATCACACTTGCACCCTTTCGATTTGGTTTCCGTGAAAAAAATTAAAAAGAATTCATTATATGTGCACACATGACAGCATCCAAAAAATATTATTATTATTATTATTGTTAGGGGAAAATGTATTTTGCCATCTGTCAAAAATATTTGGGTTGGTAACCTTTGTGTATGTTGATTTATAGGTTATGGTACTTTTATCAATTAGGCAATCCAACAATCTATCAAATTATTTTGGCAATATGGCGTGGTGGGCAAACACGGGGTTTATTTTAATTAACTCGCGGAAACGTAGCCAAGGCAACCGAAAAACAAACTCTTTAACAAACGTTTAACGAATGAAAACAAACGTTTGCCGGATGTTTGCCCACCAGGCCATGTTAAAAGTAACGTAGTTTGGATTGCTTAATGTCCCTAAATATATTTCATAACCTAAAAATCAACTTGTAAAGGTTACCAACCCTAATATTTTTGACAGGTGTCAAAACTTAATTTATTTTTTTTTTTTTAAGGTAATAATTGTTTATAGCCATGTTCGGATATTACGTCTGATTGATGGGACGCGTCACAATCGTTCGTTTATTGCAAATCGAGCTAACCGAGCTAAATCTGAAACGTTCGAATATTACAAAATAAAGGCCTCGGGCGAAGCTCGATTTGCTCGGATCTTTTTGATCGAGCAGGAAGATTTTAATTTGACGCATGCGTAGTCTGCTTGAATTGTCCGTAATGTTACTAACCTGTTGAGGTTAGAGTGTCATTTTGGCTAAATTCTGTGTTATTTTTTTTTTCGCTATCCAATGTTCTACAAAATCTTCGAAACGTTGTCTGTAAATACGTTCATAATATTAGGCAATTGATTAACATGCAACATAAACAAGCGTGAGAGGTTATGTTTTAACAGATTGTTTGTAGTCCACTTCAGTTCGTTCGATTATTGTTCCATGAAATAAATGGCTCCAAAGTCACGTATAATTTATCTGTCTACTGAGTGCTCTGATTTCCTATGTAATATCCAAACACAGCTTATAAAGATCCACCGTGTGAGGATGTTCCAACTGCTTCCAGGTGCTGCAGATTTTTTTACCTAAAATTTACGCTCTCGTGATATTTCTCACATGTTCTGGAACATCCTGTATGTATTGAAAACATGTACTCTTTCTAATAGTAAGTATTCCATAATGATCTCACTTTATTCAGTTCAAGGTAATTTATTATGTAAGTAATCTATTTGTCTGATAAAATAAAATTAATTAACATTTTCCGACTATTCCCTGCATTTCATTAAAAACTTATGCTGAATGAAAAATGAAGAAATAAAATTAATTATTGTGAATTAATAAACAATTAATGTAGTAACCATTATGAAATCCACAGCAAACTGAGTAATGAAATTGAACAGTTTACTACAGTGATGAATTGAAAATAATAGCGACGTTTCATAGAAAAAAAAATGTTACTATATTCAAGTTGTTTATTTAAAAAATAAAAAATTCCACGTTTGCTCTTCAGCATTGTATTTTTCGCAAGAAATAGCGTCAAAAGTGTATTTTACGTTTTTTTTTTTAATCAATTATTTAAGCAAAAGTATAAGCGGATTCTTGGTAAATTGCGATAATGGGCGAGCATTTGAAAACCGTTGCAAATTTATTATCCTCATAAAAAATATTGATACGACACGACGTTGTTATTGTTGTACTTCTGAAAATTTGCTTCTCTAAAGGTATCTTGGAAAGTGGACAATGTACCATAAAATTACATACAACCTTTCTTGTAGGACAGAATTGTTTACATGCAATTATGCAGTAAGATTTTGGTTGAAAAACGTTTTTTTCTAAAATCGAATTTCTACTGCTTATTTGCTTCGTTTATTTCTGCAATCTTGGAGTTGTTTTCAACTGTGGGAAATTATTCCAGAACTATGCAAAAACCGCCAAGTTTGTGTGAAACCTTTTTCGTGAAAAATTAAATTGTCTGCAACATTATTTTATATTTGTTGTATTTTGCACAGTTTCCAACAAATGATACATTTAATAAAATAAGGTAACCTACACTTCTGTGCAATGAAATCCCGTACACTTGAAAAATAAAATAATCCAGTTTTTACTAATATTGAGTGGTGTGAATCAGTCTTTCTGGAATTTAGATTTTTTTATTATCATATAGGTTATAAAAAACTGACATTGATTGTAAAACGTCATAAGTAAGGTATTTAAATAATGTTAATCCAGAAAGAAAACATACGTATTTTTGTTTTTTTTTTACTTTTTTGCACCATTCGATGGAAATGATTTCGATTTATAATAAATATAAAAACTGACATTGAAAAATTCACAGAGTAGTGGAGTAAAAAACGGGGGAAAAGTCGCTTCCTTCTCGAGTTTTTTTTTAATCTTAGAACAAACTGAGACATATATTAAGTAGGTCGATGTTCATTAGAAATCATGAAATACGACATTTTTTAGTGGTCACGGACATTGTTATTTTTAAAATGGTGTGAAATTTTGTTTTCTTTTTAATCATGTTTTTTTGAACATCTAATGCCATATCTCAAAAACGAATGGAGATATCCACATGAACTTTTTTTTGTTATAAAACACACACTTAAGTGCTTCTATCTGTGTATAGTATTGTTAATTAAAACATTTTTAAGCATGTTAAAAACTTAGATAACCTTGAAAGTTCAGAAAATACGCAGTTAAATTTTCACTAAGGTACAAACTTTTTGCTGCGAAGAAAATAAAGCCAAAAGACCAAAAAAGTTTTTGATAGCATAATTCTTATTGTGTCTTTGATAGTTTAGGTGCAGTGATTTTTTTGGAGCGCGTGAATTGCAGAAATTGAGTATTAAGACGCCCGCGTCCACTAAAACTAACTAGTCTCAGGGCGGTGTACGATCAACGTTATTCGTTTTCGTCGAAGGTCAAATTATAAAACCGCTGCCCAAGAAATCACTACTTCCACATCCAGATCTTCTATCCAAGTCTCTCACAACGAAAAAAAATTGAATGTGGAAATAATTGTTTATGGAACTTTAATAATAAAATATTTGAAATCGTCTACCCCAAAAATCTATAAAACGATATGCCACATCGGTAGAGGGGCTGAGGGTGGTGGAAAGGGGGTGGTAGTAGTGGTGGATAAAGTAAAAAAAAAATTGAGGCCTTTGGTTCTTGTACACACACTAAATGACAATTTTATTTTTTTCGCCTCCTTGAATAATGAGGTGGGGGTTGGTAATGGGGGTGGTTAATGCCAAAAAAATTTTGAGACCTTACGTTCTCTTATATATACTAAATACCAATTTTATGGACTCTTACTTGCTTGATTTGCCTATTTACCCCCATTTACCCCCCACCCCTTTAACGGAATAATCTAGTTCCAGATCTCGTTAAAATACATAAGTACGTGTACCAAATTTCAAGTCAATACCTTAAACTGTTCCGGAGAAATCGTGCGCACAAAAGAAGTTACAGACAGACCGACATACAGAATTTTTTTTTTGCTCAAACTTAAAATACGTCTCATGACATTCTAAGCCTATTTGGACAATAAAAATTTTCAAAAATATTTTTGTCGATACTATACTTACACTGGATGTGGAAGTAAAATGTGTAACGATATTCTTTCCCTTATTACCACTTGTATTATATTCTAGAACGTATGGCCATTGTGCGAATTTTGCGTGGATTATCTGCTAAAAAAATATTTAAGATAAAAAGCAATCTAAGTTTCATTGTAAAATGGAGTGGATTTTATGTGGCGCATAGAGGAGAACGATAAACTTGTGCACAAACCATGGAAACAGGGTTTCTATAATTAGAGCTGCAGAAATTAAAAGAAACTTAATTTAGGATATTTTTCTCTTTTTTGTTACCTAATTTAGGCGAAAATAACACGTTTACTTAATTATTGTGTAGATCTAGTGTAAAAATGCAATGCATGGGAGTTTCGGATAGGGACTCTGACACAGGAAATGTCGGATACAAATATTAAGATTGCCACGTTCAAAAAAAAGTGCTTTAAGAAACTGTCTTTTCTATTTAGCTCCAATAATAACGCAAAAAAAGGAAAACTCGATAGTTTACTTTTTATCAAAACACTCCAAAATTATTACTTTTCCTAAACTTCTGTTTATGAAATTTTATTAGCCCCCTAGTTGCGCAACTTTCTTTCCATTTACTATAATATTATTTTTTACCGTCTCCGAGATCCCAATGCAATGCATTTTTATCCCAGATACTCTATTTAGTCCTTAATGCACCACTGGAAAAAATAAGTTATACTTTCAGATCCTAACACGTGATAAAACAGTCCTAAACATAAAAAAATAATAATGAAAAGTTCCGTTACACACAATACATAATCATTATTATTCTTAAGTGCCGCGCGCGTTCGCTTCGACAATTCCTCCATACTAAAAAAATTGTAACTAGCAAACTATTGCTAATAATGAAAATATTTTTTTTTCTAAAAACTTTTTTAGTCTATTGGCTTCATTTTCTTCATAGCATGTTACACAAAATTTTCAAAAACAAAAAAGTTCCTGGCTTAGTGAAAATTTGATGGCGTATTCTCTAAACTTTCAGGGTCATCTACGTTTTTGGCATGTTCACATTTTTTTAATTAGCAATCCTATGTATAGAAAGAAGCGCTTAAGTGTGTGTTTGATATCAAAAAAAATTCACATCGATGCCTCAATTCATTTTTGAGATATGGCAATAGATGTACAAAAAACATGATTTAAAAAAAAATTAAATTTTACACTTTTTTTAAATAGGAATATCTGTGACCACTAAAAAATGTCGTATTTCGTGTTTTTATGTATAAAATGATGTTGTTGTAATACCCACTATGTTTGATCTTGTTCTAAGCTGATAAAAAAAAAACGACACAATTTTACCTCTTTTTCGCTGCTCTAGATGTGACTGCACATAACTGGGAATCTATTTATTGTGTAAATAATGTAACCTAATATATTGTCAAGGCTCCGTTTCCTTCCAAGACGTGATTAAATCTTGTTGGCATATAAGCAATTACTCTACGACAATAGTTTTCTTTTTCTCTTAGCTCCTCCCAGCAATTTTTAATGGCCGACCACAATTCTTCATTTCTTGGTCTGAAGTTTCGTTCATATTTTTTTTACTAGCAAACCCCAGACGTTCTCAATTAGGTTTATATCGGGTCTGTGCGAAGGCCACGGTAATAATTCAATATTATTGTTCCCAAACTATTGAGTAATTATCCTGGCAGTATGATTAGGGCAGTTGTCTTGTTGATAAATGAAGGCGTTGTTTGGATATAATTGCTCCACCGAAGGAAGCATTTTTCCAAAATATCCTTATAAACCTGTCCAATAAATCTACCATTACCCATAATACGCCACGCTACACCAGGGGCATGCACGCTTATCCATGCCCAAACATTAATAGAAAATCGCCCGGACCTGTTCCGCGGAAACACTTAACGTTCGTGAAACTGGTTTGGCAGGACGGCACACCCGAATATGTCCGTCATTACAAGACTGAAAAACTTTTTCATCGGTAAACACAACATTGTTTCAAAACTTCAACGGGCGATAGACGTAATTTAAACAAAACAGAATGCGGGCTTGCTTCTGTTCTTCTGTTCTTCTTGGCACTTGTGCAGTTTTTTAATTCCGATTTTCCTATCCTTCGGCTAGCTGTTGACCTCGATGCTGAAAACTTTGTCGTGAACACAACGTCTCCCGTTGTTTGAAACGGATTTTCTCTCAAGTAGCCAAGAAGTGCTTCATCTCGAACGAGATTTGAGTTTCTCGATCGGTCTGAACCATTTTTTCTCTTTACGCTACCTTCCTCCTCCTACCTTTTCTTCACACTCATAACTGTACTTTAATCAATTGATAATGGTTAGCAACTGCTCTGATAGACCATCCCTCTTCAATTTTAGAGAGAATTAAATTTTTTCATGTTCAGTTAATTTTAACATTTTGAAAATATGACACTGACAAATAAATAAAGAATGATTTAATATTACGAAAAATAGGTGAACGGGATTTCATTGCACAGAAGTGTACAACCCCAACTGTACCAATTTGAATTTTATATTTTTGTATCACTTTATATTCTTTGTATTATGTATTTTTGCATAATGGCATAGATACTATACGTTGCTGTATAGAAAGACGGCGTGATGCCGTCAGGCTTCTATACAGCATGTGGAGGCCAACTAGACTAATGTACAGATCATAAAACATCTTAAGAAATTTAACAAATGTTGAGTAAATCTGTAATCATTAGAATTGCAAATACTTAAAATATAATCGCAGCGATAGTTTCCAGATATGTTATCATTCAGCTGCTGAATAAAACTTGTTTATTTAATAAGCTGCCCCAAAAATGTATCTGGTTATAATATATGACAGGAAACTTCTGGAAAAAATTAATATTAACCACTACAAGTACACGATTAGTCAATAGTTGAACGAACAGAGACTTGCCTAACATTAGTAAACCGTTTTCCCTTGTGTAAACCTGAGCAATTCGTTAAAATTTAGTGGGTGCGTTTTATATCTTGAAACCAAAAAACAAGAAAAATCTGCGCTTATTTTAAAACGTTCATTCATTTACATTTCAGATGACACGAAAAGTTGAATTTTAGAAGCCACGAAATGTGGCTTGCTCTTCCTCAAACGTTTATATCCCGGGACCTAATTACCGTACAGCTTTCAGATTGCACTTCACTTTAGAGCACTTGATTTATCCGTTCGCGATGCATAATATTTATGTTAGTTTCGAGTCAAAACCGGAGTCTTACTGTCAGTAATGGAATGTGAATTTGTACATGGATTATTTCACCACGATTTACAGTACCGAACATACCCAATACTCCCTAATTAAGCGTTAATAAGTATTGACAAAAACCGATATTGAATTTTCTGTAACTTATAAGAAAATAAACTTTAGGAACTTTTTCAAGATCAGTCGATTAATGGATACTAGAACTGTAATATTGAAAAAGAAACATTGTGTTATAGAATAATTCATTATTCTACAGCTTACATGTATTGGAAGTAAAAATAGCAAATTCTTGGTAACTTCGTCATGTTCAAGTTGGCTCTGGTTTTCCCAATACAAGTAATACAGTGTAACGCAGGTATAGGAGTCTACAGATGTTCCAGCTGTTGGGACCCGACATAGTCGGTACGCTTTGAAGATAATTGGAATTCCAGCGGACCAGTTCACTTTTACGAATGAGTTAAAAGCATGCCGACAAGGCTGGCTCCCTGCCGCTGGATCGTGTGTAAACCCCTTATAAACCCTAGTTTATGGGTGGTCCTATCACAAATAACAGATAGAATTAGAATTCTACGAAAAATGGACATACTAACTACCTACCTCTTTATTTGTCACTAAAACTAATATCACTGGACGACAGCCAAAAAGTATCCGAAATACAATCAACGAAACCGGGCTATATTTGATGTGCTAAACCCAAAAATATTTTTCTTTTTTTTTATTAGTTCAAGTTTTGAAGATATGTGTGTGTGATTGTGCCCCTTAGAATAATACTATACCCGTAAGAGCGCTCCTGGAATATTTGCAAATTCTGTACAAAAAGATGATGCAATCGACAGAGTGGTCTTGCATCATGCACATATAATGTGTTTATGTCAATGTATAATATGTTTTTATTATACAGTTCAAAATAAAAAACATAGATACGTCCTTGAGAACTACAACCAATTTTTTTATTTCATTGTCATTTTCATAATCAGCACCTCAAAATTAACAAAATATTTAACTTTGCATAAAAGATACAATATAAAAGTGAAAATTTGTCGTCCAGTGTATTCATTCTTAGGTAATCGTATTTGTACCTTGTGCATGATAAGCGTTCATTTTCGAAAGTAAATAGTGCTATTTTGAAAATATGCCACGAGATTGTGTAAATACACCTAACAACTTTTGTTATATTTGTGGTGAAGTGACTTTTGCGCATCAATAACGTAATTTTACTCCCAAAATTAAGAAAGCGTACCAGTTGTATTTTGGTTGAACAATTGGAGATGATGACAAAAAACGGGCACCTCATATATGTTGCAGCAATTGTGCGAACAATCTTTTCAGTTTTTCTAAGTGGAAGAGGACGTTCAATGGCTTTTGCTGTGCCCATGATCTGGCGAGAACCTACAGATCATGTAAAAAACTTCACCAGGTTGACTCCCACAGATAAGAGACAGACTTTTCTGAATAAAATAGGAGGAAAAATTGCCCGGGAATTAATTTTTCAGAAATGCGACAGAAAAATGCACTTTTTTGTCAAAAACAAGGAGGGCAGATTTTCTTCCGAGTCTGGCCCTAGATTTTTCAGAACTAAGTAAGTCATTCTAATAAATCCTAGCTGAGGAATATTACTGGTAAATTTCATTCGATTACACCCAACCCTCGATCCAACCGTTGCAGACATATAGCTCATATAGCTCTTTGAATTTTCAGACCAAATCCATAAAACACCCTGTATCTTCTTAACCAGTGGCCAAAACATTTTTTTCGTTGGACTTGAAGTGCTCTATCTGCCATTAGGCTATAGCACATTCCTCCTTTATAATTTTGGGAGACTCAAACTGGAGGTGGGTTTTCCTACATTTCTGATGATAAAAAATGAATAAAAATTAGGAATAAGTTGTATTAAAACAAAGTTTTTGGCATATTATGTTCTATTTAATTATTGTTACAAATCGATTTGAATACGAACGTATTTTTTTAAGTTTGGATTTCATTGAAACGACCCATATTTCTGTGAGGAGTTCTATAAATAAAATTTTATAATATATCATATGTTATATTGGTTGCATTAGAATCAGAGGTTCAGTTATTGTACACTACCTATTTTCAGCTTCAAACAATGCATACAATTTAACTTTCTGATAACAATCAGAATAATAATAATTATGCTATATATAATTTGCAGTATTGTTTTCAGTGTTAACATTATAATGAGGTTGCCAGCACTACATTTGTTATATGCAACCACAGAAATAATTATGTAGTTTTAAATGAATAAAGTTTGTCGTATTTATGTCAGCAATATTTCATTTTTGTATTTTTGAAAGACATACAGTTTTGTAATTACTTACCAAGCATACATAATGTTCATCTCATAAGAGATATTTTACAACTCAATAGAAATTTAATTTAAAAAATAAGTTATGAAATGTGTGATTTGCAGTCTGCAAGTAGTGGGAGAGCTCATTTGAGTAGAAATAAGTCTTTCGGCTGGTGTTTGTTGCAATCGAAACTTTCGTGGCAATACATAGTTATTGTACTTAACGCGGCCAGGCTTGTAATTCATAATCCAACGCTTGGCGGGCATTAGTCCGGAGAATAGCTGTTGTTTGCAGTCTGGTTTTTATTCCCTATATATTTAAGGAACTATATATATGAGTTCGACAAATTATTACACTATATTATGGTTCTGATAAAAAAGCAGTAACAAAAATATTGACGGGAAAATTTCCACAAAAATATTTTATTACATTATAAGTAACTGTTTTTATTTTACAACCTTAGAGTACTACTGACTCTAACTTAGTTTATAAACTACCTCTGGTCGTCGAACAGGGAAGCTATACAAGAAGTAATTGACAATGACCGAAACCTAAACAGCGCATATTTTCCCTGCAGCAAATATATTTTTTCTTAACACCATTGTTGAAACACATGTCTCTGAAATTCATTTTCATATGCCCCCATGGTTTTTTTTATATAAACAGCCATCTTTGTTTTGTCTGTAAGCGGTCATGTTTTCTTTCATAGGCAGCCATTGTATAAAACTATTATAAATCGAAAATTAGTAGGTAGAATTAAAGTATAAAAAAACTGATAGTTTTTACCAGAGGACAAAAAGCATCGGTTTAACTATTGTTTTATATTTTAACAATTGGTACCTACTTATATGATTACAATTTATACAATTTTGAGATGAATATAGTCTATTATGAAAATTAATTAAATATTAAAGATTAGCGACAATAAATAAGATTCGCCTCGGAGGACCAAAATGTATGAACTTACGTTTAACGTTAATTAATATTACCTTTTTTTTTGATTCTTGGATGCTGGAATTGAAACTGATATTCTTCAATCTGGTCAGATAACAAAGTAACACAACATAAATAACTGTGAAAAATAGTAATTGGTTTAAAGTATAAAAGCCAAAAACAAGCGAAGCCAAAACAGTCGACAGTCTCGATATGAGTATATACTGCGAATAAATTCTCTTCCTCGCGCAGAAGAGGATAACCTGCTAGCACTCTCTATATATCATACGTGAATTTCTTTTAGGAAACACTGAAATGATATTTATTATTGGTAATAATTAAAGAAACATAAAATAAATAAATTAAGAACGAAACAGTCATTTTTACTTTTATAACAGCGTCCGTGTTTTTTTCTTTGAGCCACCATCTTTGTTTTTCTATAACCGACATATTTTTTTCTTTAACACGTTACTTTTTTGACTTTTCGGTCGAAGGCTGCCACAAGAAATCTTGGTTACTAACGACAATGTTTGGTGACTAATTTGTTTTTCTCTCCCGATGGAAACATGCCATCTATGTCACTTTTGCCTTTACTATACATGTAAGGATGGCATTTGCGGCCTCTAAATATGACAGGAACTGTTTGGAAAGTCTTAAGTTTAGCCGCTGCTGAGAATGCCGTCCCTACCAGAGAATGACCGTGGGAAACCCCCATAAGAAAAACGTGGAATTTTGGCTCCGAACTCCCATTGCTTATCTACTATTAATCTCAAAAAAGAAAACCAAACATTGAAATTATACTTCCTCTTCAAAGTATCGCCTCTTTTAAAACTTTCCTTTTTACATGTTTTGTGAACAATGCGTCACTTTACTTGGCCTCTTTTTGTTGTATGGCACGTCTAACAGCGTTATGTCATTTGTCGCGGTTGTCTGTTACGCGTAAAGCTTCCTCAAAGTAAGAGCAGGAACCTATCAATTACGCGGGAAAACATCCGGACACTTCATTCAACACCCGCGAAAACCTAAGAAACAATATTGTATAATTCTATCTAGTTATTTTTTAGAATTTATGCTATATATGTTTTTAATAACTATTTTATCTTTTGACAGTTATCTATTTATTGTTATTATTGTAGCACTTTTTTCTCTACTACTCACTTACCATACATACTGTATCATTACAAGTGGTAACTATTATTATTATATCTTATATTTAAAATAAAATAAAAGTCTCTCAACTGTACGTGACTAGGTTTCTAGGAGTACACAATATAAATGAAATTTAAATACTAACAACGCATCAGAAAGGTACCCTCTGACACTATGCTATATTTTGTTACATTTTTCTGATCCCCTCCTTCCCCTTCTCTGCGTGACATACTTTGTGAATGACCTTTTTACCGTAAACTATTTACGTTCCTATAATTTCTTTTGTGCGGTTGGGTAACGTTTAGTTAGTGTTTTTCAATATTAACATTACTGTGAATCATTTAATTTAAAATTTTATGTAATAACGTTGAAACCGTGTAAACGTAGTACTAAAACTGTGACGTCAATTTAGGAGTAACGATATATTGGAACCATTATACCATACCAACCGTCACGCAACATTGAGATATCATTTTGTTTTATATTCCCCCCCCCCCCCTTCTTCAAATAAACTATTAAAAATCGACGCATTAAAGAAGTAAAGATGTTTACTACGGACCGTCAACTTTACTATGTATTTCAGTGAAGACACTCCTTAAAGATTTTGTAGTTTCTCATTCTAATTGAACTTAAACCGTTTTATTTGAATTTTACGACTCCACCAGTCGAAGCCAGATTCCAAAAGTGACTTGTAAATATGATAAATATCAGTAAAATTGGTAGATTCGCCAACAAAGCAGTCAGTTTTTATCTATACTTTGCTCTAAAATGACAAAGGTTTAGGACAGTTTTTCGGCTCGATTTATTGTATATAGAGACCGTGGAAAGTATAAAAATCAAATCCCTTTTGACGGTCAGCAACTACTCAATTTGAAATAAAGGAGAACCAGATAAATGGGCATTATATAGTCGTAGAAAGAAACAGATTTCCTTAACGTGTGTTAGGTTTTAGGTATAGTAAATTTGACTTTGACATTTCATGTTCGTGCAGCCAATGTGCTTAATAATAAATATTTTGTTATAATATAAAAGTGTTGATAATCAAAACGATTCATTAGAAGCATGAATTTTATTCTTGCTTTTTAGAAATAAATATTACATACAGCAATATGTGTGTAAAATTGTATCCCAATATTCCCAATTGTAAAAAATTACACCCCTAATTGGTCTTAAAAAGGTGACAGACAATTTGTACAAATATATAATATATTTTTGGAGTAATTATCTTATACAGTTTATACATAATACTATCTAAAATTTTTGTACAATCTTAGGGATCACATAAATTCAATTCTTTACGAATTTGGATTACCATTGCATACATTCGTTTTACTGCACTTGTGAAGCAAATGTCTGAATAATTAAAGCTAGTTTCTACAATTTGTGTCAAATGAAATAATTTTTAATGTGAAATTCACAAGTTGTATATTTTGTGTGTCGATTTTATAAATCATGCTGCACACTACTTAATCCAAATAAATTATTCGGTAATATGCATCAACTGAGGTTAGTTTTCCACAGTTCTTGATTTTAAATGTTCTTTGATAGTGTCGGATCGCTCTGGAGTATATCAAATAATCACAAGAGACACTTGTAATAAAGTATCTGCAGTGAATATCAAAGAGGGCATGTAGAAGTACGGTCAGTCATGCACGGACTGATTTTAAACTTCTTCGCTCAAGTCAACGTATATTAGACTCATAAAAATTGCCGATAAGACTTCCATTCACCCTACCAGACTAGTCTTAAGATGATAACGTGAAAATCAGTAGCTTTATTTTTCAATCAGTATTCACTGCAAATTCTTTTCAAAACCCCGAATATGATGAACATCAGACGAGTATCTTTATACGAATGAAAAAGTGGAACTTTAGGTAGCCGCACTCACTCAAAACTCAATGACATTAAAATATTCTAAAAGCAAGATAAATAGACTGATTTCGTTGCAGTCACATCTACATTGTGAATATAAATTGACCTAATCTTGTATTTAACCTCGACCAATTTAAGAAATCATCAAGACGTATACCTAGAAATTTAACTTATTTGCTTAATGTCACCATTATTTAAAGAAATCGTGATATCATCAACCTCTCGGTATCTCTGGAATATTAATTTTGTGGGTTTTACTACAACTGAATGAGAGGGGGATTTGAGAAATACCAGCCTAATATTTTCTCTATTAAATTTTGAACCAACGCGTGACGTTTTTAATGTTTATGTCATTATTTTTATAAATTATACTAGTGTCATCTCCAAATAGTAAAACAAAAGCTTCAGAAAAGTTAGCTCTCAGATCATTTATCAATAATCCTTGTGGAACCTCGTATTTAACATTTGTAAAATCACAGCTAATTTTCTCAAAAGCTCCAAAAAAGTTAGCTCTCAGAGCATTTATCAATAATAAAAATATAACTGGCCCTAGAGTGGATCCTTGTGTGACTCCGTATTTAACATTTGTGAAATCACAGCTAATTTTCTCAAAACGGTTAAGTGAATTTTCAATTATTCGATGCATAATTGGCAGCTAACCAAATAAATCTTCAACTTATTATTTTCATTATCTACATTAGTTCAATAACGGGGTATTTTATAGTTACAAGAAACGAGGTAGTAGATTTTTTTTTATCTTGTATATGTTGTAGAGAGTATGTAGAATCCAAGTTTTAGACCTTCAAACCCTTGGCAAATTTTTGTGAGGTCGAGAAAACCACGAATTTTTGGCACTTTTTTCAGTTTGTGGTCTATAACTTAAAAACAATGCATCCAATCGAAAAGTCATCTATTATCAAAGTTAAATAGCATTAAATTTCGCTTCGAATGAGTACCTCAAAGTTGAAATTTCATCAAGAGGTATGGGCGTATTCTTTTTATTTGATTATTTTTATTTATTTTTTAAATTTTTTTATTTATTTATTTTTAGGTAATCTATGAACTTGAAATTACATGTTCTACAATTTTCATTCTATGGATTTTTTCATTTAGATTAGCGGTTTCAGAGCTGAAGACGTTTAAAAAGTTACCCAGTGTCAATTTTTTACAAGTTGGTAAACATTGTTGTTATTCGACTGCCAATTACACCAAAGTTGTAGAGCATGTAATTTCAAGTTCATAGATTACCTAAAAAAAAATAAATAAAAATAATAAAATAAAAAAAACTACGCCCATACCTCTTGATGAAATTTCAACTTTGAGGTACTCATTCGAAGCGAAATTTAATGCTCTTTAATTTCGATAACAGATGACTTTTCGATTGGATGCATTGTTTTTAAGTTATAGGCCACAAACTGAAAAACGTGACAAAAATTTGTGGTTTTTTCGTCCACACAAAAATTTGCCAAGGGCTTGGAGTTCTAAAACTTGGATTCTACATACTCTCTACAATATATACATGATAAAAAAAAAATCTACTACCTCGTTTAAAGTAACTATCACCCCCTTTCGATGACGCCGTTCCTGAACTATATACCATAATAGTTCAAATTATCTAAAAGTATGTCATGTTTAACTGAGTTGAACGATTTTAATAGAGAGAAAATAAATATCGAGATGTTGATGTTTTCATTCTAATGCTTTATTTGTATAGTTGGTTAAAACGAAGGCTGCATTAGATATTTTTTTTGCCTAAAAGAGAACTGTGATGTAGTCAAAATGTTATTGAAGTTTATATCAATAGTGATATTGTAATCGTGAAAATATTACTCTCTGGGATTTTTCAGATTTTCAGGTTTCGGACTATGTAAATTATAAAAATGTAGGCCTTTAAATTCCGTCTGTTTGTCTGCTGGAGCTAAACTATAAAACTATTTGACAGAGAAAAGTAATATTTGGCAGGTGGTTGAAGCTATTTCCAACGAAGAAATGGGATATACTTTCAGTGAAAATATACAGAGCGGGCAACCTAAAAAAAAATAATTCATGAGAAAAATATGACGAAGCATAATAATATGACAGGTAGCTAACATGATTCTCAAGAAACAAGTCTATTATACTTTTAGTCAAAACGTTAAAAAACAATTAACGAAAAAAATGTGAAGAAGGACAATCATATTTAGATATAGTTAACATAACTGTTAAGGAAGAAACCTACTTTTTTATTGAAAAATATGAAGTATAGATTAAGATTTCAGTAAACATGTTCTGTTTAATTTATTGCCGTATTTATAATAGTGGTCAATAATTTTTATTCTAAGAAACACGATTTTGAAAGGTTGTCATGCTCTGAAAGGAAAATTGTTATTATAATGAGTGGTTTAAAAATTACATTCATTAATGAAAAATGCATAATTCTAATGAAATTGAGTTAGAATGCATTGAACGTTATGTTCCACTCATGTAACACACACGCAAAACACGACAGAATCTGTGACAATAAATAATTACAAAGTGGCTTATCATGAGCCATGGTGTGTAATGTGTTGATGGATGTGTTGGGATCCGCATGTAAACAGGTTCCAACTTCTCCCTTTGTATATACACGCTGAAACAGAACAGATAGTGCAGTAGATTTCAATCAAAATATCCCCCCGATACAGCGGCATATTTTACAATTTCATCTACGTTTGAGTGAGCACCGTTTTTAGAGTCGTATAAAGATAAAAGATATAATGGAAATAAGTGGGAGATTTCAAAACTGAAATAGATAGGGAGATAGATATCTTTATTTGACCACTTTACATATAAGGATACATCTATGGCAAGTTTCAGAGCAGTAGGTGTATCAATTTTACTTTAAAATTATATTAAACCATTTTTTAAGGCTATATTAGAAAATGAAGGAAATTTTCAATCGAGCGTTGCCGATTGCAAGTACTTATTTGAACAATGCCATAGATTATCAAGGGTAATAACTTAAACCTATCTTTGAATGAAATAAAAATTGTTACTAGTTTAACATCTATGTTTTAAGTATCGCAAATATGGTCATTATAAGAAAGATGTAAGTAAATGTTCAGGTGATCACGAACAAAAAGATTGTGATTCAGACTGTTTATCGTGTGTAAATTGTAAAAGTCTTAATATCAAATTCAAAACTAATTTGCCTACGGATCATTCCGCAAGCAACCCAGTAAGCGAGTTCTATAAACATAAATAAATTGGCTCAATTGAAATCAAAAATCAATTATGATTGTTAGCACACAAAAAAAATTGAAAATTGGTCACATAAATGTTAGATCTTTGTTTACAAGATTTAATCATTTTAGCGATTTAGTTATTGAACATGAATTTGATATTATGTGTATTACCGAGACACGGCTTAAGAATAATTTAACGACAGATGTTCATATTCCAAATTTTAAATTTTATTATAAAAACCGCGAAAGTTGGTATTTATGCACGAGTTGACTTTATTTGTAACGAAGATTTCGTTTCAATAGATGGTTTAGAATACTTATTTTTGGATGTAAAAATAAGTGAACTTCATTTACTTATTTGTGCAATTTATAGAACGCCTTCATTTGATGCAAAATTGGCAACAGAACATGTGGATAATTTGTTATCTTTTATCACACCTCAATATGACAATATATTTTTTCTTGGCGACATAAATATTGATCAGTTGTATGAAAATTGTTTTTGGGCAGTGTATGTCATCTTATGATTTTATTCAAATAGTAAATGAACCCACACGTATAACAAACATATCTCAAACACTTATAGACGTAATTTTTGTAAATAATCCCCAATGGGTCTTAAACATAGATACGATAAATTCTGATCTTATCTCTGATCATCGAATGGTTTATTGTAACATAAATGTAGAGTTGCCCCGTACCAACCCCAAATTAATAACATATAGAAATTTCAAAGATTTTTCACAAAATGACTTCCCTGCGGACTTACAAAACATTTATTGGGACCAAATGTATTACTTAAATAGTATCGAAGAAAAAATATATTTCTTAACAGACCACATCATTTTTCTATTTGACAACAACTTACGTATTATGGCTTTGACACATTGACAAACATGCACCCTATATTACATCACGTGCTCCTTGGATAACTTTAGGTATAAAGCAGCTAATGAAAGACAGAAATAAAGCCCATTCCGCATACATTAGGTCCAAAAATATAAATGATTGGTTGCATTACAAACAATTGAGAAATATGACAGTTAGTGCTATTACACGTGAGAAAGCCGCTTATTTGGCTAGTTTTGAAAATATAAGTAAGGAATTTTGGACAGTTTTAAAGAATACTAATATTAAAGTAACTAATGAACTGATATTCCTCCGAATCTAAATAACTGTGATGAAATAAATAATTATTTTTCTTCTGTGTTTACCCCAAGAAATAACTGTCCCGAGTCAGTAAACAAGTTTGAATATAACATATATAATGAAGCCTTTTCATTTACATTTAATCTAGCCACTATAGCTGAAATCAGCACGATTATTTCTGACCTAACCTCAAATTCCAGTGGCTGTGATACATGCTATAATCTTAAAGCTCTGTTCTCCAATTATTACCAAACATATTACTCATATCATCAACTTTGGAAGCAGGATATTTTCCAGAACAGTGGAAATTGTCATTTACCTAAGGTAAACAATCCCCAACAATACTCTGACCTGAGGCCAATCACGATTATCCCAGCTTTGTCGAAAGTGCTTGAGAAATTCATCCAAACACAAATTTACGATTATGCTACTAAAAACAAACTTTTTTCTAATTTTCAATCGGGCTTTCAAAAAGGCTATAGTACTACAACGGTTCTAGCTAATGTTACGGATGAGATTTTTAGTACCTTAGACAAAGGAAATGCAACTGCACTTGTACTTTTGGACTTTTCAAAGGCATTCGATACGTTAGATCATGATTTTCTTTGTGTCAATCTTACGTATTATGGCTTTGACACTATTTCTGTGAATTTCTTTAAATCTTATTTATATAACAGATTTCAAGTGGTTCTTTTGGAAAAAAAAAGTTCAAATGAGTCTTCTATCACATCCGGTGTTTCGCGGGGCTCCGTTCTGGGCTCGATCCTATTTTTAATTTACACTGCCATTACATTACATTTACATTCTCAGTCATGTTAAATACTCAAAAGTATTGTCATACGCACACGACACGCAGCTGTCATACTCTTTTTCTTCAACTGATATTGACGTTGTTTCTACGGAACTAAATGCTGATCTAAAAGCTATTTTGGAGTACTCAAAAAACAATAACCTCAAACTTAACTCAGATAAATCCGCTGTAATGTTTTTCTCACCAAAGAATTTAGAAAATTTAATTACATTCAATGTGCACTTACTTATGAACAATAGCCCTTTAAAGGTTGTAAAGAAAATAAAAAATTTAGTTTTAATATTCGATAATAATTTACGTTTTACCGAACATGTATCTCTTTTAGTAAAAAAATGCTATGTCGCATTGAAGCTGCTGTATACAAATATAAGTGTTTTAAATTTTAAGATGAGAAAAAAACTGTGTGAAACACTAGTGCTTCCAATATTGCATTATTGTAATATAGTTCATTTTCCGTGTTTAGATAATTTAACAAAAAACCGTCTTCAACATATTCAAAATACTTGCTGTAGATTTGTATTTAGGTTAAAGTATGATCACGTTACTCAAAAAATAAACGAACTGAGTTGGCTTAAAATATAAAATTTATTTAAATATCATTCAAGTCTATTTGTTCATAAACTTCTGCTAACTTCGTTACCCACATACCTCCGGGAAAAACTTTGTTTTAGATAGACATTCATAATATGAATTTACGATCTCCAACTAATCTTGAGATTCCAAAATATAGATTATCGCTATTTCATCGTTCATCTTATTATTAAGCTTTATAATAGCCTTCCACTTCAATTCAAATCTTTTTCCGTAAACATGTCAAATCATATATTTTCTCACTATGGTGACAAAATTTATCATACATATTTATTATACTTTTCGCAAATCGAAAACGATTTGATCGGCACATTTCTAAAACCGTAAATATCGCCCGCAGACAAAAAATTTTCATATCGTTGTGTTAGTGATCGAATTCTGAACAACTTTCAAAATGTCCGTCTGTCCGTTCGTCCGCCCGTCCGTCCGTCCGTCACGTTTCTTGTAAGCACGATAACTCAAGAAAGAAAAATCCGATTGTACTGAAATTTCATCAGTAAGTTAGTGTTATCTAGGGGAAGAACCCTATTGTTAACGAAATCGATCGATAAATAAAAATGTTATTAATGATTTAAATTTAAAAAAAAAAATTTGATTTTTATATTTTTGTCATTGAATAGAAATCTGGTGGAATGATATTTCATTTTAATATCAAAATATTTATATATTTTACAAATATACATTTCATAATGTAATACAACCGTGAAAATATGATTTTATCTCGGGTCTTATAAGGTACAAATTTACATTTTTTTACGTGTAAGGTGATGGTGTAGTTCTTACGCTTTTGACTCGGAATCCAAGGTTCCCGGGTTCGAAACCCAAATGGGGTTTGGTATGGTATTTTATTTTTACTTTATTTTACACTGAGTCTCTTACCTAACTAACATTATTTACAAAAAACTTCGAAGAGTATCCTATAGAATGTGAACAATTTTATAAAAAGTCCAGTGAACAGGCGAAGAGTACGTTTTTAGCTTGTTTTATTTGTGTTCATAGACCCACTAGCGTTCTGGGTTTATTTAGTTATTTGTTTATTTGTTACTTTGTAATGTTTGTCTACTTTTATTACACTGTGTTGACCATTTTATATATTAATGTTGATTTTTTTATACACCATTTCGTTTAACAGATGTGACAACATAGTTCAATGTCAATATATACCCTTTTTAATCTAGTTTTAAGGTGCTTAGGTTGAGTTGAATAGCTTAAGCTAGACTCCGCCTAAAATGTATTTTTTTTCTCTGAATAAAGACCTTTTCTTATTATTATCATCCTGTTTCTCTTTGTATTTTCCTATAAGATCGGGATCTAGTGCGATCCAAGATCTTACAGTATTCCAAATTACAAGAGCCCGCCCCTAGTGTATTTATTGTGAAGATTTTTTTTTCTCAGTTCATTTAGTCTAAGCTAAGAACTTTGCGCACAATGTTGACAGTGCCTAGGAGTGCAGCTTTTTGCATCAGCCGTAAGTGTCTCTCTTGAAGATTCAATTTATCTTTTCCTGCTGCCCAGTCTTTTGTGACTAACCCATTTGTGGAGATAACCAAAGGTACGATTTCTACCGATTTTAACCTATATATATATATATCTTTTAACTCCACTGCTAGTTGTTGGTACTTGCGTTTCTTTTCGGCAACGGTTCCCAGTAAGTTGTCATCTAGCGGTACTGCAGCAATTATTATTATTTTTTTTTTTTTTTTTTTTTTTTTTTTTTAGCGAGCTAAAAACCAGTCACCCTTCTCTGTGGCTCCGACCCTCACAGAGGGGAGCTGGTAGTACCGGTAGCCACTCCCCACGTCCGTGGGGTAAGTGACTACTGGGTCCGGGAATCGTGTGCCCTGAGCAGACGTAATGAACCAAGAATGACGGCCTTCTGCATTCTGCCGGCTAAGATCTCTGCCGAATTTCGGCATGCCGGTATGATCTTGAGTTCCGAAAGCAGTGTGTGTCTCGTTCCACCGAGGGCTCCTATAATCAGTACCATTATCTTAACAGTATGGTCTGGATACAGTCTGCGGAGTTCGAAGAGCAGATCTCGATATTTTGTTCGTTTTTCCTCCTCCTTCAAGACAATGTTGTTCTCCGCGGGAGCCGAGAACTCCACGACGAACATTGTCTTGAGTTGATGGTCGAGGAGTACTACGTCAGGCTTGTTGGCTTGTATTTGCCTGACGGCGGGAAAAGAGTAGTTCCAATAAATTAGACACTTCTCATTTCCCACAACGGACTCAATATCCCCCGGAGCGTAAGGCAGCACTGGTGTTTCGTCTATCCCATACGAGTGCCTTAAATGGTAATAAAGCACTCGTAATGCTCCATCGTGCCTTTGGATATAGGCCGAGACTGCATATGTCGGGCAAGCCGACAGCAAGTGCGTAAGAGTCTCTGGCGCCCTGCGGCAGGCCCTGCAGCTGACATCAGGGACCTCTATACCCATGACACGACTACGATAGACGAGGGTGTTAAATACACCATCCTGGCAAGCCATTATGAATCCCTCGGTCTGAGACTTCAGCCCGGCTGATCTTAAGAAGGCAAAGGTCAGCCTTTCGGATAAGCCAAGGTTCTCTATATTTTTATAGAAAACTCGATGCATTGGCTTATCCGTGTGAAGCTGCAGAAAGATGTTGTGTTCTGCAGCTTTAATTTGGGCTTTTCGTCGAGCAGGTTCCAACTCGGTGACAGAGTCGGGATTTACCCGCTCGACGTCGAAGGAGAGACCAAGTTCATCGGCTGCTCTCTGTGCTGTCTTAAACAAAAATGCTCCTATTCCTGCACTTTCATGGTCCCGGACCATGCATGTTATTATTATTATTATTATTATTATTATTATTATTATTATTATTATTATTAAATAAAAATATATTGACTATGTGCTCAATCTCAGTGGCACCACGTAAAAGCAAATTGTGCCGTATTCGAACAAAATTCTAATCAAATAGTTATTCGCAGTCGGCCACATCCGATTGCAACGTGTATCCATTTTAGCTGGTAGAACTAATACTATCTTCAATGATTTCATTTATAACATAACAAAAGAGTTATTATTTCTAGACTATAATTCTCATCATTCTAATTTAACTCGAATTTACATTTATTGTATTCATTACGAAATTCTTCGTATAAGAATAATATGAAGCTTTTACGTGTACATTTCTCTTGCAAAAGTGTAGGAAATGAACATGCTTTGCAAAATTAATTCATCAAAGCGTTTATTAATCTTTTACGCCCACTGAAATAATTTTGTGTAAATAGGCCGCGGAGAGTAACAAGGAAAAATGAAAAAACGCGGAGACTAATCACGTCAAATAAATCAAAACCAAATAAAAATGATTGTATGGTTTGACTGCCATTTTTTGTTATTTTCATTTTTTTATTATTCACATGGATAGCACAGCATAGCGTTGTCGTATTTAATTATATTCTTTTGTCGTCAATTTTCCTCCTCTCTGGTTAACAAAAACAGTAACCGGAATGTATTTAATTTAAAACCGCTGCCTAAGGAATCACTACTTCCACATCCAGACTTCCTATCTAAGTCTCTTACAACGAAAATACTATATCTGCACTCCACTAAGTGGAAATAATTGTTTATGGAACTTTAATAGTATAATATTTGAAATCGTGTACCCAAAAACCCATAAAAAGATATGCCCCATCAGTAGTGGGGGTGGTGATGGTGAATGAAGTGAAACAAATTCTTGATGACTGGTTTCTGTATACACACTAAATCACAATATTTTTTCACCCCCTTTAATAATGGGGTGGGGGTGGTAATAAAGGTGGCTATAGCCAAAAATGTTTTTAAGACCTTACCTCTTCTTATATTTACTAAATACCAATTTCATGCACTTTTAATTGCTTGATTTACCTATTTATCCCCATTTACCTTCAAGTCTGCAACGGAATAAGGTCAATATATAATTTAGTTCCAGATCTCGTTAAAGTACATACGTGCCATGTTTTAAGTCAACATCTTAATAGTGGAAGACCAGATCCTCTGAATTCGACACCCTCTATACAACTCGCGAACAGCCACCTACAAAATAGGTAATCTTATGTAAAATAACCTGCTAAACTTCATTTTTGAATTCGCCCATTGATTTGAGATTGCCAAAATGACCAAATTGGCAATTTTCTAAAAAAAATAAAAATTATGTGTTATTTTTTATTTTTCATATAACACGTCATATATTTTTTATTTTACTTCAGAATTTTTAAATTTTTTTACATAATATTCTCTAACTATTCTTTGATATGTTGAAAGTAAAAAACTTTACCTAAAAAATAATTAGTTGGCAAAAAAAAATAACAACTTTTCTTTGAGTAAAATGTCCGATCCAGGTAACTTTTTTATTTTTAAAGTTAGGTGCCTACTATAACCGAAGAAAATGTTCCGAATGAACTAAATAAAATCTTTTATAAGAAGTTTTTTTTGAAATTTTGCTCCCTTATCAAAATATTCGTTGATTGTTTCAGCGACCGAACGAATGCACTCTACTATGAATCGACCGCAATCGCATCTAGAGCTAAACGCAGACACGTGCCGGGTGATTATTATTTTCTAGTGTCCATTTATGTTAAGTTGAAAGTGGTTTTTCTCAGTCCTTATATTTAGTGCGTTATAAACACATAGTTTGGCATAATATATTATAATTACTCGGATAGGAAATCAAAGGAAACAAGCTAAAAACGTACTCTTCGCCTGTTCACTGGATTTTTATATAATTGTTATACATTCAATAAGATACTTTTCGTAGTTTTTTGTAAATAATGTTACTTTTAGACATTTTTAATTTTATAGTACGATCTTAGTTGGTAAAAGACTTTGTAAAAAAACTATACCAAACCCCATTTGGGTTTCGATTCCGAGTCAAAAGAACTACACCACCACCTTACACGTAAAAGAATATAAATTTTTACATTATAAGACACGAGCAAAAATCATATTTTCACGGTTGTATATTACATTATGAAATGTATATTTATAAAATATATAAATATTTAGATATTAAAATGAAATATCATTTCACCAGATTTCTATTCAATTACAAAAACATAAAAATTAAAAAAAAAATGTTCAAATTTAAATCATTAAGTAATACATTTTTATTTACCGATCGATTTTGTTCAAATAGCTAACACTAATTTACTGTCCAAATTTCAGTACAATCGGAATTTTCTTTCTTCAGTTATCGTGCTTACAAGAAACGTGTCGGACGGACAGACAGACGGACATTTCGAAAGTTGTTCAGAATTCGTTCACTAACACAATGGTATGAAAATTTTTTGTCTGCGAGCGATATTTACGGTTTTAGAAATGTACCGATCAAATGCAAAATCCGTGACATTTCTGTGGCTCTAAAACAATATTTAGAACAGAAAAATTTATTTTTATCACTAAATTCAGTTTACCATGCACAATGTAGAAGATCGTATACCCGAACTGCTTATAAAAGAAAATCAGAAATTGTAAATCCTAGTACAGAGAATACAAGTAAAAAGGGCATTTCTGCAATGTACTAGTTACAAGACAGCCTACCAAATTAAGCCCAGAATTCCAAATGTTTAAATTTTGGATGGTACCTAGGAGGAAATCTAATTTCCAAAGATGATTTCAAAAAGCCCAAAACCCAATTTTATTGAGTTAACTCCATTTTGTAAATGTAAACTGCAAGTGTGGCAAAGCAAACGTGCAATGTAACATAAGTTGTTTATGCGAAGGAAACTGTAATCTTTAGTACCCACTTGCTGTTATAATTAATGAAAATATATTTTTTAATGTGTATGTTTCGAGATTATCTACATAATTTTATAACATTTAATTGCAAATAGAAACTAAATAATACGTAGACTCACTTGATCGCTTAAACGACACCACAGATGGGCGACGTTAACAGAAGTTATGCTTTAAATTAATGCGGACGAGTTGCGCGGCCACATTCAACAGCGTCATCTCGTTATATGAGCCGAATTTCAAAAAAATCTCTTTATAAAAAAATTTGTTTAAAGTATTAGGAACATTTTTCTCGTTTATACTATAACTCTCTCTTTAAAAATAAAAAAGTTACCTCGATCGGGTATTTTTCAATGC
Source organism: Rutpela maculata (assembly GCA_936432065.2). NCBI lineage: Eukaryota > Metazoa > Arthropoda > Insecta > Coleoptera > Cerambycidae > Rutpela > Rutpela maculata. The sequence goes on from OW386286.2 coordinate 251,675,212, forward strand.
AAATTTAAAAAAACCGCGACAATAGAGAGTAATTATATTTTTTTTAGAGACTATATTATTAGTTACACTATATTCTTTGCCGTCAGCCTGTCGAAGAATATTGGAGGGATAGTGTGTAAAATATTGGTCTAAATCGGAATTAAAATAAAAAAAATATGATGTGTTATGTGCAAAACAAAAATTAACACATAATTTTAAAATTTTTCAAAAAATTTGCGAATTGACCGATTTGGCAATCTCAAATTAACGGGCGAACTCAAAAATCAAATCCAGAAGGTCATTTTACATAATATCATCTGTTTTTTAGGTGGGTGTTCGCGAGTTGTATAGACTACTTTTAAAATGCTTCCTACAGATTGGCTGCTCTCCGACTATAAATGGTTCCAAAGTAATCGTGAGCACCAAAAAGATACAAGACTAACAGACAGACTGACGCGACAGACAAATTTATTTTATTCAAACTTGAAATATTGACGTTTCATGACATTTTCAGTCTATTCGTACAATGAAAATTTTCAAAAATGTTTCTTGCGTATACTTCAAATACTTCAATTGGATGTTGAAGTAATACGCAGAAAATAGCATGACAAAGATATAGAAAATCGTTCTGTGCTGTGGACTACACGATAGAAGTAAAGCTTCTACTTCAAGCATTTTCCTCAATGAAACCTACTACGCATCCATACTGCTCGAGGTAACCCACTGTTTATCCAATTTACTAGAGGAAAGCCTATTAGAAGTAAGGGATAAGGAGAAGGCTATGGAGCTCAAAGAGACCATAAACAGAAACCTAGAAGATGTAAGTGCTATACAGAAGACAAACGAGGTTACGCTGCACATAACAGATATAGACGGTGATATAGAGGAAAACGAGCTAAAAGAAGAAATTATAAAGAATAACAAAGATTTTGGACATAACATACAGATACTGGCACTTAGGCAAATGAGAAACGGAAACAAGGCGGCCACAATAAAAGCTGAGAAAAAGATTGCAGAAGAGCTGTTAAAAACGGGGAAAATCAGGATAGGATGGGTGCAATGTGATATAAGGAAAAGGATACAAATAACAAGGTGTTTCAGATGCCTGGGATATGGCCACAGAAAAGGGGACTGTCAAGGAGAGGATAGGTCTGACCTATGTATAAAATGTGGAAAAATGGGACACGTAGCAAAGGACTGCAACAATCCGCCATATTGCACGACGTGCAAAAAGGACGGGCACAGAGCGGATCAGATGGGGTGCCCGACATTCAGGAAGCTAATAAACCAAGAAAGCAGAAGAAGGGCTAGGCGGAGCAGCACATTCAGAAATGGAGATACGCTCCAAGATTCGGTTTTTACAAACTAATCTAGGTAGATGCAGGTCTGCGCATGACATAACGTATGCAGTGGCAAAAGAAAACGAAGTAGACTTAATTATCATCAGTGAACCGAACGTAAATATTGCAAAAAATAAGGGATTAATCACCGACAGTAAGATCGATGTGGCCATCCAAGTGGTAAATAAAGATATCGGCATCTTAAGAGTGGAGAAGGGACAGGGTTTCGTCAAACTCATCTTCGATAAATGGCAACTATATGGGTGTTATATCTCACCAAATATACCAACGGAAGATTTCAGGAAGTACATAGATGAGGTAATGACCAGCATTAGGGACAACGGAGAACAGGCAATATTTGCAGGAGATCTAAACGCAAAGTCCATAACCTGGAGTTCGCCTCTCACGGATATCCGGGGGAAATACATAGAGGAATGGGTCGCCGAACTAGACTTGGTGATAATAAACACCGGAGATGTGCCCACTTTCGAACGGGGGAGCAGTCGATCCTTTATAGACGTAACAGGGGCTACGGCAAAACTGGCGAAAAAGGTGAAGGAATGGAAAGTACTGCTGGGAGAAGTATTAACATATCACCATCATATAGTATTCGAGCTGGAAAACAATCATAAAATAGAAAAACGAGTAGTAAGGAAAAGCCTCTTTGATGCTGCAGCTTTTGAGAATGGGCTAAAAAGAGAACTGAATCGAAAGAAGGTTGAAACAGCGGAGGAATTGACCAAAACCCTTAAAGAGGTGATGGACGAAAGCGAAATAGTGACTGGGAGAAATAGAAGAACTATGACATACTGGTGGAACGCAGAAATAGAAGAGCAACGAAAGATTTGCCTACAGTTTAGGAGGAAAGTAACCAGGCTACATAGAAGACCAGAAATAAGCGAGGATGAAATAAAAACATCTCAAAACCTGTACAGTCAATCTTGTAGAGAGTTAAAAAAGAAAATCTGGAAATCAAAAAAACAGCTGTGGAAGGAACTATGCAATGACCTGGAAGAAGACATTTGGGGCGCGGGTTATAAAATAACAATGAAACGTATAGGGCACACACTACCATTTAACCTGAGCGATTCAAGGAAGGTGGAAATCGCGGAACATTTATTCCCATATAAGGAGGACTCATGGACAAGAGGCGATAAGATTCGCCAAAACATTCCCCCTGTCACACTGCCGGAACTAAAACACGCTGTAGAGCAAATTAAACCAGGAAAAGCTCCAGGTCCTGATAGAATACCCCCGGAAGCAGTTAAACTAGCAGCGACAGTCGCACCAGAGGTCTTTGTGCAGATATTAAACAACATAATGACAAGACAAGAGTTCCCAAATATATGGAAGATAGCCTCAGTCACCCTCATCTGGAAAGGGAAACCGCCGGAATTCCCTTCCGCTTTTAGACCCATATGTATGTTGAGCATGGCGGGCAAGCTATTGGAAAGGGTAATAAAGGAGAGAATAGAGCAGGAGGTGGAAGAGAAGGGAGGGCTTTCCGAGAGGCAATTTGGCTTCAGAAAAGGCCACTCCACCGTTCAGGCAATCGATAAGATAGTGGGGGACGCTAGGAAGTGCGAAAAAAAATGGCTAGCATTAATAGCGGTAGATGTGGAAAACGCGTTCAATTCGGCAACCTGGAGTATAATTATAAGGGAACTGCGTGACAGCGGCATATCCAAATATCTGGTAAACCTAGTGGAAAGCTACTTCTCCGAAAGGACAATTAAAGTAACAAGAAACAGGAGTATGAAAATGACAGCCGGCGTCCCACAAGGTTCTGTATTGGGACCTCTCCTGTGGAATATCCTATACGATCGGGTATTAAACATCGCCCTGCCAGAAGGAGCGAAGTGTATTGCATACGCAGACGACCTGGTAATTATGGTGGAAGCTATAAGCGATCTAGAACTGGAGCGACGGGCAAATGAGTCAATGAGGCTGATAAACAACTTGATGGTCCAAAATGGGTTGACATTGGCACCACAAAAAACGGAAGCAATTATTCTGAAAGGCAAAAGGAAGAGAGAACACCTAAACTTTAACCTTCAAGGTACTAGGATAATCCCGAGGAAACATATAACATATCTGGGCGTGGTAATAGATGAACGAATGACATTCACGGAGCATATTAAACAAATAAGCAAAAAAGCAGACAGTAAAATTGCCGCGTTGACAAGGATACTACCGAACACAGGAGGACCAAGCAGTCTTAAAAGAGCAGTACTATGTGGGGTCATACACTCCATAATCCTATATGGAGCACCGGTATGGTATAAAGTCCTGGAGAAAAAAAAATATAGAAATATCCTATCAGGAGTCCAGAGAAAGGCATTGCTGAGAATTGCGAGTGGCTATAGGACCATCTCCACAAATGCACTGCAGGTAATCGCCGGGATTCCTCCAATCTCGCTACTGGCAGAGGAAAGATATCGCCTCTCTAGAAACGAAAACCCGCATCTGCAGGTCATAAAACAGAGTGAGAGAGAAGAAACTCTAGCAAGATGGCAACAATGCTGGGAAAGTAACACGGAAAACGCAGCCTGGACAAGAACCTTGATACAAGATCTCCGCAAGTGGATGAAATGCGAGCATAGAAACCTGGACTTCTTCCTCACACAATTTTTGTCAGGACATGGAGCTTTCAGGGCGAAGAAATGGAGTTAACCCAGGAAGATCAGTGCATTTACTGCGGGATGCAAGACACCGCCGAGCATGTAGTACTGACATGCGACAGATGGGAAATATGGAGGGAAGAACTCGAGACAGCGGTAGGTGAAAAGGTGAACAGAAATAATGTGGTGGAGATCATGCAAAGCAGCAAAAGATGCTGGGAAAAAGTTAGAACCTTCGTGGGAAAGGTTATACAACAAAAAAAGAAAGAGGAAAGAGAATGGCTCGAAACCGGAATGGTACCATGGGAACGACAGGAATGAAAAGGAACATTGGACACTGCGATGCTTCTGACGTTATGTCTCCAACGAGACAGTTCCAGGGGCTTCGTGAGAAAATAAAGAGGGGTTTTTAGTCTGAGTAGCGCCAGACACTGTTGGTTGCAGCGCAACCTTCGCCATGCGGTTTTCCCCTCCCCAAAAAAAAAAAAAAAAAAAAACTAGAGGAAAGCCACTACGCATTCATACTTCTTGAAGAAACCCACTGCGCATCCATTTTACTCGAGAAAACCCACTGCGCATCTATACCACTTGAGGTAACCTACTGCGCTTCTGTACTACTCGTGGTAACCTACTGCGCATCCATACTACTAGAGGTAACCTACTGCGCATCGATGGTACTCGAAGAAAGCCACTGCGCATCCATAATACTCGAGGAAACCTACTGCGCATCCATATTACTCGAAGTAACTTTAATAACATGATATTTGAAATCGCCTACCCCAAAAACCTATAAAACGATATGTCACATCGATAGTGCGGGTTGGGGTGGTGGTAGAGATTTGAGGGTAGGGGTGGTGGTCGATTAAGGAAAAAAATTTGAGGTTCTTGTATACACGCTAAATTACAATTTTGTTTCACCCCCTTTAATAATGGGGGTGGTAATGGGGGTGGCTAATGCCAAAAAATTTTTTGAGACATGAACTGCTTTTATAGATACTAAATACCAATTTTATGGACTCTTACCTGCTTGGTTTACCTATTTACCGCCATTTACCCCCCAACCCTTCAACGGAATAAGATGAAAATATAATCTAGTTCCAGATCTCGTAAAAGTACATATGTGTACCAAATTTCAAATCAATATCTTAAACGGTTCTAGAGTAAACATGCGCATAAAAAAAGTTACAGACAGACAGACCGACAGACAGAAATTTTTTTTCGCTCAAACTTAAAATCTCGTCGTTTCATGACATTCTAAGCCTATTTGAACAATAAAAATTTTTTAAAATTTTTTTGTCGTTACTATACTTCCACTGGATGTGGAAGTAAAAATGCAACAATCAATTACGCGTAATTACTGGGGATTCAAATGAACTATCCGTTAAGTTTTAGTACTAATATTTGGGAAACGGAAGCAAGAATGTCCGAGAAGTGGACGCGTGATTCTATTATTTGGGCTCCCGATTTCGTTTCCGTATATAATGAAATTATGTTTTAGTTGCTCTTTATTTTTGGTTTTAATTGAAGTTTTTGATCTGCGGAGGAAAGAATTTGCATGATTTTTAACCGGATTAAAGAAGGAAGAAGTTCACAATTCGACCATGCTTTATATGTATGTATGGTAAGCAAAATTGGAGCAAAAATTGGAAACAGAATTTTTTTTTTATTCGAATTTTTGGTGAATGCGCCGGTGGCAATTAATTTTGCTCCCAGCGCATTCGCCATAAATTCGATTAAATTCTGTTTCCAATTTTTAATTAATTATTTTGTCGAAATTGCCTTAAAATTGGTAGTTAGGTATATTCGGAATAGATGATGCCAAATATGTTGCTACAATTTAAAAATAAAAAAGGGCTAACCCAATATAGCTGCCATAATTTCAAAATTTTGTAGATTTACATGAAATTTGATAAAGAGCGATTTCAAGATTCTGTGATAACGAGCCTGATGTTGAAGCTTATAAATTCAAAGCGACAGATATTTTATTTCATATGTAGACACTAAATAAGAAACCAATAAAAAGGGGGAAAACAATGTTTGAAAAAAATTAAAGCGGTTTCAAAGAAAGCACTAAATTTTTTACAGTAGCCGATTAATTCAAATTCACTATTTTAAATAATATAAATGCTTATACTAAAAGTCAAATATAGTGTAAAGCACACAGTTGTATAAGACAAATACAAAAACACTGGAAAATGTACACTACAATACAAAATTTGTAAACAGAACAAGAGTAAAAAAATAATTGGACATACAGGTTCATGTTAACATATTGTGTATTAGTAGGTCTTAAATACAGAAAATCTCTGATACAGAATAATAACATTTATCTGATAAAAGCACCTTTAGTTTTTTCTAAATAAATAATCTTTTTCCTGATGTTTTATGTCATCCGGGGGACGATTAAACAGTTTTGGGCCTATAAATCTTGGGGACCCACTTGTCGTTTTTAATATGGCACAAGGTTCATGGAGTTTATTTTTTGTCTTGTATTGATATTTGGTAGTTACTATTTAAAATAAAACTATTTCGATTTCTAAAAACATATATATAAATTTTGTAAATATAAATGCCAGGTAAGGTAAGAATTTTATTTTCTATAAAGATATGAATATGATATAAGAATGTAATTCGACGAATAAATGATATCCTACGTTATATTTTTGACCAAATTATGACTTTAGTTTGTTACATCAATCTGACGTACTTGTAACATTATTTTTAAGATGGCATCACATACAAATCACTAACAATAAGCAGTCACTCTTTGAATGTTCTAATAGACTTTCAGACAATCAATTATTTGAACTGCAAACTTCACTCTAAAAACATTGAATAGTGATTTGCTTAAAATATAATAGTTAAGTTAATGATCATTATTTAGTTGCTGAGCTGAAAGGGTATAAAAACCAACACATAGTTACTTACTAATCCATCCACCTACTTGGCGGTTCATCACCAGCCATCAAACATCAGAAATTGGGGGCCTTTCTCTAGTGCCTTTGAAGGTCACAATGTCATTTTGCATTAGAACGTAGTATGTTATTTCTGAAATATAAACGTATACCAATTAATCAAAAATACTCACTACATTTGGTTAAACAGACATCGCCGTTGCTAAATATCGTTAATCTTAGGTCATAATATGACGTTTTTAGACTGTGACTCTGTGGGATTTTTACGTTAATTTTACTTCCATTCTAAGGTTAAACGACGTAACGTCTAACCAAAAATGACGTCAAAATGATGGGGTCGCGACCCAAAACATGATTTTTATTGTGTATCTCTGAAATTTTGAACTTGAGCTAAATAATTTATTTTATTGTGCTATCTACTATCAGTAATGGTGGTTAATATGAACTTAAAAAATTAGGTGCGTGTGATTTTTTTTAAAATTTCTACGTATTGACATTGAATCATGATTTTTTGGTTATTTTGCAAAGTTTTGCCATCAACATATCGCACTAAGCGTTTTCGAGAAAAATCGAATAAGAATAGTTAGTGTGGCATTGAATTCCACACTAACTTATTCGATCACCTAATGTAGTGAAAACATAGGTAATACAGAGTGTCTAGATATTGCGCAGTCAGTGAAACTGCGGAATATCTAGACAACACTATTATCTATGATTTCACTACATTAGGCGATCGTTGAACCAACATAAAAAAAATTAATTAATTAATTACAGAGCCTCCCAGATTAACATTCATTTGTGTAGGCATCTGCTTTCTTCATTACCATCATGTCCTGGTAAATATTAATAGACCTTGCTAAGAGCAGCTGTAAAAAAACTCGTTTTATCCATTTCGAGGGCCTCCGCCGGCTGGGTGGAAGCAGGGGTAGAAGTAAACGACAAAGGCTGCCACAACCCGGAGTTTCACAAGTTCCAGCAGGTAAACAGCTCTGGGCTCTCAACCGCTCGTCGTATCCAGGATACATAATTTAAACTAAACATAGTCAGTCCTCTTACGCCAAGAATTCTACCTCGTCTAGACTTAACAATAAGGGAAAATGGACAATATGGCACTGTGTATAATCATAGCAGGCGAGAGTTAATCTGTTTTTTCAATTCTAATATGTAAAAAAATGTTATTGTATAATATATGGAAAGTGTATTACTATGTGATACTGTATATGTTAATAACTAGTAATAACAATACTAATATTCAGTAATTATATTTCTAGCTAACAACAACATATCAACATTCATAATTTATCAATAATCCTGAGGACTGAACTAACTACAATATACCTTACAATTCACAACCCCCTTTCCCTCCCTTGTTTATAAATTAAGCTTTTTTGGTGACTTAATAACTCTGCCACTTCTTAGTAGAAAATAAAATTATGCTTTTATTCAAAATAGGATCAGCTGGCATTTCTGATGGATGTTGACTTGACAATTCTTTTTCATGTTCGATAATTTCATTCGGTTGATTAATATAACTCACGGATAATCGTTTTCCGTCCATCTTTCTCTTCTAAGTTCTCCGATTTCTGTAGTAACAGCTTCTTATGATTTCTTCGAATTTCACTTTTTTTTTGTTGATATAATTTATGACCTTGGATACTTAGCTTTTGTTGTAACAGTTTCGAATCTCTTCATTCCTCCATTCACACTTTTCATTTATATTCAATTTTTTAAATATTTTTGCTATTTTCTCTGATTAAAATTTCTTTCATTTCTGATTTTTAATTTGTATCTTTTTTCGATTTTTTTCTACATTTTCCAATGCGGTTTTAATGATTCAGGCATATGAGGTAAATTTAATCTTATTAAAATTTATTTTCCAAAGTGGTGCTTCGATATGGTAGCAACTCTCTGGATTTACTTGGATCTGTTGACTTATTTAATATACTTTTTACAATTGAAACAAATTTTTCGGCCATACCGTTTGTCTGAGGAAATTTAGGCGACGACCATTCTAAAGAAAATCTACAATTTTTCGCAAAATCTTAGAAACATGAACACTTGAAATATTTTTATCCTTCGGAACAACCTATCTCAGGTATGCCGCAACGTTCAAAAATATATTTAATAACTTCTACAATCGATTTTGAGAAAATACTTTTCAAATATCTTCAGTTCTATGAGATCCATTGCTATTTTTATCCATGGACCCTCGTAATACGGATACAGTTGACTAATTCCGTGGATAGCACTCAAAGAGTCTGTTATTAGTAAAGTTTCTCGATCGTTGTGATTGTTAATATATTTCGCTTATAGAAGGGCATATATTTCACCTGTGAACGTGCCACTGTTTGCTGGTAACTTACATTGGTGTGTTGCGACCCCACTTTGTTTTAAGCCTCCTATATATTTTTTTTTGTTTGATTTTTATTGTAGGAATTAAAATTTTACATGGGGTTAAATCAAAGAGTAACCACTGTGGCTAAACTTCTTCCTCAAAGTAAAATGCATTTATCTTAATAAAATCGATTTATTTATTAATTTATGCTATAAACCGGATTAAAAATGTTATAATAATCCTTTCAATATTACTAAATCAGTGAACCTGTGCTCCTTTTTAATCAAATGAAAGTACAGAACGGAAGGTGAAAGGTAAAGAGGCGGAAAGAAAGCACGGAAAAGAGGTACTTAGGGCAAATATTATCAGGAATCTTATCCGCTGTATTATTCTTCGTATTTCCTGATATCTTTCAGAGTGTAGAGTGTTTGTTTGTAGTAACTTAATCACGCAAAAGAGTAAATTAAAAGAAATACGCACTCTGGCGTCCTCCAACTAACTGAAATGTTCTATAAAATATGATCATTTATGGAGCAAGAAAGAAAGAATATTCAAAATACTTATTTGCCTTGTGAATATAGCTGAACTCACAACGTATAAAGTACATTTTGCTCGATTTGACATATGATATGCTTCAAACAGCACGTACAAATAAGATGCACTCGTATGTGCTGCAAGCGATGTTTCCATTTGGATATATACAGAGGTCTGTATGTTCAGTAAGTTAAATAAGAAATGATTGGTCAGTCGCTGAATATATGAATGAATAAAATTTAGCTTGAGCTTGCACCAAATTTAGAACAATTTATAAATTACAATTGGTATTAAACGGATTTCTGTACAGAAAAATTGTTTGTGATAGTTATTTGAAAAAAAATTGTGTTAAAATGTGCGTATTTGATTATTTTCGAGGGATTATTTCACTCATTAACGTAATTACTAATGAAATCCCGCTTTTTGACAACATTACACCTATCAAATGTCATTACTAGTGATAAAATAATCTAGATCGACTTTTGGCAGTTCAGACAAGAAAAATTTATCGCTGTAATTTTTCTCTGTCGACGGTGTGAAAGAGTGTTACTTATTAGACATTATTAAAAAAAAACGAAGCATTTAATACTGTGTGGCGGAAGGCCCATATTCAAACTTACCTATTGTATTTTGGCTTGCATCATCAAAAATTAAAAAAAAAACTTTGTACGAAAATTAGTGATATAATCATTATTTATATTAATTTATACAGTTTTATTAATAATAATTTCTTTTTCAGGTAAAGTTTCTGCCATCTTATTCTCATAATTGGAAGATCTATACGTAAAAAGGTTCAATATCAAAATAGTAAGTAAGCAAGAATATTTTCATAGCATTAAGATTTTTACTACGAATTAGCCAGCTTTTATGCCCGATTTAAGGCCAGTAGATAAAGCTCTATATTAAGCCCCTAATACTTTGTACCATAAATACATATTATAAAATAACGACCATTGTAGAAGCATACAGCTATTCATATTTAGTTTCCTAATATGTAAAAGGAAAGAGAAAACTTGCATTTCTTTTAGCAGCATAATTCCCAGGATAATAATTATTGCTTGTAAAAACAACATTTTAGTTATAATCATTGCTGAAAGTGCTTGTGTAGTATAATTGAATTCATTTCAAAAAAATGATATTCTACGTTTTCTTAAAGGACATTATGTTTTTAAACATTATTTTTACGTCTACTTATTAGAGAATTATGTGCAGTGTGTCCCATTTTGCTTAAAACCACTCCCCCTATTTGGCTCGGATTTTTGATAACGATCTTTAAAAGGTGCATTTCTGGAATACATTAAATTTTGGAAAAAATAAGAGGTCGATGCTTTCATTTTTGGGGGGTGGAAAATGATAAAATCTTATTAGCAGTTTTTTCATTTTATATCTGAGTACACCACTGGATTCTGAAACCCCTAAAATGGTTTGTACCAAATTTCATAAAAAAATACGTATTTTTGGAATTTTACCCAGAGAAATACAAATTTTTAAATTGCAATCCACTGTTGCAAGGGATTGTTTATTTAAAGGAGTGCCTTCGCTCAAACGACAAATGTACGTTAATTGTCAATTTGTGCAGGTTTTACTTATATGAATTTTCACTTGTAATAATAATTATTTCCGCAAAAAGGTTTAGTTATCTTAGATAATATTAAAATTCTGGTGATAATGCGAGATCATCAAGATAATTTGATATTAGATATCCAAATAGTCCGTCTGTTAATATCAGCAGCTTTAAAAAATTAGTGTTTCAATGATATACTACCTTTGAGTGCTATAGTTATTATTACAAGCAAACCTATATAAATTGACAATTAAGATAAAAGGCCATAGCCGTGTAAGCATACAGTAAAATGCCTTTGACGCAAAACTGCTAATTTTTTTTGTATAGTAGGTATAAGGACTGGTTGTAGTTCTGCGGAATTTTAGCTCTCTAAAACTTCTAGTTTTCGAGTAAAAAAATAAATAAATTTTTGAAAAAATTTTTTTTTCCAAACTGAATTGACCGATTTACTTATGCTTTATATATAGTGCATATCTACTTTAGGAGGATTAGTTATAAAAAAATCAAGCTAATATTCATCAAAGAAATATGTATTTCATTTTTTTTATTTTTATAAAAATATGTTTGGCATTTCAACATTGAGGACACCCACCATTTTTTTTTAATAATTTGTCATTTAGTGCTCTCTAACATATATTTTTACGGAACAGTTTCAATCGGTACAACATATTCAAAATAAAAATAAACATAATCATATAAGAAGTAACATATACGTATATTAAGCATATCAATTATAATTATTAAATAGAAACATAAAACAACATTCTTGTGTATTAATCTTCATCACTGTCTTCATTTATTACCACATTGATACCGTCCGTGGTAAATAGTGTGCTTAATGTTTCGGAAGGTCGCGGAATTTTTGACAAGAACCCTCCCATATGACAAATAATATACAACAGCTGCCACATGCGAACAACAGCCAACAGTTCGCAATCAGTTAGCGCACTCACAAAAAAAAATTGTTTAATTCCTGTACTATTCGGCATATATTGCACAAAGCAACTTGAATCTTTAATATATCAGATTGTTCTTTCACGTATCGCATATTAAAGATCCATCATCATTTAGCAACCCTCCGAAATATAAACACACTATTTACCACGGACGGTATCAATGTGATAATAAATGAAGGTAGTGATGAAGATTAATACACAAGAATGTTGTTTTATATTTTTATTTAATAATTATAATTGATATGCTTAATATTCGTAAATGTTATTTCTTATCTGATTATGTTTTTTTTATTTTTCAATATGCTGTACCAATTAAAACTGTTCCGTAAAAATATATGTTAGAGAGCACTAAATGACAAATTATTTAAAAAACATGGTGGGTGTCCCTAATGTTGAAATGCCAAAAATATTTTTTTTTTAAATAAATAAAATTGAAATACATATTTTTTTGAGGAATATTAGCTCGATTTTTTTATTGCTAATTCACCTAAAGTAGATATGTAGTATATATAAAGCGAAAATAAATTGGTCAATTCAATTTGGTAAAAAAATTTTTTTTTTCAAAAATTTATTTTTTTACTCGAAAACTCTAAGTTTTAGAAAGCTAAAAGTCTGCAGAACTACAACCAGTCCTTATACCTACTATACAAAAAAAAAAAAAAAAAAAATTAGCAGTTTTGCGTCAAAGGCATTTTACTATATGCTTACACGGCTATGGCCTTTCATCATTTTCCACCAACCAAAAACCAAATCGTTTACTTTTTGTAATACTTCATGTACCACAGGTATGCACTTCTCAATGGTTTATATTATAAAAAGTACCTGATCTAAATCGCATCTAAAATAAGACTTTTATGAGGATGGTTCCAAGCATAATGGAACACACTGTATAAAAGAAAATGTTTCTCCAGCGTATTGTTAGCTTCATTTAGTGAGCAACAATATGTTCCCCTATACATACAAAGTTATTTCGGCCTGAACTTTCAACATTTTCATTTTCAAATTCGATCTTATTATAGAATATATTTCTACTCGAGGCATTGCATATATGCATTTGTTTCCATCTGATGATATTGTTTTATGGAAAATCCACGACAGGTCAGAAAACTCGTAAAATCGCGTATGCTGTTTTCACAAGACAAATGTATTATTAATAAGATTATGTCTAGTCTCTATATTTAGTAAAATATAGTTTCTATTCAAATATCAACAGAATTTCCCATTTGTATAAAGATATTGAGAATTTCGAACATGCTTGTTTGGTCTCGACATATTGGTGAATACCATTGTATTTTCATAAGTATATTAGTTTTAGATTATTTTAAATAACTAGATTATATTTTACGATTAATACTTAATACTTATAAACTGTTATGTTGTCGTATACAATACCAAGTAGTTCAGTTGTTAGCACGTCTAGCTTGCACTCTGAGCGTATCTAGCTAAGTGGGTTAGAGCCCCATACAGCGAAGACATTTTTTATAATAAATTATTCCCAAGAAGTGGTTCGGATTCCACTATAAACTGTAGGATCCTGTCTCCTTTACTCAGACAAATCTAGACCTCCTAGAGTCAAGATTGGTTAAAATAAATTTTAAACACGTACTAGGTTAAGGTAATTAAAAATAATGAATAACACACTACATCCAATTTATATTAAACAAAAACGGAACTAATCAGATAAGGTCATCTGTAAAGTATCCAAATTTGTAGGTTCCGATAAGAGTTGACTCAATTTCCTTAAGTTGAGTCAACTTTTTATGGCGGCTGACCGCCATTTAGGGTGACCATTTTAAATTTCCTAATTTCATTAAATTTCTTGAGTATCTAAGGATAGTTTCTCTACTAAACTTGCATATTTCAAGTTCTTAGCATGCCTGGAAGCGCCCAAACAAATCTTGCGGACAAACAAATATAGTTGTTATACAGGGTGAGTCAAAACTACGCTACCAATATGGTACTGCACATAAAACATTGAAAATAAAGAAATCCGTATTTTTGGGCTTGTTGAAATCTAATTTTTAGGGTATCCAATGAGGCTGAAAAGGGAGCCTCGACCTCGACCTCAGCAAAATATAAGTTACTGAGTTGAGTCATATTTAGAACAGTTTCTATATTTTTGAATTTATAAACTACTCAATGTAATTTGTTTATCAGTAATTCACAATGTCCAGTTTAAGCCACTGTCAATATTTGTACCAAAGAATTTTAGATTGAACGTCATTGTTGATATTAATAGACTATTATCAAGTTGAATATCTAAAAAATCATATTTCTCTTGCCTACTGCATTTTCCCACCATTAAAATAAAATATAATTTTCGTAGAAGCTTAGTAATCCTTAGTAATCCAAGTAGGACATTTATCTCTAGAATACGAATATTTTTGTAAGATAATATAATCATGGTGTCATCTATATAAAAAGTAGAGTCTGCTGAATTACTTTAACTTACCAAATCATTAATATATAATAAAAATTATATGGATCCTGATCCTTGTAGTACGCCCATGTTAATTTCAACAAATGTCAACAGAATCAGCCGTGTTGCGCGTAATATTAGTAACTGACACATATTGTTTGCGACTTGATAAATAACTTTAAACCCAGATCGGTCAAGAGTAGTTGAGATATTGTAAAAAAGAAGAAAAAAAATACAATTTTGACACACTATCTTTTTCCATAGCAACAATTTACTAAAGCATGTTTGGTTATATCCTCATATTTTGATCCTTGAACTTTGGCCTATTATTAATGGTCCACCCTGTATAAAAGATAAACATATGCTCCCAGTGACTTTTTAGTAGAAAATTTAATTCTCTACAACTTTATCTCTAGATTTATTTTCATATATTTTGCCTTTTTGACACCGTTTTCATTTTAATGTGGATATGGCCGCCATTTTGAATTTTGTAAATTTTGAGATTTTCTGGGGGCTGTAAAGGTACTCACTACTTTCATGCCAAATTTATATCCTCTAATTTTAAGAATCAATTTCTGTGGACCTTGAATCCTTCTTTTCGAATCAATTTCAACGTTATTCATTTATTATACTTAACAAAATAACATTTATCATATTTCAACATTCTTATTACCTAGATCGTTTCGACATCTCTAGGTGAAAGGCTGAACCATCTGACGCATAGAATTTTATTGATTTTGTAATAGAGTGAGCTCTATCGCAAATATCTCAGAAACTAATAGAGGCTAGTCGTGTGTTCGTCTCGTACTATCGTCCACATTTGCAATAAATCGCACATGCTCTTACAAGCACACCTTTCTTCATAATCTCTTTTCCTCCTGTTAAACTGAAATTCGAAAACTGACGTTAACTTTTGTGCAGATAAACTACACTAACACCAGTTAGCAGACCAACCTCCACTATAAGTTATATAATGTGAATTTATAAACATGACTTTTTATAATGAATGTGCTAATTTAATTTAAATTCACCTTTGAGGTTGCTGTTTATATTTTATGTGGCTGGCAAATACTCTTTACATTAAACGTTTGAAGTTTCATTTGGAAGTGCAAATAATGTTGGCGCATTGCGCCAATTCGATATCAACTGAGGTTGGGAAAACTTAGTTAATTTTATTAAACACGCACCCAGCGTTCTGTAAATACCAATATTAATTATTATAATAACACGTTTTAATTTACGTAAGGGCTTAGTATTGGGCGATCATGGTAGCGAATTGTTCAGCTAAATACCATTAGTTATACAAAGTAGTCGAACAAAATCTGGCATAATTTAACTTCCACATGCTTCTTGTTTTTAAATGAACCAGGAGGTGTCTCAATGGGGGCGTCCTGTCCCTTGCTGTGTAACCTAGTAGTTGATAACCTATTAAACAGACTCACAATGGAAGGATTTGAAGCCCAAGGATATTCCGACGACATAGTCAGGAGAAAGTTCAACAAACTACTCAGAGATCCTTTACAAAAGACCTTGAATATCTTTAAAAAAAAGTGATGGACGAGGAAGGGTTGATGGTAACTCCAACAAAAGCCAACATCTTTCCATCTATTAGAAGGAGAAACTTAGAAGAACTGGATCCTCTAGTTCTTCAAGGCTCATAGCTCCAGATGTCGAGGTAAAATACCTTGGAGTTAACATTGTCTCCAAAATAACCTGAAACTTACATCTAGATATGAGTATACATAGATCAGTAACCATACTGGCAACATGTAGACGATGATATTGCAAAACATTTCGGCTTAAGCCTGGTATATTGCATTGGCTCTATACTAACGCAATCACTTGTGTTGCTTACTTTGGTGGGCTAAGGCAATTCAGCCATCAGCAAGCCGGATACAGAGACTGGCCTGTTTGGGAATCGCGGATACTATGAAAAGCACCCCCATAGCAGCCATGGAGACTCTACTAACCCTTCCCTCACTTAGTAGAGTGATCGAGGGAGGCCTAAATAGACGCATACATACCACAAAACTCAAGCAACCCGATTCTCCACAGAGCACTCACAGATGAGGATAATTAACGTAGTAGAAGATCCTCTATCGAATATGAGGTTGGACTACATGACACCAAAGGTCATGTTCAACAAGGCTTCCAATATCACCATGGGAGATAGGAAGAACTGGTCAACAGAAGTTCATGACATATTACGTAAAGGCCTAACCTGATACACTGACGAGCCTAGGATGAGAACAGCAGCTGGAGAAGGAATATATGGAGAAAAACCACCGGGGCGAAATAAGCTTTATAGCAAAGCAACAAGCAGCAACTATACCAAAACTGGTTTGCAAGCAAACATACAAAATTCAAAGTTATTAAATGAGCAGCAATATAGAGTTTTTGGAGCGGAAATCGTGAAAGGGGAAGTGGAGTTTTATTGATGATTAACTTTGAATTAATGGTTGTTGATCTGAAATAAAGTGGCATTTTGTTTAAAAATTTGCGTTATAATGTTATTGTTGGCATTAAATTAGATACGGATCACTACTCCGTTTATATATTTACTCTTTATATTCCTTGTAGAATATATGTCTAGGCGAATTAAGCTTTATTCGATCCCGTTTGCTCTTTGAACTGTATTTACAGTTCTGATATTTTAATACCAGGTAACTTCAACGTATCTGTAGGTATACTGGCACTCTTTCATCTAATGCATCCGCTAGAGACCCTTCTGGTGCTAGGAAACTTTCAAAACTTTATTGATCTTGATTTAATGCAATACGGTACAAAATACAGACAACAGTTTACTAGACTAGTTTTATCCAATAAAACATATCAACTTGAAAAGACTACTGATATTCTTGCTCTGCTGACATCATGCTCGACATTTAGTATTTTAAAAATCCACGAAAATCATGAAATTAAATTTAAATCTAATTATAAACTTAATATTAAGAGATCTAACTTTCCGTTCTTAGTCAAACTTGCCTGAAACTGATTGGAAATTTTTTAAATAATACTGAATCTTGGTCACTAACGAGGCTTGTGATCAGCTTTATTCGAAACTAAACTCAATATTTGCTAATACTGTACCTCAATCTAAAACTTTTAAAAGAATTTACCAATCCCTATTTGATTATCCTTTAAATAAATTTATTAAAGGAGAGCATAAGGTGTTAAGTAAATACAATCAAACAGGTGATGTAAATTATAAGAATTAATATAAAAAGTTAAGGGAAAATTGAGCATCGATTCCGACAATTCTTATAAAAGATAATGTAATCATCTTGAGGAAAATATAGTTGGTGATCTGTCCTCGTTTGGCAATGCATTAATTATGAGAGAAGTTGCTCTCACCCATCAAACTTTATGAATTATAATAATGAATATCTCTCTGATTCCGGATTAATTAACATAGATTCACATTTTTTTTTTATTAATTGAAGTATGTGGACTGTATGTTTTTGGTATGGTGTGGTCATAATCTGAAGCCTGTTTTGCTCTAAGAAACCTCAATTTTTTTCTAGCTTTACTTGTCAACCTCAAAATTTAAAAAATAATCTGTAACTAGTGGAAGCATTATACTCTTCGCCGATTTACTGAGCTTTTTATATAATTGTTACACATTCTATAGGATACTCTTCGCATTTTTCTTGTAAATAATGCTAGTTTTTGGACATTCTAAATTTTGTGATACCAACTTTGTTGTGAAAAAAAAAATATAAAAAAAAATCACGATGTGAGGGGGATCGAACGCGGGACCCTTGGATTTCCAGACGAGAGAAAGAGAGAAAACAAATTTATTTGACATTTCTTGTTACAAGAATGCACCTCATCGGATCCCGGCCCGGAGCCAACCAGACAACCACGGCGCGTAGCGTCGTGGAAAATGTGTGGTTGGACGAGGCGGGTCCGATTTGGTTTAACGATAATGCTTGTTGCAGCTAGGACACCTGTCCGCCTTAGGCAGACTTAAAACTAGGTTAAAATTAGGGAATGTGCTCGCACGAGCCTAAAACTAATGAATAAAAATCTTAAAACTAACACTTGCACTGCACTTACAAAATTTTTGGTTGCTGATACGGGAAAACAGAATTAAACGAAAAAACCCGTTCGAGCAAATGACGTCCTTGTGGTCTGATCGCCGTCAAGGAAGGTAGGGTAGTTAAAAGGGTTGAATTTAAAAAGTTTGGATTTACAGGATGTTATCAGCCTAGAGGGAATTTAGAAAGACAAAAAGGGACAAAAAGGTGAAAAGAACAAAATTGTACAAACATAAAGAAGGGGTTGGAAAGTTAAAGTTGAGGAAAGATAAATAATAGAGTAGGTTTAGGTTTTCGTAGAGGGAAGTGTGGCTAAGGAAGTTGCCGGAAGATAGGCAACGCCTGATATGGTAGGGGGTGTCTTATATCGAAAAGTATTGCGTTATGCTGTCTGATTCGAGTAATGTTGCGGGTTAGCGGACTACCGTCCAGCTTAAACTGATAGAATTTTTGCGATGATTCTCGGACTTAGTCCGCTAGTGGGGTTATGTCGTGGCAACGTGCATAGAGATTTCTGAGGGAGGTGTACCTACCAGAGTCTGAAATGAGGCGCATAAATTTGTGTTCTAATACTCTCAACTTCCGCATTGTCGTGGCCGGGATGCTGCACTACACCGGCGCCGCGTATGTGATGGCCGGCCTGATTACCATCGTGTACAGCAACTTTTTATTAGTCCTGTTGAGTCCGCTACCCCGTGCCAGGAGCGGGTACAGACTCCTGGACATGGAGTAGACCTTGCGTATCGTTTCGTTAATGTGTGTATTAAACGTCAGTCTTTTGTCTAGGTTCACCCCCAAATACTTCACGCACCGCTTAATTGGAATTTCTCTACCCTCGATCGAAAGTGGTGTTAGAATCCGGTTTTCTGTGAAGCGGCGCGTGAAGAGAATCGATTCCGACTTCTCGGCGTTGATCCGAATTTTCCACCTGTCGTAATACGCCGTGGCACGTGCCATGTGCGCTTTCAGCAGCATATTAGCCGCCTGCGCGTTATGCGAGTGCACGTACATGGCTGTGTCGTCGGCGTATTTGGCAAGGTTCGAATTCGGGAACTCCGGGAAGTCGGAGACGTACAAGTTGTACAACTTTGGAGACCCCTGGGGGACGCCCGCGCGAATGTCCCGCCGAGTTGATAGTTTATTATTCACCCTGACCTGTAACGATCTACCAGACAGGAAGGAGTGAATAAGTTTCGTGGTGTGCGTTGGGAAGTCCAATGAGTTTAGTTTGTAGAGTAACCCCGGGATCCATACGGTATCGAAGGCTTTCTCAACATCGAGGAGCACCATGACGGTGCTCTTCCCGAGGTTGCATTGCACCTTGACGTCATTCACGATCCTGACGACCTGCTGCACAGTGTTGCAGTCGGAGGATCGCGTTGACAATGTACGTCAATTGTACAATGCCTTTTCTCGGGAGATATTTGAGTAGCCTATACTCGATACCGTCCGAACCCGGAGTTTTATTATTAGGTAAAGTCCGGACAATGCCCGCAACTTCCGAGGGCTTGGCCATGACTTTTAGAAATTCGCGTCTCGTCAATTGGATGTCATGGCCAATCAGCTCGTTTACGTAGTTTTCGATGCGGTCGTGTTCTAGGTTGTTCGGTATCTGTACGTTTTCTATATTTTGAAATTGGTCAGCTAAGTCGTTGGCTTTACGTACGTCCGTCATTGACGTCTGCCCGTTTGGCGTAGTTAAGGCGGGTATGGCCTCCCGCGTATTCTTCATGGCCCTCGACAGCTTCCACAGCGAGTTATCTTGAGGGTTCAACGCCTCCAGCCTATCCCGCCATTTCCGTTTTTTTGCGGTATTGATGGCGGTCCTGATCTGCCGTTGCAGCCTACCCATCTCGGCCTTAGCGTCGACATCGCGATTTCGCTGCCAAAGCCGTCTCAGTCGATTTTTCTCGCGTATGTCTTGTATGACCGCTGCGTCGAGTCGGTCCTTGTACGGATTAATCGTTATGGTTGTGGCAACACTCTGCTTGGCGTCCTGCAGACGATACTCTTGCCGCTACACCACCATTTCTTATTACTAAAATTGTTAATGAGTGTAATATATACCATAAGAAAATTTATTGTGATTATTAGGAAACAAACATTAGTAAAATATATTAAAAAAAAAATAGTGATAGGAAATAACATTTCGCAAGGTTTCTATTTATTACAAACCATAAAAAAAAATGTAAAAAATATTTTTTTAAATTTTAAATTACTAATAACTTCTTTATTTACCAATCTATTTTGTTGAAAAATAGGGTTCTTCCTCTAGCTAACACTAAGTTACTCTCCAAATTTCAATACAATCGGATTATTCTTTCTTGAGTTATCGTGCTTACAAGAAACGTGACGGACCGACAGACGGACAGACGGACATTTCGAAAGTTGTTCAGAATTCGTTCACTAACATAACGATATAAAATTTTTTTCTCTACGAGCGATATTTACTGATTTAGAAATGTGCCGATCAAATACAATATACTCTTCGTTTTTGCGAAGAGTATAATTAAATACAATTAGGTGTTTTCACTGTGTGCTTTGCTTTTTTGATATTATTAAGATGAAGTACAACAGTAAATTTATATCCCAAAATCCACTCTTTACATCAATCCTAGGCTTCAAAGTCAACCAAAAGATATTGTGTATAAGCCTTACCATAAACTACCCTCTCACTCCGCTCATTCCAGTTCAGGGAAAAGGGAGAAAATAGTTTATTACTATAGAACAGGACATGGAAAAAAATGTATACAACCAATAGTCTAAGCCCTCATGTGAAGAAAAAGATACGCTGTGCACCACACTTGCCACAAAATAACCTGTCGTCTTGTTCAACCCCTTTCAGGGGGTGAGAAAATTATATCCTTCTATAAAACAGGAATGGACAAAAGGGTGCATATACAAGAGTATAAACCACATATACCACAATATACGTATTATATGTCATATCATTTTATGTGTTTTTTTTTAGATTTTTAATTTTAGTAAAGTATTTACGTTTTATATTTTATTATCTGTTTTCTGGATAAATAAAGATTACGTTACTTCTACATATTATAAAACTCCTTTCCACTCTTTTCAGCCCTTGTAAGGAGGCGCAAAAATCACTTAGGTCTATACAATAGGAATTATTGACGAAAGAAAAAATGTACAGTCGGTGTATCAATATGAAGGAAAAGATGTACTGTGCACTAGACTTATCCTAGAACGCCCCCGCACTTATTTCAGGGTCAGAAAATTATTTTCTTGCCCATTTATTGGCAATTACGTAGATCAGGTCATTCCTGTACCACAGCTTTAGTTTCTGTAACAGATGATAATCTATGTACACTTATCCTTTTATATTATTCAACATTTCGAATGTATTTATCGCAATTTTGCACTTCATAAGGTTTCTCGACAGCCTATTTATCAGGAATATACCAGCAGGTATCACTAAATAATCTAAATCCAACGCGGAATCAGTTGATCAAGGCGTCTCTTAGGGCAGTATTGAGTAAGTGAACAAAAAAATGAATTAAAATTTAAATACAATTTTAAATGATTCTAACAACCATACTTTAAAAATTAATGCTGATAAATCTGGTGCTGTTTTATTTGGAAGCGAAAGTCAAAGACGTACTGCTATAGAAATTTTGAAAATACACTTTGGGAACGAAAGCTCAGGTCTGGTGATTGACTATAAACTACGCTTCAAAGAACAAGTATCCCATGTACTGAAAAAAGTTTACATGTCACTAAAACTTGTGTATAGTCAAAGACATTGCTTGTCCAAAGACAAAAAAAAATACGTAATACATTGATCCTATTTCACTTTAATTACTGCGAGAATGTCTATGACCCCTGCGCAGGGACCAAAACCGAAATTTATTTCGGTTCGGTTTCGGTTACGGTTACCTAACGTACGCCATTTTCTGTTTTCGGTTACGTTTTCAGTTTTCAGAGCACCGACAATTCGGTTTTTGGTTACGGTTTCGGTTTAGAGTTCAGCGGCAATTCGGTTTTCGGGTTCAATTTCGGTTAGAAAATATTAGTAATTACGGTGCGGTTTTTAGTTATGGCTTCGCTTCGGTTTCGATCCCTGGACATGCCTTTTACCTTCCATAATCTTTATAACGGACGAATCGATTTAGATATGGTTTTCACCATACAATTTGGTATTTCTACATCACGCTTTAAAGATTTGAATCTTTGATATCAGCCGTATTTTTTGTACTTTATTCACAATTCAAATGTGGGCAAATTCATACACGCAACTTATCATACTTCAGGTTTCGGTTTCATGAGAATTTTAATTTCGGTTTGGGTTTTGGTTTCGACGTACTAGAAACAATCATTCCAGTTTTCGGTTTCGGTTTACCAGAACCTCTCATTCCGGTATTCGGTTTAGGTTTACCAGAAACCCTTTTCTGTTTCGGTTATGGTTAGAAAAAATTCGTAATTTTCGGTTACGGTTTCGGTTCGGTTACGGTCCCTGTGACCCTGCCTACATAATATTGATACGAAAAGTATTAAATAAACTCAAAACAGCTGCTTGAGGTTTCACTTCGGCATTAAACGCACAGAGAGAATATCGTATAAACTGAGAGATGCTCACTGGCTTAATATGTATAATCGCAGAAAACTGCATGTAACATGATTTTCCTTTAAAATAATAAAATATAAAACATCTGACGACTTGGATAGCAGGTTATTATACAGTGTGTCCCAGGATAGATGTAACAAGAGGTGTAATGAACCAAAAGTTTTGGTATTTTGGAATGGTATTTGGGGATTGAGTCCTGCTTGTTGTAAAACTAAAGTATACCAAAAATGACTTGATTTGGTGTTCTACAGGGTGTTTTATAAGCAAAGTTGTAAAAATCACCACTAATAAAGTACCTTTATTTTTCAAAATATGAAAAAATTCCACTAAGAAAAGTTATTTAGAATGCAATTTTATATCTCTATACTAAATTTCAGGAATATGAAATTATTTTTTTGAAACTTCCCATTTTTTGCGAATTAAAAGTTGAATTCCTATTTAAAGTTGTGTAGGAGCAAATGTTAATCATCTCAAAAAGTAGGCTATTGGTAAATAAAAAATTGAATATACAAGATGTAAGAAGGTATAATGTTAATCGAACTAATTGTAAAACAAGAAACTGTTACTAACAGAAGATTAATGAGGTTTAAAAATTATAACAAGTAATAAATGTCAAAAACATAACAGATTCACAAACAAATTAATTACTGACCAATACAAAACAATGTTTACAATTTTTTTATTATTCGACGTAGCTACCACCCACATCCACACAAATTTCGATCCTTCGCCTGAAGTCCTTAAAACTGTTTCGAATATGATCTAACGGTATGGAGTTTACGGCATTTGTAATTCTCTGCTTCAATACTGCTACATCGTTAGGAAGTGGTTCAGCGTAAACCAACTGCCTAAGGCGACCCCATAAAAAGAAATCCAATATTGATAGGTCTGGGGATCTCGCCGGCCACTTGATCGGTCCATTCCTGGCAATCCAATTTTCTCCAAAATTTAAATTCAACCACCGATTAACCATTTCTGTGGAGTGGCCAGGGTAACCATCATGTTGAAAATGAACTAAAGGCATATCTCTTAAAATATTTAAATGTTCTTCAGAAAAAGAAGCTGTAAATAAGTGTGCTGGTTTAATCTTCCCTCAATGAAATAAGGTCCAATAACATGATAAGAAACGGCACATCACACATTCACTTCTTTATAGTATTGTCTTCTACAATGAATTCTAAAATTTGGATTTTCAGAACCCCAAAACCGACAATTCTGAGATGAAACAACACCATTGGTTGTGAATATGGATTCATCTGAGAAAATTATGAAATGATGAAAAAATCTCTCTTCCATGATTTTTTCTCCAGTGGTCAAACAAAAATCCAACCTACGGCCGTCATCTCCCTCTTCAAGCGTATGATTATAATTTGCTTTATATGCCCTAATTTTCTTTGCCTTGTAAATTCTTTGGAGTTCAGACTTGCTAATATTAATAAGAGCTGATCTGTCTCTTAGTGGCATCCTAGGATTTTCTATAACAGAGGCATGAGCTATAATAGCCCCAACATTGTCTTCATCATATGCTTTTATTTTTCTTTTCATGTTAAGAACACTACCAGTAGCCAGAAACTTTTTAATTATTCTCATAGCCTGAGTACGTGACAAAGCAGTGTTTGGAAATTTCAAATTAAATTGGCTTACCACTTCTCTTAGCGAGTTTTCACCGCCAATTCCGTAGCATTGCACAATATAAATTTTTTCACGCACTGTGAGTACCATTTTCACTTAATTTTTTATGCTTGGTTCGTTAATTTGAAACAGAAATTAACGATAATATTGACTACGTTTGACAGATATGTGAATAATAAATGATAAATGTGTATCCACTGCTTTTCTCATAGCCTATTTTTAGCTTCTACATAACTTTAAATATTAATTCACAAAAAATAATTTCTATGCAGTTTTAATTGAATGGTTCAAAATAAAATACTAATTTATTGAAAAAAGTTTCAAAAAAATAATTTTATGTTCCTGAACTTTGGTATAGAGGCATAAACTTGCATTCAAAATAACTATTCTTAGTGGAATTTTTTCATATTTTGAAAAATAAAGGTACTTTATTAGTGGTGATTTTTACAACTTTGCTTATAAAACACCCTGTAGAACACCAAATCAAGTCATTTTTGGTATATTTTAGTTTTGCAACAAGCAGAACTCAATCCCCAAATACCATTCCAATATTCCAAAATTTTTGGTCCATTACACCTCTTGTAACATGTTTAAAGCTAGGTATAAATGATTTTTGTAAAAGCATCATGAATTTTATCGGATAAACTTCGGGTAGCTTTTTTTGTAAAATTTTGCTTAGAAAATGTTAGAGACTTAATAATTTACCTTAGAAGAGACCGAAGGCCGAGTGCTTTATTAAGTCGAGAAAATTTACTTAAAAGCAAAATTTTACACCGCAGTTGTGTGATAAGATTTAGAGCTCGAGAGGTTATGTCAAGTTTATTTTCCAAATGAACAAATTCCTTACGCTTTTATGCTTAGGTTTTTGTTTAC
Organism: Rutpela maculata; assembly: GCA_936432065.2. Classification (NCBI taxonomy): domain Eukaryota; kingdom Metazoa; phylum Arthropoda; class Insecta; order Coleoptera; family Cerambycidae; genus Rutpela; species Rutpela maculata. The sequence continues at coordinate 251,701,005 of OW386286.2, forward strand.
AGATACATACACTTCTTTTTAAATAAGTTAAGTAACAATCATTATTATTTTATTATATTACAACCAAATATAAACAATTATTTGTTTTTAAAAATTTGACAAACTTTTGTTTCGTAGCCATGGATACGGATGCAATAGATGCTTATTTGGCTTATGTTACGCGATCGTGATTGTAAATCTGACAGTTTGTGTCAGTTTGATATTAAAAATACTTTTGTAAAATTGCATAAATACACCGTTGGTACATAGTAATAATAAATAAAATAATAATTCTTGAATTTGTAATTTATTTTGTTTTGTTTTTAGTCCAACTGAGAGTAAATTAAATCAATTATGTGCATTTAAAATCTAGACGTAATTAAATCGCTGGTAAATTTTAGCAAAAGCTAGCTTGCGTTTATTCAATGTAAAACTGTTGTCATTGGTTGAACCTCAGAAAAATTCAGGAAATGTCATTGGTCTATAATTTATGAGGAAAATAATCGCATTTTATTTATATATTTTTACTCAAAATATGTTGTATTGATATTCTTATAGCAATATTTAATAGTTTGTTAGTAATTTTTATGTTGTGGTACACTAGTATATCACTGTGCGTATTTGTAATTTTCTCAGGCCTATGTGGCACAATTGGTACTTTACCTAACATGCGGCCGAGCATACGGTCTTTTGTTTACCCCTTTTTATATATTATTTAAAAAAAAACAAAATGTTATTCTATTCGAACACAAATTAAGCAATCTCGCACTTTTTCATTCTGATAGTTTTTGTGACTTTGGTGATAAAAAATTAACCACGTGTTAGTTATAACCCTTAGAAGATAGAAATTTGTCACAAAATTTTCTTTTAGCCCTAAAACTTTTTTTAACAAAAAATACATGACGTTTCTTGAGGAGGATTTCATAACGAATAATTATCATTTATAATTTTTTTAATTTCCTTAATTCTGAAGGGTTGTAAAACCCTTCGAAGGGATCAAAGTGACAGATCTGGTCACTCCGGATTTCTTAGAAACTTTATTAATAATTGCGGAAAAATAAATATAAATATTGTTCCATGATATATTAGGTGCATATAACTATTCAGAGTTTGAGGACTGGTCATTAGAAGGCACTAGGGACGTCTCATCGGCTGTAGGAGAGAAACGGGTTGACGCAGAATGAGATTATGTTGGGACCTAAAGGGTTCCTTGAATAAAGGCTAAACTGGGGCCCATGAAGGGGGCCGTGACGGAGCTCTACTGGGGCCCCGTTTCGGAGGCGGAGCACCTGCCTGAAGTCGCCTGTAACACGTGGAGCTTATTGTTACTATACGTTACTGATGAGAACTAACAAGCTCGAAACTGGCCCGCGGACGAAAGAACGTATCTGCTGGGGCAGCATTCCTAAAAGAAATATAAAGTTTTCGCCAGCATTCGCTATAAACAAATTTCCTAACGTCGCTTGTAGTAATAATTATTATTCAGAACGCACTTGTTTACTTTGCATTTTAAATATAGAGTAAACAAATCCTTCTCAGGAATTTTAAATGCAGCAGTTAGTTTAAAACATTTAAAAAAATATTTTATTTTCCACATTTCGAACAAATCTAAAACTTTTATAAATGAACTTGTGGAAAACAGCACTCATTACTTTAAAATATTCTGCATATTCACTTTATTCCTAGAATATACGCCAGAGAAACAAAAAACTACGTAAATAATTCTAGTTAGAATGAAACTCTCTCAATTTATACTCATTATATTTATGGTGGGATTATTTAACTGTAAATTGTCGTTTAATAAGTCTAGATATACATCGCAGTTTTTTCAGTTTTGTACATAAATTCCGGTTAATATAATCAAGTCAAAAATCCGACAACTTTAACGACGTTAAAGCGCTTCGACCTTATCTTCGTTTAATCCCTCGGCAACAATTACACGCATACAGTGATCAAAAGCTATCTGTGAAGTTTTTAATTATGTTCAACGCTTAGAAATTTTTCTGCATTTACTTCAAAGGAACTGCTCTGCCAGCGGACACGATTATGTCGAGTATTTTCGTGAGTTATTTGACAATTAGAGACGTCCTGAATTTCTTGCTAACCAGAAGTGAAGCTTTAGAGAATGAAACTTGGTCAGTAGAACACGTATCAAAGACGTACAGGGAGCAAAAAATCGAATTGTCGATTTCTTGCTGAAAATTAAGAGATACCGAGTGATACGAGTAAATGTACGCTCTCGATTATGTTTTTTAAATTATAAAATTTCGTTTTTGGGAAACATCGACTAGACAAAAGTGGACTAATTTTAGACTAACAAGAAAGAAGACATCACTTCTGGTTTAACCGAAAAAAAAAAACAGCAACTTTCTTTCTTAAATAGAACTAGTATATTTTGTGGTTTATTATTATTTTCATTTTCATTATTTTTTTTTTTCGATTTAAAAAATTTTTAAAAACAGATTCAGACAATTATTAATTTTTTTCATGATGCTTGAGCTACATGAATGTATTATAAGAAGCTACCAAATAAGCTTTGAAACTTATTAGTAAGGTTGTAGACCTTTCTGTAAAGAAGAAAATACTAATAAGTACGAATATTTTTAGGTTTTTCTCGAAAGACAGAATATGACCATAACAAACTTATTTAATCATTAATCATTTCTAAGTAATAAAAGCATTTTACGTTTTATTAAAATTATCTTTTGTTTAATTAGTGCCGACCGTTTAAAAGTCCTTTAATTACACAGCCCCACAAAAAAAATTATTGTGTTCACCAGACTAGACCAATATATCTATACGTTTTTGGGGCCACTGAATCCGAATCCGGGGTCTGCTTGACCCCATCAGGTCAGGGTCAAGGTCAATCCAAGGTTAAATTGGGAAAAACGATTAAGCGAAGGAAACCACGATCTCTGTACGTTTTTGGAGTCACTGAATCCAAATTCGGGATCTGCTTGACTCCATCAGTTTAGGGTGATGGCCAATCCAAGGTTAAATTGGGAAGAAACCTTTTAAGCGCAGAAAACCACCATTCTTATACGTTTTTGGGGTAACTAAATTCCAACTCCTGGTCTGTTTGACCCATCAGGTCAGGGTCAAGGTCATCCCAAGGTCAAATTAGGAAAAACATTTAACCATGATTTTTATACGTTTTTGGGGTTAGTGAATCCGAATCCGAGGTCTGTTCAACTCCATCAGGTCAAGATCAAGGTCATTCCAAGGTCAACTTTTGTTTATCAAATAGAAAAGCGTTTTTGACCACGGATTCTGAAAGAGAGGGATGTTTTACGTCCGCATATGGTTTGACCTATGATCAAAGTGACGTTTGGCCATCAGAATGTCGAATCACTCTCTCAAATTAATTTATCTAAGATCAAAGATGATTCGTATTGAGAAATCTCAGTTACAAATCTTTATCGAGCATGGTTTAGCCTCGTGATATTTCTCCGAGGGTGATTGGAGAACCAAGACAGCAGACACCTATATCCACACGCAACCAACGAGTGGCGTTTTCCAATCCTCTGGGAAAAACGAACCGTCTATGTCATATACTGACTGCCCAAACATCTCAGTGATAGGGACTGATGAAGATACTGGAGCATCACTGATGAGGCCAACATCAGTATCCGAGCGATACGTTTAATTTCTATGGGAATCCTCTGATCCTGTTATTAAAATTAAAAATCCTGCTTTTCAGAGGATGCTGGAAATAGTGACAACTGCCTTAATCGAGGATGTGTAGAATGATCCATTTTCCGATCTTTCGAGGTAATGAAGCCAGTAAAGGCGTACTGCCCTGCAGTGGGGCGTTAGAATATGAGGATCAAGCCATAGTGTGTCCGACGATGAGTTGACTTTGTCCTCGTCAAAGTCGGAAAGCTCTCATACTTAGACCTGGACAAAGTCAACTCGTCGTCGGAAACACTATGGCTTCATCCTCACCCCCAACGCCCCTGCAGGACAGTACGCCATTACTGGCTTCATTACCTCGAAGGATCGGAAAATGGATCATTCTATACATCCTCGATTAAGGCAGTTGTCACCATTTCCAGCATCTTCTGAGAAGCAGGATTTTTAATTTCAATAACAGGATCAGAGAATTCCCACAGAAATTAAACGTATCGCTCGAATACTGAAGTTGGTCTCATCAGTGATGCTCCAGCAACTTCATCAGTCCCTATCACCGAGATGTTTGGGCAGTCAGTATATGACAGACGTCTCGTTTTTCCCAGAGGATTGGAAGACGCCACTCGTTGGTTGCGTGTGGATATAGGTGTCTGCTGTCTTGGTTCTCCAATCCCCCTCGGAGAAATATCACGAGGCTAAACCATGCTCAATAAAGATTTGTAACTGAGATTTCTCAATACGAATCATCTTTGATCTTAGATAAATTAATTTGAGAAAGTGATTCGACCTTCTGATGACCAAACGTCACTTTGATCATAGGTCAAACCATATGCGAACGTAAAACATCCCGCTCTTTCAAAATTCGTGGTAAAAAACGCGTTTCCATTTGATAAACCAAAGTTGACCTTGGAATGACCCTGACCCTGACCTGATGGGTCAAACAGACCAGGAGTTAGGATTTAATTATCCCAAAAACGTATAAAAATTGTGGTTTTCTGCGCTTAAAAGATTTTTTCCCAATTTGACCTTGAATTGACCATCACCCTGACCTGATTGGGTCAAGCAGATCCCGAATTCGGATTCAGTGACCTCAAAAACGTACAGAAATCGTGGTTTCCTTTGCTTAATCGTTTTTTTCCCAATTTAATCTTTGATTGACCTTGACCCTGACATGATGGGGTCAAACAGACCCCGGATTCGAATTCAGCAACTCCAAAAACGTATAGATATGTTGGTCTAGTCTGGTGAACAGAACACTTTTTTTTTGTGGGGCTGTGTTATTAATAAGAAAATGGTTACAGAATGATTAATTGCTCAAAAGATAAGTCAATATATCTGATTATCTAATTAATAAAAAATATAGTAGGGTCTCAGTAATAAATTTTTCATAGGACCTGAGAAAAACCTAATATTCAAAAATCTGCAAAGGGGGTATATTTTCCAAGATGGTGGCGATTCTTCATGGTCCTGACAGCTTATATTTCGGAAAGTGAAAGAGGGAGCCTAAATACGTATGTATACCAGTTTTATGGAAAAGCCTGATAATGAGACAGACACAAACAAATAAAGCAAAAAGATGTAGATTTTGAGATAAAATGTATCATTTATTGAACATCCTTTAAAGAGTGACTCCAAAAATCGCCCATTTTATTGCCCTCGAATTTTGTTCCAAACTAAGTGCTAAATTATTGTTAATAATGGGAACATCCTGAATACAAATCTTCAAGATGAGCATTGGTTTTTGAGATATGAGGGATTGAAGTTGTAATATGCGTGACGCCATCAAAAAATTCACAGCCCCACAAAAAATGAATACTCATAAGCTATGGCAGAGCAATCAAAATATTCTTAGAATTTTTCGACGAAGAATTCATATCTAATATCGACAAATTTGTATTTCCATTGATTAATTCAGAAGGGCACAAAGACATCCCCTATATAAAATGATGCTATTGAGTTATAGAGCTTCCATGGCATATTGGCTGAATGCATGAACGAAGGTGTTGACTAGGGCTTACACAAAGTAATTGAGACACACCCTTGAGTGGGTGAAAACCACCCCAATATTATACAAAACTGCATAAAAGCTCCAATAACTGGCGAAAAAGCTGGAACCCTCTAAGATTTATTAATAGGAATGAACCACAAATCTGTTACGACTTTGTACGCGAAAACAATCCATTACTAAGAAACTACCTATGAACTTGAGTCAGGGAAAACATAGTGAATGTAACAGATGTCGCATTTTGATTGCAGTAGGTATGAATGTGGGACGATAACTAGAATCACAGATTCAATACCTCATATCTCAAAAACCAAACATATGCTCATCTTGAAATTTTATATTCAGGATTGTTTTTTTAAATTAAATGATTAAATAACTTTCTTATTTACTGATTGATTTTCTTCAAAAACATTAACTTACTTTCCAAATTGCAATACAATCGGACTTTTCTTTCCTAAGTTATCGTGCTTACAAGAAACGTGACGGACGTTCAGACGGAGGGACGGGCAGACGGACATTTTGAAAGTTGTTCAGAATTCGTTCACTAATATATGATATGAAATTTTTTCTCTACGAGCGACATTTCCGGTTTTAGAAATGTGCCGATCAAATGCAATATTCGTTTTTGCGAAGAGTATAATAATGAACTTTATCACAATCACTAACACTATCACAGAATACCACTCACTCACTATCACTGCCACTGTTACTGTCACTGTCAGAAATGTACCCACGAAACGTTAAATATAAACAGAAAATTAAATAAAATATAGAAATCTTTTCCGTTATTCGAATTCTTCGCCATTGTCACTGTCCCCTCCACGTCGATGATGAATTTATTTCCGCTATTTGTAAAGATTTGGCCCAGTTTTCTGTAATCATCTTCATCTTTGATTACTTTGTGAATTCATTTTCTGCAGTCGTCAAATTTAGGAAATGTGTTTTTCCGACGAATCCACCGTTTTAGTTGACCCCAGACCAGCTCTATCGGATTAAAAATACAAAAATAGGGATGTAGTCTTAAAAAAGAGTGCCCATATTGCCTCGCGATGTTCTCGACAACATACTTTTTTTCAAATGTTTTGGTACGCAATACTTCCAACAATTGCTTCTTCGTGTAACAGTCTTCAAACTGGAGATCGTGATTCATCAGAAAAAATTGTATTTCTTCCTTATTTGATGAAGTATTGGTATTTTTTCAATTTATCTTGAATGATAAGATGCATTATCCATAACAATCACGCTGTTAGTTTTCAAATTCGGAGTTAGCGTATCCTCAAACCATTTCTCAAATATATCAAATTCCATATTTTTGTTGTAATCAACATTGCATTCTTCTATTTTTTTTTCTACATAATTTCAGTCCATTTTCAACCCATCACTTGATAACTTCCGCAGTGTCGAGCGTTCCTTCACGGATTAATTAAAAACCGTTTTTTATTTTCATTGTATCACGATCATCTTTTTAACAATTATTTATTTTTATAAACTTTAGTTTTATTGTTAAACAAGATAAACTATTTAATTCAACAGAAAGTTTTAATAAAACTGTTCATTAAACTTTTATGACGAAGAAACAACAGTTCACCACTGATAGTTTACGTTGACTCCATAGTTTATTCCAACCTATCATCAATCTTTCCCCAGATCCAATTTATTATTGCAGATTGATCATTCAGTACGGTGTTCTGACTTTTCACATGTGAACCTCGCTAGAGGACCACTGCAGCACACTTGCCTAAGCCAAATGTCATCATTGAACGATTTGACGATATCCAGCTCCTGTTTTAGTAAAGCTTAATTCTTAGCAAATAACTTCAGGTCATCCATATAGAAGAAATAGTTTACTCATTACCACTGATTTCGAAGCCAACTCTGTTTGCTTAGTTAATTTGAGACGGGGGGGCGAGCGCTAGTCAAAACAGAAAAGGCGTGAAAGTCTTTCTGGAAAGTTCCACTTTTAATTTACATGTTCCCTGTTTTTATCAGACCTCTTTAGTGGTAAAGCAACATTTCCGTTTTCCATCCCTTCATTGTAGTTTACACAAGGTCTATTATTATTGTTAGGTATACAAGGTAAGTTTTCAGGGAGAACGGTATCAGATGCCTTTTTGTAGTCCAACCATGCCGTTATTATTATTATAATTATTATTAATTTTTGCATCATAAGACGTTTCGAATTTATTGACGATTGCTACTTTTTACTTACCCACCACTGAGAGGTGGTAGCTCGCATAAGAAGTTGATTTATGGTAAATGTTACACAAGGAAAAACTTCATTTTGTGGTTTCATCGCAACCTGTATGGAAGCTTAATTATAACCATGTGTTTAGCATAAATATTATCCTATTCTCAATAGTGCAGTTAAAAGTAACCATTTACGTATAGTATTACTATGAGAACCTTCAAATTATAATTGAAAATTGCAAAGCGGCATATTTGTTACACTGAGTTGTAAATTGTTGTTGAGCAACAGAATCAGTGTCTTGTGACGAGCATTAAAACAAGAGAAATTGAATGTAAACTAGAGGAGAGTTTGGAGACGACACTCTGAAAAGGGTGCTAGACTATGAATAATGTAAGCGATTCATAAATGAGCGTAAAAGTGTTAAGGATCAGGATAATGCTGACCAAGGTTAAAACGCAAGCGACCAAGAAGCATACTTAGTGTGATAAATTATAGATGTTGAACAGAGTCACTCTTTCTTCGACACTGAATGATACAAATATACGAAAAGAATAACTTTTTCGAGTTTAACGCGTGATTTCCTCTACGATTGTGCCATTTTTGATCAGAGAAAACTGAAATACAATTTTCCCGTTTTAGAGTTTATTTAACGGTGATAAAATTTTCTTAAAATCAACGTTATTAGTCACTATCGAAGGAAACATTTTAAGTCTTAAAATATTGTTGAAAATCTACAGCAGTAGCGGCAGATTGTATAAGCAATTCTATCTAAGGTAAAATTTCCTTGAAAAAAACTTGAACATAATACAATATCAGAAAAAGAAAACTACACATAAAGTGAAAAATTAATGAAAAACTGAAGCAAAATACATAAAACTATTAGTCGGGGAGCCATCTCTAGCTGTACGTGCACCCCCGCCACCCCGATCCTTGAGTTTATTACGATCTCAAAACCCCAAATAAATAAAATGGTCCCAGGTATGACAAATCCTTTTAGTGAGAGATAGAGAGAGCAATAAATGAACAAAATATAAGAATTTCAGTTTATTCCTTGTACAATTTTGAGTAACAATCAAGAAAATTTTCATACAATTTAGAAGATATAGATATAACACAGTCTTACAATAGGACCTAATAATCGTGATACTGAAGCTAGGGGAAAAATAGTTTAACTTTTAATTATATCAGAGAACAAAATGTTTATGATTACATATAAAATATAGTACAACTTATCTTTAAAAAAACACCCGAAATCCAGCAGCAGTTGACCACAAAAGGGCTCCGATTACTGGTAGGTTAAGACCATTTCCTGGAATCTCCTGCGTTGAATCCAATATAAAAACTTCCAAATAATCTCCAACTCTCCAAATTTACAGAATACCAAAATTTCCAAAATCACCAAAATTACAGTTCCTGGTCGTAGGTAACTCTCCGTTACAGTTATGTTGTATCGCAAGGTATTATTTCATAAATTTAACTCGTAACTAATAGTCCTTCATATGATCCAAGTCCAAAAATATCATCCAAAATTACACAAAATGACCCAAAAAGGTATATGATAAGGCTGATGGTTGTTCTACTCCGTATCCCATAAAACGTCTACAATAAATTACCAAAAATTATTCTCAAATTCTAACCTAATTTCGAGCACATGTTTTGTTCGTAGATCAAGGAAATATAAAACTTACCCAGAAAATTCTGGACGTAACTTGCCAAACAAAATCCGATTTAAATATCGAAACCCAATTAAATACACCGAAATTTAATTGAACAATGTGTTGAAAATTAGCCTAGATCCGTTAATCTATAACGAGTAGCCACGTGTGCCGTTTGACTAATTAACACTTAGCAAGGTTTTAATCTCAATTCTTGATCGAAAAGGGCGAGTATTACTACTTGCCTGGCATTTATAGAATTTGCCTTTCACAAAAAATAATTACGGAAGAACGACCATCATTTCCCTTTTCTTGACAGTTCACCGTGAAACTTCACCGTTGCCAACCTCTGGATTATAAAAACTAAATCTATATTATGGACTTTTGATCATATTTCACTATATATATATATATATATATATATATATATATATATATATATATATATATATATTAATTATTAACAATCATTACGCATAAATATTGTTGCCCAAAATAATTATACTTGTCATATTGTAATAATTAGAATTTGTTGTAGTCTTCGCCATCTATTGGTGAATAGCATAACTCGACGGCCTGGTGAAAATACTAGAATTATTGAAATGTGTTGAGTTACAGAATTCTCATTTTTGCGTCGTAACAAGTTGTTTTTGTCATTTAACACAAAAACTCAAAAAGATGGACAAAAACTTTTTTCACAAAACAACGTGCATAAAATTTTCTACAATTTTGTTCCTATACAATATTTTAATAGATAAATGAGTCCAAAATTAAAAAAACATGGAAATTCATATATCGGTAAATCATTTAGAGAAAAAACTTTGACAATTATTATAAGGCGTATAATATAACTTTATATTATTAACAAAAAGTAACATAAACTAAATAATAATAATAATAATAATGATAATATTATAACTTGCATACATTTATCTCGAAAACGGTAACGGTAACAATGGGATATGAACAGAACAGAAAAGTGTTGATAGTGACATCTTCTGGATTCTGCTGGCTCATTCCAATAAAATTAAATGTAAATTACTCTTTGATACCAGATACCAGTCACTAAAGTTGCTTTTTCTTCGATTCCACCATCAAGAGCTTGAGAACCTCTTTGGCGTTCAGAAGATGAAATACTGCCTCAATCGCTTACTGAAATTCTTCAGGAGACGATTCCAAATCAAATCATAATAGACAAAAGTGAGGATGATATCCATATCATAAATGAAGCAATAGAGGAAGAAGACTTGGAAGAAATATTCGATTTATCAGCAGACAGCGATTGTGAATCTGGAAGCGAATGAGATGTTACTTTTTGTATTGACTTTTATATTTTATTTTAAAAACTGAATCATTTATATAAATCTTTTATTTAGCAACTTAGCTAATTTTTACAATACTACAGTACAGTTGTATACATGACACTTTTACAATACATTACTAATTTATAATGAAAATACAATTAAAATTTTACATAAAACATCATAATATAACACATTAAGCTTCACTTAGGATAGGCATAATTACGTAGAAAAAGAATAACAAAACAAACAAAAATTAACAGAAATCTTATAAAATATTGATTTTTTGATGTCAAATATGTTGGAGTCAAAGATAATTTCATTTTATGAATTAAAATAAGTGTTTGGTATTCTAAGTAAGATTGCACTGACAGCCAATTAAGGTTACTTAGCATTATTCTAATGGAAGTGTCTCGTGGAACTCGTAAAATAATCCTCGTGGCTCTGTTCTGCAATTTCTGCAACCTGTCTATTTCATTTTTATTAGCCACATACAAAATAGATGCCGCGAATGTCAAAAAAGGAAGGACTAAAGTATTATATATAGTGATTTTTGACCATTGCTTTAAGAAAGGAGCAATCTTCGATAAAAAATTTGTGTTTCTTGATATTTTATTGATAATATAAGATGCGTGTTCTTTGAATGTTAGGTTTTTGTCAATTAATATACCTAAGTACTTAATTTTTTCGACAACTTCAATTTTAACGCCCTCTACTGATATTCCGAAGGTACTTTTAAACTCTTGATATTTCTGATTATTACTAATTAACATAAATTTTGTTCTTGATGCGTTTAATTTTAAAAGGTTACCATTGCACCACCTAACTATATTTCTCAACTCAATATTTATATCCAGGGTTGCTAAATCTTTAGAAAAGAAATATACCAGCGTATCATCAGCAAATAGATGTATTTGACAGTTTACAACGGATTTTACAATGTCGTTAATATATAATAAAAATAGCAGCGGTCCTAGTGTACTGCCCTGCGGTACCCCGTTTTCATTCAATATTTCATTAGATACTTCCCCGTTTACCTTTGTGACTTGTTTTCTGTTCTGTAGATAATCTACTAGCCAACTTAGTGCTACATCTGTTATACCATAATTAATTTCTCTCTATCGATAGTTTCAAAAGCCCGTTTTATGTCTAAAAATACAGCACATTACATCATTAAACGTTTATCATATTGTCCTTTCCAATCGTACAAAACATTTTGTACTGCAGTTTCTTTCTACTACGTATTCCGATACTTGTTTGTAAACTATTCTTTCGATCAGCTTTTCTATAGTAACTAACATATTGATGGGTCTTAAATCACTAGCGTCTTTTACATTATTTACTTTAGGGACTGGTAAAACTGTAGATATTTTGAGAACTGATGGAAGCTTGCCTGTCTCTAACGAAGTATTGACTAAATTTAACAGTGGTTTCTCGATGCTATGGTATATATTTTTAAGAAACTCTGCAGTTATTTTGTCTGGACTACCCTTATTTGGCAAAGAAAATACAATATTTTGCAATTCTTTGTAGTTAGGTAATTAATTCAAATGTACTAAGTGTATTGCCTGGTGTTCCAATTTCTTCAATAAAATCAATTTAGTTAGTTGTATCTATGTCTGAAATAATATTATTTATGCTATTAATATAAAAAGAATTTAATTTGTTACTCATTTCCGTTGGATCTGATACTTCCACACCATTAATTTTAATTTTGTTAAGGTCAGAACCTCTTGTCATGGATATTAGTGGTTTTAATGTATCCCACATTTTTTTGGGGTCATTTTTACAATAATCTATTTTATTTTCATAATATAATTTTTTCTCTTCTCGTATTGTCTTTTGTGCTACATTTCTCTTATGTTTGTATATTTCCCTATTCAATTGGGTTTTATTTTGTTTATAAATTTTATAACTGAGGTCTCTTTGTGTGGTCGCGTCACGTGTTTTATTGTTCCACCATTCCTAAAACCTGGCTCTGATGACTACTTCTTTTTTTGGTGCAACTTCCTCTAACTTATTTTTGATAGTAGAAATAAACGAGTCGTATTTATCGTCGACGTTTCTGTGTGAATAGTTCCAGTTTACTAATGAGAGATTTTGATTAAGTTCAGCAAAATTAATTTGGCCGCGAGAAAGTAGATGTTTGTCACTTTTTTCAGTATTAAGATTAACACAAACTATATAGTGGTCAGCGGTATTTAAGGTCGCTTTTTCTTATTGTTAATCTGATGTCTAATAATCGAGATTCAATATAGTCCACGAAAAGTAATAAATCCTGATAGATTTATAAAAAGGTAAACATTTTTAATATATATATATATATATAAAGGATATTAGTCATGCGTTTTTAAATTCCCTGATTTTGAAACTGACTCTTAAATTCGAAATAGAAATTCCAATAAAATCAATATAAACTTTACCAGAGTGTATATTGGTATGACCTGAATAACAATAAACCAGTTTCCTGCATACCCCAACTTTCTGGCAGGCACCGTATATTGAACGGAAATGAAAAATAGTAGCGGACATAAGTTCGTAGCAATTTTAGCAAAATAAATAGAGTAAGTATAAGCAATTTTTCAAGTACATATCTCGGCGAAACTAGCTGAAAACTTTTGAGTGTTATCCGTGCCTTTAAACAATTGAAATATATGACCTTTGAGGAAGAGCATACCACAAATTCCATCTCTATTAAAGTTTAGTTTCAAACCAAACTTGTAGTCCCTCCGAAATGCGCCTCTAATTCAGTTCTATTAAGTATTAATGTTTTCTTGAAACATTTTTAACAGCGATGACAAGTAAGCAGGAAACTTTTGTGGTTTCTGAGATCTGCCATTACAAACTACTGCTGCAGAAATAAAACACTTTACTTCGCTTCGTTATGAAATTATTATTTATTTTACAAGATTATCGAGGTTAAGTTTCCCCGTCGTTAAAGCACACCAAATATTAACTGAAATACTACCAACTTAGTGATAGTTTTCAGCTGTTTACAACTAATTAATCAAACTAAACTAGATTTTTGTTTTCATATTAAGCATTATGCAGAGTGTGAAATACTTTTGTTAGTTTAATAAATATTAATATACCTGTTTGATTTATTAATAAAATATATCGGGTGTCAACGAGATCACTTTCCCTTCGCCAATTTTTCTAGTTTTAACGAGACGAGAAGAAACTAGGTTTGCGTTACATGTTATCAAAACAACATTTTTTTAAAGGAGAGGTGTCTATAAGCCCCTCTGTTAAGTTTCTGCTTTTGATTTTTAAATGAAACACCCTGTATGTTTCTGTCATTCTGCATATAACTCTGCCAATTCCATGACTTTTCCGCCATTTTGAAATTTAACAGTCAATTTTAATTTTCAGTTTAATGTTCCATAGCCAAGTAGAAATTGATATACCAGGATGTGTTGTGTGTGATACATCGTTATATTGGTATTGAAATATTACATTTAGCTGTAGTATGAAGGTAATATGCTTTAATTCGAAAATTTTTAGTAATTTCGAAAAAGTCATTTTCAACTTTCGACCTCTCTGTGGCACAAATTAACAGCAAAAAAATTCAATACGTATTTTCTTCAAATATTTATGAGCATTAGAACAATTTTTGGTGGGTCACGGCACACTAGATTGAAAATTAAAATTGGCTGCAAAAAAATCAAAATGGCGGATTGAGTCATAAAATTAGCATAATCATTTGCAGAATGACCTCTAAATTCCAAAAATGCAAAAATATATAGGGTGTTCTATTTAAAAATCAAAAGTAATTGCTACTTCCTGCGAAACTGAAAGTCGTAGAAACTTGACAGACGGATAAAAAAATATTTTTTTTCGCCAGGTTTTTAATAACCTAGAAGCCAATATTGCCAAGGTTTTTTATTACAATACGAAGGTGTATACAAGATATCTCAGCTGTAATGTATTGAGTATCAAGTTCGAAGTAATTTTGCATAGATTAGATGATACGTCAATTTTACTGTAAAATGTAATTGGGGCACTTTTATTATGAAAGAATGGCAATCGGGCATTACCGATTGCAAATACTTATTAAACATGATAACATCAGTTTGGCTTAAAATTGTTCATTCAAATTCGAAACATATGTGAAACATAATAGCATTGTAGAATAATTTCTATTGAAATTGGGCGTAACCGTGAAACAAGGTGGTTGCCAGAATCGTGTAAACTGCCATCTTTTCTATAAACTATTTGATTACAATTTCTGAGCAAAATGTTACATGGACATCTGATGAAATACACAAGAAGACTTACATCATATCAAAGGAGGGATGTCTATAAGCCCCTTATTTGGCCCCCACAACAACACTTTTTTTTAGATTCGGGGCAAAATAAAAAAAATTACTATTTTTTCAAACTTCAACATTTGAAGATACGACAAACAATGTACATTTTACGTAGTTCAATTTTTTACCATTGATAAAGATCCAAAAATACTTCAAAATCACCATTTTTTTGTGCTTTTGGTTGGTTGTTTTACACTGAGCGCAAGAGAATACGGCAAAGATTTTTAAATATGTATGTAGTGTGAAAACGTAAAATCTTTGACATATGTAAGAATCAAAGTGGTACTGGCTTGTTCTCAGCTGGGGCCAAATAAGGGGCTTATGGACACCTCTCCTTTGCAATATACTGTGTGTTTCTTAGTTTCGAATGAACTTTTCGTAGATTAGGTAATCTAACAATTTTACTTTAAAATAATTGGCAATTTTAACTGTTGCCAAACCAATGAAATTTAGAGTTGGGTGTTACCGACTATGAATATCTTAAACATGATAGCTTCTGTGAACATGTAAAATAATACGGTAGAATATTCCCTATTGAAATAAAACTATATAAGTCATACATGGTAATTACCAGATGCATGTAAATTACCATGTTTGTTCCAGAGCAAAATGTTATTAAAGGTTTTTAATAAGGGTGGCGGTGCCGTGCTTAAGAAAATGATTTCGTAATTCGACATTTTCTCCTATATACCTGAACCGATTGAAAAAATTATTTGATAGATTGAAATCAACAGAAAAAAAATTCTTTTGATTTTCGCACGAAAAAAAATTTTTTCCCTCTTTATTTCTCAATAACCTATTCTATAAAGTTGGCTCTAAAAGGCCATAAAAAAATTTTGTTAATTGGTTTGGGATGTAGGAGAAATTGTCGAATATCGTTCACCCCACCGCACCGCCCACCTTGTACACAAAAGTACGAGGATATACAAGATATCAAAACTGCAATATAAAGAGGATCTCTCAAGTTCAAATCAACTTTACGGAGATTAATAACTAAATAATTAAAATAGCGATATGGCGAAATTTGTTCTTTTGTTTTTCATGATACAGAGACAGAAAAAGTGTCATAGTTTCTAAAATATTTACATTTAAACTAAATACTTTATTCTATAAACGTTCAAATGCCATCTTTAAACTTAAATATGTTCAAAACTATTAATCCCACTTAAATATAAAAAAAAACAAATTGATTCTCAGTGTATAAGCTTTATTTCTAATCTCTACTACTTTCCGCTAAAACTAATATTTGTTGAGACATTTATATAGTTTAGAATGCAATTTTTTTCTGGTTATGTTATATGTTAACGAAAAACTGTATTTCAGAATTATATTTTTTAACTCAAGACTTCTTACTGTGACAAAATAACAAAATGATGGCGTTTTGATTAAAAAAGCGTGAAGAAGCACATTCTTTTCTGTTAGTAGAGAGCTCATGCGTCCAAAAGTGCCTTAAAAATTGATTCTGTAAAAGTTGATACCAGGCCAAATCGATAGCTTCTATACGGGATGGACCATTAATAATAGGCCATAGTTCAAGGATAGATTCTTTGGACCAAAATATGAGGATATAACCAAACATGCTTCAGTAAATTGTTGCTGTGGAGAAAGATAGAGGGTGTTAAAGTTGTAATTTTTTTTGTCTTTTTTTTTAAGTGGCACCTCATAAAAAGGCATCCTATAAATTAGTGAGCCCCGCATAATATGAGAAGCTTTTCTTTGATGCATTTCCTATTAAATTACCAAAAGAAGAAACTAAGTCTAATTCATGTGACATTATTTCGAAATTAAAATCTCTGGTTACTGTACTAATACCTATACATAAAATAAATATTTTTGTAGATATTTTACAAAAGAAAATGAGGAAGAACCCCGCCAAATCCTTATGGAAATTGAGTGAAAAGGTAGTTTAGAGAGTGCTCGTCAAAAATTCTCATTGGCCAAACTCTCCAAAATCTAGTCTATGTCCTCCAAGGAACAGGGAAGGTCAACAGATGAACATATCTGTTGACCATCCCTGTCCCGTTGGCTGGGTGGGTCCTTATCGAAAAAGTAAAAAATAGCAATTTTATACCCTTCCTTAGGGCCATTCGGTCTAATTCTTTCTTTACATGATGTAGTTTAAGGGACACGTCACATTTCTTTCTCCATCTTTACTTTCTAAAATTTGCACAGCCAATATGTAAGAATTAGCAAATCTCGAGGTTGTATTAGTCGCACAAAGATCAATGACTCATTTTTTTTTCATTATAAAATAGAGAAAAGATTTATTCTAGAAGTGAAAGCAAATGCATCATATAATAACTCCAATGACTATAATCAATGTATACCTCCACCTTTACCAGCAACAGCCCTTTCACGAACTCATAATATAAACATCTATTATCAAAATGTCCGCGGGTTAAACACTAAATTGCAAGACTTCTTTATAGCCTCTATAACATGTCATTATGATATATATGCTTTCACAGAGACCTGGTTGAATTCGCATGTTCTGAATACAGAAATCTTGTCCCTCAATTATATTATCCGATGTGACCAGAACTTTGCGAAAATTAATAAAAGTAAAGGTGGGGGTGTACTTATGGCATTAAACAGTAACTATATATATAACGAACTTAACTTAAATTTTATACGTGAAACTCTTCCCCAAATAGATATCGCTGGTGTTAAGGTGACTATTAATTTTCAAAATATTTTCATTTTCATCATTTATGTACCCCCAAATACACCGCATATTACCTATTAAGTCCTGTTTGAGTGTATGGCATCCCTGGACTATTTAAATGACGAGAATATTTATTTTATAGGAGATTTTAATATCCCAGAGTTTAACAAGGTAAAGGTTGTACCAAGCAATCGTGTAATTACTTTGCAACGTTTCTCAACGTTTCAACTTTCAGAATTTTTTGATTTGAAACAATTTAATACTGTGTTAAATATTAATGAGAGTGTTCTTGATTTGGTACTATCAAGTGTAAATTGCGATGTCAGTAGATCATTAGAATGCCTGCTTATAGAAGACGTACATCATCCGCCATTAGATATATCTGAAAACAAATCATTCTCAACCCGAAAATTTCCCGTGTAATTTAACTGAAGTGTATAATTTTAAAAAAGCCAATTATCCTCTCTTGTACGATTGTTTATTTCAAACAGACTGGTCATTTCTAACTGAACTGAATGATGTTAACTTAGCGTGTACTGCTTTTTATTCGAAATTAACAGAGATATTTGATAAAATTGTATCCAAAACTGTTCCTAGACAGCCTAAATATCCACCATGGTATACAAATGATATTGTAAGGGATATAAAGAAGAAAAATACTATTAGAAAAAAATATAAACAAACAAAAAACGATGATCATTATGAATTTAGGAATATAAGAGAGAAAATTAAACAGGATGTGAAACAAGCACATGACAATTATTTATTGAATATACAAGGTAACATTAAAAATGATCCGAAAAAATTTTGGTCGTATGTAAATAGTAAAAAGTCAATTCCAGACAATATTTTATATAATAATGTTCAAAATACAAATCCTCAAGGTGTTGTTAATGCGTTTGCGATCGTCTTTCAAGCAGCTTATTTAAATCCTAATACCAATAGTAATAAATACCCCCCTGCTGTGAGGCAAATAGTAATAATTTATGTGTAACAACGTTTTCGGAAATGGACGTGCTGAAATCTTTCAAGAAAATTAAACCTAAATTCACCAAGGGACCAGATAATATACCTGCCTTTATAGTAAAGGACTGTGCACACATTTTTGCTCGTCCACTTACAATCATTTTTAATCTATCCCTAAAATCGCAAACATTTCCTGATGTGTGGAAATATTCTCGTTTATGTCCAGTATATAAAAAAGGCAACAAAAATAATGCGGAGAACTATAGGCCAATAACAATCATCTGCAATTTTGCGAAAGTTTTTGAGTTTACCTTGAGTATGCCACTAACAAGCCACGTACAAGGTCAAATTTTGTAACAAATCAACATGGATTTGTATCTGGCAGATCCACTGAAACAAACCTCACGTGTATCACGCAATATGTTTCTGAAAAACTGGATGATAACAAACAGGTTAATATTATCTGTACGGATTTTTCCAAGGCGTTTGATCGCCTGGACCATGGTATTCTGATACAAAAGCTTAACAAATTCGGACTATCAGTGGCACTATTAGATTTAATTACCTCGTATTTAGAAAATAGGCGGCAATATGTAGAATACCATGATTTCAGGTCATTCGACGTTTTGGCTAGTTCAGGTGTCCCTCAAGGATCTGTACTGGGACCACTTTTTTTAACATTTTTATTAATGACATTATCACAAATATTGACGTTGAAAGTCTGTTATATGCGGATGACTTAAAAATCTATTATGTAATTGAAACTGAGGCAGATTGTGACAAGCTTCAAAATAACTTGAATAATATAAATGATTGGTGTCTACTAAATCAGTTACCTCTCAATGTATCTAAATGTAGTGCATTTACATTTTGTAGAGCCCGCAATCATGTTAATTATAATTACCATTTAAATAACCAGGAGTTACAAAGACCTGATACAATTAAAGATCTGGGAGTGACCTCTGACAGAAGTTTAAGTTTCAATGAACATGTAAATTTAACTGTATCATCAGCTTTAAAAAGCCTAGGAATTATAATAAGGAATTGTAAGGGTTTTAATACTACGGACATTATGCAATTACTGTACTATTCCTTTGTGCGATCCCACAATTGGTTATTCACGAAACCTCATGTTAGGAAGATATGACATGTCGAGTCTAGAAAATAGGAGAATAGCACACTATAATTTTAGTACATAAAATTATTTACAATATGGTTGATTGCCCGTCTATTTTGGAGCAACTGTGTCTTCGTGTACCTCGTATAGAAAGCAGAAATCGTGAAACATTTTATCTTGCTACTCCCCGAACCAATTTACTAAAACTTTCACCAATACATTTTATGTGTAAAAATTATAATTCACTGCGAAATGAGCTTGATATATTTAACTGTAGTCCTGCCTCAATTAAAAGATTACTATCCGTATAAAACGAATATGCGTATAATCCCATTCCTCGTATTATCATTTACATGTTTTTACCATAATGTGATATGTATATGTTGTGTATATATATTTTAAGTCAGCTTCTCTTAGTATAATATTTGTATTTTGTTTCTTCTGTGACGTACTGTGTATTTAGTACATATAATATTTATACTGTTAGTGCTTTCAGGTGTAACATTCCCATCCTTTAATTGGCTATCTGCTGGGTGGTTGTATCTAAATAAATAAATAAATAAATAAATAAATAAATAAATAGAAAGTTAAAAAAATTACCGGAAATGTAGGGAGACCTCAATTATTACCAAAGATTTCCTTTTAAGTTCTATCAGTAGCATTGTATATAAATCTGCCGCTGCACAAAGCAAAAGCGATTTAAAAATTGCACGTACTTACAAATAAAAATCAAATTACATAGTAACAAAAAGGAATGCCATGAAGCCACTAAGCACTCAATACATATTACACATACAAAGTTGCGTGCTAGTTTTCATAAGCCGTTTTAACCCATAAAAGCGATGGAGGGTCTACGTGAGCTAGTGCAGTAATTGATTTATGAACGATTCGCATAAGTGGCCAGAGTGATTTGACGTATACTCCACAGTTCCATTATAGTCTCGCAATATTTGGCCGTTATACCGTCGATGGCATTTTGTTTTGTGTACACTTAATAAACTTTTTCAATTAAGCTATTCGATTTCAATTTTCTCTGCTGAATTTCCAGCAGGAATCCACTTAGGACGATTTAGTAAAAGCATTACTAGTTTGTTGAATTGTTCACTTCACGTTGAAGTTTTTCCTTCCACGCAGTTAACAGTAGTAATAATAATAATAATAATAGTGGGAGGCTTAATTCAAAAATGCTTTCAGTATGTAATATCGTAGATTCGATAGAATTAATCTTCCACAGCATTTTACATGTAAACACTAGGTCCAAAATGACTTAAATTTTCATAGATCTTCTCGACCCCCCCCCCCCCCCCAATGTGTTTTCAAATCCGAAAAAAGTAAGTATGTATTTTTGATGGTAGATGGTGCCCTACGGAGACATGAAGTTTCCCATTTAAATTGCATGGGGAAAAATCATTTTTTGGGATTTTTTTGAATAATTCTTCAGGCTTAGGGAAAATCTTGCATTAAACTTATAGGACTTGGAGAGGACTATCTAACGAAGAATTTTGATGTATATACGTATGGGTTTGTCGCCCCTAACACACCTCCACGGTGCTCCGAAATCTACCCTTAAATAAAAAAATGTAAATTCTTTAGGTAGTTTTCGGGGCACCGTGGAGGTGTGTTGGGGGTGACAATACCATATGAGTGTACATCAAATTCTTCGTTGGATAGTCTTCTCCAAGTTCTATAAGTTAAATGCAAAATTTTACATTATACAACAATTATTCAAAGAATCCCAAAAAGTGATTTTTTTTCCCATGCAATTTGAATGGGAAACTTCATGTCTCCATATAGTCCACGCAAATTAGATATTTTAGAAGAAATAATTTATAAATTAGTAATATTTGAGATGGGTACTCTAGAGGAGGTTAGAAACCTGAAAAGACCCCCCCCCCCATTTAGGGTGGTCCCTTTTTCGTAGAAACCTCCCCTAACCGGGACATAAAGCTGGTTTTTCACTTTTATCTTATAAACCGTTCGTCGGAAGAGAAAAAAGTATAGGAAATAAAGAATTTGTCGTTAAATACTGCATAAAAAATATCCTATTAATCTGTAGCTTATCCTCATCTATTTCACGCTAACAGCCTCCGAACAGAGGGGTAGTTTAGAGCGCGCAGATAAAAATCGATCCTACTCGAAGTATCACAGCGAATATCTTAAAACCGGTTATTTTAACGAGAAAAGTGCTCAGGGAATGAATTTAAAGATGCATGTATAGCGGGTTTTGACGTAAGTGATTTTTATTTATTTTCCGTTTTTTCCACAAAGCTGTATTTTTTAATTTGAGCTCGTTTCCACATCACCCTCGAGGTAGAGCTCTTGGTGGTTTTCCCTGTAGGCCTATTCCACTAAAATTTCTGTCCAATTTTACTCATTAAGGGGTTCTTCATCAACGAACTCTTCTTCAAATTCGGAATTTAAACATCCTTGCCCATGGCAATTAGAGTACATTGTTGAGCAGCGCAATTCAACCTTAACACAGCTGCGTCATTTTCCGCAACCCTTTTTGCAGCTGCAGGATATTAGCTGTAGGGTGGTGCTGGTAACTCGGTGGTATAAATGGGTGCTAAGATGTTGCTTACTTTCTTCCAACTCCAATCCGTTGGTTCCAAGTTTTCTGCTCGCCAAGATTGAATTTGGAGAAAAGAATGTTGACGTAATGCCTCAGATGTTGGTAGAATCCCGACACTATTAGATTGACCGACCAACTTATTGCAAATAATGAACCTTTGATGATTCAAAGATGTCTCTTTTTTTGGGGCTTTGTATAAGGCAAGCGCGAATTGCTCTCCAGCACATGTTATTTCTTGTTACGTTGAACTACGGTTGTTAAATATACTGACAACTTCTTCAAGATCTTTTCTTTTATTGACGCATTCCACCAAGCGCGGATCTAGAAATTTCAATAATTTTTTTCTCGTCTGTGGCGCATGGGACCCATACGAAATATGGGAAATAACATCTCGAGAAGCACTTCTCTAACGACTCCTAAAAAATTTTGAAAAAGCAATTTGCGAAAATTTTTTTCAAAATTCGATTACCCCCCCCCCCCCCCAGGTCTAGGGACTCCTGTTTAAAATTATTTTTTTTGTCATATGCATTTTAGTTTTCTTAAAAATACAGCAACACATTCTAAAGTTTATGAAAATATTTTCATTATTAACTGAGATTCAACGAATTGAAATTTTGTGATTTAAGTTCCTTATTTGACGGTTTATCCTTCATTTGCACAAAATTTCAATTCGTTATATCTCAGTTAGTCCCTAGACCTTGGGTAATCGAATTTTGAAAAAAATTTTCGCAAACTGCTTTTTCAAAATTTTTTAGGGGTCGTTAGAGAAGTGCTTCTCGAGATGTTATTTCCTATATTTCGTATGGGTCCCATGCGCCACAAACGAGAAAAAAATTATTGAAATTTCTAGATCCGCGCCTGCATTCCACCGTTTGCACTTTTCCTTTACCAAAAAAGCTGCAGTGGTATCGCATCTGAACGCGTGGACAAACAAAACTGTCTCCTTACAGCTTTTTAAAACTTCCGAGGACTGCAAATCACGAGAACTATATGTTTTATTTTACATTGAGCCTAGAATTTTGCGTGGAATCCAAAAATATAATAATATATAGGGTGTCCCATTTAAAATAAGCAAGTTGACATCTACTTCCGGTATAACCGGAAGTGCCATCATGTTGAGAATATTTTAGCCGAGTTCCCCTCATCGACATTAGTTTACTACCAAATTTTTCAAATTTTACAATGTTCGCTTTTCGAGATATCGACCGCCGCAGTTCGTCGTGGGACACCCTGTATGTATATATAGTCTATGTAATGAAGGAAAAAATAGTGTAAATATTTCGTGCAAAGACGAGATTACCTTCCGCCCCGTTTTCGAAGGTGCTGAACACGATGGAAGTGGTGGGAGAAGATTTTGATCGCCGCAACCCCCTGAAACGGCCAAAAACCACCCCTTTTATGGGGATCCCTTTATGTTTTCATATATAAACAGGTCTGGGGAGTGATTTATCAATGGGATATATATATATATATATATTTAAAATAACATAGAAGGGAGTTATACAGTAAGTGGAATCCAGACAGCAGGCCTAGGCGGTTGATTAAAACCTTCCCTAGAGATGGAAAATTATTTTTTTTCAAATGATTCGGTTAAAACACGTATCCCCCATTTTCGGAGTCGCTGATCACGGAAAAATATTCATTTTTAGCTCCAACCCCTTCTCATTCCTCATCCACCAGAAAACGTGCTATCCAGGATTTACAGGTTTTTCAGCACATGATCGTTATTCCTGTGCATATCCCTTCATTTTTCACGGAAGAGAAGGTGGTAGCGACATCGGAGGTTGCTTCAACCCTTCCAAGAGGTGTAAAATTCATTAATTAACTCGTTGGATCATCAATACGCCCTCCCCGTTTTCGCAGGCGCTGATCACGATAAAAATATTCACCTTCATCTTCGACTTTCCTTAACCCCTATAACGATATGTATGTACAGAAGAGAGAGCAGATGACGATGACGATAAGGATGATGACTTTTATTTTAATTTAATCCCTGAAATTGGTTTAAGCGATTCCGATTCAGATTCACTTATTGAAACGGCGGAGGAAGAAGAAAAAGAGATCGCGTGCGATGTGCATTTTGAGAAATGTGAGGATGTTATTCTATTTGTAAATAAACGACCTAGGTTTTTTAATTAATTGTAAGCAAATAATTTATTTTGTCATAAAAATATTTTCATGTAATTCTTTGAATAAACAACATTGCCATTGACGACAAAATTTATTTTTCATTACCCCCCGATGAAGAAATCATTATACTCTACTCAGCAACCTACACAATCATCGCCCCAGCGATAACTGGTGGATTAGGGTAAGTTTCCGTCCATTATAGGGGTTGAGGAGAGTCGGAGATGAAGGTGAATATTTTTATCGTGATCAGCGCCTGCGAAAACGGGGGAGGGCGTATTGACGATCCAACGTGTAATTAATAAATTTTACACCTCTTGAAAGGATTGAAGCAACCCCCGAGGTCGCTACCACCTTCTTTTCCGATATGCACAGGAATAACAATCAAGTGTCGAAAAACCTGTAAATCCTGTATAGCATCCTTTCTGGTGAGTGAGGGGTGGTTTCTGCCCCTTTGAGGGATGGAGCTGAAAATGAATATTTTTCCCGTGATTAGAGAACCCGAAAACTGGAGGATAAGCGTTTGAACCGAATCATTTGAAAAAAAATGATTTTCCACCTTTAGGCCTGCTGTCTGGATTCCACTTACTCTATAACCCCCTTCCGTGTTATTTTAAGTATAATCCGTCGATAAATCACCTCCCAGACCCGCGAAAACATAAAGGGAACCCCATAAAAGGGGTTGGCCGTTTCAGGGGTCAAAAACTTCTCCCACCACTTCCATCGTGTTCAGCACCCTCGAAAACGAGGGGGAAGGCAATCTCGTCTTTGCACGAAATATTTACAAAAAAGTCGTCAAATAATGCTTCATTACATACCTACCTAGACTAATTGTTTTGAATATAAATTCTGGAAGTTTTCCTTATACATTAACAAATATATAAGGAATCCATTGGATATAGTTGAAATGTTGATAGATATACCTGTAATAAAAAAATACAGTACAGTAAAGGAGGGTAAAAATTCATGCGAGTGACGGCACGGCAGATCTGCTTCGATCTAGCGGCTATGTGTGGTGTCTGTGTATGCGTCCATAATTATATATTTTCCCTCCATACTCACTATTTATCCTCCCATTCACTAAGAAAAATATTAAAATGTGTAATCAGAAACAGAAAAAGAACTGCTAAGAATTTTTAGAGGTTCCATAGTATGCTTTTAACCATGCGCTTGGCCGCGCAGAGTGAAAAAGTTATTTCACTTTTTTTTTTTCAGGAATACCGTGACTTTAGCTATAAATTTTATTAAAACATTTTTTGTTTACGAACATGTAGTCTATCCACCTGTATTTTTTATTTTTTTTTACCCTGACTTAATTTCAAAATTTTGAAAAAATGGATTTTTTTTTCACTTTTTTTTTATGTCCTGCATCCGAGCGGAATGTAAACTTTTCATAATATTATTCTATACACTTTCACGAACTCATTAAAAAAAAAATTGGAGATTTCACTCTGAAATTTTCTCTGTCGTCTGGGTTAATTCAGATATCAACTTTACCAGCTTATTTTAGAAACAAGCTATTTTGATGATGAATACATCACCAGAGAGGCATTATAAGACCCATTGTTGTTCCAAACTTTAATGCTGTGAATTTTACTTTGAATTTTCCGGAATATTTTATTATATAACCTTATCGTTATATTCGTTTTGCTTAACTTCAGTGGAGTTTTTCCTGAGCCTATTTTCTTACTGAGTCATTTCGTTATTTAGTTTAGTTATTAATTTTACCAGCTTATTTTCTGAAATAAGCTAATTTTTTTTTTCCATCGTTCACCTCCACTATCACCACCATTACCAACCCCCACCCATTATCAAATGAGGTAAAAAATAAAATTGGGATTTAGTGTGTGTACAAGAACCAAAGGCCTCAATTGTTTTTTATCATCAGCAAATACTACAAATGTGGCTTATCGTTTTATGGGAAGTCGTAAGCAGTTGTCACTCTTACGGGGTAGACGATATCAAATATTTTATTATAAAAATTCTATGAACACTGATTCCCACATAGTGAAGTGCAAATATAGCATCAAAATGTTTATCGTTATGAGAGACTTAGAGAAAAAATCTGGATCTGGAAGCAGTGATTCCTTAGGCAGCGGTTTTTTTTAATTTTGTTTTCGCTATTGATTATGTCACGCTCCATATTAATGGTTTTTGCTTGAAATGATAACTTCATATCTTAAATATTTTTTTTATAACTTTCGAGTTCGTCGTTTCTAAAATTACGAATTAATTTTGTTAAAGGACTTTTGTGTATGCAAGAAATTCATATTCGTTTCATCACCTACCACATTTTTTATAGTATATCTTCGTTCTGTTTCATTCATACTGTTAATGCAGTTTAAACTTTACTTCCTATAAAGGTAATGTCTCATACTTAACCTGACTATATATGTATGTATCAAGAAGATCGATACGGCTGGAATTTACTAGTGAGAGCAATAAAGAGCGAATGTGGGTTATGCATCTGAAAATGGCTTTTTGATCGGAGCAGAACTGCATAGTGCATGAACAAGTCCTCTAGATTGAGAATTCATTAGAAATTTTCAAGAAGATACGCGGTAGAATCTGTAGTATGTTGAAACTTTAATCACTCCTTTGGATTTACTGAAGGTACTTTAGAGCAAATGAACCTTAAAGTGAAGTTTCCTGGGAGGATGTGTATTTAATTTTTTATAATATAATTCAGAAAATGCTTGACAATGAATTTTCAGAAAATACCTTAAGGAGATAACTGGAATTAAATAAAAACATTTACAGATAATTTTTGTTCCAAATATTACTTTTGTAGTAATATTTAACATCACAGTGTTGCAGGCAACAGTGTAATATGATAATTATTCTAATGTCTGTGCAATCCAATATATTTATTTAAAAAAGAAATGACGCGATTCGAGGGATTTGCATATTGCGCACTAGCTATGAATTCGGCATATTACTAATTAAAATAACTTAAGGTTTTATATTTCATACATAGCAAAACAAAAAAAGTAGGTTAAAAGAATTATAATAGTACTTTTTAACTTATGATTGAATGTCTATAACATGAACAGGCCAACTAAACTCATAAATAATAAACTTGCATACAATTATGCGGCTAGGAACTCTTATAGCTTACTAGGCAATCCCCATAGATATAAATTTCCAGTGGCGCACAAAAGGATTGTGAAAACAGCCACGGTTTTCAAGAACTTAAAATTCACAAAATGTGTAAAATTATACGTTGTATATCATTGTATTAGAAGATTTGTTTGTTTCCATGAAAGTTATATCATAATATGTGAATGATTATTTTTATGAGTGCTTTTTGTAAAAAAGGGCATCTTACGCCCAGGGGGTGAAAACTACCTCTAAATAAGAAATGTAATATTTGCTGATTTTTGAAACGTAGTATATACAATATGTCCCCGAATGGGGTACCGCACTATTGTATACTTTCCTTTCCTTGATTTGACGAGAAAAAGTCATTATTTGTAAAAAGTTTGCTTGTCTCATTAGGAAGTCGTAAGCAGTTGTCACTCTTAAGATAAATTATACACTAAAAATTCGACTTTAAGCAAACTACTCACCTTTTTTTACATTTTTAATGACAATTTTATTTAACCAAGTTTTTTCAAGAATATGTTAAATAGTTTAATTGCAATAAGAAATATACGCAAACAATTTCGAAGGCGACTTAGATTAAAGCAAAAAATTGTGGATGTCATAAATGAAGATGTGCCTTTTATCTGAAGAATTTAGAAAAAGATTAGAAAAATGTGAGGTCTACATATGGAATAGTTTTAAATTGTTATTTCTTTATTTTGCAACTAAACTCCGTATTTAGGCTTTTCTTCTTAATTGGAAAAACTTTGTTAAATAAAATTTTCAATAAAAATGTAAGAAAAAGGTAGTTTGCTTAAAGTAGATTTTATATTTTCTAATTTTTAGAATAACCCGTTCAAATTCATTTTAAGTTTGACAACTGTTTATGACTTCCTAAGACAAACAAAACTTTTTATAACGAATTACTGTTTCTCGTCAAATCAAAAATACGAAAGTTTACAAGCGTCCCCATCCGGGGACACACTGTATATGTTTTTGGGCTCACTGATTACGAATATGAAGTCAAAATTAAAAAATTCAAATTGCCGGCTGTAACAATTTTTTTCTTGCTTCAGCATCTTGGTAATGCCATACACAGTGTGGCCCCGGTTGGACTTAACTATACTCATAATCTTTTTATTTCGAATTTTAAGAGAAAAAAATCAGTCTTCATAAAATTGGGTAATTCTTTCAAAACGTCAAACTAATGAAATTGTATGTAAATGACAGAATTAAGACGTCACCAAGGCACACTTTTCAATAGATGCAATTTTTCTCGAAAACGGTTGGAAGTATCAAGTTCTATCAAGTAACTTTTTTACGTAGAAATGACTCCTGCATGAGATTTTCTAGTGCCTTTACGTTTCGTAAAAAAAAGAGAAAAAACGTTCACCATCAGGTACAGCTCATGAGGCGCCCTCCACGGGCTAGCGTGATGTAATAGATACATTATTGTTTCTTAGCCTAAAAAATATTTTCTTACCAAATTGGGAGAAGATCGGTTAAGATAATATTGCAAAAAAAAAAAGAAAAAAAATTACAATTTTGACACCCTGTATCTTTTTCTACGGCAACAATTTACTAAAGCATGTTTGGTTATATCTTCATATTTTAGTCCAAAGAATCTACCCTTGAACTATGGCCTATTATTAATAGTCCACCCTGTATAGTTTTTAAACAATTGATTATTCATAAGCAAAGCTCGGGAATTTTATCTCTGTGACGTCAAAATCAGGGTTGGCTCTAGGTCAACGCGGAAACATTTTTATGCAAGTATGACACAATATATCTTACCTTGTACTTTCTTTAGGGAATTCCATAATATCCAAAGTTTCACAATTTCGGCGGCGTTGTCTTATTTAAGGAGGTAATAAAACATTAGTAAAAAACACATGACAGTACCGCCGTACACTGGAATCTAATGTTAACATTCAGTCAGGATCGAATGCCTTTAGCACACTGCAATTGTAAAAGAATCAACTACGTCTTTAGGTAATTGTCAGTACGTTTCACAGATGTAGTAGGTTTCCGATAAAAATGGGTTACGTATTGACATATTAAAATGAAATAAAATTCACTTTATCACGTGTACATTTGCGATGCGCATGGTACATGGCAGTTTTATACCATTAATCCTTAACTTTGTTTGTTATGTATGATTATTATATATTATTTAAAATGGTTTATTTTATTGGGGAAAAAATGTTTTATGTTGCCAGAAGCTTATTGAGTTTTTATATTTAATTATTATGAAAATAAACATAATATACACGCCACGCATATTAAACAGAACAGGAAAGTCTGTGTTTGATTCAAAATTGTTTTTTAATTTGATACATATGTATTACATGCTTTTGTAAGAACCATTACCATTTTTAGGTTTGTAATTGTTTCACGTCGACTTGGCAATATTTTAATAACTCTTTAGTGGTTGAGTTCTTGGCTATGAGTTCTACTATACAATTAAATGGGATAAGCCCAAACTGACATTATCACTTACAAATTAATTCATAGTATAAGACAAGTATATTCCCCGTATGACAAAAACTAATTTGTCTGGTGACTTAAAGTGTTCGAACACACAACGGTAATACTCTATAACCAAAACAAATTAGCCAGTTTTTTAGGAGGCCAAGGGCCATGGGTAAGCGTAAACAACAGTAACGCTAATGCGGCCAAGAGTAAATAAGTCGTAAATTTTTTTTTTTTTTAAATTTTGAGTTTTAGTTTGCAAAAGTTCAAGCCTTGGGCGCCAGACCTTGGAGAAAGTTCAGAAAGGAAGGTAAGATACAGCACACACACTAGAGAAACAAGAATATAAAATAACAATAATTTAATAGTGAATTTAAAATTTAGTTAGGTTAGTAACGACAGTTTGGTTGATTTGAAATCAATTCAATATATAACGTACACGACAAAGCTAAAAAGTTAGTACCACTTATCATTAAATTTAGTAACAATGGATGACTCTAGCGCTAAACAATTTTCCATAGACCATAAAAAAATTTCCCAATTTTAACTGGACTATAATGAACAAACCCCAGTAAAGTTAAGCCTGGCAACAAAAATAATTCAAAAGAATAACCTATTAAATCACACGATTTGAAACTTGTAATTTCAGTTGTTCCAGCGTTGTGCGACAGAAAGGACGGGATTTAAATTACAGTTGTAAAAACTTTTGACTAGTCATTAAAAAAATATCAGTTAGCACTGTCGCTAGGTATGATATGAGATAGTAAGTTGAAGGCTGAAATCTTAAATGCAGATATCGAATATTTATAGCAAAACAAAATAGTCGAGGTAAAATAAAACAATTCCACGACAGGATAAACCCACGGAAGCAAACTTCCTACCAATATATTTTTCTAGAAATACTGAAAACACTGTAAATTTTGATGCATAAGTTTTAATTTAATTAGAAAATTTAACGCTGAATTACCGGTAACCTTACCTTACGGTTAACTTTACTAGAGCACGGAATTTACACTGCAAAATGTACAGTACAAAATAAAAAACACTACTATGAAAGTAACAACCTAGTAGCTATATATAATTTCAAATTGTTTAACACTTAGCACCATATACTTTATTGTATAATCCCAAGACTCCAGAAAAAATCTGTTCCTAACATATCATATCAATTAACCTAAGACATGAAACCATAAATATAGCGTTAACTATAACATTTAAAAAATTTCAAAATTACTCGTGGTAACCTTATATCTAAAATTCACTTATTAAAATTAACACAGTGTGACGCACAGTAGCCGAGTGTGTACACAATAAGGCTCTAAGCACAGACAATTATATTGCCAAACGAATGTTCCAGGTACACAAGTGTGTGCACAATGAGGGCTCTAAGCACAGACAATTTACTAGCAAATGAAAGTTCAAAGTACAGCTGCACTTCAACATGTGACCGCAAGGTCAATAATAAGGTACAAATGCAAAATTGGAGTTAACCAAACGATACACAAAAATTTGTCGGAGGTAGTAGCTGAGAGCTAATCTCCACACGTGGCCTTATGGCAGTACCATACATAAAACCATTACAACATAAAAAAATCAGTGAAAATTTCGCTAATAATACTGCTTATGGCCTTAAATCCGTACCTGACGAAAGATATAAACAGTAAAATGTACGAAATTAATCGCTAAGCGCTTTCTAGTTTGATCGTAAGAATATATAGCACAATTTTGCTGACTTTAAAAATAATTCCTGCAGAGGCAGTGGTTGCTATGAAAATCTAAGTAGTTGGTAAAGGTAGTAAAATAAATACACTTATCTTGAAATTAAGACTTGCAGTTGTCCTAAACCAGGAAGTCCTCCAAGGTAAACGACACGTGATGATTATCAATATCGAACCGCAACAAGTTGGATAAACAGTGAAGGTTAAAACCCTCATCAACTCCACTAGTACATTATAGGTATATACATTATATTAAATTTCATAAGTTGTCCCTTTGCATATAACATTATTTAATTTCAGCATACCGTGGCAGAACCAAAATAAGGTTATGTCATGGATGGGTAATTCTCACCGAAAGTTTGTATGAAATGTATCCGCGATTGCAACATATGTTAAAAGTAATTTATTATCCCAGCGCCTTCCCTTGAAAATTTCAGCGAAATAGAGACGTACTCCTCTAGACAAAAGGATTTAATTAAACCACGATGTCCTGAGAGCGCAAGACATCTCTCCATTTTGCATAATTGCCTAAAATAAGAATAATTTCCAAGTCAGTTAGGTTCTTACAAAGAAAAACATCATTAACTGTACTAAGATGCCACTTTCGCGTTTCCTACGGTAAAGGTTGGTAATTTTCCAGACGAGACAATTCGCGCCTTCCGTAAAGTTTTCTTAAGCACTCATTTTCAAGAGCTGTCTGTCTCAGGTGTACTTTGTAAATCTTTGTAAAATATGTGGGAAAATGTTTCCTGTTCAAATAAATTGCAAATGGAATTCCACGGCTTTATCGGAGACTCGATGTCTCTCTTTTTAATACCTTATCATTTAACCCTGGATTACTCCACACCTGTATACGTAAACTGCGGCAGAAGCTACCAGAAAATCTGAAACTTCTAGAATCAGGAAGAGCAGTATCTAGGTGAAATGGAAATTAAAATAAAAAAAAAAACCAATTTGATTGTATTTGCAGAAACAGCTTAAATACTATATCATAAAAAAATCTGCTAGCACTGATCGAGCATATCATAAGGGCGCATGCACGAAAACTTAATTTCACAGATGATAAAAATATTATATACTCGTATCTCTATATGAATAGTTAAGCAAGGTCATTTATAATTGGTACTTCGAATGGTGACCTTTAGGAAAATATTGGCGATTTCAGGTAAGTATCACGCCCCTGGCGTAAATCTGAGTAACTAGGATAATCCCCATCGTGACGTCATAACGATGAACATAGAATGAGTTATTTATATGTACTTTATAAGGCAAAGTTGTCCTTTGAAGTAGGTATATTATTAAACTACATGCCTATCTACATCAGCCTAGCTTAGGTAAGTGGTGATTATTATATTCCCATTTTGTTTGTGAAATAATTCGTGAAATCATTGTAGTTGCCAGGGTTTGTAATGAGAGAACAAACCAACAAATTAAATTGTAAAGAATTGTAAATAAGGCTGTCAATGAATTTAATGCCAATTAAGCATGATATTTTTATAATTTCTTGGGTTATTTTAAATCACTTAAATTCTATTTTGGCAGATGATAAATTTGTTACATATAAAGAACCTATAGTTAAATGTTTTAAAATCTATTTTTGCATATATTTTAAAGTAGACTCTTCGCAGTTCCTTTCAACAATACCTAAGAGCGACTACAAATCAATTAATTGATGATATAAGACACGCTTATTATTATAGATTTCATTTTCTATTTTCAATTTCATAATCTCCTGATGATGCCGGCTCTGTTAGCGAAATATATATTAACAGTATTTTGGTGTTTTTAGAAATACTTCAGTCTTAGTATCAACTGAAAAGTGCCAGGTTCATTTTGTTAGCTATTAATGGACTTGTTTCAAAAACAACTCTTGGAGCGATATTTAGTGTTTTAGAAATGTGCCGATCAAATGCAAATATACTCTTCGTTTTCATGTTTGCAAAGAGTATATTAAAAATTCCAACTATTATTCAAACAAGCAATATGTACACTCAAAGAAAATGATAGGTAAATTCAACCAAAAAGAGCATATGAAATCGCGCCTATCTAGTTTCATAGTTAAATCAATCAGAAAAGAATAGTCATACAACTTTATTTGTTTTCGTAAACAAATAGTAGTTTAATAATCATATCTTCTTGTAACAAATTAAATAGTACAATGACATTTTTTTATGTTCACTAACCATTTTCAATTTGGTCTACAATTAAATAGTACAACGACTTTATTTTTTGTTCACCAACTAATTTTTAGGTTGATCTACACTTTATTGTATGATGAAGTTTTTTTTTGGTTAGCCAAAATCTCAGTATTGAGACATCAGACCACCCAAACCAAAGATTAGAGATCGTTTATAAGATCCATCTAAATATATCGATGATCCCTGAGAGAATTTGAATATTGCAATCGTTATTAATTTTCTATAAATTCATAAGAGTATGAGATAATGCATGGTTGATTATTGTCACTGATTTGTATGTGGCGTCATCTGGGAATAATTTCTGTAATAGACTACGTGGTAAGCAAGCAAATTTTATGGTAATTCTTTTAGAACTTCTAGAAGACGACAATAATATTGGTTTTTCTGGGTTAGAATTACAATTCGATAATAGTTAAGAATAAAATACACTATTATCTAGTTTAATTTGACAGAATTCAACAAAATAATAGTCAGACGAACAAAATAATAGTCTTATTCATCTATTTTTTAAGTTAATGTTTGTTTTGTTGTACAACAACTTTTTGTTAATTAAAATAACAATCACCTCTTGTTTAAAAATACCATCAATATAGTTTGGTTTAACAAAATTAACGATATTGTTAGTTAACCATTTTTTTTTGTTGAATTTACCCATACTATTTCTTTGAGTGTAGCATTTGTCTAAAATAATTATATTTTAGTGCATATATATTTCTTTAACAAAGTCCGTATCCATTTCTGATTTAATATTTACAAAATTATTATCACTGATGTATTGTTAAGTATTATTATGATTTACTTACTAATTTTGCTTTTTTAGAATAAAATAAAATAAATATATTATTAGAAAATACTAGGAATTATTTCAATTTTTCGAAAAAACTCATTAGAGGTAAGTATAAACATATATCTTTCTAAACATCTACTATATACACCACGGTGAATATTGGATTATAAAAAAGACAACATGCATAGTATGTATAGTACGTTTGTCACGATAACGTTATTTTTCTGCTTTTTTCTTCAGTTTATCGCTCGTTCCTTTTCACTAAAAGTAAAGTTCTTGTTTAATTTTTTTTAAGAGTGTGTATATTTTTATTAACTAAATGTGTATCATCGTTGTCAACATTTCAACATTTATCTTCCCCATCGTTTCTTGATTAATTTTCTTGATAAAAGCGTCAACTGCATTCCCAATATTATTTTTCACCATCGTTTTTTAAGTAATTATTTTTTGGAGTGACCACCAAAGTTTTCACCAAAAGTATAACAAGTTTTGTCTTCGACAGTTAACTACAAATATTATTCTCTATTTTCACATTTTTTTCATTAATTGTTTTTTTTTTTTTTTTTTCACCAAGGCTATGGAGTCTCATACAAAAGACAAAGCTGGATAAGGAGCTCTAAGTAAGGACGCGGTGGTCAAGGACAATCAGCTAGCTCCTTTTTCAAATTTACATTCACATAATCAATGATCAATATTTGTAATACAGAAGGGGAAGTTTATGATGTAAGTATATTCCGTTCTCTGGAATAAAAGAATTTCTCATTGATTTGAAGATATGTCCTGCTTTTGAAAAAATGCACTCACCAAAGATGCCCACCCTGTATAGTTTTTACTAAGAGTATAACAGGTTCCTGTAATTGTGTTAACTATATGCTAAATATTATTCTCCTACATAATTTTTTCATTATTAATTATTTTTAGATGTTCACCCTGTATATTTTTCATAAAAAGTGTATCCAATTTCTTCGATGGTAATTGCGTGAACCTTCTACCAAGTATTATTTTTCTCCGTCAAAAAGTTTTGTAGATATAGCGCTAATAGACAGGCAGATAGACAGAGGCGAATATGAAAAACGTTAATTTTCGAAATCTACATACTCGGAAACGTGAAAATCTGAAATAATCACATATTTTTTTCACGATTACTTTACTTCCCTTTGGTAATCGAGGGAAAAAACAATTAAAGCTTTATCACGTTTACCACTTGCAGAAATTGGTTATAATTTAACAACTACATCTACATTTCACAGATACATAGTTTGGAATGTTTTTAAACAAATTATAGGGAAGGAAAAAACAATTAAACCTTTATCACTTTTGCCACATGCAGAAAAAAATTTCGTTATTTCTTGTCATGCGACACAAATCACCCAATAATTTTAACATTACACTGATAACATCATCTAGGAAAATTTTCAATCACTATGACAATAAAATTATTTCAAAAAATTTTCTGACCGAATATCCCTCTGACATTGACAAATGCCTCATAATTTTATTACAATCTCAAGCACGTTGCCTGGTAATAGCCCTCCCGCCTTCGGTGTCGGGCTATTACCAAGCAACGTGCTTTCGATTGTCATAACATTATCTCGTACATTATCAATGTCCCAGGGATATTATAGCTGAAAATTTTTAACTCAAATAGCAATCTTATTAAATTCGCACATTTGTAATCACGTTTGCTGAAACAACCAATCACAACAAAATTACACTGAAAATTTTTAGCTCAAATAGCAATCGTATTAAATTCGTCCATTTCTATTCACGTGTGCTGAAACAACCAATCAGAACAGAATTACACTGAAAAGATCCCTAACTGACTTATGTCATCCAGTTTGACAGTAATGACAGTTCAATAATTTAAAGTTTATTTCTTGACAATGTCGATTTAGAACTGCAAATAATGATTTAATGAATATAATAATGGAGGAAAACATACCAAATAATACATAATACATAATCTACATTTAATTTTACAAATTGCTCTTTTAATAATTATGTTTTTAATAAATAGTTTTGAACAAATAAATAAAATAGATTGCAAAAAATTTTCTATGCGAATACCCCTCGAACATTGATAAATAGCTCATAACTTTATCACAACTTCCTCAAGCACGTTGCTTTTAGGTAATATCCCTCCGCCTACGGCGTCGGGATATTACCAAGCAAGTGCTTTCGGAAACTGTGATAAAATTATTACGTATTATCAGCGTCCTTGGGATATTATAGCTGAAAAGATCCCTTAGCGCTAATAGACAGGCAATTTTCTATGCGAATACCCCTCGAACGTTGATAAATAGCTCATAGTTTTATCACAACTTCCTCAAGCATGTTGCTTTTAAATAATATCCCTTCGCCTACGGCGCGGCGTCTGGATATTACCAAGCAAGTACTTTCGGAAACTGTGATAAAATTATTGCATGTCATCAACATCCTTGGTGTAACGGTTTGTTGTCGGGTAGCTGGTTTGGCGACTAATCAGGGTCCAGATTAGTTAATAATACAGCCCAATAAAAATATAAACAATTTATTTACTTCTTCAAACAGGTAATGTGTGGTAGTGTTACATAACATACAGGTACAGGTTATACAGGTCCGTATCTTTTACGGTTCTTAGGATAACATTTTCTATTATCAGAGAGAGTGTGTAACGATGCGATGCGACGTTAGTTGCTGCTACTGGAGTGGCATCGGGCGTCGGGCGAATATCGTCGACTCAAGAAGTTTCCCAGCTCAACACGCTGTAGGAGGTCTCATCCGCTCTGGTTCTGGCGTCGGGGAATGACTAACGACTCGAGGAATCCCAGCTTAGCACGCTGAAGGATTCCCAGGGGCAAATTGCATTCGTTCCGTCGTGTTTGCGTCGGGAGATGCACAAAGCTGTAATATGTCCAGCTCAGCACGCTGTAGACAGATTGACAGAATTGCCCGCTCTGAATTAGTTGATTTGTGGCCGGGCTTTTACATCCGAGAATCCTCGCTTAGTGGTGACGTAGAACTGCGTATAGTTTAGTGTCGTGTGCAAATCTATGCCTCTAGATGGGAGCTGGGTAGATTTGCGTGCCGTGTGCACATTGGTGTCGTGTGTAAATCCTTAAACTTTAGTAATGGAACATGAATTTATGAATGCTTCATTACATTGGAATACTATAGCTGATAAAATCCCGTAGGGATCTTTTCACTTATGTCATCGAGTTTGACAGTTCAATAGTTTAAAATTTATTCTTTGACAATCTCGATTTGGAACTACAAATAACGATTTAATGATTATAACAATAGAGGAAAACACACCAATAATACATAATATATAGTCTACATTTAATTTCACAAATTGCTCTTTTAATAATTGAAGACACAAGTGGATGATGGGTCTATGTGACATTTTCGAAAAAAACGTGTTTTTATATGAATGAAGGCTATAAGTACACAAAATTCCCTCAGGTACATTACATTTGTTTCTAATGCAAAAATATCTAATTTACAAATTTTTAAAGGATCTATGTACTGTTGAAGTTGGTAGGCTGTTAAAAACTTTGTGTTCAATTATCTCAAAATCACTTTGTTGAAAAAAACAATTTTTTATATCAATGAAGGCTATAAGTACACAAAGATACATTACATTGGATTCTAATGCAAAAATATCTGATTTATAAATTTATAAAGGATATATGTACTGTTGAAGTTGGTAGGTTGTTAAAAACTTCAAGATCAATTATCTCAAAATCACTTTGTTGTTACATCCACTTGTGTCTTCAATTGTACTTTTAATAAATAGTTTTGAACAAATAAATAAACTAAATTGCAAACATTTTTCTATGCAAATACCCCTCGAACGTTGATAAATAGCTCATAATTTTATCACAACTTCCTCAAGCACGTTGCTTTTAGGTAATATTACCAAGCAAGTGCTTTCGGAAACTGTGATTTATTCGTATTATCAACGTCCTTGGGATATTATAGCTGATAATTTATTTTTCCAATTTGCGAAATGTAAAATTATAAGTTAAAACAAACTCTTGGTGACAAACTTTCTCGAAAACTATTTTTTTTTTTTTTCATTTTTTTAATTTCACTTTCCGAGTCCGTATTTACATTCAATATTACATGTATATTGAATTTTAGCACTATATTTAAACCACATAGATAATCAAAATATCCTTTAAAATGAGTAAAATACTTGCATATGTTATACCTACATTTGCATGATCGTTGATATTTTTTGTATAAATAGTCTACAAGTATTTTTGTTTTTTCAAACCGCAATTCAAAACCTTTTTACTTATTACAGCACAGAATTACCTTGAAGAAAGTCGTCTGAAAATTATGTAATAGTAATTTCTAACCTTTACTAAGAAACGACTATTTATTTTTACCTAGAACTTGAAAAGTTTTAAAGACACGTTATTTTCTAAATCTTTTTCTCATAAAATGTAGACGATAGCGATGTATAAAATATATTAGGTCTTTTATGGGAAATGATAGAACGCGTTAGTTTTGATAGCTTTTCAGATGTTCAATATCAATAAATTTTTTAAGAAACTTGGAAATACCATTCATGCTATGGCAAATCACAATTCTTCGTGATTACGATTTTATGTAGACAAATTTACGTTTCCTATTCATGAAAAAAAATTGTTTCTCGCAGTCTATTTGATAATAACATGGGTAATAAGAGAACGAATCAGGAAAATCAGAAAAACGCCAAATCAGGGTGTTTCATGCCCAAATAAAAGCAGACGTATATTATTATTCAGTCGAGTTGAGAGTTGCTCTTGACCTAAAATTTACCAAATTGCCGCCGTTCCATTCTTATATCTTATCAAGAATTTGATAACAACTTATTTTGAGATTTTCTTGTTCTTATCTTATGACCATATTATATATGTGTATTTTCAAAGAATTCGACCATTCAACCAATCACACTGCTTATGCCTGTACTGCAGTTAGGTACAAAATTTAGTGTATATATCTCTCTCCTGAATTAATGCATATTTGTGTTTGGTTTTCACTTGTTATGTATATTGGTCAAAATAGCCTGCAGATATAAGGTGATATTTGGTGTGTTAGGAAAATAATTACCGTACCTTAATAAGCTAATCTTGTTCTCAAAAATAAGAGGAAAAATTGTATATAAACATGTGTCCGCTTCCTAACAGATCTACGGCCTTCTGTTGTTATTTCAGAAACTCCTTGCAATGTGTACTCTCCCATTTTTGCTAACAATAACGCTTATTTCCTTATGTATTGTATGTTAGAAATAATAGTTTATGCATGTAAGTTCTATACCAGCTTGATTTTATATGCTAATGTACGTATCGGTAGCTCTGTCGGATAAAGCGTATTGTGCGGCGGCGAATATGCTGGTTGCACAGTCTGTCGTGAACTGAGTTCGAACCCCAGCTCCAGCACTAATAATGTCGGCTTTGAATCTAGGGGTTGTCTACTACATTTGCTGTGTTTATGTTTATGTATTCAGTATATATTCTCACAATAGAGCATAAGACATCAGGAGAGAATATTTAATACAGTGCGTGTAGTTGCGGATTAGGTATGTACATCCATGTAGCACGAGAGATATGACAACCCAGCGGTACCAAACCCGCCCGTCGCACAGTGGCCCCGAAGTGACTTTTTTTTTCAGATCAGTCTGCAGGTCTTAATACTTAAGGAATCGGAAACTTGTTTTTTTTTAATCTTTATTTTTCAATTGCCTACCTAATTTTTCAAAATTATTGATGAAAATTTTGAAATTTCTTTGGAAAATTTTGAAAAATCAGGGACCAAA
The DNA here is from genome assembly GCA_936432065.2 of Rutpela maculata. Classification (NCBI taxonomy): domain Eukaryota; kingdom Metazoa; phylum Arthropoda; class Insecta; order Coleoptera; family Cerambycidae; genus Rutpela; species Rutpela maculata. The sequence continues at coordinate 251,741,567 of OW386286.2, forward strand.
AACCGAAAATCTGGCTTGAAAGACAGACCTTTACAAAATAGCCCTTATTTTAATCGGCAATATATCAAAAACGGAAGACCTGATAAAGTTGAAAAAGTTATGTATTCGTTATGTGTATATTGCAAACTGAAAGGCTTATGTAGACCAGTTTTGAAGATCTGCTAAGTTATATTGAAAAATGTGTCACTTTTTAAGGATATTTTAACCATACCCAGCTTTTAATCTGTTCTATCACGAAAAATATGCAATCTATGTGAATGATATTTTGGTCATCGATACAACACAGCTTTTTTGTACGGTGAAGCTATTGCCATGCTTATTCTGCTTATTAAAATCTCCTTGAAAAGTGGGAGATTTTTCTTAATAACTTTTAATGTAAGTTATTCAAATTTCAGCGAGTGGTTTATAATAGACACATAATGAACACGTAATTTTTTTTATAATTTTTCAGAGCCTCCGTTTTTGGGATATTAGCGGTTAAAGTGAGGGACTGCTGCATCGCTAACCCAAGATTTAATGCAGAGCGTACAACGTTCAAACTTATTACGCTTCTATGACCACCAGACTGTTACATAAAACGATTTTTTGTTTTTCAAAATATAATTCAGACCTTAAACAATATTTCACTCGCTTATACTTGTACTTTATCTTTAATAATTCACAGGTGTACAAAAAAAAAATCTGCTTCACGGACTAAACTTATCATGCCTAAAGTAGTTTTATGTGTTGAATCCGAATTTTCAATTTAAAAAAATGCCTACCGCGTATGTCTACCGCGAAGATTTCGAGTAAATCCCGGTTTTTATCATCAAAACACTGCTCTTTGACAATAAAAACCGGGATTTACTCGAAATTTACGCGGTAGAAAATTTTTTAAATTGAAAATTCGGATTCAGCAGACAAAAATACATAAGACATGATAGGTTTAGTCCTTGGAGCAGAAAAAAAAAAAATTTTTCCTCGATGCAAACTTTTTCAATGCAGCTACTGAAAAATTCATGTGATCTCTAATGAAAATATTTTTTTTGTACCAGATATTTTATCTTTGGTACAACTTTAGGTATTGCTAACGATTCAGCACTATCATATATCATTGCAGAGCGCATCCAAGTATACGCAGAACCCAGACTGGGAACATACCAATGTAGTTTTAGAGCTGGCCGCTCTACAGCGGATCAGCTCTTCATTCTACACCAAATTCTAGAAAAGACCAATGAATTCAATATAGATACCTTCAACTTCTTCATTGATTTCAAGGCAGCTTACGATAGCATATTACGTCCGAAGCTTTATGAAGCCATGAATGAGCTTGAGATACCAGAAACACTTATAAACCTCACAAAAATGACAATGTTTAGGGTAATATGCCATATCAAAATACAAAACGATACATCGAACCCGGGTGATGCGCTGGCGTGCCTCCTGTTCAACATAGCCCTGGATAAAGTAGTCCGAGATACCCAGTTGCATAATAGAGGCACTATCTTTAACAAATCTACTCAAATCCTGGCCTACGCAGATGATGTAGATATTATCACTAGAACCACACGACAAGCCAAAGAAACATTCGCAACTTTTGAGACTGCAGCAAGCAACATGGGACTACACGTAAATGAACAAAAAACCAAAATGATGGCAGCAACAAAGATCAAAAGAGTGCGAGATATTGGACATACCATCACAATCAACGATCACAATTTCGAAGGGGTGAAGGAGTTTGAGTATCTGGGAGCGATAATAGCGGCAGATAACAACAATAGCGCAGAAATCAGAAGACGTATTATGTTGGCAAATAGGTGCTATTTTGGTCTGTCGAAGCACCTCTGCAATCGTAATCTATCAAAACTCACAAAAATCAGGTTATATAAAACCCGTGTTAATGCATGGATCGGAGACCTGGACGCTAACAAAAAGAGATGAATCCCCGTTAATGATTTTTGAAAGGAAGATACTACAAAAAATATACGGGGCAATCCAAGAAGACGGTATATGGAGACGCAGGTATAACTTTAAAATTTACAACACTTATAGACAGGCCGGTAATAAGGACATAGTAACTACAATCAAAATCGGCAGATTGCGATGAGCAGGTCATGTGAACAGATATGATGACAACAACCTGCAAAAAAAGGTCCTTAAAGCAGAACCCATAGGTACAAGAGGGCGAGGAAGGCCAAAGCTGCGCTGGAAGGATGGTGTAAGCGAGGACGCACGAAAGATGGGTGCACCAAACTGGACGATGCAGTTCAGAGACAGGAATGAATGGCGAAGGAAGCTGGAGAAGGTCGAGACCCTACTATAGGGTTATATGACCAATTAGGATGATGAACGATTCATTATATGTTTCAGAATATATGTGTCCTTTTCGTCAATGGTTAGAAATGAAGTTATGGGATAGAAAATATACAACACTGTATTTTCGAGAAATTTCATATAAAAGTGAGAAAATGCCATTTTTTCCGATTTCGCAATTCCGAATCGAATCCCGACCTCTATAGTCAAATTTTACATAAGAATACTTCAGTTTTTGTATGTTCACGAGTTGCATAGGCCACTTTTATTTTGCATATTTCAAAGGCTAATATTCGAATTTGCAATTGGTTAATACTGTAGAATTATAAATTAGCCTTTGTAATATAAAATCTTCAAAAGTCAAATATAGTTGTCCCAAAGTGTTGTATGAGGTTATTTTTATTTTCAATTTTTTCTATGTAAAATAGTGCCCAACCGATTTTTTTCAAACTGCGTTTTGAGTAAGTAAATTGCAAAAGTGAGAAAGAGTATCGGGTTTATTCTAGCTTCTACTCACTACATTAAGCAACAATTATATTCTCATCTTTAAAGAAATTGCTAGAAACATCTCATTTGAAATACGCATTTTTCATTTTTTCCTAAAAACAGATTAAAATGTCTCTATCAAAAAAGAGCTTAAATAGATATCTTCAGAATATGTTTTCATTGATACGGAGCAATTCAAGCAATATGATAATGTCATAAGTAATGTAAGTCTCTTCTTGCATTTTTAAATTTTAAAATTGCAGTAGCTCACCGTAAACAAGTACATCAGTAATTTAAAAATTTCAAATTATTGCTACTTACAGTTACAACCCGCTTAGGGCATAAAGTAATAAACATTTCATTATGAAATAACAGAAATTTTCAATTGATCTAACGTAGGGAGCTACAGTTTTCTCTAAGAAAAATTCTAATAACGTTGAATTTCTACACTCACGAGAAAATTATTTAATCAGTGACAAGTTCTAGCAGTCATTGTTAGCATTTGCTTGAATCGTACTATCAAGTTCTCTAATATGGTTTCATGCAAACTTAAATAAGGTAATATACAGAGTAAACTTGCCTTAGATATTTGGATATTCGCCAGAAATCAGAAATAAATTTTGCAGTCAGATAAGTTCGTTTTAACATCTACAATTTCAAAATATTTTCTTGGTATAAATTGTTTCTAATTATTAACTTCTTAATATGTAGTATACAGTGAGCCTCAAATCCTTGTTTTATATTGTTTCATTATTTCATTTTCCTTAATGTGTGTAATTTCCCATTAGGCATGTACATTCACGTAGCGCGAGAGATATGACAACACAGCTTACACAGCACAGTAAATTCGCCCGTCGTCGGCGAAGCATGAAGCATCCCAGCTCTCAGTTATTTCATTTCAGCCAGCTGGCACACGCGACGTTGTAATTCTTACTCCCTATGCCTAGCCCGCGACTACACTTAAAACTGCAAAAAATGTGAGTATATTCCATTTGAACATACAAGGCTTTACAAATAAAACTGATCAGCTTTCGCTATTCATTGAAGATAAAAACTACTCGGTAATATGTATATCTGAACATTTCTTTTATGAAATAAATCTGAATTGCATTAATTTAAACCAATATACCTTGGGTAACTATTTTTGTAGAAACATTGGCAAAAGAGGAGGTGTAGCTACGTTTGTAAAAAATAATATAAAATATAAACCTCTTAATCTAACTCAATTTTGTAGTGAGTTTAATGCGGAATTTTGTGGCGTTGAACTAATTGGCCTAAAAGCCATTGTTGTAACAGTATATAGATCGTGTCTAGCAGATTTTAATAATTTTATAACTAAATTTGAGGAATTACTCATATACTTATCCGGTAAATGCAAAAAGCTTATATTACTGGGTGATTTTAATTTACATTTTGAAGGAAGTTCAGCGAACTTGACCGATTTTAAAAATCTGATCACATCTTTTGGATTGGACATAACTATATCGGATTTTACTAGGGCAACCGGTTGTATAGATAATATTTTAACAAACATTGACAGCAATTCTTTTAAAACAGGAATATTGGACCCTGGTCTATCAGATCACTATGGGCAATTTATAACAATAAAAGGTGATATTCAACCTGTGGCAAAGGCTATCTGGAGAAGAAATATAACTGAGCACGGTATTAAGAAACTGAGAACATCGTTAATTGACATAGATTGGGGTATTTTTACAGACACAACCTATGATTTAAATTTTTTATCTAACTTTTTAGTGAACACTTATAAATCTCTAATTCATAAATTCTTTCCATTGAAAAAATGTTTTTCTGGCGAAAAGCCTATACATTGGTTCAATGATAATCTACGTAACATGAGAGATACACTATGTGCCATTAAACAAGTCTATAACACAACAAAAGACCCGGTTGACAAAGCAGCTTTCACTTAATATCGAAAAGAATACCGTGATGCAATCTCGAACAATAAAAAAGCGGCTTTTGATAAATTTATGGACGACTCTGACAACAAGTCTAGAGACGGATGGAGAATTATTAACAATGAAAAAAATTTCAACTCTATAAAAAATAACACAGAATGTAACATAGATCCGAATGTACTTGTTGACTTTTTTGCTACAGTTGCAGATAATGTTATTAATAATTTACCTCCAAGTAATGAAGATGATCTCAATTTCTTAAAACATGTCCCGTCGACACATCTTACGTTTTTTCTTGAACCAGTTACTACTCTTGATGTGGTGGAGGCAGTAAATAGCTTGAAAAACACAAGTAGTCTAGACATTTATGATTTAAATAGCAAAATTATTAAAAATACCATAGATATTATTATTTACCCGTTAACTTTCTTAATAAATTTATGTTTCAGTAAAGGCTCTTTTCCGGATGTCTTTAAGATAGCTAGAGTAGTGCCTATTTTTAAAAAAGGGGATCCTGATAATCCTGATAATCATCGACCTATATCAATTATCCCAGTGTTCGGTAAGATAATTGAGATCATTTTAAAACATCGCTTAACGAAATACTTTGAAAATCATTCAATCATTCACAAGTGCCAATTTGGTTCTAGGAAATCATGTTCTACTGTAGATGCAGTCTGTAAGGTTGTGGGTGACATTGTTGAGGGTTTTGAGGAGGGTCAATACACGGCGATTACGCTAGTAGACCTTAGCAAGGCCTTCGACTGTGTCTCTCACAGCCTTCTCATTAAGAAACTTAGCTATTATGGTGTCAGAGGTCTACCACTAAATTTATTAAAATCTTATCTGCATAATCGTGAAATCTGTGTAAAAACTGATAATCAAATGTCGGAATTTAAGATAATGAAACACGGAGTACCCCAAGGCTCTGTACTGGGCCCTCTATTATTTATCATTTTTATTAACGATCTTTTTTTCTATCTCTTTCCAAACAAAACTGTTATGTATGCAGATGATGCAACTTTAATAAATAAAAATGACAATTTAATGGCTCTACAAGCATCTATATATGAAACTCAACATTCTGCAGAACACTGGTATAATAATAACATGCTAAAGTTAAATAGAGATAAAACCCAAAAATTGATTTTTTCGACCAACAACGCAGTTATCAAAGGCGACAGTGTTAAGCTACTTGGAATTGTACTTGATAATAACCTCAAGTGGGATGCTCATATTGTACAGTTAAGTAGTAAAATCTCTAGTTATATTTTTCTACTACGTCAACTGAAAAAGTATATAAATGTCAAAACATTGCTATTTGCGTATCATGCTTTAATCCAATCACAGATTACATACGGGATTGTACTCTGGGGAAATTCCGCTCATGCCTATAAAATATTTATCTTGCAAAAACGATCAATTAGAATAATTGCTGGTGCTAATTATCGGGATCATTGCAAACCTTTGTTCCTCAAATATGGCATAATGCCCTTGCCGAGCTTATATATATATTACTCGGTGCTGGAAATTCATAAAAACAAAAGTACCTTTTCTACACACTCAGACTATCACCATTATGAGACTAGATCATCAAATGAATTAAAAGCACCTAGATATCGTCTTACAAAATCCGCAAGAAATTCACTAGATTTTAAACTATATAATAAAATACCCGAAAATGTAAAAAAACTGGACTATATCAGATTCAAAACAAGCATTAAAAGACATCTCTTAAAATGCTGTTTTTATTCGGTAGATGAATATATGAGTTTCTCTATGGAAAACTGATCATATTTGATAGCTGTCTCTTTTTGGAATATGCTTACACCTTTTACATTTATCCTTCTTTTATATTCTGTTGTAAATATAGTGAAATTTATGTATTTCTTATTAGACATGTGTTTAATTTTAACTCTGATACACTTTTTAAAAATCATTTTAATTGTTTTTGTCCATATTAAATGTTTTGATTTAAACATTATATTTCTAGTCTGTAGATAGGCATTTTTTTAACTGTAAATTAATGAATGCATTACTTAAGGTAATAGCAGCAACTATGACTTGCTACAAATGTAACTATTTTATATAATGTAGTCAATAAATTTCTATCTATCTATCTATCTATCTATCTATCTATCTGTATAATACCCATATACGACAAAAACAAAATTCACAATTCATATTGTGAATTTTACTTATGCAACATGATTTACCATGATCTGCGGAAAATAAAATGTTGTACTAGTCTTCAATGTGGGAGAGCCCCTGCAAAATTTTAGAGTGCTTCAAGGTAATTTAGTATATTAAAAATGGTTAAAACTTACGAAGATACGCTACTGTTATTGCCTAGGTCAGTAATAGGGAGACGAACTTACTTGTGAAAGAACATATTGGAGATGTTTCCATTTCTTTAATTGGCATAAAAAGATAAGCCGGCGGGTGCGGTCAAAGTGCCGCGTTTTTTGCTTTCGATCGAACAGTCAGGACACCGGTAGGTACAAAGCATGGCCGAAGTTGGTGATTTTGTGTTATTGATGGGTTTTGGGTTTGATGGGTTTAAGTAAATATCTCTTATATCTACTAGTTGTTGTAGAGTTCACTAGCATATGGTCAATATCTTTCCGATTTATTTCGCTATTTTTGTAGTGTGATTTGATTAAAACCAAAAAGTCACTTCTACCCTCTCCAGCTTTGCTGTCAATAGTGTTAATCCCAAGTGTGATAAAGTAACACGGTTGTACCACGTTACGTCAGATTGGTTAAAGTCATTGAAGGCGCATTTCTACAAAAAAATTAGGGTCATTTTTTTTATTTTTTATTTTTTTAACTCCTTTCGGTGGGGACAACCTACTGATAAATTTTCTGCTTGTCATGGTAGATCACCCTGTATATACAGTGGGTCCCACTTTTCATAGAGCCACCCTCATATCTCGCTCATCTGGTATCCGAATATTTTGAAATATTGAAGGTGAATATACACACCTATAAAATGAGTCTTTAGACGTAACCACGTTTGATTTCTGTCAGAGGCGTCCGATTCTAGGATGGAAAAAGTGGGTCGATTTTCAAAAAAAATATATATTGGCGATATTGTTAGAAAATAACTAGTATAATATTCCTAACCAGCGCCTTTAGAAATCCCTTTGTACAAGATTACATCGTAGTGGCTTCAAAGGTGTTTGAGATAGAGGCCGTCAAAAGAACAATTTTTTGAACTGAAAATAATTTTCATCTGTAAAACGTATTCTCAAATTAAAAAAAGACAACAAAATAACTATTTATTTAATAAGGCAAGAATTCTAATTCGTACATACCTACCATTTTTCTGAAAAATGAAGATCTAAGTAAGCTATAAAAATAAAAGTTATTGCCAAAAGTTAGTGTCAATTTATTGTTGAACGTAAAGAAGTTAATCAGTTAAAAATTCATGTGAATGCTAATTTAATGTTAGATAATAAGTGAAGTGTAAATTTTTGTGTAATAAATATGGTTCGGCGTTTAACAATGGGAGAAAAGTGAAGTTGATTCGTTTAGACGGAGATAATGCCAGATCATTTAGACAAGCTGCACTTGAATTTAATTTACGGCATCCTGACCATCAGCTTCCCATAGCAGGAACTAACTTTGCATTGCTTATAAATATATATTATTTATGCGACGTTATCTTATCGCCAATTAAAAATTAAAAATAAGGCATGTTAAAGGTCATATTCTATCTGCATACTTAAACTTAAAGTAAATTAAAATTATATAAAATAATATATTTCATTATAAACTGTGTTAAAATGAAGTGGCCACCCATACTTTGCCTTATGTATTCAGGTAAGAAAATAGGAATATAGCTAACAGAGTGGTATTAAAAAACAACACTAACAATCTTGAAACTTAATATAACCTCAGAAAATTTTCGCAAGAATATGTTTTGAAATCAGTCCTTTCAAACTGTCCTTTCAAAAGTTTATAACATTAATTATAATAATAATAACAAATGTTTTTTGTTCGTCAGTTATTATTCTGTAATACAACAATACTAATTTATTCACATATTATAGTAACTTTCGGTATATTTTGGTAGATACATGGTTGAAGAGTTATTTTAGAACAATTTCATTTATAAACATAATGGAAAATACATAAGTAAATGGTGGGGTGAAATTGAAATTTACCTAAAATCATATTTCTCCAAAAATATTAATTTTTATACCACATAACTGTTTTAAACATGGGGATGACACAGTAACTTACAAATGTTTAGAGATATTTTATTTTTACTTTGTTTTGTTAATTGACTAGTGTTTTATATTTATTTGATTTTCATAATGAGAAAAAAGAATGAAATTAATTTTATATGGTTATAAAGGGGAGCCGTTTTTGGGTTAATAGAAATTTGTGTTTCAAAGATGAGCTCATTTTTACAGGGTAGACCAAATTAGATGGGACTTGGGGTTTTCTCTAAAACTATCGCAGATAGACAAAAACAATATAGGTGTCCTGAGCTCGATTTTCGAGAAACAAAAAATGGCGTAAACCGCGATCGTCTATCTTTTCCAGTGCCGAGATACAGGGCGTTTTTGGAAAATTGACATTTTTGGATGACCTCTCTAATTATCAAGGGTCGAATCGAAAATCGAGGTAACACATTCTTAAGGCACCTTTTTGAGTAGAATACGCTGCTGATAAGAAGAAAATTATGCATGCCTCAGTTTTCGAGATACAGACATACTTGTGTTTTTTTAAATGGAACAACCTGCAAATTATTTCATTATTCGATCACAACTTAAATTAGCTATCTAACGATATAGTGTACGGAAATTAGTCAAATTTATGTGGAATAGAAGAAAAAAATTATAATAAGCTGAAATGTCTATAATAGTTAGCTTATGTGTGTAAGAATACATATCAAAAAAGTTTCCACCCCCAAGGGGTAAGCTTCATCGATATCTCACCCCCTTTAGGGACACCGCACTGGTTTTTTTTTTTACAATATCTTTTAAACGCTTTATCTTAGAGAAAAAACATAAGTATAGGAAAAGGTTTGTCACAAAATTCTCTACAAAAAAGGTTCTGTGTTATGTATCGATATTTCTATTACTTTTTATGTTATTAAATCGTAAACTGTAGGGCTAAACAAAAATGAAAGTTTGATTATATTGAATACGGTACTTAATCCGTACCAGAACGTCTAATTGATGTCGCCGAATGTGAGTATCTAATTGATGGCGGAAATCTAATTCATCGTGTTGTATGGCCGAGTCAGGGCACATTTAAGGAGATTTGCAGTACATACGTTACATTTGTTATGGTAAAAATGTCAAAATTATTTTCGATGGTTACAGTAATAATCCTACCAGCACAAAAAGTATTGAACGCCAACAGAGAATTTTAAGAAGAACATCTCTCACAGTTATTTTTGATCAAAATACGCCAATTACAGACCCTAAAGAAATATTATTAAGCAACCTTGCCAACAAAGAACGATTAATTTGTCAATTAGTTCAGACCTTTCAAAATGAAGAGATACAAACTGTAACTGGGGATGATGATGCTGATACAGTTGGCCGGCTCGGTGGCGCAGTGCTTAAGGTGTTAAGCTTGCGACCACGGGGTCCCAGGTTCGAATACTGGCTAGGGTATGGATGTGTAGTGGCGTTTTTTCATGTGTTGCCGAGATGGTAGCAGTGAACTAGATTGCCGTTGTGTGAGAGACAACACAATCTAGTCGCTCCCCTCTCCTGAGTTCGAGTCTCAGCTGCGGCAGATGGCAATGTCGCAGGGAATGGGTGTTGTGATATTGTCTCTGTGTGTGTGTCCGTCCTGGTTGAGTGGTAGAATAGCCTACGGCTAAACTCCGCCAGGACATTAATATAAATAAGGCGATTAAAATAAAAAAAAAATAGTTCAAACTGATATTCAAAAAAGTTTTAAATTCGAACCGGTCGTAATTGTAGGACAAGATCTTTTTACCTTAATTATTGCCCTAACGCCAACTGAAAAGGATATTAGACTACTAAGGGAGACCCAAGATAATATAAAAGCAAGAGTTTATAGCTCTAAAGATTTACAGTTGTCAAATGTCCTTAAGAACTCAACAAAAACAATTCTTTTTGCTCATGCATCTAGTGGTAGTGACACAGCGTCTGCTTTTTTTGGAAAAAGCAAACACCAAACTATAAATTTATTAAACTCGAAAACAAATTTACAAGAAGTTGTTAAAACCTTTAACAAACCAAAACAGGATACTACTGAGGCTGGGGAAATATTTGCTCTTGCACTATATAAAGCACAAAAAAATGAAACGTCAATAAATTACACAGCCCCACAAAAAAAAAAAAGTTCAGACCAGCGAACCAGACCCATGTATCCCTATGTATTTTCAGTCGCTGAATCCGAATCCGAGGTCAAAAAAATTCGTACACCCTCAAAATCTTGAGCTAGAGCCAAAAAACACCCCTGGACTGAGGTAAAAAGAATATTAAGCTACGAGAATAGTTGTTACATCCTAATCTATAGAGATATACAAATTAAGGTTAAACAGTAGCGTACATACAATAGATATGAAACACACCCCCAGTGAGGGGTGAAAACTAGCCCCCATTTATAAAAAAATCGATCCAAAACTGTTGAAAAAGCTCGAAAGGTCTAAGTTTTGTTAAAGTGCATCAGATCCGACGTAATCTTCATAAACTGCCCGTATAGGGTTGAGAACAACCTTAAGTTTAAAGGACACAAAACAAGAGAAAATGTAAAATCCGACAGGATTTCTATTTTGCGTAGTACTCTAAAATAGAACTAGAAACTTACGTACCATCAACGCCCTACAGTGTCAACCCTCAGATGGTGTGAAAACTACCCCCTATGTAAGATTTATCTATAAAAAGTTACAGTAACTTCTATAAAAATTCGAAACACCTACGTTGTGTGGAAGTGAGAAGAAACTAGACTATGTTCGGCACTGTGCTTGAAAACCACCCCCATGGGGTTGCGAGATGCTACCCCTATATCCGTAGGACACTGAAAGTGTGCATCACGATTTTTGCTAATCATAGCATAAAAATGTAAATCCGGTTAGTTTCTCTCTGTTTTTCCAGCATCCTACGGATATAGGGATGGCATTTCGCAACCCCGTGGGGCTGGTTTTCAAGCATAGCGTCGAACATAGTCTAGTTTCTTCTCACTTCCACACAACGCAGGTGTTTCGAATTTTTACACTACATTTTTATACTGTAACTTTTTAGTTTAGGGGGTAGTTTTCACACCCTCTGAGGGTTGACACTGTAGGGCGTTAATGATACGTAAGTTTCTAGTTCTATTTTAGAGTACTACGCAATTTCAGCATTCATGAAAATAGAAATCCTGTTGGATTTTACGTTTTTTCTTGTTTTTCTCGTGTCCTTTAAACTTGAAGGTGGTTGTTCTCAACCCTATAGGGGCAGTTTATGAAGATTACGTTGGACCTGATGAAGTTTGTTATCACTTTAACAAAATTTAGACATTTCGAGCTTTTTCAGTACTCATTGATGTTTTCGATCGATTTCTCACCCCTCCCTGGGGGTGTGTTTCATATCTGTTGTATGTATGCTGCTGTTTAACCTTAATTTGTATAATTCGATAGATTAGGATCTAACAACTATTCTCGTAGCTTAATATTCTTTTTACCCCAGTCCAGGGGTGTTTTTTGGCTCTAGCTCAAGATTTTGGGGGTGTACGAATTTTTTTGACCTCGGATTCGGATTCAGCGACCGAAAATACATAGGGATACATGGGTCTGGTTTGCTGGTCTGAACTTTTTTTTTTTTGTGGGGCTGTGTTATCAGAGGTATGTTCTGTTTAATACCTCCGTTGGCAATTCTAGTCAAACGGTTACTTTGGCAAGGCTACCCCCGACGCGCGACGTTCGCAGCTTTGCAACAACATACGTTACGGGTTTATCACCAAATTCAGGCTTGGCATGGAAATGTTTTAGAGCCAGAAGAATGGGGATGGAAGAAATCATCAATGTTTTGACTACTGAAGCAGCAGCTCCCTCATAAATTTTAGAGTTAATTTCGTGTGCCTGCAAAAAGGGCTACGTAAAGCGATGCGGATGTTTAAAGGTTGGCTTAAAATGTTCGGCTATGTGTATGAACTGTCACGGACAAGCATGCCTTAATGCGGAACGGACCGGCGAAATTGAATTTGAGCAAGAATTTTAAAGCCTTTAGTGGATTTAGTTTAATTCAATTCTATATGATTTATAAAAAGTTGTTGAAACCGAATGCTACAAAACAGAATATTACAAGGCTGGATAAATATTGTGTTCCCATCCAAAAGCGTTTTTGTTACCTACCCCCAAGTTTGCCGCCGATTAACGTAAACACCCTTAATAATCTGCAAACGACCTATAAGACATGTTTTATAGAAAATTTGATTCTCAATATTTTTCAATACCTCTAGTTTTGTCGTAGAACATCACATTTCCAAAATATTATTGAAAAACCAGCACGGTGTCATTATAAGGGTGAAAAAGGGATGAAGCTCACCAGTTAGGGGTGGGAACTTTTTGATCCTGTATTCCTACCCCCATCAACTGTCGATTCAGAAAATATCAGCTTATTATAATTTTTTTCTTCTATTTTTGCTAATTTCCGTGTACTAATATATATCATATTTAATATTTATATCTATAAAAATTGGTTAATTTTCGAAAAATGTTCGAAAAATGTAATATATTTGTGAGGAAAATAATGGAAAAGAAATTATGAGCGGGGGGAGAATTCTAAAAAAAAAAATTAAACCAAAATTGATAAGCAGATCTAAAACAAAAATTGATTAGCGGTGGGGACAAAATATATTTTTTATAAGCAGAGAGCGCAAGAGCTCGCGAGGCTCCGCATGCCCTAGCGCACGCCCCTTTACGTATCGTCGCCTCTAGGCTATAGCTTAGTTAGCCTTATGGATAATCCGGCCCTGACGTGCTCACTGACGAAAAAACTACTGGCAAAATTTCAAAATGTTTGGATCGATCAGGTTAGCGAAATTTGAGGGTGCGGGACACTAATTATGTTCTTCTATTGTTAAGTTACGATCTACCTAGATTTAATTTATTTTACAATTTTGTTTTCATTTATTAAGTCTGACAGAACTCATGTGGTTGTATTTAGCTCCTACCAGACAGTGTATGAAATAAATAGATAACTAAATAAATAAATAAATAATTTTGTATGTTTCTATTCCCCATTCCTCTATTTATCAAAAAATCCATCCAACTGTTTTTTTTAACGTAAAATCAGGATATAGAAGTTATTTTCCAGGTTGATTTTATTATTTTGTCAATTTTGGATGGTAGTTTTAAAAGAGAATAAGTCTGGTAAAAAACACCAAAAAATAATGAAAAATTAAGAGAATCCCAGGTTAACATTTAGATAAATTTACTTTTAAAATCCTAAAGCATTTAAATCAACAAAAGTTTTTTTGTGAGAGTAAATGGATTTATGGATATAATTCACACAACACGGTTAGTAATTTTACAGGTCAACAAATTTTATAATTACCTGTATTCAAAAGTGCGGTAAAATTCAATTAAAACTACATATATATTTACACAGCTAATGGAATTCGGTTGTTTTTAAACCACACAACAAACACGCAGAAATGTTCACTTCAAATATATTTTATTCACAAAAAAGAGATTTAAATATATGGAATTATTCAAATGTTTGATTTAATTCTGAAGATCGGTATATAATTATTTCATTACACAGATGAAATTAAAAAACTAAAACAATCGGCTACTCGACAGTTCAATTTTACTTAGATCCTGTTTATCAATTGTAGGAATTCAATTTCGACTTTATTAAAAAATATAATGATAATAATATTCAACGGGTTGCAAAATGAAATATAATATTCTGAAAAATATAATGTTTATACCTACTAAATCATGAATTAGTTGTATTGAAAAAGAATTCTGATTATTCACATTTAGGTTAGATGGTATTACGAAAAGTTATATTAGGATTCAAAAAGAATTGTAATTATTTTATAGTTATTTAATTCTTGTAAGCACAGATTTAAAATAAAATACTATTTTTTTCTGTGAGTGATTTTTAACTTACCAATAGTATATTAAGGTACTTGTTTGTATGCTGATAGGAGCGAATCTAGCGGTGGATATAATAAGTTAAAGCGTGAGAGAGGTAGAATAAAAGGATTTGGCAACACTGTATTAAATACGATTGTCATAACTACTGTCATATACTAATCTGCTATTTCGTTCGTGCCGAGCCAAATTTTTCAATTTCGATATGCAATTTATGATGAGGTTTAACTGGAAGTCTTCCTCTTTACTTCGCAACATCGTACGGCCATCTCGCTGGTGTTTTTCGAAAAATAGGAACGTGTCAAGATCGCATGTTTTTGTAATTTTTTCGTCTCCGAAATGCCAGGTGTTTTTTACTATTTTTCGCAGATATCTCCGAAACGATAGGAGCTATCTCGAAATAAAAAATTAGGTCAAAAAAGTATTTTTGACTGCGAATTATTTGCTACCATCAGAATTTTGATTTTTCTTTTCGTTACGAAGATATTTACTGAAATCGACGATGTAGGGCAAAAAATCGCAAATTTTGTGCTTCAAAAGTTGACAACTTCTTAATCTGGAGCCCTACGCCAAAAGCTAATTTAAATAGAATTAAATTTGCTATAAATATCATGTATTACCTAGATGCTTCATTAGTCTCGACCCTTCAAAACGAAAGTTTCTGACAAAATTATTTTTTTAAGACGAAATCTCCATTTACTCGAATATCTCGATATTTATCGGTTTTTCCGAAAAATTTGTGGGCAACAAATGTAAAGAGCATTTATACTAATTTTCAATTTTATACTTTTTAAAAATTTAAATATTTGCGCCATCTTTTTAATGTACAACGTTGCCAATCAATTCCAATAGCTGTTTTATTTACACAAATGTAGGACTTAAAACTGATTGAAGTAGTAGTAGTAGTATTCGCAATATTGGCTTTGATTTATTAATAAATCATTAGCTCAGCGCCACGTGGAAGTTGATGTGTTGTACTTGGTAATCATTATGACACCTCGGGCCGGTTAATTTTGTAAGTTATTGTTATTATCATTTTTTTTTTTTTAACTTATACTCAACTGTGGATTAAATTTAATATGACTACTTCCCATACCCATTATACAAAATTATAATTTAATTCTAAAAATATGTCTGCCTAACTATTTCTTATTTATATTTTAATATATACATATATATACATACATACATATACATACACACATACATTTTTTTTTATGTATATTTCATGTACTTATTTTTGAATTGATTTATAGTTTTTTTTTAATTTTATTCTACTTTTTTTTGTATATTTTTTTTCCATTTTAGTTTTTTTGTTGTTTTTTTTTCTTTTTTTTTTTTTATAAGGAAGTTAACGAGGAAAGATATGAGTGCGTCAAGGGGTCCTTCATGACGACTTAAGACGTTACTGACTAGACCACGGAAAGAATGGGGAACCACATAGGGAAAAAACAGAGGATACTTACAATTAATTTAAAACTTTTCACATATTATAAATATGTTACAAAATTTCGTTGATTAACTTCTATTCTAAACATGGTGCTTATTAATTTCCTTATATATCAATTTTTTCAACCCTAATATAATTGTAGATACATAATAAAACCTTTTCATTGTTTAGCGTTAGTAAATTTTTTAGATTAAAAGGCTTGTTTATATTCATTTCGTACAACAAATCGAGTAAAATATTTATTGAATTTCTCTTTTGATGACATTCTAATATTAAATGCTGTAATGTGCCTACTTCTCCGCAAAAACAATGAGGATTATCAATAATTCCTATTTTATTTAAATGATATGGAAATCTTCCATGATTGTAACTGATTGAAGTTCTAATAACTTTTATGCTAGACGTACGATTTTTTCAGGGTTTTGACAGTGTTAACAAGAAACTACTTAATGTTATGTTAGTTTCTGAAGCATATTTCTAAAAAAATGTGGTATTAAGAGCGAAAAGAGCCGAGCTCTACTATGTCAAATAAGGCATCTTTGCCTATGAAAGTCAAACTTTCCGAATCGATTACTCCGAAACTAAACGGACGATTTTATTTTTATTGAAAATTTAAGTGCAAAACCACTTTATTTATTAGTATACCAAATTATATTTAAAACTGTAAAAGTTCATTTTAGTATACAAGTACCTTAAGTTTCAACAACGATAGGGGACGTCTACCGATCGACGCAATGTTTGAAAGGCTGAGCGATAACGAAGCCTCCAATTTTGCCGGAGACCGGTACAAACGTTAACGTTTGCGATGCTTTATACTGTTTTTTGCACGATCGTATTATATTACACTTCAATTAAAATACATAATTTAATTTCTACTAAATAAACGAAAAGTCAAAAGTGACGTTTATATTTCGCTGCAAGTCCAATCAAATATGATATTTGTATTCTGACTTTTCGTTTATTAGTAGAAATTAAGTTATGTGTAATTTAATACGATCGTGCAGAAAATAATGTTGTTCTTCTTTAAATAAATAGAAATTTCCCCTAATTTTTTGTCGTTATTTTTGTGAAATAACATATAGTATTTATATTAATTTTACTTACTGTTCAGTTCAGATGTCGCGCGTTAGTAAGTAAATTATTTACTGACGAGTTTGGCGTAGCAATCAGCAAACATAAGCTACCGTCAGAGAACTTATACCACAGAGAAGCGACAATATCGGCGGTTCCTTTGATATTTTATGGCCCGGTTCTAATTACATTGACATGAGTGAAAGACAACCTCTTACACTGAGAGAACTGTAAAGTTTGATGTACACTGAAAGTAATTCAGTATAATATGTACCTAACACAATCTCTTACACTGAGAGAACTTTAAAGTTAGATCTACACTGAAAGTAATTCAGTATAATATGTTACTATACCACATATTAAATATAATTAAATAATAGTTGATGTTTTAAATACTATTAGTTTCTAAAAAAGGTTAAAAAAACTTTAAAAAAATAATAATATTTTAAATATCAAATATTTATATTGACATGTAATAGAATGTATTGTATGGGTATACGATATCAAAACATATTTTAGAATAATATATTGTACATAGTATTACAATTTATTCTATTTTAATATTTTTTTGTTTATAATTCTAAAAATTAAACAAACAACATGTTTTACAAAAAAGATTTGTATTTCTAATATACATAAATTCTATTGCTAAGTTGAATATCTAGGGCAGTATAGTACGTATTATATGCTCATGATAAAACACTTTTATATTTTGGAAAAGATTATGTTGAAATAACTAGTAATATTACTTCCACATCCAGTGGAAGTATAGTAACGACAAAAAAATTAAAAAAAAATTTTATTGTTCAAATAGGCTTAGAATATCATGAGATTTAAAGTTTGAGTGAAAAGAAATTTCTGTCTGTCTGTCGGTCTGTCGGTCTGTAGCTTTTTTTGTGCGCACGTTTACTCTGGAACCGTTTGAGATATTGACTTGAAATTTGGTACACATATGAACTTTAACGAGATCTAGAACTAGATTATATTTTTATCTTGTTCCGTCGAAGGGTTGGGGGGTAAATTGGGGTAAATTTGGAGTAAATAGGTAAATCAAGCAGGTAAGAGTTCATAAAATTGATATTTAGTATAGACAAGAGAAGTTAAGGTCTCAAAAAAAATTTAGCATTAGCCGCCCCCATTACCACCCCCACCTCATTATTAAAGAGAATGAAAAAAAATGCGATTTAGTGTGTGTACAAGAACCAGAAACCTCAAAATATTTTTTTACTTTTTCCACCCCCTGTCACCACCCCCACCCCACTACCGATGTGGGGTATCGTTTTATGGGTTTTGGGGTAGAGGATTTCAAATATTATCTTATTAAAGTTCCATAAACAATTATTTCCAGATTCAAAAGTTTTTCGTTGTGTGACTTGGATGGAAAATCCGGATGTGGAAGTAGTGATTCCTTGGGCAGCGGTTTATTAAATATGACTTGAGGCAAATATCATTTTTGGTTGCAGATTAATAAATTAACGCACTCAATTTTAGAAAATCGCCATTTATGTTTATGTCTAAAAATCAAATTCCAAATCCAGTTCCATCCATTACATTTAATAATGATACAATTAAACATTCGCCATTAACAAAATTTTTAGGACTTCGTATTGATGAAAAATTGTCATAGTCTTCATGTTGATGCGTTACAGAAAAAAAAATTTCTCCTGTTATTGGAATTCTCTTCAGAATACGAACTTTTGTATCTAGAAAATATTTAAAAAATGTATATTATTGCCTCCTATATTCACACTTATAATATTTAACTTCTATTTGGGCCACAGCCAATAATTCTGTTACGAAACCTTTAAAAACATTACAAAATAAGAAAGCTATGAAATGTATCTACAATCTTCCATACTTGGAACCTACAATAGGGCATGTGCACGCGACGTGACAACTAACCTCAAAAAATTTGGTTCAGTGTAATGTTTATGAAGTTTTAAATAGTTCGTCCTAATAAAATAAGACACTTTTTGCAGGTTAGAAATATAACCTATAATTAGAAGTCTATTTTTATTAGTCAACAATATTGAAAAATTATTTGCGTGAGTTTTTAAATATTTGCCTGAAGCCAGTAGCCAAGCTAAAAATGCGTATAGAAACAATAAAAATAAGAATAAACTTAAAAAACTTAAAATTTGAGGTTATGTTAGTTATATGTTGCACATACCCTAATAGGGTATGTGGGTATGTTTATATAAACCAAATAATCTACTTGATATTGACTCGATATATACACTAAAAATTATAAATGTGACAAAATTTTAACCTTTCTGTTTACTTTTTTGTCGGTTTTAGTAGTTTTTAAATCCCGATTTGTGTATTTAATAAAATAAAATATCTTCATTCTTATAAACAAATTTTTAACATATAATTTTGTGAATTCTAAACATGGATGAATAAAATCTGTGTTGTTCATTATGTTTAATAAAGTATTAGAAACTGCTCGTCCAGTACAAATTTTCTCAAATTGAGAATTAAATATATGTTCTAATTTGTAAATAAAATTGACAAATTCCTCTGGAGGTGATAGCAGGTTTCCGTAAACATTTTTTTTTTGGTGTTAAAAGCTTTGAAATAAACTAATAAGTTATTTATAATATTAAAATATACACATTTTAAATGAAAAAATACAATTTTCCAATACATCCCTAAACCAGAGGTTATATCGGACATATTTAAAAAATAATAAAAAAACATTGCTCACCTTAAATTACTTTTTTACATTAAAATACGTTCCCTAAATATGCCTCTATCAATGTGCTTAATCAAATTTAAATTACGCAGATTCGTTCTTAAAATATCCAAAAAAATCTGTAGAAATCACTAGATATATACCCGATTGACGATAACTTTCAGTTCTCTAACCCAGAGAATTAGACCAATGGTGGTTGGGTCATCTTTGACGCAATGTAAACATGTGGAACTGACAACTAAACAACCTATTTGTCATATGCCACTGTACACGCGGGAAGCCTTGCTGTCGCTTCTCTGTGGTATAAGTTCTCTGCTACAGTTCTGGCAACAGATCTTGCAATCTGTCTCGTGACTAATCATTATTCGACCTTTTTTTATTTCCACTGCTTTCGATATGTTTACATTATACTGAGTGTGTCCTTGCACATATAAAAATAATGTTTTAAATTAAGAATTGTTTAATACTTACGCAAAAATTCTCTTGTATTAAAAAAATAATAAGTTTGAAATAAATAATTTATTTACCAATTTTATGACAAACTGTTTATATCTTAGCTCAGAAGTATATATTTGTTTTATATACAGAATTTATTTATTTGCTTTTATGTACCATAAGATTTTCGATTCAGAACATTTTATTTATCTGTGTGTCAAGACCGTCTCTGGCATAACTCCCTGGGAGCCGGCCTCTGGTCATAGATGCCCGCAATCACCTATGCAATTTTGATCTGGGATCACTCCTATCATAGTGCAGCAGTGTCGCTATACACAGAAAAGCGGTTAGGATGATTACAGGGTTGGGTTACTGATATAATGATAAATGTAAATTCAGAAAATTTCAACTTTATACAGCACATATATATTGCAATACTTTCCATACATTAAAGAGAATGAAGCAATGTATAGAGCACTGGATCAGATTCATTCGTATCATAATTAAATTTGAATTTTTATTTCTCTCAAAAATATTCCAAAAAGTGTTAACACATTATCTAGAATCACCAAGAAACTATATTATATTACAGGCGTTTCAAAAATGGGATAAAATGAATCGGTAAGGCCTTCAAATTTTGGTTCGGTTATAATGACTGTCCCATTGTGAGTGATATATTTGTCAAGGCGAAGTTTAGCTTAAGCTACTCTTACACTTAACCTTGTTTGTATTTAAAAATATAAACGTATTAGTCGGGGAGCCCTCCCTAGCTGTACGTGCACCCCCCGCCCGATCCTTGGGGACAGTGTTTTTCATAAAGATTGAAGCCTAAGGAACAATTTAAGATATATTCTAAAAAAAAAAAAACTGGCTGTACTTTCAAAATGGCGGCCACATATTAAAAAAAAACTGTTGCCAATGTTGTTTTTGTCATTTAACACAAAAACTAAAAAAGATGGACAAAAACTTTCTTCACAAAAAACAACGTGCATAAAATTTTCTACAATTTTGTACCTATACAATATTTTGATAGGAGTTACCATTTTCCAGATAAATGAGTCCAAAATTAAGAAAACATGGAAATTCATATATCGGTAAATCACTTAGAGGAAATAACTGTGACAATTATTGTAATGCGTATAATGTAACTATATATTATTAACATAAAAATTAAATAAAATAAACTGAAAAAAATTAATAATAATAATAATATTATAATTTGCAGACATTTATCTCGAAAACTGTAACAGTGGTATCTGGAAAACGGTAACTCCTATCCAAATATTGTATAGGAACAAAATTGTAGAGAATTTTATGCATTTTGTTTTTTGTACAGAAAGTTTTTCTCCATCTTTTTTAGTTTTTGTGTTAAATGACCAAAAACAATATTTGCATTTTTTTTTAAACGGACGCCATTTTGAAAGTACAGCCAGCTTTTTTTTTAGGACATGTCTTAAATTGTTCCTTAGGCTTTAATCTTTATGAAAAACATTGTCCCCAAGGATCGGGGGGATGCACGGGCTTTTGTAGTGTTACGTTTTATATTGAATTTTATATTTTATGTTAAGAGATTAATCATTTATCTGGAAAATGGTAACTCCAATGCAAATATTGTATAGGAACAAAATTGTAGAAAATTTTATGTACTTTATTTTTTGTACAGAAAGTTTTTCTCCATCTTTTTTAGTTTTTGTGTTAAATGACAAAAACCATATTTGCAAATTTTGTTTTTTTTAACGGACGCCATTTTGAAAGTGCAGCCAATTTTTTTTTTTTAGGACATGTCTTAAATTGTTCCTTAGGCTTTAATCTTTATGAAAAAATTTGTCCTAAAGGATCCGGGGGGGGTGTACGGACACTTAGGGTGGGCTCCCGTAGTATATAATTAAATATATGTATGTACCAACAACCAAAAACTAAAATATAAAACAAAAGAAATAGTAAGGGATAGATATATAGATATAAGTCTAAGCACTAACAATTTGGGTAGTGTATTTAAACTAAAACAAGAATTATTGCTCGCACTTTTACTCATTTCCTACATCAGTTTATTATGTAGTTTAATTATAAATGAATACTTAGACTACTGAATGAGATCTTTAATGATGTTGCATGTTATCACAGTCGAATTGAGAACGATTTTTTGAAACTAGCTGTCGAGTGACGTGAAATATGAAAATTTTGTCAGGTCTCGATCATGTGAATCGCCAGTAATTTTTTAAAAAGTGACTGAGGCGTGTTCTCCTTAATGATATTGTATAAATTGTCATATTTAACCAATTTAGCTTGGTTATTTTATGGGAAATATGATAATACTTTCTCAATCCAAGCACAAATCTGCAGCAGGCGTTTTGCACATTTTGGATCCTATTTTGATCGAATAAGTCAAGGAAAGAGCCATTGAACACAATCTCCATGATTAAAACGTGAAAGTATCAAGGAATCGAACAATTTTTTCTTTACGCAGCTGTTTAAACAATTTCTATAAGAGCATAATTATTTAAGGACGCTGTATGTTTTCTTTAAGATGCTATTAAGGTGACAATGAAATTTTAGATCCCCATCAAATATGATACCTAGATTTTTTAGCGAATATTTAGACTGTAAGGTTTCATTCCCAACTTTTATGTTTATATTATTTTTTACTAACTCTCTATTTTTTTATATTCAAAGAATATCACCTGTCATTTCTTATTATGCAATTTAACTGGTATAAACTGAAAATAGGAGTGGCCCTAATATGGAACCGCGAGGTACACCAGATATAACACTTTTTTTTTCGGAAGAAATTCTGTTATTTAAATGTACTGTACTAGATCGTTTCTCGAGATATGAACCAATTTGTTTTACAAAAATTAAAGAACAACCATAGTATTTTAACTTACTGCAAAAGAGTTTATGATTAATAGTGTCAAATGCCTTGGAAAAATCTAATAAAATTAAAGCTGTTACTTGTTTTTGCCAATAGCAGTTAGAATGTCGTCACATACACTCAAAAGAGCAGTTGAAGTACTATAGCCCCGTCTAAAACCGAGTTGGGATTCTGCTACTAAAACCTTTTTCCATAAAGACGGGAAATAACTATTTTCTATGCAGCATTTTATAATGTGTGTAATATAGATGTTAATATACGAGCTCCAACACATCAACATGCTTATTGAAACATTGTCTGACCCATAGGCATTTGACTTAATACTATTTAATATGTCGTTTACATTTTATATCGATACCAATATTATTTATACATTATTTTATGTAGTAACCGCACCTTATGTTGATCTGTATAAATACTTTTTGTATAATGCACCAATAAATACGGGAGATATGGGAGAGTTGGGACAATTTTCAGAAATTAATTTTTTAAATTTCTATTTTTGAAAATTTAAAAAAATTAAAAACACAGTAATATACCTTCATATAGTGTACCATTTCTTGCAAATATTAGTTAAATTTACTGGGTAAATATCCCTTTTACGAGGGAGAATTGGGACTAGCGATGGGGAGATTTGGGACAGGTAATATAATCTTCACAAAGATATGGAAAAATATTTAATTATTGCAGAAAATAACAAACGATGAGAAAGAATAAAATTAATTAAAAAATCTGACAAATGCTCAGAATAAAGACAAAAATATATTGCAACAAGCGATAAAAATTTTTGCCTTCGCAATTCGCTAATATTGCAAAAATATTTACGTAGAAATTCGACCATATGTTGAGTGCGTATAGTACCTTTTTCAAGCCGCCATTATATTTGCATTCTGCAGCGGTTTCTTGAATTATATGGATTGGAACGACAGGATTGTTCTTTTCTTTCTTGTAACGTAACGGCATACTAAAAACTATCCAAATAATATAAGAAAATTAATTCATACATGGAATGGGGGAGACAGGATGGGCCAACTCTCTCTTAAAATAACGTCCCAACTTTACCTCACTGCTCGGTGTCATTACAAGTGACCGGATTTATGTAAAATAACTCTCCGGCAACACTTGCACCCACAAAGCAATGAACTGGATAATTTGACCAAAAAAGAAGTTACTTTTCAGTACATAAAACAATTAAAATTACCTGAGATTTGAAGTACACAACACACGGCGAAATACGGCAGTTTATTTACTTCTTTCACAAATATACCTAAACTGTATGACACACAATATCAAACTACCAACCAATCGGTATAAAAAGTCACTGTCCCAATTCTCCCATGGTACCAACTCTCCCACATATTTCTTCCCTACTTACTGAGTATTGCGCGCGGAAGGAAACACACTAGCACCAGCGCCTCCGGCAGAAAATCAAATCCGCCTAATTGATGTTGCATGGTTTGTTAAATGCGATTTAGTCTATTTAGTTTACTAATACTAATAGGTTGAACTAGCCTCAATTAAATTGCTATAACAATTTAATTTTAATGCACTTAAGGCCGGTTTATCAATACAGGATTGTAATTCAGTAATATTACGGTTCAAATTGCGATATATCCGACAAAATTCATAAAGTTTTGAAAATTGGTGGAAATAATCAGGACAGCATATGTAATAATGAACCGAAAAGTTCCCACCCCCAAATTGTGTGCTTCATCCCCTACGACATAGTATTCACCAATTTTCGCTTTTTTAAAATTATCCATGAAATGGTACATTTTACGACAAAAATACCTATGTACAAAAGTGTTCTACAGAAAATTCTCTACAAAAAAGGTTTTTAGACCATTTCTCCTCAAACGAATAGTACGTTGGTAAATCAGGGCCGTAATTAGCGCAAGTCATATAATTCGTTATCTATTTACCATCACCGAAATGTTCGGTGTTACTATAATACTGTCGTTTCTGAAACTCAGCAGAAGTTCCTAAGTAATTTGCTTAACAAAGAACGTTTAATTACAGAGCTAGTGAAAAGGTTTAGAACTGAAGGTATAGATGTGTTCGTTGCTGCGGATGACGCCGATTTATTAATAATACAAACTGTTATAGAAAAATGTAAGAATTGCGATACAGCTGTTGTCGTAGGGCAAGATATTGACCTGCTAGTCCTTCTTATTGCACTTTCTCCCTCTGACAAAGACATTAAATTTTTAAAAGAAAAACAGAGTAATGCCTGTAAAAGGATTTACAGTTCTCAAGATTTACAATCTGCAACTTTCTTAAAAAATTGCAAATCCGCCATTTTATTTGTACATGCCATCAGCGGTTGTGACACTACCTCGGTGTTTTTTTCCAAAGGGAAAGTGAATGCAATCAATGTATTTAATAAAAGAAGTGATTTACAACATATTGTACAAACTTTCAACAATGAGGAAGCTACTCATGAAGAAATTGCAAACATGGGAGAGCGATTTATTTTAGCTTTATACAACTGTACCTCGGCAGAAAAAAGTCTAGATGAATACAGATTTATGTCTTTTAACAGACTAGTTGGTAAAGCCAGCAACACTGTTATGTTGTCAAAACTTCCACCAACTTCTGCTGCCGTTCGGCAACACTGTTATCGAGTTTTTCACCAAATTCAAACATGGAAAAACGTGACGCTCAAAGCTACCGATTGGGGGTGGAAAAAAGTTGGCGGTATATTAATCCCAATAATGACTATAAAAGAACCAGCTACCGAATCTGTTTTAACGCTTATTTCATGTTCATGTAAATCATGCGAATACAGGTGTAGTTGCAGAAGAGCAGGCTTGCGTTGCTCTACAATGTGTTATCATTGCCATGGACAATCATGCTTGAATGTTGAATCTGTGGAAGACGACCAAGATTTATAATTAACATTTGATAATTAGTGGATTAGGCCTACAGGGGATACAACTTTTAAAAAAACGCGCCAAGTACTTTACCTCTAGGGTGGTGTGGAAATAAGTACAACACGGTCTTTTTATAGAGGTGAGGGGGTGGAAGTTGTATATTTATTAAAATTGTAAATAAATTTTAGTGCCTACTGCTATTTTAAGCGTTAAACGTTAAACTTTAAGGTAGATCGTACTGTAGAGAGTGCTAGTCGGAACCAACCCTTATGTTTGCGCCATATTTCCCACGTTATTATTAATTTTAGGAAAAAAGTGGTAAAAACCTTTTTGATAGAGAATTTTCCAAGGAATAATTTTGTATATAGGTATTTTTGTCGGAAATTACACCGTTGCCGAGATAATCTAGAAAAACTCAAAATGGGGGTAGAAAGCACGTCCTGAGGGATGAAGCACACTATTTAGGGATGGGAACTTTTTGGTTTAGTAATCCTTATGCTATTCCCAACATACCCACCAATTTTCAAATCTTTATGAATTTTGTCGGAATAAAAACGTAATATTCCTGAACTAATTGGGTTAGTTTGTCCCGGGGTTAAATGCTACTTCCAAGTTAAAGTGTTTATTTTGGTCTATGTTACAGGTGGCCTTAGGCCAAAGTCAAAGTTAATTTAGCTAGAGCTTCAAGGTGGGGGTTATGCCTGTTAACGCGAGGTTAACCTAAAAATGTTATGTTTTATTGCTGACTTTTGGGTGTAAAGTCAAAGTTATTTTTGGCTTAAATTAGGAAGAATACAATATTTATTTTTGAACAAATTGAGATTTGGACTTTCCAACCGAGAGGTAAAATAGTTTTCTGATCGATATATGGAAGAGTTAAAAAGCAAATGATAAAATCTTATTTTATTGTATTGTAGAAATCATTCAGTTTCGACAATAAATTAATTGCTTGTAACATTGAGACATTATACAACTGGTAAGTTTTTGTTAACTGCTGAAGAGTGCGTGTCAGCAAACCTTAATTTTGCGTCAAGAAGCTTCTTTGTCTCTTCAAGATACTGCATCAGTTTTTTTTATTCTAAGACTTGTTTATCTTTATTTGCCATTTCAATTAATAGCAACCGCTCTGCAGATGAAAAATTGGGTCATCTTGGGATTTCACTCATTTTCATAAAATAAAAATATAACTATGGATCTGAAAATTTTCTGGTGTATATTATAATTGTTGTTCTGTGTTGTCACTGTCAAGTTATTTTTCAACAAAGACAAATAAATGTTTTTCTTAGTAACAAAAAATTAAATTACTAACAAAGCAAAAATCACACATTTTTTGGCCAATCACAATCAACCTAGAGCTGGCAACTCTGTACAAGACATTACTAACCTTAGGATTTTCAAGGGTTTCCTAACCCACACAAGAAAATAGCATGCTATGGCGTTGTCAAGTTATCGTGAAAAATAATTTCTGCACTTACCAAATGATTTCCCATAATGATAGGATTTTGCAGAGTGAGAGGGAAATATAATAATAATAAATATCTTTATTGTGTATTAGTAGAGTGCTCGGTGCCCAGATATACGCATAAAAATAAGTTCTGTGGGGGTTTCGTTGTTACAAGCTGAATTTGATATAAAATTAATGATGATATACTGATGTTTCAAAATCTCAAAGCCGTCAAAAAATGTCCTACTCAAAAGGTCATTATAATCAAAAAACGAGTTATTTCTTAGTGAATTAGGTGTTTTGATATTTCTACTTTTGAGTAATAGCAAATCCTTTTAACCTTGAATAAAACTAGTTAAAATAAGTAGAAATTCGAACAGACCCACCTCGAGAAATCATGCCTGCTCCCTCTGTCCCCCTATATATATATTTTTTCTTAAAAACGGTAGGAGCTAGAGGAATGATCTTGGCGCCATTCGATAGAGTATAAAATTTTGCATAAGACCCTCCATTTGCTTTTTGCTATTTTCTTTTTTTTAAGGTCCCACAGCAAAAAAAAATGACACATGTTTGGCTATATCTCTAAAACGGCCCAATAAATCAAAATTCTACAAGATGGAAAAAATAAAGACCATTATTTTTTCTATCGATTGGTATATTATATATAATATGTTATTTGTTTATATAAAGCCGTCAGTGGCGTACAAAGAGAAAGATACATACAATGAATTTATTTAAAATAATTTATTATTGTTGTTAAAAACAATAATAATGTAATAATTTTGAACAGGTACAATCAATATTTTCGCAGTTTGTAACAACAATAATAAATTATTTTAAATAAATTCATTATGCACGTGTGCATCTTTCTCTTCGTACGCCACTGGCGGCTTTATATAAACAAATAACATATACAAACTAGAGGAAGCATTATACTCTTCGCCGATTTACTGAGCTTTTTATATAATTGTTACACATTCTATAGGATACTCTTCGCATTTTTCTTGTAAATAGTTTTTGAACATTCTAAATTTTGTGATACCAACTTTGTTGTGAAAAAAAAAATATATGAAAAAAAAAAATCATGATGTGAGGGATCGAACCCAGGACCCTTGGATTGCGAGAGAGAGAGAGAAAACAAATTTATTTGACATTTCTTGTTACAAGAATGCACCTCATCGGATCCCGGCCCGGAGCCAACCAGACAACCACGGCGCGTAGCGTCGTGGAAAATGTGTGGTTGGACGAGGAGGGTCCGATTTGGTTTAACGATAATGCTTGTTGCAGCTAGGACACCTGTCCGCCTTAGGCAGACTTAAAACTAGGTTAAAATTAGGGAATGTGCTCGCACGAGCCTAAAACTAATGAATAAAAAACTTAAACTAACACTTGCACTGCACTTACAAATTTTTGGTTGCTGATACGGGAAAACAGAATTAAACGAAAAAACCCGTTCGAGCAAATGACGTCCTTGTGGTCTGATCGCCGTCAAGGAAGGTAGGGTAGTTAAAAGGGTTGAATTTAAAAAGTTTGGATTTACAGGATGTTATCGGCCTAGAGGGAATTTAGAAAGACAAAAAGGGGACAAAAAGGTGAAAAGAACAAAATTGTACAAACATAAAGAAGGGGTTGGAAAGTTAAAGTTGAGAAAAGATAAATAATAGAGTAGGGTTAGGTTTTCGTAGAGGGAAGTGTGGCTAAGGAAGTTGCCGGAAGATAGGCAACGCCTGGTACGGTAGGGGGTGTCTTATATCGATTGGATTGCGAGACGAAACTCTTGCCGCTACTCCACCATTTCTTATTACTAAAATTGTTAATGAGCGTAATATGCACCATTAGAAAATATATTGTGATTATTAGGAAACACACATTAGTAAAATGTATTAAAAAAAAAATAGTGATAGGAAATAACATTTCGCAAGGTTTCTATTTATTACAAACCATAAAAAAATGTAAGAAATATTTTTTTAAATTTTAAATTACTAATAACTTTTTTATTTACCAATCTATTTTGTTTAAAAACAATAGGGTTCTTCCTCTAGCTAATACTGAGTTACTCTCCAAATTTCAATACAATCGGATTTTTCTTTCTTGAGTTATCGTGCTTACAAGAAACGTGACGGACGGACAGACGGACATTTTGAAAGTTGTTCAGAATTCGTTCACTAACATAACGATATAAAAATTTTTTCTCTACGAGCGATATTTACTGATTTAGAAATGTGCCGATCTAATACAATATACTCTTCGTTTTTGCCAAGAGTATAATAATATACCAATCGATAGAAAAAATAATGGTCTTTATTTTTTATATCTTGTAGAATTTTGATTTATTGGTCCGTTAGGTATATGTGTCGTTGTTGGAAGGCTCCTCACCCTTTTTTTTGCTGTGGGGCCTTAAAAAAAAGAAAATAGCAAAAAGCAAATGGAGGGTCTTATGCAAAATTTTATACTCTATCGAATGGCTCCAAGATCATTCCTCTAGCTCCTACCGTTTTTGAGAAAAAAAAAAATATATAGGCAGATACAGGCAGCCTCTTTGAGGGGGCGCAGGGGGGCGCAGGGATTACTCGAGGCAAGTCTGTTCGAAAAAATTATTTTGACTAGTTCTATTCATGGTTAAAAGGATTTGCTATTACTCAAAAGTGGAAATATCAAAACACCTAATTCACTAAGAAATAACTCGTTTTTTGATTACAATGACCTTTTAAGTAGGACATTTTTTGACGGCTTTGAGATTTTGAAACATCAGTGTATCATCATTAATTTCGTATCAAATTCAGCTTGTAACAACGAAACCCCCACGGAAGTCACAATAAGCGTATTAATGCACTCTACTATATACATGGACAACATAAAAGATAAAATAATAAGTTTGAGTATATAGGCGGAATACAGAAAATTCGCTACTTGTTTAATATATACACATACACTCACATCTACATAATATACAACAATATGCATCCATAAACAACAAAAGAGCAAGGTATTGCATATCATTTTTCAATCTGACCTGGAAATATGCGTTTGTTATAAATACTTAAAAAATCATAAATGGTACAATCTTTTAAAATAGTTTTAAATACTTCCCATTGCTTTAAGAAATATAACCATATACAGTTTTTATCATAAATTTTGTATGTAGTTAAATGCCGTGCTCTAATAATGAAATTAGGAACTATTTTTATTGACAAACTACAATATTCAAGCCCATAGAGGTATTCAATTAAAAAAACCGCTGCCCAAGGAATCACTACTTCCACATCCAATTCTCTATCCAAGTCACTCACAACGAAAAAACTTTGTATGTGGAAATAATTGTTTATGGAACTTTAATAATATAGTATTTGAAATCCTCTACCCCAAAAACCCATAAAACGATACCCCACATCGGTAGTGGGGTGGGGGTTGTGATAGGGGGGTGGTAGTGGGGGTGGATGAAGTAAAAAAATGTTTTGAGGTTTCTGGTTCTTTTACATACACTAAATCATAATTTTTTTTCATCCCCTTTAATAAGGGGGTGGGAGTTGGTAATGGGGGCTAATGCCAAAAATTTTTCTGAGACCATAGCTTTTCTTGTATATACTAAATACCAATTTTATGGACTCTTACCTGCTTGATTTACCCATTTACCCCAAATTTACCCCAATTTACCCGCCAACCCTTCGACGGAACAAGATGAAAATATAATCCTGTTCTAGATCTCGTTAAAGTACATATGTGTACCAAATTTCAAGTCAATATCTCAAACGGTTCCAGAGTAAACGTGCGCACAAAAAAAGTTACAGACAGACAGACCGGCAGACAGACATAAATTTTTTTTTCGCTCAAACTTAAAATCTCGACGTTTCGTGACATTTTAAACCTATTTGAACAATAAAAATTTAAAAAAATTTTTTTGTCGTTACTATACTTCCACTGGATGTGGAAGTAATATATGTAATTGTATTTGTTATAACAATATATAGCTAGTACCTAAAACAGTTGATTGAACTATTTTGGTTT
This sequence comes from Rutpela maculata, assembly GCA_936432065.2. Lineage (NCBI taxonomy): Eukaryota > Metazoa > Arthropoda > Insecta > Coleoptera > Cerambycidae > Rutpela > Rutpela maculata. The sequence continues at coordinate 251,773,193 of OW386286.2, forward strand.
TTTAAAATATTTATAATAAATCGAAAATGAACCCATGTTTTCCTCCCATTCTGCAAAATCGTATCCTGAACTGTCATTAAAAAAGTTTTTTAATGACATTTCTGAAGCACTGTTTTCAGTGAATTTTCATATTTTTCGCAATAACTTGGCAACGCCGCAGCATTTTGAAAAAAATATAATACTGGTCATTTAAAAAAATTCTTCCTTTAAACTGTCCCGCTGTAAAGGAACATTCTGTATATTTTAGAAATAAGCAACAAAGTAAGGCCTATAACTTTTATTTGAAACATTTTTTCATATTTCTTTTAATAAGCCAGATATTAGACTTCCTCGCACTAATTGGCTCCCCTGTATATATTTTATACATTTTTACAAATTCAAATCTACTATTCTATAAGGAGCAAAATATTACAAAATAAATATCAGATTATCTTAAATGTAAATTAATACAAACTACTCACCAACCTGCATTTAAAAAACAACTGTTTACAAAGGATCTTTTACAAAATCCCTCGTATCCCTTCGTGCAATTGTTTTTGCTCTACCAACATCTAAAGCAAGGTCTATATTAAATCAAGGCCCGCCCGGATTTGAAGGTGGAGTTTGCTGTAAATCTAAACGTCGTCGGCAGTTTGTCAGAAGAGACAGGGATCCCTGTAAGAGGATATACGTCCTCTTTAATCTCTCAAGTTCATATTTGGTTCATAACACGTCGGCCTAAACTAATATTTCCTACTTACGGTCAACCTAAAACTCTTAACTTGCCACACTGGAAACTTAGATGGGCGCTGGCCATCATTGCGCTTAGATGTATGATGCGGGGTATTAGAACAAACATTATTTCGCGGGTTTCCACCAAACTGTAAACAAGAAAATATATTGTCATTCTTGCATTCTCGACAAAGCACAGTACTCTATTAATCAGTTAAAAAGCGTTATTTAGAGAATAATAGCTATTTATATTATAAATGCCATATGAGGTATTTTATAGCACGCGGTTCAGAATAACTTCTCTCGTAATAATTATTTAGCTTCTTTGTTTGTAGATATACAGGGTGCATACGATTCTATTGATCTGGATATCTTAGAAGGTAAACTAATAAATAATTTTAAATTTCCTATAAATCTGGTAAAACTTGTAGTCAATCTCTTTACCAATAGATCTGTTTTTATCCGCGATTTTAACAACCAATTAATTGGTCCCCGGAATAACAGCACAGGCCTTCCACAGGGTTCCGTGTTGAGTCCGATCCTTTTTAATTTATATACAGCGGATATACACAATATTAGTGATACCCAGTTTAGCATTGTGTAATATGCCGATGATTTTTGTGTATACACAGAACATAAAAAATACAACATAGCTATTGACCTTTCTAACAACATCTATAATTAGATTGAGAAAATGGTTTTCTCTTAATGGTTATAATATTGCACCAAATAAGTCCACAGTGGTTGCATTTTCTCGACACAACTGCCCTAATATTAGCGATATTAATCTTGGGGATTATTTATTCCCTTTTCAAACACATGTGAAATATTTAGGAGTGATTCTGGATAAAAAAACTCAAATGGAACCTCTATATTGAGAATATAATAAACCGTTGTAACAAAAGCATTAAATTTCTAAAAATGTCTACTAAAACCTGGTGGGGTGCAGACGTTCAAACCGCTCTTCTTTTTTACAAAGCATACATTAGATCAATTTTGGACTATGGATGTACTCTTTATGGATCTGCATGTAATACTCTTTTAAAACGCTTGGATGGCTTACAAAACACAGCACTACGGATATGTTTAGGAGCTATGAGATCAACACCAATTGATGCCTTATATGCCGAAGCTTTGGTTTCGCCTCTTTCGCTTAGACGATATTACCTGACTGAAAAGTTCCTTCATAGAATAAATATTAACAATCAACCGCTTTTACACAATATTTTTGTCCTTAATACATCTGATTTAACAAATAAATTCTGGATACATAAAAATTCTCCGCCTCTTTGTGTAGCTTTTCGAGATCCAAGCGATATTCTTCCTCTATTAGACAATCCATATGATTACACTCCACAATACAGTGATCATCCAAATATTAGTATGAACATTTTAAACACAATTTTGGATAAGTGGGATAATCCATTGTTGATATACTCAGACTCAGTCTCTCTTGGGTACAGGTTGTGCATGCTACATACCTTCGACCAATAACTATATAAAAATCAAATTGTCGCCTCAATGCTCCATTTTTACAGCTGAAGCAATTGCTATATACGAGGCTCTCAAATTTATTTATTCTTCTAATTCCTACACTTCCATAATTTTATCAGATTCTCTATCGGTTTTATCTTCATTAGAAAACAGCTTTTCCTTCAACATCAAAACCAACCCGTATATTCTAAAAATAAAGAAACTGCTACACAATGTTTTAGGTATGGGAAAAGATGTTGGTATAAAAAATAATGAAATTGTCGACTCTTTGGTCAAGGAAAGCATCGTCTCAGGATTCCCATTAGAACAAAAAATCTGTCTATCTGACTCCTTTAACATTTTAAAATCTAAATTTAGAAATATATGGTTAGAGCTGTGGCGGGAGTTCTGTCATTCCAGTCCTACTAGATATACGCATATTCATCCTGACCACCCATCTAAGTTTTGTCACGAAAATTATGAATATCCAAGAAAATATATCGCAACAATCATACGTCTCAAATTTGGACATGCCTGTTATCCAGCACATTTACATAAAATAAATGTTCTGCCTTCAGAGAATTGTGATATTTGTAATGTTAAAGGTGACCTGGATCATATTTTCTTCCAGTGTTCTAAATATAAAGCAGCAAGTGACAGACTACATAACAATTTTATTAATTATAATATTCAGGCTCCTTTTAATATACTTTCTCTTCTCAGCCTCCATAATAAGCAAATTTTTTATTGTATCATCGGTTTTTTGGAAGAAACGAATATTTTATTATGAATCTTGTGAGTGAATGTTTAAGTAGGTTAGCTTCGTATCCTCTGTTGTTTTTCCTCCGTTGCATCCCTTAATTTATAGTGGTCCTCTAATTTTGTTTGTGTTTAAAAAAAATAAATGTCCTGATAGACCCCAGGACGAGAAGCGTGTGACCCTGTTTTTTCTCCTTTGTTGATCTTCAATATTTATTTTTTCATTGTCGACATAGGTTAATTGGAATACATGTTTTTTTTTTAGGGTAGCGGTTGGCTGTATGGCTAGTGGCCAGATGCCAAAAAAAAAATAGCACGCGTCTGAAATACCTTATATGGCACATATAACTCTCGACTTATTAATTTTAATATGCATAAAAAAAATGACTAATTAAACAATAATATTTATTGTCAACATACAACATCTACAAGTAATAAATAATCAACACTAAATAAACAACACTACTTGACGTTGAGGAACGTCGGAAACAGTATCCAGTATACTGTCTAGGGTTGGATAGTTTCAAAAATTAGCAATTTTATAGGGGCCCCAATAGGCCTCTTGCATGTGCCGTATATTTTAAATTTATCTATATATATATTAATATAGTGTTACTAAACATTAACAATTATCAAATTTGTTTTCATAATTTCTAACTGGAAACTATTTAAATCACTGACTAATATCCGGGAGAAGGGACAAATCTGAGAAAACACTCATATTGGAGTTGACGTCATCTGTCACTAGTTATATCGCTGCGCGTGCATGCGTACAATGGTTGCGTTCCTCACGCGGTAGCGCTAACTAACTAACTTATCATTTACGTCATTGATCAGTTGTGTGTTGAACGGTGTATTCCGTCACTATGATACATGATAAACAGAGAGCAGCTGTAATCTGAATTAGCATGCAAAGTATTAGTTGGGATTATTAGTACAGCAACAACTTTATCCAGTTTAAATAAACAATAGTTTAATATAGCCGTAGTGCCGAAAGCTTGATTTATTTGGCCACTAAAATAATGTTTCATAATCTTCACATTCCTAAATAATTTCCAATTTTTCTTGGTTCATTTTTGTGACCTTCCGATTAACCGGCACAAACAGAAAATATTTGCTTTGGTTTTTATGTTAATGGATAAGACAAATGTTGTGTTTATGTCTAATTTTTTCAAATTCAAATAACTGATCAGTGATCACGGATCATGAATGGAATTAATTTAAAATGTACACTAGCGCTGTGCGTAACCTGACACATGACGTCACACGTTGTTTGCGCGCCTAACAGATTTATTCAAACTTTAATGTTGAATACCGTCTGTAAAAGAAAAAATAAGAAAAAATCCTTTACACACTGTGTTTTGTATTAAGTAAAGATACTAAAAATGCCGAAAATATATTTTGTGCAAGAGGCCTGTTGTATTTATACCAATCGGTATATTAACACATTTCTTATTTCTATATGTAACGAAAAAACGATTATGTGTGAAATTTGGAGGTCCCATTTCAGCATACTTTTGAACAGTATCCATCATATCAACACCTTCTATGTCGTCTCCTGGGGTTATAAAAAAATTCTCTATCAATTTTTGTCTTTGTATCTTTAACTCGGAATTTGAAGCAACTTTCTTCATTTATATATTCTTTTAATAAGTTTGTCAATTCCGCTTTTCTACAGGCATCCGCCACTCTAAAAATCAGTAAGACCTTAAAAAATAAATATTTTGTTGAAAAGTAAAAAGTATATTGAAAAAAAAAATCTTTAAATCCAAATATGTTTCATTGTCGGCTGTTTGTAGAAATGTTATATGTTTCTTGGTTAAAATTTCAGATTTTTTCGGCTTATAACCCTCCGATTTTCTTGTAAGCATAAATTAGCACATTTTTTTATGCCTACGTTTTTTCTTATTGATAGTTCTGTTTCTAACATGGAATAATAACTCCATAATGAAGTAGGTTTACGATACTTAGTTCGTTGAAATATGCTAGTACAACTCTTTCACCAGTTATGTCCTTAATTACTTCCACATCCAGAGGTAGTAACGATAAAAAAATTTAAAAACATTTTTATTGTTCAAATAGGCTGAGAATGTCATGAAACGTCGAGATTTTAAATTTGAGCGAAAAAAAATTTTCTGTCTGTCGGTCTGTCTGTAACTTTTTTGGAACCGTTTAACTTGAAATTTGGTACACACTTTCGGTACAAAAAATCTGCTTTTGGAACGATTAAAGAAAAAAGCTATTTTAAGCACACCACAGTTCTGATAAAAGCTGTTTCAGTAAAAACTACTGAACGGTCTGTATATGCATGGAAGTTCATAGAAGGGTATTGGCATCTGATTGACTGGTGGGTACATGGCTTAAAGATGCAGTGGTGGGGGTGGTCTGAATTGTCCTATTATCTAAAAAAGGGGAATATAGTAAAAATTATAATTTTTCATGGATCTATTGAGAAATAATAAAAAAAACAAAGATTTTTGAAATTCTTACACACATTTCAAAAGATGATTTTATAATTGTCTTACATTTTGCTACACAAAGGTGCAGCAGAAAGTAAGAATTTTAGGTCATCCATGCACTCTTAAGTTGCCTGCGGAATACCAAATTATAAGGGTTTCGTTTTTCACTTTTGAGTGCGGACTTATTAGAAGTGACCTGATACTTGTATAGCTTGAGGCATGTTGAAAAAAGAAAATACAGAGAAGACACATATATTGTTAACAGCCTTTTTTTGAGAAGGAAAATCATCAATTCAAATTCAGTGGACTCAGTGGCTCAGTCACTTACATGTTAGGCTCGAGACCACGGGGTTCGGGGTTCGAATCCTGGCTACGGATGTTTAGTAGCATTTTCAATGTGTTATGTAGACGGTAACAGTGGACTTGACTGAGGTTGAGCGAGACAACCCGACTAGTTGCTATTATCTCTCTTAAATTCGAGTCTCAGCTGCGGTAGATAGCAATATCGCGGGAAATGGTTGTTGTATTGTCTGGATGTTCGTGTTCTGGTTGAGTGATGAAATAGCTATATCTAAATGACGCCAGGACGTTAATATAAGTAAGGTGCGAAAAGGGCCAGGTTGATCATCTATGTTCCATGACGAACAGTATTTTGTACTAATCATTCATTTTTGAACCTCTCATTTTGCTAATTTTGTTCCGTATACGAATATTTCTGACCTCCGTACATAAAATGAAATGTTGGGATTCTCACCACGTCTTTTTCTTTTCATATTTATCGGTGTCCTAAATTTATTATAGCACTAAAAAATAAGTATTTAAGATTATAGTATTTATATGTTTTATCCTCTTTTCACAAAGTATCACATCAGGCAAGGATTTAAGATGATATAGTATAGAAGACTGCAAAGAGCTGAAAGGGTATCAGTCATGTTTTCAGCAACTTCAAGAGGATTTTACTTTTATTTGCTCGTGCGACAATATCTATAAAGATCATCATAAAGAAGCGCGCGGAAGAGGGTTAGAATTTAGGCCTCAGTCCTCTTTTTTTCTATTTTTATTGCAGTAATCTAAATCACTCAACAGTAAATACGTAATTCAGCAGAAACAGAAAATTATACAGGGCGTTACCGGTAAGCTGGAAAAATTGATCGGCGATTGTGGAAAAGAACGCCCCTACGAGTTGATGCACTTAAACAATAAGATTTTCAAGCGTTTAAGTAAATATTTTGCATTGAAATTAAGCAAGAGAATTTAATTGAATAAAAGGAATGGTTTTACATACTCCCGTTAAGAATTGTGTACATTATATTTCTTAAATTATCCAAAAATTACAATATTAATTACTTCCACATCCAGTGGAAGTATAGTAACGACAAAAAATTTTTTTTAAAATGTTCATGGTTCAATTAGGCCTAGAATGTCATGAAACGCCAAGATTTTAAGTTTGAGCAAAAAAAAAATTTCTGTCTGTCGGTCTGGTCTGTCTGTAACTTTTTTGTGCGCACGTTTACTCTGGAACCGTTTAAAATATTGACTTGAAATTTGGTACCTACACGTATATACTTTTACGAATTTGGGGTAAATAGGTAAATCAAGCAGGTAAGAGTCCACAAAATTGGTATTTAGTATATACAAGAGAAACTAAGGTCCCAAAAAAATGTTTGACATTGGCTACCCCCATTACCACCCCCACCCCATTATTAAAGGGGATGAAAAAAAAATTGTGATTTAGTGTGTGTACAAGAACCAGAAACCTCAAAATATTTTTTTGCTTCATCCACTCCCACTACCTATCACCACCCCCCACCCCACCCCCAATGTGGGTATCATTTTATGGGTTTTTGGGGTAGAAGATTTCAAATATTATATCATTAAAGTTACATAAACAATTATTTCCACATACAAAATTTGTTCGTTGTGAGTGACTTGGATAGAAAATCTGGATGTGAAAGTAGTGATTCCTTGGGCAGCGGTTTTTTCTATTTAAATTAACAAATTATCACAAAGTATATTTATAGTTCTAGTTTTATTTGATATTATATTCCGAACTTTTGGTATTCTTATTTTTGCGATGTGATCAATAAGAACGGAAATAATAAGGACTAGATTTTGAAAAGTTGGACTAATAAGAAAAAACTAATAAGAAAAAATTGCATTCTAAAGTGAAAATTCTACATAAAATTGCGGCGAAAATTTCACATGTCACTTTTTTAGCCAATCAGAAGTTTGTTCTTGGTTTCGTTACCTTGCCAACCCAAAAAATTTCCGGAAATTTTCATCCTCCAGGGTATCCTGAACGAAATTAATAAGTAGAAATTTTTCTGTCCATTTATTGACATGATCATATTTGACATTTATATTTACATAAAAATGGAATTTTATTTGTCATATTAAACAAGATAATTGTAAAAAAATCATTGAGCTCGTGAAACGACATTTTATTTCATGTTTAATAATGATACTGAGTATTTCAAATGTGTTTGACAATCCTTTAAAAACTCATCGCGTTTCAATGGTGAATCATCGGTGAAGAATCTATATCAATTAAATGTCTATGCTTGACTATATAAATATAATATTTTGAAACAATTTTATTTAACTTATCTTTTCTAGTTCGTGAAAACTTTCTAGTAGCTTTCTTTGCACTACGCTGAATAACTTCTCATTTCGGTTTTCGTCCATATTACACTTTTCAATCAGGTATGATAAGTTTTTCAATTTTGGATGGCTTTTTTTAACCTCATAAAGTTTTTCACAGTATGTGCGTAATGTATATTTCTGTTGTTTTTCCATTCTTTAATATCTTATTGTTTAAAAACCTCAAAAACGACTTTTACAATGGGTCGCGTGCACGTGACGTCACAGGTCCCAGACCTTAGGAAAAACAAACCGCTGTCATTAGCTGTCAAATAGCGACTGAACCTCAGAATTAAATTTTTCGTAATCCTAGAGTTTTTATCGATATTATATCATACAAAATGGCTAGTTTTTATTGTATTATTAATTGTGGAAGTGTGGCAATCCGAGATAACATCAGTTTTTGTAAAATAACGTCGATTTACAGAAGAGGTTAGGTTAAACAATTCCAGGCATTTAAAAGAAATGCTTTTAGTTAATGCATAAGAATGATTGTGATAGTAATAACTGCTGCTCAAACAAGCAATAAACAATCCATGGTAAAGAAAATTAACATTTTATATTGGTTTGTCTCTATTTTTAATAACTATTTCTTATTTAAATTTTAGTTGAGCGAAGCATGAACTGCACGAAGGGAGAGTATATTTAAGAGAATACAAGTCATAATTAACAATTGACCTATATAAAATAGTAAAATACATGTAAAACATTTTATATAATATATTATAATAAAAATTTACAAAAATTACAACGGTTTGCGTAGTCCAATCTATAGGTATATAAGGTATAGATGAGGGGTTAACCGCTGGAAGAAATTGTGTACATCTTATTACATACTTCAAACAGTTTACAGTAGGTACGTCAGTCTTTCATTGTTTGTTTTATAAAGTGTCTTTTTCACAAAATTTACAGCGGTTAATCTCCAACCATAGCCATGTTCATTGCTAAAAAACTAAAAGGAAAGATTTCCTGTTAAGTGGTGAACATGTTTTGTCTAGACTGGCAACACAATCCCAGTGAGTATTAAGGAACCATCTGAATCTGCAATAGTCCAAGGAGTCAATGGCTTTTATTCATGATGCCTAACAGTTCATATCCTGAAAAATTCATTTCTGCATTAGTAATTATTTATAAAACATTTAATTAGGCAAGCATATATGAAAAAAATGGTTGATAACTAATTCTTACCGTTGTAACAAGCTTTTATCTTGCAAATTTCTTGCAGAGTACTTCTTTCACCTAACCACAAACAGCTTCAAGACTTCTCAATGCCTTGAATTCGTCCTTCTGTCTACGCAATTCTTTCAAAAATCAAGTAATTTGCAACATCCCTATGTGTAACATTTGGAAATACATCACTATTTGTACTAAAGTATTTTTTTCTCAAAATATAAGGATTTAATTCGATGGCAGCCGTATACCTAACCTCTACATCAGGAGACAATTCCGCAAAATACGAACTAACCGTCATCCTGACGAACAAAATTGTTTATATAACAGTATTAAGAATAGTTGTAGATGTTAAATAATCCAACAATAAGTTCTTAAATGGCACAAACACTGCAAAATTCACTTTAAAGAAACACGTTTAATCGGCGGATTTCTCAATGACAGCTGTTTGTTTTTCCTAAGGTCTCAAAATCTTTGACGTCGGCGCACGCGACCCATAGAAATATTAGCTGCCAAACTGTCAATGAAATAATGATAAATAGCCAATGACGTTTTATTTCCAAGCCATCTCTGTTAACTTATAATGTGCTGAAACTTAGCTATACCATATGCATAAAACATGAAAATAAACTAAAAAAGGTAATGTTCCACCTATTTTAGTGAACAAAACTTATTTCATAACACACAAATAGAGTTATCTTAAACAATTTTCAGTAATTTTTTGAAATTAAAATTACTGAAAATTAAAATTGGTGAAAAAGATATTATTTATCTGTTATACGAATCTAGGTATTCCGGTTCACCCAAACTGTTCTAACATTAGAGAATAACAGAATTCCCCCCATTTTAGTGAAGAAAACGGACCTAATATCGAACAAGTCAGTGAATAGTAGTTTTTTGCAACTAAAATGGGTGGAAATATTTTTTAACATTGCATATATGTAGATATCTTTCTTACAACTATATAGATATCTAGTGTTATAGTATTAAATTAGTATTTATTTAATTTATGTAGAAATTTTCTTACCAAATGCCCCACGTGCATGAATTAATTGCAGGAAATTTTTCTCGTACATGAATTTTTTAAGAAAATCATGTACTCAAAAAATTTCCAGTAATAATTCAAGCACTTGGGAGATTACAAGTGAAAATTTTATACCAATCATTATTAGCCAATCGGACACGTTTATTTTGTCATTGTTGCTATGATAACCATCAAATTTTTTGGAAATCTTACTTACCCATGAGCACCTACCTATGTGATTAATAAGTGGAAATTTCCCTGGTTTGACAGCAATGATTAGACAATGGCGTTTATATTATGAAAAATATTTTTGTATTTATTTTAAATTAAATTAGTACAATTCTGGCTTACTATGTTTCCTTACATCATTGACTAATTCCAAATGCTTTGAAAATTCCACTTGTACATCTTCTTTCCTCAGAAAATAAAGTCTTCTTTCCTCAGAAAATAAAGCACAGAGCCGTTCTATGACATATTCCAAGACACTTTTGATTCCATGGCTAACTATTTGCGATTTTTTTAAGGGATATTATTTGTCACCACTTTAAATCACAGCAAATATCATTTCATCTTGGTATCCCTTTACTGTAGTATAAAGATTTAATACGAAATAAATTATTATGACTAATATTAACTCGCTATATTATTTTTATGCGACTAGAGCGTAGGGAATATAAGAAATAAATATACTAAACTTGTTTTAATTTTACTTCACTCTCATTATTCCATATTTTATCTACTATTAAATATTTCATTTTACTAAGATATGAGGAAACCACATAAAAAAATAAAAACCAAAAAAAAAAATCTAACACCGGTACCAGCCTACAAGATTTTGCAAACATTTCTAAAGTTTTTTTTGTTAAGTAATTTTGGTCTAAAATTTTCTTACCGAATCTCCCTCGCTCTTGAATTAAAAATCCGGAAATTTTTTCTCGCTCACGAATTTTTAAGAAAATTGCACTGGGTTTGACAGCTAAAACGTCACATTATAACCTACAACAATTGCATTTTTCATTGTAATAATTTGAATTGTTAATTCAGTTAATAATAAAAAAATATTTCTTGTTCTATGTTTTGTTCTGGAAATAGTCCAATAAATATATTTCGTACATTGAAAATAATCTGAAAATTCAGCATTTAAAGCGTGTTGCCTTTAAGAAACCGAATTCGTTCATTTTGAAGTGATTTGACTGAAAATGTACCCTCGACTGCGTGTCAGGCATTTTTTGTCAAATCAGCTCAAAATGAACTCAAGCAGTTTCTAGGCAACGCCTTTTAATGGGCTGAATTTTCGATAATTTTTAATGCACTTAATATATTACTACAGAAAATAGCAGAAAATTTTAATTTTGCAACAAAATTGTTTAAGTATTATATGAAGCAATGGACAGATTTAACCCAAAATTTCTCATTGCACTTACTGTGACACCTAAAACAAACTAAAACAATAAAATCGCTGCAGCAAGTCCATTCCTTAGTCACAATTTTCAATGCTTGGTTTGACACCATTAAGCTTTTTTAATAATAAAATATGCAGTTAATAATAAAGTATGGAGTTGATTCATAATCTTTTCATTTAAGATATTTGTATTAGCGCAAAAACTAACAGTTGTTACCTTACTCACGCTTCCTGTAATCCACCGTACTTTAAAATGTCTCGAGTGTCTTCCGTGGTTTCACCAAGTGCATCTTTATCTCAAGTAACTGGAATGCATGAACTCTGTTCCTATCGAGAGCAGAGCTGCATATTAGATTAAGGTTAACTACATGCACACATTTTCAAATCTCGGTCTTGAAATTAGGTTATCCTCGCTGAATCCTCTTTTATTATTGTTTTAAATGTGAGATTTCGTCATTGGATTATACGAGAGTTAGTATATTCAGAGAAATAGTGAAGTGAATATTTTCTTGCTATTAGTAAAGGATATAAACCCAGAGAGTGATTTTAATGTATATTTTATGTGTGACAAGCGATTCTAATGATATTCTGAATTTGTTCTTATCTTATGTGTAATATACTGCCTTTTTATCAATGAAATATTTGTTGTTCACGTTATAACTTTTCTTGGTCAGAGTCTTACATATATATATATTAGATACATACTATGTATAATCCCTTACAAACCTCACTGTTTCTCTTCCAGCTGTTTACATGAGAATACTGATATCATAGATGTCTATTTTTCATGAAAATTTTGAAATTTATGTTTATTTCAAGCTTGCGTTTGCCAACAAAACGTCATTATTGTGCTGAAATAATTAGCATTATGTCAAAATAAATAAGAAAATATAATATTGCACACTAAAAAAAAATAATACATTTTTAATAATTTTTTCCTGGTGAAATACAAGGATGAACACCAATAATAAATATTACTATAGCAGGAAAACATTCATTTTTAAATTGAAACATTAATTCTTCAATATATAAGACATCCTTCCCTACTACTTCTTTTTCTTTAAAGTCGATTTATTCTTTGAATTACATTCCTGTTCTTTAAGTCAGTCGTTGATCATTCTAACAGCACAATCGTAGACTCCTTCAGTGATGCTTCACTATCAGGGACGAATTCTTAGCTATTCTTAGCCTTTATTTGTTTAAATCCTTATTTTTACGTTTTTTAAAAAAACTAAAATGTAAAAAAGTAAGTTAGAAAAAGGAACAGTAGAAAGACAACAAGAGCGTCCTGCATGGTCCGGAACCTACAATAGCGTTCTCAGATTCGCATCTATGTAGGGTTACTAACAGGATACTGCAAAAAAAACTCCATACACTGGGAGTTATGACAACCGAAGTGTAAAGGGTTTAATCTGGATGACGAGACTACCGAGCATGTGCTCTGTCACTGTCCTGCTCTCTCAACAAAAAGAGGATCCATACCGGGGAACTTCTGGCTCAGTATGGCCAACATAGGCGGCGCCTCACCTGTCCTTCTCTTCAAATACATGTTCGTTGGTTGGCTTGAGGAAAGAGAGGGTTGGTGGACATGCCACCACTTACGTGGACAACACAATGGGCCCGCCTATGTGACCTGCATGCACGTCAGCATCCGCTCACCCTCCGTCAAACAATCCAGAATCCAAATTAATTCTATAAAATCTTTCTTAGTTTTCAATGCATGGCTTGGCGGTGGTCCTATAATAATTTCATTAAGCTACTAGATCTAGTTTAAGGTGAAAAGATTAGATTAGATTTGAAAAACGAGCTGGCTGACTGGCCTTGACCACCGCGACCCCTGCACCTGTGGATCTATTGTGGCACTCCTTGTCTAATTATACTTAAAGCTCCTTATCCAGCTTTGTCTTTTGTATCAGACTCCATAGAATTGAAAAGGGCTCCTTGGTATAGATATATGCCCTTGGCTTCTGTTCGCTAAGTAGTTAGAACCTCAGTCTGACTAGGTCTTCACAATGGTACAGTACATGTACTGAGGTTTCCTCTTCGTCTTGGCAGAATCTGCATATTGCATTCTCTACCAGGCCCATTAGACTCATATATCTATTAAGCCTACAATGTCCAGTTAAAAGACCTACCATTATTCTAATAACCTTTCTATTTTCCTTCGCTTGTCCTCGATATAATTACAAATACATATACACCCTGTAGTTTCCGTCTGACTCAGTCATCAATACGAACGTTCAAAGAAAGAAAAACTTATCACACTGGGCTGGCCTTATCGCACCAGGTCTTCATTCCGTTTTTCGTGTTCATCGAGTGAACGTTAATTTATTGTTCGGTTTTACTTATTTAAAGTGAATAGTTTTAAGTAAAATATTTAGTGAGTGAAAGGTAATAATGCCAAAAAGGAAAAATGTATCGCCTTATTCAGGAAAAAAGCGTAAATACATACAGTTGAAAAAGAAACTAGTCATAAAATGACCGCAGTGGTAAAAAGTCGCCCGATTCCAATAGTTCAGGTAGGAAATATTCAATATACGTTTTATTTCAAAATAAGAATTCTCAGTATTGGATCAGATATATATTGACCTAGACAACATGCATTGCTCTTTATTTTGATAGGTACCTAAACTATATAACACGCGTTATAATATAAATAGTATAGTGCTTAGACAACATGCATTGCTCTTTATTTTCATAGGTACCTGAACTATATAACACGCGTTATAATATAAATAGTTCCAAGACAACACTCCTTGCTTTTTATTTTCATAGGCACCTGTAACACGCGTTACAAATAAATCGTTCTGGACAACATGCGTTGCTCCCGCCTAGCCTGGTACTTTTTCATATAAAAACGATTCTCTATCCTGATTTTCATGCATACGCACTAGAAATACGTAACAGGCGTTCCAACATAAAATAGTCTGAGCAACATGCGATGCTCTTAAAGTAATAAAATCTCTACAAAATGTAAATCTGATAACAATTTGCAGATTATTTTGTTTTCTTACTGGAATTATCTGCCATATGTATTTTTTTATAGAAACATTGTCCATAAAATCTACAAAATAATACAATAATTATCCAGTATTTTACTGGAAAACAGCCTCTACGCCTGTGACTTTTACGTCAAAGGAACAGGCGTTTTCTGATAAATGATGAATATGAACAGAAATAATAAAAATAATGTATTTTGCTGACGTTCGGAAACCGAATTAGTTTATTTTATTTTCAAGATTCTTACAAAATCTTTAATGTGCCGTGTACATTAAATACAGCTTTAACTCAGAGCCAAGCGACCTCTTAAACAATCTATAATCTGCACATATAACTCTTGATATAATTGATACTTTTATTTTACCATTACTACAGGCGACCTCAATATAAAACAAGACTCAAATAGAGAAAGAGGGGGTCGGATACATTCAGGGATCGATTCAAGTAAACACGGCAGAAGAAGATGCAATATCACCGCAACTAAGGTTCCAACATCCCAGGTAACGAATTATGCAGGCTCTCTAGCTAAACTCATTACCAACTAGAGAAATGTTACCAAGAACCAAGTGGACATTTGCTGAATTAAAATATCATTTCATAGTAAACTTCTTCAATCAGGGGACCCTAAAGTTTAGATCTCTGATAACAATTTAAATAAACCGCTGCCCAAGGAATCACTACTTCCACATCCAGATTCTCTATCCAAGTCACTCACAACGAAAAAACTTTGTATGTGAAAATAATTGTTTATGGAACTTTAATAATGTAATATTTGACATCTTCTACCCCAAAAACCCATAAAACGATACTCCACATCGGTAGTGGAGTGGGGGTGGTGATAGCGGGGTGGTAGTGGGGGGTCGATGAAGTAAAAAAATATTTTGAGGTTTCTGGTTCCTGTACATACACTAAATCACAATTGTTTTTCATCCCTTTTAGTAAGAGGGTGGGGGTGGTAATGGGGGGGTGGCTAATGCCAAAATTTTTTTTTGAGGCCTTAGCTTCTCTTGTATATACTAAATACCAATTTCGTTGACTCTTACCTGCTTGATTTACCCATTTACCCCAAATTTACCCCAATTTGCACCCCAACCCTTCGACGGAACAAGATGAAAATATAATCTAGTTCTAGATCTCGTTAAAGTACATATGTGTACCAAATTTCAAGTCAATATCCTAAACGGTTCCAGGGTAAACGTGCGCATAAAAAAAAAGTTACAGACAGACCGACAGACAGACAAATTTTGGCGTAGTAGGTCTTCCATAAATTTGGCCGATCGTTCTTTAATGAACTTTTTAGCCTGCCTTTGTCATGTCGTGGGAAATTCTTCCACCACTCTAAAGAATTATTTTGTACCCATTCGTTAATGGATGTTCGTATGCGTGGCTTAATCACACCACAAAAGGGTTCTGGTCCTACTAGGGCCTTAGATGCACCTTTCCGGGCCAGTTTTAGGGTGAGTGAAAGGAAACAATATTTTTTAGTAGAGAATTTGACGAAGTCGCTAGGGATAACGAACCTAATGCCAAAAATTAAGAATTCAAAATGGCAGATTCAATATGGTTGCGACATTTGCAATATTTTTGTAGATTTACATGAAGATTGATGCATCATTCCATGAATACACCCGAGCTATTCTCATTCTTAAGTTTAATTTTACTGGGTTAAAAATAATAATCTTTTAAACAAAAGTATTCATTCCAAAACTTATAAGTGTCCTTGGTTTTGTTTTTTATTTTCTTAATTCCTGAATATTAAATAAACTTCTCTAATAGACAGTATTCGCGAGGGAATTTACCGAGGGTTATAAATTATATATTATACACCGGAATGGTCTGCTTAAAATTTCCTGAGCACGGTTTATTTGAATATTATCATTCAGTGCAAAAATTCTCGCCACTTTTCTCATTAAATTTAAAAACAACTTGCAAATTCAAAGAAATGCTATTTAGTAGTTGTTTATTCAAATATTTCCCCGAAGTTTAAAAAATATTATACATGGCATAGCACCTATAAAGAGACTCGATTCGAGTGGCTCATAGAGAACTTTGTTAAACTTCAAATTACCCCCAAGAGTAATGATTTTGGCGTTAATGATAAATAAGTGGAATCTGGAGAATTTCGAGCATTATTCATTTCAACTCTTCGTTCGTGATTATCCGTATATTACTATTACAACTCAAGTTTGTCTGTAATCTCTATGGTATAGCGAAAAGAAACTCTCCAAACTTCCGAACCGAATTTCACTTTCCGTGAAAGTTAAACTAATGAAACTAAGTTGTCGAGCCTAAATTTCCAGTACGAAATATTTACAGCAATTTAATTTATTTTAATGCAAACAAGTCAATATCCGCTTGTAGTTTTGTGAAGTCGTTTTTGTTTTAATCAATTTAACGAGGAAAGTCTCATTTAAGTTCACAGAAAAGAGACTCGATTTTCATACTACCTTTGCTTTACGAATTTTTTTCTACGTAAACTGTAATTGATAAGAAACATAGCGACTAGAAATGTTATTAGTTTATTTTGAGTTTTGTTAGTACTAACAAATTCTGGAAGACGAGTGGACAACGACTGCCCGATTTCAAGCAAAGTCTAGTCAGCAAATTGCAAGAAAACGAGTTACCATTTTGAGAAATTGTCCAGATTATGCATTAGTGATTGTAATGTGATGTTGAAGTACCTTATCTGGAGAGAACGTCACATATCGCCGCACAGTGAATCGTTTGCAGGAATTAGGTGGACAAAACTCTTTGTGGGCCTCAATTTGAAAACCGCTGCCAAAGCAATCACTACTTCCACATCCAAATTTTCTCCAAGTATCTTCCTACCCATGTCTCCCAATACAACTTCCGCCCTATTATTAAATAAAGTGGTAGTGGGAAGGCTGATACCAACAAAAATCTGAGGCATTTGATTCATGTAAACACAATAAATCACAATTTAATTTTTTTATAACCTCAATAATGGGGTGGTACAGACAATGATAGTGGGGGTTACTAGTGTCAAAAAAGATTTGGGACTTCTCGTATACTAAATTCCAATTTTATGGACCCTTACCTGCTTGCTTTACTTATTTACCCACATTTACCATTTTCCTCTGTCTGTCGTTTCTTATTTCTTAAAGTAACCACCCTTCCTTTTTCACTAAAAGTATGTCAGGTTTCCTCTTCAAATATAGTTCAAATATAGTTTCCGCCGCAGGTTCTTAATTAATTATTTTTTAGAGTTAACTCCCTGTATATTTTGCATATTTACCTCTGTCATTTTTTTCATAGGTTATATCCCGAGAACTCCAAATTTTATAGGATAAACAGCGGGTAGCTTTTCTTTGTAAAATTTTGCTTAGATAATGCTTGAAAGCAAAATTTTATAAACAATATAGCTACTTCAGTAGTCGAAAAAGATATCTGTCTATCTGCCATAGTTTTAGATAAAACCCCAAATCCCATCTAATTTGGTCCACCCTGTATTTTTTTAACTACTTCACTCTGGATGATGGTGGCGATGCACAGTGGTTCCGCTTATACGGGAGATGCGGTTAAAAATAGATAACTTCCTAAATTCGTGATTACGATATTACGAAGAACGAAAACTAATCAGTTTGATATAAAATATGTGTATTAATAAAATAATTAATGAAAGGCATATATACATCAAAACAGTAACAAATAATATATTTAAGGGAAGTTAAATACATTGACATTTCAAAACATTTTTTATAGCATTGAATTAAATATTAATTAGAGAAAAAGTAGCGAAAACATAGAAAATCTGTTGGTTTTATTTACGTATAGGAAATGTTTACGTAAAAATATATTTTCTCGAATACACCTATAGTCCAATAATTATAAAAATTTCCAACACAAAAAATGTTATCTGTGATTTTCCTTCAGTAACTGTTAGTAGAGGGGTTATGCATCACAAAACCAGAAAAATCCGTTCTGGGGAGGTGCCGCACCCCCCCCCCCCCAAATAAAGTCAGTTATTTTTTATGGACCTGTGAATAGTTAGAGACGCAAAAAATTAAGAGATAATTATATTATATTGTTATTTTTATATACTAATAAATATCAATATCCATCAGAAATGGCAACACAAGAGAGTATTTTATATCCCCTTTAAAACCCATTTTGATTTTTCTTCCTAGCTTGTATGGTTGTATAGACCGAGCGCAATAAATTTCAAATAAACGAAAATTCGCACATTAAAATTACAAATTTTGAAATTTATTTCAATATCGATTTACTCGAAAACCATAGCATTTACAACAAAATTACAATAGGAGTTTTTTTTAGGAAATCAGTCAAGCTTTCTTTTTTATAATGACCAATTTTTTTATATCTTCAACGGTTAACGAGTTACAGTAAAATAAGGCTTCTTTCACTGAAGGGGTGGTTTTTGGGAGGGGGGGGGGGTGCGGCACCTCCAGAACAGATTTTTGTGGTTTTATGATGTATAACCCCTCCACTAACAGTTACTGAAGTAAAATCTCAGATATCATTTTTTACGAGCTTCTGGTGTATTTTCTACTTTACCGACTGGAGTACTAGGAAAACTATATTACATATATACATAAAATTAAGTAAAAGCTAAATATTTTGTTATTCCAATAAACCTAAAACGGTTTTTGTCAATGTTGCTTTTTTGTCAATGTTGCTTTTTTTCTTACGGGGTAGCTAAGCTGTAAGTATCTATGGATACTGAATATAACAAATATATTCTTAAAGCTGTGTATTTAATATACCCAGCACACAAACATTTATAATACGCTTTAAGAAAGGAAAGAGATTCGTTTTCCGAAACGTCAGCAAAATACGTCATTTTTATATTTTTGTTCTTATTCATTATTTGTCAAAAACCACCCTCTAACTGATCCTTTGACGTAAAAGTCACAGGCGTAGAGGTTATTTTCCAGTAAAATACTGGTTAATTGTATTATTTTGTAGATTTCAGACATTGTTTAGAAGAAAATACATGTGGCAGAGCATCAGAGTAAGAAACAGAGAAAAATTAAGAAAATGCCACAACCAACATTTAGACAATAAGTAGTTATAATTTTATAATAATACCTTCTTTAATAAATTATTATTACTTCTTATTTTATTCTTTATTATCGTGTATCATTTATTTAAAATCCAATCGAATTATTCTCAAAATGCGCATTGCGAGATGGACTGACTATGTCATTTTTTCCAGTTTTCAGTTTGAGCTTAATATAATACATCTGGGTTTATTGAATAAGTTCCTGGAGGATTGAAACGAAAACACATAACTTTATTAGATTTTTGAGGTTATTTATTACCAGGCCAATTTATAAAAAGGTTCAAAACAATTTGATTAAAGGCTGAATGCGAGCAGAAGTTTATATAAAGGAGAATTATTTATGCTTGGATTGATTCTGTTAATATAAAGAAGATAATGTTCTCGGTAAATTATATAATCTTTTTCAGCATCAAAAAGAATAATTCATCACCTTTTGTAAGGGGAACAGTTAAAAATGTTACCATTTACTATTTAATAACTCGAACGTAAGTTTGTAATTAATGATAAGCCGCTTTTTCGCACTTTGTCTAGGCTCACCGACGTCATCTCAAAATAAATTATCCACTTCACTTCCCTAAGAGCGGATGTCCAGTTTTTGGTCTCATTTGTTACCATACTTTTTTAAAATAAAATATATCGCCATTTTCTCACGTATGTGCAGTAGCTTTGCAACTGTGAAATACCTTGATTAATGTAAAACTGAATACATAGTGTGACAAACGTAATCCCTGATTTAATTTATTAACAGACTATCGTAAAAATAGAAACAAATGATAATTAACGTGGAATGTAATATTTTTTGTAATTCATAATTAAAATTATTATTTGGTTCAATAACATTTCAATACATGTATATTTTATAAACAAGCTGAGTATCGCTTTGTGGGCAAGGTTATGTTCGTAAACTAAATGAACATTGACCTTACTATTGCGGATTATAATATAATAATATTTAAACAAGAAAGTAAACAATAATCACGGTGTTCCCCGGACACAAAAAGATTGTCTAGGCACGACAGTGTCTACGCGGACACCGAAAAAGAGGGCTGTCAGTTGGAAACGTCCCCAAGAATCACGCTCCCTCGTGGTTTATTTGTATCTCAGATTGTGGTAATTGTAAGTTCAGCACATCGCTAGGAAAATACAACTCTGTCTTCCAGGCAGAAGTATACGCAATACTAGATTGCGCAATAGAAAACAACAGGAGAGCCTATAAAATAGGCAGATCAGTATTCTAACAGACAGGCAGGCGGCTTTAGGGGCACTGTCAAACCCTAAAGTGACGTCCAAGCTGGTATGAGAATGCCAAGAAGAACTGAGAGCCCTAGCGGACCACAACAAGGTAACCCTTCAGTAGGTGCCGGGACACGCAGGAATCGGTGGCAACGAAAAAGCCGACGAGCTAGCGAGAAGGGCATCGTCAGCTCCATATATTGGCCCAGAACCGGCCCTGGGAGTGCCTAAAACCACAGTACGGGCCAAATGAGGGACTGGATCAAGAACCAACACAAAGAATACTGGGATAAAATAACCGGGCAACAACATGGTAAAACCTTTATCAAAGAAACATCAAGAAAGAAGACTGAATAACTGCTGTTCTAAACAGGAATCAGCTCCGCATAATCACTGGTTTCCTAACAGGGCACTGCGCCCTGAAAGGACACCTTCACAAAATGGGATTATTCAACGGGGACCTAAAATGCAGACAATGCAAAGGGGGCAACAGAGACATCCTACCACATCCTGTGCGACTGTGAGGCTTTGGATCACAGAAGACAGGCAATATATGGACAACCAAGACTGAGTCCAGAAGAATATGAAACCAAACCAGCGATGGAGTTGTACAAACTAGTGCAAGGGACCAGAGTACTGGATTGGTTATCATAATACAAATGGGAGAATTTCACAATAAGCCCAAGAGGCTGCAGTGATTCCGGAAACGAACGTTTGACGGCTCCCGAACAAAAAAAAAGTTGTTGTATTGTTACTCTTTTATTGTTATGTTATTAATAAATACTGTTATTGAAAGGATGTTAGGCTTATTAGTCTAAATGCCTTAGTTTGGTCATATATAATACGACATGTCTTTGGTATGAAGACCAATTTAACCTCTCTCCAGGATATTGGGATATATCCTAAAGCTAGACAGGATCTAAGTGAATGATACAAGTGTCCTGCTAATACCTCAGCGCCCTTTTGTATTAGAGCTGGGTAGATACCATCAGGTCCTGGCGATTTAAATGGGTCGAATGTTGATACGTATGTTATCACCTCTGACGCCTTTTTCCAGTCAGTGGCAGTTGCCTCTGATCTGAATTCTGTCTCCCAGGGATTTGTTTCCAAAACATTTGACCCTGGGAAGTGGGCATCAAGAAGACACTGAATTGTCTCACGGTCGTTGTTTGTATAGGACCCGCCTGATGCAATCAAGCCGCGGTGATGGGCTTTTTGAAAGAGCTTTGCGCAGTCTAGCTACTGCTGGTAGGTCTTCGATGGTTCCACAGAAGGCCCTCCAGCTCTCTCTTTTCTCCTTGTTTATCAAGCTTTTACACCTTCGCTGGTTCCAGTCGGCTGGTACTTTTGAACGCATTGCTTTATTGAGCAATTTGCGCGTTTCTTTACGCAACCCACTTAGTTCCTAGTTCCACCGTGGGGCGCTAGTTTTCCCTTTGCTTACTTGCAAGGGGCAGTTGTTTTCAAACGCGTTAACGAGTTAATGGCAGTCTGCAGCTGTAGAGCTGCCGTCCTCACTTCTCGTGGATTCCTTGGTCTACAGGACACCAATTTTAAGTTCTCTTGCAGGCTCCTCGTATTAGAGATCCAGTCAGTAAACCTGGGGTTAATGTATATATCCTGCTGCATATTATCACATCATAAGGTTATGCATAGAAATCACCATGCTCAAGGAATTTTTTACCTTTTTAAAATATAAGTTTTTATATTTGTAGGGTGATTTTTTCATTTCCATATATCACAGTGTACGTGAAATTTCATATTTATCAGTTTCATGTGCTAGCAAATATTGATAGAAAGAACTAGATTTAATTGCGTTTTACTCGAGAACCGTGGGATGTACGAAAAATTAAGTAACAACCATTTCTGCGCAAGATTCCCGTCTTTTTCATTTTTTGTGAACCATTTTCATGAGTTTTTCATATTTTAATACATTTTAGGGAAAAATATTATTTCACAATTACTTATTTTTTTATGGTTACAATACTTATGCACCAATACTCCTATGCAAAAATTCACGCGGCTTGTAATTAATGACAGATTAAGTTGTAAACTGTACTACATATTTTTATATTATTTATATATAACGATTGACAATAAAGCTTGTGGGCAAACTGAGATTACGTATTCTCTGCTAGACACCTATTCTCTACAGCTTTGAAATCTGGAGAAGAACAGAACTCAAGAAAAACAAGATGATAAATCCCATCATTTTATGTTTGTGACAGCTACTTCATAATATAAAGTAACGCTTGAAAATAAAGCTTGTAGACGAACTGATTACCTATGCTGTGCTATGACGTACAACACTTATATCACCAATAATGCGATATTATTCCAAAGAGACTACCATTTTTGGTCAAAGTAAGTCATAAGCAAGGCTCGGGAGATTTATCTCTGGGACGTCAAAATTAGGTCAGCGCGGAAAGATTTGTATGCAAGTATGACACAATATATTTTACCTTGCATTTCTTTTAGGGAATTCCGTAATATCCAAAGTTAATATGGTCAGTTTACTATAAAGACTCACTCGAAGATGAGGTATTGGGGAATGTAACATTGAACTAATACATTACACTGTACAGACAGTTCAACTTGATGAAGCCAACATTGTTAGTACGCTATAAAGATTGCTGGAATTCCAGCAGACCAGCTCACTTTTACGAAAGAGTTCAAAGGATGCCGATAATGTTAGCTCCAGCAAGTTGTATCGTCTGTGGACCCCTTAATGTTGACATTCGGTCAGGGTTGAATGCTTTCAATGCTGCAATTGTAAAAGAATCAAGTCTTCGAGGTCAGTACGTTTCACTAATATAGTAGATTTCCGATAAAAGTAGGTTACGTATTACTTTCACATTCAATGGAAGTACAGTAACGCCAAAAACATTTTTATTCTTCAAATAGGCTTAGAATGAAACGTCGAGATTTTAAGTTTGAGCGAAAAAAAATTGCTGTCTGTCAGTCTGTCTACCTGTAACTTTTTTTTGTGCGCACGATTACTCTGGAACCGTTTAAGATGTTAACTTGAAATTTGCTACACGTATATATTTTAACGAGATCTGGAACTAGATTATATTTTGATTTTATTCTGTTGAAGGGTTGGGTGGTAAATCGGGGTAAATGTGGGTAAATGTTGACTTTCGGTCAGGGTCGAATGCCTTCAACGCTGCAATTGTAAAAGATTCAAGTCTTCTAGATCAGTACTTTTCACTAATATGGTAGATTTCCGATAAAAGTAGGTTACGTATTACTTCCACATCCAATGGAAGTGCGGTAACGCCGAAAACATTTTTATTCTTCAAGTAGGCTTAGAATGAAACGTCGAGATTTTAAGTTTGAGCGAAAAATAATTTTCTGTCTGTCAGTCTATTTGTTTGTAACTTTTTTGTGCGCACGATTACTCTGGAACCGTTTAAGATGTTGACTTGAAATTTGGTACACGTATGTATCTTAACGAGATCTGGAACTAGATTGTATATTGATCTTATTTTGTTGAAGGATTGGGTGGTAAGTCGGGGTAAATGTTGACATTCGGTCAGGGTCGAATGCCTTCAACGCTGCAATTGTAGAAGATTCAGGTCTTCTAGATCAGTACTTTTCACTAATATAGTAGATTTCCGATAAAAGTAAGTTACGTATTACTTCCACATCCAATGGAAGTACGGTAACGCCAAAAACATTTTTATTCTTCAAGTAGGCTTAGAATGAAACGTCGAGATTTTAAGTTTGAGCGAAAAATAATTTTCTGTCTGTCAGTCTATCTGTTTGTAACTTTTTTGTGCGCACGATTACTCTGGAACCGTTTAAGATGTTGACTTGAAATTTGGTACACGTATGTATTTTAGCGAGATCTGGAACTAGATTATATTTTGATCTTATTCCGTGGGTTGGGCGGTAAATGGGGGTAAATAGGTAAATCAAACAAGTAAAAGTCCGAAAAATTGTTATTTATTATATATAAGAGAAGCTTATATAGAAGATTAAGTATAGAAGATTATCACTCCTACCCCATTATTATTAAAGGAGGTGAAAAAAATAAAATTTTGATTCCGTGTGTGTACAAGAACCAAAGGCTTCAAAAAATTTTTTTACTTCATCCACCAAACACCCCCATCCCCACTACCGATGTGGCATATCTTTTTGTGAGTGTCTGGGGTAGGCGATTTCAAATATTATATTATTAAAGTAAGTGCAAATAAAATATCCAAATTTTTTCCGTTTTGGGAGAGTTGGATAGAACATCAGGATGCGGAAGTAGTGATTCTTTGAGTAGCGGTTTTAACACCTTAAAATGAAATAAAACTCAATTTATCACGTTGTGCACATTTGTGATGCACACGGTACATGGCAGTTTTATGCCATTAATCCTTAACTTTGTTTATTATGTATGATTTAATATTATATAGAAATGGTTTATTTTACTGGGAAAAAATGTTTTATGTTGCCAGCAGCTTATTGGGTTTTTACATTTAATTATTATGAGAATAAATATCATAAACATGCCACACATATAAAAGAGAACGGGAAGGTATGTGTTTGATTCAAAATTGGTTTTTTATTTGCTAGATATGCATTACATGTTTTTGTAATCATTTCCGTTTTTAGGTTAAATTCATCACCAAAAATACATTGTAGCTGGCAATGATGAATATTTCACCATTTGGTCATTTTTCTGAATGTTTCAGTAGGTGTTTGCAGTATAATATTATGTCTATATGAGAGCCGTCTCTAGCGTTGAGATAAATCTCCCGGGCTTTGATCATAAGAAAGTCATGGTAATATTGCTAAAGGGGAAATGTTTTTTTTTAAATATCAGTATAGTGTTTTCACTGAGACTTTGAATAGTTATGTTCACGGGGCGTCACTCCGTGTTATTCATTATTGTTGTTCATAATCAGTAGCGGTCCTAAGGGGACAGCGGTCCCCTTTGGACACATGATCTTTTTAACTATCAGGCACCAATTTTCAGCATTTTCACTACATTACATTTACATTCAACAGTTCATAATAAAATAAAATAATAATATGCCCTTATAAATACTGTGTTTATTGCGTTTTATTATAAAACAGGAAATATCCTGTGGAAATTTTCTTTTATTGGATATAATTTTGGACGCAACCATTGGTAGGAATTGATTTTTTCCACTTCTATTTTTATTATTACTAAATTAAATGTATTATTCAACTCTAACGTAGGTAAATTCAGTACAAATATTACGTAATACTTCTTAGAACAAATGGTGCAGTAGTCCATAATGAAACTAAGTGTTTTTATTGCGTACTTTGCGAACAGTTTTTTCATGGGATGTAAGTTCAGTATTATTCACTATTATTCTTTATCATGCAGCAAACACTAAGTCACCTATTTGTTTACATCAGTATTAATTTTAAAACCAAATTTGACGAAATATTTTCAGCAGAATAAAATTAATCTCCAGAATTACTTTATTTATCACATCAACTTCTTTAATAAATAGTTGTATATTAATTTTATTACCAAGTATGCAAATTTTTTATATCTTAATTACACGCCTTTTGCTAAATGCCAGTCGTATTAGGCAAATAACACGAAAGAGTTTTCTTCAGTTAGTTTTATTTCAAACCACGACACGCACAAAATGAATAAAGTTCTTTTAAAGTTGCTTAGAAATAATACTGATACAATTTTTAACGAATGCGGCAAATACACCAAGTAGTTTGCGAATAATTTATATATTCGTTTTGTGGGAAATGTTGCATGAATACTTGCCGTTTCAAACAAGTAAATTACATAATCTTAATGATTTTAATTAAATATTTTTTATATGCCCGCAATATGTATAACCGCAGCAAACATAACTATAAAACATAAAAAATCTAATCTAAAACTAGAGAATGTAAATTCAAAGGTAATTTTTTCAACTGTTGGATTGTTATAATATATAACATATATATAAGAAACATTCTTATTTACAATGCCCTGATAGACGCTTTGTGACCCACACACATACAGACACACGGACATGTTTTATTCGAGATTTGAATTCGACGAGTTATGAAATGGATATCTGTACAATTTTTTTTCGTAATAGGTCAATAATATTAATGGTAGGGGCTAATATGATACAAAAATCAAAACTTCTCAAATAAAATTTTGTTTCTTATCCTAGACGTTTTTAAAAAATACTGTTGTGTGCTAAATTACTTTCTTTTTAAGATCACAGTGCAGAAATTTTACTAAAATAAACAACAACAAAATAAAATTTCTGTATCAAAATAGCCCCCCGTTTGGGGCTATTATTGATACACTGCGAGACTATTCAGATATAGTACTGTAATGTCATTTGTAGACAGAATTTGGATCAGCGGGGCTTTTTTTTCTTATGGGTTACGGTGCCGAAGCCCCGCTGTACTGAAGCTCAAGCTTATTGTACCTCATAGGTTCGTTATCCCTTTAATCCCATTCCTCTCCAAAATGAGAGTATACGGTCAATGGGAACTTCGGCTATTTCTTCCGGGGTTACAGTTAGTCCCCCGAAGTGTGAGAACCTCCCAGCCACCAAGACTGGGCATTCACATAGTATGTGGTGAGGAGTTTCTTCATCCTCACGACACATCCTGCATTCTGGATTATCTTTCTCTGTTAGTTAGGTGTCTATTCAGTGTGCAGTGTCCTGTTAGGATTCCCACTGCACATCTCAGCTGTTTTCTGCTCAACTTTAGCAATTCGTTAGTCCTTGTCATGGATGGCCCGCCGGAGATGAACATACGTGGCTGCCTCATCCCCGGTGCGCCGGTCGAATACAAGATATGTTGCTGACTCAATAGTTCCTTTACTATTTCTCTTGCGGTATTGTATGATATTCCGCAGGATGGCTCAGGTCCCATCAAGGCTGTTTTTGCGCCTTCTTTGGCCAGCTTATCTGCTTTTTCGTTGCCTTCATTGCCCTGGTGTCTTCGCGTTCACTCCAGTTGTATACTGTTGTGTTCCGCCAGTTTCGCTAGGGATTCAAGGCAGTCTTTTACCGTTTTGGAACGTATTTCTACTGTATTCAGAGCTTTGATAGCTGCTTGACTGTCAGAGATGATGCGGATTCTTTTGTCAGTATATGACCTCCGTATAATTTCTTGTGCACAGATTTCTATGGCTGTGACTTCTGCTTGGAGCACCGTTGCGGTACTGCCCAGGTTCAGACTGATGTCTGTCCCTGGTTGATCCCCCGTAACACCTGCTCCAGTACTACTTGACGTTTTTGATCCGTCAGTATACCATATGGTATCATTTGGATGTCTTCGCAGTTGCCTTGTTCATTCCTCTTCATCGGGTATGTGTACCCTGAAGGTCTTTGTAAAGTTGTGGCTTAGGCTGATTCTATCTGACTGCATATCTAGTAGTCGATTTTTTCCTATTTGTTGGAATATTTCGGTGTGGTATCCTATTCTTGGAATGGTCCCATGTCCGTTTATTTTCAGCCTGTACGCCGCCAACAGTGCCTCACTCTCCACCACTAACTGTAGTGGGGGCGGGCAAAGTAGCGCTTCCATGGCTGCGGTAGGCATTGTTGACATTGCTCCCGTTGTGCCTAGACATGCCAGTCTTTGTACTTTCCGTAGTTTTCTCATTACCTCCCCTTTTCCGGCTTTATGCCACCAGATCAGGGAGGCATAGGTTATTATTGGTACAGCCAGTGCACCATTCTTGGTTGTAGTCCCCAGTTTTTACCTACCATTCTTCTGCTGGCCAATAAGGCCCGCGTAGTCACTCTGTCTAGATGTGCATTGAAGTTTAATTTGGTATCTAGAATCAGTCCCAAGTATTTCACTTCATTGCTCACCTGCAATTCGTTTCCCCTTAGATATAATCTTCCCAGGTTGAGTTTCCTCTTTCTTGTGAAGGCGGCCATAGTGGTCTTCCTTGGATTCACAGAAAGACCTTCCTGCTACCTCTTTTCTGATTCAGCGCCCTCGTGTTTTCCTGTTACCAGGATGGCGACATCATCTGCGTAGCCTTGCGCATATATTCCCCGCTGTTCCAGTCAGGATAGGAGCTCGTCCGCGATCAGGCACCACAAGAGAGGAAATAAGACCCCCCCCCCCTGCGGGCACCCACTGGTCACGGACACTTCCTTCTGTCGTAGATCCTAGCATGGACTGAATTTTCCTAGTTCTGAGTGCTGAGTCGATCTATCTTGTTATTGACTTTTCGACTCCACGCCTCTTCACTGCATCACTTAGTGAGTCGAATGAGGTATTGTCAAAAGCACCCTCTATGTCAGCGGAGCTAGTATGCTAGCGAGCTAGTATGATACATACCTATCAGCTGTGAAAATTTGGTTTTAGTGGCTATAACAGTTTTTAGAATTTATTAAATTTTGATTATATGACTTTGACACTAGGCACCTGCAATAAAGAGAAACTCAATGCAATAAAAACGCGACGAATATAGGTGTTATATAAGTTATAACCATATAAGATTCATCATTTCGTGTATCACAATAGCCCCTGAAAATGTATCATAATAGCCCCTGAACTTTGATAGCCCTTATGACACCATCAACAATGAGTAATGTTAACAAATTACACATCAAAATAGTGTTGGAAGCACCCTTGATAATTTACTGTACAAAAACATCAAAATAACAGTCGTGAAACTTTTCCAGAATAAAAGTTTTTGGAGCACAAAATCACATGACGCAAGCTATATTTTTTTCAGCTGAAACTTTATTTTTAATCTGTAACATGGATATGGCATCATATTATATAAGGTTTGCCCAATCTAACCTATTTTTTTTCGTATAGTTTTTTTGCAGATATACATTTTTTGTTTGTTTTGTTTATAGCCCCATATTTTTGGGTGTATCACATTAACCCCAGTTGACTCTATTAAATCAGCTCTAAATAATGTTAAACTTGGTGTTCCACAAGGAACTATACTAGTTCCATTACTGTTTTAATTATTTATCAACGATGTCCCGAGTAAATCGTTTATTGCTGATGACACAATTATAACCTTAGCACAAACACCATAATAGCTGGACAATACGATATAAAGTGCCATTTGCGATTTAAATACTTTCTGTGAACGAAACAGACTTATTTTGAATAAAACCAAAACCAAGCGTAAATATTTTTTACAGGAGGCATTCCTAATAAAAATCAGACAAAGTATATGTATTTCTCAAATACAGTAATGTTTCTAGGTACCTGAATTGATGACATACCTACTTACCTGGGATCCTCATGTGGAGGGTGTTTATAAAAAATTAAATAAGCTTTTCGTTATGCCATTTTACAAATATCCTAACTGTTAGAACTGATAAACGTAGGTTATGCCATTCGCATATTTCTCTAAATGTAATTAGCTGAGCAATGTGAATATCAGTCGATATTCCGTTGCAGCAACGTCGAGCGCGGTTAGTACTTGGATGGGTGACACACCTATCTTGGGAAATACAGCGTTCTCGTCCCATCTTCTAGAGGCTTGTATATCAGTGTATACTCAGAAGTTACGTAATTTCAGACGAGGATTACGTAGTGGATATACCATCCTTCGGAGGGGATGTAAAGCAGGCGGTCCCTTGTCTATTAAATGTTAGGCAAGTAAAAGATCCCTACTCTTCTTAAGGGAAGAGGTTCGGCAAAATTTCCAGGTTGGGGGTAGCTCGTCTCCTGGCGTCGGTGATAGGCCCTGGTAGCGGAAATAGGCCGACGTTAAACAGTTAATAAAAAAAAAAAATAATTAGCTGAGGTTATGTAAGATATAATATTTTAAGTGAGTTTTTGTAGCTGGAAAGCAGCTTTTAAGACTTCACAAAATTTGACCCGTTTAACAGTGCGTCGATACGTGGGGATAAGGGACAAAAATCGAATTTCAACAGTTCATTTGTTACTATCGGTTTATTTATCATTAAGTTTATACATTTGAAAATATTCGTGTGAACATAGATATATTGGTACCTATAATGACACAAAAACGAAGTTGGAAAAATTTTGACCAATGTAAATATCGATTTTTTATTACTCATCCTCATCAGTGAATGACATATCACTTTTTTCTTCACTTTCATCATTGTTTTCTTCAGAATCTTCTGAATTTACACCTCGAATAATTTCATACAAAATATTAAAGTGCTTAAAATGCTTGAAATGCTAGAAATATTTGTATTGTGTATTTTAATATTTAAGTTGTCACATTCCTTTCGCCTACCGTGAAATCCGGTAACTTGAGTTTTTCCCGGTATTGAGATACAAGCTATTAAAGTGTTTAAAATAGCATTGCAATTTTGTTTCAGAACACTATCAGACGGATTTGATATTATCACAGAAATGCTGTAAAATGTGCGGTTGATGACAAGAAATCTATATCATTAATAAATAAAATAACAAGCACGGGACCTAAAATACAGTCCTGTGGAACACCTATTCTTAAAGTTAAATATTCTGAATTAACATCACATATGCTGTTATCAATTTTATTAAATTCTAATGAAGGAGTCGATTGTTCTACTTTTATCCATCGGACGACGCAATGTGCATCTGTATGTTGTTTTTGCATTTGTTGAATTATTACTCTGAATTGACTTAAGTGCATAATAATTTCATGTTGCTGTGTCTAATATAAATTGAGCAAAAATTGGAAATGCGATTTTTTTTAGTTAGATATTTTAGAAGTAGATACAGAATCCCATGTCAGAAGTTAAGAATTTAAGATGGTGAAGCCAATGTGGTTGTGATAATGGTAATATTTTTGCGGACTTACATAAAAAACCGCTGCCCAAGGAATCACTACTTCCACATCCAGATTCTCTATCCAAGTCACTCACAACGAAAAAATTTTGTATGTGAAAATAATTGTTTATGGAATTTTAATAATATAATATTTGAAATCTTCTACCCCAAAAACCCATAAAACGATACCCCACATCGGCAGTGGGGTGGGGGTGGTGATAGGGAGGTGGTATTGGGGGGGTGGATGAAGCAAAAAAAATATTTTGAGGTTTCTGGTTCCTGTACATACACTAAATCACAATTTTTTTTCATCCCCTTTAATAAGGGGGTAGAGGTGGTAATGGGGGTGGCTAATGCCAACATTTTTTTTTGAGACATTAGCTTCTCTTGTATATACTAAATACCAATTTCGTGGACTCTTACCTGCTTGATTTACCCATTTACCCCAAATTTACCCCAATTTACACCCCAACCCTTCGACGGAACAAGATGAAAATGTAATCTAGTTCTAGATCTCGTTAAAGTACATATGTGTACCAAAGGGCATAGCAGGATAAGCATGTGTTAGGTGCCCCCGCACCAATCAGGTCGAAATTTTTAGCACAAGTTGATAGTAGTGTTAGATGAAATTTCCCAAAATATTATTTTTGGAAAACCATTTTTACGGGAGTTATGGGGGTAAAAAGAAAAATGGAAAAAATTTTTTTTCTCGAGAACGGATAAACCGATTTTCATAAAAAAATATGTGTTATGGCTTTTGATGGTGCAAATGTGGGAAAAAATTATTGAGTCCATTTGTCGAAAAAAAGTGGTGAAAAAATTTTTTCAAAATAAAAAAAAAATTTTTTTTTAGGGAATGTTCTAGAGGCACACCCACCATTTTCTTCCAAATAAATGCTTATATGCCCCTTTAAAACATATCCAATTTTGATAGCGATCGGAAGGGTACAAGATACTCAAAATTGATAATCATTGGCAGACTGCGGGCGGCGCGTAGTCTATGTAATGAAGCATTTATAAGACGACCTTTTTGTAAATATTTCGTGCAAAGACGAGATTACCTTTTCCCCCTCGTTTTCGAAGGTGCTCAACACGATGCAAGTGGTGGGAGAAGTTTTTGACCGCCGCAACCCCCTGCAACTTTTTTGAAAAATTTTTTCAAAATATTTTTTTTTTATGGGATGTTCTCGAAGAATGAAGACTAAGAGAAGTCTCATCTATATAGAGTAACCTGATTCGTGAGAGGCAAGAGGACTCACGCAAAAAAGTCAGCCCGAATTGTGAGAGGCAAGGGGACTCATAATAACCAAGCACCTCGACTAATGAGAGGCAAGGGAACTTAAAATAAACAAGCGCCCCGACTAGTTAGAGGCAAGGAGACTCACGATAAATAAACACCCCGACTCGTGAGAGGCAAGGGGACTCACAATAAACAGGCATCTTCACTAGTAAAAGGCACTGTAACCTCCTCCTCCGTAGTGGACTTTGAAAACTAGTTCTTTCGTAGGCTGACTGCAGATGTCACCATTGCAAAATCTTCAGATTTTCAAACTAGATTTTATTTGACCCCACAGTTGACGTCAGAGAATTTTTGCGCCACACTTCTTGAAGTTTGATACAGATTTAAATGCTAGGGTTGTAATGGCCGCCAGTGACCGTGGTAGTAAGATGTAGTAATGAACCGCTAGTCTTTGTAATAAAGGCAGAAATAGTGTAAATATTTCTTGCAAAGACGAGAATACCTTCCTCCGTCCTTTTTCGAGGATGTTGAACACGATGCAAGTGGAGGGAGAAGTTTTTGACCGCCGCAACCTCCTAAAACGGCCACCTCTTTTATGGATCCCTTTATGTTTTCTATACGAGTCTGGGGAATGATTTATCAATGGACTATACTTGAAATAACATGGAAGATGGTTATAGAATAAGTTGACAGCAGGCCAGGGGGTTAATTAAACCCTTCCGAGTAGTGAAAAATCATTTTTCATCAAATAATTCGAGTTCAAACGCGTTTCCCCCGTTTTTGGGGTCGCTGATCATGGGAAAAATATTCGTTTTTAGCTCATTTGAACCGAATCATTTGAAAAAAGAAACTACACCCCTCGAGAGGGTTTAATCAACCCCCTAAGCCTGCTGTCTGGACTCCACTTACTCTATAACCCCCTTCCATATTATTTCAAGTATAACCCGTCGATAAATCACTCCCCAAACCCCTTTATATATGAAAAAATAAAGGGATCCATAAAAGGGATGGCCATTTCAGGAGGTTGCAGCGGTCAAAAACTTCCCCCACTACCTGCATCGTGTTCAGCACCCTCGAAAACGAGGGGGGAAGGTAATCTCGTCTTTGCACGAAATATTTACAAAGAAGTCGACTTATAATGCTTCATTACATAAACTACGCGCCGCCCGCAGTCTGCCAATGATTATCAATTTTGAGTATGTTGTACCCTTCCGATCGCTTTGAAAATTGGATATGTTTTAAAGGGGCATATAAGCATTTATTTGGAAGAAAATGGTGGGTGTGCCTCTAGAACATCCCCTAAAAAAAAAAAAATTTTTATTTTGAAAAAATGTTTTCACCACTTTTTTTCGACAAATGGACTCAATAATTTTTTCCCACATTTGCACCATCAGAAGCCATAACATATATTTTTTTCATAAAAATCGGTTTATCCGTTCTCGAGAAAATTTTTTTTTCCATTTTTCTTTTTACCCCCATAACTCCCGTAAAAATGGTTTTCCAAAAATAATATTTTGGGAAATTTCATCTAACACTATCATCAACTTGTGATAAAAATTTCGACCGGATTGGTGCGGGGGCACCTAGCACATGCTTATCCTGCTATGCCCTTTCAAGTCAATATCTTAAACGGTTCCAGAGTAAACGTGCGCACAAAAAAAAGTTACAGACAGACCGACAGACAGACAGAAATTTTTTTTTCTCTCAAACTTAAAATCTCGACGTTTCATGACATTTTAAGCCTATTTGGACAATAAAAATTTTTTAAAATTTTTTTGTCGTTACTATACTTCCACTGGACGTGGAAGTAATTTGTGCTACATGGTGATTTCGGAATTCTTTGATAACGATGTTAAAGCTTAAAAATTCAAAACGACGTATATTTTCCTTTACTCTGTAGAAAATAAATACAGAGGCAACTGAAACTTTACTATCCACACTTTATTATCCAATATCGGTATGAAGGTGTAAAATAGGTGTAAAAACAAACAAAAAACAAATTCAAACGTATTTTCACACCGAACTCGATATCGATATTAGGTAAAGTTCAATAACAACAATGGTATTTGTGCTTTTAAAATGCAATTTTATTTTATTTACCCTTTGCTAACATTTGATTATTTTTTATTCGAATTATGTGACTTTTTATATGTTTTTCATTTATATTCCATATCGCTGTACAATGTACAGCTTCACATAAATAAATATTATTATCACTACTATTAATATTTGTGATTCTTATTTTCCACAATTCTTAGTTTATTTCAAAACAATTTGCCGCATTTAGCAACTACTTGACAAATCTTCCCAACTCCAAACAATATTCTGCCGCATCGTCAAAGTAAATTATTACAGAAACTTTCCATTTATCTGCCGTAAGTGTAATAAGAGTATTGTCGCCAACAATGCCGCAGTAGTTATCGGGACAAAGCTTGTTTCCTGCAGAAATACGTGCAGTTGTATTGCCGAGAAAATAGAGCCCGATTCAGAAAAGTTTTTATAACATGTTTTCCACAATACTCATCTTTAAATATGAAGAAAATCTGAGCATTATTTATGAATTCTAAAGAATCCATTCGGAATAATTGAGGTCATTGAATTATGAACATTCCTTTTGTACTTTTCCAGCATTATGCCGTGCATTACAGAAATGTCAATTGATATCGTTTCCACGGCCCTTAAAAATAACCTGACGTAAGCTAATCGATACTATCCATGAACATGGTGGATCCGAGCAAGATATGCAGATAGAAATTTAATTGGAGAGGTCACGTTTTGGTGTTATTGTAGATTAGTATAGTCCCAGATTTTCCTATTACGCATAGAACACCGCTTACTCTTGATGAACAAAAAACGTTTTCCTATTTACTAGATTGTTTAGGATTAGGACAGTGGCGTACCTTCAAGTCTATAGCTCGGTCTATTCGGTCGAAAATTGACAAGGTCTGTGCTGTTCTCAGAATTTGTCGAGATCAGGTCGAAGTAATTTAAATTTTTAAGAAGTACGATAACTCGTTCCACAGCTTCAATAAGTAATAAATACGTATAACACAATTAATATTTCCTAGATAGATTCCCTTTTTTGATTTTTCATACATTATTCTTTCCACTATTTTGAAAAATCTTATAAAAAAATATTCTTTACACAAGTAATTTCCACAAACATCAAACACTACAACAATACACTCGAATATTGTCACTCGACGCATGAACATTTATAAGACTAAGTATTTAGTTTAAATGTAAAATATCTTATAAACTAGTAACACTTACGTTAAAAATACTAATTATCAAAATGAAAGTCCATTAATTAGGGATTCAAATGATGAATGTTATTTCTATAGCATAAAAAACAAAAAAGTGATGACAAAAATAATGTACTTTTTCACATTTTTTTTAATATAATGGCTTCCAATCTGTATTATTTAAACAAACGTCTGGAGTTCCGCAAGGTTCCATACTTGGCCCTCTATTATTGTACTCTTCATTAATGATATTATTAACAACCTTGATGTATGCTATCTACTTTACGCTGACGATCTCAGATTATATATTTGCATTAAATCCGAAAACGACTGCTTAAGGCTTTAGCATAGTCTAGACTCGCTTAACGCAGGGTGTGTTCATAACCAACTCCCTTTATACGCTGCCAAATGTAACGTGATGTCCTTTTCACACAAGTCTGATCCTATTATTTTTAATTATAATTTGGATAATTGCGTCCTAGATAGACCTGAGTTCGTGAAGGACTCAGGAGTTTCAAAATTTACTTTCTCCAGGCATATTGAGGGATGCGTTGCTGGAGCTTATAGATCCCTAGGTTTTATTCTGCGTAATATTAGGGACTTTAAAAGTTTCTCTACTCTTCGGCTATTATTTATAACATTTGTTAGATCCAAATTGGAATACGCCTCCATTGTTTGGAGTTCCAGTTATAATGTCTATATCACCTCACTTGAGAAAGTACAAAGACGTTTCTTCAAATCGGCAACATTTATTCTGGAAGGCAACTATCCAATCGGGGGTACATCTCAGGAGTTATTTTTGAACAAATTTGACATGTGTAGTCTACACTATAATTTTCTTATATAAAATCATCAACAACGAAATCAGCTGTCCTCTATTACCTCACTAATTAAATACCAAGTTCCTAGATTGTCCGCTAGAACAAACGACAATACTTATCACACCTACATCTCGAAGTAACATCTTGAGCTCATCTCCGTTGCATCAAATCTGTTTAAACTACAATCACATAGAGCAAAGGTTGGATATTTTCAACGCCAATATTTCTGACATAAAACGAACTTACGCAAGTGTTTAACAATTATTTCTCCCTTCCTATCTTGCTCGTTTCGCTATGTATACTATGTGCAAACGTTGTATTGTATATATTTTATGTTGTATGAATTATTTTCATTTGCACATTTAATTGTACTGAACGTTTTATTAATACACGGAAATTAGCAAAAATAGAAGAAAAAAATTATAATAAGCTGATATTTTCTGAATTGACAGTTGATAAGGGTCGGAATACAAGATCAAAAAGTTCCCATCCCTAACTGGTGAGCTTCATCCCTTTTTCACCCTTATAGTGACACCGTGCTGGTGTTTCAATAATATTTTGGAAATGTGATGTTCTTCGACAAAGCTAGAGGTATTGAAAAATATTGAGAATTAAATTTTCTATAAAACATGTCTTATAGGTCGTTTGCAGATTATTAAGGGTGTTTATGTTAATCGACGGTAAACTTAGAAGTAGGTAACAAAAACGCTTTTGGATGGAAGCACAATATTTATCCAGCCTTGTAATATTCTGTTTTGTAGCATTCGATTTCAACAACTTTTTATAAATTATATAGAATTGAATTAAACTAAATCCACTAAAGGCTTTAAAATTCTTGCTCAAATTCAATTTCGTCGGTCCGTTCCGCATTAAAGCATGCTTTTCCGTGACAGTTCATACACATAGCCGAACATTTTAAACCAACCTTTAAACATCCGCATCGCTTTCCGCAGCCCTTTTTGCAGGCATACGAAATTAACTCTAAAATTGACGAGGGAGCTGCTGCTTCAGTAGTCAAAACAGGTATTAAAATACCACCTGATTTCTTCCATCCCTATTCTTCTGGCTCTAAAACATTTTCATGCCAAGCCTGAATTTGGTGGTAAACCCGCAACGAATGTTGTTGCAAAGCTGCAAACGTCGGGGGTAGCCTTGCCAAAGTAACCATTTGACTAGAATTGCCAACCGAGGTGTTAAACAGAACATACCTCTGATGATTTATTGACGTTTCATTTTTTTTGTGCCGCACCCACTCATATGTGATAGGTGGTCAAAACAACCTCTCTCTCCCTCTCTCTAGCGTGTTTATGAATAAGGCGGTTAGGATTGTGTTGAATCATTTGCAATATTATCAGGCTGCGTTATGTTCGATTAAGTACCGTATTCAATATAATCAGACTTTCATTTTTGATTAGCCCTACAGTTTACGATTTAATAACATAAAAAGTAATAGAAATATCGATACATAACACACAACCTTTTTGTAGAGAAGTTTGTGACAAACCTTTTCCTACACTTATGTTTTTTCCCCTAAGATAAAACGTTTAAAAGATATTGTAAAAAAAAACCAGTGCGGTGTCCCTAAAGGGGGTGAGATAGGGATGAAGGGAACTTTTTTTATATGTATTCTTACACACATAAGCTAACTATTATAGACATTTCAGCTTATTATAATTTTTTTCTTCTATTCCACATAGATTTGCGTAATTTCCGTGTACTATATATTGTTGTTCTGATAACATATTTTTCACTTTGGCGTTTTGTTATATTCATTCGTTATTTTCTTTTTAATCTTGCAATTGCGTTGTTATATATCCTGCAACTGAGTTTTACCTGTTGGATAAATTATTGGAATAAATAAATAAATAAAAACGTCGCCGTTTTGTTAATATGAGTAGTCAGTAATTAAAGAAATATATTCCCGTATACTGTTTTTCGTGAATATACAGTATGACCCAGACCAATTTTTTTCGTCCGCATACAGCGCTGGCTTTAGAAAAAAATTGCATTTAAAACTGTAAAGAGATTTTAGAAAAAACGCAACATTTTTGTTTCTTTGCAAATATCTCAATAAATATTAGTTTTAACGAAAAAATGGTAGATATCAAAAATGAAGCCTATAAACTGAGAATGAATTTGTTTCTTTCATATATTTGTGTAGGATTGATAATTTCTGCGGTATTTAATTTTATAGAAACTATGACACTTTCATCAAAAATTCTAAGGAACAAAATTAAAGATACTTAATCAGTCTTTAAAATGATTTTTATTTGTTTCTACATCAAAAAAAATTAAGTAGTTATGGCCCATACAATGTACGTTTTCACATTTTTTTTAACAAAATATCGCAATTTTTTTTTTTCAAAAATACCGTTTTTTGTTTTTGTTAATATATAGCATCACCTAATTGCTCAATTTTTTTTTGTCCGTTTTAAACACTTGTTATAGAAAAAAACCCATCCGCCATACTGGTGCCGCCATTTTGATTTTTTTATATATTCACGTCAGAGTAATCGACGATCCCAAAAATATAACTATCCTACGTTTCAAAAATAAATTGGTAATACTTTTTCAAATATTGAATATTAAAATTTAGGAGTGGTTTTGCACCCCTTGTGGGTAAGAGCAAATATCCAGACCATATATAAACTGAAGACGATACTCTTTATTACAATAATTACCCTTAAAGAAAAAATATTACAAATGAAATTATTCCCAAATTTTGCATATTTTTTACTCTAGGTACTGTACTATTGATAGGTACAATGAAATCTTTGCTCTATAAAATCTAACGTACCTAAAATTTTGGTGCAGTTGCATATTGTCAGTCAGAAATTTGTTAGATAATATACTAAACTTTGTATAAAGCAAAATTGGTTCCAATTGAATAAATATTTGTTCCAACATCATGAAAGAACTACAATAGGAAACTGCTTCCCACTTTTTATTGCCAGTCTGTCATAAGCAGATTCGAAACAGGCATAAAAGAAGAATTCTAGTAGT
This sequence comes from Rutpela maculata, assembly GCA_936432065.2. NCBI lineage: Eukaryota > Metazoa > Arthropoda > Insecta > Coleoptera > Cerambycidae > Rutpela > Rutpela maculata. The sequence goes on from OW386286.2 coordinate 251,813,124, forward strand.
TCCTTGTTGGTTATTTCTAAATTAAATATCCGTTTTACTTCACATATGTAAGAAAAAACAGTAGACAACTGCAACGTTTAGACAGGAAAATAATTAGAAATAGTGAAAATAAATTGAAATATAATATAATCAATGTTTACACATCAGGCTTGAGACCAAGGAGTACCGGGTTCGAGCCTTGGTAGTTGTGGGATATTGTTAATGGGCACGTTTAGGGAATGCAACCGCTGATAATAATCACTGAACCTGATTACTTTTTGATTCTAGTCAATTGTTGTGAGTTCGCTAAACGGTGTAAAGGATGTTGCTAAATATCACCACAGCTGAGGTTATGTTAAAGAAAATCTTTATGCTATCTATACTATGATTTACAAGAACAGACAGTGAAGGCATCCGAGTTGGAGATATTAAAAGTGTAGCGGCACATCCTGTCGGCGGCCGTGCGCAGTGCTATACGCATCTTAAAGCACGTGCCGCTGCACTTTTTAGATCCCAGCTCGCATTCCTCCACTGTCTACACTTCTAAATCATAGTATAATGAATGTCATAGTGTTAACCCTTTCGCGATCGGACCCGGACAAACACGCAAATGGGTGATGTGGCAGACAGACCAGAACAGATAATACACGCAAGCGTGGAGGCATGGTTTAGGACTGACGTCGAGTGAATTTGCTTTAAAACAGCATATTTTATAGACAAATGAAGCACATTGGCCACACCAACGTCTACATTTTATTGGTTGATTTTACAGTGAGTATCCTTCCTATGCGTAACTACACTGAAATCATGCCAACGAAGCACGTCAGTTCGCCTAAATCTATTGTGCAGTACGAATCTATTAGTTTTTCAATTGTCTACTGTAATTTTACGTGAAATGTATGGAACTTTATTTGTCTAATATTGAATTTAGGTACCGGAACCGTACGCACACGCATAAGCTTTCCGCCTCGGTCCCACGAGTAAATCACCCTAATCCTCTTCGGTTCTGAAAGGGTTAAAAGATTTAAATAAATTAGTGGTTGGTGCATGCGATTATGATTGATCCATTTATTCTGGAATACTTATTGGTAGACGAAATTGATCTACTTAATGAAAAAAAGTGAGGTGAAGTTTCACCGCTGACTACATTCAGCGTGAATTCTAATGCAGCCAACGTCGTACCAAAATCATAGTAGTGGACTAGACTGCGGTTGAGTGAGACAACACAGCGGCTAGCTGTACTTCTGAGTTCGAGTCTCAGCTGCGGCATATGGCATTGTCGCACTGATTGATTGTGTCCTGGTTGAGTGGTGGAATAGTTGTGGGTAACATCTATATAGCACCATATTAGCACCCTTAGTATTTCTCTCATGCCCAGTAGAAAATCGCTGGTCTAAATTTCTTGCTTCGTCCCAATAAAATTGAATCAAATGAAACATCAGAAATTTACTAAATCTACTTCTACTTCGTAGTTAGCCAATTAAATATTATCAGGTACCACAAGTACCACAGTACCACAAGTAAACCACACAGGCAATTCGAATTCTTTGACCCTGAAGCCTCTGGAACAGCCTTATGCAGTAGGGGCTACACATTTAGAGACAAGGTACACATACTCAATATCCGAGTATGCTAGGATGAATTTCATATAAAAAAAAAGCCCCGGGATTCCTGAGTGAGAGTCAAGTATCATCAACATAATCAATAAGTTTATAATAAATATCAAATACATAGCAACAACCAAAAAAATGTTGGCAGGAATACATAAAACACCCTATATCCTCGTCCAAAGCCAGCCAGACAGGCCCGGTATAGTAGCGCAATGGGAAGGCTGGACAGTGGACAAGCAGGGTTGTGTAAACCTACTACGCAATATAGCTTTACAAATTATCTCTTAGCCGAATTTTTATATTTGATATTTTTGCTAAAATATGTAACTGTGTTTTCCACATTGACAACCTGTACCATATCTGATGATGCAGACATTTACATAGTTATACATTATCTTCATAGCGCGTTATTCATTTCTTGTGCAACTGACTACCGTATATTGAAAACAGTAAAAACAGAAACAGTATCCTATCAGATTTATTCTACAACTGGAGAATTTAGAGAACCTGTTTCTCTTTTTCTCATTTGTTAAAGTTAATCACCCTGTCCCATAAACTAAAATCTAATGGTTTACATAAAATACGTTTATAGGACTTCCAGAAACCCTTAATGTAAGCAAATTTAGTGTGGTGTTAAATGTTCTGGCTTTTAATGCATCATTTCATAAAACCCCCAAGAAATATATACTGAAATATGGTATAATAGCAGGGCAATAACAATAAGGGGTGGGTGACAACGTGTTTAGCATTTGTAATAAAATCTCCGTATAAGCATTAAGGCCCAGCCAAGGGTACTTTTTACGACTTCTGTTGCCCTTTGAATTTTTTTTATTGATTTTGATAAAGTGTAACTAATCATGTTATAAAATCTTTTCTTGTAAAGTAGATACATATATTTATTTATTTATTTATTTATTTATTTATTTATTTATTTATTTATTTATTTATTTATTTATTTATTTATTTATTTATTTATTTATTTATTTATTTATTTATTTATTTATTTATTTATTTATTTATTTATTTATTTATTTATTTATTTATTTATTTATTTATTTATTTATTTATTTATTTATTTATTTATTTATTTATTTATTTATTTATTTATTTATTTATTTATTTATTTATTTATTTATTTATTTATTTATTTATTTATTTATTTATTTATTTATTTATTTATTTATTTATTTATTTATTTATTTATTTATTTATTTATTTATTTATTTATTTATTTATTTATTTATTTATTTATTTATTTATTTATTTATTTATTTATTTATTTATTTATTTATTTATTTATTTATTTATTTATTTATTTATTTATTTATTTATTTATTTATTTATTTATTTATTTATTTATTTATTTATTTATTTATTTATTTATTTATTTATTTATTTATTTATTTATTTATTTATTTATTTATTTATTTATTTATTTATTTATTTATTTATTTATTTATTTATTTATTTATTTATTTATTTATTTATTTATTTATTTATTTATTTATTTATTTATTTATTTATTTATTTATTTATTTATTTATTTATTTATTTATTTATTTATTTATTTATTTATTTATTTATTTATTTATTTATTTATTTATTTATTTATTTATTTATTTATTTATTTATTTATTTATTTATTTATTTATTTATTTGTTTGTTTATTTATTTAGGCAGACTAGCAAAACTAATGTTTCAATTGCAGAGTATGAAAAGTACAGTAACTATTGGTAAAGTACACAAATATTACAAATTACAATAAAGTATTGCACAGTAATTGTATATCCATTACAAGAAAAAATATCGACTTTCTCCTGTATTTGGTTATAACCTCGGCATATTACTATGAAATGTTACATTCAGGGTCACATTGCATGATTTTGTATTTTATATTTACCGATAAGAACGAAACTATGCTTTGATGAAAGTTGACAACACTAACTCCAATAAATGTAATGATAAGGCATCAAACAGGGCTATGTTCTGTCAGTAACCATCTTTAACAGCAACAGTGAACACTAGCATGGTGGAGTCGCTATAGGCACTTCTCAGGTTTTAATTTCAGATGTACAGATGACACCGCCTTGGTTGTAGCAAACAAAGATGAACTGATTATACTCCTACTGAGTAACCATGATGCCTATTACGGACTAAATGTAAATTAGAACAATGCGAAAATTATGATTGTAGATCAAGCAAATGAAAACCACTTAGATGCATTAAGAATGGGTGGCTGTGATGTAATAAATAAGATGGTATACCTTAGAACCCTTGTGGATAATATTGGGGATGGCAAAATGAGATTCGATCAAGAATAGATAACAATATCGGGAAATTGAAAGTTGTGAAAAATTTGGCGTGACAAAAATATCACGAAACAGAGGATCAGACTCTCACACCCCGGAATCGCTTTGCAGCATACATCTGGATGTAGAAGATTCTGCTTTAGTTTGCCTGCCTCCTTTACATGACTCTCTCCTCCTGTTCTTTTGATTGCATTCCTTTTCTGATGTGCTTTTCTGACAAGATCCATTTTTCGCTGTTCTCCATAATTTCTTCTATAACGTTGTTCTCGTTTAGTATGATTCCTAGTTATAAATTTACCCTTTGTTTTTCGGCTTCCCGTCTAACGCATTCGAACATTGTATATACTATTATGTCTCTGTGTTCGCAGTATGCACATATCTCCTTTGCTGCTTTGTCTATCATATGTGTATAGACCTTGAAAGATCCGTGTCCAGTCATGACTTGTCTATGTCAGCACTTGACCCATTTCTTTACGTCGGTTATGAGTACTTTTGTCCATTGAGCTACTTCCAGCGTGGCCGTCCACTGCGCCTGCCATCTCTCCAGACTGGTTTCTCTCTCTCTCTCTCCCTCCTCTTTCTTGACTTGTAACGTACCCCCGTCTTCTCTTTCATATCTATTACAAAGTCTATGGGAAGTATCAATGCCATTACTTGAGTTGCGCTCGCAAATATCGTCCTATACCCGCTTATGATCCTTAAATCTTTAAGCTGCGGTTCTGGCACTCATATAAAATTGAGTGCGACCATAACTACTACATGAAGTGGGATATTGTTCTATTAAGGCTTTTTTCATGTATACCCCACATTCTTTGCAGTAACTTCCCAAAACAATTTAGGATATTATTATTTTCCAATATTAACTATCTGCGAGTACAAACCTTCACATTTTTAATCCGCTCCACGGCAACATAAAGAATCTATTGTAGAAAATGTGATGCATTAAATGTACCACCACATCTAAGTAGGCCAAAAATTGGTGGTACATAAGATGTATCACCACCATTTAAAGAGTAATAGAGCTTTCCTCTAGGTGGTTATTAGTATTTGTCTATGTCGTCTTTTTTTTTGAGGCCATATGCCAATGTCGGAGCTTCATACATCAGTATTGGCTATATCACGTTGAATAAGACCTCCCTTCTTTTGCTTCCAGGTCCTTTTATATTCGGCATTATTCTCAAAAGTGATGCTATATTTACGTTTACTTTTTTGATGATCCGCTTGATGTGTTCGCCGAATGTCCCCGTGTCGTCGATTATTATTCAGAGATACTTTACGTGTTACTTCGGAACAATTTGAACGTCTCTCAGTTGGAAGCTGATATCTCTTCTTTCCCTTTTCTCTTTAAGGATAATCGCCTCCACTTTTTCTGGGGCAAGCTCTGAGTAATGGCGGTTCATCCATGCGTCTATGAACCTTAAGGCATCATCTCCATTGGATATTAATCCTTCTCTTCTGTCTGCTACTATCACTAGAGCAATGTCGTCCGCAAACCCTACGGCCCAGGTCTCCTCCAATATTTGCTCATTCAGAATGCCGTCATACCAGATGACACTATCGGACCAAGTACCGAACCCTGCGAGACTCCCGCGGTAACTTTGAGAACTTCCCCTCTTCCGATTTCCAACGACCTTTCTTCGAGGTAGTTGCTCACGATGTTAACGAGGCATTGTGAAATTTCCCTTCTCGTTAGCTCTTTCATGATTTTAATCTAGAGCAGAACGAGCACGCTACGGTATATATTATTTTCTGACACCTTGTACTCGTATTTTCTACGAAAATGTTGTCTTTCTTCATATCATGATTTTATTGCATGTGTAGATTTATTTCAATTCACTTATTTTTTTTCCTTTAAGATATTATTAGTTATATCTTCTCTAAAAAATTTGATACTATATGTCCTTGTCCATCCGAGCTTGTAATAGCCATTCTACGTGAGCAGAATACTATACTTTATCCTCGACTTAGTTTAAATCGTTTAAAGTCGAAAAGTTACTTCACAGTTGTTTTGACGTCTAAGACATCAAACACGAAAATATGGACTCTCCTTTGGAGTTCCTAATGGGTCAAAGATGCGTTATAATGAGATTATGTTCATTATACGTTAGGTTGGAATCATGACTATTCGTCAGTTGTTACATGTATTAAGCAAGGATTATACAATAATAGTTGTCGATAAAATCAATAGTATGTCCAAACAGCATATTACACTTTAAAAAAATTAATACTACTACTATTATCATTCCTATTTGGTTTATATTGTACTCCTGAGTGGACTGTTATTATATACCTCTAACAATGGTAGGTACACCTTGTAACGTTTTTTATCTCATGCAATATGTAAAAGGAAAACTTAATTTAGATATTATCGTTATGTATTCAACGTATATTATTGATCGGCTAAATTGGTAATATGTGAAATTGCAACGAAACATTTTAAATATTAATGTAATAGCGATATATTCTATAGGTTTCAATTTTCTCCATTGTCTTATGGAGATAGTGTCATGGTTATACAAATGTAGTAACTTTGATAAAAGAATTATAGTAATGTAGTAATGTAATATAAGAATATGTTTAATCCAAATGACACAAACTTGTCTAAAATAATTTATTATATATAGCAACCATAATTATTTGAATCCATGATAATTGATAATAACAATATATTTATACAAAAGATCATTTATGATATAGAGTATGTCAAAACATTTGAAGTATCAGATGCAATATGATACTACATTGTCAATAGATAAACAAATTAATTTAAAAAATACGACAAATATACATAAGAGTATTATTTATTTTTACGGTCAATAAGAGATGTGTATTACTCATGACGTAAGTAAAAGTACATATAATAGAATGAGAAAAGATAAAGATAAACAGTTAATATGATTAACAACTTCTTCTATGACCACTGCTGTAGGTATAGCCGGAGCAATAGTGAAGTGACGTCATCATCGTGTTTTGGCTGAAATAATTTGGATGGCAATGATTAGGTACCACAAACCGAATAAATTTATTATTAAAATAATAATTAATAATATTAAATAATGATTAATAATAATAAATTAGACTAGACTAGACATAAAGAATCAGATTGAAATTGGCAGTAGACTCATTAAAACAAAGAAGCAGATTTCTAGCTTGCGAATTCAAGTAAAATGAATTAATTGCGTTACGAAGAATAAAAAATACGAGACCGATGAGCTTCTAAGAAGTCTAAACTTATGCGTTACTATTATTCCCAAATCTAACGCGCAGGACGAGCGTGCGTAGGTCGTAGACTGTGGAAAACATACATCCTTATAGCTTAGTGACATAGGTGTTTGATACTTCCACTTTAGAGTAGGAGCTAGAGGAATGATCTTAGCGCCATTAGATAGAGTATAAAATGTTGCATAAGACCTTTATTTTGCTTTTTGTTATTTTCTTTTTTTTAAGGCCCCACAATAAAAAAGTGGGAGGAGCCTTCCAACAACGACACATGATTGGCTATATCTCTAAAATGGCCCAATAAATCAAAATTCTACAAGATATAAAAAATAAAGACCATTATTTTTTCTATCGATTGGTATATCATTTACATATGTTATTTGTTTCAATATAGCCCTCAGTGGCGTACAAAGAGAAAGCTGCATACGTGCGTAGTGAATTTATTTAAAATAATTTATTATTGTTGTTATTACAAACTGCGAAAATATTGATTGTACCTTTTCAAAATTGTTCCATATTATTTGTTCTACAATTTTTTTTATACAAAATCCCTTAGCGAAAAAATATGGTGAGGGCATTCTAGCTATAACAAGTTTTTGGCTGTCACGCAAACGACCCAATAAATTAGTCAGTAGATAAAAAAAACTGCATTATTACCTTTTCTGTCAATTGGTATATAATTTAAAAATATTATTTATCTAAATAAAGTCACCAATAGCGTGCATAGACAAAACAATGCATATAATTACATTATAACTTATTTTTAATAATATTATATGGAAAACCCAATATTTTCACTATTTTTTATTTTATACAAAAAATATATAAATAATGATAAAATTAACAAAAAACATTTAACAGAAAATAAAATAACTAAATTATAGTACCTACTTAATAAAAGTATATTTTAAATTAAATAACTTAATTGCAACATTCTACACATGAACATAATTTTGTACATTTTAAATTTTTTTAAAAACATTTGCAGTTAGGCCCTCAAATTTTGCACTTACATTTTAACAATACATTTGATGAAATTTTTGGAAGTAGTCCAGTGGGGCATCCATTTATCATTATCCATAGTCCATTCCCATTTGGATGGTCATGGGAATTCTATGATCGATTAACTGAGCTTACCTCCAAACAAATCCTGCTTGATAAATACATCTATTGATATGAATTGACAAGGCATTCATTGTTGGGGTAAGTTTTCAACAGTACGGCTTTTTTGTGAAAATAATTGCATTCGACATAGGTCTTAATTGATCATTATTTGGTTGCTTTGGATCTGTAACCGAATCTATGAAAGTGGCGATGACATCTGGAAAAAAATCCCAAGCTTCCCAATACTTCTTTTTCCTTTTCCAAAAAAAGAAGTGGTGTCAAAACCTGTAAATGAATATAAAAACGGGAGAGCAAGACATTTTTCTTGAAGTTGATTGGATATATCTTTACAAGACATATATTTTAGATTCTTTGCAGTGCCAAATTCTATCCATATGGCCTGATTTTCATTTTGATATTGATAAAAGAGTGCTAGTACTAGTATCAGTATCGGCTGTATTAATATTTTCTTTAAATTGTTCTCATAGCAATTGGTGCATGCATGAAAAAGCGCGTATCCGCTTCCTCGTGATTGCATATAGGGCTGTATTTATATTATCGAGAGGCGGATTATACAGAACATTCTCCTCATTAGTACAAACAAGAACTTTATTTTCAGGTAATGGGATGCTGCCAAAGTATGTGGAAATTAGGTTAAAGAATTCTTGTTTGTTTGCTGCAACTCGCAAGAAATCGTACCAATTTTTTGGAATTGCTGTATTTAGTCTAACTAATTTTCGATTTCCTTTGCCTCTTTTTTCCCTAGTTTGCCCCTTTAAACTATTCTCTAAATAAACATCCCAAACAATATCTACCCTGGTTACTGATTTTATAATATTAAATAATAACAACGTTTGAGATGTAATCGCAAAAATTTTAACAGGCTTTGGGTTACAGGATATGCACAAGAGCAGCCCCGTCTAATAGAACAGCATCAACATCAGTTGGTTTATCTAAAATAGGAAAATACTTATCAAGGCAACGTAATAAATCAGACTTATTCCATGATACATTTCCCCAAGTTGAGCTAGAGAAGGGGGGGTAGGGGTGATTTTCAAATTTTAAGAAATTTTCCAAGTCTCCATCCCGATTTTGAGATGCTATATACCATCGCAGGCTGAATAAATTAACATTTGACTTGAGTTAATTTTGCTTAGTTGTTACTTTTTGTTTAATATCTTTGTAATGAAATGGGATGTTATTATGAGGATTTTTTACTTACCAAATAAGTTGTACCTTAAATCGATAACGAGAAATTTTACTTTCACAGAACAATAATAGGAACTTTTAGTTTTTAATACGTTTACTTTTTTTACATAAATTAAGAATTATTAACTTTTTAACACCATAAGTAATTTATTAATTCAGTTAGAAACATTAATCGTGTCGATTCACATCCATACATAAACAAGTCAATGCAAGACTAAAATAAGGGATATTCTCTATATCCCTTAGGAATAACGTTTGTCTAGGCGGCTACAGTTAGTTATATTTCCACGTTTTTTTGTTATCGTGTTGATTTCAACGGAGAACGCGCAAACTCAACTTTTTTTGAATAACTACTTGATTACAAGCAAATTTCAATGTCTTTTGCGGGTTGTAATATAATAATAATAAACTATTTTAAATAAATCCATTATGCACATGTGCAGCTTTCTCTTTGTACGTCACTGACGGCTATTTTTAAACAAGTAACATCTACAAGTAATATACCAATTGATAGAACAAATAATGGTCTTTATTTTTTATGTCTTGTAGAATTTTGATTTATTGGGCCGTTTTAGAGAGCCAATCATGTGTCGTTGTTGGAAGGCACCGCCTCCTTTTTTTTTGCTGTGGGGCCTTAAAAAAGAAAATAACAAAAAGCAAAAAGCAAAATAAAGATCTTATGCAAAATTTTATACTCTAATGGTGCCAAGATCATTCATCTAACTCGTACCGTTTTTGAGAAAAAAAAATATATAATCAGATACAGGTAGCCCCTTTGAGGGGGGGGGGGGGGGCAGGGGGGGCAGGCATGATTTCTCGAGGTGGGCCTGCTCGAAAATCTACTTATTTTGACTAGTTCTATTCATGGTTAAAAGGATTTGCTATTACTCAAAAGTGGAAGTATCGAAGCATTTTCGAGACGCAAGTCACTACACTATTATATCCATTTCAGCAAGTTCTATCGTAAGGAGTGAGACGCCAATATACAAACGATAGTATTTGATTGCTACCTTTATTAGTGACGTCAGTTCAAAGATCTATTGCTCCGACTATAGTCAATATTGTACAACCTACAAACTACTAAGCATGTTCTTACGCACAATCGTGAGTAACATGTGAATTTTAAAATTTATCAACGCTATCTCTTTTAATGCGATATATTATATACCTGGGCACAGAAACTTCGATACTGATTATTAAATAACAATTTTTGTGTCTCGATTTCGACAAAAATAATTTTGTACACTCCTCTCGGATTAAATTTTCAATCCGCGCACGAGCTCTACGAGGCTCTTAAAATGTCATGTTCGTTCACTGTTGACATCGTACGGTCTTCCCGCTTATGTACAAATGAAGCTCCGATAGTTTGAAAATCTCATGTCATGACTTTTTTGTCGTATGTTTCATAAAATTCTTAAGAGTATTTCTATTTTATTTATTGGAAATAAGTGTAGCCGTAGCATAAGTATAGTACTCGAGTTATAATGCAATTATGCATTAGTGGTATAACTTCTCCCACTGTTACGTAATATGTTTCTTACAACTCTAAGTAAGCTGGGTCTCAGGATTTCTCAAATTTGGTAGCAAGAATTTATAAAATAACAATTTGTTCTGTTAAACAATTTGTGTAATCCTTTTAAATAGTTGCTCAAAACTAATTGTAAATAGAATGGTATAAAGTTTGGGGTATGATTATTCATAAATTAAGTTTGACTTGCTATTATTTGTTGAGTAAAAATAATTTGGTTTTGAATTTCCCCAATTCGCCAAAACACGTTTTTAAAAAAATCATTGTAACGAAAGCTTTATATTGGGCAAATAAAATGTACAAAAATTATGCACAACCGAAATTAACTATATAACGTTTTGCTTAGAAATTTTATAATGGTTTAAAGAAATGCAAGGCCTTATTCCACAACGTTGTGCAATATTTGTCAAAAGATTTGTCTCTGTGCATGCTGTAACGAAAATAGAAACTTGTTTTTTCAACAGGACAAAGAATAAAGTTGTTGTATTTGCCCCAAAATTAACATTCAAGACAGATACTAATAGACTATCATCATCCTGTTTAAGAAATCCTAAAACTTTTGTCACTCGGCACCTGTCCGACAACGAAAACAACCCGAATTTATAAAAGAACTGTTTTACTTCACTCAGAACAAGTAAATAAAATAAGCAAATGACTGAATGCGCTTAATGGCTTTAATAGCCTGTTATTCATGCCTCTCAGAAGAACTTCATTGAATATAATTTCCGGAGACGGCAATTTAATCAGCTTTTCCAGGAAAGAAAAACTCTAAGATATTTCAAGCAGAAAAGTGGGTTTTCGTAATTAGGTTCAATTGTAAGAGTTTCAAGTTTTTTTTTTAGTTAAAGCATTATTTTGCAAGCAGTGAAATATATGCAAAGAAGTCGTCAGCCGAGTGCTATTCTACGAGCTCTATTCATCCAGTTCAATACAGCGAAAATTAATACAGGCGTGGTGGAAGTGTGAATAGGATTTGCGTAAATAGAGGTCGAAAGGGGCCCCTTTTGAATCAGCGTATATGTTTCAATAATGAGCTTTGCTTCTTTACTAGTTTCTTTTGTGGATCGGAAGACATAATTGATATCTGCGCCTAATAATAGCTCCGTAAATTATACTGAAATTAATAGTCTGAAATTCTGGTATAATGTGGATTTATATTTTATTTTTTAAAGTTATTTTTGCAGATAATGGTAATCTATTTCTTTATGGCTGGAATTGGAGGAATATTAACAGTGCTACGCATATTATGAGGATAATAAAATGTCACAATATATAATGAAATTCAATTAAAATCAATTGCAAAAATTAACTTATATTTATAGTATTTAGAATAGGAAGATATACAGCGCAGTAGTACAATCTTCCTTTATTATAGTGATTCCAGTATATTAAACGTTGCACGTCACTCTCAAGATCTGACGTCAAATACTTGCATGGTTTTAAAGTTATTACATAAAATGTTTAAATTATTCACAATAATATGAATATTACTATTTATTTATTCAATTATTTGCTAAATAGAAATTCGCTTACAGCACAAATCAATAAACATTGTGATAAAATTGTCGTATGTAATATCACTAGTGTTTAAAATTTTATCGAAAGCGTTGTTGCCTGGTAATATAAAGAGTGCAAATTGGCAGTTTATTATCTGATTAAATCCCGACCGCTTTAGCGGGAGGGATTTAATTTTTGATAATAAACTGCCAATTTGCACGAGTTATATTAACTTTTGGCAACTTAGCTTGAGAAAATTATAAGTAAAATTTAAAAGCACGAGTGGTATTTGGGGAGAATATTTCACTAATAAATAATTCATTAAGTACCTATATCTTCAATATTATGTTTATAATTAATTGCCTTCAGACGTTTTTTGTCACTTTTTAGAGTTTACTGACCTTTATTTTCACGTCACATAGAAATGCATTTCCAAAACGACTCATCTAATAAAAAACAAAATAGGTATAAATAATGTAATGGCAATGACAATGAAGATAAGTTAAACCATAGGTATTGTAACCTATAGACTGATATTGCCAACAAAGAGTCCTCTAGCACGCTTCGACCAATCACACTACGAGTAAAACCAGATAATATTGCATTTTATCAATCTCTCGCTTTTACGTTCTAAGGTTGCCGACTTCAAATGGTACCGCCATCTAGTAACGCTAGCTTAATTTAACTAATAAACATTGAATTTTTCAAGAATTATTGTATTAAAGTGTTTATTAATATATATTTATGTATTTAATCCCCATTTATAATTTAAGAAGTTTAATAATTAAGTTGAGGTTTGCTTGCCTAAGTAGAGTGAACTTTAGAGTGCTCTTTAAGTACAACGAATTATAACATATATACTTAGTCCATCGTGTTAACCTGTTTTATGATGAATTACCATACGTAAGTACATTTGTGAATTTAACATGAAACTAGTGGAAGCATTATACTCTTCGCCGATTTACTGAGCTTTTTATATAATTGTTACACATTCTATAGGATACTCTTCGCATTTTTCTTGTAAATAATGTTAGTTTTTGGACATTATAAATTTTGTGATACCAACTTTGTTGTGAAAAAAAAAATATAAAAAAAAAATCACGATGTGAGGGATCGAACCCGGGACCCTTGGATTGCGAGAGAGAGAGAGAGAGAAAACAAATTTATTTGACATTTCTTGTTACAAGACTGCACCTCATCGGATCCCGGCCCGGAGCCAACCAGACAACCACGGCGCGTAGCGTCGTGGAAAATGTGTGGTTGGACGAGGCGGGTCCGATTTGGTTTAACGATAATGCTTGTTGCAGCTAGGACACCTGTCCGCCTTAGGCAGACTTAAAACTAGGTTAAAATTAGGGAATGTGCTCGCACGAGCCTAAAACTAATGAATAAAAAACTTAAAACTAACACTTGCACTGCACTTACAAATTTTTGGTTGCTGATACGGGAAAACAAAATTAAACGAAAAAACCCGTTCGAGCAAATGACGTCCTTGTGGTCTGATCGCCGTCAAGGAAGGTAGGGTAGTTAAAAGGATTGAATTTAAAAAGTTTGGATTTACAGGATGTTATCGACCTAAAGGGAATTTAGAAAGACAAAAAGGGGACAAAAAGGTGAAAAGAACAAAATTGTACAAACATAAAGAAGGAAAGTTAAAGTTGAGGAAAGATAAATAATAGAGTAGGGTTAGGTTTTCGTAGAGGGAAGTGTGGCTAAGGAAGTTGCCGGAAGATAGGCAACGCCTGGTATGGTAGGGGGTGTCTTATATCGAAAAGTATTGCGTTATGCTGTCTGATTCGAGTAATGTTGCGGGTTAGCGGACTACCGTCCAGCTTAAACTGATAGAATTTTTGCGATGATTCTCGGACGTAGTCCGCTAGTGGGGTTATGTCGTGGCAACGTGCATAGAGATTTCTGAGGGAGGTGTACCTACCAGAGTCTGAAATGAGGCGCATAAATTTGTGTTCTAATACTCTTAACTTCCGCATTGTCGTGGCCGGGATGCTGCACCACACCGGCGCCGCGTATGTGATGGCCGGCCTGATTACCATCGTGTACAGCAACTTTTTATTAGTCCTGTTGAGTCCGCTACCCCGTGCCAGGAACGGGTACAGACTCCTGGACATGGAGTAGACCTTGCGTATTGTCTCGTTAATGTGTGTATTAAACGTCAGTCTTTTGTCTAGGTTCACCCCCAAATACTTCACGCACCGCTTAATTGGAATTTCTCTACCCCCGATCGAAAGTGGTGTTAGAATCCGGTTTTCTGTGAAGCGGCGCGTGAAGAGAATCGATTCCGACTTCTCGGCGTTGATCCGAATTTTCCACCTGTCATAATACGCCGTGGCGTTGATCCGAATTTTCCACCTGTCATAATACGCCGTGGCACGTGCCATGTGCGCTTTCAGCAGCATATTAGCCGCCTGCGCGTTATGCGAGTGCACGTACATGGCTGAGTCGTCGGCGTATTTGGCAAGGTTCGAATTCGGGAACTCCGGGAAGTTGGAGACGTACAAGTTGTACAACTTTGGAGGCAGGCACGACCCCCTGGGGGACGCCCGCGCGAATGTCCCGCCGAGTTGATAGTTTATTATTCACCCTGACCTGTAACGATCTACCAGACAGGAAGGAGTGAATAAGTTTCGTGATGTGCGTTGGGAAGTCCAATGAGTTTAGTTTGTATAGTAACCCCGGGATCCATACGGTATCGAAGGCTTTCTCAACATCGTGGAGCACCATGACGGTGCTCTTCCCGAGGTTGCATTGCACCTTGACGTCATTCACGATCCTGACGACCTGCTGCACAGTGCTCCTGCCCCGCCTGAAGCCGAACTGGCACTCATCATCAATGTGAAGTTCATCCTGAGCAGCGTCTAGTCTGATCAGGATGATCTTCTCCACCAACTTGGAGATCGCCGACAGCAACGAAATCGGTCGATAACTGCCGACGAGCTTCGCGTTCTTGTTCGGCTTCAGGATTGGCACGACCACGGCGCATTTCCACTGGCTAGGCCAGTGTTGCAGTCGCAGGATCGCGTTGACAATGTACGTCAATTGTACAATGCCTTTTCTCGGGAGATATTTGAGTAGCCTATACTCGATACCGTCCGAACCCGGAGTTTTATTATTAGGTAAAGTCCGGACAATGCCCGCAACTTCCGAGGGCTTGGCCATGACTTTTAGAAATTCGCGTCTCGTCAATTGGATGTCATGGCCAATCAGCTCGTTTACGTAGTGTTCGATGCGGTCGTGTTCTAGGTTGTTCGGTATCTGTACGTTATGTATATTTTGAAATTGGTCAGCTAAGTCGTTGGCTTTACGTACGTCCGTCATTGACGTCTGCCCGCTTGGCGTAGTTAAGGCGGGTATGGCCTCCCGCGTATTCTTCATGGCCCTCGACAGCTTACACAGCGAGTTATCTTGAGAGTTCAACGCCTCCAGCCTATCCCGCCATTTCCGGTTTTTTGCGGTATTGATGGCGGTCCTGATCTGCCGTTGCAACCTACCCATCTCGGCCTTAGCGTCGACATTGCGATTTCGCTGCCAAAGCCGTCTCAGTCGATTTTTCTCGCGTATGTCTTGTATGACCGCTGCGTCGAGTCGGTCCTTGTATGGATTAATCGTTATGGTTGTGGCAACACTCTGCTTGGCGTCCTGCAGTACCCTTGTGAACTCACTCACTACATTTTCCAGCTCGGCGATTGTCGTGATGTTGCTTGCAAGTGTTAGGTGAGTGTTTATGTGTGTCTTATAGAGACGCCAGTCGGCGTCTCTATAAGATGTGATCTTGCGTGTCATGTCTTCCCTCGACATGTTATCCAATTCTAAGAGAATTGGATTGTGGTCGGATGCGAGTTCCTCCAGCGTCAAGGGACCCTTGGATTGCGAGACGAAACTCTTGCCGTTACACCACCATTTCTTATTACTAAAATTGTTAATGAGTGTAATATATACCATTCGAAAATTTATTGTGATTATTAGGAAACATACATTAGTAAAATGTATTAAAAAAAAATAGTTATAGGAAATAACATTTCGCAAGGTTTCTATTTATTACAAACCATAAAAAAATGTAAAAAATATTTTTTTAAATTTTAAATTACTAATAACTTTTTTATTTACCAATCTATTTTGTTAACACTAAGTTACTCTCCAAATTTCAATACAATCGGATTTTTCTTTCTTGAGGTATCATGCTTACAAGAAACGTGACGGACGGACAGACGGACAGACGGACAGACGAACGGACAGACGGACATTTTGAAAGTTGTTCAGAATTCGTTCACTAACATAACGATATAAAATTTTTTTCTCTACGAGCGATATTTACTGATTTAGAAATGTGCCGATCAAATACAATGTACTCTTCGTTTTTGCGAAGAGTATAATAATTTTAGAATTATCATGTACATTCAACTTCATTTAGTAATCTTTCAGTTAACTAGCGAAACAAAAACAAACATCTCGATATCTTAAAAACCCGCTAACTTATTTAATTACTTCCACATCCAGTGGAAGTATAGTAACGACAAAAAATTTTTTTTAAATTTGTATTGTTCAAATAGGCTTAGAATGTCACGAAACGTCGAGATTTTAAGTTTGAACGAAAAAAAAAATTCTGTCTGTCGGTCTGTCGGTCTGTCGGTCTGTCTGTAACTTTTTTTGTGCGCACGTTTACTCTGGAACCGTTTGAGATATTGACTTGAAATTTGGTACACGTATGTACTTTAACGAGATCTAGAACTAGATTATATTTTCATCTTGTTCCGTCGAAGGGTTGGGGGGTAAATTGGGGTAAATTTGGGGAAAATAGGTAAATCAAGCAGGTAAGAGTCCATAAAATTGGTATTTAGTATATACAAGAGAAGCTAAGGTCCCAAAAAAAGTTTTGGCATTAGCCACCCCCATTACCATCCCCACCCCATTATTAAAGGGGATGAAAAAAAATTGTGATTTAGTGTGTGTACAAGAACCAGAAACCTCAAAATATTTTTTTACTTCATCCACCCCCACTACCACCCCCCATCACCACCCCCACCCCGCTACCGATGTGGGGTATCGTTTTATGGGTTTTTGGGGTAGAGGATTTCAAATATTATATTATTAAAGTTCCATAAACAATTATTTCCACATACAAATTTTTTTCGTTGTGAGTGACTTGGATAAAAAATTTGGATGTGGAAGTAGTGATTCCTTGGGCAGCGGTTTTTTTTATTTGAATACTTCGCGCTTGACTGAAATCCACTCATGATCCACCCGTAACGTCACAGTACACAACTCGCTGAAATCGCCGGCGGCGCGTCGTATATTCCCTTTATTTAGTGTGTGCGCTCGCTCATGTTCATTTAGTGGGGTTAAAATTTTTCGTCCGGTAAGAATAACACTGAATGAACTAAACTAAAGGTGTCCGCGCTCGCTCCTTGTTGACGAAATCACGTACTGTGACGTAATCCAACCCCAGACCAGATGAGCGCGTCATTATAAACTTTGAAGGACGATAAGTTTTTATTATTATCATATACGACACATTTTCTCAGTCGTAGCTGGAAACTATTTACTGATCTCTCGGGTGTAGTTGGGATTCAGCTTTGTTAGAAAGAGGTTTTGTTTGCCTTTTAACCGATGTTGATGATGTATCCTCCAACAGTTTAGAGTCCAAATCCCAACAAGGTGCCACTGAGACTCCTACCCCAGAATTTTCCTTAAAATATGCGCTTCTCGCAGTAGTGTGATCTGCACTTCATATACTCGGTCAACCAGGTAGTTATTGTAGGCTCTAGTCATGGCCCCTCTTACTGGTACGACTGTGGTCTTTGCATTCCACATTCTGCTAACTTTCATTTGGAGGTTTTTATACTTGTTAAACTTCTCTGTTTCCTTGAGGATCACTCAGATAGAGTCATACAGGATGAATACATTAGCAAATAGAATTTCTCCTTATTATGTATGATGTGCATGTATGTTTGGTCGGTTCGCGCGAATTGTTCTGAAAATGATGACTGGCACGCCTCACATAAATGTGACGTCGATTAACAACCTTATCAATGGTATACTGTTTGCACGTAACCCGGTGAAGGTATCTGGTCACTCTCTTGTGTCGGTGAGTGTACTCTTATCTATGTAGAACATCCCGCCCCAATGTGACTGATATGCTCTTCTTCCAGGCCGCACATTATACATATGTTGTCAACAGGCTGCTTCACGATCATCTTGTGTCTTGTATCTAGTCTTAGGCGCTTGGTCTTACGCTGCTATTTTTAAATTCATTCATCAGTTTTACTCAGAATATCTATATTTTCTTCATTTCGATGCTGATTTCAATTCTCTAATTGGCATTTTCGTCAGTGGTTTCGGCTCCCAAATATTGTTCTTGGATATTACGCCCCTCCTTTCGGATGGAGTACGAGTTCTCATCTTTATCATGTTCCTTAACTAGCCGTGTGAATTTGTCCTTCCCCTGTCGGATAAACGTGCTTAGTCCTACGAAAAATGATTCATAAGTAGATTCCAGATATATTAATCCACGGCCACCGTCCTTCCTCTTTACGTATAACCTGCGCATATCTGCTTTTAAATGATGAATTCCGCTCATTATTAAGATTTTTTTCGTTTCACTATTAACAATGTTATTATTATTGAATTACCATTTTTAAATTACTAAATGTTTCTCTCGACAGAAATGTAAATGGTAAATTCTAATTGTCTTCGCCCATAGTTAAACTACATCGCTTATTGAATAGGTTGGATATCAGTGGAAGAAAAGGTCACCATTAAGATTTTATCAGAAATATATATATATATATATATATATATATATATATATATATATATATATATATATATTTTTTATATCAGATTTGGAAAAAAATAGATTCATTAATATTTCTGAATTTGGCAAATCAGAGATGGATTTAATTTGCAATTGTGTGTGTCAAAAGTTCGTATTGACACTAGGCTTTTAACTTTGTATCTAATAAAAGCAAAGTTATATAATAACAAATACGTTTTAATATACCATAATATACCTAATAAACCAAATTGTAAAGTCCTTCTAGTGTGTGTTTACTGTCAACTCTACCGCTTGATGGTAATTCCAGTCAGGACATGGTCACTTAACCCCACATTATCCTGTTATTGACATTTAAACTTTTTTCAGAGCTTCTGGGCTCACTTTTTTTTTCAACATTTCGTGTATTTTACATTTTTAACATTCAAGTGCTTACACAGCTCGCTAACTTTTATTCCGTTAATACATATTTTATAAAGCCATTTTCACAAGCAAAATGTGGAAAATCGTTTAAAGTTGAAAGACCCCAAATAATCCCTGCCCTTAATGTATGTACACAAACCCTTAATAAAATTCTGAATTTTCCGTTAAATATAATAAATTTTATTACGGAAAGGTCAATTCAATCTGTATTGGAATTTTAAAAGTTTCCTTTCCGAAGTCTTGTAGTATATTTTAAAAGAAACTTCTGCGCAAAAAAGTTTTACATGTTCCGGTAGCCAACTTGCGTCTTTATAACCGACTAGAGGTATATAATGTTTTTAACTTTTTACCGACAATATCAAGTTCAAAAATTGAGTCCTTTGAGATATTAAGTAAACGGTTTATTATACAGGGTTGGGTAAATAGTATTAGTAATAATAACAGTAACAGAAGAGGAGTTTGCCGCTAAGGCGGAACTTTAAGTCCTCTATTATTCTGCATCTCACTTTTACCTCTCTCGATTGAGTTTAGGATTTTTTAACATCTTCTTTCAATTAACGTCCTGGCGTCCTAGCTATTCCGCCACTCAACCAGGATACACTCACAACAAACAACTTCACAACAACCATTCCTTATGGCATTACAAACCATCGTAGCTGAGGCTTAAACTTTTTTGAGGCCACTAAACATATACGTATATATCCTAGATATAAATCGAATCCGAAACCTTTTGGTCACCTCTTCTAGATTTAGGCTCTAGATAGAGAAAAAAGGAAAAATAAGATATGTGTTGAAGTTTACATCCAAGATCTTCTCTAGAACATATCTACCTCCTTAGAATGTCCTTATGGTAGAATAATATTGGATACATTTGAAGACTTTGGAGTAACGATTTACTAACACAAAATGATTAAGACGCATGAGAAAGAAAACAAACGCTCTAGCTACACAGAAGCTTGGACTACCATAGCTCGAATCTTATTTTGCGCACGCAGGTATTCCTCTAAGGCTTGAAGAAAATAGAAGATTTATGACTAAAATTGCGAAGGGAGATCATGAAAACGTGCCAAAACGTAACATAGATAAGCAGACGCTCTCTGACTTTCATGAGCTGCGAGATCATGGAGCATCTAATGACTCGAAGTTTGCTTTCCTCATATCGGCAGTCCTAAAGTCGGAGACCGAGGGATTTGTATTGACATGTCAGAATGGAGTAATGAATATCCAGGTATACTGAGGTGTTATTCCAAAGGAAAATGTCGATACTGCATGCCATGCTTTTAAATCGCATCCTGAGATCCGTTTATACAGTGTGATACTATATCACCAGACACAACGCAGCTCCACATTGGGCATGTTTATGGTATTGACCAAGATCCCATTGTACTATATGTGCCCCAAGAAGCCGAGGCGGTCGTAGAGAATAGCAAGTGCAGAATATATTGGAATTACTTCTTTCCAACAACCCGAAAGCAGGATACTACCAAGCTAGACATAGTACTCAGTACTAGAATGTATGTCATTGATTTTCTTGTCCAGCAGAGGGAAACGTTACGACAAAAGAAATCCAAAAATGAGATAACTTCAGAGACTTCTTGAAACTTAGCAAAATGTACTTAGGTTTTGTAATTAAATGGATCTTAATAATTGGCAATCTTGAATGTATGAAACCATTTTTCTGAAGGACCTCAACACTACTCTTGTCTGTAGAACAGTATCCAAGCCACTGGCGTCGAAAATACAAGAGGTAGCTCTGCTGGGTTCACTCCGTGTAGTAAAGTCGCAGATTTTAGAAGGCGCTAACGCTGCACTGAGCCACTGCCTTGTATCGCCATTGTTTGTAATGAGACTGAAGGAAAATGCCTCTACCTACCACTTCGGGATCATCATCATAATGATTGCTAATTGAGATAATAATAATAACAAAAATTGCAAAGGGCAACTCACTACAAACTCTTTAATTGTGGAACAAACAATTCATAAAGAAAGTCATAATATACGGCTCACCACTAGTCAAATTTTAGACGCGAACGAAAAAAAAAATTCCAACTTCGAAACTACCCACCCCCCCCTGAAATAGGCCAGCTCGGATTGCGATTTTCAGTATCCGATTCCAGTGATTCCGATTTTCAAAATTGCCGATTCTGCCCATCAATAATTCTTGGCACATCTAATGTTGATATGTAGGACGAGACGGAAAGTCACGATGGTAAATGAACGGATCACCATAGATTCTATCAAATTCTGCATTGGTGTATTCCAAGGGGATAACTTTAGTCCTTTGTGATTCTCATCGGCACTTGACTCTCTCTTTCATATGTCTAATAATAGTCAATATGGATTTTCCTTGAAAGTCGAACAGCTTAAGATCTCCCACCTTATATACATGGACGATATTAAATTATATGCCGGAACTACTACACATATAAAGGCACCTCTAAGAATTGTCGAGATCTTTTCCAAAAATATACGAATGGACTTTGGATTTGATAAATGTAAAACTTGGATGATCTCCAAAGAAATACACCAAGTTGTCGGAATTGAACTGATGACTTCAACATCACTTATTTGATTATTTATTTATTTAGTTAATTACACGGCCCAACAGGTACTTGACCCAACTATAGGACAGGGAGGTAGAGAGAAATTCTACTAAAAATTATGTTAACAAATAATGAATAAAAATATTTCCCAGCAATTAAAATAACTTATGGTAAAACAAGCAAGTTCAACTAGTTTCTTTGGTATAGTTGAAGCAGTTTTAATAGTGTGCGTTATGAGGGGCGAGAGGAATGAATAGATAACATCTAAGTCACATAGAACCAATGGGAGATGAGGAAATATACAAATATTTGCTACAATCGACTTCATACAGAGCAGAAAGCAATCACACAAAGGACTGTACCATACCTGTAATCACATACACATTTATTGTGATCAAATGGACGGGTATCTATCGATATATATTGTATGTATACATAGTGTGTCCCCGGATTGAGTTTGCGATAGGTGTAATATACCAAGAAAAAATTAGTACGGTTTTAATTTTCTGCAGTCTCGATCTGCTTGACGTAAAATGGATTTTTACCAAATTTCAGTTAAAATGGAATCTAACTCGCAGAGTTAATCTAAGAAGAATATAAAAGAAAATAAATCATTGTAGTAAACTGGTCTCTCTGTTAATTTTACCTAAAAAATTCTGGATGAAATATCTTGCATTGAAAGTTAGAGCCATATGCATACTTTCATTGCATTTGAACAAAAAAAAAAAGAAAAATACTACTTAAACTAAATAGTTTTTTATTTTTTAACACAATTAACAATTTCAACGAATTAAACTAAAAACCTATTCAAATAGTACCACACCTAAATTACTACATAATTCCGTAAAATTAACAGAAAGACCAGTTTACCTATAATGATTTATTTTCTTTTATTTTCTTTTTAGATTAACTCCGCGAGCTAGATCCCATTTTAACTGAAATTTGGTACAAATCCATTTTACGTCAAGCAGACCGAGATAACAGAAAATGAAAGCCGTACTAATTTTTTTTGGTATATTACACCTATCGCAAACTTAATCCGGGGACAACACTATATAACGTAAAATGAATTAATAATGTTTAATCTTCAATCGCATGTATGTGGATATTTCGCGAAACGTTAAATTCCCGTAAAATTGATTTTGAAATTTAAATAACAGTTTCTGTTTTAACAAATATAGAATTTTATTTGTATAAAAACTGTATTCGTTTGTGAACGGTTGGTTACTTTAAAAACAAAAGCTTTACTAAAAACAATAATTTTTCGGTTGAATAAAGTTAATTTGAATAGACCGGGTTTGTGCTGAAACAGAAACAATAATAAACGACGATGTTTACTCTGTATATAAACGATATAATAACACAAAGCCTCACTCGATGCTTAATATTGCTATGGAATAATCTTAGTTTTCGGGAATACAAAATATCAAACCTTCGCCTCATATTTCCAATTAAAATGTATTTATTTAAGGTACAGAAAGTTGTGAAGTTCTTTAACTTTAATAATATAATCCATTCTGATGGAAAATAGGATAGACATTATCACTTGCGTTACAAATATTTCACTTCAGAGATCCGAAGATGATTTAATAGAATAAGAAACGTAAAGAAATTAACTTATCCTTCTCAAGCTCCCAACAAAAACTAGCTTCAAAATATGTGTGCAAAATATCGAAACTACGATATACAGTCATGTTTTAGATTTTCACGAACTTGAGGTAGATATAATAATTTTAATTTAAAATTCTATTAAGGTAATAAATAGTCTAGGTTTATTTCTTCAAATTCAAATGTTTAGAAACAAATCATATTACTTATTGCCAACCTATGTTTTTAGAGTAACTCGACCCCGCTTCTTCCGAAAATTTCGATTGTCATCTCGAATTCGGGGTTGAACCACCCCAGAACCACTCCTAAAGCTACATTTTCCAACTTATCGAGAATATCTTCGTAAGAAGTGAATTGAGAGAAAAATGTCAAGAGAGTTGAAATGTAGTTTATAAAATTTTCTTTAAAATGATCATATAAAGTTATAATTCCACTATCTCATTGGCGTGCAATGGTGGTCTAAAATGGCACATATTTCAAAAAAACATCAAAATAGTTCATCATATATCTGTTCATATATCGCTTAATTGGAATATCTACAAAAAATAATATGAAATTATAATATTACCTAATTTCACCACAATCTGCTTACGTGTGCTTTATTTGCACCAGCAGTAAGGTCGAAACAAATCTGAACATTCAATTTTCTTCGCATTTTGCTGGTTTTTCAGTAAAGAGCTGCTGTGGTAACGAGCCTCAGAAGCTATTGTTTTCCATATTAAATGATATAATTTGTTTAGATCGCTTCTTTGTTTTACTCTGGGAAAAAACACATAATTTGCAATGAGGCACATTGCTTCCTTGTTGCCTCAAACATTTTCTTGATTCTCGATCTACAATTTCCACATTTCCTGAATCAGCAGCGATATGAGTTGACTTCTTTCGAAGGCGCTCTATCACAGTTTTGTTAGTGTAATCCGAATAACATGATTTATGATATTTAAGATATTTCGCCACGTTATTTTGTAAAATATTCTCCAGTTTCAAAATTACACTGGCCCATTTTTTATCTTGTAATATTTTCTGAAGATATGTTACCTCAGATAAGCAGGACAATCCATTATCTTCAACCGCACCTAAATAAAATGAATGAAATTCAGTTTTCTGATACAACACGCATGCACTAAAGTCAGTATCTTCTGAGCTAAAACTAACAAGTGAATCAATTCTAATATCTATTTTGAAACAACAGGAAATATTCAAACTCACGCATGATAGTTGCTTACCCCTTTTGGACGCCAATGTAATTTCAAACTTTACAAAATGACGAAAATCTGAATATATTTTACACACAATGTGAAGAAATATCCTTCTGAACAACTAATGAAATATTTCTCATTTTAGACTCCCATTGCACTCCAATGAGCTAGTAAAATTATAACTTTATATGCATCATTTTAAAGAAAATTTTATAAATTACATTTCAACTCTCTTGACATTTCCTCTCAATTCACTTCTTACGAAGATATTTTCGATTAATTGAAAAAATGTACTTGTAGGGGTGGTTTTGGGGAATTCAAGATGACAACCGAAATTTTAGGAATCAGCAGGGTCGAAGTACTCTAAAAACATAGGTTGGCAAAGAGTAATATGATTTGTTCTAAGAGTGATTTCCGAAGGGTTTTTAAAAAATTGAGCCCAGACTAGATGTCTACTTCATCTCAGTGACACTACGTGATATTGGCTGTGCATTCATGCGAAATGTTAAAATAGGTAAACATCTTCCCCTTCTTAATCGCAGCGTCATGTCAGACGCCTTGTAATGCATGTCTTTTTATAGCTAGCCTTCGTTTATTGTATAGTACATCTGACGGAATCACGCTATCTGTAGCGCTTGCCTGTTGATGCACAATGTCACCAAAACCTTTTCCTATCGGTCCAGCGTATTGGAGAGCGTCCTCTTAGCTTCTTGCTCTCAGGTTTTATCATTCTATATTGTTCTCTTTCCAGTTAATGTGACCTAGGATTCACTAAAAAGTGGATTCAGATGGCATACACTGTTACTTAATAAAAGATGCAGCGGATATATTAATAGTACCACTCAAATATTTAATCAACAAATCTCTTGAAAATGGAGAATATTCTGATATGCTAAAAATTACTAAAGTGATACTTTGCCATAAAGAGGGTAGTAAAACCAGTAAAAGAAACTATTGTTATGTGTTTCAACCCTCTAGAGACATATTGAAGAACCTAGAACATTACAGACATCCTGTAGAAGATTATAGAATATGTTGGAATATAGTGGAAAGATCTAGAACACATAACCTAGGGTATATAAAGGAATGACAAGCTGTGTATGGGGACAGTTGAATTAGCACAGTTCTAATGGTCAGTTGAATGAGCAGTTGAGAGTTCAGTACAGACAATCAAGTTTGAGAAAGTGAGCAGAACAGATCAAGGGACTGAAGTAGTGAATTGTATTACACAGTGAATATTAGTAAAAAGTAATTAATTGGTTGTAATTAGTAAGTTAATAAACTAGTGTTAGTGTTACCCTGGAGTTATAATTTCCGAACCCATGATACAGGGTGTTTAAAAAAAGGGTGTAAACAGGTAACACCATACACCTTACTTATGAAGAATCAATGTATGTTCGTCTTTTTAAATATTTCATATCATATAACTTTTGACCTCAACGTGGCTTTCTTAGTAAAAAAATCAACAAACACAGATCTATGTAACCAAATAAATGATATTACCGAGATAAAGGGAACAAAACAGCAGCGATTTATTATGATGTGACAAAAGCGTTTGGCGTCATAGACCATAATTTATTGATTGAGGAACTGAAGACCTACGGAGTAACAGATAGAGCTAGAGAAGACTTAGTAAATAGACTCCAATTTGTATAATTAAAAGGCACTCAAAATGGCATATAGTCCATACCAAAGATGCAAAAAAAGAGTTAAACCCCAAAAGTGCAAGTGTAGCGACCAAACATGGCTACCCCCCCCCTTCCACCGTTTTCGATGGCGGCCAACACGATGGTAATAGTCGCGCGCTCCCTACCCCCCTCGAACTACCCCCATTTCCAAAAAACACCCCCTTTGCCCATTTTTCTTTGTCAGGCATGCGAGGACCTGTTGAATCAAGTTTTTTTTAGGAAATTCAATATGAGGGAGGGGGTGGTTTCAACCTTCGGGGGTCGTTCGTATGTCTGGTTGCTAAATTTTACAGCACACATTGAGTTTCCTCAAAACCCGATCCAACAAGACCTCGCATGCCTTACAACGAAAAATGAGGAAAAGTGGTGTTTTTTACGCTCGGGGGTAATTTGAGGGGGGTAGGGATCGCACGACTATCACCACCGTATTGGCCTCCCTTGATAACCATGTTTTGTTGCACTTTTGGGGTTTTTTCATCTTTGGCATGGACTAATAGCTAATGTGACATCAATAAATTTAAGAATTTCAAGGAGAGTTCCCAAAGAGGTGTACTATCGCCATTTCTATTTCTTGTATTTTGTAGTGATATGAGAGAATGTGTTGTAAGCCCAGGTACAAGACTTTGTCAATTTGCAGATGACTCCTCAATGAGACGGGCGTAATGACTTTGTACTCTCTGTACATGTATCAATTTGCACGATTTGTTATGTATCATTTAGATGACTTTCAAACTAATAGTCAAATTAGCAAAGTAATAAGCACAAAAAATGGAAATGGTTAAGTATACCACCACATAACACGACCTTATATGAAAGATCCTGAAAATATGTAGGTACGTATAAATAGTAGTTTGTGCAACAAGAGTGGATATGATATCCATATAATAATAATAATATATCGCACGATAAAGAAGTTTGAGCACGACGCCGTAGGCGGAGTGCTTCAAATCTTTTAAGTGCGATATGGATAATCCACTCGAGTTGTACAGTATACTTTTTCTACGATCAGGTTAAGAAACCTACAAAATTTAATAAACATTAATATATTACACAAATACACACTGACAGTACACACTGACAGTTACTTTGACAGCTTACGCATTAATTTGATTTTAAAACGAATAGTTGTCTATGTACTTAATACACGAACTGTGATTGGTCGGTTTCATTTCATATCCATCCTAGAACTGATATGAAATATATCCGTTCAGGTAACTGGAATTGCCTACTTATCCATTCTACAGGCTGTACAGAAAACAGCAAATTTACATAAGGGAGTAGAAAATAGTAGTTTGTGCAACAAGAGTGGATATGATATCCATATCGCACGATAAGGAAGTTTGAGCACGACTCCGTAGGCGGAGAGCTTCAAATCTTTTGAGTGCGATATGTATAATCCACTCGAGTTGTACAGTATACTTTTTCTACGACCAGCTTAAGAAACCTACAAAATTTACTAAACATTAATATATTACACAAATACACACTGACAGTTACTTTTACAGCTTACGCATTAATTTGATTTTTAAACGAATAGTTGTCTATGTACTTAATACACGAACTGTGATTGGTCTGTTTCATTTCATATCCATCCTAGAACGGATATGAGATATATCCGTTCAGTTAACAGGAATTGCCTACTTATCCATTCTACAGACTGTACAGAAAACAGCAAATTTACATAAGGGAGTAGAAAAAATATATAACAATTTTCCTTCTCACATTAAAATAAAAAAAATAGAAAAAAGAAATTAGAGCTAAGGCTAAAATGACACATCCGTTCTATTCGGTTAATGACTTTCTGGAACCAAAGTTTTAAATGTGTTCCGTGCATATTTGTTAAAAAAAAAATAAGTAACTTTATATGTCTTATACACAATTAATTAAATACTTAACGTCCAAAAAATTTAATATTTTGAAAGGATGAATAAAATTAAAAATTTCACATTCGGGAGAATACGATTCTGTACATTTGCTTTTCGGGACGTATTTCTTGAAGAATCAAGTTATTAGATTAGACGATTTCTCCTTCATTGTCGTAATCTATTAATTTACATGTTTGCATATAACATGAATGACAGTATAACATCCACCACAGAATTTATTTTCATTATTAATAACTCACATAAACCAGTTCCTTCAAGTACATCATAAATATAATTTACCGGGGTGAGAGGAAACAGCAAAGAAATAGCTACATTTCTCTAGACAATGTCGGGAATCACTCACATTTTCACTAAAATACGATTATGGCCTGCTGCGTAGAATAACATAGCCTGTTGTGTTATTTACGACAAAGAGACAGTGAAGGCTACACAGTGTGTCAAAATTAGATATCCGAGTATTATACTACACAGAGTCCACTAAAATCTAACTTGAGATATGTATGAGCTGTTAAAACACATACGATTTGACACGCTTTGCATTTAGTTGCAGCTATTGCAATAATGTTATTGCAGTAATTGCAAGGTATTGCAATAATGCAGAGTAACCTGCCGTGTAAGTCTATTCAACTTCTCCCTCTTCTGTTATGAGACAGAAGTATTATAGAACACATACTAACAAGAGAGATAAATAATGTTTCAACTATGTTCGGCTATTCTTGTGACGTGCACTTTTTCTTAAGGTTTTTAAAGAAAAATAATTAATTAAAATGAGATTAATTACAGAGTACCAGATAAATTGATTAATTTCCCAAAACCTAGAAAAATATCTTAATTACTTTACCTAGCTAGCTCAGAAAAGTTAAATAAAAACAAGCTAAAAACGCCAATCCTTCGCCAATTTACTGAGCTTTTTATATAATTGTTACACGTTCTATAGGATACTCTGTGCAGTTTTCTTGTAAATAATGTTAGTTTTTGGATAGCCTGAACTTTGTGACACCAACTTTGTTGTGAAAAAAAATAAATTAAACAAAAAATTGAAAAAAAAACACCCTGTCTAGGATTCGAACACAGAATCTTTGGATAGCAAGACAAAACTTTAGCCGCTGCACACAGGTTACTACAAAAACTGAATATCTGTAATATATATCTTTCGAGAATCATATTTCAATGCATTAGATATATTATTATAAAATATATATTAGTAAAATGCATAAACAAAAAAAATATATTATAGAGATAATATTTCGCAAGATTTCTATTTTAGTGCTAGCGACAAAAATTAACAAAATATATTTTTTTAATTAAATGATTAATAACTTTTTTACTTACTGATTGATTTTCTTCAAAAACAATAGGGTTCTTCATCTAGCTAACACTAATAATATTTAAATACAATTGGACTTTTCTTTCTTAAGTTATCGTGCTTACAAGAAACGTGACGGACGGACAGACAGACAGACGGACATTTTGAAAGTTGTTCAGAATTCGTTCACTAACATAATGATATGAAATTTTTTTCTCTATGAGCGATATTCCCGATTTTAGAAATGTGCCGATCAAATGCAATATATTCTTCGTTTTTGCGAAGGGTATAATAAGTAATAGTGCAGAAGAAATAATTTTATGAAGATTGTAAATAAAACTCCCAAGTAATAAAATAGTCCATATATTAATTTCAACAAAGTTAAATTGGTGTAGCAAGAAACATTCTCTCGGTGCGGGCAAAATAATAGATATCGTTTTCAATTAAACAAATAAACAACACAGAAAAATGTCATATTTCATAACTAAAGTTACTTACAAAACATTAACAAAAAGTTATCAAAGAAAGTAGTTGATCCACCGACCCAGACTAAATTAATGTACCTACATTTAATTAACTTGTCAACAAACAACACAGAAAAATGTAATAAACAATAAATATTATAATCAATACAAACATTTTAACAAAGTTTATATGGTCCAGCTAACCATGTAAAGATTGGAGGAAACAACAGTTCCATTTCTTACTTTATGATCAACGTAGAAATTTAAAGGCACGAAAGCAACGTTAATTTTAATTTCTTTCTATCGAAAATTAATTTGAACACGAAGCACACACTTTAATTTACGTTGCACTAGGTAAACAGCTCCCAGAAATGTTCGTATTTGTTGATCAAGGCCGGTGCAAGGAAAGTTTAAATGTACTTACATTTCGAGATCCAGTAAATCTAACACCACACCTTACTGCTAATTACAGCAGGTAAACTTCTTTATAGGCACTTGACTTGTTGCAAAATAACTCACTAAAATAAAACTTTGAGCATTCTTTATTAGCAAATTCTTTAGTAAACCTTCTCAGATTCAGATTATATTACCCTTTTCGTTTTACTTTTGTACTCGGAAATCTGTAATCTCAAATCTGAAAGAAGGCCGGCATAAGCTGGCCCTTCTTGGGCAAGCAGCCCTTTGATTGCCAACTTTCACTCGGGACTCTGAAGACTATAGAGACTGTCCTAAAACTATCATGGAACAAATAATCTTTGCTATTTGTATGGCAAGGTGGGGAGGGACTCTTTGGCATAACGTAACGATTGAATTGGGCCAATCGTTGACCTAGTTTAATATCATTACCTTATACGGAAGGATGAATACTCGCGGCATTGCATGCATCATCCTCACATAACGGTTAAAATTAAGAAGACTAGTATGACTACAGGATTGGTATTAGGCATCTTGGGGTTTCGCAAACAAAAATGCTACCAAAGAATATAAACTAGTTCAAATTATCTTATAAAGATTACAATAAATGGACCATTAAAAATGGACCATTACATTCTCAAACAGTTGATATACTGTCCGATTTCTGTGTTTATGCCTGGTTATTTTATTAACATTATGATTTTATGTAAGTAATTATTTCGTTACATTATTATGTTGAGCCTATGAGCCTACGTTATTGTGAGAAATACATGAAAATTTTAGATTATAGAGGTATTTTTAAATTTCTCAACAAAAGCTAAATTATTTTGCTTACAACGTTGTTTTATTGTTCTGTTGTTTCTATTTTGTTCACTACAATCTTAGTTCATACTGTCAAATGACCTTTGAAACTCTCAAGAACAATTTTAACTGTCTATAATACATATATACATCGTCAAATTCATTCGTCAGTAGCCACTAAGAGTCACTTGTAAATGAAAATTAGCTTGTATACAATATATTGCGGATGCCAAATTAATACACCATATTCCAGTTAGATAATACCAATGTAAAATATAAGGTTTTTAAGGCAAGTTATTAAAAAAATTACAATTTTTAATAACAAAATCTAATATGCCCAATAATGGTGGGGATACCATACGCTGATACGCGAATCCACATTATCATTGACAGCTGAGCAGTTTTTTATGCCCTGGAAGCAGTAGATGTACATTCTAAAGTGGCAGGAGCCTGAAGTCCTTGGCGTAACTGGCTGATCACAATACAACTGAAGTGGATGCGGGCAACATAGACAATGAGAAAACAGATAAGCTGGCCAGAGAATCTGCAAAAATAGACTTGATGTGATCTGACACGACCTTAAGAATCAAAGGGTCGATAAAGGAACCACTAAGATAAAAACATTACTTGTAGTGGATAGGAGCATCAAGATTGAGGTAGTCGTGTACATTCATTAAAGAACCAACCAAATCAAAGACTAACAAATTGCTAAAGCTGAAGAGAAAATAGCTGAGGTTCACTTAAAGGTGAGAGACAATCTGGACTGCAATATGCGTGGTGAAGACGAAGAAACTTCTCATTATAACTTATATCAATGCATGGCCCTGGTAACTAAAAGGCTTGTCCACGTCAAGAAACCATTTACGGTACCGGAAAAGACAGCTAAAGCTCCCATCGATGGTACACTCACCTTTGTAGGAGACACGGTTCTAACAAAATAATGAAACTATAGGATACAATAAGCTTAACCTTCAGTATAGCACTAGCGGGTCCTTGGCACCTTGACTGGGAAGGAAAAATCATCCTTAATGCTGATGATGTAAGGTTTTCTATATGTTCAACGAAAGAAAACCTAGTATCAAAAATTATACCTCTATGCCTAGTTCAATTGCAATAAGAGAGGCTAGTATTGTCAAATTTATACGAGTATATCAGAATACTTTACATTTAGAAACGTTCATAAATAGTCATCAGCCTTCAATATACTATTAGTTGCAATTTGAATTATATGCAATCATAGAGTGTGTGTACATTCAAGCATTAATCATTGAATTATTGGCAAAGATATCACAGCTTAACTTTTCGTTAAATCACTTATGTATAGCGTAAATAAAAGTGGGTTCAAATTTGACCCTTGAGGTATTCCTAACGTTGCCTTACTAGTTTTGAATTTAAAACCACTGTGACGTTGTTCTCTTCTCTAAGTACAAATCAAATAATATAACTAAGAACTTGTCAAAGCTCTACGTTGACGATTTGTTTAATAAGATAATATGATCGTCGATCCATGATACTATAATCGAATAGGGTCGTTGACCATTTTTTAAACATTTTATATTCAAGTACTTTATTAAATTTTATTTGACCCGTATTTTTACTTCCACATCCAGTGGAAGTATAGTAACGACAAAAAAAATTTTAAAAATTTTTATTGTTCAAATAGGCTTAGAATGTCATGAAACGTCGAGATTTCAAGTTTGAGCGAAAAAAAATTTTCTGTCTGTCGGTCTGTAACTTTTTTGTGCGCATGTTTACTCTGGAATCGTTTGAGATATTGACTTGAAATTTGGTACACATAAGTACTTTAACGAGATCTAGAACTAGATTATATTTTCATCTTGTTCCGTCGAAGGGTTGGGGGGTAAATTTGGAGTAAACAGGTAAATCAAGAAGGTAAGAGTTCATAAAATTGATATTTAGTATAGACAAGAGAAGCTAAGGTCTCAAAAAAAAAATTGGCATTAGCCATCTCCATTACCACCCCCACCCCATTATTAAAGGGGATGAAAAAAAATGTGATTTAGTGTGTGTACAAGAACCAGAAACCTCAAAATATTTTTTTACTTTATCCATCTCCCCACTCCCACCCCCTGTCACCACCTGTCACCACCCCCACCCTACTACCGATGAGGAGTATCGTTTTATGGGTTTTTGGGATAGAGGATTTCAAATATTATATTATTAAAGTTCCATAAACAATTATTTCCAGATACAAAATTTTTTCGTTGTGTGACTTGGATAGAAAATCCGGATGTGGAAGTAGTGATTCCTTGGGCAGCGGTTTTTTATTTTACAATCTAAAGTCATTTTAATAGTGAAATTAATTATTTAAATTAAGAAATTTTGAATTCGCGCCAATCGCCACGTTAGATGTGAGCACATGCGTGGTTAGATACAGAAATAATCGACGGACGTCGTTTGATTTCCTTATTTGCTGTTAGCATATAGTCCAGTCAGTCAGTCTAATTTGAGTGCTAATGAATGGATTTTGATGAAACCTTGTGCATGTGTTTGTAATGATGTTAATAAAAGAGATGAAGAAAGATCAGAGTAGGAAATGATCGGAAGGGGTAGAAAACACCCCTTTTATCATGGGTTCCGTAACTTGTAGAATTAGGTCAAAAATGAAAGAGAAACAAAGAATTTACCCTTTTTGGCCCAAAATAAGATATTTTTACTCTTGTGAATCCTTCCGAAAAATGCATATATTTGGAGGGTATGGCCACTCGAAAATTCATAAAAGTGTGGGGGAGGAAATGTAAAATTTGAAAAAAAAAATCTGAAAAAATTTAGGTGAATATGTTATCGAAATACAAAACTTTTTTTATTTGCAACTTGTCTGTAAAGTGCGTTTTCACCAAGTTATTCCGGAAATTACATGAAAAACTACCCTTTTTTGAAATTGTAGCGCTTTAAAAATATGTAATTTAAAAATTTGAAAAATGTGTGCATTGAGACCTTCTAAACATTTTTTGTCTCTTGGAATTTTTTTGTAACTTGTTAATTTTCCGAGTTACAGGCAGTTTTGCACGATAACTAATGTACTACATTTTTTGTACGTTAAAAACTACATGAAAATTTTTTAACAATTACATATTTATGTAATCATATAGAACAATGTGTCAAGTTTCAAAGTCAAAACGAGTTTCGTTTGCGAGGGTGTTCTGTATTTTCGCCTGCGAATTCTTCGAAAACTGCTAATCCTAGAAACAAAAGTATCAAACAAGAGGTTACATGCATCCTCTATCTTCATTTTTTTTTTTTTTCGATATGCTTGGCATTTACTTCGAAAGTTTCTCGTTTGCTATATACTTACCCCTGCAAAATTTCAATTTATCTACGTAGCCTTAGAGAAAAGTCCGTATTTTCCACACTTATTAAAATTTGACCTTATTAATTTTGGTAACAAACGCGGCAAAAACTTGACACAAACGCATTGTGCCGTTTTTAAGTTAGATCGAGTATGATTCAACTTTCGTTTATTATCTCTGAATCTGCAAAACATTTATTGCTGAAATTTATCAACGTACGCCCCTGAGCCCATACACGCTTGTAGAGAAATATGGAAGTAAGCTACCTAGCTACCAACTGGAAATATTAGCGTCTTCAATTACCTACTCGACTCAAATCTCTTCAGCGTGCTCGCTGAAGTCCTCAAAGACAGCAACCGCTCAGATTACGTCTGACGACAGCTATACTTATCTCAGCGTATTATCTAATATTATCTAATATGATATACCATTACGCCCTCTCTGTGGCAACTTTAATGATAAATTATGTGTGCGGTGGGCTAATTAGAATACGGCACTCGAAACATGTAACACTATTAACAGCAATATGTTGATTAGATGGAAGGTAATGGTGGGTAGAGATCATATCGCTATGTTCCTTATGTGAAAAATACATTAAAATGATAACAGAAATATTATAACTTTGCATTGCTATAGCTTTGTAGTTTAGAAATACCGGGTGTTATAGTTGAAGCAATCGTGATCGACGTACCGCCTATCTAGGCGTTGTTGTTGAGACGCAATTTCTGCAGAACGCAGAGCTGGATTTAACTGTATTGTTCGCTCGTTTACTTTTTCAATGTAGGTATTTATCAGCCGCGGCATGTGAAATTTGGATTGGTCATATCTTAGTATTGAGTTATGGGACCCAAGCCATATTTTGTGACATGACTACCAAGATAAAATAAAGCAGTTTTGCGAAAAAAAAAATTACATCAAAATTTGTGAAAGAAAGTTTTAAAAATGAGTTGAATACTTTAGGTTTTTGTAAAAAGACTCGTTCAAATTTTATAAAAAAATGTTTCAGAAAAAGGAGGAAAACGATATTTAATAGAATTTAAATCAGTCTTTTTAGAAAAACCCATTTGTTGTGTGGTGTTCAATTCATTTTTAAAACTTTTTTTTGCAAAATTCGATGAATTTTTTTTTGCAACATTCGATGATATTTTTTTGCAAAACTGCTTCATTTTATCATGGTAGTGGTGCCATAAAGTATGGCTTAGGTCCCTATGAGTCAATACTAAGATATGACCAATCTAAGTTTCACAAATCACCGCTGGATTTGTGCTCAGTTTAACTAGCAACAATGTAGGTACAAAAACGTATTAACTTGAAATAAAAGTAGCGACTACACCTATAAATAGAAGTTACAGTATATACAGTTCGCTTAATATAAATTGTTACTACCCAGCAAGAACCGCGAGGAGGTATGAGCAATTCTCTACAGGAAAGAATGGGTATGGAATATTAATGCAGGATAAAGAGATCATTTAAATAGCAACAAGAAACTTTTAAAAACAAAATAAAAACAAAAAAATATACTCTAAAAATACTAACAGAAACAAATATTTCTCTCAATAAATAAACTAAAAATAAACTGTAAAAGTTATTACTACAATAAAAACAGAAATATGGATCATTGCAAAAATAAAAAAAATATCATTAATAAATAATAACATACTGAAAAATAATATTTCTGAAGCACTACGAAAGCACAAAAACGGAAATAAATAATACAGCGGATATCACAAAATTCACTTCTTCACTTCACATCACTTCATTTTACCTTACCTCACTGCACTACGAAAACACAACTCCCACTCTCAGAGGGGTTCTTTTGAATTTATGCGAGATACCAAAGATAATAGACGACAGACGAGAGATAAGAAAAAATTGTTATACCTACCAATAGATTGCTCGCTGCTTCTCTCTAAATAACAATTGTAAGGGTCTTAATGATAATTGTTTCAATCTCAGTTGTCGACTCAATATACGAAGATGCATGAGAGGTTATACTTAAAGTAAATGAAAGGTTCAAAATATGTTACAATAACAGAATGTGTTAATAGCCCATCTATCTAATAAATTTAAAAGGCGTATGGGAAAAGACCTAATTTTGTAATTAATATTAAAAATACTAATATAAACATGAACATGACGTGACATGACACACAAAGCTACTGCAGTAACGCCAGAAAATATTAATTTTATTTATTTATAATTGCAATAACTTTGTGCATAACATACATGATAACTCACGCGAGCCAACAAGTCAAACAAATCCCAAGGTAGATCCTACCACATTAATTACTGTACTAACAAATGTATAAAATAAAATTAATACAAAATAACATTTCATTATATAATAAATTGTAGTAAATTGTAGTAAGAAATATACAGGAGAAATTCATTAATGGATGATAGTTAGAAGTCAATGTAAATTGGAAAGTTCTTCACCAAAATATTCACTCAAATGATAATTTTACAAGTAAAACTTTTCTTTTTCATTCAAAGTGAAATAAATTTGGGGCTTGAGTTACATACGTTGGAAGGTGGTTGAAGATACTTAGGTATACCAGAATAGAGGCCCTTTTCTACTTGAAGTATAACTATAGTTCGGTGTTAATATTATATTATTGTATCTAGTATTACAGCTATGTACGTCCAAGGGTCTATTCAAGCTTGATTTTCGTTTATATATTATTATTTCCAATAAGTCTTTATTGATTGTTCACATGTGAATATTTGTAAAGTCGTAAAACGACATAAAATATAAAAT
Source organism: Rutpela maculata (assembly GCA_936432065.2). NCBI lineage: Eukaryota > Metazoa > Arthropoda > Insecta > Coleoptera > Cerambycidae > Rutpela > Rutpela maculata. The sequence continues at coordinate 251,850,767 of OW386286.2, forward strand.
AAAATATAAAAAAAATGGAACTTTTGGCGTACTTCCAGATTCCGGATTCTCTGTCGGATTCGGCGTACTTTCTACATTTAAAAGTCTAAAGTCGGCTCCCTCTAACTTTTTTACTTTTAAAGATAGGATTTGGCAGAGAGAGGGAAATATGCGTTTATTTTCGATTTATTATAAATATTTAAGAAACCAATGGTATAGTCTTAGACAGGACGATCACCCAACCACCCACCCCTTGTGGGTACCGGACAAACAACCGTCCAGTACCCGTAGTCACCCTGGCTCCGGGCAGACCGAAAATGCTACCAAAGTAGTTAGGTCTGCCCTTCCTCGAGCTACACAGTTCATTCTTACCCTACCGATGATCCGGATGACAGGATGCCAATTGGCATTCTGTGTACCGGCAGTCACTCCTGCCAAAAACCCAAAAACACCCCCCTGGGGGACAAGCTGGCGAAGAAAAGAAGATTAAGACAGAAGAACGCCAGAAGAGGCCTTGGCCAGCAAGGTCCAACGAGCCAGGATCCAGGGAGGTGGGCCGAAATCGTCTGCACCGCTCACATTTTTGAGTGGGGCCGACGTAAAGTAAGTTCGTCCGCCCTGCACGAGGCTGGTCCCCGGTCTACAGCGATGCATTGGGGTATAGGGCAATAGTCCTGCCCGGCCCCAATCATCCGAGACCGACATCTTTAGCCAAGAATGTTGGCGGTATAGTCTTTAAAACTGTTTTAGATTCTTGATATTGTTCGAATATAACTATATATATTTTTTATTGAAAATTTCTGTTGTACTTGAATACTGTAGTTTGTCAGTGAAAAAATAGTTCTTGATTTCATTATTAAAGCATGGAATTAAACTATTTACAAAAGTTATGATAAAAACTGTATACTGTTGCATTCCTTAGAGCAATGTCAAGTACCTGAAACTATTTTAAAGATTAAACCATTTATGATTTTTTTCAATGTGTTAAATATTATCTTCTAAGTTGATTTCTGGCGTAGTTTTAAACAAATATATTGTGACCTGTTTCATGATGGGGAAATTTTTTAATTAATTTTTTTGGGGCTTGCAAGAATTCTCCATGGTTCTTTAACAGCACCATGTAATAGTGAATTGTCCCATATTAGAGCAAAACGTTAATAAAAAATTCGTTTATTTATTACATCTCTTTGATTTAGTGAAATAACTTAACAAATATTTTTATTAAGCATCATAGGAAAAGTCGAAGAAAAAGTGTTTATGGAGATATTGAAGGTTGAGTAAATCGTCCAAACTAAAATTCGCCCAAAATAACTAATATTGTAACAGGCATATTCTGTCTTCTTTTTTAATAAAATTACTAAATAATGGCCTTTTTTATTATTGTTATGTAGGCCGTTTTTGGTAAACACGATACCTTCTGTGAGACTTAAAATTTTAATTTCAAATTTGAAACACATGTAGAATAAAATCGAAGAACACTTTTCATTGAAATTGAGCTATGTTTGTCATAAAAAGTGATCGCCACAGGCATGTAAATTGTCGTGTTCTATTTAAATTATGTTTTAGAGCAGAATGTTACTAAGCTTTTTGATTAACCGAACGAAAACACGGAAACATACAGGAAATAGAAATTGTAATGTACAGTATATCTCTCAGATTTGAATGAAGTTTACACATATTAGATTATATATCAATTAATGCCATTAAAGTATTTTTAATCAGACTATTGCAAAATAATAGTATGTCCTACTCACGTACATAATATATCCTGTGTATCATCTAAAAGAAAGACTCTAATATTTAGTGTACACGATGACGTCGCTTCCTCTTGAATTTATTGAGTAATGTCAAATTATGTAACTTATCGCAAGCTTTCAGAAATTCCAGGGGAAAAGCAAGATATGCTTATAAATAACAATATTCCTAAAGAGGAATTTTGAAATATAATTTAAATCGTGACATACTTTGCCTTATTGTTTCACGGTTTGTGACAGTGTACTATGAACATAATTGCTAACGGTAGTAAAAAACGGCAATCCAAACCTTCCATCCAAATATTGTCGCTATCATTGTTAATTGTGGGGAGTTATGGGGAGTTAAGTTGTACCCTCAAATTTTTTAACATTTTCTCAAAAAGATTGCATTTCTATGCGCTTCTTTACTCCCCAAAATAGTTAGCTAGAGTTCTATTCACTTTAACTTACCGCTTTTTGGTCATATTAACCAAGAAATGCAAAAATAGTCTCACATTGTAAAGAACATCAAGTGCTTTTTTGCTCTCCCAGTAAAAAGCCAACCCACTTTCTATGGCCATAGTATATGGATAGATAGATGGGGGGTGAGGGTAAGTTTACATAAAAACAAATATTGCAGTTTTGTGTAGAGGACTGGCGTTTATTTAGCGCCCTCTAAATTACACCTATCCCACTAACCCTTAATTAGTTGGCCGCCCCCGGCTTTGATAGCCAATAACGCATTAGTGGGTGAGTGCGTTAGCTCTAATTTAAAGGACGCTAGTATGGAGTTAATCCGTAAATAAAAGAGGAAATCATATATATATTATAATGTTCCAATAATATAATATTTTAAAAAATTGGTTAATTATAATTATTTTATTGAATAGTTATTGCTGTTTTTCCATATATAAGCAACATAATATTTTATATGTAGGTGGATATGCTACATTTACCCCCCCTTTTTTACAGTCAGAATTGACGGGTAGATCGACAATATCATTTAATAAGTATACGGGCTTAACTCTGTCTAAAGCTACAGTAATGTCCTTTCGACGTTTAAGGACTGTTATAATTTTGTTAGTTCGAGAAACTATCTGAAAAGGTCCTTCGTGTCAAGGGAATAAAGTTGGTTTAAGTCTATTTTTTCGAATGAAAACTACAAGATTTAATGTGACGATTGACAAAAGTAATTTTGAAAATGGTTTTGTTTAGTATTTGTAAATTGAAAGTTATTGAAATAGTTTTGTAATTTGTTAATAAATAAAGGTACTTCAGTATGAGAATATGATTTAATAAAATATTCACCAGGGAGGCGTAAGGTTTAGCTATAAACAAGCTCTGCATATGAACAAAGTAAATCGTCTTTTGGCATTGCTCGTAAACCTAATAAAATAATTGGAAGTTCATTAAACTAATGAGCGGAGTTAGCTCTGGCAATTAATGCAGTTTTAAAGACTCTATGGAATCTTTCAATAATACCATTACTTTGCGGATGATATGAAGTTGTGTGAATTCGATGGAAACCTAAAAATTTTAAAAATTCACGGAAATTTGATTCGAATTAAACTCCTTGATCAGTAGTGACACGTAGTGGAATGCCAAAACGACAGATATAATTTTGAAATAAAGTTTTAGCAACAGTTTCGGCAATAATGTCTGATAAAGGATAAGCTTCTGGCCAACGAGTTAAACGTTCAAAAACTGTTAGTGTGCAAGAAAAACCATGTGAAGGTAGCAATGGCGCAACGAGATCAATATGGATATGCTCAAAACGACCTCTGGGGACTTCAAAATTATCAGTCTGAGTTTTCGCAGATTTATTTATTTTAGAAATTTGACAACTTATGTAAGTCCACAAGGTGCATTCAGTATTCATTTTGGGTCAGAAATAGTTAGAATTGTTTGATTTTGAAGTTTTTTGGTAGAACGGACACCAGCATGTGTTAAGTTACAAAAAATATCAAAAACTTCGCGTCGTAAAGATTTTAGTATAACTGGTTTACATTTAGAAAAAGAAACATCGCTAAATTTCATGATTTGAATTAGTAATATTAAATCTTTATAGAGAGTATTTGACTTTACAATTTGTATTTGATTGATTTGTTAGTAAAGAGGAAAATTCATAAACGATAGATTGAGCGTTTTTCAGTAATTGTAAATTGAAATGAATTGAGTTTCATTTGAGAAATTGACAAAAGATCATGCTGTTCGAGTAAGGAAAGATCATTTATACACGATAATGTATCTGCTATGATGTTTTCTTTACCTGAACATGACGTATGTCATTTGTGAACTGTGCAATATATTCCAAGTGTCGTATTTAACGAGAAGTCTTTCCTGCACTAGCAAAAAGAGCTTTTGTTAATGGTTTATGTTCAGTGAAACAAATAAACGTACGACCTTCTAAAATGCATTTAAAATGTTTAATTGATGTATATAATGACAGCAATTCCTTGTGAAAAGAAGATTTTTTTTTTGAGAATAATTTAATTCGCGAGAAAAAAATGGACTAGACAAGTCTCCAATTTTTGTTGTAAAACTGCACCCATGGATATATTTGAGCAATCCACATATAATGCAAGCGTTACATCTTTGCTGTATTTACTGTACTGAAGGAATGTAAAGGGGTTAAAAATGTTGGTAGGTTATTTTTTTTATTTTTACAAGGGGGAGTATATGTAGCGTATTCACTTACATATTAGTATTGTTATGGATATATAATAATAACAAATATTATTGAATGTTATATTTTTCATTTTTAATATAAATTTTTAAATTATAATTTCATATTTTATTATGGTTTATTGCCATACTAGTTTTCCTCTACAAAACTGTAATAAAAAGAAACTTTGACCCCGCCCTACTTATACAATATCATAGTACGTTTAGTATGCATAGTACGTATTATAGTACGGTGCGCTTGCTCTTTGATGCTTGTTGCTCTACATAATTTGAGATTAATTTGCATTTTTTTTAATATGACAAAAACGTCAACTTAACCCCCCACCCACTTGCAATAGTTAGTGAAATTTAATAGTGCGCTACCTAATTATTTTGGGGCACAAAGTTAAAAACCAGTGAGGGTATCAACTTAACTCACCCAATGTATGACCTCTTCTTGTAGGTCAGTAATACCGCTGTACCAATCCAAACAAATAATGTTAGTCATTTTACGAATACGATATGAACGTCAGCGTAAATAAAATGTTAAACTTCACATATAAGCTGTAAAGTTTTGTATAAAATTTCCGATATATTCGCATTTGAAACTTTAGCTCCTTGATACGCTCGTAAACAAATTTGAAATTTCATCTACTTATCATATTCCCGGGGAATTCTCTATGGGGTATAATACTCGTTGTGAATTTGAAATAATACTACTGGTTGCGAAGGAGACATTATATATTATTTTGAAGGCAGGTATTCTCTATTCAAAGTGTTAAGTTGAACTTCTTGTGGAATTTTAATTTTATAAATTTGAAATTTTATTTATATGCTATTTTATAGGAATTTAAATTCACTTTTTCCTGGTTTTCATAAAAGGAACTCTTTTACTCGCGCTTCTCTTATGAGCAAAATATCCGTTTTTATATTTGTTTTAAATTTTCTACTTTGAGGAGACAAGTTAATTAAATCAAGGATCAAATGAAATTGGTAAGAATTAAACTTTGTAATAGAACTTTAATTAAACCCATTGACTACAAAAGAAGCAAAGGTGGTTTACGAAAAAACCTCAGGCACATCAACAAAATATCGGAGTAAAAAGTTTATTTTCAAGTAATAAGGTATATTATTGCTTTTTCAATAACCATAATAAGCTGCTACATTTAGTTTATCGTATGTTTATCGTATGTATTATCACGTGCTTAAAATTTTATCGAATAATATAAAGGGTGTAAATTGACAGTTTATTAATTGATTAAATCCCGAGCGCTTTAGTGATAATAAGCTGCCAATTTACACGAGTTATATTACCTTTTGGCAACTTAGCTTGAGAAAAAAATTAATATAAAATTTAAAAGCAGTGTATTTGGTGAGAATATTTCACGAATAAATAAAGTACTTAAAACATCTTTAATATTAAGTTTTACCATTTACTGCCTCCAGACGTCTTCTTATAATTTTTTAGTGTTTACTGACCTTTAGTTTCAATTTTATTATTTACGCCACATATAAATATATTTTCAAACCGACTTATCTAATAAATAACAAAATTAAAACAAAATTAACAATCACAGCTGTAGAAACTTAAAAGTCCACGGAGTTTGCCATATTTTATATGTAATGACAATCAATAAACCATACCTTGAACTATAGGTATTCTAAAGCATAGATTGGTGACTGGTACAAAACTGCTGAGACTCTAAGAGTCACATTATGCATAAAGACAAGAGAGCACTACCAATGTCTCGCCATATGTTCCATTTTTAGTAACAGTAACGGTAAACGCTACATACAGAGACAGTGTAGTATACAAGAATTATTATATAAAGTGTTTATTGATATTTATTTAATTATATAATTCTTATTTTCAATTTAAGGAGATTAAGATTACGGTTGTTTAGTTAGGCAGAGGGTATCTATACTATGAGAACTGAATTGGAATAACTGTTATTAATGATGGTGGTAATCCATACTTAAGTGCATTTCTGTTTAACATGAAATAATTGACTTGCCTTATGTTATGTTTATATTATTGTATTATATTATTATAATACAATAATACAATTACAATACGTTAACAATTAGCAATAAGCTGAATAAAAATATATAGATACAATTTCAAAGCAAGAGTGAACCTATTTGCAGAAAACATTTCACGAAACAAAACATGACATATATGTCAAAAAAATTTCGCAGTATTTGTCGACGCGGCGACACAAAAAATTAGAGCGATAATTTTTTCGTGTTGGTACTGTCCAAAGTCGATCTAGATTGGATTACCACTAATAATGACGTTTGATTGGTGCAATATTTTGAAAAAACGGGCTCTCATTGGCTATCGCATTAATGAGTGAAATAAAGCTGGGATGCAACATGAACTTAAAACTGTATTTCTTAGTTCACATATTGACAATTTCCCATAAAATCTCGGAGATTATAGTGATATACCTGTGTAATTATTATTATAAAAGACATTCTACCAGCACAAGACTTACCCCGTAAAATGTTACCGTAATGTCGATATGCGGTACAATTTTGTTCTTGTTTACAAAGTGTTGATAGACATTTTGTGATCCATTAAATATTCTAGTTGGCTTCAACTTGCTGTATGGCACGTCTAAGAACATTACGCCATCTGTCTCGCGGTTGCCTGCTGGGCGCACGGTCTTGCGAAAGCATTTTCCTCCGATGTCTTGGTGACATAAGTCTAACATTCTAACGAGGGCGTCCCCTTCGTCTCATGCCGTCTGCATTTCTCTGAACTATCAACTATGTGTATTTTCCTCTCTCCGATTGATGTGGCCAAAAATTAGAAGTCTAATTAAATTACCTGGAAAATCATTTTGAGGGGCCTAGAAAAACGAACTGTTAGTTTGATGGGATGTCCAGAGAATTCATAATAAACAAAACCAATGTCTCCAGCCCTACATCTCGAAGCCATCAATACTCAGTCTATTTGTCTTCTTAATGGTCCAGGTCTCAGAGTGTAAGTAGAGATGAAGAAAACTAAGATTTTAGCACCAGCAGCAGTGTGTGTAACGACTATTTTGTCACGTAAAATTTTGCTGAACTGGCAGATGATCGATCTTGCCACCTGTATTTTTCATCGAATCTAATATATTTGCAGTTGCCTATATTGTCTACAAGGTCTACATCTTGTTTACTACCTCATAATCACCGACCCTTAAAGTGTATTGGAAGTTTTCATTTGCTAAGTCTACAATTATAATTTTCCTTTTGTTGTAGTTTAGTTTTAGACCGTATTCTTCGTTTGCTGCAATTAAGGTGGTATCTGCAAATCTCAAATTGAAAATCCCAGCTCCGTATATAGCTCCTCTACCGTGCCAGTCTTTCAGCAAATGTCGCATCACGTGTTTGCCATAAATGTTAAAGATGAAAATTTATATTTAAATTTAAGGACTCATATTGTCATTAATGAACAAGTTAAATAAGAATGGTCCCAGGTGACAGCCTTGAGGCGCTCTCTAAGTAGTGTGAAGACATTTGATACCTGATCATTAATAGGGTGGAGTGAAAACGGCGAAAAAAATTTTTGTCCCAATTTGGTTTTTCCTATATGCAGAAAAGTGGCTACATGTACAGCCCATTTACTGTGAAAAGAGTGGGTTTTTTAAGATTCCATCTTGCGGTGCCCCCGGCCACTTTAATGTAACGATTTTTTTTTCAATTTTCAAATTTATTTTATTTAAATCTATGCAGCTCTTTTTTCTTACAACAACCCAGAACACACCACGAGGAGGTGGCTACATGTCGAGTTCCAACCTCCCAAACCCACCTCCATTGTCAATAGATTTATTTTAAACTGTTAATAAAATCGGAATTCGTCTCAAATTTTGGTAATTCTTGTCGGGAATCAATGCGACATCTTATAAACCCGTCTCTGGCTTCTGGTTCACAGACAGATAATGACGCCTCTGTCACCAATTTCACACAGTGTTTTACAGCTTGAGAATGGCATGGAAAATTTAAAATTTCAATTTTATCCGGAACGTTGGAAATCATTTGTTGTAGTTGTTCAGTAGAAAATTGTTTGGTGATTGTTGGTTCAGTAACTCTTGTGTTCTGCCAGTCTGTTAATTCAGTATAGTCTTTTGCGAAAAAATCAATAGTAGGTACTTTAAACTTTCGTATTCCAGTCACTCTGTTGTCAGTTCTGGATTTGAAAATGCGCCTTAAACCTAGTTCCTTAATGTGCTGGCGCTCATCACCAAGCATTCCTATGAGAATGTTTTCAGTGTGTGCAAAGTATCCGTTGGTTTGAATCGTTTTATCAACTATTTCTTTTAAATTAGGTGGCATATATCTAGATCTTTGAATCATGCCATAGAGATGTATTGAACCATATCTTACTTCCGATTTTACTTTAATAGCAAACCAGGTTGGAACATACACTTTCAGAACGTACTCTGTCATGAGTTTCAAATTCTCAGAAGGATCACAACTTCCCACATATAGACGCAGTACTCTATTAGCTATGGTCAACCATCTGGAATGTGCCATTTTCTCAGGTTGTCTGCTTGCCAAACTCTCAGATACAGCGCCAGTGGATATAGCAAAACTTATTTCATACAGGTATCTTTGGTCGGTGCTTAAGAGTTTCAAGTCTAATTGTGAAAGTACAGTCTCAATTCTTTAAAAGTTAGCAACAGGAAGCAGCTCACAGGATTCTAAACTTTTCCCTATGTCACCAGAAAATCCAGAAGGTCCACTTGTTTTCCTATCTAAATGTGTCATCAAATGGCGCGAAGGTAATCCATTTGAATGCAGCATACAGATGAACCACTGTAATGGCCTCCCAATACTTGTTTCTAATTTGCGAATAACACCATTATGAATGCCTGTATTCACAGCAGTTCCGTCGCTACCTAAGGCAACTAAACACGATAAATCCATTTACCAGATGATTCACTAACGTGTCCCACATAGTAAGAACCTAGCTCTGACACTAGCACAATGTGTTCTTCAATAGTTGTTTTTCTGCAGATTTTGCTACCTGATTTACATTGAATGAGAGTTCAATCTTTTCGGCCATCAAAGTAAATAGCATGTGGTGTCTTCTCATTAGCCTTCCGGTGTTTCTTCACAGTTTCTCTTTTTCTTTTCCTTTCTCTTCTGACTTTACTCCGATCTACTGTTTTACAGGTATATTCTTCCGTTATTATTCCAACGTCCTTTAGGACAGCACTCGCTATTATAGCAGCCGATCTATCAGAAATCTCTGTGCGATCACAAGCTTGGGCTAGACTTGGTAATTGAAGGCGCATTTAGGTAGATCTTTTTGTATTTTTGGTGACACTGGGCTTTACTTCGCCAGAAACAATGTCCTTCTCATCTCCTGCGTGCGAATCTTCGTCATATGTTGAAGTACTTGAATTTGCTTCACTTAAATCATATGAAGTCGAAGTAGACGGTATACTCTTATATTCCATCTCTTTCCTGTATACCGAACGTTCAATCTTTTTTGTGATAACCAGGTCAACGGATCCGATAACCATTGTTCTTTCATTTCTCTGATTCATCAAAAATTCTCGTTCTCTAACAGGTGTCTTAGTTTCGCATTTACACGACACAAACTCGAAACAATTACATGCGGAAATGTCAAATAGTTTAGCTTCTGCACTCTCTCTGAACTCTTTCACTTTTTGTTTAAGCGCCTCCGTGTTCCTAGATTTTATTGGCTTCTTGAGTATTCTTAATTTCTCGAGATAACATTTTATCAAATGTAATAATTGTTGATCTGACACCACCGGAATAGATGATTTGAACCATAACGCTTTCAGTTCTGTATCAAAATTGCTGAAATATTTGTGAAAGTGGGCTCAGCTTTGTTTACCGACATTTCCAGTAATGCTTGACGAATCCACAAATAATTCCTCATCACATCTGCATAAGTTGGTAAAATATTGTCCTTAAATTTCGAAGGAGCTCCGAACACAGGACTTTCGACAGATTTTCTAGTTTTAGGCATATTTATTATTAACTAACTCTACGAGGTTTTGAATGATGACTACTGTAGTCCAACAAGTTTAGACACGTTAAAGCGTCTTTCTGACTGTTACGGCACAGAAACACGTATCACTAACAACAGCCGAAGACAAACTGACTCTAATAACAAAGGTCGCAAATTGTATCAACACTTGCGAGTTTGAAAGTGGTGGGGGCACCGCCAAATGATGTACGATTGAGCTCAAATTTTAGCATGTGCACTAATGCATAAGTAAGCCACTTTTCTCAGTATAGGAATTTCAAATTTCATAAATCATATTTTTCGCTCCACCCTAATCATTAATTCTCATTTGTAGCTCCTATTTAATTAAACGTGAGAATGGCCTCTCCAACAACATGCCCCTAATACCCACTTAGATAAAAAAATTCCATGTTTACTTCGTCGACAAATCGTTAATAATACCATCTTTAACTGAGCCGCTATAAAATGTTTTTCTATAAATTTAGCAATTGCTGAGGGAATCGTTATTGAGTGATAGTTAACTGATTTGGATTTCTTTCCTAATTTAAAAAAAAAACCGCTGCCCAAGGAATCATGACTTCCACATCCAGATTTTCTATCTAAGTCTCTCACGTAATCATTAATAAACAATAGATAGCAGGATATCCGGTTCATCGAAAGGAGGCATATTTGTACACACATTTTTAGATTTAGTTTACTTTCCAGCATCTCCTGACGATGTCAACTTGGTTGGCAAAACACTTCGGTATAAAGTTCAGTGTCTCACTGATTAAAAAAATATATTTTAGTGACATGCCCATTAATAACAATAATAATAATAAATCTTTATTTTCATTGGACTTACAAAGTAAGTATAGAATATAGTCAAATAATAAAACGACAAATACTGCTGATAAGATACAAATCGAAAGTACAATAATTATTAAAACAATCACAAAACAATTTTGAACATAGACAATAATACATGTATTGTATATAAGGGAAGTACATATAGACATATTAAATAAAATAAAATAAGATATATAAATTAATACATTTGTCACTTATTCTTCCATATTAGGACATTCCAAGAATTCAGCAACAGAATAAAAGTTATATTTTAACAGCATAACTTTTACTTTATATTTAAAAATTCTATTGTCTTTCAATAATTTTAGAGAAAGTGGTAGTTTATTAAATAACTTGATTGACATAATCATGGGCCCGTTAGCCATTAATGATAGTCTATGTTGAGGTACATCGACATTGCACGTTAGTCTTAAAGAATAATTATGGATTTCATTTCTATTGGTCACAACATTTTTGGATTACACTTTAAATAACAAACACAGTTTAAAATATATAAACAAGAAATAGTTAGAATGCCAACCTGTGAGAATAAGTTCCTACAGGAATGCCGCGAGTCTTTGAATAACATCGTACGTATTATTTTCTTTTGCAGAATGAACAGTTCATTAATTTTGTTGCTGTTTCCCCAACACATAATACAATAATTCAGCCTCGATTGAACGTATCCAAAATAATACATTTTAAGAACATCTAAACTAACATGACTTCTTAATTGATAAATGGAGAAACAGGCAACTTTAATTTTGCTTATTAAGAAATCAATATGATTTCCCCAAGATAGATGAGAGTCGATATAAAGCCCTAAAAATTTGACATAATCACAAACTGTCATTAAAGTGTTTTGGTGAAAATAAAAGGCAATCTGTTTTTAGGATATTAAGCGCAAGTCGACAATGCGGAAACTTAGAGTTTTAGAACATAAATTTATGCGCCTCATTTCAGACTCCGGTAGGTACACCTCCCTCAGAGATCTCTATGCACGTTGCCACGACATAACCCCACTAGCGGACTTCGTCCGGAAAACTTCCCAAAAATTCTACCAATTCAAACTGGGCGAAAGTCCGCTAACCCGAGACATCACACGAATCAGACAGCATAATGCCATACTTTTCAACCTGAAACACCCATTACCATACCAGGCGTTGCCTATCTTTCGGCAACCTCCCTAGCCACATCATTCCTATACCACAATTTCCTTTCACCACCTTTTATTCCCCCATTAGTTGCATTTTTATTATTTTTGTCAATTTTTGTTCTTTTGTCCCTTTTTGTTCTTCTTCCAAATTCCCTTTAGACCAGTAACTGCTAGTAAATCCTAACCTTTAAAATCATAATCTCCCCTCACCCCATCCTTCCAGAGACAGGTAGACCACTGGATAAATCCGTGACTCTCGAACGGGTTCTTTCACTAAGTTTTTCCCATATGGACAACAAGATTTTCTTCGTAAATTTAGTGCGCGCGTGCGACAGTGCGCGTGTGTTAAAAATGAAATTGTTTCTTCGTAGTTCTAGCTATTTCTAAGTATTTTAATATCTTCCCGGATTATTGTTCAACGAAATTGTTAGGTTTAAGTTTTTTATATATGTTAAACAGGAGACCTAACGCCCCAATTTCAACTGTTGTTCCAGCCTAAGCTAAACCACTCCACCCGATCACCTACCTACCGCGACGTTGCACGCCGCGGTGGGGTGATCGGCTCTAGTCTGGACCCAGCTGAGGCGCATTCATGTCTTTAAACATTAATAAATATCTTTGATTTGATTTGATTTGAAGCACAAGTCCATTGTCAGTGCAGTAGTTTTGAATCGAAGATATAGTTAAATTGACTTTATCTCTAATATCATGAAAATTTTTACCTGAAACAGACAATGTGGTATCATCTGCAAATATTGTGATATATGACCAATTAATCATATCAGCTTTAATAATGTCATTTATGAATATAATGAATAAAAGAGGACCCAGCACACTACCCTGAGGGACTGGGAGAAGACTGAAATAATTGACCGTTGTACTTTAAATGAACTTCCTGTGATCTATCTTTTAAATATGATTTAATCCAGCATAGAGGAGGACCTCTTACTCCATATTTGAAAAGCTTATCAACTAACAAATTATGGTTTATCGTGTCAAACGCACGACTTAAATCAAAGAATATGCTGGCTGTTTTTTCTTTTCAGTCAAAGCTATTCAACACGAAATTATACAATGCTAACGCTGCGTCCTGTGTAGACAAACCTTTTCTAAAACCGAATTGATTATTTGTAAGTAACTTTTCAGCTGTTAAGAAATTTGACAATCTGTTATTGGGTCCAGTTAGTTGGAAACACGCATTGTACGTCAAATGGCTTTCACGTATTAAAAAAATGTGATACGCCATAACGCGCTAATTCGTATTTAAAAGTCTAATCGCCCAATGTACAGCTGCCTACACGAACAAAACGATATTGTGTGAAATTTGATTTTTAAATTAATGGTGCTTTTCTGGGAAAGACGAATATAAATCCTGCATTGTGGGCTTCCTCGAACGACGTAATAGTGGCAAAGCATTGCATTAGCAGGCTTTTTAAAAATTTACCTACTGAGTTACAGCGGTCGGCGTTTATACTTGGTGACAACACGACACTTTATGAAATGCTTGTCGTCCGTCAACAGCGAAATGATATATGTTTCTAGTATATGCCGTGATCCCCACACAGCTCACATACATCGAGGATATTCCATCTCTTGTGACAACGCCCTTCGCAGCCACTTTGCTGATGTTTAATAAATTCTCTGTTGAAACGTGAGGACACAGACGTGTGCACGTATCATGCACAGATTTAACTGAATTTGATATTTAAATTTGTTTTAAATTTAATTTTAATGCGAGTGAAAATTCAAAGGCGTTCGGATTTTTTTTTTTTTAATAATATTTACCCGAATTTAGGATTCTCCATCTCTAGTGATTTAATAACATTTGAGTCTTCTTACCACATAAATTGACAGCAATGTCATGATCAATAATTTTGAGTCGAATTACTACGCATCAGATTCAGGAGTTCCGCAGGGCTCAAATCTAGGCCCACTTTTATTTTTAATTTTCATTAATGATGTAGATTCCGTTAATGTGATAAATATTTCAAATATGCGCTATAAAAATTTAGGTTTTATCTTACGCAACTGCAAATCATTTAAGTGCGAAAAAACTATTTTAATGTTATATTCCTCCTTTGTAAGATCGAAATTAGATTATTGCTCCACGATTTGGAGTCCTTTATATATCAGGTACATACCATACCAATGTTACAAAATGTACAGAAAAATTTATAAAACATATTAATTTTATTTTGCATAAGAGGATACTAGTAACTCTTCTTATTTAGATCAACTTACTAAGTATAATTTAATGACCCTAAATAGCACAAGAACTTACTTTGACATTATTTATTTGTATAAACTTCTACATAATCTTTCATATCACGTAACTACCTTAAATAAAATAATAATCAATGTGCCAGATGAACACGTTTTCAAAGAACTTTTTCATACATTATACTAACTAGAAGCTATGAACTAAAGTCACCCCCTTTGAGAATGGCAAAGAGCTATAATTCATTTCAACAATATCTAAACATCTTCAGAGATACATATGGAATGTTCATAAACAAATTAAAAAATAGACTACTTAATATTCAGAATTAAATAGAAATTTTGTAAGGATTTTATCTAACCTCTCTTTAATTTACTCTCTCGCTCATGTTATGTGTCTTATTTTAGATATTTTAATTTAGTTTAATTTAGGTTAGGTTAAATATATATGTACAATCTGTAATTGGCCTGTGAAAGCTGTAGACTTATCATAATAATAAATAAATAAATACAATTTATGCACATACGGAATATTTAAGTTGGTACTGCATTACAAATACGTTTATATGGTATATTGCCACGCGTTTCTTCTAATAATTCGGCTTAGTTTGCATCGCATTGTCATTTTATTGTACGTTTAATTGATGTTGTTTTAGTTTGTTGGTTTACTTAATCAAAGTGTTATAACTTGGTAAAGTTTAGTCAGGGTGTTTTTCAATGTTAACATTATTGAGAATAGTATAATTAAAAATTATATGTAATAACTTTGTCATGATGTATATAAAGTAGAACTGCGACGTCAGTTTAAGAGTGACATGCACCGCTTGATATATTGGAACCTCTTTAGCATTGAATTAACCAGATTCATATTTCTACGTCAATTATTTGCTTATAGTTACAGTTAAAAACCATTTTTATAGGATTTTACTAACAGCAGAAAATCTAATCTATGAACCTATCGTACCCTCAGCTCGATTCTCCGAGAAATATGTTTCGTAAAGCGACCTCTACCATCGTATTCTCCAGAATTCTCTTTTGGTCACTTCAACCGATGTGAGGACCATATAGAATGGTCAGTAGCTCAGGGAACACCAAAAGGCAAAAGACGATAAGGATACCCTCCTAAACAGCTTTGCTGAGACTGTTCACCTAACATGGAGTCGCGATATATGGTGTGATGCTGTTAGATTTGCCATACATTAAAGAGAGGCCAATTAAATATTTCATCAATCATAAAACGTCTGGTAAACATCGTGAATGATAAGAAGAAAAATCAAAAAAGAAAATCTTGCCATAAAAGTAGTAATTTCCAATCTATATGCATTCTACGCACTATGCATTTTGATAACTTATACTCAGTTTCATGGTTAAAATGTGTTGAGAGTGACTTTATGTCCTATTGAAGAGTCCTGACAAGTGCTAAGCGATTAGAAGAGACATTATAACAGATTATTTTCGAGATTTATCCTTTTATATTTTCAACTTTCAGTTTTTATAAATAAATTCAATTTGGAACTCTGTGTCCTCTAGCAGAAGCAGATATTGATTCGCAGAGAAGTATTAGTGCTAAAAATTTTATTTTTGATTAGGCTTTTACTTTTGATTGAATAAATCCGTCAGAATGTGTGTGTTGGCTCTATATCTACAAAACCATTTGACGAAAAAGAATAATTACTACATATTTACATATGGGTGCTATTAAAATTGGGAAAGGGTTAAATACTTGTACCTCATTGTGCCAAATATATAAATCTGATACGACAACTACCCAATCTTTTTAATAAGGGTGAAAATCGCCTCCATTGGAGGGGGGGGGGTACAACGACCCCCACATACGGACGGAAAAAGACAGAAATTTATTTAATTTAGGAATATAGCTTACATAGATAGAAATAGTATATTGTGTATCTAGGTGTGAAAGCGATACATTCCCGGACGACGATGCAATTGTTGTCCGAGGCGCTAGCCGAGGCCAACAAGCATCGAAGTCTGGGAATGTGCTTTCACACCGAAGTACACATACTATTTTTTCTGAAATCACAATAAATACTATTTTAAACGTATAAAAATCAAAAATATAAACATTAAAAAAAAAAATTCTGAAATCACAATCAGTACTATTTTAAACGTATAAAAATCAAAAATATTAACATATTAAAACATATATAAAAAACCGCACGGGAATGTTACTTCCCGGCCTAGGCCGGGAAGTAACATTCCCGTACGGCTTTGTTGATCGTTGCTTGGCAACGGATCTTTTCAGGTCTGTTTTCTGATAGTTGATTGTGATTTAAAAAAAAAATAGTATGTGTACTTCGGTGTGAAAGGACATTCCCGGACTTCGATGCTTATTGACCTCGGCTAGCGCCTCGGTCAATAATTTGCATCGTCGTCCGGGAATGTATTGCTTTCACACCTAAATACATAATATACTATTTTCTGGAATCGATCGGCAATGTTTACATTTTCGACGCGATTTCAGATCGAAAAATGCACAATTCCAGTATTTTAGTCCGTTGCTAAGAAGCTATCAGAAAACAGATGGGAAAAGATCTGTTGCCAAGCAACGATCAACAAAACCGTAAGGGGATTTTACTTTCCCGGCCTAGGCCGGGAAATAAATATTCCCGTACGGTTTTTTATGTTTATTTTAGACAGTAAATAAATTAACGCAGACAAACCAACTCACATTAAAATTGCATTTTGTTGCAGGGGCCTGGGCCCACTTATAAAAGGGGGCCCCAAAGGCTGCTAAACCTCGAACGCAGGGTAGGGTGGTCACCCTGTGCCCTGAACAAAATTTTAATATTTTACGTGCAGTACTCCCTCTGCAATAAGCTAGTGAGGAGGAAGTCTCACACGGCCGACTACTCAGGTCCTTGGGGGTGGCTTCGATAATTGGGGTGGTGTAGGTGGTCAGATATAAAAGACAACGTCGTTCTAATTTAACATTTAATACAATATCAGGGTACGTAGTACAAAATCTTTCACAATTATCACCGATAGCTCGGTACACAGTACAAGTGTCACAATATATTCTAATGAGTGGGGCCCACACGCTTAACCTAATATACACAAAATATCTTACAAAATAATAAATCCTTTAAAAATGTACAAAAGGTCATATGCCAGAAGCGTGACAAAACTACAATTGACCCAAGGTACGTTAAAACATAAAATTACTTAAAATTATTGACATCTATTTGTGAAATAAGGCAATGCTATTAAGTGAGTGAAGTAACGATATACAAAATGTACCAAATATTACTGAAATCTAATGTGTTACTGAGATTTACGTTACAAGCAAAATATTATCAATATTCCTTGAAAATGGACGCGGACGTTGAGTAGATGTACCGGATCCCTCGTTATAGAGAATATGATTCCGCTTACCTTTGGTAGTGTCTGAATACCTTTTCCCGTCCTACCAGGGTAGCGTAATTCAGGGTGATAACAGCCGCAGGTGGTAGACCATCTACGTAGAGTCTAAGGTAACGTGCCGAGATCCCCAGTACCATACATACACAACATGTCAGTCTATCATCCACCATCTAGACACCAAAATCTGGACTAGAAGTTGAAACTAAGGTCAGGCTGGAATGTCCCTCGTAAAGTGTAGGATGTGACATAAAAGCTCAAGTGGAATACCAGTAACAGGTCCAAGTAAAATCATAAGGTATCCATCCAAATAGCCATAAACCAACAAATAGATCCCAATACTTGTAATATACTCAACAATGAACAACTAACAAACGAACAAATCAACAGACAAACAAACAGCCCTGCAATAAAATAAATAACCTAAATTACAAATCTATTTCAACCTTAAGTGGGTTTTCAGAGACGTACCTGAGATGTGATGTGGGCTGAAAGAGGTCCTTTGCCGTCAAAATGGCACTCCAAAATCTTGCATTCAGACGATGCCACGTGCTTTGAAAATTGACTTTATCCGGAAAATCCGTAGCTGCATTTCCCAAAACGATACTCCAAACCAAATGAAAATACAACTAATCTTGTCGTGATGAATACTTAATCCCATAAATGGAGCAAAACTTACAATATTGCTAAAACTCGTATTCAGACGACTCAATCTTCAAGCAGCAAAAGGAAAAATGACCAAGAAGAAAATGTCCTCTATGAAAATGTCAAGTTCTTGTCTTCCGTCTCGGTACGTTCAGAATTTCTACTCCACGGCGCACCCCACAACTAGAATAGATTTTCCTAACTTCGTTTATATCCACAAATATTATCATAATATACTCTGAAAGCCGTCCCCTCATAAATCTACCCACCAAAGAAGGTTTAATCAACAATACTGGCCATTGTAGAAGCTTTACAAGGGCGTTTTTGCAATGCACTCTCTTAATGAATATCTGAACGCACTCACCCATACTACCTGTATCAATGTATATTAAATGACCAGGGTAAGCCATTAGGTACTGCTATTATGCAACCAGTTATACTCTATTAATTCGTGAGAGACGGTATCAATAGGCTCAAATGTACAATAAAATTTGGGAAAATAACGAAAATTAGTACATACATTTCTGGCCATTATTAAATGTGAAAATCGACCGTAACAATTTAATAGTAAGCAGTTAGATTGTAATGAAGGAATGTTATGCATTAATGCAAATTCCTTAATTTATAGTAATATTGATTGTTATTTCAGAAAAAATAGTATGTGTACTTCGATGTGAAAGCACATTCCCGGTCTTCGATGCTTATTGGCCTCGGCTAGCGCCTCGGCCAACAACTTGCATCGTCGTCCGGGAATGTATTGCTTTCACACCTAAATACACAATATACTAACTCCAGAATGACTCATTTTTTTTTTTTAAATAACACCATATTGGCTCTCTATATTATGTTATTACCGATAATTCCACACTCCACTGTTTATTCGTAAAAATAATACAAGTGAATTATTATAAATGATAATAAATGAATGAATTAAGAAACAAACGAATTAGAACTAAGCAATTATTTTATCACATTATCTAAAAAAAATTATAATAATAATTGTTCAAAATGTTGAACACCGATATCTACACAACGTCTTGCTCTTGCCAAAGTTTCTCTCATCACATTGGCGAGATTTTCCTGTGTTACAGAATTTATTTCCCTCCTAGCTCGATCTTTCAAATCTTCTAATGTAGTTGGTACTGTTGAATATGTAGGTACGTTCTTTTATGTGGCCACAAAATTAAAAATGTAACGGTGTTAGATCAGGTGATCGTGCTGTTCACATGACTGAACCATTAGTTCCTATTCATTGTTCCCACAAACGACCATTTAAATTTTGTGCAACTACTCTGGAATTATGGGGCGGGGCACCATCCTGGTTTAAATACTCCAACTAGTACTGATTCAAGGGTAAATGTTTCAAAAACTCTTCAATTTAATTCCTCAGAAAACTTAAATATCTTTGTACTGTCAGTGGACCATAGAAAATATGGAACCTATGATCCTGTCACCCATAATGCCTGTCCAAACGTTAAAAACTGTCCTTTAAAATTGCCTTGCCTCAAAAGCCTTGGATTTTGTTGCACCCAGAACCTCAAATTATTTCTATGATAACATGCTATTAGTGAAAAATATGCAGGGTATATACACTAAAAATAATACTTCATTGCTTTTTATGGTGTCTTATTCATAATTTTTGAGTACTTCTACATACAGATAAAAATTAGGACAACTAAGATTACATTGAATCAGTTTGTACTTCACTGCTTTCTAAAGTGTTTTATTGATATTTTATTAAATTATGATGATTTGATATGGGTCAATTCATTGGGGCCAGTTTGTGTTCCATTGTTTCCATGGTATTTTATATAAAATTTTTAGCGCGTTTACATGAAAGCTACACAAAAAAAAGTACTGTGCAGCGGACCAAATTATATGGATTTGGTGTATTTTTCGACGCTGTCGCTGTGAATCCGACTCCGTAGTCCAAAAAAGGATCTATCGTGTCAGTTTTATTTTTTAGTCAAAAACATCCCTTAAAATGGTGTAAAACCATAGAAATAATGTAATAACTCTTAATTAAGTGTGAAAAATAGTAGATGTTTTGTAGTCGAAGGTAGAGAATATAAATTAGAGCCACAGTAAGCTATTTCTATAAATTAAACCGAAATCCGCCCTTACTATGTTACTTCCCGGCCTAGGCCGGGAAGTAACATTCCCGTACGGCTTTGTTGATCGTTGCTTGGCAACGGATCTTTTCAGGTCTGTTTTCTGATAGTTTCCTAGCAACGGACTAAAATACTGGAATTGTGCATTTTTCGCTCTAAAATCGCGCCGAAAATGTAGACATTCCCGATCGATTTCAGAAAAAAGATGGTCACTGAAGAGATATATCCTATATCTATGACTAAAAAAAGGGAAAAGAAAACCACGACCACGGAAATGATATTTTGAAGACGAGAGAAAAATCATAAGAAAAGAAAGCATTTGGATTGAGGGTCGAAAGTATGACATAAATAGGAAAAAGAATAGCTTCACACAGATTAAAAGATAGATAAGTTGATAAATGTTAAGATAAACGGTTGAATAAGTAGGTGTGGTATAATAAATATAACACAATTGGTAAATGCTCAAATATTTTGCACTAAGAGATAAAAAAATTTGGCCTTTGTACATGTTATTCACACTCACCTGCGTCTTTTGAGTTTTAGCGGTAGTTTTCACCCCCCATAAGGGCGGATTTCGGTTTAATTTATAGAAATAGCTTACTGTGGCTCTAATTTATATTCTCTACCTTCGACTACAAAACATCTACCATTTTTCACACTTAATTAAGAGTTATTACATTATTTCTATGGTTTTACACCATTTTAAGGGATGTTTTTGACTAAAAAATAAAACTGACACGATAGATCCTTTTTTGGACTACGGAGTCGGATTCACAGCGACAGCGTCGAAAAATACACCAAATCCATATAATTTGGTCCGCTGCACAGTACTTTTTTTTGTGTAGCTTTCATGTAAACGCGCTAAAAATTTTATATAAAATACCATGGAAACAATGGAACACAAACTGGCCCCAATGAATTGACCCATATCAAATCATCATAATTTAATAAAATATCAATAAAACACTTTAGAAAGCAGTGAAGTACAAACTGATTCAATGTAATCTTAGTTGTCCTAATTTTTATCTGTATGTAGAAGTACTCAAAAATTATGAATAAGACACCATAAAAAGCAATGAAGTATTATTTTTAGTGTATATACCCTGCATATTTTTCACTAATAGCATGTTATCATAGAAATAATTTGAGGTTCTGGGTGCAACAAAATCCAAGGCTTTTGAGGCAAGGCAATTTTAAAGGACAGTTTTTAACGTTTGGACAGGCATTATGGGTGACAGGATCATAGGTTCCATATTTTCTATGGTCCACTGACAGTACAAAGATATTTAAGTTTTCTGAGGAATTAAATTGAAGAGTTTTTGAAACATTTACCCTTGAATCAGTACTAGTTGGAGTATTTAAACCAGGATGGTGCCCCGCCCCATAATTCCAGAGTAGTTGCACAAAATTTAAATGGTCGTTTGTGGGAACAATGAATAGGAACTAATGGTTCAGTCATGTGAACAGCACGATCACCTGATCTAACACCGTTACATTTTTAATTTTGTGGCCACATAAAAGAACGTACCTACATATTCAACAGTACCAACTACATTAGAAGATTTGAAAGATCGAGCTAGGAGGGAAATAAATTCTGTAACACAGGAAAATCTCGCCAATGTGATGAGAGAAACTTTGGCAAGAGCAAGACGTTGTGTAGATATCGGTGTTCAACATTTTGAACAATTATTATTATAATTTTTTTTAGATAATGTGATAAAATAATTGCTTAGTTCTAATTCGTTTGTTTCTTAATTCATTCATTTATTATCATTTATAATAATTCACTTGTATTATTTTTACGAATAAACAGTGCAGTGTGGAATTATCGGTAATAACATAATATAGAGAGCCAATATGGTGTTATTTAAAAAAAAAATGAGTCATTCTGGAGTTAGTATATTGTGTATTTAGGTGTGAAAACAATACATTCCCGGACGACGATGCAAATTGTTGGCCGAGGCGCTAGCCGAGGCCAATAAGCATCGAAGACCGGGAATGTGCTTTCACATCGAAGTACACATACTATTTTTTCTGAAATAACAATCAATATTACTATAAATTAAGGAATTTGCATTAATGCATAACATTCCTTCATTACAATCTAACTGCTTACTATTAAATTGTTACGGTCGATTTTCACATTTAATAATGGCCAGAAATGTATGTACTAATTTTCGTTATTTTCCCAAATTTTATTGTACATTTGAGCCTATTGATACCGTCTCTCGCGAATTAATAGAGTATAACTGGTTGCATAATAGCAGTACCTAATGGCTTACCCTGGTCATTTAATA
The DNA here is from genome assembly GCA_936432065.2 of Rutpela maculata. Taxonomy (NCBI): domain Eukaryota; kingdom Metazoa; phylum Arthropoda; class Insecta; order Coleoptera; family Cerambycidae; genus Rutpela; species Rutpela maculata. The sequence goes on from OW386286.2 coordinate 251,873,767, forward strand.
TACTTTGATACAGGTAGTATGGGTGAGTGCGTTCAGATATTCATTAAGAGAGTGCATTGCAAAAACGCCCTTGTAAAGCTTCTACAATGGCCAGTATTGTTGATTAAACCTTATTTGGTGGGTAGATTTATGAGAGGACGGCTTTCAGAGTATATTATGATAATATTTGTGGATATAAACGAAGTTAGGAAAATCTATTCTAGTTGTGGGGTGCGCCGTGGAGTAGAAATTCTGAACGTACCGAGACGGAAGACAAGAACTTGACATTTTCATAGAGGACATTTTCTTCTTGGTCATTTTTCCTTTTGCTGCTTGAAGATTGAGTCGTCTGAATACGAGTTTTAGCAATATTGTAAGTTTTGCTCCATTTATGGGATTAAGTATTCATCACGACAAGATTAGTTGTATTTTCATTTGGTTTGGAGTATCGTTTTGGGAAATGCAGCTACGGATTTTCCGGATAAAGTCAATTTTCAAAGCACGTGGCATCGTCTGAATGCAAGATTTTGGAGTGCCATTTTGACGGCAAAGGACCTCTTTCCTAACCTAATTTAGGTTATTTATTTTATTGCAGGGCTGTTTGTTTGTCTGTTGATTTGTTCGTTTGTTAGTTGTTCATTGTTGAGTATATTACAAGTATTGGGATCTATTTGTTGGTTTATGGCTATTTGGATGGATACCTTATGATTTTACTTGGACCTGTTACTGGATTCCACTTGAGCTTTTATGTCACATCCTACACTTTACGAGGGACTTCCAGCTAGGGATTGCATTACCGGTTAACCGGTTAACCGGTTAACCGGTTATTAGGACAAAAAACACATGACGATAATTACCGGTTATTTTAATTTTTTACCGGTTATTTCGGTAAATTCTGAACTTACGATATGTCACGTATTCAACGTTTCTATTTGTGTCACTGACTAGTATTCACTAAATACAGAGTGACTGTCCCAACACCGAGCACTTTTAACAATAAATAAATAATATTATAAAAAGTAAACTCCAAACACCAAGCCCTAAGAAATACAAGAGAGACATTGACAATATCTTACGACAGAAAATTGAATATTTCACTGCCGCAAATATCCGTGGAATACATTTAGAAGCATGTTATTATCAATTCTTGTTAACTTATCGACCCACCAATATCGATTGAGGAAGGGCATCTTCAGCCAGTGGTAATCTATGCACAAATATCAGACGACTAACAGATATAGTTTTGAAAAACTAACCCTTTTAACAGGCTATTTTTAAAAAAGATTGTATTTTTAGATTAGGTATTCAGTAAATGCCCTATTTGAGTTTATGTTTATAATTTTTGTTATTTAAAGGGATATTTTTGTTATTTGCAGAATAATTATTTCATTTATATTTTTTCATTTTGATAAATTAACTCCTATATAAAAAAGTCTATTTGACAGTCACATTTTTGTCACTTTGACAGCGATAAAAAAGGTGCATCGTTTTTTATTACCGATAAAAATGCCTGTTCCTCAAAAGCCTGGTAGTCGCACGTCACTATGAAATCTGTACTGTCAGCTATAATTTTTAGGTATTGTATTGTGGAAACTATACTGTACGATATGAGTCGTTTTGGGAAAATTATAATTATTTTTAATAAATTATTGTTGTTGTTCGTTCACATTCATATTCTGTCGTTAATTTATCTTGCCAAAAAACATTCGAGCTTTTCTTTTATGGATAAATTTCTTTTTAACTCAAAATTTTGCCAATCAGTAATTTGGCTCGGAAAACTGACATTTGACAAAATCGCTCAACCTCCGGTCACGCGATTTTTTCATCTCAGTTTTTCTTATAAAATCACTGATTGGCAAAATTATTTCATTACAAAGAGAAATTTATCCGATAAAAAAAAGCTCTTGTAATTTTACTGTTGATAAAAAACCTTTTGTTTGTTCATTATATCAAATATACGTATATAAAAATATTTTTTGTTAAATTTAGATAATTTTGTACATGGAAAAAGACAATTGCCATTTTCGCCACCCAAAACATCCATTTTAAAATTTACCGGTAAATACCGGTTAACCGGTTATTTACATTTTTATTTACCGATTTACCGGTTATTAAAACTTCCGGTAAATTGCAATCCCTACTTCCAGCCTGACCTTAGTTTCAACTTCTAGTCCAGATTTTGGTGTCTAGATGGTGGATGATTGACTGACATGTTGTGTATGTATGGTACTGGGGATCTCGGCACGTTACCTTAGACTCTACGTAGATGGTCTACCACCTGCGGCTGTTATCACCCTGAATTACGCTACCCTGGTAGGACGGGAAAAGGTATTCAGACACTACCAAAGGTAAGCGGAATCATATTCTCTATAACGAGGGATCCGGTACATCTACTCAACGTCCACGTCCATTTTCAAGGAATATTGATAATATTTTGCTTGTAACGTAAATCTCAGTAACACATTAGATTTCAGTAATATTTGGTACATTTTGTATATCGTTACTTCACTCACTTAATAGCATTGCCTTATTTCACAAATAGATGTCAATAATTTTAAGTAATTTTATGTTTTAACGTACCTTGGGTCAATTGTAGTTTTGTCACGCTTCTGGCATATGACCTTTTGTACATTTTTAAAGGATTTATTATTTTGTAAGATATTTTGTGTATATTAGGTTAAGCGTGTGGGCCCCACTTATTAGAATATATTGTGACACTTGTACTGTGTACCGAGCTATCGGTGATAATTGTGAAAGATTTTGTACTACGTACCCTGATATTGTATTAAATGTTAAATTAGAACGACGTTGTCTTTTATATCTGACCACCTACACCACCCCAATTATCGAAGCCACCCCCAAGGACCTGAGTAGTCGGCCGTGTGAGACTTCCTCCTCACTAGCTTATTGCAGAGGGAGTACTGCACGTAAAATATTAAAAATTTGTTCAGGGCACAGGGTGACCACCCTACCCTGCGTTCGAGGTTTAGCAGCCTTTGGGGCCCCCTTTTATAAGTGGGCCCAGGCCCCTGCAACAAAATGCAATTTTAATGTGAGTTGGTTTGTCTGCGTTAATTTATTTACTGTCTAAAATATACATAAAAAACCGTACGGGAATATTTATTTCCCGGCCTAGGCCGGGAAAGTAAAATCCCCTTACGGTTTTGTTGATCGTTGCTTGGCAACAGATCTTTTCCCATCTGTTTTCTGATAGTTTCTTAGCAACGGACTAAAATACTGGAATTGTGCATTTTTCGATCTGAAATCGCGTCGAAAATGTAAACATTGCCGATCAATTCCAGAAAATAGTATATTATGTATTTAGGTGTGAAAGCAATACATTCCCGGACGACGATGCAAATTATTGACCGAGGCGCTAGCCGAGGTCAATAAGCATCGAATTCCGGGAATGTCCTTTCACACCGAAGTACACATACTATTTTTTTTTTTAATCACAATCAATATTACTATAAATTAAGGAATTTGCATTAATGCATAACATTTCTTCATTACAATCTAACTGCTTACTAATAAATGAAATTTTATAAATTTTTCCTTTGCATATGAAATTCGTTCAAGTGAACGTTCGAAACTTCAGGTAAAAAATGAAAATTCACTTGATAAAATTATATTAAGCATTTTTTCATACTGTCCGTTTTTTAAAATACTTTAGGGAATTATAAACACTACATGTGAGTTGGTTTGTATACGTGTATTTATTTACTGTCTAAAATATACATAAAAAACCGTACGGGAATGTTTCTTTCCAGGCCTAGGCCGGAAGAGTAACATATTCGTACGGTTTTGTTGATCGTTGCTTGGCAACAGATCTTTTCGGGTCTGTTTTCTGATAGTTTCTTAGCAACGGACTAAAATACTGGAATTGTGCATTTTTCGATCTGAAATCGCGCCGAAAATGTAGACATTGCCGATCGATTTCAGAAAAAAACTATTTCCGAAATGTTTAGGAACACAAATGTCATATGTCATAATGTCATAATTGTATTGAATTGAAAAACCACTTCATTATTATTAAAAATGTTTGTCTGATTATAATAAAGCGATTAAATCAAATAGTTATAAATAGGCACATAATAAATCGCAATTCATAATGAATACAGAAATGCGACTAAGTGAAATATAAGATTATATGCCACCTGGTATAGTTAGGCGTGATAATAAGGAAATATTGTCACATTGTGCAGATAATGAAGCCTGTTATAAATCCAGGAAGCGGTGTAAGGTACCAAACAAACATTTCCGTATGACAATTTAATTACATTACTAAGTTTGTGACTGTGAAAAATTAAGTCGACGTTGGCAAATTACTTTTGCAAAAGTTTAACAATTATTTTCTTGTACTACTACACTTTTATAATTACAGTTTAAAGTTCGTAATATGATTTTTAAAACTTTGTTTTACGTTCGTTCGCATTAATGATTGTAGGCACTATTGAAAGGTGAGGAATAATAAAACCACACTGCAGATACCAATGCAGCACAGGTATATATCTTATTTAAGTATTTCTTTTATAACAATACAACATTTTTTTAATAGTCATTGCGGACACTGAAGTAATTTCTCCAAACACCAAAACACTGAGCAGTAAACTCGACGAGGGTCTCGTCAGCTAAGTTGACATCATCTTCAGTACTTCAAGTGAGAAGAAGATCCATTACTTATGAATTCTTGCTATAATTTTCTTCAGCACATGTGAGCGTAACTGATGAAGTTAATTTGAGAAACAAACTGCCTAAAAGGAAAGTGCAAATATTATTTCTCCATAAAAACAGATTAGAAACATAAATTGAAGACTGGTGATGTTGATGATGTAGTCAAATCGTCGTCAATATCACAAAGCGACATATCTCAATTTTACAGGAGGGCATTTTAAAGCTTTTTTAAAGTCGACTGGAAAACAGGAGTTGGGATTGTTTTTCCAATCTTTTTCAAACATATCTACGCGAAGACAATATGGCTGCGATAAATGCAATATTTCTACAGATTCACATGAAATTTGATACATAGTGATTTTAAGATTTTCTGATAACGAGTCTAATGTTGAAGCTTGAAAAGTCACTACGACCGGTATATTACTGCCTAGAAGCTAAATAAACAGGTAACTAAAAAAAGATGAAAAAAATGTTTTAAAAAGAAAATGAACCGCCTCCAAAAAAAAAATGCTTAAAATTATGAAATAAAATTCACCGTCCCTAAGTTCATTGAACCTTTATTACCTAATATCGATATTAAAGTTGATGTAAAAATGAACAGATAACGAAATCAAACATATTTTTAACTGACTTCAATATCTATATTAGGTAATAAGGTCCAATTAACTAGGCAACGATGAATTTTAATTTCATAATTTTTAGGTATTTTTTTGGATCCGGTTCAATTTTTTTTCAAAAATTTTTTCGAATACCTAAAACACACCTTGCTATTTGGCAAATGTTACCCACCTCCAGACAATTTCTGTAGCAATACTCTCTCTCGTTTGCCTAACCTTTATCAACAAAAACATTCATGACTTTATTTTCTTACTATCCGTGTTTCTTTTTGTACTTTTTTGCTATTCTCCCAAATTATCTCTTCTTAATCATAAAGCTTATTAAATCATAAATCACATTTTAAATCACAAATTAAGCGGTTTCATTAAGCCTCTAAACTATCGACTCTGCAGGACATTCTCGCGGGTGTCTCCCAGGGGTCGTGCCTATCACCAAAGCTGTACATGTACAACTTATACGTGTCCGACTTCCCGGAGTTTCTAAATTCGAACCTTGCCAAGTATGCCGATGACACGGCCATGTGTGCGGATTCACATAACTCACAAGCGGCCAATATGCTGTTGAAGGTGCATATGGTCCGTGCCACGGCGCATTACGATAAGTGGAAAATTTGGATCAACGCCGTGAAACTCGAGTCGATCTTTTTCACGCACCAGTTCACAGAGAACCGAATTCTAACACCAATTTCAATACCACTTTCAAAGAAACCATTCGTTTTTTTAACAATTTAATTTGTTGGTACAGTTACAACAAACTTATAAATGTAGGCACAGGGAAATGACAGCGGAAACTATGCATGTCGTGAACGTGTTAACCGGCAAAATAAAAAAACCGTTGTACACAATGGTGATAAGGCCGGCAATCACATACGCGGCACCAGTGCGGTGTGGTGCGGTGTGATGCAGCATATCGGAAACGACAATGAAAGAACTCAAAGTTCTTGAACACAAATTTATGCGCTTCATTTTTGGCTCCGGCAGGTACACCTCCCTCAGAGATCTATACGCACGATGTCACGACGTAACCTCATTAGCGGACTACGTCCAAGAAATCTATCAAAAATTCTACCAGTTCAAACTGGACGATAGACTGCTAACTCGCAGCATAACCCTAATCAGACAGCATAGTGCGATAACTTTTTCTTCGAGCACTTACCCTTTTAGAAATAAAACTAAAAATTAAATTTCATTTGTTGTAACACTTGGAAATAACCAAGAAACAAAAACGTTTAATTAAAATTTAATTATCTTTTTACTTGTAAGTGTTTTAATGTCTATACATTTTTTCATTACTGACAAAATAATTTATTTGGATTACACTCTTTGCCGCTAGGTAGCTACTCGTATTTTGTTTCCAAACATAAAGTGTAAATCTCAAAAGTATATAGTATACTTTTTTCCAGAACCAAAAAATAAAAAAAAAATTCATTGGTTAAAAGTCTGTCAAATTATAACGATTTAAAATGAGCCATGGAAATAAATCCTCTCACGAGGATAATCGAAAAGAGGTATGTGCTCCATGTGGAAAAAAAATTATATTTGGGGAAAAAAACCAGAAAAATTTTTCATAACTGAAGACACTGAAAAATTGATTAAAAAATTTATATTTGAGGACTTTGATCTAAAAAATGAAAAGTATCCTTTAAGTATATGTACAACTTGTTCTCTCACACTACTTGATGCTAACAAGGGTAAATTTCAAAGATCATTTCAGAAAATGCTTAATTATACAGATGTCATATTACTAAAGGATATTCGTACATCACAAAATACATGCAACTGTTATATATGTTTGACTGGTCGTTTCAAAGGCCACGTTAAAATTGATAAAGGTAAAGGACATAAAATAGATTTAGAATACAAAATTGATGTTTCTACGGGACTTTGTGGGCGTTCAGCAATAGCCTGCCGATTTCATCTATAGAGAGTAAAGATACTAGAAATTTGTTGTGTGGTTATTGTTTTCAAGAGATTGGAAGGGGTAAAAGTCACATTTGTAAAAATAGCAAAGAAAATGTATTAAAAATGGTAGAAAAGCTTACTGAAAAAAAAAATCAAAATCAAATTCTAAGTACTATTATAAAAAAAAGGTTCAATCTGCTAGTCTTCTTACAACTAAGAAAAATGAAAATTTTAGTTTTAATGTATCTGCTGGTGGTCGGGAGACAAAAGTTGTTTTAAATCCGAGTATTAAAAAAAGTGTTTCATTTGATGAAGAGAGCTTAGATAACTTTAGGATAAATTTAGGAATTTCAGGTAATCAAATGAGAAAAATAACTAATTTTGTAAGATGTAACGTAGGTAGAAAGTCTATTCCATCGTACTATACAAAGCATTATTTACTAGTTTTATTTCTAAAAGTGCTAAGTGCTCGAAGAAAAAGTTGATGTATACGAGTTACTGTATTGCAAAGGGTTAAAATCCAAAAATGTGGATAAAACGCGAAAGGGATCAGCTACGATTTTAAATTTCGTAAATTTTGAATCTACTTTTAATGTAGAATCAGCCTGCGCAAACCGATTTTGGACTCATTTTCATCATAATTTTTCCACCTTCAAGCACACTGTGACCTATCACTTCCCCATCTTTTGATCTTTCCTCAACTTTACAATATTTCCAATTCTTTCTATCTATTTTCTTTGTGTTTAATTTTGTTCTTATTTTTTATACTTTTTGTTCGTTTTGTCCTCCTTTTGTCATCATAAATTCCCTTTTGGCCCATAACTTTTTTAAATCATTTAAACATTTTAAATCATATCTTTTATTCCACCACATTTTCCTGGCGTCGGCAGTTCTCGTACGGATTTTTTTCATTTAGCTTTTTACCCGCCAAAATTTGTTCAGCGGTTAAACCAGATTAGTTTTCAGTTTTTATATCCATTGGCTTTAGGCCCTTGTAGACAGCATTTTCAAAATGTTAATATTAGTCTTAACTTCAATTCTCGTTAAACCAAACCGGACCCGCCCCCTCCAGTCCCACATCTGGCTGGCTCTGGGCAAGGTTTCGGTGAGGTGCATAAAGTGTACATCTTTAATATTTAATAAATTTATTTTGATTGATTGATTGGGTGTCATGGTTGTCAGGCTGGCTCCGAAAGCGACTGTCGGAAATACATTTACTACGTAAATTTTATGCACGTTGTTTTTTGTAAAAAAAGTTTTTCTCCATCTTTTTTAGTTTTTGTGTTAAATGACAAAAACAACATTTGCACCAGTTTTTTTAACATATGGCCACCATATTGAAAGTACAGCCAGTTTTTTTAGAACATGTCTAGAATTGTTCTTTAGGCTTTAATTTTTATGAAAAATATTTTCCCTAAGGATCGGGGGGGGGGGTGAACGTACAGCTAGGGAGGACTCCCCGACTAATAGTAATTCACTTAAATATTAATAAACCTGTATTTAATTTAAAAATGTAATTGTAATTATTTGTATGCATGAAAATATGTTGCTTTCCTGAAATATATTTTATCGGAATGATTCCTTATGTCTTTAGTATAATTTTCCTATTTAATTTCATGTCATTTTCCTAATACGGTCGCATTTATGGCTTCATATACTACCTGGGAATAAACATTTTATATCACTAAGGATGAAATACATCATGGCAATTTTTCAGTTCAGTTTACTTTATATATTTTCCTCTCTTAACTTTGTTTCGCAAGAGAAAACATTTTCCTAGGTATGTAATTTACTTAATTTTGCGTAATTTACTTACATTTCTTTGAGTGGCGTGAAGTAATTTACCCGTAAATAATTCAATTTAATAACTGTATTAAAATAAGCAAACGCCATTCCAGCTCCTGACGTGCCTCAGAATGAGATAAATTTATGGGAAAGTGGTGAAAAATGGTCCCTTGAGGTACAGCATCCCTCGAGTGTTCACTTTAAGCAATTGTATGTACAGAGTCGCCGAAATTAAATGTAGCCCACACAAAGTCGTCCTGATACGTTAAAAAAATGTATCGTCTGCTAAAATTTTATGAACATTATATATCGAATACCATTTCAACTATTATCAATTTGTCAATAGAACTAGGTCAATTTCCTAATGCACTAAAATTAGGTAAAGTAATTCCATTACATAAAAAGGATGACCCACAATTGTTGCCGAATTATAGGCCCATAATATTACTCTACTACATGTCAAAAATTGCTGAAAAAGCCGTAGCCACTAGAATTTATAGTTATCTGGAAACTAACATGCTGTTCATCAACAGCTAGTATGGATATAGAGCAGACAGATCTACTGAATTAGCCAGATTAGAATTTAGCCAAAAAATATACAAATCATTTAGATAAGGCCAAAAAGGTAGCTGGACTTTTTTTTTATTTTACAGCTGCCTTCAACTGCGTTAACCTAAAGTCTATGGAATTAAAATTAGAGGCACTAGGTATTAGAGGAATTTTAGATTGGCTAAAGTCATATTTAGAGAGCAGAAAAATTATTGTGTCACTAGACTCCCGTATTTCTGAAATGTATAACGTTGACATAGGAGTAGGACAAGGATCCATAATTGGCCCCTTGCTTTTTTTATTATTCGTAAGTGACCTTCCAACCCATGTCACGGAGGGAGAAATATTTATATACGCAAACGATACATCAGTTATTATCAATGCTAACTGCATACTAGAATTGGAACAAAAACCCAACTCGGTGATAAATCAGTTTGAAAACTGGTGTCAAAAAAACTCACTGAAAATAAATATCAACAAAACCGTTTTTGTATACTTTACGCCCACTATTTCTAAAACGCTGCCTGGCATAAATTACGTAAGTACCAGCACAACAACAAACGTTTTAGGAACCATAAATGACAGTACTCTAACATGTAGCCAACAAATTGATTGTTTATGTGCAAAGTTAGCAAAAAGTACATTCGCTCTCATAAACATCAAAAATGAAATTAACTGCCGGGGCCTCTTAACCGCTCATTATTCACTTGTGTACTCAGTGTACTCTTAAACTACAATATTATGATATGGGGCCAATCAACCGATATAAGTAGAATTTTTATAGTGCAAAAAAGAATTGCCAGAATGATTTTTAATCTACAATTTAGAGAATCTTGTCGAGAAACCTTCAACAAAAACGCAATTTTGACAGTTTCCTGTATTTATATATTTAAACTAGCTTGTTTTGTTTATAAAAATTTAAATTTGTTTTCTCTAAATAATGACATACATAATACATAACCATAATACAAGAAGCGCTCGGGAAATTCATACAATCTAACCAAGTTCAGAAAATTGCCTTACTGTGCCGGTAGCTTAACTTCTAACAAACTTCCGGTTCAAATAAAATCGTTAGACAAATTTCAGTTATTGAAGAAAGCGCTGAAGATGTTTTTAACTCAAAAAAATAGTCTCAAATTGTACAGAATAGCAAGCGGCCTTTTGCGTCCCCAGTAAAAAAGCTAGCGCATTTTCTGGGATCGTACTATAAGGGTTGACAGGTTAGGGTACAAAGTTTTCATGTTTTAAAAGAAAATCTGTATAAAAATATTTTCAGAGAAAATATATTAAACGGTTAGAGATTTCTTCATTCTACATAGCCAAAGATTCATCCAAGAGTCTTGTTACAGTACAATGTCAGTTGTTTAAAGACACTCTTAAAGAAATTAGCATTGGAAATTAGCTATAAGATAGAGAATAATGTGTATAATTTTGTTTATATAGAAAGTTCCTCAAGGTACTGTTTCAGGTCCATCACCACTTATTATTCACGTCAATAATCTTTACATTTCCGTACTGAAGAATAAATTTGAATTTCTGCAACATTAAATATTGCAGATCTACATAGTTTTTATGAAATAAGAAAGCCCTTTTAACGTCTTTACGCTAGTTAATATTAGAAATCAAACTGAAAGGAATAGGCTCCATCGTTCTAGAGTTTCATTTTATATCAAGTAAGTCGAGCAAGGTAATCACACAGTCGTGAGGTCAAATTTCGTATATGACCTGAAAGCTTTTCAATATCAGCAAGAGATTTTTCAGACAAAAATTAGATTTATTTAGGGAATCTATGGTTAATTTCTGGTGGTAACTTATTTATACATATCTGCATGATATGGAGATTTTTTTATCTAGTTATATTATGATTCCTAATTTTTATTAGGTGACCATATTATGTTTGAATGATTATCTGAATTTGTTTAGAATATATTTCATTTCCTTTGGCAAATTAAATGGTGTTTAATATGTATATGCTGTTATGTGGATGGCTACGATTTTATAATTTTTGAAAAAAGTTCTACAAGAATGCCTTGTTACAACAACAAATAATAGCCTGATGAGCCTTGTCGGCAGGATGATCAGGCGAATTATAGTTGAAGTAGCACCGCCAATCACAATGTCGTATGATAAATATGAATATGTTAATAGTAAACATTTAAAAGTGATTTAATATTGAAGTATTAAGTATGCTTGATTTATTTTTTTACAAATATGTTTAATTTGCTCTTCCCAGCAAATGCTATTGTTTATCATAGTTCCCAGGAACTGGACCGTTGTTGAGAACTTTTCAGCAGGTGTTATTTTGATGAGATCTTCCAAAGGTGATCCTCGTTGCAAGAAGTATACACATCCAGTGTTGCCAATATTCAAGATTAATATATTACTATGACACCAGTCTTGATATGATCTATTGATTTTATCTTGAGACGATTTTGTGTTAAGAGCAGTATCGAAGTGTCGTCAGCAAACATAACAACCAGTCCCTCCTGCATAATTACAAGGAGATCAATGACAGATAAAGAGAGTAATAATGGTCCCAGAACGGAACCTTGTGGGACTACTTGAGTAATATTATAATTTTCTGACATTGTACCATACATTTTCACATCTAATATAGACAAAAATAATTTATTAATACTAGATATCTAATTCCCAACTTTTATCCCACAATATGATTCTTGTTGCTAATTTTTTCATATACAAACTGCAGAAGGTGGTGGTTTCTACTAATTTATGTTTCTTGGTCATGCAAACTTGTAATAATGTTGTATTTAATTAAGAATGATGATATTCTGACTGATGCAATTTTGAAGGCACTTGGAAAATGGTCTTGATATAACTATTTGTTAATTAAATGTGCCAGAGATTATGCGATTTTCTCACATGCATTCTTTACATCATTACTGGATGTCCCATCTAGTATGCTTATCTTTTAGATTTATATTGTGTCTATAACTTTATCAGGTGGTCTAGACCTTAAAGTTGTCTGTTTAGCATAAAAATATCCTCAGTGGAAACATTAGCCTTGAAATGTTCGGACATTTTCTCAGATGCCACATTTGAAAATAATTCTCTAAATGACTAGCAATGGTTTTGGGGGTTTGTTGTAGGTGTGTTGATTAGATTTTTTTTTTCTTACAACATTTCTACCAAGTTTAAAATTGTCTTTGAATTATTTGCTGATTTATTTATTCCTTACGACAAATAACCTTTTTTGATATTTCTGATACTTATTGTTAATTTTTTTGCCTCTATACGGGGTGTTTGGTACATCGGTATAAAATATCTAAATGACCCTCTATTACCCCCTTAAAACTTTCTATATATGTACCAAACACTTTGTATAATTATTTAGATTAAAATCATTTAATTGCTTTGGTATATGTTCTTGGCTCTCCCTAATTAAATCATAATTAAGCTAGTTCTTGCAACTTACTTTATGTAATTACTTCCACATCCAGTGGAAGTATAGTAATGCAAAAAAAAAAAAATGAAAATGTGTATTATTCAAATATGCTTAGAATATAATGAAACGTCGAGATTTTAAGTTTGAGCAAAAAAAAAATTCTGTCTGTCTGTAAATCAAGCAAGTAATAGTCTGTAAAATTTGTATTTAGCAGATATAAGAGATGCTAAGGTCTCAAATTTCTTTTTGCATTAGATACTCCTCACCATTATTAAAGGGGGGAATAAATTGAAATTGTGATTTATTGTGTGTACGGCCTCAACATTTTTTTACGTGATCCATTACCGGTCTTTATATGGGGTGTGGCATATCGTTTTATCGTTTTATGGCCTTTTGGGTTCGACGATTTCAAATATAAACATAAACACACCACATACAGTAGACAACCCCCAAATCCAAAGCCAAGGCTGTGAAGAAGGGGCTGGGGCTCGAACCCAGAACGCAATAGACAGTCGACCAGCATATTCACCACACAATAGGCCTTAACCAACTGAGATACCGCGCCGCGAATATTATTAAAGACAATTATTTCCACATAGTGGAGTGCAGATATAGTATCAAAATTTTTTTCGTTGTGAGAGACTTGAATAGAAAATCTGGATGTGGAAGTAGTGATTCCTTCGGCAGCCGTTTTTTTGTTACAGTGGGCAACTAGAGAGCATGAGTTTTGACGATATTCTGACATACACACATATTTTAAATCAACGTACAAAATTTCGGATCAGGCTGAAACTTTGTCAGTATTTCTTGCGCCCCCTGTAATTACATATTTTGCTTTTGTTTGCTCATAATTATTGTTATTAAATTGATATTACTTTTCAATTTATTCCAGGGCTTTAAAATGAAACACGTGTTAGAAATATGCTCAGAATTGTCTTCTATGTAACAGAAAAACGTAATTAACGACCAAAACTTTCATACATCTGATTCTAATATTTCTTTTACTTCAATCAGTATAGTTCCTAGGAGATTCATCAATCAATCACCGGGAAAATGTGCCTTTGTTTTAAAATATCCTTGGACCGAACTCTTTAATAAACATTTTCATTGCGCTCGAACCCAGTATCGATTCACATCAAATAATGCAATTCAGCTTTCAAATACCCATAAAGTGGTATTTACGGTAAAAACTAAATTTATGGAGCTATCTATATTTGATATCGGCAGTACGTCATCGTATCCGCGGCACATCCACCACAAACTGGAAAATTACCGAATTAAATCTTATTTTGATAGAAGTTAGTTCCGTAATTACGTCAACTTGTATTCGGTATTCTAGTGATTTCGGGTTTAACTACAACCGAATAGCTGCATAGTACTGTTATTTGTAGATACCTATTTAGCAGAGAGCTCGTCAAATAGATAAATATCTTAATACAAATTCCTAATGAATACCAATATTCTATTTTAATTTCCTTTAACTTTGGCAACTGTCTTATCTGAATAACAAAATAGTTTTAGTTGGAAATCAAGTATTACAGTAAACTAAGGGTATTTTCTCAAGTGTCATTTACAGTTGATCGTGTAGTTCTTTCCACTAATCTTTATATTGTTTACAAGAGACTTTGTTTAGCAAATATTACCACTTTCTTTCCCAATATACCAATTCTAGAGATTTATTGGCTTCCATTATTTGCGGAATCTTTTCAAGCTGAGACAGTGGGATAAAAAGATTGACAATGGTGGTTGCCATAGTTAAAGTTAACCTATTGAAAATATTTCTCAATGAGTAACAAATTATTTTATTTTATGGTTAAATGGATTTGGTCCGATGGCGCAAAGCAATATTCCTGTTGAACTTCGTGTAAAAGGCAGGATCAATTTTTATTTGTGATCTTTGGTCCTTATCAAAATTTGTGAGGGGTGGAAGTGTTATGAACCCACGAGAATCAATCTAAGTCGAAAAATAGCAAAATTCGTCTTAGTAGTATGCTCAACATGGACCTTCGAAAATTAATTATTAGCTGAACAATGCCAATTAGCCCTTCGAAATACTTATGCGGATATCTCCATAGGGGAGAGCGGAGCATAAGTAAGCTACCCTTATTGGGTTCTATGCCGCCGGTACGTTTGTAAAAGCAGTAGAGCCGCGTATATTATATATTTCCGTAAAACGTCGTTCAAATGGCAAATTCCTGTGAATGATATAATCATTATTACGAACTCTAAAGCTAGCATAGGAGTCTATGTGAACCTCTAAGCAGGTTGCTACTATTATTACTCTCTATTGCGTGGTGGATGAGATAAACGCCCTTTGAAGGAGGCGACTGCTCTTGCCATGTTTGGTAGGCAGATTCTTACATTATACATAGGCTCTATACCAACCTTTTTTCTCTGCACTATGAATACAATAAATGGTGTTATATTATTTGAACTAGTTTATCCTCCCGGGAGTTCCTGTGTGTTAGGTCGACAACATGTATAAGATATAGGTTCCTCATAGAGTATCCAAGTCATCGATCAGATCACAGAAACTGAAGGGAAGAAATCGATAAAAGCGATTAGGAGATTAAGAAGTGGTACGAACTTACACCTATCTCGTCTATTACAGGACCCCGATGAGTTCTTATACAGAGGCACTCCCCACTCTGTCTCTGGAAATATGGGCGCCATTTAAAAAATGGCAGCAGTTAACTCATGAGATGCGCTAATTCCTCGTAAAAATAGCTGTTTGCTAAATTATTATTTCACTAATCCTAGGAAAAAGGACTCTGAGAAGTTCAAATCTGAGATCAGATCACAAACATTGGTACCGCATTGCGGAAATTGCGAAAGTTAGAATTGAAAATAGTCATGGTGCCATTTTTATTTGTTTTATTTTTTTAATTCTTAGCTCTTTAATTTCTAGTTCTACGCCCTTTAATCTTCTGAATTTCTGTTTTGTCATACCTAGATATAGAAAAAGTCAGATGTCAGTAACGAGAACTGCCGAGAAGAGAAGATAGAAAAAATTACGCTGGCTTGTTTAAAATTTGCAGAATTGCAACCTTTTTCCATCTTAATACTTAAAACGAGCGAGTTTATCCGGTGACATTTTTTAAAGTAAAGTTTGTGGTTTAGCATATCCATTTTGGCCAAATCGGGTACACAAGGCAAATATTTGGTAGCAAATATTCACATAATATTTCATCCTATTTTTCCATTACGTATAAGTGCAGATTGCACATGTAAGTGCGGCTGTATTTTGTGATCGAAAGAATTCGAAGTTTGAAGTATGAAATTTGATGCAAAAACTTCAAATTTTGAATGCTGAGGAACTTACTTCATGTGTCCGAATTCAGTTAAGAATCGCAATTGAAGGGTGCATTATTTACAGAAATATTTAAATAATGCTAAGTTGTTTAATTCCGCATGGGTTTGTTCTTGGCACAGTTCTCTCTTTGCTGTGTATTAATATTTTGACAACTTTTAATATACCGGCAAAATTTACGGTTTTGCTAATGACACCATCATTTCGTCACCTGAGAATTATAATGTTCTAACTACTTTTGCCGTAATTGAGTTCATGTGAAATATAGGTTTCTAGGCATTAGTTGGCTCTATGTGAGTTATACTCCGATTAAAGAACTTATATCTACACGATCGGTTAAGTTCGATTATTATCGTCTTAGTTTGACGTTCCGCCATTAATGTCAATGAATGTTTTTCGTGTTCTCCGATGAAAAAGTGGCGAAGAAGTCATATTTTATTTAAAGTTGTGATTTGCTAATACATAAATAATAGTCTCTATTCATATTTACACAGTTTAGTGACAATTTAGTGCAACATACAACAGTGCTGTGCCGTTTGCAGAAATCGATCGTTTCATAAGTAAGTAGGTCATAGTCGTAACATGATGAGGTTCAGTTTACAGTTTTAATAATAATATTATAAATAATATCCTTTCAATACATATTTCTCTTGAATAAAACATCTCTACCTATTATATTTTTGAAATCCGCGGTAATGTTCCTAGAGGTCAACCAACAATTATTATATAAAATAGGTACAATATTGTATATTTTCCCTTCTACACACAACCGCCACTGTTGCTTATGGGATGTGATGTTGATCTATCCATTTTAATGGACATATAATGTGACTATGTTTGGAGCAAATAAGGTATATGAAGAAAAGATGGCCATTATGTATCTAGATTATTAAGTTCTTTAATCGGAGGAGTTATATTTGAAAATACGTTCTCACTAAGGTCCAAATTGTGAGACCAGAGTTTAATTTGCAATATGTTACACTATCCTTTTGGCGCAGAGGTTTATTTCATTCAAATTTTTTAAATATTTTTACAGTTGCAAAATACCCAAAAAACACAAGAAATCATAAATATGCCACAAATAATAAATTATAAACACGCTATTACTGTTGCTGTCTATAACTAGATTAACATATAAACTTGACTTATGTCAAGATGTAGAGCAATAAAAATTTTCAAATCAAAATACCAGACTGGAAGAATGGCCCTTCGATATCAGCACAAACAGTCTGGTATTCGGACGGCTCCAAGACAGAACATGGAGTAGGAACTGGGATTTACGGGATAAGGTCGAAAACGGAAATCTCGATAAGTTTAGGAATACATGTCACAGTATTTCAGACAGAAGTGGCCACTATACAGTGGTGTGCAAAGGAAATAATGAGGCAAGGAACTGTCAACCAGTCAATTGCCATTTTTTCCGACAGCCAAGCAGCGCTAAAGGCAATCGATTCCATACAGGTCGACTCAAGACTAGTATGGGACTGTATGTACGTCCTTACGGACCTAGGAAGTCAGAATAAAGTGACCGTGGCATGGGTACCAGGAAAGAGGGACACAGGGGAAATGAAAAAGCTGATGAACTGGCTCGGGAAGGCGCATCTAATGCCCTGGTAATTTTGTTAATTTTGTTAATTTCTGTTCTTTTGTCCCTTTTTGTTCTCTTTCAAAATCCCCTCTCGACCAATAACTTCTTGTAAATCAAACTTTTTATTTAAATCACAACTTCCTCTCCACCCTATCTTTCCGAAGGCAGGCAGACCATCGGAAGAATACTGTCATTGGCTCGAACGGGTTTTTTCATTAAGTCTTTTCCCGTATCAATAATCCAATTTTTAAAACTGTGCGCGTGTGCTGTGCAAACTAAAACATTAGTGTAATTTTTAAGTGTTTTTAAAACTCATTCTAGTTATAGTTCGCCAAATTGTTAGATTTAAGTTTTTTGTTCCAAAGAACAGGAGTTCTAACCTTATAATCCTTCATTTATTGTTTAAGCCGGAGTTAAACCCGTTTCACCCGACCACCCATCTACCACGACGTTGCACGCCGTGGTGGTGTGGTCGGCTCTGAATCGGGACTTGACTCAGGCGCACTTTTGTATTATTAACTGTAATAAAACATTTTTGAATTGAAATTGAAAAAATTGGTAGGTCCCGAACCTTTTGTGGCGTGGCAAACGATCATCCATTAATAAATGGGTATAGGACAAATGTCTAGAATGGTGGAATAGTTTTTCGCGACAGAGACAGGCTAAAGAGTTCATTAAAGAACGATCGTCAAATTCACGGAAGATCTATTATGCCAAAATATAAAGGCCATTAGAATAATAGAGGGTCTTCTAACTGGACATTGTATTCTCAATAGGCATATGAGTCTAATGGGCCTGGCAGATGATGCAACATGCAGATTCTGTCAAGAGGAAGAGGAAACCTCAGTACATGTGCTGTGCCATTGCGAAGACCTAGCCAGACTGAGATTCCAACTACTAAGGAGTCCCTATCGAGGCTATCTAGTCTGGTACAAAGAACTCTAAATGAATTAGATTAGGGACGCCACAATAGATCCAAAGGGGTCGCGGTGGCCAAGGCCAAGCAACCAGCTCCTCCCTTCAATTTAATCTAATCTAAGGTGTAAAACTATAGCACCCTAGTACACATACAATCCCTCCGTAACATTATTAAAAAAACAATAGAATGCAATAAAGACCTATACCTAGTATTCATCGACTATAACAAAGCGTTTGAGTCAATCGAAATGTGAACAATTATAAAACTGCTGAGTAGATTCAAGAGAAAATATCTACAAAGAAGCAACGAGCACAATAAAATTACATACAGAAAGAGAACGGACAAAGATTTAAAGGGGAATAAGACAAGAAGACCCTACATCACCAAAACTGTTTATGCTACCACTAGAGGATATATTCAAAGAACTTCATTGGGTAAACTATGGGATCAATAGTGAAGGACAAAAACTGAGTAACTTAAGATATGCAGACGATGTAGTTTTGATAACGAAATATCCTTTAGGATTAGAACAAATGTTAAAAGAAAAAAAAATCAGAAAAAATAGGATTCCGCATAAATATGGGAAAAACAAAAATAATCAACCATTCATACTCAATGAACAAATAATAGAGGAAGTAGAACAATATATATACCTATGGCAAAACATCAGAATTGATAAGGAAATGTAAACAGCAGACCTAAACAGAAGAATCAGGTTAGCGTGGACAGCATTCGGAAGACTAAAACACATTCTACAAAATAATAACAACAGATTTAAGTTGTATATGAAAACCAGAATATTAAAACAATGTGTTATTCCGCTGCTGAATATGGAATTGAAATGTGGGTACTCAGAAAGAAAACAATGAGTAAACTGCAAGCGACACAGCGCCATATGGAACGAGCAATATTAGGCATCACTCTGAGAGATAAAAAATCTATAGAGTGGATCAAACAAAGAACAAAAATGGAGGATGTTAAAATCAATTCCAACATCAAAATGGCGTTGGGCCGGACATGTGGCGAGGATGGAAGGATCCAATGGACAAGAAAAACCACTGAATGGAAACCGTGGAGCGAAAAAAGGAATCCGGGACGACCCTTGTTACGATGATATTCGAAAAGTCGCAGGGAGGCAGTGGATGGCGAAAACACGAGATAGGACAGCTGGAAGGATTGAAGGAGGCATATGTGCAAATATGGGCGAGAGATGCTGGATAGAGAGAGAGAGAGAGAGAGAACTGCTGTCGAGGCAATGAAATTTTAAAATGGATTTTCCAGCAATTTATATAAATAAATAATTCTCAGGTGACGATTTATTGAAAAAACATTGTTTGGGATATTCAGCAGATAACTCAAAGAAACCACTCGTTGTTTCCATATGCTATTGATTCAAATCTAATCACGTTAGTATATCAACAAGAAGTCTCCCTTACGAGGCATCTTATCAACTCATTTTGTACACTAAGATCCAACATTCAATACGAACAATAAGAAAATAATCATTCTTTCTATATTCTGATGATTTAAGTCTGATCATACTAGTATATTGTAGGCCTTCCTTCGAGACATTTTATCAAATATTTTCTTCTATTTCTATTTTTTCTATTTTTCTCATTCTTCTCTAGAAATCTTCAGAATGGTACATAATCCATTCGAAGCAATATTATAAAATAATAATAAAAAATATTTTCATGTAAAAAACTGATGGGAAATATTTCTTTACTTGATGAAGAAAATTATTTCTTTGGGCAGTAGAATATCTCCCCCCCCCCCTCTCTCTCTCTTTCCCTTTTTCTCTTATCGTACACTCAGTACCAACTCAAGGGTGCATCTAAGCTTTATCTGTCAAAGAAATACTGATGTCCCTTATGTATCAGTGAAGGATTTGCGCCAATACACTCGACAAGTGCCATTTCTAAACAAGCAGTTGTAATTGCTAATAAAGCTGACTGTAAATAATAACTGGGCTAACTGGCAGGTAAAGAGGAGGCTAGGAAGTTTTAATATCCGGAATTAACCACACTTTCAAGCCTATTTTCTAAAAGGTACTAAAAGTTTTTTTTCTCAAAAAAAAATTTGAATAATCATTTTGTACTCCAATTAATTGTAGAATTTCAGCTTTCTATGATATATAAATCATTAGAAAAATAGGAAAAATAGTACGAATAGAAATTGAATCTAGATAGATACATTTTTTTGTGAAAGTGAATCAGTCAATAATTTTAACATTTTTTATCGTATTTTTCAATTACTTGGAACACCGTCTGTGGATCTCCTGATTTATTTAGCAACTACTTTTACAGATAAAATCCTCCCCCAAGCCCATAATATAGAAACGCCACTGCAAGTAATAATCAATATTAAGCTTATAATTAAAAACAATAAAAGTTAAGAATTAAAACTATTTTATTTTTCATGAGTATCTCTAACAAAAATACTCTTTAGAATAAAAAGTCGAAATTATTATGTTAAAACACATAAACAAAGGATTTGCAATTTATTGCTACACTAAAAGCTGTGTATAGCTTCATATTAAAATTATTATTTTCATAATTTTGAATTACAAAGGGATTTAAGCTGGCGTAAACACGTTATATGTATTTTCAGTCGTCTCGACAGGATTAGATTATTCTGGGCCATGATTGCATTCAGCACAGCAAAGTGGCAAAAGTTGAACAGAAATTTTATTCTGCAACTGAATGCACCACTGAATATTTCGTCAAAGGATGGAATTGGATACCGTGCCAGACTAAGTAAACTCTTTATGAAAATGTCGCTACAAATTATATAATCCTCTTATATCTCGCAAAAAAGATAATGATCTGAAAATATTCAATTTATTACATAGTTAGAAATAAGAAATTCTAATATTTATTTTCTTTCATATATGGTTTAAATCCCTTTGTGGAAAACATATTATATTTGAGCTTCTACAGGGAATAGGTATTTAAACAGGCTCTACAAGGGGCTACAACATGTTGCCGAAACCAAAAACTAATGATTGAGGCCCTTATTTATATCAAGAAGCGCTTCGTTAAGTCGTTATCTGGTCCTTGATAATATTTCTAAGAAAATTATTATTTAAATAATTAAATAACAGCATAAAATATTGTATTGTTATTACATTCTCACCCTGCCTATTGTTTTTATGCAGGTTAATGTACCCTTTCGGCGGTCTCGAGCCCCCCTTTAAACAGGGATACGAGAAAGCTCTGCTAACGACTAGCTATTTTAACGAGCGGTGCAAGTTCAATACCCTGTAAGGGGAAACAAGCTATATAGTATTATACTCAATTAATGTACTCAATTTGTTCTGGGAGAACAGAGACTGGTTACATAATAACGATAATTATAGGAGGCGCCATCTGTAGCCAATTCTGAGTTCTCAAGAACTGTTCGTTTTGGGGTCCCACAGGGCACTGTGTTGGGACCAATTTTCTTTTCTATATACAGTGTCCCAGGATAGATGTAACAAGAAGTGTAATGGACCAAAAATTTTGGAATTTTGGAATGGTATTTGGGAATTGAGTCCTGCTTGTAAAACTATTTTTTTTTTTAAACTATTTAACGTCGGCCTATTTCCGCTACCAGGGCCTATCACCGACGCCAGGAGACGAGCTACCCCCAACCTGGAAATTTTGCCGAACCTCTTCCCTTAAGAAGAGTAGGGATCTTTTACTTGCCTAACATTTAATAGACAAGAGACCGCCTGCTTTACATCCCCTCCGAAGGATGGTATATCCACTACGTAATCCTCGTCTGAAATTACGTATCTTTCGAGTATACACTGATATACAAGCCTCTAGAAGGTGGGACGAGAACGCTGTATTTCCCAAGATGGGAGCCCATCCAAGTACTAACCGCGCTCGACATTGCTTCAACGGAATATCGACTGATATTCACATTGAAGTCGCCTCTACACTCGCCCCAAACTAAAACTAAAGTATACCAAAAATGACTTGATTTGGTGTTCTACAGGGTGTTTTATAAGCAAAGTTGTAAAAATCACCACTAATAAAGTAGCTTCATTTTTCAAAATATGAAAAAATTCCACTAAGAAAAGTTATTTAGAATGCAATTTTATGCCTCTATACCAAATTTCAGGAATATAAAATTATTTTTTTGAAACTGCCCATTTTTTCAATAAATTAGTATTTTATTTTGAACCATTCAATTAAAACTGCATAGGAATTATTTTTTGTGAATTAATATTTAAAGTTATGTAGAAGCTAAAAGTAGGCTATGAGAAAAGCAGTGGATACACATGTATCATTTATTCTTCACATATCTGTCAAACGTACTCAATATTATCCTTAATTTCTGTTTCAAATTAACGAACCAAGCATAAGAAATTAAGTGAAAATGGTACTCACAGTGCGTGAAAAAATTTATATTGTGCAATGCTACGCAATTGGTGGTGAAAACTCGCTAAGAGAAGTGGTAAAGCCAATTTAATTTGAAATTTCCAAACACTGCTTTGTCACGTACTCAGACTATGAGAATAATTAAAAAGTTTCTGGCTACTGGTAGTGTTATTAACATAAAAAGAAAAATAAAAGCATATAATGAAGACAATGTTGGGGCTATTATAGCTCATGCCTCTGTTATAGAAAATCCTAGGATGCCACTAAGAGAGAGATCAGCTCTTATTAATATTAGCAAGTCTGAACTCCAAAGAATTTAAAAGGCAAAGAAAATTAGGGCATATAAAGCAAATTATAAACATACGCTTGAAGAGGGAGATGACGGCCGTAGGTTGGATTTTTGTTTGACCATTGGAGAAAAAATCATGGAAGAGATATTTTTTCATCATTTCATAATTTTCTCAGATGAATCCACATTCACAACCAATGGTGTGGGTTCATCTCAGAATTGTCGGTTTTGGGCTTCTAAAAATCCAAAGTTTAGAATTGATTGTAGAAAACAATATTACAAAAAAGTGAATGTGTGGTGTGCCGTTTCTTATCACGTTGGAGTCACTAGACCTTATTTCATTGAGGGAAGGTTAAACCAGCACACCTATTTACAGCTTCTTGAAAGATTTTCTGAAGAACATTTAAATATTTTAAGAGATATGCCTTTAGTTCATTTTCAACATGATGGTTGCCCTGGCCACTCCACAGAAATGGTTAATCGGTGGTTGAATTTAAATTTTGGAGAAAATTGGATTGCCAGGAATGGACCGATCAAGTGGCCTGTGAGATCCCCAGACCTATCAATATTGGATTTCATTTTATGGGGTCGCCTCAAGCAGTTGGTTTACGCTGAACCACTTCCTAACGATGTAGCAGTATTGAAGCAGAGAATTACAAATGCCGTAAACTCCATACCGTTAGATCATATTCGAAACAGTTTTAAGGACTTCAGGCGAAGGATCGAAATGTGTGTGGATGTGGGTGGTAGCTACGTCGAATAATAAAAGAATTGTAAACATTGTTTTGTATTGGTCAATAATTAATTTGTTTGTGAATCTGTTATGTTTTTGACATTTATTACTTGTTATAATTTTTAAACCTCATTAATCTTCTGTTAGTAATTGTTTCTTGTTTTACAATTAGTTCGATTAACATTATACCTTCGTACATCTCGTATATTCAATTTTTTATTTACCAATAGCCTACTTTTTGAGATGATTAACATTTGCTCCTACACAACTTTAAATATGAATTCAACTCTTAATTCGCAAAAAATGGGAAGTTCCAAAAAAATAATTTTATATTCCTGAAATTTGATATAGAGGTATAAAATTGCATTCTAAATAACTTTCCTTAGTGGAATTTTTTCATATTTTGAAAAATAAAGGTACTTTATTAGTGGTTATTTTTACAACTTTCCTTATAAAACACCCTGTAGAACACCAAATCAAGTCATTTTTGGTATACTTTAGTTTTACATCAAGCAGGACTCAATCCCAAAATACCATTCCAAAATTCCAAAATTTTTGGTAGATTACACCTCTTGTTACATCTATCCTGGGACACACTGTACATATGTGAATGACCTTTCTAAAATCCTATCGACGCTGAAATAATAAGCTTCGTTGATGATAAAGTAATATTCTTTAAAGACAGTACATGGGAATCATTAAAAAGCAAGATAGAGGAGAATCTACCCTTCCCCAGTTATATCAGTGGTCTGCCAAAATGATTACATTACCACGATACTCTTGAAATTACCATAACATCTGCATCAACTATAAAATACTTGGGCGTTACAATTGACTGCCACCTAAAATGGGATGCACATATTAATAATTAAGTAAAAAAAAATGAGAAATCTGTTACCGACACGCTTAAATGCTTTCAAATATACCAACTATTACTGTAAAATCATATTTATTTCAACCAGCTTGCAAAAATAATATTAAATACGAGGTTCCATAACGCAATCCGAAAACAATCTATCAGTGGACGATGGATAGTGTGAGTTTTGCAGCAAACATCGAATGAGAATGCGACTTCTGCAACAATGTTACGTCACAGCTTTACAGCTTTCAGCTTTCTCCAGAAGATGGCATCAGTAGCTCATTTTTTATAAAAATTGAGAGTTTTGAAACTAGGCGCCCCATATTAAGTTTGATAATTTTTCAAACCTTTAAAGCTAATATTACATTATTTATATTTTAAATTTTAAGACTATTTCCTTGACAATCTTATTCCAGCGCCACAATGTTTTTAATATTCGATTATTGTTTCAGTATTCGGAGCACAGACTGGTAGCGGGAACAGCGGAAACTCACTGACGGAAAGTACAACGAGAGGGCCACATTTTGATGCAGCCGCGTCGAAAAATGTCACAGCACTTCTTGGAAAGACTGCCTATCTTAACTGCAGAGTCAAAAATCTTGCCAACAGAACAGTAAGTATAAGACTTAGTGTCACATTCAAAAACAAACATTATTATAACAGTGGCTCATCGCATGTTCACGCTTATTTTTGCTGTAGATGGGAACATCATTGTCTTTTTCAACAGTGTAAATTAATTAAAAGATAATGAAATTATATTTTTTACGCAGGCAAGATATTTTGGAAATTAATAGAGATATTTGAATTATATAGTCAATTGCCAGAATATATAAGTGACTTCAGTTTTGGATACAAGTCGTTATGGTAAAATGTAGATGGCGCTACGCTGCAAAGAAATGTTTCGATCGCAGGAACTTTGAAATATAGTTTTTAATAGCATATTTTCCCATAGAATGTAATGATATATTCGGTTTTACGCAAAAATGGCGGGAAAATGTGGAAAAGTTAAGTAAAGTCTTGAGAATAAGTCCTGTCTGAGATATGACAAGTCAAACTTTTAAGACCTATAATATTTTATTTTAGATTATGGTGGTTTCTTTTAGTATTTTTCTCATAGAATATGATATTCTACTACG
Source organism: Rutpela maculata (assembly GCA_936432065.2). NCBI lineage: Eukaryota > Metazoa > Arthropoda > Insecta > Coleoptera > Cerambycidae > Rutpela > Rutpela maculata. Next base: position 251,899,880 of record OW386286.2, read on the forward strand.
CTTTGTTGAAAAATGTCGGGAAAATGCGGAATAATTAAGAAAATGCTTAAAAATTCACAAATTCGAGCCGGTAATATTCAAGTTTAAACTTTTTAAGATTCAGAGCTTACGTGAAATTCAGGTGGTTTCTTGAAGTATTTTTCCCGTAGGGGAGTCTACTCTGTTTTGCAGGAAAATGTTAGAAAAATGCGAAGAACTTAAGATAATGTTTGAAAACTCACAAAATCTAGTCTGCGTCATACCCAGACCCCCCGCATCAAATCATGGGCCTCGGTAACAAATTCACTGGCAGTCCCCCGGCGGGAAAAATTTTTTTTGTCAAAATCTCTGGTGGGCCCTCGCTACGGGCCCCTCGGAAGCCAACAGGCCCCGCGCTTAATAATTGATGAGCGGGAGAGGGGGGGGGGGGAATTTGGAAAAAAAAATTGTCAAAATCCCTCGGAAGCCCGGGCCCCTAAACTTAGTACCCAATAGCCCCCCGTACGGGGGGGCCTGGTCATACCCAAGTGAAACATATTAAGAACCAACATTTACTTGAGATTATAGTGGTTTTATCTCGTAGTAATTGTCCAGTAAAATGAGCTGAATGAACGCTTTACGCAAAAATCCCTGGAAAATCTGGTTAAAGCAAGAAAATGAATAAAAACTCACAATATCTAGCTTGCAATATACATAAATGAAACCTATTAAGATCTAAAACGGATTTTTAACAAAGTTCCAGCCATCGAAACATTTCTTAGTAGCGCAATGCCAGCTACCTCTTAACATATTAAATAACGATTGCTATTCAAAACTGAAGCTATTTATACATTCTAGGAATTGGCTTTTACAGAATTGAAACATCTCTATTAATTTCCAAAACTTATTGCCTGGGAATTTTTATTGGTAGACTCTGTATATATTTAGAAAGTAAAGAACATAAATTTCTTATTATTATACCACAAATCAGCTTAGCATGATGCGTTATTCAATTTATAAAATCAGAAGAAAATAGAGCGGGGGCTAAGTGGCTTTTTCGGCACGTCATCGTTTTATGAACTTTGAGATATTTTTATGGTTTAGTGGATGATAACGATTCATAAAATCGACTTCTGGCGGGGCACCTCCTGTCAGGTGCGTCACGACCACTGTCTAAAAATCAGTAAAATTATGTGTGTACACATTTTATGTCTAGAATGAATAGAATGAGATCGCCAGAAAGTGTGGGCCGACAGGAGGCGCAGCCAGAAAGGTAATAATGATACAATGCATCTGAGGCACGGTAGGAAGTCAAGTTAGCCGAAAGTGTTAAATTCCTGTATATTTAAGAGCCTATGGTACTTTTTTTGACACTAAAAACTTTCTGGGGAGGCTATTCTATTGTTGAAGGAGCTTATATTTACATTTTAAAAAGGAGCCAGAACTTGTAACGATGAGTTTAGAATTCTGAGATGAAATATGCGAAAAAGAAATCCAATTTTCTTCAAAAATGCTAAACATTTTCTTTCTGGCTAGCCTTACTGACGGGAGTTTCTTGCTGGAAATTTTTTTCTGTGTTCAAAACATTTAAATAAACATGCTGAGCCTAAAAAAAGCTTGTAACGATCATGTTATTTAACTCCGTTTTTTACATCTTTGACCTTTCTGGCTGCGCCCCTGACGGCCCACACTTTCTGGCGCTCTTATTTTATTCATTCTAAACATAAAATGTGTACACACACAAAAATTAGCCTTGTAACGATGATATAATTTCACTGATTTTTATATCTTGAACCATGGCGATCTCAACGGGCTGATATATGCCAGAAGTCTATTTTGTCGTTATTTAAGTTCGATAGAATTAATTAACGCATAGAAAATGCTTGTAACGATGAGTTTCCGAAAAAGCAACGTATCTCCTGCACCAAAACGTATGATATCGGCAATAAACTCAAAATATATGGCGTGCATAAGAAAATGGAGCCTCATGATCGCTTAAGAAAAAGCGGCTTTTCGTGTTATGATTACAGCGACATTATAGCTTTTGAAAGGTGGTTTTAAAAAACGTATTAGAGGATTGTACAATTGTCGTTAATAGAAAATTTCAAAAAATCAAGTTCGACTGAACTACAGTTAATTAACATACAGTGCAACAGACCAAGGTTGCTAAAAGTAAGTAGACAACATGGTTTTATTCGCCCAATTAGAGGCCAAACATAAACGTAAAAGCAATAAATCTGTCGAAAAACTCAAGAAATATGCACTATTTACGTCTCAAATGCATACGAACATTTAAACATTTTAAACGTCAGCAGGCAAAGTGACGTGCAAGACCAAGGTTCGTAGACCAAGAGGTTCCCTCATATTCTACTTTCAGGCGAAATGAGTGCGGCGATGAAAACTTGGGCTATCTTTGTTCTTCAAATGCGTAGTTGTCATGCAGTTATTTCTCTCTCTGATGACGGTCCGTACTGGCCCGAAATATGGCTTGAAGTATACTATGATCTGTAGTATTACATTCTACGACTTATCCTGATTACAATCTATGATACTACGAAATAGGAGGTACGATCAGTACGATTATCAGCTTTTGACCTGCTGTGTTTTACTTTTTATTATCATAGAATGGGGTCATTTAGTCAAATTTAATATTGCACTTTTTATTACAATTGTGCGAAGTAATCATCGAATAATTATTACACTGAAAATTTGAGCTCGATCCGATATGTCGTCCCAGAAATATACCGCTTTAAAATCTAATTCTTCATAAGCTGAGGCGGTCGAATCGCTGACGTAAATGTCTCCACAGTCCTACTTCGCTTACCTAATAACCTTGCTCACCGCAATCGAAAACCCGACAAATATACTCATATTATCAAAAATACGATACCGCGACGCCTGTACCATGTCGATACGGAAAGAGGAAGACTTGTAGTTGATCCGCATCGTAAATCGCACGCCGAAATTCGAAAATTCGGCTCGACATGAACGAATCAAAATTGACATTTTTGGCATTTTTCGTTATATAAACTATTTCCTATCTGAATAACAGATGAGGGTATTAATTTTCTTATACCGGATCTTAGACTACTAGGCAAGCGGGTCAGCTACGTCTACGTCTCCCGATGCGATAGAGACAGTGACGTCACACAGCTATAACATGAAAGCGCCACGTGTTGATATGTACTTGATTAATTTTGAGGCCTATAGAGACCCTAGAAAATTATTTTTTTTTGCATTTCGCTCTAGAATTAATGGATCTTTCAGAAAATGTAATAAAAAATAAAATTATATAAAAAAATATTTTTAAGAAAAAGCCTTTATTTGAAAAAACTACTAAAAAGTAAAAATAATTTTTTTAAAATTCATACACCTGGAAACCAAAAGCTTTGGGGGCGGTCATAGAGCGCTATTGTCATAGAGCGCTATTTTACTTTTTAGTCGTTTTTTCAAATAAAAGCTTTTTTTTATATATTTTTTTACATAATTTTATTTTTTACTTTTTAGTCTACTTATTTTACAGACAGACAAAACCTTTTCATTTGCCACCGCCTTCCTTCTCCCGTCTTCTCACCCCTCTAACACTCTTCCCGCCCCTTTCCCACCTCTTCCCCTGCCCTTTCCCATCTCTCCCCACTTCCTTCCACCCCATTCCCACTTCGTTTCCACCTCTACCATCTCTTTCCACCCCTTCCTACCTCTTCCCATCCCTTCCCACATCTTTTCCACCTCTTTCCACCCACTCACCCTTTCCCATTTCTTCCCACCTCTTCCCACCCCTTCCCCACCTATTTCCACCTCTCCCACGTCCGCCATATTGAACTTAGAATGACGTCACCGACTTTATGGTATTTTACTCGTCAAACCCTTTTTTTTGATACCCATATCAACGAGGTTGTTATTAAAAAGCCGATCCGCCATCTTGGGACGTGTGCCATATTGGATTTAGAATGACGTCACATTGTTTATCGTATTTTACTCGTTAAAGCCTTTCATTTGATATCCATATCAAGGGGGTTGTGACTAAAAATCCGATCCGCCATCTTGGGACGTCCGCCATATTGGATTTAAACCGATAATGGCTATACTATGTTGCATTGTCACCGGACTTATACACGTGTGTCAAATTTCAAAGCTTTAGCTTAATTAGAACTAGTCGAAATTCAGCTTGCAAGATTTGACCTAAACTAACAAACAAACAAACATACAAACAAACATACAAACATTGCAAGTTAAATAAAAGCTTTTAAAAAAATGGTAAATGAGCCCATTCAAAGACTGCATTTGTCAACATTTTTTCATTTTGCAATAAGACCGCTGTGGATTTAAATGTTGATGAAATCACCTCCAAAATAGCACAGGTCAACAAAGAAAAAATTCTGCTTCAAGGACTAAGCCTATCATGCCTTAAATATTTTTGTGTACTGAAACCGAATTTTCAATTTAAAAAATTTTCTGCCACGTAGATTTCGAGTAAATGTCAAAAATTGTCAAAATACCGTATTTTGACGATAAAAACCGGGATTTACTCTAAATCTACGTGGCAGAAAATTTTTTAAATTGAAAATTCGGATTCAGCACACAAAAATACTTAAGGCATGATAGGTTCAGTCCTTGGAGCAGATTTATTTTTTTTGTAGACCTGTGTAATTGATGCAAGCACGTATGATCTTTTACACCGTTGATTTTTCAACGGGTTATAAGTTATTAGTTGCTATTTATTTTGTTTTTATATATTATCAAATTTTAATTCATTTAATTAAACACAATAAGTAGTAATAGTTAGTATAGGGTGACCAGATTTTTGTTAGTGAATGCTGGACACTTCTGCTGGAAAAAAAAATTGTTAAGCGGGGGGGGGCAGAAAACCGAAAAATCATTTCTTGATCCCAACATTTTTTGATGACCGTGGGGAAAATTTTTTTGATCACAAAATTTTTTGATGAGCGGGGGAAGTAGGTATCCGAAGAAATTTTTTTTTTTAAGCAAAACGTAATGCTGTAACTTCACTATTATCTGAATGCTAGACTTTTGCTGGACACTTGTAAGACTTTCCAGCGAAATTCCGGACGTATGGTCTGAATTCTGGACTTTTGCTGGACACTTGTAAATGCTGGACAGTACTCCGAAATGCTGGACTTTCCAGCGAAATTCCGGATGTATGGTCACCGTAAGTTAGTAATATAGTTCAATAACGGGGTACTTAATAGAAACGAGGTAGTAGATTTTTTTTTTTTTATCTTGTATGTATTGTAGAGACTATGTAGAATCTAAGTTTTAGACCTCCAAACCTTTGACAAATTTTTGTGTGGACGAAAGAACCACGAACTTTTGGCACTTTTTTCAGTTTGTGGCCTATAACTTAAAAACAATGCATCCAATCAAAAAAACCAAAAGTCATCTATTACCAAAATTAAAGAGCCAAACATTCGTGGCTCTTTCGTCCACACAAAAATTTGCCAAGGGTTTGGAGGTCTAAAACTTGGATTATACATACTCTATACAATACATACAAGATAAAAAAAAATCTACTACCGTTTAAAGTAACTATCACCCCCTTTCGATGACGCCGCTCATGAACTACTTTAACTAATTTAATTATGAAACAGTGCATTTATCTAACGTTATTCAGGAAAATAGACAAACAGTCAAGAATGAAAAATATTTATTCTATTATTTAATAATTTTAACTTTTTTTTTTTTTTTCGAGATAAAGACAGATTTTTTAATGTTTCTATTATGAAAATACATTATGCATCTGCAAAATTGCGTTTACCAATATGACTTAGCATGGGATATACCAATGTTTTCGCTCATGTAATTATTACAAATATTTCATGACTCTCAATTGATTTGCTCAAAAATCTCATTAATTTTTTGACCCTGCAAGAATATGAGAATTCGATTTCATTAAACAACACACTAACGTACATAGTTTTCACACCGCATTATCTGCGCTGTATCGTCCGCAAGAGCGTTCCGTACACTTAATTGCAGTTTTCTCGAAAACTGTTAAAGCCTAGAAAAAAAGTTTCAAATTCATCGAAAGATAAGCTTCTAAACAATTTGGTTAAGGTGATATTAGTTTACATTTAAAAAAAATTGACCGCTGAACTAGTTAACTGGTAAGTTACGTAACACCAGAGACTGCGGTAACGGGAACTGTGCGTGAAAGCGTATCTTGTATTTCATAGTATCATGATTACCACCATGCAAAATAGTGACTTAAAATGCGAGAATATTACTCCCGACCTCAAGCGGATCATTGCGAGCTCGTTCCAGTTATGAGTTTTTCGCTCAAATAACATTACACAAATTCTTACTAATATTTCTGATCCGGCCCTGCTTCCTGATGTGTTACACACTAGCTTCTTATTGGCTAATTATATTTTTAGTGGGGAAAATGTGTTTAACTAACCTCTTAGTCTACAAATCTTGGCGAAAGATGGCCGCCTTCACCGAATACCCTCCACACAGTTCAATTTATCATGCTACCTTATAAGGAACGGACAGCTCAAAAGTGTCTGTTTTCTATTTGTATTTCCTATCTATTCAAAAAACAAATCAAAATAATAAAAGTAAATCTGCGCAAAGAATTGTAAAAAAAATAACAGGCCCTTAGGGAGGATAAGCAAAGAAGCACCGGCTAGTGGGACTGAAATTCACATTTCGAAATTCAATGACCACTTTATATGTTGCGGTGAAACTCTCACCTTCTAATTGTGACAAATCTCTAATTAATCATTCCGTGAAAACCAATGACATGGCACTTTTATTTTACGTTTTCTTACTTCCTGGGAGGAGGCAGATTGATGCTTTCTGGATTTCGACGTATAATGAATTGATACTAGGAAGGATAAAAAGTCATTTACCAATGCTTTGCTAGAAATAGTCCTTATATAATCTTCAAATAAAATAAATACAAACATAAGCTTATGTTGACTATGAGAAATCAAGATATATAGAGCGTTTCAAGTAGAATTAGAATTAGTTTTATAAATTTTGAAGAATTGGAGCTACTGAAAAAGCTTAAAATTAGTTCATTGTTTTATAGAATTCTCTGTAGAATATGACAGTGTTAATGATCCCAATTCTCATATTTTTCCATAGCCATGGAGCTATTTAAATTAATGCGGTCATTTATCGTCTTGTTCATAGCATCTTGTCAGGCGTTTTGTGATTAATGAATTGTTCTTGTTAGGCTATCTTTGCTGTATAGTATGCCAGACAGCATTATGCCATCCGTTGCGGTTGCCTATTAGGTGCAGAGCCTCGCCAATGTTTTTTCCCATCAGCTGCTTGGTGATATTAGCCCAATGTTTAGGAAGATTTCCTCTTCGCCTGTTTTTTTAACATCTTATTGACATCCTGGCGGAATTTAGCTATAGCTATTCCAACATTCAACCAGGACACACATACATACACAGATAGTAACACAACAACCACTCCCTTCGACATTGCCATCTGCCGCACCTGAGAGTCGAACTCAGGAGTGGAGAGCGGCTAGCCGGGACCTCGTGATTGCAAACAACAACTATTTGCTAATTAAAATCTTTATTTTATTTAACTATGGTTAACATGGCATTATGAGTGTATTTTATTTCAGTTTACAATAAAATAAAATAATATAGCTACGGGACAACAAGCACGAGGACTGTGCGATGCCCCGCAGCGGCCAGATGTATCAGCGAAATACCCCAAGCCACCAATGAACGAAAGTTACAGGCAAACTTCTGAAAGATCATTTGAGTTTGTTTTAATTATTTATAAAATACTCAAATGAAATCGTTTTTTGACTTAACTTATTATTGTCATATACGAAGAAAGTTGCAGGGAAAATAAAAATAAAAACCCTGCTTGAGAGCGTCATCTAGTAAAAAACACAGAGTGCTTCATTTATGGATATTTTGTTTTTAGCGAGGGATCGGGGGGGGGGTGAGGGGACGTGAGTAAGGAAGCGTAGTGTGATGTTGTGGGTGGTGTATTTATGGTGGGGTGGGTTTTGTGGGAAGGCCTTTCGTCAGTCTTGGCGTTTCAAGTCGTAAATTGGTAAGCGTTCGTGCAGTAGTTTGTGTGTATGTATGTGATTGTCGTGTCTTCTTGTATACATGACGTTACGTGTTACGTCTGAGTTTGTTATTTTGTACACTAAAAATTTTTGCGATATTTCGTCGATATATTGTCGCATTATTTGCTCCTCCGTAAGCCTATGCAAATCTTGTATGGTTATGTATCTTGGAGAGTTAGTCAAGAGACGTGACAGCTAGTTCCGAGTTATTTGCAGCCTCATCGACTGTGTGTCTGAAATAATATTCCAGGCTACACAGCATTGTCTGAAGATTACTTTGTATAAGCAGATCTTGTTATCAATGGAGAGCTTACTACGTCTGTTGACCAAACGGTATAATTTGGTGACAGTTGAACATACTCTGTTAGTAACTCTAGTTATGCCTTAAACACTGTGGCACTGAGTCGGCATTTTGCTAGTTTTCTCTGAAGTGTCATCCGTTCCATATTACCTTCTTTCCGGCAGGATTCGGGAGAATACCATGGTGTAGAGTCATTTTGGAAGACGCAATTTTTTGAGGATCAAGCTGTACTACGAGCCTGTCTCGGTAAAGAAATATAGAGAAAACTAAGGCGTTAGCAAGTCCGATCTTTGTGTGGTCATTTATGTAATTATTATAATTTTAGTTACCAATAATCCAGTCAATGAGTGCTCAAAAGAGGGGTGTAGAGTACATGGAATATGCGAGACTTTTTGACTTCAGGACTTCATTAGGAGTAGTTAGCAGGTAAACATGCTAAAAGTCCCCGCCCCCTGGGAGGTGAGCTTACGGTGGGAGGAGGGGGGGAAGGTCCCATTTTTGGGTTTTTCGATTATATCTTGGAAACGGTGGACTCTAGAAAAAATATGTTTTAAACAAAAATGAAAGCTAATTAAATTTCCTATAAAATTGTTTCTATTCATATTTGTCGAATTTCCAACGGTCTTCGAGATATACGTTATTGAAAATCGATACTTTTCGAAAAAATTGTTTTTACCTAACTCTTTTTTTTTAATTTTTTTATTTTATTTTTAATCGCCTTATTTTATTTTAATGTCCTGGCGGAGTTTAGCCGATTGCTATTCTACCACTCAACCAGGACGGACACACACATAGACAACATCACAACACCCATTCCCTGCGACATTGCCATCTGCCGCAGCTGAGACTCGAACTCAGGAGAGGAGAGCGACTAGACCGTGTTGTCTCTCACACAACCGCAGTCTAGCCCACTGCTGCCGTCTCGGTAACACGAGAAAAACGCCACTACACATCCATACCCTAGCCAGAATTCGAACCTGGGACTCCGTGGTCGCAAGCCTAACACTTAAGCACTGCGCCACCGAGCCGGTGTCAAATATTTGCTTCTAGTGTCTCCCACGATCGTTTCTCAGAAAAATTGTCAGAAACGAAGTTGTAGAGCATTAAATTTCCTTCAATTTGATATACACTTAAAAAATAATTTTTTCGAAAATTATCGAATTTCGATAACGTATATCTCGAAAACCGTTGGAAATTCGACAAATATGTATGGAAATAATTTTATAGGAAATTTAATTAGCTTTCATTTTTATTTAAAACATATTTTTCTAGAGTCCACCGTTTCCGAGATATAATCGAAAAATCCAAAAATGGTACCTTCCCCCCTCCCTACCACCGTATGCTCACCTCTCAGGGGCGGAGACTTTTAGTATGTTTACCTACTAACTACTTCTAACAAAGTTCTGAAGTCAAAAAGTTTCGCATATTCCATGCATTCTACAATATATTCATTGACTGGACTACAAATTGTTTACAAGTTTTCATGAACTAGTTATTGCTCTAGCAATTTTTGCAGAACAAAAAAAGTTTATATTATTTAGTTTTTGAAAAGCAAAATATAATGTTTGTGCCATAAACGCTGAAATATTCTCAAACACAAGTCATTTATGCTAAAAAATGTTTTTAATATGAACATGCAGCTCTCGTAGAAAAAAATAGATAAATTTCACAGGCACACAAAAAAAAGTCGAGTGCGAGAAGGCAGACCTATGTATTCCCATGCATTTTGACCCGCTAAATACGAATTCGATGTCCATTTTGCCCGATTGGCTCTTGCATTTTTGATAACCTCAAAAAACACCTTAAAAATTCCAAGCGAGTAAATAAAAAGCCTAAATGAGCTGATCACTATATCTATACGTAATTTGGGGCGCTGAAACTGAATATGAGGTCAGAATTAGCCGATCAGGTAGGAATTTTGACATAACCTCAAAAAACACCTAAAAATACCCAAAAATCCAAAACAAATAAATGGAAAGCTTAAATCAAGAACTATAAAATTAACAAGAAGGCTAAGGCAAGAGCTTTAAACCAAAAACTTTAAACTAAGAATTCTTAACCCAACATAACCTGAGACAAGAACTTTAAACCAAAAACTTAAACCTATTATAAATTAAGACAAGAACTGTTAGGTTCTTAAGGCAAGAACTATTAAGGTTTAGAGTTCTTTGTATAAAGTTCCTGTCTTAGAATATGTTACATTTAGAGTTCTTGGTGCAAAGTTCTTGCCTTGTTTGTAGTAAATTGAAATATCGAAAAAAATCAACAATAAAATAAAAAATATTTATCTAAAATGTTATAGGATGGAAATAGTGAATAAAGGTTTTCCATGGTACCTTGCATCATATGTTATAAGATGTTGGACAAATGGACAAGGAAAAGAACACACTTGCTCGCTCTTATATTGTCATAATGAAGAAGGGATGATGAATATACTTAAACCTATCATATATAGATTTTAGATAAATATTTTTTTATTTTATTGCTGATTTTTTTTTTAGATTTTTCTGAACCTCGAATTTACTACAAACAAAACAGAAGAGATTCGCATTATTTACACAGTTGTGCAAATTTCTTTCAACCCGTTTACTCATAGGAAGCCAAGTTTCCCACTTCACTAGAGCTGCGGTTGCATGATGACGACGCAGGCGGTCCCGCTTTCCCAACCTGACCTGCCGCCGATCCTGGGGTTTCCCTCCCCTGCGTCGTAAACTCTTTCTCTACTTTTTCCATGACGGCATTTTTTACCTAGGAACTTAACCGAAATAAATCGTTGCCCGCCGTCACCACGTGGAGGTGTCCTAGTCGCAAAAATAGAAAAAGAAACAAATGGCATATGACAATCAAACGGGATAAAGAAAACTATGCAATTCTAAACAGCTCTAAGAAAAAAAAAGTAAAAAATCATTAAGGGAGGGTGTAAGCAAATGCTAAGTCTATACGATATTCCTCTCTCAACAGAGCAAACTTTGTCCGAAAAATTTTTCCTGAAAATGTCACTGTTCAGTAATATTTTCCTTTAAATACTTGAAAATTTAAAAGTTACCCATCTCCCCTTACTAGGATTGATGAGAATATATGCTGAAATGATATTTCTCTATGAAGTTTGCAGATTGCGCTTTAGTTCTGACTACGTATTGTGTTCAGCTCGTGAAAATACGTCGGAAATTATATGTTCAAATATTATGTAGAGCAAAGTCAATTTCAAACTATGATTTAGTCATTTTTGGGTACGATTTCATCCAAAATATGGATTTTACAAGATATACGATCGTCGCGCATAAATTCTGACCTTGGATTCGGTTTCAGTGCCCCAAATTACGTATAGATATAGTGATCAGTTCATGTAAGCTTTTTATTTACTTGTTTGGGATTTTCGGGCATTTTTTAGGTGTTTTTTGAGGTTATGTCAAAATTCATAACTGATCGGCGAATACTGACCTCAGATTCGTTCTTAGCGTCCCAAAATACGTATGGAAATGGTGGTTAGCTCATTTAAACTTTTTATTTACTTGTTTGAGATTTTTCGAACATTCTTAAGATGTTTTTTGAGGTTAGGAAAAATACAAGAGCCAATGGGGCATCGGATTCGTGTTCAGCAGGTCAAAATGCATGGGAATACATAGGTCTGCCTTCTCGCACTCGACTTTTTTTGTGTGTGCCGATGTTATTAAATGTTCTTAACTACGCAATTTTTCATAATTATTTGCAATGAAGTTCGTCTTAGAACAGTGAATATCATAAAGTTTTATTTAAATAATTTTGAGGAGCAGCAAATTTTATAACTGGAGGCCATGCACTGTATCTTTAGCCAACGAAATGCAGAATAAATTGTTTTATAAGCGGAAGTTCAATAAAGGACAGACTGAAATATTTAATAGATTGCTGATACACATTTTATATTTTGTGAGTCAACAAACTTGGAATCGATAAAATACTCATTTCTGAGAAAATCTATATTAGCCAAGTCCTCAGTAGTTTTGAGCTAGGATAAAATAATGTTTTTGGATGAAATTTCAGATAGTACTTCTATGTGATATTTCATCGTGTGAAATAGTATAAAAAAATTTTCGCAAGGCTGCAGTGATTGCAACATAAAAAAATATTTTTTAAACGCTCGTGGTTGCAACTATAATTGATGTCCTCTTTTAAAGTAAGTATAATTAGTAAATAAATTATAGTTTAAAAAACTAAAAAAACACGCTTTCATGAGTAATGCACTAAAAAGTTAAAAATAATTAGGTAATTGAATTTCCAGTTAAATTGTTATTAATGGGCTGTGTAGTAGATGGGTCACAAACAACAAAACACCTTCGTAATATTAAAAACCGCTGCCCAATTAATCACTACTTCTACAGCCAGATTTTCTATCCAAGTCGCTGACAACGAACAAATTTTGTACATATGTGGAAATAATTGTTTATGGAACTTTAATAATTAATAATATTTGAAATCGTCTACCCCATAAACCCAAAAAATGATATCCCACGTCGGTAGTGGGGTGGAAGTGGTGAAAGGGAAATGGTAGTGGGGGGGTATATGAAGTAAAAAAATATTTTGAAGTTTTTGGTTCTTATACACACACTAAATTACATTTTTTACATCCCCTTTAATAATGGGGTGGCGGTGATAATGGGGGTGGCTAATGCCAAATTTTTTGAGACCTTAGCTTCTCTTGTATATACTAAATACCAATTTTATGGACTCTTGCCTGCTTGATTTACCTATTTACCCTCTAACCCTTCGACGGAATAAGATGAAAATATAATCTAGTTCCAGATCCCGTTAAAGTACCAAATTTCAAGTCAATATCAAGGTAATCGTGCGCACCAAAGAAGTTACACACCGACAGACAGACCGACAGACAGAAATTTTTTGCTCAAACTTAAAATCTCGACGTTTCATGACATTTTAAGCCTATTTAAAAGATGAAAAATTTTAAATGCGCAGTTTTATGTAGTAGGGGCCATCAGTACGTTATAGTTCGAGCGCTGAGATTCATTTATTTATTTCAACTTCTATTTCGTTTTTATGTATAAAACAACAATTTAAGAAAATGAAATTAGTGATGACACATCTGTGGACAAAGGGCCGTGGTGAAGCCCGAAAAGAAAACGCATTGTGTTTTAAAAATATAGATTTCTTCTTTTGTTGGATTATTACAAAAAACTATTCGACCAATTTTTAACACAGAATAATTTTAATTTCTCTGGACTTTAACCGTTTCAAGTCCTCTTCTCTTGACCTAAAGGTTACTGATCAGTATCTAAGTACAGTCATCTGCATATTCCTCTCTATATTCCTCGCATATTCCTCATGAAATCAATGAGAGAAATAGCAGTAGTGTAAATTAGCAGCATAAATTTTAAAACGATTAACCTTTCACAAGCAAGAGTAATTCCATTAATCATCCGTAATACTTTTGTAATTGTTAATGAGTTAAGAGGTTAATTATTTTATGCTTAATTATTCGAGCAGGATGAAAGGAATCGAAGGGAGAAGAAGATAAAGAACAACAGGAAGTTCGAGAAAACATAGGAAACGTAACAATATTTAGACTGCGCAAATAATATAATGTGCTTTTATCTCCGCAATGGCACTTTCCGAATGAACTCTCATAAACTGAACAATATTATTATCAAAGTAAATTCAAGAGGGGTTTACCTAAGCTTTCCATATTGTTATGCAAACATTGTTTTCGTATGTACACCTACTTGGAAATTGAGCATTCACCAAAACGACTTGTACACTTCCTAAGTCGAGCAATGGCTTTAAGATAATTTCACGTCGTTTTTAATGGCAGTTTATGTAGATGTGAATCGGGAGGACTCGATAAACGGCAAAGTGTTTCGTGGTATACATTGAAATTTAAGGGTAAAGTGCCCCTTGTCTTGTTTCAAAACGCTTGTTTACCCATAAAGGGAACTGACAAATATTAGTTTGTTTATTTGGAATAAATTACCAAATAGTGGGGTGTGAAATATCATCTAGCGGACTTGCCATGCCAAGCTTGTTTTTTTTTTCTTCAGGAAGCTATTAGTGTCTATAATTAGTATCTCTATAGGAGTGAACTTTTTTCAGTTTTTTTGCGGCCCACACCTCGAAAATGTTCCATCATACTACGAAGAGTTTATGTGAAAATTTCGAACAAATCAGAGTACTTGAACTCGTGCCGCAAGCAGATAAAAATATGTAGTCTATGTAATTGCATTTTACGGAGGTGATATTAAATTCCAGCGTGCGTTCATTTCTAAAAAAGTATTTAACGATGTCTGATGTCAGGTAATACGTCTCAAATTTGGACACGCTTTCTCTTCCAACACATTTGCATAAAATAAATATTCCGCCTTCGGCGAATTATGATATTTGTAATACTAAGGATTAACTGTACCATATTTTCTTCCAAGACAGTGTTGTAAATACAAAACCGCAAGTGGCAGATTATAAAACAATCTTATTAATTTACTAGTGAAATATTTTTGTCGAACTCCTCTATACGTTTCCTTAAATATATGAGGAATAAAAACCTGCAACTAAGAGCTATTCTCTGGACTAATGCCCCGCCGAGCGCTGAATTACGAATTACAAGCCTGGCCGCGTTAAGTGCAATAACTTTGCATTGCCACGAAACGTTAAAGTTTCGATTGTAACAGACATCAGCCGAAAGACTTATTGCTACTCAAAGGATATCTCGTGCCAGCCACTCCAAACCACTTGCAGACTGCTAAAAAAAACAAAACTTCACTTAAATCCAGCTAGAGCTACTGTTTGCTACATTAGAATCCCCACTAAAACGGGTAAGCACAATCACGTGATAAATAGTAACAATAAAAGCATAGGCCAATAAAGATGAAGACACGGCATCATTGTAAAGAATGCTAGGATTGCGTTTGTAATGATTTACTTTTAGTAGAGCTAGTTTGCACTATATTTTGTCAATTTTTATATAACTTAGTATATTTTAGTACAGTCTTTAGTTTGTCTATCACTGTACTTTCATTAGAATAACCCTAAAAAAGGCCGGTAGATTCAAAATATGGTAGACTTATTATTCCTTTGACAGTTATCGGTTTATTCGCGGCTTTTGGTGTGACATCGCCAACGAAGATGTAAATAGTTAAAACTCCGGCGAGGGGGAGTTTTACGTAGAGATTATTAGATGGTAATTTGTATCGACAATAATAATTCTGCTACAGTATCCAGCTTCCAGTTAATGAATCATCGTTATTATATTTAGATGTTGTGAACTGAGATGTTGTCTGCAGTCTGAAATATTAGTTTGACAACGTCGTTTTATATAATAGAAATAATTATTGTGACTTCGTGAGTGAGTGCTTCGAGGAACCTGATTCTTCTAGCTGTAGGTACTCCCTTTTTATATGTTCCTTATATTCCAGTCCGACTCTACGTGTTGTTGCCATTACCAGGAAGTCATGTTTTGTGAGTTTTAGTGCTTGTTTGCCATTTCGTTTCTTTTGATTTATTGTAATGCAATTTTGTTGTTTTTTGGTTTATGTAAATGTTGCTAACAGCCGATGCTGTTATTTTTGTTGTAAAGTAATAGAGGGAGAGCCAGCACCAAAAAAATTATCTGAATTTACTAAGCCTGGTTTTATGCCAGTTGATTACAGTAGTTGTGTACCCAAACATACTTCGGTCAGTCAAGCGAAATCGAGAACAGGTGTCTTAGGTACGCTTAGGTACGCATAATTACGGAGGTAATAAAATTAATTTACTAAAGCTGAAAATCATTATGCAAATTATATATTGCATATAAATAACAGTTATGTCAGTCAGTCAGTTTAATGTGGGGACGGAGCTGGTCAGCCAGCCACAATGTATGTATGAAAATAAATAACGTGCAATTCATTTACTTAACTTCAAAATGTTTGTGAAGGTATTAAACGCTATATTAATCATATATGTCAGTCAACCATTTTGTGGCACAACGCCCGTCAGTCAGCTAAACAAAAAAAAAAACAAAAAATCGCGCGCGATCGGCGGCGGCAGCGGCGGCGGCTCGCTCTTTTTCTTATTATCACTTAACGAACTATTAACTAACTTTACTTTAAAGTGTAATTGACGTCAATGTTAATAATATACATTTTGTAAATAATTAAATTTGTCCTAATTACATTGAATAGACCATTATGAAAGAAATATTGAAAATGTATGCACTTAAAAAATTATATTTAACATGTATTATTATTATAAAAAGACTATTACAACAAGAAAAATCAATGAAATATTTGTAAAATATAAAATATAAAAAAAACGGTTAGAATAATCACAAACTTGGGATCTAAAAATGACGTAAGGCAAAAAATTTTTGAACTGCAAATTCTAATATTTCCCTCACTTTACATAATTCATTGCTTGGTATATGTCTATAAAAACATACACTCTTATTAAAAACAAGAGGAAATTCATACCTACAATACAAGGAATCTAGATAATGCAATTGATTTTAAGAGATTAAAATCTAGTGACTGTGGTTTTAATTGTTACGGCTCCAATTTTTATAATGAAATTCCCGGTTGGGTAAAAGTCTTACCGAAGGTGAGATATAAGCAGCTTCTGAAACAATTTTTAATAAAGGAAGCCTTCTACAGTATAGATGAATTCTTAAAATTTGACATCAAATCAAAGTCGACGGAGATCAAATAATTTTACTACGTATTTTACTATTGTCTACGTGATAGGTATAATTAATGTATCATCATTGTTTTTATATATGTGTATGTGTGTAATCTATGTGTGTATGTATATGCATTTATATGTGTATATGTGTATTTTAAATTATAAACTTTTATTGTATGTATCATGTTTACATTACGTACATTTTTGTGTACCTGAAAATTTTTTCCATTGATTGACTTGTGCAAAACAAATTTGTTACTAGCACCAATAAATTGATTTTGATTTTGATTATATGAGTACAGAATATGTATTACAAATAACAGTATTACAATATTTAATTTATTGTAATCAAATTATTCCTCCCAATGATCAAATTCGTTAATTTCGCTCTCATGATCAGAAATGTTAAGCTCTGACGTTTCTGATTGAGTTTCGGATTGGGAATCTAAAAAATAAATATAACTTCTGTAATTATATACAATAAAAAATATTTTTTTACGTAAAATCAAGGGCAATGTAGTTTGCCGACAATATTATTTGCATACCTGAATTTTTTTTTCGCTGACTGACGGGCGTTGTGCCACAAAATGGTTGACTGACCATTTTATATATGATTAACATAGCGTTTAATACCTTCACAAACATTTTGAAGTTTAGTAAATGAATTGCACGTTATTTATTTTTTGTACATACATTGGGGCTGACCGACTGACTGACATAACTGTTATTTATATCCAATATATAATGAGCATAACGATTTTCAGCCTTAGTAAATTCATTTTATTACCTCCGTAATTATGACACCTTTGATAGCGTACCTGAGACACCTGTTCTCGATTTCGCTTGACTGACCGAAGTATGTTTGTGTACACAACTACTGTAATCAACTGTCAAAAAATCAGGCTTAGTAAATTCAGAGATTTTTTTTGGGTCTAGCTCTTAGACTATAATCAGTGATAATTACCGTTAAGATTTTGTATTCTTGCATTAAGTATAAAGTAGAATCTTGTCATTTTAAAGTCATTATTATGAGTAAATCTGTTGGCCAACAATATAGTTTTGTGGGTTATTCAAAATAACATTTCAGCTTTTTGATTCATTTTGTATTTGGTATATTTTTAAAGTATATTGTATTATGCATTTTATGCCTTGTATATAATATTATTGGTGAAAAGCAGACTTTGTTGCCCACACCCCTGATGTCTCTTGCTGGGTTTTTGTTAAATTTGATTTTTGGTAATATACTTGTTTATTTAGATATTCCCGTTTTAGTAACTTTTTCACTTTTCTATTTCAGTTAAAAATTAAATAATGTTCGGATTGGCCCTTGGGTCAAAAGGTTTATATTTTCTTGTAACTCCATATCCGGGGTATTCTTTTAGCTTTTGTCTTTTGTTTTACCCCTGGAAAAGTCCAGCGTTATACGTTGCACTTCCGAAAAAATTCGTGTTTCGTTGTACCAAATTTTTATGTTTTTTTTACGTTTTTTTTTTAGGTTTTTTGTGGAAAAGACGTTTTTCTTTCGGAATTCCTCCCCTGCTAGTATTAGACCAGGGTCGATAATTTTGAAAATGGTAAAAAGTGAAAAAAAATTATAGTAGGATGAAACCCATTGGAAAAGGTAGAGAATATAACAAAAATGAAAGGAAAATTAATTTACGGGCGATCTGAGTTCGGAAAGGGGAAGGGGGTGAGTTTTTAACGGTAAAAAACGGTTTATCTCGATTTCCGGCAAAACTACAAGTCCTATGAAAAAAAGTTGTAGGTAATATTATTTTTATGGATTTGTAATTTCCTTGTTTATCAATGTAACATGAAATCTTACGTTTTTCGAGTAATTAAAGTGTAAATTTTAATAAATAGCTCACAATTGTACATAATGATTCAAAAAAAAATTTTCGGATTCGAGTTTTTTTCGTTTATTTGCATTTTCTGAGAACATTTACCATAGTAATGTATATTTTTTTTTATACCATCAGAAAGTAGATATTTCAACGAACAAAAAGCCCACCGACTTTTTTAAAAAAGCAGATATTTTGACGTGAGAATTTTCGATTGAAAATTAGGGTGCTTTTTCGATATTAAGTCAAAATAAGGTGAAAAAATGAATATTTTAAATCAAAAAAATTACTGTGTGTTTGGGACATAAAAAGGTAAGTTTTCACCAAATTTCGTGAAAAAATAAATTTTTTTGCAAAAGATAAAAATAAAAAACCAAAAACTTGGTTATTTGAATTTTTCACATAAATTTTGAGGTTATGTAAAAAAAGTGTAAAAACAAAAGTTGTAGATCTTTTTATTACCTACAACTTTGCTATTTAACTTTTTTTCATAAGACTTGTAGTTTTGCCGGAAATCGAGATAAACCGTTTTTTACCCTTAAAAACTCACCCCCTTCCCCTTCCCGACCTCAGATCGCCCGTAAATTATTTTTTCTTTCATTTTTGTTACATTCTCTACCTTTTCCAATGGGTTTCATCCTACTATAATTTTTTTTCACTTTTTACCATTTTCAATATTATCGACCCTGGTCTATATAGCGTCACTGGAAACCAGACATTTATAGTACGTAAATTCTGCAGGTGTCTAATTTCGCGTGGTTATATAACAACAGTGGTCAGCTCATCCATCTAAGTACTAACCGGGTCTGACGTTGCTTAACTTCCGTAATCCAGTAGAATCGAATCGAACAATACCTTATTATTAATTAAACATTGAACATGTGCCTCCTTGGAACCTGGAGCGGAGTCAATCAGACAACCATATAATAGGGTTGGGCAGAAGCAGGTCCGGTTTAATTTGCCATAATCTAGTGAGTCTTATCTTATATCTTATCCTTTCTTACTTCTCGTCATTACATTCTTCTGAATCGTTTTGGAAAAAAGTGAAAAGAAAAAAAATTAAACTTCAATATCCTCTATCTGAGCAACAAAGCGTCATCGGACTCATGCTCATAAGAACTTTTCGTAGCATTGTTAATGATGACTCTTCACCAGTAGTTTGGCGGATATATTTTCAAACATCTTGTATAAACTTATAAGTGCTTTGTCGCAAAGTTACACCATGTAGTACAGAATTCAATCTGTGTATGGTAAATAGAAATTTCGGCTAATAACATTATTTAATTCTTACTTTACATTTCCATGCTTTTCAATTTCCTTAAAAACTCCAACCGTTGATACTTCTTATACAAGATCTGAATTGGGAATTATATAATACAGCCGCATAGGAAGCCATAAATTTTTGAGAGAATTCTTATTTCCGCGTATCAAGTAGATTTAAGATTCAATTTCATCTTGATTATCTTCGAACAAAATTTTGTGGGTGGTGATTTATCAATACTAGAAAAAATAATTGAGATGCTTTTGTTACATTTGCTCGAGTCCAATGGCATACTTAAAAATGATTGTTATTGCTTAGGTATCGATGTCTTACTATTTGAACTGAACAACGCTTCGGAAAAGTTACAATATATATAAGTAGACGTCCAAATTAAACTGTCTAGCATAAAGGCATAAAATTCCTGACTTTCGAATTCAGGAGGACGATCCAGACACTTCATTATTGATTTACAGTACTGGCCTAGATATGACTGTAATTGTCAATATATCAGGTCATGTTAACAAAATAGCTACAATTGTTTCGGTTAATATTTAATGCGAAAATAGTTCATTCATTTCATATGAAAGACAATGGACCCGTTTAGTGTGACGTCAGATTCTAGGCAACCAACAATACAAGTGTGTGTTGCTAAAGATTTTGAGCCTTATGTACGATACATTTAAGGGTTAAAAATATGGCTGTTGATCAGGGCCTCTAATTTTATTTGGTTAAAACACATATTAATTTAATTGAGTAAATTATATGTAGAACGAATCTAACGTATTTTAAGAATATGGCCTATGAATTGAATTGTCTTAGATATGCCATATAATTGAGTAATAACACAAAATTGTTAACAGCAATTTTTGTCATCCTTAATAGCAAGGTGCATAAGAGCGAAAATATTAACTGTAAATTTCGTTATCCCACTTGTATTGTTGGTTGCATAATATTTGACGTCACTACTAAACGGGTCCATTAAATATCAAAGGTGCAAACTAAGCTACTTATGGTTAGTTCTACCACATAGCTATGTAGTTACGATATGTTTACTGCATTACGATGGTATTACAGGTGAAAAAGATGCAAACATTAAAAAAGAATATCATATACAGGGTGACTCAAAATTCTCGGATTCTCCTGTAGATGCTGAGTCTACATGCAGAACTAATAAGAAAACTTCACTTAAACATAAGTACGAAAATACAAATAGTGCTCGCTAAATGGCCTCGGCGTCAATCCGAGCAAAACAGTTATCGTTCCGTTTACCAAAAGGAGAAAACTAAGTTTAAGAGCTCCTATGCTAAATGGAACAGTGCTGAATATTTCCAGTGAAGTTAAATATCTGGGAATAATCCTAGATCAAAGACTTACCTGGAACACACACCTAGAAAGAACACTTACCAAAGCCACTGCGGCTATGTGGACGTGCCGCAGGTTGTTTGGTAAGACTTGAGGTTTAGTAGTAGCTATAGAGGCAATGCTAGACCTGCTTCCTCTACATCTACATGTAAGGAAGAAGGCAGCAGGTACTTTCTTTCAAACCAGGAGACCTGGTTGGTCACCTAAGGATTCTAGAAGCAGTTAAACTGAAATCCGTGACCAAACCTACTGACTCTATGCCAATTAAGCGGGACTTTGACTGCCCGTTTGATGTGCTAGTTGGAGAAGAGATTACAGGTACACAGATGGATCGAAGATGGCTGAAGGGGTTGGCGCGGGCGGGATCTAACTGCAGGGCAGGGCTATCCAGAGCCCTAGGCAAGACTACAACCATCTTCCAAGCAGAAATCTATGCTATAGACCTATATAAAGGCATTCGAGGGGCAAAGATCTAGATATTCTTAGATAGCCAGGCACCTTTGAGTCTAAAATTGCCTGAGAATGCAGACAATCTCTGAAGCAACTGGCAAAAAAAGACAACGTTACCTTGATGTGGGTGTCAGGGCATGAAGGAATCGAAGGAAACGAATTAGCTGACGCCCTTGCAAGAAAAGGTGCTGAAGCCCCATTCTTTGGACCCGAACCGTTCTGGGACACATAACGGAGGAGATCCTAAAATGGGAAAAGGAACAGAAATAGTCCTACTGGAGGAATACTCTGGGCCAAAGACTAGCGAAAAAGTTCATCACTTATTCGTCAAAGAACGCCACAAGGCTTCTTGAACTCGAAAGGTTCAACTTAAAGCTAACGACAGGCCTTCTTGACAGGCAATTGCCCCTTAAGATACTATCTTAAGAACATGGGCAAGGCAGACAACGATACGTGCAGATACTGCGATACTGCAAGAGAAACTGCGGAACGTATTCTTTGCGAATGCAAGATGCTAGTCCGGATAACTTCATGAGACTTGGTTTACGATTTTCCATTATTGAGACTTATTTTTGTACAGTACTACCCAGAAACGAGAGATGTTTCTTTTTGTTTCTACTTTTTTCACAGTTTACATTTTTGATTCCTCGGCTAATATTACATAAACAGGTCTTATTGACCATTCTCCTTTTCGAGGAAAAGAAGTTTAAACAAAATATTGATGATTTGTTTGGTAACGCACATTAGGATTTGTCGAAGTAATCTTATGTATTATTTAAAATGACAGGGTACGCAGATAATATTGTTCTCCTCGTTGATACCTACATCAAACAAGAAGGACATTTTGAGCAGCTTTTATAGTTTTGTTTAATATGAGGTTGTTTCTTTATCTACAATTAATTAATCTTTTTTTTTTGCAAATACGACGACTTTTTATTACTGTTAATACAATTACTATTCATTGAAAGTGGGTCCGTTAGAGAGCATTGCTGGTCACATGTTTACAGGAACTTTTCTTATTATTTTTGAACATCAAATTGTCCCAAAGTTTATCTGATATAATCAGCTCAATGATCAGTAAATACATATATTTAGGCGCTATTCTCAGAGGCCCAAAGCTCCGTTAGAAAGCATTTCCAGAGAAAGCTTACTTATAGTCGGGGAGCCCTCCCTAGCTGTAGGTGCACCCCCCGCCCGATCCTTGGGGACAATGTTTTTCATAAAGATTGAAGCCTAAGGAACAATTTAAGACATATTGTAAAAAAAAAAACTGGCTGTACTTTCAAAATGGCGGCCATATATTAAAAAAAAACTGTTGCCAATGTTGTTTTTGTCATTTAACACAAAAACTAAAAAAGATGAACAAAAACTTTCTTCACAAAAAACAACGTGCATAAAATTTTCTACAATTTTGTATGTATACAATATTTTGATAGGAGTTACCATTTTCCAGATAAATGAGTCCAAAATAAAGAAAACATGGACATTCATATGTCGGTAAATCACTTAGAGGAAATAACTGTGGCAATTATTGTAAGGCGTATAATATAACTTCATATTATTAACATAAAAATTAAATAAAATAAACTGAAAAAAATTAATAATAATAATAATATTATAATTTACAGACATTTATCTCGAAAGCGGTAACAGTGATATCTGGAAAACGGTAACTCCTGTCCAAATATTGTATAGGAACAAAATTGTAGAAAATTTTATGCACTTTGTTTTTTGTACAGAAAGTTTTTCTCCATCCTTTTTAGTTTTTGTGTTAAATGACCAAAAACAATATTTGCATTTTTTTTAAACGGACGCCATTTTGAAAGTACAGCCAGCTTTTTTTTTTTAGGACATGTCTTAAATTGTTCCTTAGGCTTTAATCTTTATGAAAAACATTGTCCCCAAGGATCGGAGGGGTGCACGGACAGTTAGGGTGGGCTTCCGTAGTGTTACGTTTTATATTGAATTTTATATTTTATTTTAAGAGGTTAATCATTTATCTGGAAAATGGTAACTCCAATGCAAATATTGTATAGGAACAAAATTGTAGAAAATTTTATGTACTTTATTTTTTGTACAGAAAGTTTTTCTCCATCTTTTTTAGTTTTTGTGTTAAATGACAAAAACCATATTTGCAAATTTTGTTTTTCTTAACGGACGCCATTTTGAAAGTGCAGCCAATTTTTTTTTTTAGGACATGTCTTAAATTGTTCCTTAGGCTTTAATCTTTATGAAAAACTTTGTCCTAAAGGATCGGGTGGGGGGGGGGTGCACGGACACTTAGGGTGGGCTCCCGTAGTATTACTATTCTTGCATGTAGAGTTAGTACCTAAAGAAGATGTGGGGATTTCGGAACACCTTGTATAATCATATTTTTTTATGGATGATTTTGTAGTATGAGGCATCTTCATCAGTTTTTATATGGTCCCGACATTTGCTTTTTAAATGTAATATTTGAAACAGTATTTCTGATGTATTTGAAAATGTTTGGCAGGTAGTACGTTTATTTTTACAATTAATTATTTTTTATTTATTTGCTTTCATCGTGCTTAGAAAATATTATGCCCAGATTAGGGCAATAATATACATAATAAATAAAAAAGTGTGTATGTTGTGATTTGTTTAATACCTAAAATTATACTCCAAGGTTTCACGCCAATATGAGTAATTGTAATAATTTTTTTTTGTGTCCGCCATCTTGGTTCCTAAGGGAAAATGTTGACGCATCCTAATCGAAAATATATCTCCTTGGAGTAAGGAACAAGCATGCCAAATGGTATCCCGTGGAGTAGAGATGCCGGAAAAAAAGGCGTATGACACCCACTATAAACGTCAAAACACAAATCTATAATTTGACGTTTCTAGAGCGAAGATCGTGAGAACTTCAATTGTTTTCAGTGCACTCTTAGATCCGGCTATACACAAGTTTGAAATAATGTTACTCTTTACGCGCCTTTTACTTTTTTCACTGTCACAAGAAGCATATGCCTTACACACAAATAATAATGAAAAAAACTAGTTTTTTTAACGGTTGTGGAAAAACATGTGTAAAAAATTGCATTGACAATCAAAGTGACTATTATGAAACACCTAGTAAAAAAAAAATTAACCTCTGTGTGTGCTGGTTTATACAAATATGTTGAAGGTATACAATATTGCAGGATCTTCTTTAAGCGCTCATTTTTTATCTCTGTTAACAATAACGATTTATGAGCTCTTAAAAGTCGTTTTTAAAGAATAATATTTTATAGCTTACTGAAAAAGTAAACACATTTTCTGCATTTTAGCCCGCTCTAAGAGCATTAAAGCATTAAAAGGGTAGTAACATTATTATAAATTTTCGTTACATTACAAAATATAGTGTACGGGAAAACAGGAAATTTAACTACATAAAAAGCATGAATAATTAAAGCATATAACACTTGCAAAATATTTCAACATGGGGTTAGTTAATGTATACAGTATACATTTAGTTTACACGTAAACTTTGATATAACTTGCATCATGATCATTAAATGCGCAGCGGATGAAACAGGTAAATGTTTTATTATCTGTCGACTAACACTAGTCCATTTTACTAATCTAGCTGCACAAAAATAATAAGACATGATGTAGGTCATTAAAATTGGTACGCTTTTCTGTTACAGTGTCAGAAATTACTCGTATATAGTTACAGAGTTACTAAATATTGAACGATGCATATGTCTTATTAGTCCAATCAATGAATGCCCAAAAGGGGATTGTAGAGGACATTGGGGGGTAGAATTTTCCTCTTCGGGAATGTGTTGGGGATACTTAGAAGGTAAACATACTAAAACTCCCCGCCCCTAGCCCGACCGCTTCAGGAGGAGAGGGGGTGGAAAGGTTCCTTTTCTCGATTCTTCGCTTATAACTCCGAAACGATGCGTCGCGCGTCGTACGGTAAACGGTATTCTATGCAAAATTGAACAATTAAATTTTCTACAAGAATATCTATATTTATTTTCTTCCTGTGTATTATAGTCATGTTATAGTTTACGAGACATTCGCTAGCCAAAAGAGATAATTAATAAATAAGTTAATTAGGTACCTTGGATATTTCTATCAAAGCGGTTTACCGTGGTCTGCTTATAAGTCACAGTCACAAGTCAATGTTTATTTTACAACATTCGACATATTTACTAACGTAATATTTTGTCGAAATCTACACATTTCCTTAAATATACCGTGTGACTCACCTAAAGTCAAGACACCCTTATAACTTTTTTATTTTATTTCCGATTTGAATCAAATTTTACTCAAGTATAGAACAGATTAGGATCTACTTACGACCAGAAAAACAATCGCCTGCTAAAAAGGCAAAGCCACCTGCGGTACCAAAATATGCGGAAAAAAATAAGAATATTTTGAATGCTAAAAATTCTAAAAAATGCATCGGATTGGCGCCACAAACGTACATACACCAAAATTTGATTCTATTGATGGGGACTTCTCATACATAAGCTCATCTGGCAAAGGGGATCCTCAGTTTCCGCAATTTCTGGTGGATACGTGAAATTCTTCAAGAACTACTGATATGATTTTTAATTTTTTTCAGCATATTTTGGTACCGCAGGTGGTTTTGCCTTTTTTAGCAGGCGAATGTTTTTCTGGTCATAAGTAGATCCCAATTTGTTTTATACTTGAGTAAAATTTGATTCAAATTGGAAACAAAATAAAAGAGTGTCTTCATTTTAAAGAAGTCACACTGTATATTTAAGAAAATGTATAGATTTCGACAAAATATTACTTTAGTAAATACATCGAGTGTTATAAAATAAAGATTATTTTATGACTGTGATTTATTAGCAGCCCACTATAAATCGTTTTCATAGAGAAATGTCAGATACCTAATTGATTTATTTATTAATTGTCGATTTTCGCTGGCGAATATCTCGGAAACTATAATACATAGGAAGAAAATAAATATAGGCATTTTTGTGGGAAATTTAATTATGTTTAATTTTGCATTTTGCTTTTTGTGTACGACGCATCGTTTCTGAGGGGTGGAAAGGAACCCCCCTCCCTCCTGAATCGGCAGAGCTAGGCTAGGGGTGTGGATTTTTAGTATGTTTAACTTCTAACTACCCCCAACACATTCCTGAAGTGGAAAATTCTCCCCTCTTCCTTGTCCTCTGCAACTCTTTCGTTGACTGGACTATATAGGTTTTTGACTCAGTGAGTCATCAAAAAACAGATTTTCTAGAAAATGCGGGATTCCAAGGAAATGATTAGGTTAGTAAAACTGATATGCTTTTCTGTTATAGTGTCAGAAACTACACGTATATAGTTACAGAGTTACTAAATATTGAACGATGCATATGTCTTTGACTCAGTGATTCATCGAAAAAACAGATTTCCTAGAAGACGCAGGATTCCGAGGAAATGTTTTGAATTTAATAAGGTTATTTGATTACTAGAGAACAAGTTGTCTTAATTAATGGAGGCGACGGTGACACAAAAATAGTAGAATACGGTATCCAATAAGGCACAATATTGGGGCCTATATTATTCAATATATACCTTAATAACTTATTTTATCAATAGTCAACAGGAAAGATAGTAACATTCGTAGACGACACAGCAATTCTATATACCAATAATTTATGGGAATCGCTATATCAAAAACCACTGCCTAAGGAATCACTACTTCCACATCCAGATTTCTTATCCAAGTCCTCGTACAAAGAAAAAAATGTTGATGTTATATATTTGCACTCCACTATGTGAAAACAATTGGGGTATATGATTTCAAATATAATATTATATTTGAAATCGTCTACCCCAAAAACCTATAAAATGATATGCCGCATGGTTAGTCCTTTGGTTCTTGTACACATTAAATCACAATTTTATTTTTTTAATAATGGGGTGGGGATGGTAATACGAGTGATAGTGGGTTTACTCCCAGTTTGCCCCATTTACTCCTCCAACCAGTCAGCGGAATAGGATGAAAATATAATATAATTCCACATGTCATTATAATACATATAAGTACCAAATTTTAAGTTAATGCCACAAATCGTTCCAAAGCAATCGTGTGCACAAAAATAGACAGAACGATCGGCCAACAGACAGACAAACAGAAATTTTTAAAAATTGAAATCTCGACATTTCGACATTCTAAGCTTATTTGACAAAAAAAATGTTTATTTTTTTTATCGATACTACACTTCTACTATGTGGAAGTAAAACTAGAGTTAGATTTAAAAAATGTTTAGAAATGATTTGATTTTCGCCTCTACACTATAAATTTTTTTACCTTTTCAATTAACAAAATTAATAACTTACCTAATATTAATAGCCCACATGATTCGTTTTGCGACCACCAAAGCCTCTTGAAATAAATAATGTCACTTCAGTTTTGTAGCAGGCATATTGCCGCCCCATAAATCATATAATATTTTAACTTAAGCGTGAATGTCCGTGGTAGATTTAAATATATTTCTTAAAATTGCTTTTTAATTAAACACAACGGTATGCAACCAGAGTTACGCTTAAAATCAGCTTATCTTTATGAGTGGAGAGGGTAACGAAGCGAGGCGATTTATACGCACCGAAAAAGAAAGCAGAACGATTTCGTTTTCCGTTACTCGAGGTTAGAACTTCGATTGCTCGATGAACTTTTAAATAGTGATGTATTTTCATTAAAATTTTTCTGGAAGACTTCAACATTAAAAGGGTTGATAGTCCCTCTTCTTAATTATGAAGCAGGCCTAATTATCTTCACCGGTTTAATCCGTAAGTAATTTATAAAGAAATAATTTTTTTTTGGCAGCGGCCATTTTACAACTCACGCTTACACTTCATTTCTTTCCAGGGTTTCACTAGTGGATAAAAAATTTCATTATTGGATAAAAAATTTTACTATGGGGTAAAAAAATATTTTACTATTGGATAAAAAAATTTCACTATTGGATAAACAATTTTATTATTGAATCCAAATAATATAGTTTTGGACGAAAAATGTTAGTATTGGACAAAGAATTTTTGTATTAGATGCAAGTTTTATTATAAAAATGCACATCTTCTAAAATTGGAAGCAAGTTTTATCAATCTTGGGATGCACATCGTAGTTATGCATTGCTTATTAACGTCATATTAAATTTTGGGTTGGAAACAAATTTTGTATGGAGATCGCGACGATAGTATGGTAGGATAGTTGGGATTTGTCCTTATGGAATTTTTGGAAGCGTCGAATATGGTATTGGAAACTTCTAAACCTGATCCCGAGCTCTTCTAGAAGCCAACAATTTTATCACTGTGGGTTGGATTTCACCAACATCATCCCCTACTAAAGTCACCATTTTCATTCACAGAAAAATTCCAGATAAGTGTCACAAATAAGTTTTTTTTTTATCTAACGTTTTTTATGTAAATACTTCATATTTTTACCTTTTAACATTTTTAGAGTTTTTAAAGTATCATGTTCTATTTTTTTAAAAAACTATTTCTATTCTCAATTTTATTATTAACATGTTTCAATGAACAGTTACATATACTATTTTATTAAGGTATAAATTATCGACGCTACGTCTAATTCAAAACAAATTATATAAAAGGTTCTGTAAAGACTTTGTGATCACAATCTCTACGAAACATTTAGGTATAGTTATATAATAAAATTTGACTTTTAATCACCATATTGTCGATTCATGTTCTAGACAATATTATAGATAATATCTGCATAACATTTTATCGTCCACTCGATATATTTTTTTTTGTATATAATTTCACTTAATTTTAAGGCCTCAGTTTAGTTGTTTTATAATAAAAACACACCAAGTTTGATTGGTTTATAATAAAATCAATTTTATAATCACATTGTCCACTTATTTCAGGTATTTTGATACAAACCAAACTTTACAAACTAAATATTCCGATATAACTTACTGTATTAATTATTTAATCTTTGATAAAAAATTGAACATCCTTTAGTAATATTCAGAGATATTAATCTAATCTTGACTTGTGCTAAATTTGAATTATTAATTTACATCTTTTTTTTTTATACAACTAGTACTTTCTCTAAATTTTGATTAGTTTATCTTTCTTATAATCAAACTTCAGTTTCAGTGTAAATTATAATTATAGAAAGATTGGCGCCCCGTTATTCTGGAAAACTTACCATTATCTAAGTGAAATTAACATCTCTTTAAGATAAATTTATAAAAACATCTATCATTTATTAATCTTTATCTACCTAACACGTAAAACCATTCGTAAAGCATTTTCTTACCCATGACTCATCTGCCGAGTCTCTGAGCTACTGGGGTAGTAATATTTTTTCTTCAAATAACATAAAGTGCAGTAAGACTCTCAAACACTTGATGAAAATTAAATTTTATTGAACAGCGAAGAAATAATGGTACAAAATGGCGCCCAACGGTGTGTAGGGTGATAATGTTACAAAATGGCGCCCAAACGTGTGTAAGGTGGTAATGTTATAAAATGGCGACCAACCGTGTCTAGGGTAGTGAATTTACAAAATAGTGCCCATTCGTGAGTAGGTAGATTAATTTACGAATGACACTAAAACTTTAAGACAAATAAAATTTTTAATAGATGTTTTTCACAAAAGATTTTTTTCCCAGAAATTACACATACAGTATATATTTTTCACTAGTCAACTAGTAATAATTTTTTCTTCGGTAGTAATTATTTTCTTAAAAGAAAAATTTTCCGAGAGAGGGAGTAGAATTTATAAAATTCTAGTTTTATTATTAAAATTAACAATAGAGTAAAGTTTGTGTCAGAATAACTGATAAGTGCAACAACAAATTTATTTAGCAGCAATTAACTTTGAAGATTTTAATATAACCTTCGAGTAACGTTAAAAAATAATATTTTTGTATATGTTTACTGCCAGTTAAAACCTTTTGGTTGATTAGTAAAAAGGCATAAATGATATATGAAACTTGGAAAATTTTATATGGGACACTTCAATTTTGGTAATAAAATTTTGTAACTTCGAAGTTTGTCCTATAATTCATATTTATATATGAATACGACAAATATTGGGCATAGTTACCCATGAGTCGATTTTGTTTTTATTATTGTCAGTTGACGATTAAGGGAATACGCAGAATTGTGTTTTCCTAATTTGTGGAATGATATAGGTTTCGGACGGTCGACGCCGTTGAACCACTTTTTATTAAAAAGGTATTAGCATTTTTTGCTGTATGTTTCAGCTTGACACTGAAATATTTGAGTTTATTGAATCATTTAAAATTCATTTAGTTGTGTATTTATAATACCAGTAAATTAAAAGAATTTAAGTTACATTGCCTTGAGCAGATAGGCATGTAAAAAGTTGTTTGTTTCAACTTCAAAATTTGACAAGAAATAACCATCAGGATATTTGGGAAATTTAATAAGTGTTTGTAATTTAGTTAGAGAATCTAGCTAGACCATTTATTTTTTTTACAAAACGCACAATTTCTTTATTATTATACTTGTTTGCGATTACTTAATTCTAATACATATAGAGTATTATATATTTTTGTACAATGGAGACCTTTAATATGAGAGTAAATTATTTAACTAAAGAACAGATTGACTATGAACTATTAATTAGAGACATAAAAACAACAAAAAAAGAATTAAGCACTAAAAGAAAAATGTTGAGAAAACTGTTAGATAAGGAGGCATTACGTCACATAGAGTATGAATATAATCTTTTTGATTTTGATGTTGAAAAAGCGGCAATTAATAGTACAATAGAGGAAATTCGTGTTCTTATCGAACAATTCGAAGGTCCGGAGACAGATTCCGGGTACATTCGAATAACTACTTATTTAATTCATTTAATACATAGGGTTAATAGAATTCCATTAACCAGTGAAGACGCTGATTTGTCTGTTTATATTTCAAATTATAAGGATGAAATGAGGGCCACTACTCTCGAGCTGGAGGCCTTAATCTCTGAAAAGGTACAACAACCTAGCGCTGCCGAAATTGCACCAGCTAATTTAAATTCAACAGTATTGCACAACCAGACGACCTTTTTTCCGAATATTTTACCAACATCTAGTAAAACTGTACCAGTGTATAAATGGGACCTAAAATTCAGTGGGGATAAAAATAGTAGCGTAAAATCTTTTTTAGAACGAGTTGATGAACTTTGTGCCTCAAGAAATGTTTCAAAATTAGAATTATTTAATAGTGCATGTGACTTATTTAGCCACAATGCTTTACTTTGGTTTAGATCAATTAAAAATTCAGTTTCTGATTGGGATGCTTTAGTAGCTTTATTAAAAAGAGAATTTCTCCCGGTAGATTATGACGATCAATTGTGGACAGAAATTAGAGGTAGAACACAAGGTAGAAATGAATCGATTTCAATCTATGTAGCGATAATGGAAACATTATTTAATCGTTTAAATAAATCTGTACCTGAAAAAACTAGGTTAAAATATATAAAAAAGAACATGTTACCCCACTATATTAGTCAATTAGCTTTAACATCAATAGAAACAATATCTCAGTTAATCAGTTTATGTAAAAAAATTGATGAGGCTCACTCATTAAAAAATAGCTATCGGCCGCCTCCAAATCATTGTTTATTAGAGCCTGAACTTGCTTATAAATTAGAACAACCAACTCAGTCATTTTCTCAAAACAATGCTCAGTCTCAACATAATTTTAAAGGTAAAAAACCAATAAGTAAGGGAAGACACTACCCTAAAAATAGTCAAAACATTTCTGCAGTAAATAATAGTCAACCTTCTGGTTCAAGTACTTATAAAAAAATAATTTGCTATAACTGTGGTCTTGAAAATCACAGCTTTTATGATTGTAGAGCTCCTAAAAAGAAATTCTGTTTTAAATGTGGAAAACAGGGTGAAACTATTAAAACATGTTCGTGTTCAAAAAAACGAAGCATGAGGGTTGGAAGGTCGTACCACTCCCAATCTAAGGTGATCAGGTATGGTAATGTAAATAAAACTAAAATTTTTTATAATAACGTAAATTTAAAAAAAAGCTCTGTAAGTGAAATTAAGTTTCAATTAAATTCTTTTGACAAAATTAAACAGAATCGTGAATGGAAAATTTGGTTAACCAAGGTTTCAAATTTTTATCGTAATAGTAAGATTTCTGAAGTAAATATCGCACCGTTTTTTTTGACAAAACCCTTTGATAATAGACCTTATGTCACAGTAAAAATTTTTGATAAAAATATAACAGCTTTATTAGATTCCGGAGCAAATTTAAGTGTCCTAGGAGGTCATTATTTGGCTATTTTAGAAAAATTTAACTTAACAATAGATAAATGTGTAGAAACGTTAGTGACAACAGCTGATGGAAATTCTCAAAGTGTAATAGGATGTGTTTATTTGCCAATCTGCATTGACAATATATGTAAAATACTTAAAGTTCTAGTAGTACCTTCTTTAAAGCATAAATTAATATTAGGCAGTGATTTTTGTAAAATATTTTCAGTAGAATTAAATTTTTTTAATAATTCTTGGTCCGTAAATTGTAACTTGAATGATGTAGAGATTTGTGCTCTGCATACAGAATCAGAAATGTCACCTTGTATAGCTACTAAACTTACTAAAGAACAACAAAGACAGGTTGATAATATTTATGAATCTTTTAAAAGTATTTCGTCTGAAGATACTTTAGGGTGTACTGACAAGATTTCGTTAGATATAGATACGGGTGATTCTAAACCGTTTAAAATACGACAGTACCCTATGTCCCCCTTTATGATGAATATTTTAAATAAAGAGTTAGACCAAATGTTGAAATTAGGAGTTGTTGAACCTTCACATAGCCCTTGGAGCTCACCTGTACTTTTAGTTAAAAAAAAAACTGGAGAATATCGTTTTACATTTGATGGTAGGCATCTAAATAAAATCACTAAACCAGATGCATATCCTTTTAATAGAGTGGATAGAATTTTAAGCATGTTGCGAGGGGCTAAATATATTAGTTCGATCGATTTAAAAAAAGCTTTTTGGCAAATACCACTTACCCCGCAATCGAAGGAAAAAACTGCTTTCGCTGTGCCTGGTAGGGGTTTATTTCATTTTAATAGAGTACCTTTCGGACTCATAAATAGTGCGCAAACACAACAAAGACTTATGGATGCTGTTTTTGGCCCCAAATTTGAACCAAATCTTTTTGTATATCTTGATGATATAATTATTGTTTCTGAAACCTTTGATAAACATATAGAAATTTTAAATGAAGTATTAAATGTTTTAAAGGATGCAAATCTAACAGTTAACTTAAAAAAGTGTGAGTTTTTTAGAAAATCTCTTAAGTATCTTGGATTTTTAGTGGACTCTGGCGGCTTAAGGACCGATCCGGATAAAATATCTGCAATGGTAAATTATCCGAGGCCCACTAACACCACAGAAATTAAAAGATTTATTGGTATGACTTCGTGGTATCGTCGGTTTATACCGCATTTTTCAACTTTAGTATCACCTTTGAATGACCTTTTGAAAGGTAAAGTAAGAAAAAAACAGTCAATATTGTGGTCAAAGGAAGCAGAAAATTCTTTTATACAATTAAAACAGGCTCTTGTCTCTGCACCTATTCTAAACGCACCTGATTTTAGTAAACCTTTTGTTATACAATGCGATGGTAGCGATGTAGGTATCGGCGGTCTTCTTTTTCAATACATAGACGGTAAAGAATCTGTTATTGCGTTTGCGAGTAGAAGCTTAACCCGTACAGAAAGAGCTTATTCTACTTGTCAAAAAGAATTATTAAGTTTGATATTTTCTATAGAATTTTTTCGATATTTCATTGAAGGACAACATTTCACAGTAATTACTGATCACTCGGCTTTACAATGGTTAAAAAATTTACAAAATCCTACTGGAAAATTAGCTAGATGGTCTTTAAAATTACAACAATATTCGTTTGATGTAACACATAGAAAGGGAAAATATAACGTGGTAGCGGACGCTTTGTCTAGGAGTATACCTACGTCCGTAGATTTATTAGATATTTCTCCCCAAAATGTGGATAAATTTTATGTAAAAATGAGGGAAAATATACTCAAAACCCCAAAAAAGTATCCTGATTGGAAAGTCAATGATGGTATTGTTTATAAATTTATTTCGTCAAAAATGCCTTTTAAGAGTAATATATCTGAATGGAAGTTATTAGTTCCTAAGTCTCAAAGGCTTGAGATTATTAAAAATTGTCATGACCCACCTACTAGTTCACACCTAGGTTTTTATAAGAGTTTTAGTAGAGTTCAAGATTTGTATTACTGGCCTAAGATGCGCAGAGATATATTGAAATATGTACGCTCTTGTAAAATTTGTGCTTCTCAAAAAAGCTCTAATGAGGCAAGAATAGGCAAAATGGGTACAGACAAAAATGTTAATTTTCCTTGGCAAGTCATAGCTGTGGATATTATGGGTCCATTACCTAGATCTCCACGAGGTTTTACTCACTTATTAGTTGTAGGCGACTGGTTTTCCAAGTACACTTTAGTTCATCCTTTAAGAACTGCTACTGCTGGTAACATAGTAAAATTTATGGAAAATAATGTATTTTTAGTATATGGAGTTCCACAATATATCATTTGTGATAACGGTTCTCAATTTGCGGGAAAAACCTTTAAGGCTTTTGCTGATAAATATCATGTCCAGAAAATATGGTTTAATGCATTATACCACCCACAATGTAATTTCGTTGAAAGACAGAACCGAACAGTTGGTACGGCTATCCGAAGCTATATAACTGAACACAAAGAATGGGACAAACATCTTTCTGAGATTCAGCAGGCTATAAATACCGCCAAACATGAAGTTACTGGGTATTCTCCATCATTTCTAAATTTTGCGCGCTATGTTCCTTTGTCAGGAGATTATTATGGTGAAGTCGAATCCACAAAGGATATTAATTTACTTCCGGGTGACCGACAAGGTTATGTTTCCGATTTTACAGGTTTATCAGAAGTATACTCTGAGGTAAAGGAGAAATTAAAGAAAGCTTATGAGCGTAATAAAAAGGCTTATAATTTGAGAAAACGTGATAATGTTAAATTTGCGGTAGGCGATAAGCTCTGGCGTAGAAACAAAGTTTTATCGGACGCGGTAAACAAGTTTTCTGCCAAACTAGCTCCCAAATATGTTTTATGCACGGTTCGAAAGAAAATTTCGAATATTATTTATCAATTAGATAATATGGATTCGTCAGATGCAGGTACATGGCATGTCAAAGATTTGAAGCCCTACCTAGGTTCGAATTCTGACGTCTCGGTTGGATAACCGGATCTAAAATTAGTACTTTTCTTGAATAAACTTTTGGTATTTAATACATTAACATTAAATTATTCAAATTAGTATTTGTAAATAGTGTATAGTACATTCCTAGATAGAACGCTAGATACCCTTTGTCTAAATTTTAAAGTAATAAAGGATATCTTTTTTTGAAATTTGTAAATATAGTTTAAGTCATTCGGTAGAAAATTTTTTTTTACAAAAGAGTAACAAAAAAAAATTTTTTTTTTTTACGAGAGAGGGAGTGTAGCAGGCATATTGCCGCCCCATAAATCATATAATATTTTAACTTAAGCGTGAATGTCCGTGGTAGATTTAAATATATTTCTTAAAATTGCTTTTTAATTAAACACAACGGTATGCAACCAGAGTTACGCTTAAAATCAGCTTATCTTTATGAGTGGAGAGGGTAACGAAGCGAGGCGATTTATACGCACCGAAAAAGAAAGCAGAACGATTTCGTTTTCCGTTACTCGAGGTTAGAACTTCGATTGCTCGATGAACTTTTAAATAGTGATGTATTTTCATTAAAATTTTTCTGGAAGACTTCAACATTAAAAGGGTTGATAGTCCCTCTTCTTAATTATGAAGCAGGCCTAATTATCTTCACCGGTTTAATCCGTAAGTAATTTATAAAGAAATAATTTTTTTTTGGCAGCGGCCATTTTACAACTCACGCTTACACTTCATTTCTTTCCAGGGTTTCACTAGTGGATAAAAAATTTCATTATTGGATAAAAAATTTTACTATGGGGTAAAAAAATATTTTACTATTGGATAAAAAAATTTCACTATTGGATAAACAATTTTATTATTGAATCCAAATAATATAGTTTTGGACGAAAAATGTTAGTATTGGACAAAGAATTTTTGTATTAGATGCAAGTTTTATTATAAAAATGCACATCTTCTAAAATTGGAAGCAAGTTTTATCAATCTTGGGATGCACATCGTAGTTATGCATTGCTTATTAACGTCATATTAAATTTTGGGTTGGAAACAAATTTTGTATGGAGATCGCGACGATAGTATGGTAGGATAGTTGGGATTTGTCCTTATGGAATTTTTGGAAGCGTCGAATATGGTATTGGAAACTTCTAAACCTGATCCCGAGCTCTTCTAGAAGCCAACAATTTTATCACTGTGGGTTGGATTTCACCAACATCATCCCCTACTAAAGTCACCATTTTCATTCACAGAAAAATTCCAGATAAGTGTCACAAATAAGTTTTTTTTTTATCTAACGTTTTTTATGTAAATACTTCATATTTTTACCTTTTAACATTTTTAGAGTTTTTAAAGTATCATGTTCTATTTTTTTAAAAAACTATTTCTATTCTCAATTTTATTATTAACATGTTTCAATGAACAGTTACATATACTATTTTATTAAGGTATAAATTATCGACGCTACGTCTAATTCAAAACAAATTATATAAAAGGTTCTGTAAAGACTTTGTGATCACAATCTCTACGAAACATTTAGGTATAGTTATATAATAAAATTTGACTTTTAATCACCATATTGTCGATTCATGTTCTAGACAATATTATAGATAATATCTGCATAACATTTTATCGTCCACTCGATATATTTTTTTTTGTATATAATTTCACTTAATTTTAAGGCCTCAGTTTAGTTGTTTTATAATAAAAACACACCAAGTTTGATTGGTTTATAATAAAATCAATTTTATAATCACATTGTCCACTTATTTCAGGTATTTTGATACAAACCAAACTTTACAAACTAAATATTCCGATATAACTTACTGTATTAATTATTTAATCTTTGATAAAAAATTGAACATACTTTAGTAATATTCAGAGATATTAATCTAATCTTGACTTGTGCTAAATTTGAATTATTAATTTACATCTTTTTTTTTTATACAACTAGTACTTTCTCTAAATTTTGATTAGTTTATCTTTCTTATAATCAAACTTCAGTTTCAGTGTAAATTATAATTATAGAAAGATTGGCGCCCCGTTATTCTGGAAAACTTACCATTATCTAAGTGAAATTAACATCTCTTTAAGATAAATTTATAAAAACATCTATCATTTATTAATCTTTATCTACCTAACACGTAAAACCATTCGTAAAGCATTTTCTTACCCATGACTCATCTGCCGAGTCTCTGAGCTACTGGGGTAGTAATATTTTTTCTTCAAATAACATAAAGTGCAGTAAGACTCTCAAACACTTGATGAAAATTAAATTTTATTGAACAGCGAAGAAATAATGGTACAGTTTCATCTTGAGGTTGGTGTGTTTAGTTTCGAAAAATCCATAATATATTCAGCAATAATTTATTGTTGCTTAGAAGGGTTGCTTTCTGTGATATCCTACAGGTCTACAAAAAAAACATTCTGCTCCAAGAACTAAACCTATCATGCCTTATGTATTTTTCTGTGCTGAATCCGAATTTTTAATTTAAAAATTTTTTTACCGCGTAGATTTCGAGTAAATCGCGGTTTATATCATCAAAATACGGTTTTTTGACAATAAAAGTCGGATTTACTCGAAATCTACGCGGATTCAGCACACAAAAATACTTAGGG
The DNA here is from genome assembly GCA_936432065.2 of Rutpela maculata. NCBI lineage: Eukaryota > Metazoa > Arthropoda > Insecta > Coleoptera > Cerambycidae > Rutpela > Rutpela maculata. The sequence goes on from OW386286.2 coordinate 251,938,596, forward strand.
TTTAGTCCTTGGAACAGAAATTTAATTTTTTTTGTAGACCTATGATTGAACACTGAAATAGATATGAATATATATATGCATATATTTTGTTTCTTTCTTCTTCTTGCCCATCTAAACTTAGAAAAGATTATTCCGAGAAACTCATATCTAAAAGGTAGAACGAAATAGTCAGCTGCAACTCGCTGCATCAAAATTTATTGTAATTTGGTAGAGTGAAAAATGACCTTTAGCTATTAGATATAAAGAATGACTGGAGAAATCCACAACAAATAATTTTAAATATAAATCTAATAGTATTCGAATATTTTGAAAAAATTTTACGATGAAGTTGAAGCTGTTGCCAAGCGTAAAATAATAACGTTAACGCAAAAAATAATTATCACATACCTATATCCAAATTCGTTAGCCACAAAACTTAATCACTTAAAAACGCTTCCATATTTTATTTGCAAAGACATGCAGTTGGTGGGGATTTGTTTGCTTGTCTGATTTGTCTGACTGTCCTAATTTCAAGCTAATTTTAAAAATAAAGCAACTACATTTTATTTTTTTGCCTGAAGTATCACATCGTAATTGCGAATCGCCCTGTATACAAACTAAAGAGCTATACAAGTTTCTATTTTTAAATTATTTTTTGGAATTCCTATTCATTCCCGTATCAAGGCTGAATTATGCTCCGATTGAAGGGTTACATTTCAAGTAATAGAGTTGGAAATAGAGAAACTCAGACAGTTTCTGCATGTGATGCAGAGGATATATCGGGCATCGAGCAGCTATAAGATTGATGATGGAACGATTATTTATGTTGTGTCTATAGAATAGGTAGTTTTCAGGAACCTTCATGCACAGGGACGTAATAGAAAGCTTTTACAAAATATATTTTTACTTTACAAGTGATTTTTTTAAATTGTATTATTCATAAGAATTTATTGAAATTTGCCTTCCACTGATGTCTATGCATATTTATCGCATTTCCAATATTTATTGAGAAGGCCATGGTAAAAAAGAGAAAATAGAAATAATTGTAAATGACAAAAGCTAATTTGTGAGTTAATTGTGAGTAAATATTGTTAAACATCGATTAATTTAGTAATGGTGCAAAATATGATCTGATTAATTAATTATTTAAAAAATATGATATACGAAGAACGTTCTAAGAACATAGAAGAATTGGAAAACAAAACATTAGCTGCGTTTCGGCATGATTGGAAATGCTGTAAGGAAGAGGTGTCAGAAATGCATAGATGTCAATGGAAGACAATTCGAACATATTATTGTAGTTTAGTTTTTCCTATTTTTGGAAAAATTATTGTATATTATAGAATAGAATAGAATAGAATAGAATAGAATAGAATAGAATAGAATAGAATAGAATAGAATAATCTTTATTTTCCAACTAGACTGTTACAACAGTATGGGCATCGTCAATTACATTACAAATGGCATATTACAAGGATAAAAGTCTAAAATTGCAGTCAAAACAAAATACAATTAGGTTATATATTATTTATACTAGTTACTACACTGATTAAATTACTACGTGTAGCATCAAATGAATAAGATTAACAAATACTTATTATTATTTATTTAAAAACAGTTGCTAATCAAAATTTCCTAAAAAATATGTTAAAAAAGTACATGTAAATGGTGTGTAAAAAACATGTATTTTAAAAGACAAAAAATATAAAAGTTATAAAAATTATTTCAGATGCATAAAAAGTCACCTATGGAAAATTATTCTACTATTTCTAAGTTTTATATAAGTATGTAGTCCTGTACAGAATAAAACATGAGTTTGTAGATATTTTTTTAGCGAATGTTTGAATTTGTATAATGTATTTAAATTTTTAATGTGATCGGGAAGTTTATTATAAATTTTAATTCCAGAGTAATAAAGACTTTTTTCAAATCTTGTTGTTTTATGTTTAGTTGGCTGTAATTGTGTTGTGTGCCTTGTCTCATAGGTATGGTTTTGTGAATTACGTAGGTACAAATTTATATTTTTACGAACAAAAATTGCAACTTTGTAGATATACAGACAGGGCATGGTCATTATTTTTAGGGATTTAAATAGGTCTCTACATGTTTGTCTGTTAGTAGATTTAGTGATAATCCTAATGGCCCTTTTTTGAATCCTAAACACTTCTATTGCTCTAGTACTATTTCCCCAGAATTCAATACCAAAAGACATAGTGGAATTAAATGATCCATAGTATATATTAACCATCTGCTCTGTACTACAATATTTTATCATTGTTCGCAAAGAGAAACAAACTTTTGATAATTTTGTACATATGTGTTCTATTTGTTCATACCAATTAAAATTATTATCTATATGGATACTTAAAGAACTTTGTGCTGTTTTTTTGAATATTTCTGCTTTTTTGGGAATTTAACTTTAGGCCATTTTCATGTAACCATCTTACTATATTGTTCACTGTTTGTTCCGTTTTTGTTTGTAGAATGACTTTATTCTTATTTCCAAGAATTACTGTGATGTCGTCAGCATACAGTATAATTTTTGAGTGTTCTATATGTAAGGGCAAATCGTTAACATATACCAAGAACAGTAAAGGACCCAATATTGACCCTTGGGGTACAGATATCGGGGGTAGCTTCTCCCAAGTAGATCTGTGTTGTTGATTTTGATGTTATATTTCAACTAACTGCTTCCTATTTAACAAATAGGATTTAATAAGATCCAGTGGAGTACTTATTATTTATCTAATTTTTCAAAGAGTATATCATGCTTGACCATGTCAAAAGCTTTCGACAGGTCAAACATGATGCTTACTACATTGTTTCCATTTTCTAGGTTCTCTAAAATTTCATTTGTTAATTGAAAAATTGCCGTGGTAGTATTTTTATTTTTTGTGAAACCATGAGTGTTTTAAAGTGTTTTCCTAAGTAGTATATTAGCGTGACCCGATTAAGGTACCAATATACAGAAAGTAGATAATTTCATATTAAATAAAAAAAGTGTGAATGACTAAATGTAAATGAATGATTTAAGTATTTTCAATATTTTTTTTTCTTTAAAATGCTAAGAATCCTACCATGTAATTCAATACTTCGTCAGTATTAGCTAGAAGAGTAGTTGTTTTGATTGGTTCTCCAATAATGAGTGTTTTAAAGTATTTACCTAACTAGTATATTAGCGTGCCCAGATTAGGGCAACAATATACAGAAAGTAGGTATTTTCATAATAAATAAAAAAGTGTGTAAGTTGTGATTTGCATAATACCTAAATAATATTCTCTAATCATGATAAAAGCAAATAAATAAAAATAATTAATTATAAAAAATAAATCAAGAATAGGCTTGTAAATAATGAATGAATGTTTCTATACTCTACTGATGAGAACTAACGAGTTCGAAAAAACTTGTACAACTTTTCTAGAGTTGAAATAGAATGTAAGGTTCAATAATTCTTGTGAATGACTGAATTTCAATAAATAATTTAAGTATCTTCAATATATTTTTTTGCCTTAAAATGCCAGGAATCCTATCATGTAATTCAATACTTCGTCAGTATTAGCTAGAAGAGTAGTTGTTTTGATTGGTTTTCCAATAATGAGTGTTTTAAAGTGTTTTCCTAAGTAGTATATTAGCGTGACCCGATTAAGGTACCAATATACAGAAAGTAGATAATTTCATATTAAATAAAAAAAGTGTGAATGACTAAATGTAAATGAATGATTTAAGTATTTTCATTATTTTTTTTTTTCTTTAAAATGCTAAGAATCCTATCATGTAATTCAATACTTCGTCAGTATTAGCTAGAAGAGTAGTTGTTTTGATTGGTTCTCCAATAATGAGTGTTTTAAAGTATGTATCTAACTAGTATATTAGCGTGCCCAGATTAGGGCAACAATATACAGAAAGTAGGTATTTTCATAATAAATAAAAAAGTGTGTAAGTTGTGATTTGCATAATACCTAAATAATATTCTCTAATCATGATAAAAGCAAATAAATAAAAATAATTAATGATAAAAAATAAATCAAGAATAGGCTTGTAAATAATGAATGAATGTTTCTATACTCTACTGATGAGAACTAACGAGTTCGAAAAAACTTGTACAACTTTTCTAGAGTTTAGATAGAATGTAAGGTTCAATAATTCTTGTGAATGACTGAATTTCAATAAATAATTTAAGTATCTTCAATATATTTTTTTGCCTTAAAATGCCAGGAATCCTATCATGTAATTCAATACTTCGTCAGTATTAGCTAGAAGAGTAGTTGTTTTGATTGGTTTTCCAATAATGAGTGTTTTAAAGTGTTTTCCTAAGTAGTATATTAGCGTGACCCGATTAAGGTACCAATATACAGAAAGTAGATAATTTCATATTAAATAAAAAAAGTGTGAATGACTAAATGTAAATGAATGATTTAAGTATTTTCAATTTTTTTTTTCTTTAAAATGCTAAGAATCCTATCATGTAATTCAATACTTCGTCAGTATTAGCTAGAAGAGTAGTTGTTTTGATTGGTTCTCCAATAATGAGTGTTTTAAAGTATTTACCTAACTAGTATATTAGCGTGCCCAGATTAGGGCAACAATATACAGAAAGTAGGTATTTTCATAATAAATAAAAAAGTGTGTAAGTTGTGATTTGCATAATACCTAAATAATATTCTCTAATCATGTTGTTCTGGTCTCAATGCGCTATGCGATTTAAGAAAATTTACGATTTGATCGTGTATAATTTTTTCAATTATTTTTGAAAATACTGGGAGAATGGCTATAGGTCTGTAATTATTGATATCTTGTCGGCTGTCCTTCTTATAAAAATGGATCACTTTTGATAGTTTTAAGTCATCTGGAAAAATTCCAGTAAACAATATCTGATTTATTAAATAAGTAAAGGGGTTAAAATTTGACGCAAGCATTGTTTAACAAAGTAGGGACTAATATCATGAATATCTTTGCAATTTGAGCTTTTAAAGTTTTTTATGATGTGTACCAAATCTTTTTCGAAGATCGGCCTTAAGAATAAAGATGATCGCTGATGTAATATCTTGTGGGTGGGTGAATTAGTTTTTGCTTTTATTTCGTGAGAATTGCCAATATTTATAAAAAAATTGTTAGCGTTATTTGCTGTTTCACTTGACTCTGTTACTGATTTGTCATTTATTTTTAATTCATTTATTTGGTTAAGCATACTTTCTTTTGTATTTTGTCTTACTATTTTCCAAGTAGTTTTTATCGCGTTATCTGAATTTAATATTTGTTTTTGAAAGTGAAGTTTTTTGGCTTCTCTCATTACTTTGTTGTATATTTTTTTATATGTTTTATAATACTCAATTAGATTTTCGTCATTGGGATTATCACGCTTTTGTTTGTACAGTTGTTTTAAATATTTACTATCGATTTTGATGCCATTAGTAATCCATTTATTTCTACCACCTGATAGATTTTTGACTGATTTAATTGGAAAATGTTTGTTATAGTACAGTAGAAATATTGATAAAAATTCTTTATAAATTTCATTCGGGTTTTCATGTTTATACACAGATTCCCATGCCTCTGACGCAATATCGCAATTAAAATTATTTATGGATTCTGTGTTCACTAGTCTGATTTTTTTGTACTGATTATTGTTGATTACAGAGAGCTTAGCTGTAATATGCATTTCAATAGCTTTGTGATCTGAAATATCTAGGTCTTGTATATTTGCATTAAAATCGGATTCTGTGATGTTAGTAAGTATATATTCTATAATAGTGGACCCATTATCTGTTACCCTTGTAGGACTATTTGTAGCTATTGTTAGGTTAAATGACTCTATTATGTACTCTAATCTACGCTTATTTAATGAATTTTTAGAAAAGTCGATGTTGAAGTCACCGGTGATGACCGGTTTATATTTCGACAAGTCAATTTTCTCTAATGTAGTTTCAAGTTTGTTGAAAAAAATATCTGCATTACTATCAGGTGATCTGTATATTGTAATGATTAAAATATTATTTCTATTTTTCTCATTTTGTTGTATTTCTATCGCTGCTAATTCATAATCTTTTTCTGAACTAATACTGCTTAAATCAATTCTACTTTTAGTTATTGGTTTAATATTGTTTTGCACATATATAGCTGCGCCGCCATGCCTAAATTTGTTTCTGGAGAAACAGTTTACACATGAGTAGTTATTTAAAATTACAATTTCGTCCTTTTCCATCCAATGCTTAACTAAACATAAAACATTTATTTTAAGATTACTTACTTCTAAATCTAGCCTTTTTACTTTATTTCTTAAACATTGTGTATTTAAATGAAAAATGTTTAGTTCAAATTTGTTTGGAATTTGATTACATGCTATTTTTGCGTCTGTTACTCTAAAGAAGAATTATTGTTCTCATGTTCGTTCTTATTTTTCGCTGAAAAAAGAAATTTGTTAACAAAGCTTCCGTTGGGCCAAAATTTTGGGTCCAGGCATTTTTCTTCCAGCTCTTTGGGTACTCCAACCTTAAAGGAGTTATAGGTATGTACACTGCCTCGTGGTTTCATCCATTGAACAACATAATATGCTTTCTCCGCATCATTTAAACATTTTTTCAGGTCATCTTCTTCCACATCCGTACCCACACGTGACACGAAAAACCAAATTTTTCTTGGTACAACATTTAATGTTATATTTGATCTCGTTCCAATTATTGGTGTAAACCTTTTATTTTGAATACCACTCACTGTATGTTGATGCTTGTTTATTTGTTTGTGTTTTTGTGTGTTTTTGTTGTGACGTGTTTGATGTAGGTCGTGGATTATTTATCTCTGACTCAGTTGATGTTTTTACATTTTTGTTATCTTGGCTATTGGTTTTTTGTTCGTCGGCTGGTTTTTGCTTTATTTGTCTACTTTGATTGATATGTGTTGTGGTTGCCATCTGTGTGTTTTTGGTTAAAATGTTTGAATATAGGTTTGTTGGGTGCTGAGATGGTTTGCCTCTGCTGTCATTTCCAATTAGATTTGGTTCTTTTCTTGGCTGGTTATCATTAATATTTCGCACAATATTTTCTAAATCAATTATTTTATTCCCTTGACTTATGATGATTTCCTGCTGCTTTATAATTACCTCATTTAACTTAGTCATGTTTTTCTTTAGGTATAATACAATATTAAATATATTTTTCTGCATACTGTTATTCTTGCATGTGGGACATAACCAATTATTACATTCTTCATATGAAGCACATTGTTTATGGAATATATCGTCACAATAACTGCATCTAACCCATTCATCACTATCTATAACTTCACTGTTACACGTTGCATAATTTTCATTTATTAATTTTTGTCTAATAGCTGGTAAACTTAAATTTGGTTTCGACGACAGATCCACACCTTCCGCCATCTTAAACACACATATCAAAAAGTGTTGTTGTTAATAGTCTTCCATGGCCTCCTCACAAATATATTAAATTTTTCGAAAATTAACCACTTTTTCTAGAGATAAATATGACATGATAATATCGTTGGATAGCTAATTTAAGTTGTGATCAAATAATGAAATAATTTACAGGGTGTTCCATTTACAAAAACACAAGTCATGTCTATATCTCGAAAACTGAGGCATGCATAATTTTGCCAAAAATACCAAATTTCCAAAAATGCTCTGTAGCTCGGTAGTTGAAAAAGATAGACGATCGCGATTTGCGGCATTGTTTGTTTCTCGAAAATCGAGCTTAGGTCACCTATATTAGAGTTTGTCTATCTGCCATAGTTTTAGTGTTAGTTTTAGAGAAAATCTCAAATCCCTTCTAATTTGGTCCACCCTGTATATATATTTCGGGGTGTATGCTATATCTATATACTTATTGTAATAAAGAAGATTATTATTATTGTTACTACTCATATCGATACAGGGCGTTGAAATACATCCATATATATATATATATATATATATATAAATATATATATATATATATATATATATATACATATATATATATATATATTTTTTTTTTTTTTTAACTATTTAACGTCGGCCTATTTCCGCTACCAGGGCCTATCACCGACGCCAGGAGACGAGCTACCCCCAACCTGGAAATTTTGCCGAACCTCTTCCCTTAAGAAGAGTAGGGATCTTTTACTTGCCTAACATTTAATAGACAAGGGATCGCCTGCTTTACATCCCCTCCGAAGGATGGTATATCCACTACGTAATCTTTTTCTGAAATTATGTAACTTCCGAGTATACACTGATATACAAGCCTCTAGAAGGTGGGACGAGAACGCTGTATTTCCCAAGATGGGTACCCCATCCAAGTACTAACCGCGCTCGACGTTGCTTCAACGGAATATCGACTGACATTCACATTGAAGTCGCCTCTACGCTCGCCCCATCCATATATTTAAATCTATGAATACTCACATCTTCCTGATATGTGCAAACATATTCATTTATCAAAATAAAATAAATTTTGAAAATTTCAAAGAAGTATTGAGTAAGGTACTGATGTGGTGAGCTTTGCGCGACTAGCCTAACCTTGAACTATATCTCACAGTGCAGATGTTAAACCACAAATAAAATCTTATAGGTACAGTAGCAGCAAGTGACAATCTTATAGTCTCTGCTGCTGTACCGGTTTTTACGCACATATGGTAATAATGAATTATTGTATTTTACATGTTCAATAATGACGAATTTTACAAACATTAAGTGGACACACAGTGTGCTTTGTTATGGTGCGGTCGGAGAAAATGCATCAGGCTCGTATAGGTACTTTACCAGCGACGGTTTATTAATAGTGTATTCTTGACAAACGAACCTTGCGTCAGCTTTGTAACATTTAAAGGACTTTGACCGTTTTCAATCAATCATCACTTAATTTTACTAAATAAAATATCAACTGTATGTTAATTTTCTGTTTTCTTTATAATTTTATCATTTTGTGCAGTCTTAGCAACGCTGTAATAAAAGTGAACAACTTACGTTGGGCATCGAAATTAAGAAGGATAAAGGTGAGTCTAAAATTATTTTTTTGGTTTTGAATTTTTAAATTTAAAAGTGGCGGCGTTGGTCTCCATATTACGTAAGGATTTATACAGGGTGTTATTAAAAAGTATGTCAATCACCTAACCACGGAATCAGTGCGTCAAAAAAAGTTGATTTAAGATAATTTACCTCTTATCTTTACCTCCAAAATCGCACCTCTATGAAGATACAGCCCTCTAAAGTTGGAAATATTTATTTTTTTTTTTTTTAATATTGTACAAATGGCTATTGATTTTTTTTTCAATTTTGGTACCTTGAAACGTATGCCAAAGGATAATAGTTTAAAGTTAAAACTTTTTAAAATGAAGTGTTCTAAGAGGCTGATTTACGGGTAAACTCCCTTCTCTCCTACCCTCTTTTTTTAGTGGTAGGATATGACTTTTTTGGTATACTGTATTTTATAGAAAATTTAATTATACAGCTTTTTCTTGTTTTTTCATAACTATTTTCAATTGAAACTGAAAATACTAAAAACATTGCAAAGCCTGGTAATTAAGCAGTGAAATAATAAAACTCGAGAATTGTAGAAATAATAAAACTCGAGAAATTGTGTTTTTTTTACAAGTGGGGTGTTTATAGTACGAGCCGAAGGCGACTGCTATAAACCACACGAGTAAAAAAAATATATCAGTCTCGAGTTATATACAAATTTTTTTGTATCGCCATTCGAAATTAGAAAACAATATAATTTTGTAAAAATAGACTAAACTCTATTGCTGTTTCCATAGAAACCAATAAGTTTTATTTCACACTGTGAAATTAAATTTCTTTATTTCACTCTTTTTTCTTTATTTTACACGTGTCAATAATGACATTGTTTTGATTCATCGAATCTGTCAAATAAATGCCATTTTAGGATATGGCGTTACAAAAAAATCATTTATTTTATCAGTTACATCTTAATTTCTGTTTTACATAAATAATTAATAAAATTTTATTTCAGAATGTGCTCAAAATTTGTTTGTTTTCTTGTATACAATATCTCGCTCTTTTTAGAAGAGAAAATCTGACATCCTGAAAGATGGTAAGAATGTTTCTAAATTCCTCGGCTGACTGCTGAATTCTTTGTCGCAGATGTTCAACGCTCTCTATTAGAACAGAGTAAACTTTGTCCTTCATGACTCCCCAAAAATAGAAGTCAATTGGGTTTAAATCAGGTGACCGAGCCGACCAACTGATTGGAGCATCTGCTCCTTAGTCTATTCAACATCCTCGAAAAGCCTTGATAAGCATTGTCTGACTTGCAGGCTATAATGGGGTGGAACATCGTCTTGTAAATACCACATGTTTTACCTAATATATTAGACTTGGGAGAGCGGATGTACTACTGTACCACCGAACTTCGCCCTTTCATTTGTGTTTATTAATATATTTTTTTCTTGTTTATTGTATCTTACTTTGTATACACAATGAATAAAGGCATTTAATATTTACAATTTCTAATTGTTCAGGCATTTCATTTTCTAGGAAGTGTTGATAGGCAGCCCCATTTATACGATTTGGAAAGAAAGCAGGTCCAATTAGATGATTATCAACAATCCCCGCCCAAACAATATCCGAAAAATTACGCTGAAAATGCGATCCTCTCTTTGCATTAGGATTTTCTTCAGACCAAATGTGATCATTGTGATGATTTCTAATACCATTTCTATTAAATGAGGCTTCATCAATTGATGTTTACAAAACTTGCATTTCTCGTATTTTTTCTCAGAAGCCAGTTACAAAATTCCAATCGAGAGCCATAATCTTGGGGTTCCAATGCCTGAACAGTCTGTACATGAAATGGAACGAGTGATTGTTCTTTTAATGCTTTCCATACCGAAAAATGCGATACTACTTGAGAAAGTATTTTACGCACACCGTTTTCAGGCCCTTCTGATACAATATCTAAAATTTCCCCTTCGACTTCTGGAACTAGTGCAGTCCTATGTCTGCCACATTTTCCATCACGATCATCTGATAGACTTCCAGTCTCCCGTACACGACGATCGACTGCAAAAAATGTACGTTTATCGGGATGTCGACGGTTTGAAAACTTTTCCTCATAACGCCTAGCTGCAGCAGAACCATTTCCATTACATGGTCGCCTAATAGTCTAATCATATCTACTTTTCCGGTATTAGAATAACTCATATTACGTGCCATTGTTAACATTAATTAATATGCATTAAAGTAGTTTAACAGAAATGACAGTTGTCAACTATCTACTGAACGTTCACAGATGTCTTTGATTTTCCTCTGCATTTTACTTAAAATTAAATTAAATTTATTATTATACCGAAATGATGTTTTAACCTAAAAGTAAGTACACGGTACTCATAGGTACTTTTAGAACTGAAATTAAGATGTAACTGATAAAATAAATGATATTTTTCATTAGGAAGTTTCCATTTTTCTCATTTTCTCGTAATAAATAGTCGTAAAAATCTAAAAAATATCTGTAATTTTTTTAAAAATTATCTCTATGAATAAAAAATGTATGGTCCTTCCAAGTTTAAAATGCTGCGATCATCTGGGCTGAGGCTCGATTATCTCACAATACATGATTCCGCCAACAGCGAGCGGGCGCGGGCACCTTTATACTCGCTGGCAGGCACCGGCAGTTTATAGCCAGCTTGCATTTGAGAGCCGAAAAAATTGCTAAAACATTCAATTTTAGCACGTTCATATTTTTCGAAAAACACCATTGGGACGGCCGTATGATGTCGCGACGTAAAGAAGTCTTCCAGATAAACCTGATCGTAAATTGCACGGCGAAATTCGAAAATTCGGCTCGGCACGAACGAATCAAAAGTGACATTTTGTGACATTTCATTTCATTTCAAAATCGAGCACATACACTAAATAAAGGGAACATACGGCGCGCGCCGGCATGGCAAGTCAGCGCGTTGTGTATTGTGACGTCACGGTGGACTTCAGCCGAACCGAAGTATTCAAATAAGAAATTGAATAAGTTCGTGAGTTTTTCAGATATCGAGATAATTACTTCCACATCCAGTGGAAGTATAGTAACGACAAAAAAAATTTTAAAAATTTTTATTGTTCAAATAGGCTTAGAATGTCATGAAACGTCGAGATTTTAAGTTTGAGCGAAAAAAAAATTTCTGTCTGTCGGTCTGTCGGTCTGTCGGTCTGTCGGTCTGTCGGTCTGTAACTTTTTTTTGTGCGCACGTTTACTCTGAAACCGTTTAAGATATTGACTTGAAATTTGGTACACGTATGCATTTTAACGTGATCTGGAACTAGATTATATTTTCATCTTGTTCCACCGAAGGGTTGGGGGTAAATTGGGGTAAATTTGGGGTAAATAGGTAAATTAAGCAGGTAAGAGTCCAGAAAATTGGTATTTAGTATATTAAAGAGAAGCTAAGGTCTCAAAAAAAATTTTGGCATTAGCCACCCCCATTACCACCCCCACCCCATTATTAAAGGGGATGAAAAAAAAATGTGATTTAGTGTGTGTACAAGAACCAGAAACCTCCAAATATTTTTTACTTCATCCACCCCCACTACCACCCCCTATCACCACCCCCACCCCACTACCGATGTGGGGTATCGTTTTATAGGTTTTTGGGGTAGAGGATTTCAAATATTATATTATTAAAGTTCCATAAACAATTATTTCCACATACAAATTTTTTTCGTTGTGAGCGACTTGGATAGAAAATCCGGATGTGGAAGTAGTGATTCCTTGGGCAGCGGTTTTTTGTTTTGTTTGACTAGTTATCTGAAAGACTACCAAATAGGAAACTTCCTAATTACCAGGCTTTGCAATGTTTTTAGTATTTCCAGTTTCAATTGAAAATGGTTACTCAAACGAAAAAAACACAAGATAAGAAAAAGCTGTATAATTAAATTTTCTATAAAATACAGTATACCAAAAAAGTCATAGGCGTACTACTAAAAAAAGGGAGTAAGAAAAAAGGGAGTTTACCCGTAAATCAGCCGCTTAGAAAACTTGATTTTAAAAAGTTTTTACTTTAAACTATTACCCTTTGGCTTACGTTTCAATGTACCGAAATTGAAAAAAAATATCAATAGTCATTTATACAATATTAAAAAAAAAAAAAAGAAAAATTATTTCCAACTTTAGAGGGCTGTAGTTTCATGGGGGTGCGATTTTGGATAGAGGTAAATTAGTTTGAATCAACTTTTTTTTGACGCACTGATTCCGAGGTTAAGTGATTGACATACTTTTTAATAACACCTTGCAGATTTAAATATATGGACGTATTTTAAAAGACACCCTCTGTATAAAGGGATTTATGGTGTATTAAAAAAAATTCTGGCGTATTTTACGAAACTATACGTTTTTATAATAACTTGTTAAACACATACAAACATCTATTTTATGTACAAAGTCGTATATTTTTGTAGTTAAATTGCAAAAAAACGAAAGAAGCTCCTCGGTTAATTGACTTCTGTACTACAAGACGTAAATTAAAACTACCAAGACGTTTACATCATGTTCTGTTTTACGCCCTAAGAGTTGATTTCTAGCCCACAGTTCAAACTTTTCAGAATAAGCCAGCGGTTCCTTGTTTAATGTTTGATGGGTTTTCCTAAATAACTCGATGAGCGTTGTTCCTTGTATTTGAATTTGTTGGACTGCCGCGAGTTGGTCGCTTCAGAACTTTTCCACACATCATTGCCAAACTTTTCTGCGAGTAATCTACTTTTCTCCGTACCGCTACCGTGCCCATGTGTTTGTATTAGTCCGGTCTAAAAACGCTCAAAAAGGGGGTGCACGTGGGAATTCAAAGTGAATGGATTTGAATGAAACCTTTTGTATCGCCTTTGTTTTTGCTTAAATATGAAGGTTAAGAAAGTTAAAGTGTGCGCTTTTAATTACTTCCAGTGGAAGTATAGTAACGACAAAAAAATTTTTTTAAATTTTTATTGTTCAAATAGGCTTAGAATGTCATGAAACGTCGAGATGTTAAGTTTGAGAGAAAAAAAATTTCTGTCTTTCTGTCGGTCTGTCTGTCGGTCTGTAACTTTATTTGTGCGCACGTTTTCTCTGGAACCGTTTGAGATATTGACTTAAAATTTGGTACACATATGTACTTTAACGAGATCTAGAACTAGATTATTTTCGTCTTGTTCCGTCAAAGGGTTGGGGGGTAAATTGGGGTAAATTTGTGGTAAATAGGTAAATCAAGCACGTAAGAATCCATAAAATTGGTATTTAGTATATACAAGAGAAGCTAAGGTCTCAAAAAAATTTTTGGCATTAGCCACCCCCATTACCACCCCCACCCCATTATTAAAGGGGACGAAAAAAAATTGTGATTTAGTGTGTGTACAAGAACCAGAAACCTCAAAATATTTTTTTACTTCATCCACCCCCACTACAACTCCCTATCACCACCCCCCACCTCGCTACCGATGAGGGGTATCGTTTTATGGGTTTTTGAGGTAGAGGATTTCAAATATTATATTATTAAAGTTCCATAAACAATTATTTCCACATACAAAATTTTTTCGGTGTGAGTGACTTGGACAGAAAATCTAGATGTGGAAGTAGTGATTCCTTGGGCAGCGGCTTTTTTTTATATTGTTTAAATAAACCTATCCCTGGGATATAAAAGGGGATGTGGTAGAGGAAAACTAACACGATGGATTTTTATTTTGTCTAAAACTGGCTTCAGCGCGTCAAAACACTTCAGAAAATTTAGTTGGGAACAAAAAAAATTTTTTTTCAAATTTAAATCGTTAATAACATTTTCATTTACTGATCGATTTTGTTCAAAAACAATAGGGTTTCTCCTTTAGCTAATATTAACTTACTGTCCAAATTTCAGTATAATCGGATTTTTCTCTCTTGAGTTATCGTGCTTACAAGAAACGTGACGGACGGACAGACGGACGGACGGACGGACGGATGTACGGACAGACGGACGGACAGACAGACGGACAGACAGATGGACATTTTGGAAGTTGTTCAGAATTCGTTCAGTAACACAATGATATGAAATTTTTTTGTCTGCGAGATATATTTACGGTTTTAGAAATGTGCCGATCAAATTCAATACGTATACTCTTCGTTTTTATATTTGCGAAGAGTATAATAATGATATTTATTTCATTCTTCTCATAGACAAATATATACATTTGTCTAGGAATAGTCCAGGTTATGCTTCAGTGGCGGCTGGTGAAATTTCAATATTTTTTTTCTCGTCTGTGGCGCATGGGACCCATACGAAACTTGGGAAATAACATCTAGAGAATCACTTCTCTAATGACCCCTAAAAAATTTTGAAAAAGCAGTTTGCGAAAAAATTTTTGAAAATTCGCTAGCCTCCCCTGGGTCTAGGGACCCCTGTTTACTTTTATTTTTTTTTGTCATATGCATTTGACTTTTCATAAAAATGCATCGACAGATTTTGGAGTTTGTGAAAATATTTTCATTACTAACTGAGATACAACGAATTGAAATATTGTAATTTGTTAAATTGTAAATTACAAAATTTCAGTTCATTGTATTTCAGTTAGTAATGAAAATATTTTCACAAACTCTAAAATCTGTCGATGCATTTTTATGAAAAGTCAAATGCATATGACAAAAAAAAATAAAAGTAAACAGGGGTCCCTAGACCCAGGGGAGGCTAGCAAATTTTCAAAAATTTTTTCGCAAACTGCTTTTTCAAAATTTTTTAGGGGTCATTAGAGAAGTGCTTCTCTAGATGTTATTTCCCAAATTTCGTATGGGTCCCATGCGCCACAGACGAGAAAAAAAATATTGAAATTTCACCAGCCGCCGCTGTTATGCTTACAAACTAACTTATGCTAATTTTGATTTAATTTTATTCAACTTAATTTTAAAACATCTTAAATATCTAGCCTCTTTATTTCAGAAGGTAGTTTATTAAAAATGTTTCGACATAGAAAACGATTGAATCCTTAACTTTGTGTTTACAAAAGGGAATAAAAAAATATTATTTTGTCTAGTCCCAATGTTGTGGATATCTAACATAAAGTTAGATTTATGTTTAAAAACATACACAACAGATAAGGGTTATAGTGGAGTCAAATTAGGACTAAAATATTCACAATGTGAATTGTCTGGTCAGGGCAGTTTTTTTGTTTTAACGTGTTCAGGGGATCAACTTAAGTTCACAGTTCAGTTTTGCAGTTTCTACGAGGTCGGCGTATTATTCATTTAAACAATTAATTTTTTTATACCGTGTTTTTTATCGGTTTTCTTTGAATATCTCGAAATCTATAAGTCCTATGGAAAACAACAAAAAGAGGGGAAATGTTACATAAACTAGAGTTCATTCCAATTATTATTATTATTTAAAAGAAATTGAATATTACAAATCACTGTTCTTTAAAAACAATGGAGAAATATAGCTCCTATAAAGTACAATCACCACTTAAAGTTTCAAATCAAAATGGTTGTTGAAACGGCTCAAATATACAGTTGTTGCTAAAATTTGCACCCTTGTGAAATCCTGTCATCAAAACGAAGAAATGTGTACGATGGCTCAAATTGTAGCTTTTTATAAGTACTTTAAGATCACGGAGAGAGAATTTTTTTTTTTTCAAAATTCAAACCCTTTTTATTACAGTTGTTTATAATTTTCGAAATTGTAGTTATAAACAAATTTATATAACTTTCTGGTTTTGTTATGAAATCAAAAATGGTGAAGGAGTAATGAAAGCAGATTAAAGAAGCCAACTTAAAAAAAAAATTAATGCTTTACTTGCATTTGAAGCTGAGATACGTCAGTTTTTACGTTTAGGTCACTTACACTCAAAGAAATAGTATGGGTAAATTCAACAAAAAAAAATGGTTAACCAACAATATCGTTAATTTTGTTAAACCAAACTATATTGATGGTATTTTTAAACAAGAGGTGATTGTTATTTTAATTAATAAAAAGTTGTCGTACAACAAAACAAACATTAACTTAAAAAATAGATGAATAAGACTATTATTTTGTTCGTCTGACTATTATTTTGTTGAATTCTGTCAAATTAAACTAGATAATAGTATATTTTATTTTTAACTATTATCGAATTGTAATTCTAACCCAGTATTAGTTCGCTGTACTATTGTACTTGGTAGACAAACCTATATTATTGTCGTCTTCTAGAAGTTCTAAAAGAATTACCATAAAATTTGCTTGCTTACCAAGTAGTCTATTACAGAAATTATTCCCAGATGACGCCACATACAAATCACTAACAATAATCCATCATGCATTATCTTGCACTCTTATGAATTTATAGAAAATTAATAACATGATTGCAGTGTTCAAATTCTCATCGGGGTCATCGATATATTTGGATGGATCTTATAAACGATCTCTAATCTTTGGTTTGGGTGGTCTGATGTCTCAATACTGAGATTTTGGCTAACCAAAAAAAACTTCATCATACAATAAAGTGTAGATCAACCTAAAAATTAGTTGGTGAACAAAAAACAAAGTCGTTGTACTATTTAATTGTAGACCAAACTGAAAATGGTTAGTGAACATAAAACAATGTCATTGTACTATTTAATTTGTTACAAGAAGATATGATTATTAAACTACTATTTGTTTACGAAAACAAATAAAGTTGTATGACTATTCTTTACTGATTGATTTAACTATGAAACTAGATAGGCGCGATTTCATATGCTCTTTTTGGTTGAATTTACCTATCATTTTCTTCGAGTGTATAAATAAAAAAATCGATATTTCTTATTTAAATTAGGACCGGTAATTCTCCAATGTCTATTATTTTGTCTCTTACTTGAAAATAATCCAAAACTACAATAATTGTTAAAAAATACTGTATAAAGGACCGAAATTGGTGATTTTGTTAAGGATCCGAAAATCACCAAATATGACCAAATGTTATATTATGTTTTTACAAACCGGACTTTAGTCGCTAGGTGGCCTAGTGGGTAAGGCGACAATGACAAGCACATTTTATTCAGCATGTAAACTCTTATCAAATAACAATTTGGCATAACACCGCACCCTTTTAACCATCCACGATAATCTCCTGGCGTCAGGAAGACTACCAGGGTGGAATTGTCTCGAACGGGTTTTTTCGTTGAGTTTTTTTTCCCATGCCAACAATAAAAAATTTTAAGTCTTCGCGTGAGCGTGTAGTGCGCGCGAAACCATCGCTAGTTATTACAGTTCATTAATCTTAATTATTCTTAAGTACCTTCGTGTACTGCGTTACACGTTATTGTTAATTTTAAGCCTATAACCCACCAGGCAGGAGTTTTAACCTAGAAAAATAATTTTCATTACCGGACTCCCCCCGTCCAGTGCCCCCGTACCACCCCCCCACCCCCCCCAGCCTAGATCCGCCACTGGTCGTCTTTATTCTTCTTTTGTTCGTAATTGTAGGTCAGCTTGCTCCATTTTTGCTATAAATGGAACACGGCTATGAATATACTCATTGTAGATAAGTTCTTCTATCCTGCTCATAAATAATGAAAAATGGATATTTTTTAAAAACGTACAAAATCGGCATTATAAAAAAAACCGTAGCGTTTTTCGTACAAGTATGTTTGGTCACATATAGATGCCAAATAATCCGTTGTGCCTCTCTATTCAACTTCTTAAATTCTGACTTTAAACAAGGGATTTTGTTGAATTCAGACTCTAATACTCAGAATATTGTTAAATTCCGAGTTTAAACCAAATTTCGAGTTCAAAGTCGGAATTACCTAATATTCCGACTTTAAACATGGAATCTAGTTTTTATTTGATATTTTAGAAAGTACGTGCCATGTAGCTCTTGATTGATTTGTAGAATGAATTATTTTATTTTGAAAAACACATTTTTTTTGTTTTCTCAATCAGCATTGTATGTTCTGTTATTTTAGATGTTTGCATTCATCGTTTAACTCGGTATATACATTTTTTAGATTATGTAAATCTTTTAGTTTTAAGCTTGACATTTTATTTATTGACCCATTTTTATTAATCTGCTAGGTTTACTATAATCCTTCTTGAAAGGAAAATGTTTATTAAACAAAAAATTTAACCTTTAAACAAATTTATTGTTATAAATTTTTTCATGATTAAACAAAAAACACATCGACACAATATCCGAACAGTCGGAAACCAAAGTTACAAACAACACAACGCTAGAATTGCTGTGCCGCAAATATAAAATAGTACTCACACGTTCCCTGGGTGAATGTTTATAACATAGATTTCCACTGTTGTCTGTGGTTAGGTAGACAGCAATTGCTGACTCCTCTCTAGCTCTCAGACACAAAATAATTAATATGGCACACAAACCACAATACCAGAATAATCCTGTGGCCCACTACGACTACCTATTTGATACATCTCTACGTAAAGTTTGGTTTAAGAGACCCGCTGCATGTTACAGTTCTGATATTCTACACATTTTCGAATTTTTTGTGCTTAATTAAGACATTTTACAGGCCTCCCGTGATCAACCCCTGTATGATGTACATTGATCAATTTCAATAATAGTATCCTACCATGCTATTCTACATATTCTGTATATAAATTGTCAGAACTCATCATGTTTATAAGGTATTGGGCAACGCCCGACTGCAAATTCCATTCGTATTGGTAATAGTCTTATTAAAAATAACTTAAGGTAAAATTGTTATCATCTAACCTGCGTACAGTTTTCTCTAAAATCTTAATAACACAGTTTATGTAAAATATGTTTTCGTCATACCTCCGTCGAAAGTATACTCTAATTCCATTGTTTTGTCGATCGTAAGTGACGCTTTGTGCACCAAATACTTGTTGCCAATGGCAATGGGTCGTTATTTTTCATAACGTCCCTAGGGAAAAAAAGTAAATTTGGGATAATTTTCTCTTTCATATTACTATAATACGTACTGAATTAAATGTTTTGTGTTGAATATAAATAATAGTAATGCTAGTAAGCTAATTTAAAAAGAACAGTGCTATACAATACGATATTTTTATTATTCAAAATCATCCTATTTATTTCTATTAAATACCAAAGAAAAATTTTATTGAAACAATGAGAAACTTGAACTATATTTATTTATATTATATTTATATTATTTATATAATATGTTTTATTTATTTATATTAAATAGGAAAGAACAGTTAGAACAATTAGATACTTGAACAATCGAGTTATGTTTTTTCTTTATTGTGTCTAGGCTTATATTCTCATTTCTTTCTATATTGTTTATTCCGAAAAATTCTTGTTGTTCACCAGTAGTAGGATTGTTGATAGGTTGTATCGTTAAAGATGAATCAGAAGCCAACTCTCCTGACGTGTTTTGATTATATAAAATTCTATCGGCGACGTCTAATTTATTTCTCATTGAATCCGACACATAGCTTTCCGCAACTGTAGAGGATTTCCATCCACCATGTCTTTTCAAACCAAGAACTTCGATTCCTGTATCAGCCAGAAAAGTTGCAGACGTCCTTCGACGCCTGTATAAGTACTGGGATTTTCCAATCCCAAATATTCTGCGATCTTAGCAGGGATTTTTGCAAAAGTATTTTTACCTACTGGTTGGTTCATACATTTACCTGCGTGGTATTTTATAAAAAATCTACGAATTTCTTTATTTTGCCTAGCGTTAATATATTTTCTAACTATTTCAACAAAATTGATGCGTTGGTCATCTTTGTTAATAATCGTAAAAGAACGCTGCATTCCATTTTTTGAATCCGGTATTGTTATTATTATTACAGAATTTTTGTCTTCAACATCTTCAATTACCAGTTTACACAACTCGTCCTTCCTACAGGCGCCAGCTATTCCCATAATCATAACAACCTGAAAAAGTTTAATTTAGTATAAGTGAGCAACGACCTAATTAATCATAATAGCTTACCTTCATCAACAAATGTGTATTATCTGGTGCTTCAGTAAAAATTTGTTCATATCTTCTCTTGTTTATTTATTTATTTATTTATTTATTACGGGTTAACCCAATTACACATAAAACATTAAAAAAAATTTGCTTAAAGAACAGTTAATAAATTAATTACAAAAAAAAAAGAATAAACACATTTAAAAACAACACTGAAAGATATAGAATTAACATAAATAAACAACTCAGATCAGGGATATGAAAAGCAAACATTAACTTATATAAAGTTATCTTAAAGCTATAAATAATAATCACATCAAATGTCTTTTCAACTTATCGACAGATATTAAAAATATCCAGTCGAGTATTATTAGCATTTCTTACAATTCTACTCGTACCTAAACTAGAACCATATAAGGTTCGATGATTCTGAATAAAAAATATATAAGTTTCTCTTAAATGTCTCTGGGGAACATAGAAGTCTATTGAAGAGAGTAATTCAGGCGAGTCAATAATGCCATTGCTAATTTTGAATGCCAAGACAATATCTGCGTTGATTCTGCGTTGTTCCAAGGTGTAAAGATTTAAATTATTTAAAATTACATTATAATTAATATTATCCGTAGCCATGTTGACCTTATATGCAGCATAACGTAAGAATCTTGTTTGCACTCTTTCTATCTTATCTATATGCACTTGAAAATATGGAGACCATATTACTGAACAATTTTCTAAGTGAGTTCTAACTAGTGAAATATATAGTGATTTTATGGCAGCTATGTTTCTAAAATCTTTAGTATGTCTTTTAATGAAACCTAGCATTTTTAGAGATTTATTGCATATTAAGTCGATGTGATGCACAAGTGTCAGTTTGCTGTCAAAATATATACCTAAATCACGTATTACTTTTACATTTTCAATTGGTGCATCCTTAATTACATACGAATTTATTGATGGAGATATCTCTTTACTGAACTGGATATATTTGAATTTTGAAACATTCAGTGTTAATTTTTTACGCTTACACCAATCCTGAAATCTGGTAATATCATCTTGTAATTCTACAATAGAGGTGGAATCTTTAATTTCTTTAAATATTTTTAAGTCATCTGCATACATTAGTACCTGACTATATAAGAAGCATTCTACATAACTTGTAAATATACAAGATTTTTTAGGTTTAAAACCATCATTTTTTCGCTTCAAGATACTGTGATATGTTCTCGTTGTCATTAATAAATACAGTGCATTTTAGCATTGAATACTTAGACCAAAGACTACCTGGAGACTTTTCAGATCTGTTCACAAAATAAGCCAGCAACGCATTTTCTGTTATAGTATTTACACCCTTCGGCGACACCAACTTTTAAATACTTTATATGTGTCTTCGTATCGTTTTTGAGACTTTCTTGGAAGTAAATCCATACAAGCCTTATTTGCTAATTCTTCTATATTGGACATTATAATATTATTGTATTGGTATTATAATAATACGGCTTATATTGACAGTAGTTGTCATTTGAATAGAAGCCGCGTGCTCAATTTATTTTATTGATGGTTGCCGTGGAAATTCCAAGCATCGCTACCTTTACTAATACAAATATGAAATCTTACTCAAATAATTATAGTTTTCCATTAGTTTTTTTTTTCCAGTTTAATGAGTCATATGTATGACGAAAAATATAATATGCACCGCGGGTCATGCAGTGCGATTTTTTGGTCTCGAATACTTGCAAACCTTGGCCTTACGGGCCTCGGATTGCAAACTGTATTCTCGACCAAAAAAGTGCACCTTACCACCATTGGTACATAAATAACTATAGTTTTGCGGCTCTATGACTCGATTTCACTATTTTATAAGTGTCAATAGTGAAACAAATATTTTAAGTTAATAGAAATTATCAAATGCTTGAAATATATTTGCAATCGGCAAGGCTGGACTCAAACTTTTCTTCGTTTCATAATATTATAGTTTTACTAAAAATACATTTTCAGATATTTGAAACAAATATTTTGTCGATCATTGTGTTTATTATTCGATTTCGTTATAGTCTGCGTACAGCTCGCTTGAATCTGAAAGACGTACTGTATATTGCAGTTTAGATATCTTAGGTAAGTTCAATGGTGTATCTGCAAAGAATAATTGCTAGGATACATTTTTAAATACGTTCCAAAGTCGAAATAAGAATGTTAAGTCCTACAGAAATTATTGTATTTTTTAATAGATATTCGCAATCGGCAATGCCCGACTGAAACTATTATTCCTTTCATAATATTTAAAAAAAATACCTTAATGATATTTTGAGGTAAAATTGTTATATTATGTAACCTATATAAAGTTGGTTCGAACCTGAGAGACGTCCTGTATACTGCGGTTTAGATATATTGTACGTTTTCATATTTTTGTGTGCCTAATTAAAAACCTCAGTAACATTTTGCTCCAAAATTGTGATAAAACGTGGTTTATATAAAAGATGAGAGTATACACGCCTCTAACGATCGCCCTGTGTGACGCATACGATTCAATTTCAAAAGAAAGTATTCTACCATGCTATCTTATATAAGTCCAACAGAGTTTATCGTATTTAACAGATATTCGCAGTCAGCAACGCCCGGCTGCAACTTTTATTAATTTCATTATAGTCTTATTAAAAATACCATAGAGATATTTTAAGGTAAAATTGATATATATTATCTAGTCTACATAAAGTTGGTTCAAATATGTCTTCAAAGAGACACCTTGTATATTGCGGTTGTATATTGCGGTTGTATATTGCGGTTGTATATTGCGGTTTCGAAATATTCATACTTTTCTGTGCTTAATAGAAAGTAGCAACATTTTGCTCTAAAATTAAAATAAAACTTGTTTTACATAAAAATGGCAGTGTGTAGCCTCTGACGATCGCCCTGTATGACGTACGTTGCTCAATTTCAATAGGGAGTATTCTACTATGCTGTTTTACATATTTTCCATATTTTCCATATTTCAATTAATAATATTAAGTTTATCGTATTTACAAGAAACGGTGCGCGCCCACACACACATACACACAATAATGATATAAGGGTGGGTGCTCTACAAGAAGCGTTTTGTAGATTATAAAAAGAATTTACCAAATTATGATTGCTTAAAGTCGCTTATATCTTAAAAACTATAACATTTGATTGATTGATTGATTTACCAGCGTGCGGTAGGCATTTCTGCCACTCCCAAGGATTATACAACTGGGCCTGCTACGTCCACGCTGGGTTGGACTAAGGTCATGCTTGTTGCCAGCAGCGAGTGCCACATGACGCATGGTAAAGGAATGTGGGATGGGAGGTGTAGCTATTTGTGACATGCGTTACCGCATTGTGTCGTGAGGGAGCGTTTAAGCTTCCTTCTTTTTTGTATTTTTGGTTCTGGACTTCTGCCTCTTCTGGGTCTTCTTGTGATATATGTTTGCCGCATTGTGTCGCTGCTGTTCGTGCTCCTATTTTTGTTTTTCTGCTTCTATAAATCTTCTTCTTCTTCTGAATCTTTTGATTCCTCCGTTTCTGATTCTGGTACTTCAATTTGTTCATTGTTCTTAGGGAGTATTCATATATTTTGTGTTCCACTCCGCTGGTCCAACTCCCTTTTGTTGACGGCTCTCACTTCCATTATTAGGCTTTTCCTGAAGTTTGTTTTCAGTCCAGATGTGTCCTGAGCAGGCGCGTACGCAGGAATGTGTTCGGTGGGGGGCAACCAGGGGGGAACCAAATAAACACATAACACAGCACAGTGAAACTTAAAACCTCACTTTTCTTTTTGGCATATGCGTAAAAACGAATTTAAACTAATATTTGGTATGTAAAAACACATATGAAATGATTGCCACTATCCCAAAAATTATCAACCGCGCCGCGCCTGGGGGGAGGGCAATCAGGTGGAACCAAATAAACACATAACACAGCACAGTGGAACTTAAAACCTGACTTTTTTTGGCATATGTTTAAAAACTAAGTTAAACTAATATTTGATATGCAAAAAACATATGAAATAATTGTCACTATCCCAAACTTCTTAAACCACGCGCCGCGCCTCCCGTGCGTACGCACCTGGTCCTGCGGTAATTAGAAGATCATCGGTGTATGTGTATATTTTCTTAGAAAATACCATTTTTCTGAAAGAAGCCGCACCACGCATACCTCTTTTGAAGTGCTTTGAGAATCTGAAAATTCAATTTTGACTCCGTATTTTATGTTCCACTCCGCTGGTCCAACTCTCTTTTGTTGACGGCTCTCACTCTATTATTAGGCTTTTTTTGAAGTTTGCTTTCAGTCCAGATGTGTCCTGCGCAGGCGCGTGAGCAGGAATGTGTTCTGAGGGGAGACCAAATAAACACATAACACAGCACAGTGGAACTTAAAAAACCTCGATTTTTTTGGCATATGTTTAAAAACAAAGTTAAACTAATATTTTGTGTGCAAAAACAGATATGAAATAATTATCACTATCCCAAACTTCTTAAACCACGCCGGGCCTGGGGGGTAGTTGCCCCCTTGCCCCCCTGCTTACGCACCTGGTCCTGCGGTGATTAGGAAATCATCGGCGTATGTGTATGTTTTCTTAGAAAATACCATTTTTCTGAAAGAAGCCTGCACCACGCATACCTCCGTTGAAGTGCTGTGAGAATCTGAGAATTCAATTTTGACGCCGTATGTCAACAATGTTTCATTGATTATTTCGGGTTTAATCCAAATTAAATTCGTTTGAGTACTTTTAATAATTATAAAAAACCTCACTTGAAAATTTACGTAAGAAATTGTTCTGTCCCTACTTTAATATAAATTAAACCCGCAATAATCAAATGCATTACTTTTAAATTCGTTTGAGTATTTTTTATAATTATGAAATAAAGAATTATTTGAGAGAAAGAAATATATGACCATATTTTACGATACGTTATTGATTATTTCGGATATGATTTAAATTAAATTATTTGAATATTTTTATAATAATTGAAAACAATTTATTTGGCCATATTTTTACTGCTCTCATAAATTTTTCAACAGATGTCGATTCTTTGAGGGTCTGGACCTAAACATTTCAATGGTTTTATGGGCAGACACCTGTAGTCATTAAGACACAAATAAACTAAGATGCACTTATCTCTTATACGCCCGAGTTTGGGTCGTGTTTATATATTCGTTTCTTTAAGCTCATTTCTGTATGCACCACACTGATTGCTACTAAATAACTCTGTATTAGTTATTTCAAAATATTAATTATATTTCAACTTTGTTCTTTTGTTATAACAAATCAATTTAATCCGGATTTCTTAAGCTACAATTCACTAAATTTAACACAGTTTTATCGGGTTTTTTAACGTTTTTAAGTGAGAGGGTTTCAGACGCACAACCGATGGACTTCATATCTTAAAAACATTTGGATAAAAATTGCTTGTAATACTTTTCAAAATACAATTCATCTACAATCCATCTTCCGTCTGAGATATAACCATTTCATTATCATTTAAAATAAAGAAGTTCTGATCAATTGTTTATTAAAAATCGTGCATGTAGGTACAATGTTCTTTGAGCTGCTGATTGTGAATATGATGTTCAAAGGCAAGTAAAAGGATGGCGTATATAAAATGCCCGGAAATCTGCTTATTGCACCTGAAAATAATATCGGTTTCCAGTAGCACGGTTGACTTAAAATTTAAATTTTCTTTAGTTGTATTAAAGACTACTATAAAAAACAACGCTATTAAAAATACTGTGAAAAATATGAAGAGAATGTACATTTATTCAGTGCATCGATTTCTCCTGAAGGGCGAGAAACTGCACCATTGTTTTATTTAAAAAAAAAAAACAATTATTATGTTATTCTTATGAGGTATGTATGATTTGCGTTTCTCATCTTTCTAATGGTGTAATTTTCATTTATTTTTAAAATGTGCAAATGTTTTTGTGTTATTTAATGATATAAATATAAAAAAATATTAAATACAAAATTTCATTAGCTTCAATTTACGTCGTTATCCTTTGCAATATTGTCGTACAGTTCAGTGTTTTTAGTAAATTTGAAAAACTAAATAAATGATTTTTTTTAGGAAATTTTTGAAAAGAAGGATTTTTCAAACCAAAACATTTTCTATGTTGTAATCATGATAATAAACTGAAATAACTTGAACACAAAGGTGCTGTTATATTTAAGAGAAAGCCATAGTAATTTAAAAAAATAATTTACAGCTGGGAAATTAATAATTATATTTTTTATACTATTTTCATAAAAATGTGATTATAAAAAACAATGCATTAAATATAAGTAATCTGTTCCTATGGAATTTTTTTGAAACTACTTTTTTTCTTGCCCAATTAATTGATAAATATTTATGTTTGTTTATTTAAACAATATTATGGCCAAAAATGGCAAAACGTGATCAAAATAACATTTTAAAACGGTATTCTTAATTTTTTTGTTAAGCTTTAACAATATATTTTAACGCAAAAAAGTCGGATATATTATTTTATTAACAGATATTGTTTAGATAATTTAATGTTTACCGACTGTGAAAATCGGTAAACCATCATAACTTGCTCAATTTTTATGACGCAACGTCCAGGGCTCAAATTAGTGGTCTTTTTATAAGCTGCAGAAGAGTTTCTAACGTTTTTATATATATATATATATATATATATATATATATATATATATATATATATATATATATATATATATATATATATATATATATATATACATATATTATAGTTTCCGAGTATATAATTATTAATTTATCAATTTTTTAAATATTTATTTAAAGGCGCACATTTTTAAAAACGAAGACGTCTACAAAAGATTTCATTCAAATCCATTCACTATAAATGATTTTTATGTGAAAAACTTTTATAGACTGGACTAGAGAATTCAGGAAATTTTGCTCTTTCACCACAAATTCAGACAATAGATTTTTGTAACCCACATATACTTAGGAAACTCTTGCGTGTTATCTAAGTTTTAAAAAGACCGTCAAGAATATAATTTTCACTTTGTTGAAAATAATATGTGACTTGAACTTTAAGTATAAAAGTTAGTAGTGCCGTTATTCCAGTTGTTTACCTCCTTACCACCAATTTTCATCACCTGTCTGCAAAGCAAGTCCCAGAATTAACTTATAGAAAATTCTTTCAGGTCAAATATAAAGTGTAGTACGAAAAAATTAGATAGATATTAGAGATAGGTGAATAGTCAAAGGTTGCAGAAAAACATATGCAATATAACCCGCTTATTAATATAGTTGTAGCTAATAATAATGTAGCTAATAAGCTTCATGAACGCTAAATAAACAAATATATAAAAAATCATTTCGAACTATATACAATACACTACCTTTATACTCTGTATCATTCATACATTACCAATTCTAATGTTTCAGTTTGACCTTTGTTATACTTGTTGTAACCTTCTGCAGATGTTCTCCAAATTGCCAATATTATGCCGTGTTTAGAAGCGATGAAGGAGCGAGTAAAAATACTCATCATCTCCATATAAACTCCATTTGAATACATTAAGTATATCCTGGTAATTTAATTCACTATTTTATAAAGTCCTTTTAATAAGATGTAAATTCGTGTAGCAGGTGCCTGTTTTCCCTTGTCTCCAAACAAACTTTACCGCTCCACACTTACACCGAGGTCCGTGATTTCGTCTAGGGTCAGCTTCTGACAGTGACGGATGTCTGTAAAAGTGCTGATCGAAATAGTGGAATGTGAATAGAAAACACTATCAAGGGACAGGGTTGAATTGGCTCTTGAGTTATTTATTATTTTCCTTAGGATATTGAGATTTTGGGACACACACATTAGTTATGCAAAGAAGGTAATATTAAACAATCATAAAAGTGTAGCTAAAAGGATATAAAATTTTCGATAAAATTGAAAATACCGCAACTTAATGTTCTTGAACGTATTAATTGTACAAATTGTGTTGAAACTGTAGGAGTTTTAATTGCAATTTTTTTCTATTTTTAAGTCGTTCAGTGATTTTTTAAACGATTAAATGATTTTTAAAAACGGTCAAAATTATGTTTTCTACGAGCGCTTTTTCGCACTAGTGCGGAAAAGTAATTATATTTTTATTTGCATTTTCGGGTAACTTATAGTTACATTTCTTACTGACTAATAATGGATGGATTTTAAAATTTTCTGTAGAGTGTACGGAATTTTTCTAACATGAAATGAGGAAATTAGGCACAACCAATACATTTCAACTTGTTAAGTTAGTTTACATGATGAGAGTTATAATTCAAATTAGCGTGTTTTCGCCAACATGATTGAGTCCAATTTATTTTGCGATGGAAATTAAGGATGAACAAGAGAGAGTGCAAAATTTAACGCTCGACAAGTGTCAGAATTTGAAAGCCGATCCTCGAGAGAGGTATCTAAGTACAGGGATAGGGAATAGTTGAAACCCTAATCTGATAAACTTGTCTATAATAATTGAAATTAATAACCATCGAGTAGTACATCTCCGCTAACTAGTTTAACCAAATCTCGTTATACGATCACGAATCGTTGCCTTGTTGAAGAGATTATAATCAACTGTTAGATGATGGCTCTATTTCATGAGGTTTTCGAAATTACGGCGGTTGTAAAATAAGTAAAAACGACGATTGAATTGGAGAAAAATCGTATGATACGAGGTCATTTCTTAGATGACAGTATTAAAATATATCAAATGGCAAAGCTTTTGACTCCACTCAATCTGTCGATTTATAGGGCCTTAAAAAACATTAAATATAAGTTATTTTTTTAAATTTTAGCATTGTGGGAGGGAGGGCCCTCATTAAAAATTCAACGTTTCGACGTCAGGGGAACTACTTGTTTTTTGTACGATTAATAGTTTAAAAGTTATAGCATCGCTGAAGTTCAAGCAACAAAATATGGATCCTGAAACGATTACGTCAGTCGGAGAACAGAAAGAGAAACACTGATCTCTCGTTATCAACGTTTTGCTAAATCAGGAATAATGAAAAAATTAAATTTTGCTACGCTTTCCTTCACAATAGAAGCAGCACGAATCCATTTCTTACCAAACTACATCGAGTACAACATTGGTACAATGTGAATAAATCACCAGAAAAATGGGCTGACAAAAAATCAAGGATCTCTCTGGTCACCTGATTGTACAGGCTTATTCATTTTAACTGTTAATATTGGAAATAAAAAAAAAAGTATAAAAGTTGTAGGGTTGTATATACATATTTTTTAAATGCAATTAAAAAAACAATTGCTTCCATAGGTCACGTGATATAACAATGAAGGTTGTTTCTTGAATGGAAAACCCTGAATGCTTTTACATATTCTTTTAGGTCTTTTTTCCCTGATTTCAAATAAGTGTATAAAAAAAATAAGAAGTAAAAAAACAATAATAAATTAATTAAAAAATCCAGTAGACGAATTCCATGGCCACCAAACTTCCCTGATTGAACATCTTTGGATGCATTTTTGTGGGGTATTTAAAGGACAAAGTGAATTATAAAATAGTTATAAAATATTGTTCATGTTAGGATTTTACTTTAATTCTTATAATATATCAAACTTTCAATGTCTGATATATCAAGAAATATTACAGCTAGACCTATATATTTGAAATCGGGGGGAAAAGGTCTAAAAGAATATGTAGTTTTCCATTTAAAAATAGTTATAAAATATTGTTCATCTCAGGATTTTACTTTAATTCTTATAATATATCAAACTTTTAATGTCCGATATGTCAAGAAATATTACAGCTATACCATCAACCCTTATATATTTGAAATCAGGGAAGAAAGATCTAAGAGAATATGTAGTTTTCCATTTTAAGTATTCTCTACAGTTTTGGTTAATTTTATGTTTTTAGTTTTTTCGGACTCTAAGAATGATGACTATTTTAAAAATGTTTCAATGGCTATACAAATTTAAATTTTTTACATAGCCTATAATTAGCAATGTGAATATCATTTTCACTGCGAGTTCCATAATTGTGTACTTCTTTATTGAAACTGAACTTGTTAATATCATTATATACAAAGCGAAGTAATTTATAGAGTTATGTAGAAGGTAGTATCATAATTTTCTTATCTTTAAATGTGTGTCGACGAGAATGTCTGTAGGGTAAATTAAAGATATATCTGATAATCCTCTTTTGCATAACGAATACTCTATTAACTTCCACTGCCTATTCCTAGATGATGATTGTATAGCTAAGACTTGTGTATACGATAGAGTAATTTTCCGTAATAGGACCACTCACATTGACTCCTTTTTTAATATTTAATATAGAAAATGTATTTTTAGCTAATTTTGAACAAAGATTATCCATATGACAGGAGAAATCAAGTGTTGATTATGTAACAGTTCCTAAAAACTTCGTTTGGTTACTTGTTTCTTGTTTCAACATAGCTAATATAGGAATAATAGTATTTGGCACTAAAATAGAAAAATGAACGGATACAGTCTTATTTTTATTGGCAATAAGTGAATTTTTATCGCTTCAATCCTTAAATTCATGAAAGATTAATTCTAATTTCTGCATATTATTGGCATTTATCACCAAACGACGTATCGTCAGTATACACGGAAATATCATCCTCTGTTATAAATGAAAGAAGGTCATTAATGAATAATATAATAGTACACTGGTCAGTTTTAGCATTGTGACGATTTTTGTAAGGAGAGGTAGGAAATTCCTCAAAAATTACAAAAGTTCGAATAACTTTTAAACCATTGATATTCGTATAACTCTATATCTTATTCAGGGAACTGGTAGTGATATGCCGTATCACTCAGTTTCATATTGGCCACTGTTTCTGGGACATCCTGTATACTGGATATTTCTCTCATTGGTTACAGTAAGTCGTGATAGATAGCTCTCTTTAAATTTACTCATGGAGAGCAACTCACGAAGTCAGTATTGACGACAGTCAATAAGTTACAAACTGTAGTGTACAGGTATCCACCGCAAAGATAAATATTTCACCTTTAGCTTATTGCAATCAATTTGTGTTTCTTTGCGCATTCTCAAATAAATGTGCATTGTTTAAATATATTTTGTAATAATCATTATTTTAATGACATCGTTTTATATTATTTTAATCTGTATTTTCCTCTGAAAAAATGTTTTACCAATACATCTCTCAAGAGATGTTGATAACAAGAATAAATAATGTTATTATCACAATAAAATTACATAATCTGTCAACCCCGCACGGTCTACTTGGAATGTTATAGCGGTGTTCCACAGGGATCCATATTGGACCCTGTTTTGTTTTTGTTATATATTAATCATATAGGCTCTTTGGCGTCAAATCCACATTTTACAATGTATGTAGTCGATATATTTATTATAATATCTAATCCTAGGGACAATCTTTTGGAAGATAATTCTAACAATTTATTGACTAATTTGAAGAATTAGTTTTTTCATAATTCTCTATATTTCAGTGCAGAAAAAACTCACCTAATTAAATTTCACATCAGGCAAAAGAAATGTAACTGTTTAAATATTGAT
Source organism: Rutpela maculata (assembly GCA_936432065.2). NCBI lineage: Eukaryota > Metazoa > Arthropoda > Insecta > Coleoptera > Cerambycidae > Rutpela > Rutpela maculata. The sequence goes on from OW386286.2 coordinate 251,970,918, forward strand.
GGTACCAAAATCGATAATGAGGAAAGTATAAAGTTTTTAGGCATATGCCTGGATGAAACCCTAAACTGAAAACATCACTGTGAAGTCCTAATATCTAAAATATCATCAATAACTTATTTGTTCAGAAATATCAGATCGTTTCTAAGTAAAGAACACTTAATTAATTTGTACTGTGCTGAAGTTGATACACGCTTGAGTTATGGTGTCTGTTTCTGAGGATAATCTATCCTAGCAGCAAATTTTTTTATTGCGCAAAAACGTATTTTGCGCTGTACCGCCGGCGTATCGGCCACTCACACTTGTAAAGGTATTTTTAAAGAATTTGGAATTTTTAGCTTGCCATGTTTGTATATTTTCGAAATTTGTATGTATGTTTTTAGAAATAGGAATAAGTTTGTTTTAAACAGTAAATACCACAATGTCGATACCAGACAGAAAAATGAGTTAATCTGCCTTATGCCAAACTTAAATTACTTGTGATTCTCCCAGGTCAATGGGACCTAAAATATTCAACCGCTTACCGAATGAAATAAAGTTTAACGAGACAATGAATGCATTTAGAGGGAAATTAAAAATGTGTTTATTATATAAGTGTTACTATTCAGTAGAGGAATTCTTTCAATTTTAATGTATATTATATATCATATGTATACATAAGATTTATGTGACTATTCCTATACGATATTCTGTATTGCCAAAAAGGAAAATAAATTATTATTATTATTATAAATAATATCTTTACAAGCTTCTGGCAGTAGTAATTTGACGTATTCTCGTTTTTATAATAAGTAGTAAACATAATCAAACCTGAGGGTCTAAGCAAGACTGTTTTTGTGTATTTAATATATGTAATCCTCAAGAAATATGTCAATAATTAAATGTTGACTGTAGGTGTGTAGGTACTTAAATATTTGAAAAATAAGAAAATCGCTTTTTGCCTTGGCATCTAATTCTTGTATGCACTAAAAAAAACGTCGATATAGCTGCATGTATCCATCCATTTCATTTCACGACATCTCAAAACACTTACTGGCACATACACTGCTAGCAAATCACTCGCTTAACCCAGTAGGCAAAAGGACAATATGTTACTTGCAGATGTCTCTGCAGGTGTCGTGGGTTCGGCACAGGGACGTTCACCTCCTGACGGTGGGCCGTTACACTTACACCAGCGATCAAAGGTTCAGAGCTATCCACCAGCCTCAGTCGGAAGATTGGACCCTGCAAATCAAGTACCCTCAGCACAGAGATTCCGGGGTGTATGAGTGCCAGGTATCTTCCACGCCGCACTTGTCGCATTTCATACATCTCACCGTTATAGGTAAGTTCAGTTTCATGTACTTAGATTTTAGTGAGTTTGTAGACATTTTACTTCTTAAGAATTGCAGATAGAGTTCTAAAAAATGAACTATTAATAACGCACAAACTAGAGTTGGGCGATTCGACTCTTTTTAAGGATTCGTACCAAATGAATCCGTATCAAGAAATGATTCGTATCGAGAGATTCGTACGATTCGTACCACTTCGTATCACTGATTCCATGATACTAAACAGTATCATGTACTGATTCGTACCATTCGTACTATTCGTATGTTTCGTACTACTGATCCCATGATATGAAACAGTATCATGTACTGATTCGTATCATTCGTACTATTCGTACCCACATTCTACTCCAGTGTTCAGCATAGATTATAGAATATTATATGTGGTGTTAGGGCCAGAGTATTATAATGTTATATTAACCGTACAGTTTAAACTTTTAGGACTTCTATTACATTATTAATAATTTCGTCGTCGTCATTAGACATCAGTAAAAAGATAGATAGATAGCGTTTATTTAACCATATTATATACATATTTGTACATTTGTAGCAAATCAACTAAACAAAAAACAATAACAAAAAAGTAAAAAAAAAGACACAGATTTTGTAATCAGTACGTTATATAAAATGAATGCTATCTTGCATCATATTACATATAAAACAGGGAATTTTTTCAATTATGAGATTATGAGTATTTTAAAATCTGAAATCTCCAGTTTAAACGCACGGTCCGCATCCACCGTTTGAAGTTTAACCTTATACAGCTGGCCCAGTATCGCATCGCAATGCCGGTACCGAAATTCCATATTCGTACCAATCGTATCGGTGATACGAAATATATCAATCATATCGGCGGTACGAAATGTACGAATCTTTTATTTTTGTGGGATTCGTACCATTCATACCACTGCAAGGATTCGTACCAATGATACGAATCATACGAGTACTACCCACCTCTAGCACAAACTATAAAACCAAACGAGCCATAGAAATAATATCAAAAGAGCCATACGAACAATATTATAAAGAACTTATGCTTCCCCTGTCTGGTTCCCCTTAATAACACCCACCAATCAGAAGACATTACAAAAAATTCAAGAACAGAATCCTAAGAATCGCCAAAAAATATCACCCGTTTCAATATTACACAACATCTCTGGTACCCCCACACTAAACGACCATATATACAAAACCCTATTACCTAACCTAGCTAATACATTAGTAAAATCCAATAACTCAAGTCTCATTAATCCCCTCATACCTAAATTCCTTGAAGCTCCCAAACACCTCTCACGAAATTACATCTACACCTCCACCCCTGATTGAACAAATTGTAAAACTAATTGTGACTTGAAAAAAAAAACAAAACAAAATATAAAAATACATTAAAATAACTGCTATCTTAAAAAGATAAAATAAGGCAGATAATGCTAAACAAAAGAGCCATACTAGTCCAATAATTATAAAAATTTTCATCACAAAAAATGTTATCTGAGATTTTCCTTCAGTAACTGTTAGTGGAAAGGTTATACATCACAAAACCACAAAAATCCGTTCTGAGGGGGTGCCGCAACCCCCCAAAAAATCACCCCTTCGGTGAAATAAGCCTTATTTTACTGATAACTTGTTAACCGTTGAAGATATAAAAAAATTGCGCATCATAAAAAGGAAAGCCTGACTAATTTCCTAAAAAAAGTCCTATTGTAATTTTGTTGTATATGCCATGGTTTTCGAGAAAATCGATATTGAAAAAAATTTCAAAATTTGTATTTTTAATGCGCGCGAGTTTTCGTTTATTTGAATTTTTTTGCGCGCGGCCTATAGAAAAAATTGAATTGCCCGAAAACCATACAAGCTAGGAATAAAAATCAAACTGGGTTTTAAAGGGGATATAAAATACTGTCTTGTGTTGCTATTTTTGATGGTTATTGATATTTATTAGTATATAAAAATAACAATATAATATAGTTATTTCTTAATTTTTTGGCCTGTAACTATTCACAGGTCCATAAAAAATAACTGACTTTAATATAAGTTATAAATGCATTATCTTTTAGTTCAATGCAGAAAAAGTTAGGAATAAAAATATTCACATTTACAAATTTCCAGCATGTTGAAGTTAGCCTTTTGGCCAATTTTTTATTGCTTCCTAAAAATTAAAAAAAGACCCAAACTTCTTGAAAATTTAGCTGAAAAAATTATTCAATAAAATGGAGGAAATTGAAAAGAGAGGAAAAATGGCCAAACTTTGGATTACCTATATGAAAATGGTTATATTGGCAAAATCAAAATAATAAATAAAAAATTGGCAAAAATTTAGCTAACTTCGACAATGCTGGTAAATTTGTAAATGTGAATATTTTTATTCCTAACTTTTTCTGCATTGAACTAAACGATAATGCATTTATAACTTATATTAAGGTCAGTTATTTTTTATGGGCCTGTGAATAGTTAGAGACGCAAAAAATTAAGAGATAACTATATTATATTGTTATTTTTATATACTAATAAATATCAATAGCCATCAAAAATGGCAACACAATAGAGTATATTATATCCCCTTTTAAACCCATTTTGATTTTTCTTCCTAGCTTGTATGGTTTTCGAGCAATTCATTTTTTTCTATAGGCAGCGAGCAATAAATTTCAAATAAACGAAAATTCGCGCGTATTAAAAATACAAATTTTGGAATTTTTTTCAATATCGATTTTCTTGAAAACCATGGCATATATAACAAAATTACAATAGGACTTTTTTTTTAGGAAATTTGTCAAGTTTTCTTTTTCATGATGAGCAATTTTTTTAATATCTTCTCGGTTAACGAGTCAGTAAAATAAGGCTTTTTTCACCGAAGGGGTGGTTTTTTGGGGGGGGGGGGGTGCCGCAACCCCCCCAGAACGGATTTTTGTGATTTTATAACAGTTACTGAAGGATAATTTCAGATAACATTTTTTGCGAGCTTCTGGTGTACTTTTCACTTTACCGACTGGAGTATACCACACAAAAATAAAACAACAATATGAAAAACAAACATACAATTACATCAAAAGAGCCATCCAACACACCTAGTGTGCACAACCAAAAAACATTAACACATCAAAATGTTCATCAACCAGAACACACATAATACTAATTTACTAATCCTAAATAAAAATAAAATTAAATAAAACCATATCAGCCCAACCCAAGAGCATCGCTATTTACATTATATAACAATCCAAGGCAAGCATCACCAGATGGAGAGCCTTAACCCATGGCAAGCACTACCTAGTGTAGACATTTTACTTCTTAAAAATTGCAGATATAGTTGTAAATGTTCTAAAAAATGAACTGTTAATAACGCACAAACTATAAAAATGAAGACCAAAAGAGCCATAGAAATAATATCAAAAGAGCCATACAAACAATAAATAAATAAATAAATAAATAAATAATTTATTCATGTTCAGAACCAATGGTTTTACATAAGTCAAAATTACAAATATTGTATATAACATCACACAGAAGTACAAATATTGTATATTACAACATACAATGGTAAACAAACATTGAAAATAATTTAACACATAGTAACATCACATAAATACTCATCAAAAGAATAGTATGCTCCCTTCAGCAGAATTTGTTTAATATTATAATGGAATTTATTTTCCGGCAACATCCTGATATTGAGTGGCAACTTGTTAAAGAATTTTGGGCCATAATAATTTGTTGCATTTCGACTTTTTTTTAACCTAGTAAAATCTAAACGAACCTCATTTCTCTGCCTAGTATCGTGTTTATGAATTTCACCTTGTGAAACATAGTCATTTAAATTTTTTTTAACATGCGTAAGAGCTGCGAGAATGAAACAACTAGGGGCAGTCAAGATATTCAACTCGATAAATTTTTGTTTGACGTCTTCTCTAATAGGTAAACCCAACATTACTCTCACAACACGTCTTTGAAGTGAAAATATTCTGTTCAGATGAGCTGAGTGTCCCCAAGTTATTATTGCATAGGAAAAAACACTTTGAAATAGCGAGAAATAAACCGTTTTTATCACACTCAGAGGCAACTCAGTTCTTAGACTCATAACCAGATAAATTACCTTCGACAATTTACTAGCCAGATAGTCTACATGTTGATCCCAGCACAGCTTAGCATCCACAATTACTCCTAAAAACTTGATATTATCGGGATTATCAAAATGATCTAATCTCCGAGTTGAGAAAATCACACTTTGTGTTTTCAATTCATTTAAATTTAATTTGTTTCCTCTGAACCAATCAGAAGCCTGCAACTGTGAGCGCTGCATATCATGTTGTAGATCATTAAAATTTTGATTGATGTTTATCATAGTCGTATCATCAGCAAATAGTACAACCGAAGTGTCCTTAACGTAGTTAGGCAAATCATTTACGTAAATTAAGAATAATAGTGGTCCTAATACGGAACCCTGTGGAACTCCAAATCTTACTTTTACTGATGATGACACCATTCCATTGTGTAAAGTTATTTGATCCCTGTCACTCAGGTACGATTTTAAAAGATTGAGTGCTGTAGGTTGAAGACTATATCTACAAAGTTTAGAAGCAAGAATATCATGTTGCACACAGTCGAAGGCTTTTGACAAGTCACAGAAAATACTTCCAGCAAAGCGTTTGTTCTCAAAAACGTCTACTTTCAACCATTTTGTTAATTGCCATCGCTGTAGATTTACCAGAACGGAAACCATATTGACAGTCTGATAAAATATTATTTTGTTCAAAAAAGGTGACAAGTTGTTGAAACAGGGCTTTTTCTATTATTTTCCCCAAAGTGGGTATGATAGATATAGGACGATAGTTGTTCATATCATTGAAGTCACCTTTCTTGAATAGCGGAATCACTTTGGATCTTTTAAGACATTTCGGAAAAGTACCGCTTTTTATGCATAGATTAACCAATTTGGTGAAAGGTATAATATTAAAAGAGCCAACAAATATTTCATACAATTTCACTTCAATCAACAAACATTACAAATAATGTAAACGTTACTTCCAATTATATGAAAACTAGCACACCAACCCATAATAACATAAACAACAACACCATTAGTCTTAGAGCAAGATATATTTCTAGAAGGTTTACTTCTTAAAAATTGCAAATATAGTCCGAAAAATTATTAAGAAAACCGAGATAAAAATTTAAATATAAAACAAAAAAAAATATAAAAACAATTCATAACCAAACATAGTATAATCTTAAAACTATTTTAGATACTTGCTATTGTTCTAACGAATATAACTATATATTCTTTTGTCTTAAATTTCTGCTGTACTTGTATTGTAATTTGTCAATGAAAATAGTTCTTAATTTCATTATTAAAGTATGGTATTTAACTATATACAACATTTATGATAAAAACTGTATATTGTTGTATTCCTTAGAGCAATGAGAAGTACCTGAAATTATTTTAAAAATTCTACCATTTATGATCTGTAATAAACCGAAAATAAACGCATATTTCCCTCTCACTCTGCAAAATCCTATCGTTAAAAATGAACTATTAATAACGCACGAACTATAAAAATGAAGACGAAAAGAGCCATAGAAATGAAGACCAAAAGAGCCATAGAAATAATATCAAAGAGCCATACAAGCAATATTAAAAAAGCCAATAAACATTTTATACAATATCACTTCAATCAACAAACAACAAATAATTTAAACGTTACTTCCAATTATATGAAAACTAACACACTAACCCATAACTAACATAAACAACACCGTTAGCCTTAGAGCAAGATATATTTCTAGACATTTTACTTCTTGAAAATTGCAAATATAGTCCGAAAAATTATTAAGAAAACCAAAAAAAAAAATCTAAAATAAAAACAAGAAAAATTATAGAAACGATTCATAAAACACAAAAAAGAATGTTGTTAAAAATGAACTATTAATAACGCACAAGCTATAAAAATGAAGACCACAAGAGCCATAGTAATAATATCAAAAGAACCGGAGGGTTTTATGTTAATTATATTATAATAATAAATCAACTACTTGAAATATATCCGCAGGAAAATAGTTTACAGATTGACTTAAATTAGCGCTAGTGCGTTTATTGTGAGTTTTGTTAAATAATTGCTTACGACAATTAAACTACTACAAGGACGATAATGAGTTTTAATAGGACTCTGTTCTGATAATGGATGACAAGACTAACTTTATACCGTTTTCTCTTGGATCTGCGAGGGCATTTTTCTCGAAAACTGTTAATCCAAGAAAAAAGTCTGAAATGGAAAAGTTGCCTCAATCCCCATCTTCATTTCTTCTGATATACTTGGTATCCATTTGGAAAGATAAAAAAGTTTCCCGTTTACCACCGCAAGTTCTTACATTTTATTGACGTAGTCTGAGACAAAAAATCATATTTTTTTAGTACATTTTGTTAACAAATCCATAGTGATAATGTAGAAGAACACACTACCGGGCGTCAAATTGACGCGACACCGATTTATTTGTTTAGGGGCGCCAGCTGCGTTCTGCCCCGTTCTTCCACTCCCAGTCGGGTTCGAGATAAAATGCACTTCGATAGACGAGTAATGGATCAAGGCTGCACTACCTTAGATCATTAACGACGCTCTCTCAAGACGTGGTTTCAATTTTTCACTGACAATCAGGGCCTTTACGTCTTTATATTATTGCGATTTTTGCATAAAAAAAAAATCCCTATCGAAGATTTCTCTCCGACGGGATTGAACTTTAACGTGGTTTTAGTCTGTTTATGCAGTAATTAGTGGTCTGACGTCTTTTGGTTTCTGTTATTTTTGCATAAAAAATCCCTATCGAAGATTTCTCTCCGACGCACAGTGTGCCATTTGCAACTTCTAGGTGGACAAAATTGTAGAAATGTCTAAATGAGCTTAGAAGACAGGAAAAATAGTGAAAAAGTTATAAGTATTGAGGGGTGATTAAGGGGGTTGGTTTTTGAGGGGTTGACAAATAAATTTGCTTCTAAAGTCCCAAAACTCCGTGAGTATGATAATATGATATCTATGAATCAAAAATAGTTAAAGAATAGTAGGGGGGTTGTTTTTGAAGGGGCTAAAAGATCCGTGAATTCGCTAAAAATAGTAAAAAAAAATCTAAGCCATAAGGGGTTGGATTTGAGAAGATTTAAAAATAAATATAAGTATCCTTTAAAAAGTATGAAAAAAAAGTTTCAAACAATTTTTTTGCCAATGTGCATTGGCATCTTGGATCCTTCGCTACACTATTCAAACTTTTTTATTGGTCGCCCAGCTGGTATCCCAGCAGAGGTTGATATGGCTCTATGTTTGAACCATTCTACAAAAAAGTAAAAGTGCTCTGAAAAAGAAGTTGTGCTCGAGTGTGCTGGCTATACTACAAATAGAAATGGTCCAGCTATGATATATAAAAAATTCAGCCAGGATACATGTGTGTACATGTTATTTACAGACATTGAAAGTTATTAAGCAAAGAAAAAATAACATGTGTTTTTCATGTTTTCAAAACGTTCTTTTATATTGTTTGACTAACAGACAGATTTATAGTAATTAAAAAATGTTGTACTTACCCTGAGAAATAACATCCATCATTAAAAATTTTCACTCAATTACGAACTGCCACAATTAGCTGTTGTCGAAAGTGTCATTAAAATGTATTCTTTAATTTTTAATCCTTATTACTCTTCACTGTGGCCAACCCCTTATTTGCTTAGATTTTTTTTACTATTTCACGGATTATCATGTCCACAAAGTTTCAGAATTTTAAAATAATATTTATCTTTCAGCCCTCTCAAAAACAACCCCCCCCCCCCCCTACTATTTTTTAACTATTTTAGAAATTTGTAGAATTTTGTCCACCTAGAAGTTGCAAATGGCACACTGTGAGACGAGATTGGAATTTGACGTGATCTGTATGTATACTAATACTACTAATAATGGTCTCACTTAAATATTTCTGGAGTGATCGCATAAAAAAATCCCTATAAAGCTCCCGTAAGGCGACCAGAACACCGAGTATCAAACTTCATGAGATTCCGATTACTCAGTCTTCCAAACGCAAACTCCAGGGATTAAGACTAGCAACAAGTCCCATCAATAAAATGCAATTAGTTCAAAGAATACCACTTATTTAATAAGTACCAAATAATACAGTGATTTTCAGCAAAATGATATAATGTGAAAGAATCACGCCTCCCCAACTAAGGCAAATGACTTTTTAACCACACAAGTAACAGCGTAGGCCAACAATCGATTTGGTAGAAAAGACTCACGCAACCTTCCCAGAATTAAGTATAAGCCTTTTTAGAAATCTATATGACTTTTTGTAATATGGTAATTACGACTGAATGAAAATAACATAAAAATGTTTTTCTAAAAAAATTTAGTTTCGCTAGAGACTACTTAGCTTTAAAGTTCTCGTAACGTGAGACTTCACGTACTAAAACCACATTCAGAGGGCTTACTTCATAAGTTTGATAACGTTCGGTCAGTCCACGACTTACTTGTCCTTATGTAGGGGTTCAAATTAGGAAAAATTAGAGCGACTCACCTCCGAACGACTTTTGGGCAAAATGGACTTTTGAGTCCTTTGTGCAGTTGGCTTTCCTACCATCGCTTTGTATTGACCACCCAACGCACTCGACCAAATTGCGGATCGCTGGGTGAATCCAAACTCGTTTTTCCGAGAAACTGGCCTTGTCCACTTTCATTGATTTTTTGCCAATTTTTTTTTATGGGCGCTACACGCCTTCACCACATTTGTCGATTTTACTCTTTTTGGTACAGTGTATTGTTAAAATTTTATTGTCAGTCTTAACAACAGGATATATAATGACTGTACCTTCATGGTCAATGTCTTTGGTGGATGAATCAAAATTGAAAATATTACAATATTTTTCAAAGTGCCTTTTTGGCGTACTTCTTAAACTAACTTTGGCGTACTTTTGATAAAAATCATTTTCAAAGTCTAACTTTGGCGTACCTACATTTTATAAAAATTATAAAAAATTATTTTCAAAGTTCAACTTTGTTGCACCTTTGAAAAAGTATATTATATTTTCCTTGCCACCATATACTTTCACTCTCATATACTGAACCAAAACATGTTTTCCTATGTGAAAATTTGGTGTTTCTTCGAATTCTCACCTGGTTATTTCTTATTAAACTCATAACGGTCTTTTGGACTAGTTTGTAGCTCTGAAAACTCTCAGACTCTTGAAAATGTCTTTAAATGAAATTTTTGCCTAAGCCGAATTTTTATTTTGACTTCGACTTAGGTCAATTCTGGGAGGTTCTACAACAATAACAAAGCAGAAATTTGAAACCAGTGCATCATTCAGTTCTTATATTAGGATAAAATTATTACTAGCGAATGCCAAGAACGAGAGAAATGGCCTGCGAATACAATGTTAAATAATTATTTCCAATAATTAAACTATTCGATGGACCATTATGAAATTCAATAGTGTTCTATTCTGGTACTAAACGAAGCGATTAAAAAAATTCAAGTTGACCCGTTAAAAATTGCAACCTGTAGAGTGTTTCCGTACGTATAGACCAATGACGGAGGCGCATTTCAATTTTCAATAGTAATTTTAGAGCTTAATAAAACTTCAAATCAATCTAATAATGATACTATTTTTTAGATTACAATCTTCTCTTTTCAAAACCTATAATTAAAATCTGTTCCTTACAGACATTACATTACATTAAAATTACTTTTATCAACGAACTGAGTGCTGGTGCACTGACCGAGAATGGAGCTAGTTGTGCAATATGAATAGTCATAATTTATTGAATATTATGACACAACAGGTTTTTAGTTTGATATATCCCGTTACTTTTTTCCTAGCATAAAATTAAATATATTTCTTAGAAGGTTCCGAAAGTTAATTAAAGAATTTCGAATTTCCAAGTACAATTTTAAGATATGAAAATTAATTTTTTACGCGAACTAACTAAGCGAGGCGAGATTAAAATTTACTAGAGTAGGCTTTCCGGAAATTTAGGTTCAGGTGCGCCCGGTAACTCAACTTACTTCTTATATTAATTATTCAACCCTATACACGTTTTCTTAGACTTTGTTGCTTGGAAATTGTTCTTTTTCAACTCCTTTACGTTCCTTGAGTGCATTCGGCCTTTAAGTAGCCGTTTTATATCTAAAACTATTTCGTAACAAGCACGGAAGTTTCATTAAATTATTCTTTTAGTAGGTGTTTTGATGTATTGCTTGAGTTGCTTTAATTAATTTAATTAAAATATATATCACGAAGCTCAAGGAATCTCCTATTTATTTATTCGTTCGTTAGTTAATGAAATAATTATTATTACTTTAAAAAGCTCCTCGGAAAAAGGAATGAATACTTTCAAAGCAATTATTCTTCAGGAACTTCCTTGTAAAGTTTTCTGTAAGGATTTATTTGTTATTTACAGCAATTTTATCCATTAACATAGCCCGAACGTTACTGTTAAGTAATTACTATGTAATTGGATGATTTTTATAGTATTGTATTTAATATAGAGTATTTCTGTTAATAGAAACCAACTCAATCACATGCTAACATTTTCCATACACACACAAAAATTATTCTTGTTTTGAATGTACCTATTTGTTCAGAAATTTGGATGTATTATTTGCTTAAAAGAAGAGAATTTTCTTGGTTTGAAACAGTATATTTATTTGTGAAAACTAAAGCAAAATCTTGATAAATTCCTTTAATTTGAGATGAGGATAATCAAATCAAAGCATTCGCATTCTAAATATGAAACTATGCATAATGTCAACTCAAATATGCATTACTCTTGGAACAAACATTAGATACATTTGAAACAAGAATATTATTCTTCCTTTGTATATATGCATATGATAAACAAATTGAGAATATCGTATATTTTACTTAAATAGAGTATAATCAAGTAGACATCCATATTCTTCATTGAAAACTCTACATAATTTCAAGATAAAGAATCGGCAGCTACCCAGCTACCCACCACCCGGTGGGTCCTTAAAGCCGAAAAGAGCACCAAATTGTGTGCCATAACGGCACTAAACGTAATCCGATCTCAACTTGCTGTGTCTTTTAATTTTTTTTTCACGGAAACCAAATTGAAAGTGTGATATATCGTTGAAATGGAAATTTGTACTGTTTTTCAACAGTTCAATTACAAATTTGGCAATACATTCAGTAATAGAAAATCCGAAATTATCTTTACTGAAACGCTCACAAAGACTGGAAATAAGTAAAAGTCATTTACAGAGAATTTATATGGAAAACAAAGTTCGACCGTTTAAGCCAAGGTTCAGACATACACTTGAAAATGGAGATGAAGAGAAGTGATTGGATTTTTGTTTATAGGTCGGTAGATAGAAGTTTTCACATAATGTTTTTATTTACTGACGAAGCAACATTTTGTACCAATGGCCACGTTTCATCACAAAACAGTCGTTATTGAGCTTTTGAAAATCCAAACAATGTCATTCACAAACGAAGTCAACGTTATAAAAAAGTGAATGTATGGTGTGGGATTTTTTATGATCGAGTCGATGGTCCATATTTCTTAGAAAAAAAATTAAATCAGCATGTTTATTTGGACCTTTTAGAAAACTTTATATTGCCATTTATAAACACTCTGCAACCGGAAGTAAGGCGTACCATTTTTTCCCCAGCTCATTCCTCAGTTTTGGTACGGCAATGGTTGACAGATCACTATTTAACTTTTTATATATACAATACGAATACGTGAAACTTTACAGAAAACTTCTTTAAATATTGTACTTTAATATAAGTTTGTCAAAAATTATCGTATTAAAAGTTCAGCATACAACTTTTGTGTTTGAAAAAAAGAATTAGGCTTGACAAAAGAAATTTTTTGAAAAATCACTATTTTCATCTGTGAAATAAATAAGGGTAGGGACCAATTCAGTATTTTAAAGAATAATTGAACAATGTCGTGCTGAAATTTCATCTAAAAATATTCATTATTTGCCGAGATATCGCGAGTTGGAGATGAAACTCGACATTCGTGATATAAAAAAAATTACAGTTTTTTGCAATTATTTATATGTTCCGATCAACTAACTTTCGCTATTTTTTTACTGTAGGTACTCTTCGATGTCAACATGAAGAAAAACTAGGTTAGAAGAGGTTACCTCAACCTAACCGGTTAGTTGGTTAAAACTAGACATCCATACTGGAACCAGGAAACCCGTGGTTTCAATGCTAAAACGTAACCACTGAGTCGGTTGAGTCGGTTAAGTTTCTTTCACCATTGCCATCTGATTTTCCATGAACCATTAACGGTTTTATGTTTTCCTTTTCAGTTGATGTGGCCAAAAACATTATAGGATGGAAAGTTCTCATTAGTAGGGAGATCCGAACCTCCGATCGGCTTCAATCGTTCGCAATTATGGTCACATATTACTGAATTCATCGGTCACGAGTCTTCACGACGCTGCTAAAATTTTTCTATTTAGAGATTTTACTAATCAAATTATCGGCAGTAAATTGCCATTTAGCAGACAAGTTTTAAGTGAGTTTATTTCAATTTCAGAGAAGTTAAAATGAGAATTTGTAAAAGCTTTTTGCATATTAATTGCGAAATATTAATATTATGGCAAATAGTCTTGATATTAACGTGTAATAAACAACATTGTTCAGAGGTAGAACCTTATATTATATTCGAGATAGAGATATCTATAAAAAAACATTTGAAAGTACAGCTAAAAAAGAAGAGAACCTTTGAGGAAAATTAGATAAACTCTCATTTTTTGATTACATCAACCGAAGAGTGGACAATTGATATTTCAGGAAAACTAGATAGCAAAGAGCGAAGAGACCGATCTGCTGAACGTTGTGCTGATATCAGCAAGGAGCTGATGGGGAAAGCTTTGGAAAGGTTGTTGAATGAAGGGTGAAAGAGTTAGATTTGATGTAGATGACTGAAAACAGAATTTTTTTTATTTCAAGCAATACAACTTTGAGAAGATCAATTTGGGGCTGTTTGGAAACGACGTAGAAAATGAACAAATAATGTTTAAAACCAAAATTACACCATGAAAATTTGAGAAGCCCATTATATATGGCCAGTAGTGTACAACATTTCTATTTTAAGGTATTATTAAGAAGCCAATTCGAATAATTCATGGGATCTAAAACATCTGCTAAGACGTCAATAGCGAGAATATGAATGTTCTAGTACCTGTTTACACCAATCAAAACTCCATTATTTCTTTCTTCTTTCATTTTTAATAAACGGAGTATTAGAAAATTAAATTTTCATTCGATTAAAAATGTAGAAAATTTCGAGATGACCAACCAGTAACGAGATACTTTTGAAAATATGTGAAAATTGCGTATTTTAGTGACTTTTAATGGCACAGGTACGGGTTAGCGTTATCCGATCGAGATGAAATTTTGTATAGTTCATTTTTCTGAAATCGATCGGGAATGTCTACATTTTCGGCGCGATTTTAGAGCGAAAAATGCACAATTCCAGTATTTTAGTCCGTTACTAGGAAACTATCAGAAAACAGACCGGAAAAGATCCTTTGTCAAGCAACGATCAACAAAGCCGTACGGGAATGTTACTTCCAGGCCTAGGCCGGGAAGTAACATTCCCGTACGGTTTTTTATATATATTTTAATATGTTAATATTTTTGATTTTTGTACGTTTAAAATAGTATTGATTGTGATTTCAGAAATTTTTTTTTTTAAATGTTTATATTTTTGATTTTTATATGTTTAAAATAGTATTTATTGTGATTTCAGAAAAAATAGTATGTGTACTTCGGTGTGAAAGCACATTCCCAGACTTCGATGCTTGTTGGCCTCGGCTAACGCCTCGGACAACAATTGCATCGTCGTCCGGGAATGTATCGCTTTCACACCTAGATACACAATATACTATTTTTAAATAATCAGAACCACTTTCGATGGTAAGACCGAAAAAAATCCAATGTCACAAAATAAGGACCACCCTAATACTCATCGCATTTATTGCACTTTTGGTTTTACCAAGAATTTTACACTTTGTTTGTATATTCTACTAATTTTATAAACTTATATCAGTTTAACTCTGCCTGTAGTCTGAACTTGACAAATAATTGCTACTGTAAACTATCATAACATTAAATATATTACAATATTATGATGAACTTGCCGCTCAAATGATCATTATATTATGGAGAGCAAACTTCCATCGTTGGCAAAACATAATTAATTTATATACAAACATTATACATGCAAATAAACATTATGTGCTGGAAAGTATTTGTTCAAGCTTGTAACGGGAAACCTCTGGTGAATTAAAATAAACACGTTGAACAAAATTCGGTCGTTTTTAAGGACCGAGTAAAACGTAAAACTTGGTTTTATGACACTTGTTTAGTTGGAGTCTAATGGCAGTAATTAAGGACTATTGTGCCACTTCCCTTTAACAGAGGCAGCTTGAATGTCAATAAATGGTTTTAAATGAGTATAAGACTGCTAACTGCAGTTTAGATTTTTTAAACACGCAATTACTACAAGATCAAGTAGAAGATGTAGTTGTACGAACTTACACCGTCAATAAAGCAAATCGTTATGGGAATGAGAATGATAGATATTTAGAAGTTTTATAAATAAGAAATTAAGGATACTGTCAACATAGCGCAACTATATATACATATAGAAGGGTCGCCAAACACTCAAACGGCAAACAGGCAAACTAATATACGGCATTTGATGATAAAAACAATTCATTCGAAACGGGTATTCTACAAGCCATATGGAACTTTATTTGAAGGGAGCCAAAAAAACATTTCCCTTAGAGCAATATACATATACAATATACAGGGCAAAGTCACCACCTCCATAATTCTTTTCCCTTAATTTCTCACTGATTTCAGACCGATTCCTTCATGTTGTACCAAGTGTTCTTGGTTTTATGAAGTTAGAATGTTTACCACCTTGAATCCATCATATTGGATTAGAATTTTTATTTTAAAAAGACTGAAGAAACTTCCTCAAAGAGACTGGATCTGGTTTGGGATCATTATTTTGTTAATAGCCTCAAGAATTAAGTGCGTGACATCAAAGGTTATGGCATACGCTGTGAAGTTAAATCAGCCACCAAGATTTGATTCCACGATGTTAAACCCATCCTTCAGGTGATCGGATAATAAAAACACATTTCGAATCGAGTTTCCTTGATAACAGTTGGCTTTACGAAAATTTGCTAGAGTTCATTTCACCTCAACATGTCTTAACAAGAAACTTTTGTATACAACTTTTTTGATTCGGCGAAATTGAATTATCGTTTACTTCATGTCATCGGATATTAAAAACACATGTTGAGTCGAGCTTCCTCGATAACGGTTAGCCTTATGAAAATTTGCTACTGATCATTCCGTCTCAATATGTCATAACAGAAATCTTTTGTAGGTATACATTTTTTTTTTGATTTCACGAAGTTGAACTATCGTTTTCTTTAACTCGTCAGATAATAGAAACACATCTTGAATCGAGATTCCTTGGTAACGGTTGGCTTTACGAAAATTTGCTAGACTATTTCATCTCAAAATAATGGTCATGTCTCAATGCAAGGTTACACTTCCTATACTCTTCGAATACCATGCAATTATGCGTAGGTGACTATCTCAGAGTGAGGGTTCTTTCTTTGGCCGGTGTTGGTTATTCCAGTTCATTGTTTAATGTTCCGTAACCAGGACATTTGCTTACGCCCTACTCCTCTCTTGCCTTCAATTTTTTCTTGTAGAATTAGTTGTGTAATTCTGTATTTCGAACCTCTTAAAATGTGTCCCAGGTAGTTTATCTTGCGTTTTTTTAATAAAATTAAAGAGCTGTCTCTCCACATTCGCTCTTTGAAGTACGTCGTCGTTACGAATTCTTTCTACCCAAGATATGCGAAGCATTCTTCTCAGTATCCACATTTCAAAGGCTTCCAGTCTATTAATTGATGTGACTTTAAGTGTCCAGGTTTCCATTCCATAGAGTAAAATAGACCACACATAGCACTTAACCATTCTATACCGGATCAAAAAGGACAAACTTTGGTTGCATAAGAAGGGCCTCAATTGAATGAATGCCTGTCTCGCTTGCTGTATGCGGCATTTTATTTCATACTGCGGATTCCATTCATCATTTAATAAGGTACCCAGATATTTAAATGTATGTACTCGGTCTATGGGAGCATTATCGATATTTATGGCGACATTTTGTAGAGGTAAAAGATTTCTGCTCACAATCATGAATTTTGTTTTCTGCGTATTAATATTCAGGCCATTATCCCTACCCACTATGTTTATTTTATTCAAGAGCCGCTGCAGGTCTTCTAGTTATCAGATAATTACTGTATCGTCGGCATATCTTATATCTGATATAAAAGTACCGTTTACTTTTATCCCACATGCTTCGTCTTCAAGAGCTCTAGAAAATATGTTTTCAACGTAAAGGTTGAATAGCATCGGTGACATAATGCACCCTTGATGAACACCCTTCCTTACTTCAAATTCGTCTGTGTTGATTGAGTGGTCCAATTTGACTCGAGCCTTTTGATCCCAGTACAGATTCTGTATGATCCTAATGTATTTTTGGTCGATGTTAGCGTTATGCAACAATCTCAGGAGAGTCTCGTGCTTGACATTGTCGAAGGCCTTCTTCCTATATAAATATATATTTAAATATCTTTGTAATTTGATCTATATGTAACTATAATCGTAAGATAACAACTGTTTTCATTTGTGTCTGATTTGACGTATCATTATATGCCAATTGTAATGGTCTATTGGATGTAATAAAATATTATTATTATTGTCATTATCATTATCACGATCATTATTACTATTATTATTATTAGTAGAAACCAATCTAAGCCTGTTTCTTTGCTGAGGTAACCTAACATCGTTATTTCGAACGTTCGTTATGTTTAAATTAGCTTATACTGTCTGACATCTACATAAGCAATCAATAAACAACCGGCAGGCTTCAGACTTAATGCCGTAAACAGCTTTGAAAGACTGATCCGGCAATTTGCGAAATTAAGAGGTACTCTAGTATTTCTGCGCGCTGGATAATAGATAAATTTATCTTGTCGATTCCGTACGGAACTGCAGCATCACAGTCGAATTGGCCACTGCACGGGATCAATCTAAATAAAATCCTGGATTTCCCTGTTCCCTTGATCAACTAAATTTATTCATCCGCAACGATCGACTTCTTTGAGAGAGCTCGAATAATGGTAAATTGTTCCTCAGTAAATTGAAATTACAAACTCGAACGAACTTATTACTAAGAAAGCTAGTTGTTTTATGAAGCAACAAATATTGAACATAAAACGGAACTTGAAATATATACTGTACTACAGTACCTAAAAATAATGGCTATTTATGTAAGTTAAGTTGTTAAGTTACGAAAGACTTTATTTTGTGTAACGAGTTGATGTTTGCAGGACGAGCGAAGCGAGATCCCGTAAAATAACACGAGTTACACTAAATTGTCTTTCGGAACGTGTTACATACAAGATTTTTTCTAATTTTAAATGTCTAAAAACCCTTTAAACATAAATGAAATAAAGATCTTAAAAACCGCTGCCCAAGGAATCACTACTTCCACATCCAGATTCTCTATCCGAGTCACTCACAACGAAAAAACTTTGTATGTGAAAATAATTGTTTATGGAACTTTAATAATATAATATTTGAAATCTTCTACCCCAACAACCCATAAAACGATACCCCACATCGGTAGTGGGGTGGAGGTGGTGATAGGGGGGTGGTAGTGGGGGGTGGATGAAGTAAAAAAATATTTTGAGGTTTCTGGTTCCTGTACATGCACTAAGTCACATTTTTTTTCATCCCCTTTAATAAGGAGGTGGGGGTGGTAATAGGGGTGGCTAATGCCAAAAATTTTTTTGAGACCTCAGCTTCTCTTGTATATACTAAATACCAATTTTATGGACTCCTACCTGCTTGATTTACCCATTTACCCCAAATTTACCCCAATTTACCCCCCAACCCTTCGACGGAACAATATGAAAATATAATCTAGTTCTAGATCTCGTTAAAATACATATGTGTACCAAATTTCAAGTCAATATCTTAAACGGTTTCAGAGTAAACGTGCTCACAAAAAAAAGTTACAGACAGACAGACCGACAGACAGACAGAATTTTTTTTTTCGCTCAAACTTAAAATCTCGACGTTTCATGACATTTTAAGCCTATTTGGACAATAAAAATTTTTTAAAATTTGTTTGTCGTTACTATACTTCCACTGGACGTGGAAGTAAAAAACCGCTGCCCAAGGAATCACTACTTCCACATCCAAATTTTTTATCCAAGTCACTGACAACGAAAAAAATTTGTATGTGGAAATAATTGTTTATGATGGAACTTTAATAATATAATATTTGAAATCCTCTACCCCAAAAAGCCATAAAACGATACCCCACATCGGTAGCGGGGTGGGGGTCGTGATGGGGGGTGGTAGTGGGGGTGGATGAAGTAAAAAAATATTTTGAGGTTTCTGGTTCTTGTACACACACTAAATCACAATTTTTTTTCATCCCCTTTAATAATGGGGTGGGGGTGGTAATGGGGGTGGCTAATGCCAAAACTTTTTTGGGACCTTAGCTTCTCTTGTATATACTAAATACCAATTTTATGGACTCTTACCTGCTTGATTTACCTATTTTCCCCAAATTTACCCCAATTTACCCCCCAACCCTTCGACGGAACAAGATGAAAATATAATCTAGTTCTAGATCTCGTTAAAGTACACAAGTCAATATCTCAAACGGTTCCAGGGTAAACGTGCGCACAAAAAAAAGTTACAGACAGACCGACAGACAGGTAGACCGACAGACAGACAGACAGACCGACAGACAGACCGACAG
Organism: Rutpela maculata; assembly: GCA_936432065.2. NCBI lineage: Eukaryota > Metazoa > Arthropoda > Insecta > Coleoptera > Cerambycidae > Rutpela > Rutpela maculata. The sequence continues at coordinate 251,991,130 of OW386286.2, forward strand.
ACAGACCGGCAGACGGACCGACAGACAGACCGACAGACCGACAGACAGAAATTTTTTTTTCGTTCAAACTTAAAATCTCGACGTTTCGTGACATTCTCTAAGTCTATTTGAACAATAAAAATTTTTTAAAATTTTTTGTCGTTACTATACTTCCACTGGATGTGGAAGTAATTAGGTAGTCTTTTTCATAGTTACTTTGGTGTTATTATTACACATTATAATTTTAATGGCAAAATTGACAAACGTTATTTAGCCAACTTATAATATTATTTGAAATCCTAATTTGATAGCATACTGTAAATGGTGTTAATGAAAACATTTTTTTAGCATAGTTTCAAAGAAAGAAGAATTTAAAAGTTTCCACTTTTTGGACTCAGTATTCAATTTTGTGTTAAATAAACAATGTTTCTTTTTCTTTTTCTTAATTGATGATATAACGGACTTTTCCTCACCAGTTAGGTAAAATTTAACTTTTCATAACTGGTTATGAAAAGTTAAACGTTTTAACATTTACGTCAATTTTGAAAAGTGTCATTTTTTATGTCAAAATTAGAAAACTATCTTTTTTCCAATGATATTAAATAAACTGACCATTATCCAATAGTTTTCGATTTAGAAAATTCAACTTTTTTCAACCTGTGTAGAAAAGTTTACTTTCTCAACACTTCTCGACCAATGAGAAGCCGATACCTATGTTTCGTCCGATGAGGAGATTATTGATAGTACGCCACCAGAAATTGTGAACGCTGCGAAACAAAGCTCACTTAATTTCCTTCCTGAAAGATCCAGGAAAAAAAACCGCTGCCCAAGGAAGCACTACTTCCACATTCAGATTTTTCATCCAGGTATCTCACAACGAAAAAATTTTGTATGTGGATATAATTGTTTATGGAATATTAATAATATAATATTTGAAATGCTCTACCCCAAAAACCCATAAAACGGTACCCCACATCGGTAGTGGTGTGGGGCTGGTAGTAGGGGGTGGTAGTGGGGGTGGATGAAGTAAAAAACATTTTGAAGTTTCTGGTTCTTTTACACACACTAAATCACAATTTTTTTTCATCCCCTTTAATAATGGGGTGGGGGTGGTAATGGGGGTAGCTAATGCCAAAATTTTTCTTGAGACCTTAGCTTCTCTTGTATATACTAAATACCAATTTTATGGACTCTTACCTGCTTGATTTACCTATTTTCCCCAAATTTACCCCAATTTACCCCCCAACCCTTCGACGGAACAAGATGAAAATATAATCTAGTTCTAGATCTCGTTAAAGTACATATGTGTACCAAATTTCAAGTCAATATCTCAAACGGTTCCAGAGTAAACGTGTGCACAAAAAAAGTTACAGACAGACCGACAGACAGAAATTTTTTTCTCTCTCAAACTTAAAATCTCGACGTTTCGTGACATTCTAAGCCCATTTGAACAATAAAAATTTTTAAAAAATTTTTTGTCGTTACTATACTTCTAGTGGATGTGGAAGTAATATGAGCAAACTTATTCCACTTTTATGGACTGGCGCAAAAAGAAGACGATAAATTCCTTTCCAGAAAATGTATTGATGGCTTATTTCGGTAAGCTACAAACTAAATACAAGTCCTCAACTTTGTGGTCAATATGTTCGATGTTACGGAGTACATTAAATTTAAATAATGGAGTGAACATTGAACAATATTCAAAATTGAGGTCCCTTTTGAAACGCAAATCGGAGAGCTACCAAGCTAAATAGTCCAAAACCTTCACAGATCAAAAAATTGATAATTTCATTAAAAAAATGCACCGGACAAAGTGTATCTTGCTATGAAGGTAAGAATGTATACCTGTGTAGCCCCTGATAGGCACATTGTGGTAAGTTTGATTTTAGGCTTCCCTCATCATGGAAGTAATGGGAGCATGTCGATCATGTGAATTGAAGGCGATGAAAATTGACGACTTGGACCATTTAAATAATTCTGTGCTTGTAACAGTTTCAATAACAAAAATTAAAACTGTTCGAAAATTTTCTGTAACTGGCAAGTTTTATCAAATTATCAAATACTATATAAGTCTCAGACCACCAAATGCAACACAGGCTCTCTTCCGAAATTATCAAAAGGGCAAGTGCACTATGCAGGAAATTGGAATTAATAAATTAAATGGAATGGGCAAGCAGGTAGCAACGTTTCTGAAACTTCCAGATCCACATCTATACACCGGACATAGTTTCCGTATTCCGCAGGTCATCTCCGACAATACTTATAGACGCAGGAGCAAATATAACAGCTTTAAAGAGACACAGAGGTTGGAAATCATCTACTGTAGCCGAGGAGATGAAAAACAAAATGGATACTGCAAATAAGATTCTTAGTACTATTAACATTAATAATTGTTAGTTAATAAGATTCTTAGTACTATTAACATTAATAATTGTTGATAGTACTAAGAATCTTATTTGCAGTATCTATTTTGTTTTTCATCCAATCATTTATGTAGCCCTCGGCTACAAGTAGAAATAACACAAATGTGATGACTAATACACTCAAAGAAATAGTATGGGTAAATTCAACAAAAAAAAAATGGTTAACTAACAATATCGTTAATTTTGTTGAACCAAACTATATTGATGGTATTTTTAAACAAGAAGTGATTGTTATTTTAATTAATAAAAAGTTGTACAACAAAACAAACATTAACTTAAAAAATAGATGAATAAGACTATTATTTTCTTCGTCTGACTATTATTTTGTTGAATTCTGTCAAATTAAACTAGATAATAGTATATTTTATTTTTAACTATTATCGAATTGTAATTCTAACCCAGTATTAGTTCGCTGTATTATTGTACTTGGTAGACAAACCAATATTATTGTGGTCTTCTAGAAGTTCTAAAAGAATTACCATAAAATTTGCTTGCTTACCACATAGTCTATTACAGAAATTATTCCCAGATGACGCCACATACAAATCACTGACAATAATCAATCATGCATTATCTTATACTCTTATGAATTTATAGAAAATGAATAACATGATTGCAATGTTCAAATTCTCTCAGGGATCGTTGATATATTTGGATGGATTTTATAAACGATCTCTAATCTTTGGTTTGGGTGGTCTGATGTCTCAATACTGAGATTTTGGCTAACCAAAAAAACTTCATCATACAATAAAGCGTAGGTCAACCTAAAAATTAGTTGGTGAACAAAAAACAAAGTCGTTATACTATTTAATTGTAGACCAAATTGAAAATGGTTAGTGAAGATAAAAAAATGTCATTGTACTATTTAATTTGTTATAAGAAGATATGATTATTAAACTACTATTTGTTTACGAAAACAAATAAAGTTGTATGACTATTCTTTTCTGATTGATTTAACTGTGAAACTAGATAGGCGCGATTTCATATGCTCTTTTTGGTTGAATTTACCTATCATTTTCTTTAAGTGTAAAAATCTCAATGTTGATGTAAACTCTCCACCTCTCAGTATTATCAATTATGGAACTATTAATATTAATAATGTAAAAGAAAATAAATAGACAATTGCAATATTTTTCCATTTTATTTAATACGATTGGAAAACGTATAGTGTTTAACTCGTGAGAATTGGCCATTTCCACTCGGATGAATTCCTCCACGCGCCTTCGGCTTGTGTCGCAAAAATTTCACCCTCATGGAAATGGCCAACTTTCTCACTCGTTGAACAATATACTATTATTTTTGCTTATACAATTATTGAAAAATATTATTTTGGGTATTCAATAGATAAGTTTCAAAGAAACCACGCCTGCTTTTCATATACTATTGATCCAAGCCTAATCATGCTAAGTGGGTATATCAACAAAAAATCTATCCTACGAGACATTTTATCACCTTCTTTTATACACTTAATGATAATTCGTACAACATCCTGGCAGTACGGGGCGCACTACTCATACTACACTACTTTACCTTGATTTTCGAGTATGTTATGCCCTACCAGTAGAGTTAAGATCCTCACCATTCGATGGACAATTTTTTAAAGATTTAGCGCAAACAGAAACGACGTTGGTGGCTCTCTTAGTATTAATATGGTGCGCAAAGTAGTGAATGGTTTTGAAGTATACGTTTTAGCTTAGTATTTTGACGCGCAACCCAATAAGAATGCGTGGAGTAAGTCTAAATTTGGAGAAAATTATAAAAGTTCAATATGCAAGGGTATTGTCAAATTAGTTTTCTCCTGTTCCCAAGTATTGAGTGGTACGTTGTTAACCAGGTCAGCCCTGTTAGACTGGAAGATTTACGTCGTTTACAGACAAATAATTAAGCTGTCTTTGGTACTTTCTATGAAGATAACTCATCCAGAGTTATACTTCTAGAGCCAGATACGCAGAAAAAATACAAAACTGCTCAAATAGTGCCGAGGTTCAGTCAAGGTTGTTCACTTGCAAAAGACACAGAGGAAGTGACATGCTGGAAAATTTGCAGCTTACAGATCGGGAATATAACGCTCTAGATCAAGAACAAATTTGATGACGATATTGATAATGAGCAACCCCAAAAACGACCACAAGAAACTATCTTACGGTGAAGCCATACACTGGAGGCCGTACAAAAACACGATGGTCAGAATAAGCAGCGAGTGCAGAGGAAGTGTATTATCTGCTCTAGGGTAAGGCAAACTCTGCAGAAGGCAAGCTGCTTCTGTGTAAACTGTGGATCCCGTGTGGTTTTGTGTAGCCCACAAACAGGCAGGGTCTGTTTCTGGTATCACATTAAAAATGGGATTCCTGCATAATTATTTTACCTTCTTATATTTGATAAAGTAAAATTACCTTGTTTTTAGTTTCTTTTTATGGTAAAAACGTTTGAAAAGTGCGTCCTGTCTGAAGGACTTAGAGATCTGAGGGTCCGTGTACAAAAGTCTTTCTGAAGCAGGACTTTCGCTTGTACGAATTGTCATTAATATCTAACATTAATATCTAACATTCAATACATGCTATGGGACTCTAAAAAAGTGATTCTTTTTTATTTTTGTTGCATCTTTTAGAAGCACATAATTGCTCGAGGAAAATATACTAAGCTCATTTTAGTTAACTCGGCACATTTTGCTTTAAACAGCAAGTTTGATTTTATAGATATTTTAAAATTGTTCAATCTGATTTCCATATGCTTTAGTGATTTTATATTCGGAAATGCTGTCTAAAGGGCTTTCAGCTTTTAAAGTAAGCACAAAATGAATTACTGATTCATATACTAATTTAGAAATTCTTTATCTAGTAAGTCATAAACCAGTCCGGTTAGGGATTTTAAATCGGGGTAATTTCTCTTCGCAGTTATTTGTACATAATGTTAGTTTTAGACATTCTTAATTTTATAGTACGAACTTAGTTGGTAAAAAGCTCAGTGTAAAATAAAGTAAAAATAAAAAAAAACGTACCAAACCCCATTTGGGTTTCGAACCCGGGACCCTTTGATTGCAACAACAACAACAGCAAGAATTTATTAATATTCACATACAATAATGCGTCATTCCGGAGTCCGGCCCGGAGCCAGCCAGACAACTACGGCGAACATCGCCGAGGTGGGTGTGAGGTTGGGTGGGGAGGGTCCGGTTTGGCGGTGACGAAAAGTAATTGTGAGTTAAAACTCCTGCCTAATGGGGAAAGGCTTAAATTTAACAGTATCTTGCAACGTAGTACACGAGGGTACTTAAAAATAATTAAAATTAAAACTGTAAAACTATTGATTTCGCGCACACGCGAACACTTAAAAATTTTGATTGCTGGCACGGGAAAACAAAACTCAACGAAAAAACCCGTCTGAGACAATTCCACCCTGGTAGTCTTCCTGACGCCAGGAAAGTGTCGTGGATAGTTAAAAGTGTGTAATGTTATGTGAAATTGTTGTTTGTTAAGAATTTATTGGTCCAGACTGAATTTAGAGACAAAAAAAGGGCAAGGGACAGAAAAGGTAAAAACAAATAGATTGGATAGAGAGAGGTTGGTTGTAGGTTTTAGTGAGGATTAAAGGTGGGGAAAGGAGAAGTTGTCGTAGAGGAAAGTGTGGTTAGAGAGGTTGCCGAAAGATAGGCAACGCCTGGTATGGTAGGGGGTGTCGAATATCGAAAAGGATCGCATTATGCTGTCTGATTCGTGTTATGTTGCGGGTTAGCGGACTATCGCCCAGCTTGAATTGATAGAATTTTTGGGAGATGTCTTGGACGTAGTCCGCAAGTGGCGTTATGTCGTGGCAATGATTATATAGATCTCTGAGGGAGGTGTATCTGCCCGAATCAGAGATGAGGCGCATAAAGAGCATAGCAGGATAAGCACCTGTTAGGTGCCCCCGCACCAATCGGGTCGAAATTTTTAGCACAAGTTGATAGTAATGTTAGATGAAATTTCCCAAAATATTATTTTTGGAAAACAATTTTTACGGGAGTTATGGGGGTAAAAAGAAAAATGAAAAAAAATTTTTTTTCTCGAGAACGGATAAACCGATTTTCATGAAAAAAATATATGTTTTGGCTTTTGATGGTGCAAATGTGGGAAAAAATTATTGAACCCATTTGTCGAAAAAAAGTGGTGAAAAAATTTTTTCAAAATTAAAAAAAAAATTTTTTTAGGGGATGTTCCAGAGGCACACCGACCATTTTCTTCCAAATAAATGCTTATATGCCCCTTTAAAACATCCAATTTTCAAAGCGATCGGAAGGGTACAACATACTCAAAATTGTTAATCATTGGCAGACTGCGGGCGGCGCGTAGTCTATGTAATAAAGCATTATAAGACGACTTTTTTGTAAATATTTCGTGCAAAGACGAGATTACCTCCCCCCCTTCGTTTTTGAGGGTGCTGAACACGATGCAGGTGGTGGGAGAAGTTTTTGACCGCCGCTACCCCCTGAAACGGCCATCCCTCTTATGGATCCCTTTATGTTTTCATATATAAACGGGTTTGGGGAGTGATTTATCAACGGGTTATACTTGAAACAATATGGAAGAGGGTTATAGAGCAAGTAGAGTCCAGACAGCAGGCCTAGGGGGTTGATTAAACTCTCCCGAGAGGGTGTGGGTTTTTTTTTTAAATGATTCGGTTCAAATATATATACCTCTTTTTTGGGGTCGCTGATCACGGGCAAAATATTTATTTTTAGCTCCAACCCCCTCAAACGGGCAGAAATCACCTCACACCGAAGAGGGGTTGGAGCTAAAAATGAATATTTTTCCCATGATCAGCCCAAAAACGGGGGAAACACGTTTGAACCCGAATTATTTGATAAAAATTATTTTCCACTCCTCGGAAGGGTTTAATTAACCCCCTAGACCTGCTGTCTGGACTCAACTTACTCTATAACCATCTTCCATGTTATTTCAAGTATAACCCGTTGATAAATGACTCTCCAGACCCGTATAGAAAACATAAAGAGATCCATAAGAGGGGTGGCCGTTTTAGGAGGTTTTCGGCGGTCAAAAACTTCTCCCACCACTTGCATCGTGTTCAACACCCTCGAAAACGGACGGAGGAAGGTAATTTCGTCTTTGCAAGAAATATTTACACTATTTCTGCCTTTATTACATAGACTAGCGGTTCATTACTACATCTTACTACAACGGTCACTGGCGGCCATTACAACCTTACCATTTAAATCAGTATCAAACTTCAAGAAATGTGGTGCAAAAATTCTCTGACGTCAACTGTGGGGTCAAACAAAATCTAGTTTGAAAATCTGAAGATTTTGCAAGGATGACGTCCGCAGTCAGCCTACGAAAGAACTAGTTTTCAAAGTCCACTACGAGGAGGTTACAGTGCCTTTCACTAGTGAAGGTGCCTGTTTATTGTGAGTCCCCTTGCCTCTCACGAGTCGGGGTGTTTATTTATCGTGAATCTCCTTGCCTCTAACTAGTCGGGGCGCTTGTTTATTGTAAGTTCCCTTGCCCCTCATTAGTCGAGGTGCTTGGTTATTATGAGTCCCCTTGCCTCTCACAATTCGGGTTGACTTTCTTGCGTGAGTCCTCCTGCCTCTCACGAATCAGGTTACTCTATATTGATGAGACTTTTCTTAGTCTTCATTCTTCGAGAACATCCCATAAAAAAATTTTACATTGAAAAAATTTTACAAAAAAGTTGCAGGGGGTTGCGGCGGTCAAAAACTTCTCCCACCACTTGCATCGTATTCAGCACCCTCGAAAACGAGGGTAATCTCGTCTTTGCACGAAATATTTACAAAAAAGTCGTGCTATTACATAGACTACGCGCCGCCCGCAGTCTGCCAATGATTATCAATTTTGAGTATGTTGTACCCTTCCGATCGCTTTGAAAATTGGATATGTTTTAAAGGAGCATATAAGCTTTTATTTGGAAGAAAATGGTGGGTGTGCCTCTAGAACATCCCCTAAGAAAAAATAATTTTTTATTTTGAAAACATTTTTTCACCACTTTTTTTCGACAAATGGACTCAATAATTTTTTTCCACATTTGCACCATCAAAAGCCATAACATATATTTTTTTCATAAAATCGGTTTATCCGTTCTCGAGAAAAACATTTTTTTCCATTTTTCTTTTTACCCTCATAACTCCCGTAAAAATGGTTTTACAAAAATAATATTTTGGGAAATTTCATCTAACACTACTATCAACTTGTGCTAAAAATTTCGACCCGATTGGTGCGGGGGCACCTAACACATGCTTATCCTGCTATGCCCTTTGTGTTCGAGAACTCGGAGTTTTCTCATTGTCGTGGTCGGTATGCTGCACCACACCGGCGCCGCATATGTGATGGCCGGCCTGATCACCATCGTATACAACAATTTTCTATTTGTTCTGTTGAGTCCGTTACCCCTTGCCAGGAGCGGTTTCGAACCCGGGACCTTGGATTCCGAGTCAAAAGCGTAAGAACCACACCACCACCTTACACGTAAAAAATGTAAATTTTTACATTATAAGACACGAGCTAAAATCATATTTTCACGGTTATATATCACATTATGAAATGTATATTTGTAAAATATATAAATATTTAGATACTAAAATAAAATATCATTCCACCAGATTTCTATTCAATTACAAAAACATAAAAATGAAAAATATTTT